>OY728146.1:1547928332-1550428332 GCA_963277665.1 Viscum album | reverse complement strand
GAATGGTGGTTATAATGAAAGAGTTGTTCCCAACAAGCCATAGGAAAAACCATCCGATCTCAATAGCACAAAACTAAATCCAGAACTAGTTTCTGACCCTCAATGGTCTCCCCACCGTTGAGTTTTGAACTCATAACCAGACATTATAAATCATTTGAATGTGGATCTTTTAACAAATTTACCAAATTAGGAACAATAATAGTTTAAATTAAAACCACAACATCACCTCGGTCGTCACATTCCACATGCTTGTCTTCTAGGGTCGGAATCAATGGCCATTAATACGATGCTTCTTTCACCAACTAAGTTTATAAATTTCTACTCAACTAATCATCCACAGTGTTCCATTTTCCTGGTGTATACATCTAGTTAAAGATAATCATCTGGAGATATTCTATCCAATGCCTTTTCCCAAGATTCATATATCACTATGAGAAGATGTGTTTCATTATTTTTTTATATGTGAAAAAAATGAATTTCTCAACAAAAAGATAATTTCGTCATGTTTTCAAAGCATTTATTACTATATATAACCCCAAATCATGTGTTGGGTATTTCTTTTCATGCACGATCAACTTCATTAAAACATTTGTAACCACATGGTCTCCTTTCATGAAAACACAACCCAACCTTGATCCTAAATCATCACAATAAATGACATACCCATATCTTGATTCTATAAAAATCTTGATAGGTTTCAATGTAATATGAACTTTTAGATCTTATAGGGTATTTTGGAATTCCCCAATCCATTGGAATTGATCATTCATCTTTTCAAATCATCCATTGGAAAAAATAGTCACGTCATTTCACGCACATAGTGTAGATAGTAACAAGATCATCCAAGAAAACTTCATATTCTAAATACATTCTTCAGTGGTTACAACTAGATAACAACATTTATCTTTTTAGGAGCAATAGAAAAACCTTTTTCAGAAATGAAAAATCTAGGTAAAAAATAATTCATGTATCAATAAATATCACATTGAAAATTTGGAATAAAAATGGTGATCTCTTAGGATTTGTAATATTGTTTCTAGGTGTTTCTCATGATCACCCCTTTTCTTTGACTACACCAGGATGGCATCCAAAATCACCACAATAAAGAATCCAGATATTGCTGAGATATCTGATTTTTCAAAGCCATGAAGATCACTGGTGCATTCATTATACTGAAAAGAATGAATACATATTCATAGTGTCCATATCTAATTCTAAAATTTATATTTGGAATATCCTCCTTCCGAATACACAATTGGTGATATCCGGATCACACGTAAATTTTAGAGGACCATTGATCTCCCTTTAATTGTTCGAATTGATCCTTAATGTGTGAAAGTGGATATCTGATCTTTATTGTAATGTGGTTAAGCTTATGATAATAAACACACATATGAATAAATTCACATTCATTATTCACTAAAAATATTAGTGCTACCCAAAGAGATGTACTTGGTCGAAGGATACTCATGCTTTCTAACTCTTCCAACTGCACTTTCAATTCTTGTATCTCTTTTGGTTACATCTTATAAGACATATGGGAAAAATTACTAGTCCCTGGAAGGAGATCAATCGTAAACTCCACATCCCTTATAGGTGGTAACCCTGAGAGGTTCTCATGAAATAAATCTGGAAGTTTATCCAAAAGTGATGTAAAAATATTTTCCTCAATCTCTACCATTGATTCCAAGGTATAAGATTCCAACTTCTAAGAGATGGTTCCTAACATTGGTTCTAACAAGATCTTAACACCATTTTATACCATTATCTAACGTATGAAGAGATGCTCAATACCATCCTTATTCATGAATCTAATTTGTCTCTTATAATAGTGAACGTAAGCATTAAAATTTATCAACCATTCCAAACCCATTATTATATCATATACATCCATTTCCATCATCGAGAAGTCCCATTTCAACTTAGGTCCATCAACAGTTACAACACATGCTCCACATGAAAAGGCTTGACATTCTTTTTCACCAAGAGGAGTATGTTGTTTTAAAATAGAACGCATCATTTAAAACATTAAACATTGAAAATATATAACATGAGAAGTAATGAAAACGTTTATGCACTAGAATGGAAGGGAATATCCACAAGGGTCAAATTCAAATGAATCATATCTCTTACAATAGATGGTCTAAATTGATCATCGACAAACATCTGCTCAGATCCATACAATTGCTTTATCACTACACTATTCTCCTTGTTTCCTTGTAGAGATTGCCTTGGCTGAGGAGTCATGGTATTTCGAGAATTACCATAACTAGCTCTGTTCTGCTAACATGAGTGATTCTACTATCCCTACCATGTTGAAGCATATTATTCTTGTGATGCATGAGAGGTGTATAGAGCACCGAACCGTGGAGCACTACGACAATAGTGCTGACAATGTCACATAATGTATGGATAATGACATGATCTAGGTTATTCTATACAATATTGATTTATGTAGTCAAGTGAACGACATTGAAATCAAACTTCATTTCTTTAGGGTGGTGGAAGACAGTTCACTGATCATGCCGTCTAATTTCCACTTCCACCATGGAAATAGGTTTCCCTTTTCCATGTGTCACACCCCGACACGTGCGTTTATTTTATTTTATGATTTCTTTGTCTTTAAATTATTTTTTTGTTGTAGTTCACGTTCAGTCTCGGATGAAAGTTTTGAGTTTTGATAAAAAAAAATACGCATCTTGGGTTCAACGTCGTCGGACGCACGGGCGGAGTGCGACACCGCGCGGCATCGCCCATGCAACTGTGTGGCCTTTTCGGCTTAGAGGAATTAAAAATAAATTAGAAAATGTCAATTTAGATTGTCTTAATATTTTTTATGGCTATTAATAATTTTTTTTATTATTTAAGACGAAATGAATATTTTTATCATTTGTATTTTTATCACTATGATTATTATGATCATTATTATTTTTATCATTATGTTATAAATAAATAATTAATGAAATTGTTAATGTTGCGGATAATAGTATAATCGTTATTAAATATTCTTTGTTATTAATCTTTATTATTGTTATTATTATTATTGTAATTTATTATTATTATGATTTTGATTTGTTTTATTTTATTTTATTTTTCTTTTATCTTTTCTTTTATTTTTCTTCTAACCCTAGCGGGCCGCCCCTCTTTTTTTTACCCCTCCCTTCACTCTCGGCTGCCACCCCCCCCCATCTCTCTCTCTCTCTCTTTTCTCTCTTCTTCATTCCCCCTGGCCTGCCTCGCGCTGATCGCGTAGCAGCGGCCCTCCGCCTCCTTCCTCTTGTCCTTCCGCAACAGCAGCAACCACTTCCCCTCCTCCCGCGCTCAACCCGGCACCTCAGCTCCCAGCCCCTGCTTCCGCCAAGTAGCACCTCCCCTCGTCTGCAGCACCGGCCTCGCCCCCATCACGGAAACCTTTCGCCACGCCTCCGGCCTGCCCTCCTGCAGCCAGCAACACCCGACCTATCTGCAACCTCCAGCACCCCACACCCATCCCGGCCTCCCTGCCCTGCACCGGCGATCCAGCCTGCTCCCTCCATCCTCGATCCAACTGGCCTCCGTGTCCGCTGCTGTTTCCCGGTGTCCTCTCAGTCCAACGCAGCAGCCCATCAGCGCCCTCCTTCCCTACTACTTCCAGAGGCCGCGACTCACCTCGGCTCCCCTCTTCTCCCACACAACCCATGCACCCAGCCGGTCCCTCCTTGCGACCCCCCCCCCTACACGGCTCCCCCCTATTCACTCCTCCGGACGCGCAACACAGCAGCAGCGCCCGATCGAAAGCCCTCCTTTGCTCCCTGCTCAAGCCCGCAGCACCCCTCGGCCTCCCGTTTCCCCTTTCCGGGTTGCCCTGCCGCACAATCGACCCATGCAGCCCCTACCGCTTCCCCGATGCGGCTCCTGCTCCCTACGGTAGAGCCATCTCAAGCGGCGCACCCCCCCTGTCATCCGCTCCAGATCTGCCTCGCGCGGAAGCCCGCCGTCGGCGCCCCTGCTTGCGGTGCGTCCTCCCTCCCTCAGCACACACACCTACTGTCCTGCGTCTTGACTCCCCTGCTGCGCAGCACCCTGCCAGCGCAGGACCCCCCCTTGCCTCCTATTCTTCTCCCCTGAAAGGTTTGTTTTTTTGTTTTTACTTTTATTGTTATTATTATTATTACTACAATTATTATTATTATTATTCTTATTATTATGATTGTTATTATTATTATTATTATTATTTATTATTATTATTATCATTATTATTATTATTATTATTATTATTTTTGTTGTTGTTATTATTATTATTATTATTATTATTATTATTCTTATTATTATTTATTATTATTATTGTTATTATTATTATTATTATTATTCCTATTATGATTGTTATTATTTTTATTATTATTATTTTTATTATTTTTATTATTTTTATTATTATTTCCATTATTATTATTATTATCATCGTACTCTTGTTGGATTATGGGTTTTAATTGATGAGAGTTGTTATTTGTTAGTTTAGGATTTTTGGGACCCGCGCAGGGTGTTTTCGAGTGAGTGCCATCGCCGCGCCTTGTTTCCGAGGTCCCGCCATCACCGCGCCTCAGTTTCGAGGTGAGCATTTCTCCCCGACGCTTGGTTTCGCATGCTCTAGTGAGTTTTTGTATGTGTCTGAGTCCTTGATATCTATTATGCAGATTGCTGGACTTTATCACGTGGTTTCGGACACATGTTGTGTCATCACGCATTGGTTCCAATGTTGTTTTGTCGTCGCGCTTGATCTTGAGGTAGGTTCCCTTTGCACTAATTTTAAAATTTAATTTATATTATCTCATGCTGCTTACGCACCCTAATTGTTCAACATAAATATTTTCTTAATTTTAATAAACATGAGATAATATACGATAATTAAATTTTCATATAAGGTTGTTAATTTTTAAATGGTTACTCCGTGTAAAAAGAGTCGTTTATTTTATACACGACACATGAAACATCCTTTTGACGAGCGGACACCCAATAATGAAAGAATGCCCTTTTGGCTTTTAAAAATAATTTACGGAATATAAAATAGAGTTCTGGTTTAATGAGAAATGATTTCTTTTGAAGCGAGAACAAGTACTTTGGTTCTTTTAAGAAGTTGTCTGGTTGGCTTTTAAAGGTTATTTGGAAAAATAAAAATGTTTTGGGTTTGGGTTTGGTTTATAAAAATATTGTCAGCCTATGGCATAGTTTTTTTTTGGGTTCTTTAAATTGTTTTAAACTGGGTTTTGTCTCATAAATAAGTTGTACCTTTCGTTGAGTGGTGTTTGTGAAATGTATTAAATTCTCTTTTGGCACTTTTTGGAAAGAGATGAAAATGTTTTAATAAAAACCCTCTTAGGACAACTCTCATGCCTTGGTTCTAATTGATTGTTTGGGAGGCCGCGCTTAGTGGCTCCCAGGTACATGAGTAGTTTAAAGGCATGAGGTTGTTCCACGGAGTGGCTCGGGGTGATGCTTGTTGCGCTTTATATATATATGTATATGATTGGATGCTCAGTTGGCATCAGTTGGCTCACCCCTTTTTCAAACACTTGAGACATGGGAATCTGGCATATTGAGAGAATATTCTAAGAATGATTTCTGCACTGGTAGGTTATGGTACTGACTAGTGGCCCATAGTAGGTGGATATATTGGGTTTATTACTATGGGATTTTCCCTCGACCTGCCTGAGAGAGGATGGTTGAGCGTATTGTGTGTTTTGATTTCATCGTGACATGTCGATAAGGATTATTTCTCATGTATTGGTGTCTTCTAGTTTATTCTCGATCTCCTAGGTTCACCCATGTCTATTCAGCTTTTGTTGCTTGTAGTACTGATTATGATTCTCACATGTATACCTACATTAACCTTGCTGTGTGTTTTACTTTGTGCATTCTGGTGTATTTTATTCCTTGGAAAGTGATAAATTTCTTTTGATTAGATTTCAAAAAAATTGTTTTCAAAAGAAAGTTTTTAATCCCCTTTGTACAAATTTGAAAATTTAAACATCACTTTCCCCTTTCCTGAAATGTCATTGACAATAATGAAATGAACCCAAATTTGGAAATGGCTAAGGGAAATGGTTCGTACTTTGTTTTTAAGTAGAATATTTATAAAAACATACTTTTATAAATTGTAGTTCAAACTTGAAATGATGTTTCTTTTATTTTAAAGGTAGTGCATTGGGAATAGATATCGGGCTAGACTACTGAGTTTTAATACTCACGCCTATAGTTCTTTTCTGTTTTTAGTGTTTGTGCAGGCTATAGCTTGAGTGCGCTCGCCTAGGGCGATGCTTGATCGTTGAGTCGGAGAGCGACCTGCGAGGTCGCACGGAGTAGTTCGGACTTCGTGTTTGGTTAGTTTGATTCCTGTTTGTTCCTGTTTAGTCACTTTATTTGGTTTATCTTTTCTGCGCTGCTCTGTATTATTTTCACTGTATTTTTTATTTATATTGGGCGAAATCGTTCCC
Organism: Viscum album; assembly: GCA_963277665.1. Classification (NCBI taxonomy): domain Eukaryota; kingdom Viridiplantae; phylum Streptophyta; class Magnoliopsida; order Santalales; family Viscaceae; genus Viscum; species Viscum album. Next base: position 1,550,421,865 of record OY728146.1, on the reverse strand, counting down.
ACAGCCTCTATTGATGCCCTGGCGCTTGTCGCCAGCCCGAGAGGATCGGGAATGCCTCTCGGGCCATGTCGCGGACCAGCTCGGGTGACCGGTTCAGGGTTGACCCGGGTTGGTTCGTGACAAAATGGTATCAGAGGAGGTTTTCTCTTAGCAGACCTCACTTTTCAGAGCGCCCTTTGTTATTTGGGACGTCAAGGTAGATGGAGTAGGATTGTCAGGACTTGATGGGTAGTTGCGAGAAGAGCGTCGCGAACTCTTGGCCGTACTGATCCTCAAATTTCCATGGGAATTCTGGTTTAATTGGTTTGTTTGGGTTTTTATGGAAATTTTTTGCGATTGGGGTACGACAAATGGAGTTGGGCTAATAGTCCTAAGCCGCATGGCCTGGAAATCCTTCTGGATCTAGGGGCATGTTCTAAGAAGGCTCTCGGTGTCAGTGACGTGTTTGGCATATGGCCGCCAAACATATGGTCAAGTCACCCACTGACACTAGTCCCCTGTTTGATTTGTTTTGGGTTTCCCTTGATTTTTTAAAGTGGTTTGAATTAGAAAAGTTGGCTTTGAGAAAAAAAAATGTTGTTTGAAATGACATGTTTAATTTGTATTTTGTTTTAAAAGAAGTGGTATGAATAAATTGTTTTTGGAAAATGGAGTTTCTTTGTTTTGGCCTTGGTGTTCTGATGTGTACTCACATGCATTGTGGTATGTTGGATATGTGGATGGATCTATGGTATGGTGGATGGATGCCCGAGGTGGAACAAATACATGCATGTGAGTGAGACTCTAAGGGATACCAATGGCGAGGGTTTAACTCACCAATTTTGTTTTTAATTAAAGATGTTTTCAAAGAGAAAAGTTTTGATGTTATGATAACTTGCTTCCTTATTTTTTGAACTTACCACCTATGCAGTGTTCGATTTTGAGGTTTTTATTCACTCATTGAGTTGGCCTTGATTGGGTTTTTGACTTTTCCTTGTCCAGTGGTTATCCTTTTGAAACATCGATGGGTGATCGTAGCACGGTTGATCAACCTAAGGATTTTATGCTTCAGTTTCGAAAGTTGGATCCACCTCTCTTTTATGGTCAAGAAGAAACATCCGTGGAAGAGGAGTGGATGTGGAAGATTGAAAGGGACTTTAACCTCATTGAGTTTCCCGAGTCATTGAAGGTCAAGTTTGCGACCTTCATGCTTGAAGGTTCACCGTGGATGTGGTGGAAGTCAGTGTCTCGAAACCAGCCCCGTCAAGAGATTAATTGGGAGTTCTTCAAGTCTTTGTTCATTCGCCAATATTTCTCTAAGTAAGAAAGGGTGAGAAAGGGGATGGAAATGTGTTCTCTGCAGCAGGGCGACAGATCCGTGTTGGAATATTTCCAGTGCTTTGTAGAGATAGTACCTTATGATTCATAGTATGCCACAAATGACCCCGTGAAGGCTCGACGCTTTGAGGCGGGTCTCCGCCCTGATCTACAGTCGAAGGTTTCAGAGTCCAACTTGACTTCTTTTGTCGATGTGGTGAGACAAGCTTTTCATGTCGAAGCCGCGATGGCAGGAGTGCTTGAAGTAGTCCTCCCCCCTTCGATCCCTAAGAGCAGTGGTGAAGATTCTGGAAAGGACATGAGTAAGCAAATGAATGTGAATGGAGCAGGTCGTGGAATCAAGAGGCCTCAGGATATTTCATCAACCTCTTCAGAGCGAGAGATTATTTTGTGTTATCAGTGTGGAAATCAGGGTCACAAGAAGTCATCATGCCCAAGCACTCTGAAGCCCTGCCAGGCATGTGGATGCTTGGGTCACCTGCGACGATTTTGTCGGGGCGTTGCAAGGAAGCGTCGCAGAGGAAGTTCTCGGAAGTAATGTGATGTCGGGTTTTTGTTCAATGTTTCCGGTGTAAGTTTCCTTTCAGTTTAAGTGATCTATTGTCGTGGCCTTTGTATGGGTGTTGTTTTAGGTTTGAAATGTATGGGAACTTCATGGGTCTTTTGACGAACCTCGGCTTTCAATGCTGGTATGTTTCTAAATTTTAAAATCTTGTCCTTTCTTTTTGTTAAATCAAAAGATGTAAGTATCTCATTGGGATTATCAGAACCTGACTATGAGGCAAAAGATGCTTCATCCATCAGAGCTCCAGCCAAAAGGTCTCGGAGTGAAGCTGGCACGTAGTCAGGAACCCCCGGGGGAAATTTTAAAGAGTCAGGTTAAATTTGTGCCTCTATCGTCATGGTGAGATAGTTTTGGTGTTGTTGCTCTGGTTTCTCTATCTTTGTAGTTTTCCTCCTGTCGCAAAGCGCGCGATGGACTTATCCCTCGCGTAGTGTTAGGAATCGTGCCTTTTGGATGTAAGTCGCTGATCAATGACTTTACGTGGGCCACTAATGTAAATCAATTGCGGCCCTGGTTTTTGTCCATCCCGAAGTGATGGGTCGTGAGTAGTCCTCCATCGTAGTTTTAGTGATCTGATCCTTGGGCCCTCCCTCCCCGCCCACGGGGTAAGAGGTTTTTGGTTTGTGCAGACTTTTTGGATCAATTCTTATCCCATTCAGATGGGAGTGGGTGGTTTAAATGGTTTGTTGTGCTTTTTATATATAGCTTGGGAAAGGCCCCGACCTGGACTAAGTTGGATTTCTGGTTGGTCGCTAAGAGGTCAGTCCTTTTATGGTTGGGAGACCCACCATGAGTCTCGTTGGGATTTCTCTTAAATTGTTATCGAATGCTAGTCGAGTTCTTATGGTGGGGAGCCCGTTCAGGCCTCCCTTCTGTTGGTGATTTATTTCAGTCAATGAGGTTCAGTCCCATTGGTAGTCGTTGTGAGGTCCTTGGGTTAAGAGGTTGGATGGTGTTGTGTGGAATCCTTAGGTGTTGATCGATCTACTGGATGGTGTTGTGGCTTTCCGGGGGCGGAAAGCGTTATGGTGGGGAGAATTGTCACACCCCGACACGTGCGTTTATTTTATTTTATGATTTCTTTGGCTTTAAATTATTTTTTTGTTGTGCTTCACGTTCAGTCTCGGATGAAAGATTTGAGTTTTGATATAAAAAAAATACGCATCTTGGGTTCGACGTCGTCGGACGCGCGGGCGGAGCGCGACACCGCGAGGATTCACCCATGCAACTGTGTGGTCTTTTCGGCTTAGAGGAATTAAAAATAAATTAGAAAATGTCAATTTAGACTGTCTTAATATTTTTTATGGCTATTAATAATTATTTTTATTATTTAAGACGAAATGAAAATTTTTATCATTTGTATTTTTATCACTATGATTATTATGATCATTATTATTTTTATCATTATTTTATAAATAAATAATTAATGAAATTGTTAATGTTGCAGATAATAGTATAATCGTTATTAAATATGCTTTGTTTTTAATCATTATTATTGTTATTATTATTATTGTAATTTATTATTATTATGATTTTGATTTGTTTTATTTAATTTTATTTTTATTTTATCTTTTATTTTCTTTTTCTTCTAACCCTAGCGGGCCGCCCCTCTGTTTTTTTTACCCCTCCCTTCACTCTTGGTCGCCACCCCCCCCCCATCTCTCTCTCTCTCTCTCTCTTTCTCTCTTCTTCTTTCCCCCTGGCCTGCCTCGCGCTGATTGCATCCATCCGCATAGCAGTGGCCCTCCTCCCCCTTCCTCTTATCCTTCCACAACAGCAGCAACCACTTCCCCTCCTATCGCGCTCAACCCGGCGCCTCAGCTTCCAGCCCCTTCTTCCGCCATGCAGCACCTCCCCTCGTCTGCAGCACCGGCCTCGCCCCCGTCACGGTAACCTTCCGCCGCACCTTCGACCTGCCCTCCTGCAGCCAGCAACCCCCGACCTATCCGCATCCTCCAGCACCCCACACCCATCTCGGCCTCCCTGCCCTGCACCGACGATCCATCATGCTCCCTCCATCCTCGATCCAACTGGCCTCCATGTCCGCTGCTGCTGCCCGGTGTCCTCTCAGTCTGACGCAGCAGCCCACCAGCGCCCTCCTTCCCTGCTACCTCCAGAGGCTGCGACTCACCTCGGCTCCCCTCTTCTCCCGCACAACCCACGCACCCAGCCGGTCCCTCCTTGCGATCCCCCCCCCCTACACGGCTCCCCCCTGTTCACTCCTCCGGACGCGCAACACAGCAGCAGCGCCCGACCGCCAGCCCTCCTTTGCTCCCTGCTCAAGCCCGCAGCACCCCTTGGCCTCCCGTGTCCCCTTTCCGGGTTGCCCCGCCGCACAGCCGACCCCCGCAGCCCCTACCGCTTCCCCGACGCGGCTCCTGCTCCCTACGGCATAGCCATATCAAGCGGCGCACCCCCCTTGTCATCCGCTCCATATCTGCCTCGTGCGGAATCCCGATGTCGGCGCCCCTGCTTGCGGTGCGTCCTCCCTCCCTCAGCACACACACCTGTTGTCCAGCGTCTCGACTCCCCTGCTGCGCAGCCCCCTGCCAGCGCACCCCCCCTTGCCTCCTATTCTTCTCCCCTGAAAGGTTTTTTTGTTTGTTTTTTGTTTTTTTTATTTTTACTTTTATTGTTATTATTATTATTACTACAATTATTATTATTATTATTCTTATTATTATGATTGTTATTATTATTATTATTATTTATTATTATTTATTATTATTATTATTATTATTATTATTATTATTATTGTTATTATTATTATTATTATTATTATTATTATTATTGTTATTATTATTATTAATATTATTATTATTATTATTTATTATTATTGTTATTATTATTATTATTATTATTCCTATTATGATTGTTATTATTATTATTTTTATTATTTTTATTTTTATTATTATTTCCATTATTATTATTTTTATCATCATAATCTTGTTGGATTATGGGTTTTAATTGATGAGAGTTGTTATTTGTTAGTTTAGGATTTTTGGGACCCGCGCAGGGTGTTTTTGAGTGAGCGACATCGCCGCGCATTGTTTCCGAGGTCCCGTCGTCGCAGCGCCTCAGTTTCGAGGTGAGCGTTTCTCCTCGATGCTTGGTTTCGCATTCTCTAGTGTGTTTTTGTATGTGTCTGAGTCCTATATATCTATTATGCAGATTTCTAGACTTTATCACGTGGTTTCGGACACACGTTGTGTCATCACGCATTGGTTCCAAAGTTGTTTTGTCGTCACGCTTGATCTTGAGGTAGGTTCCCTTTGCACTGCTTTTAAAATTTATGTTATATTATCTCATGCTGCTTGCGCACCCTAATTCTTCAACATAAATATTTTATTAATTTTAATAAACATGAGATAATATACGATAATTAAATTTTCATATAAGGTTGTTAATTTTTAACTGGTTACTTAGTGTAAAAAGAGTTGTTTATTTTATACAAGACACATGAAACATCCTTTTGACAAGCGGACACCCAATAATGAAAGAATTCCCATTTGGGTTTTAAACATAATTTACGGAATATAAAATAGTGTTCTAGTTTAATGAGAAATGATTTCTTTTGAAGCGTGAACAAGTACTTTGGTTCTTTTAAGAAGTTGTCTGTTTGGCTTTTAAAGGTTATTTGGAAAAATAAAAATGTTTTGGGTTTGGGTTTGGTTTATAAAAATATTGTCAGCCTGTGACATAGTGTTTTTGGGGTTCTTTAAATGGTTTTAAACTGGGTTTTGTCTCATAAAGAAGTTGTACCTTTCGTTGAGTGGTGTCTGTGAAATGTATTAAATGCCCGTTTGGCACATTATGGAAAGAGATGAAAATGTTTTGATAAAAACCCTCTTAGGACAACTCTCATGCCTTGGTTCCAATTGATTGTTTGGGAGGCCGCGCTTAGGGTCTCCCATGTACGTGAGTAGTTTAAAGGAATGAGGTTGTTCCACAGAGTGGCTCGGGGTGATGCTTGTTCCGCTTTATATATATATGTATATGATTGGATGCTCGGTTGGAATCAGTTGGCTCACCCCTTTTTCAAACACTTGAGACATGGGAATCTGGCATATTGAGAGAATATTCTAAGAATGATTGCTGCACTGGTAGGTTATGGTACTGACCAGTGGCCCATAGTATGTGGATATATTGGGTTTATTACTATGGGATTTGCCCTCGACCTGCCTGAGAGAGGATGGTTGAGCGTATTGTGTGTTTTGATTTCATCGTGACATGTCGATAAGGATGATTTCTCATGTATTGGTGTCTTCTGGTTTATTCTCAATCTCCAAGGTTTACCCATGTCTATTCAGCTTTTGTTGCTTGCAGTACTGATTATGATGGTCACATGTATACCTACATTGCCCTTGCTGTGTGTTTTACTTTGTGCATTCTGGTGTATTGTTTTCCTTGGAAAGTGATAAATTTCTTTTGATTATATTTAAAAAAAATTGTTTTCAAAAGAAAGTGTTTAATCCCCTTTGTACAAATTTGAAAATTTAAACATCACTTTCCCCTTTCCTGAAATGTCATTGACACTAATGAAATGAACCCGAATTTGGAAATGGATAAGGGAAATGGTTTGTACTTTGTTTTTAAGTAGAATATTTATAAAAACATACTTTTATAAATTGTAGTTCAAACTTGAAATGATGTTTCTTTTATTTTAAAGGTAGTGCATTGGGAATAGATATCGGGCTAGCCTACTGAGTTTTAATACTCACGCCTATAGTTCTTTTCTGTTTTTAGTGTTTGTGCAGTCTATAGCTTGAGTGTGCTCGCCTAGGGAAACGCTTGATCGTTGAGTCGGAGAGCGACCCACGAGGTCGCACAGAGTTGTTCGGACATCGTGTTTGGTTAGTTTGATTCCTGTTTGTTCCTGTTTAGTCACTTTATTTGGTTTATCTTTTCTGCGATGCTCTGTATTATTTTAGCTATATTATTTATTTATATTGGGAGAAATCGTTCTCACAGCCTCTATTGATTCCCTGGTGCTTGTCGCCAGCCCGAGAGGATCGGGAACGCCTCTCGGTCCATGTCGCGGACCAGCTCAGGTGACCGGTTCAGGGTTGACCCGGGTTGGTTCGTGACACCATGTGTTCCAACTATCTCTTTGTTCACCATCATTGTATAATTCATAATAGAGAGAACCAAAATCATCGATCAAATATCCTAATGTGTCCCCAATTCAAAGATACATGCCACCAAAGATGCACATGATGCAACTTCTAGTGCAATGAAAACTAAATTCATGAATAAAGCAATATAATCCCTAATAGAAAGACTCTATTTCTTTAGGATGAAGAAATTTTTCATATTAGGGATATTGAACGTGTGATAATAGAATAATTTTTTGATTAATTCCATTAAATACTATCATCTAAGGCCTTCATCCAATTTATCCTTCACCGCTAAATCCCTCCACTAGTGGCCAAGACCCTCAAGAATATACATCACCAGCATGAACATTATGTATACATGTGTGATGATGAAGTAGAAGATGTGGTTCATCCTACTCAACCACACCTATGGATTTTTAGGCTCAACATCACCACATAAGTATGGTGGATTCTACATCATGAACTGGATGGTATGATCAACATGCCTTGGCTCTTTCTTCTGGTTCCTCGTATCCACATCTTGAAAATCATGGGCAATACACTGAACCAGCACTTGGATCACTTGTGGATCAAATTGAGACACATTCTTCTCAGCAACTTTTGGTTGGTTTTGACGATTCCTATCGAGTTCCATTTTCTAAAACAACAACAACGTCTGTCAATATATCTTTCTAAAAACTAATGGCTTTGCAGTTCAAATTCCATCACATCACTATCACAATTTTTTTTTGAAACACCTCTATTTATTTTAACCACTTTTGATAAATTCATTCGTTCTATTGAAAACCAATCTATTTTCAAATGACACCAAATATCCTTATTTCAAAATCATTCATTTGAAGACTTATTTTTCATTATTAAAAAAATCAAAACTTGCACAAAGCATAAATCATTATTCCAAAAGAAATGTACAATCATTGTAATAATTCATTCCTCTACAATGCATCTCATCAATGTATCATTAGATAAACCCATGACAATGATATTTTATTCATTATAGATGTGTCTCCAAAAGACTTATATACCCACCTACCTAGTAACATGTTGTTAAGAATAAAGGGTTTAGCTGCGTCCTTTTATGCTATACATTTCAAATTCTGAAAATCCTAATATTTTCTCTGATTCATAATTGAGGAATAGAAAAGAATGAATTTAAACTCATAGAACAAGAACATAGATAAATACTTGTTAGGCATGGACCAAACAAGATGATAAAATTTGTACAATAATGAAAGGACAAAACTGATACCCATTGTAATGACCCACTCATTCTCATTTTCTTGAATGTATAATGAGTCATTACATGGCCTTAAGCGACATCCACAAGACTCCACTGGTTGAAAATAAATGCCTAATGGTTTCAAATAAAATTGGGGGACGATTTTACCTTTACAAAATAACCCAACAAACCAAAAAAACATTCATTAAATGATCTTTGAAGAAAAAAACTGATATTCAACAACTTCATGTAACTCAATCCCTCATTAATGTGTGAAACAGTCGAATATAAACAAATTATCAATGTAAACAATGAATAATCAACTCAATACTCTCAAAAGACCACATGAATCCATGCACCACAAGCACCAATATCCATATTTTCGGAACAGTCGAAGTATTATGTGGTAGTGCAAAAACATGGGAAATGTTACCTTTAACCCTGTCCCAGAAGATAGCATCTGCAAAAGCACCAAAGTTCCAATGCAGGGGTGAGTATAAAACATAGTATGTTTTTCCCAATTTCATCCCTAATAACACAAATATGATATAAAAGTTAGCCACATTTATATAAACTAGCTTATATAAGACAATTTACAAAAATAGTTTATATCCAAAAATGAACAAGTTCTCCAAACTGTTTAAAATCCAGTGAAAACAAAACAAAATAAAACCAATTTACCTCAAGTTATTTATCTAGAAAAATAACTAATGAATGATTAAAAGAAATTAGTCTTATCATTTGGAATACCCATTCCATAGTTCACCACACACCCACACATGCATCATTCTTTTGACAATTCTATACTCATAAGAAGTCTCTCTTCCAATCACCATGTCTCTTAATGACACACGCCCCCGATCTAGGGTCACGTCCCTTTTATCCCAATGCAACTCTTCCCATACTTAGGAATCGTTAAGAATGAACTCACACCATACCATTTATGCCAAATATTACCATTTCCAAAACAAATCAATTAAATAAAACTGAGTTATTATTGTAATCCAAAGAAAAACCAATTTCAAAGAATGATTTATTTATATTAAACAACCCCTATTATTGAATTCATAAAATCCCATTTATGTTCAATAAATCCAGAAAAATGCCTTTTTTACCCATATTTTTAAACCAATAACCAAGCACTCATTTAAAACCCCCAAATTTTCCAGATTTGACAACTACCCCTCAAGAAGGATTCCAATAAGCATTCCAAAAACAAATAAAAATCAATTCAACACCATGAATTGAATTTAAAAGCATTCCAATCAATTCTATTAAGTGGATTCGATAAAGAATCCTCGTACCTTGATGTTTTTGACGAATACCACAACGAAAAAAGATCACTCATGAAAACATGGTTGATTCTTCAAGAACCTGCCTTATATATGTTCTCCTATTAAGATCAAGACCAAATCCCATCATATATGGAATACCCAAACCTATATATACCCAAAACCGGTGTAGATCTAAAAAATCGAGAGAACATAAGAAGTATATCTATGTAGATCTATTAAACCGATCAAGAATGAAGAAGAACGGTCTCATACCTCAAGAATTCAGCTTCATTTTACAAAAGAAAGCCTTAGGATAGCCTCCAAATAGATTGTATATCATTATTATTCTTTAGGTGAAAAGAAATCTTGAGTTATGGTCACCTAAGAGAAAAATAAAGTCACATAGAAACAAGAACATGTGAGATCCACTTTTTTAGGATCTCACTTAAACCATCTTCAGGGTTAGTTCACACAGTTAAAATTTCTGTGTGTTAACTATTTATTAGTAGCTACATAAGTGGACCCTCTCCTTGTTTCCATTCTCAATCACTAAAATTGTGATCCTACCATGTGGGATCCACTACCTCACAAGGATTAAAAATTCCTGGTTTGGCCGCATGGTTAGACAAATTGTGCATTGCCCATGTGACTTCCATTTTGCTTCAAAAATACTTCCAATGTTCTCACAACTCACCCATACATCACACTTACACATTATAATCATAAATATAATCACATAAGGGTTACATACTATACACAACTGGTACTATAAAAATGTTTTAGATTAATAATATATTGGGTGAAAATATATTAATTATTCCACAAATGGTTAATTTATGGTTATACAATGTAATAAAATAGTGTGGAGGTCTCAATAAGATTAATTAATCATTTAATAGTCATCCAAAAGTATTGAAATTTTTTTGACTTGTATTTTTTTTATTTTTCTGTAAAAACTATATTAAAATTTAAACATTCATTTGGGTTTCTATTCATATATTTCTATAATCATATCAATGAAAATCCATGCATGAACACCCATCATCCTATCTGGGTTATATGAATTTATCAATTTTTAACATCTTTTAATCCTGGAAAAAATTTTATTTCATACTCTCATTTACACATTTCTCTTCTCATGATATCATAAACCTCCAAAAAAACCCTAATATAAAATATTCTAACCTATTATGTATGTGATCTCTCTTCCATATATTTTTTATGTATAGTGATGGTGAGACTTACTTTATGACATAATATACTATGAATATTTCATGTGGGAATGATTTTATTTGATTAAGGGAAAAAATTTATGAAATCAAATTTACATAAATCATCTCGTAGGGATTGTGTTTCCAAAACCTTCTTCCTAACAAGAAATATATTTTTTGATTATTCTTTGAAGGGTTTTAGTAGATTTTATAGTTTTAGTGACTTTTTTATTTTCATCGTAAGTGTATTTTATACTGGTCCTTACATACTTCCATCTTTATCAATTTCACATGAATTCAAGGAATTATCATTAATGAATTATATTATATCAATGTTTTAATTATAATCTAATGCGATGATTAATATACTAATAATTTCAAAATGAATTAACATGGATTATTTTTCTGGTTTTATGGATGTCTCAATTTTTATGGGATTTATTTATTATAGTTTTTATTTTAATTAAACATTAATGTGATTCATTATATGTTTATTCAAATTCTATATATTTAATTGTGTATATGTTATTTAGAACATTATTCAACGATGTTATGTTATTTTATATATATGTTTTTTCATATATATTTTATATCTTGGTTTATAAATCATATTTCGTTAAGTGATATATATAGACAATTTTTTATAATAGATTATTCTTCATGGATAGTTGAATAATTTAAATCAGTAATTTAATGTTAATTATTTATTTGGAACTATTTAAATTTTTTTATAAATAAATTAATCCTAATTGAACTAACCAAGTTTATGTTATATTTTCCATAATATGTGTTATAATATATTATATAGTCTTTAAAAATAATCTAATGGGATGTCATATATATCACTCTAGTCTTACTATATATAATCACATTCTCGCACATTATATATCATATCTATATAATGTTTCCTCAGATCAGCCAAATGTATTCCATATATAGGAATTTTAATATATTTCTCTCACAAAATTAGTGTATAAAAAAATATTAAAATATTTTATTTCTATTGTTGATGTCAATGTGTTCAATATCATTCCCTACATGAAACATCCAACATAAAAAACAAGATATATTTTTTGAAAATATAAATATTTTAATATTATTATTTTAAATAATTATAATGATGTAGAGGGGATAAATTGGAAAAAATCATTATGGATTAAATGTATAAACAAAATAAATTATTTAATTAATAAGAATTATCTTTAATTAATTTACATAGAATATTATTTTTTTATAAAAATGTTTCATGAATTTGGCTCCCAACTACCCAAAAATAAAATTTATTATAGAAAATCAATGTAACAATATATGTATAGGGGTAAAAAGATTACAATGTTATGGAATATAGGGATATGCATGATTAAGTGACATAAAATCACATAAAAATGAATTTAATTCATCGTATATGTCCAAAAACAGATCGTAATCATTCTTGAAATCATTGAATCCAAAAAAGATATTTATTCCATAAAAACGATGACTCCCTATAAACTTGAATCTGTAGAAACTAAAAGACCCACAAACATGGGTATTGAGGTTCATCAACTAACATGAATGAAACAACAAAGATAAAATTGTTTTCTCTTCACCCAACCAATAATTAATGATGTGCTCGGATAAAATATTCTATAATATAGATGAAACCATAATGAATAAAACAATATAAGAAACAATGGTCGCATAAAAATCATTCATTGTCCCATATCATTCAGGTAGAATATTGGAGTTCCATCTAGTTGAAAATATCGAATCAACACAACATCCAAAAGAACACAACATCAGTAGAATACTGACAAGTGCATATCATCAGAACAAGAAAAAACCATATAATTCATAATTTCAAGTATGTACTTATTAAAACAAATCATAAATTTATCTATAAGGATTGTTAAATTAATATATAAATCCATTAATCTAATAAAAAATTGGATAATTTTCTATTACTGAGTAGAAACCTTTGATAAGAATCATTGGATATTGGAATTAGTTAGATCAAGATTCACAAGATAAATAATATCAATCATCAAATCACCATCTTCATAACTCTAAAACCTAAGACTTATGTCACCCAAAAGAGTGATCTATCCCTACATAAAATCTAAATATCGTATCTGTTCTAAAAGATTAAGGAAACATGAAAAAAATCATTAAAAGAGGTCAATATCCATTGATGCATATAATAAAAAATGAATCAAAAATTCTATATTTTTTCAGAATAAAAAATCCTAGAGAAAAAATCCAAAAAATGGTATATTTTGAAATCCATATCGGAGATATCAAATTTCATAATATCCAGATGTGAAAATATCATCTTCTATAATCAGTAATTAAAATGTGAAATGAAATTTTGATTTATTTCCATGGAATGTTCCTATTCAAAAAATCAAGGTTTCATTTTAAAAAATATCCACAATTTTAAAAGCCATTATTTTTTTAAAATTTAAATATATGAATCCATAATAATTGATCTGTCACTTAAAATTTTGTTAAACAACTTCATATTGTTCCATCAAATAAGAAATAATTTACTCCACCTGATCCCCTTCAATAGTATATGAATCATTGAAATCTGGACAATCATCAACATAAATGATTAAACCATTTGAAGCATCTTCACCAAAATTATATGAATGAAGGTTCAACAATAACAGGTTTTGTAGAGAGAATTGTATTATGGTATAGTTGAATCAATCGGTTTATTAATTTTTTTATATTATATTTATGAATAGTCTATAATTTTCATTGACTTCCTAGGATTTAGTGGGATATAAATGTGTTACTTAACCATTGGTATTTACCCTCTATAGAGGCTGATATCAAGTACGTCTCTTCAATGGGCATGTCAAGAAATCATCAATTGTGTAAAGGATAACATGATTCATATTGAATAATTTTTTCCATCCCTAGAGAGGCTTCTAGTGAAAAACTGGGTTTCTAATGATTATCCACAAAGGTAGGGGAATAACAGGTGTCCCTTAGAGTACGTTGAACAATATTTGTAAATCCTGACATGTCATTGAAATCAAATGTATGTTTAAAATATTTCCAATTATTTTCATTTTCCACAGCATGATTCAGACCCTCATTAGGCTTCTCATCAGTTTAATTTTTTTTCCTGGCCGATCTTAAACCCCAAAAACAGAAATAAAAATTTGTTTGACTGTCATTTCACTCATTCAAACGAGTATTATTCTTTCCCTTTTCATCCCATGCCACTATTTGAACTAGTGGGAGAACATCAATGTTTCCATAGTCTTTCAAAGGGAATCCAAGAATAAGTAAAGAACAATAATATTCAGTGAGATTCTATTAATCCACTTCTTGAAATAACATATTTTTCTATTCTGAATAAAAATATGTGATGAGGGGATTATAAAATATCAAAATTTGTAAAAACAAAAGAATCAAATGGTATTGAAAGGTTATTCATTATAATGTGAATATAGTAATGGATTTGAAATAATTATGGAAATCAGAAAAAATGAATCTTGTGTTTACAAGTGAAGCATAATTCTAGGAAAACCTACCCTGACCAGAAAAATAGGGGACTCGATGTAAGGGAATAATTATATAGTCCATTTCAGAATATAATTCTAAATACCCATGAATAAAACAATCATCTCGCAAAAACTATATAGAACTATTTTTTAGAGGAGAGATGGAAAATGAAAATAGAGAAATTCAATCTGTAAAATATTTAATAAGTTCAAGTACTATTAAAAATTTATAATTTCGAAAAAATTTATTTTCGGAGATATATATTACTATTTTATAAATCAGACTATTTTTGATATATTATGATTCTAATTAATAATTAGTTAAATATAATTTATTTTTTAGATTATATGAAATATGAATTATAAAATATAATATTTTAAAATATCATTTACGAATTAAAATTGATTTCATTTATAATTTATGATCTTAAAAAATGAATTTATTATAATTTGAAATTAAAATGACCCAAAAAACAACATTTTTGAATTAAAAATATCAGATTTTACCTAGTCATTATTTTTTATATTTTTCTATGGGTATTAGATTTTGATGAAATTAATGGTTTTCAAGAATCAAAAAAATTGAAATTCCATTTATATATGAAAGATCCATAAATTTCAAAAAACATTGACATAATAAAATATTAAATTTAATAAAAAAAATAATTAATATTAAAATATTTATAGAATTTATGAAACAAATATAAGATAGTTCGATCTCAAATTAAAATGATACATTAATATAAAATCCATTTTGGGTCATTTCATAGAATAATGTTTTTTTTAATCATGATTCAGTTTAGTATTTCCTCATAAGAATTATATCAATAATTATTTATTTTAATTAACGTTCTATTATGATAATTAAGAAAAAAATTACTTTTTATAAAAAAAAATTAATAATAAAAATTATTGTTTTAAAATAAATCTTTTGTATGTTAGTTAATTTATTTATTTAAATTTCACGATTTTACACCATTATAAATTTTATTTCACAAAAAAAATTTTAAAATTTTAAATTTATATTTTTAAAACTCATGAGATGTTCAGCCTGAATATTTTTTGATCAATTAAAATATTCAATTAAAAATAATTACCAATTATTTTTTTAAGGTTTAATTGAAAAAATATAAAATAAAAATCCATAAACAAATAATTTTTTTCAAACATAAGAGTATTTGTGGTTAGTTTAGACCATCACTAATTGTACTCTCGTATTTTTTAAATACTTTTATCATTAGAATAATTAATTATAACCATCTGTTATTTAAAATGTAATGGATGGTCAAAATAAATTGCATCCCTTCACTTATAAAATTATAACCTCTCGGACACATCAATAATCATTTATCCATCCATTTTTTTCATAAAAAACATCAATTTAATTCCTCATAGAACGCTATAATGATTTGAAATGATTTTTGTTTCCCTTACTATATAATCCAATGATTTTATGGCATAATTATCCATTTTAAATCTTTTGATTGCATGCTTTACTCGGAACATCATATTTAAAACAATCTTGTAATATAATTAAAATATAACAATTTAATGTGATCATTATAAGATATCCATTTGATTGTTGTGTATTAATATGATTAAATTTATTTTGTATAATGTAATTACAAGATTACCTCATTTATTATTTATTAGAATAAAATAAAAAAATACATCTAATAGTAAGGAGATTTTTTGATATAAAACTGTTTTTATGAATCAATTTAAATTTTTATTAAAAAAAATAACTCCTTGCGCATAATTATAAGGAAATTTATATATTTTATATTCAATAATTTTTTTAACATTAATGTTTTTCACTATATATGATTGGGATATGTTTAAAAAATATTAATTTTTTATACGTATTTATCATAGATACAATATTATATCATTTGGAAGAATTCAATTAAGATAAATTTATACCACGAATATAAATTTAATCCGGAAAAAATAACTCCATAATTGGAGTTAGGATTATAAATATTTTAAATAGGTATCTTTTATTTTTTGTCAATATGAATAATAAACATTGTGAATCTTTTATTCACATATAAGGGGAGAAAGTTAAAAATGGAAGTAAAACTATTGGAGAAGGCATTGATGTTTATCTAAAACATCCACATTACATATTGGATAATAATAAATAACTACTATCAATATAATTAGTTAATATATTATAACATGTTCAATAAATTAATTGATTATTACTTTTCCATTAATTAAATATAATATTAAATAAATAAATTTACTCCCTTGAATTAAATATATCTAAAATTTTACAAGATGGATAAATAGTGGAAATGTTTGGAAATATTTTTTTCTTTGGATGTTAAAATAATTTTTTATCAAATAAATATATTTATAAATTTTAATACCTAAATAATTACCTTAAACATTTACTCAAAACTAACACATGATTTATAAAATTAATAAAAAAATAAGGTAAATGAAAATAATATTAACATAATTTAAAAAATATTAAATTATTATATTCTTGTAATGGTATTAATATATAATAATATTATAGATGTTTTATATGATTTATTTTAATTTCATCTTTAACATTGTGTCATTAATGTCAAGTTAATTGAATAGTTACATAAGGAATATTAATGATATTTTATAAAAAAATATTATTTTAATAAATTATTTAACATTTTATAATATATTATATTTTTAAACATGTATTTATTATTGTTTAATATATCTACAATGGTTGATTTATGATTCACTTGTACATTTATTGAAATAATCAAAACACATTACTATAGAAATAGTCGTTAGTATGGTTAATGTCAAAAATTATTAATGAAGAGGTTAATAATAATTATAATGAATATAATGATAGAAAAACAAAAATTTATTTCATTTATAGTTGATAGATATAACCTAGACATTTATTATTTGATATTCACTCCATTTATAGTCTTCTTTATTGAGAATGTCATTATTTTTTTATCTTTCATTAAATTCTAAATGTGTCCACTCCCTCATTTATAAAAGGGTACCCATCCTTTCTCTTTTATAAAACTCATTTTTCATTATGTATAATATAAACAATAAAACATTTACTTATAAATATACCATGAAATGATATAGAGGTTCTGTGATTAAATAGAATCCAAGCCTAGCATCATTATGAGGAGAGAGAGTATAGTTCCTTCAAATAACTTCTAATCATCATAACTTTTAACATTCATTTTTATAGTTCTTTTAAATACTTTATATATGTGGAATATTTAATAAAATAATATCATTAATATAACCAAAATTATGATATCTTGTTATTATTATTAGGTAAGAACCATTATTATCTCACTTTCCCATCATATTATTAGTGATTGAACCATTTTTTCAAACGTTCGACTTATCATCCACAGATATTGATAGAAATTATTTTCTATCCTCATAATTTAAGGATATTTATTATGATTTTGATTAACTTTTAATTATTACATTTATGTCATAATTATTTTTCTATAATGATTAAATCAAATCTACCTTCATACCCTCCAATCGGTTGGAAATTGATAATGTATCTAATTGTTATGTGTGAACTACCAACTCCATAAGGTGACATGATTAGATTTTAAATTAGGTTTCATATTTTTTGGGAAGAATTTTTTATTTGATGAATATATATTTTTTATTTTGTAATAATTAATCATAAATGAATATTTAATTTTTAATTTTTTTAATTCAATTGGTAAAAAATTTATTGTTGTGTTCACGCATACATATGACCTACCATCTCCATGTGTGATTCAAATAATTTATCTATCTATAATTTTATGGATGGAACTATATATATATATATATAATATTTCCTAAAATTATATGATTATTAAATTTATAAATATTATATTCCTATGATAAATTTACGCTTAACTAAATTTTAGAACCAAAAAATACATGAAAAAAGAAGTTGTTATCACCAAGAATGTTGAGTACAATAAGGAATTGGTAATAAAATACTTTTAAAGGGTTATTAGTAAATCATTTATTGTACTATATATATGAATATGGTTACTCAATAGATATATAATAAATACATATTCGTTATATTTGTAGGTTGAAACATGTATGAACGATGTTCAACATGAAGAATTGGCTTTATGTCAAAATCAAATTTCTTTTTTGAATTGTTTATGATTTATTTTTTAATGATGTAATTTGAAATTATATAAATTGATATGCATGTAGTGGTTAATAGACTTTTATCATATGAATAATATGTTTTTTCTATTTATGGTATATTCTATAAGATATTAAATTTGGTCATATTAAATTCTTGTATAAATATATTTGTTTGATGACACATGATATTGGGAAGAGAGATTGAACTAAATTTTATACTTTGCATAGAATTTATGAAAACCCATCACACATACACTTGTGATATTATCCAGGATTATTTTCATAGTAACATATAATTTTGTGATAATATTTCATCATTGTAATATTATCATATCATTTCTCATGACTGCCTTTTTGGTTATGAAATATTTCAAATTTTATATGAATATTCTTCTTGTCTGTATAAAAATATGTTTTCAACTAATTATTCTTGGATATAGGCATGTAGTAACTAATTCCAGCATCATGAATTGATAGTGTCCTTGGGGAAATTTTATTCTTTTCTAGGGTTTGATATATGAAATAATCCTAGATCATGAATTTGTTAAACATAATTTAGAACATGTCAATGTTATAGTACCTTAATGTGTAGACATACATGATCTATTAGACATACTGACTATGATTCACTCTTATCTGGTGACACCACATGTTCTTATAAGGAATTATTCTATTAAATTTTTAAGAATCCCTCCTTTTACTCAATTATGAACTATTATATAGAAAATTTCACATTAAAAGATCATTTTATTAGATCCCTTCGATTGGATGTACTAACTAGAGGTTGGTTAATAGTTATTTTTAATTTGTTGTTAAAAACATTATTTTATCAGAGTTATAAAAATATTAAATATTTTAGTGGAAATAAAATAGAAAATATAGAATATTTTATAGGGGTTTCTATTTCCAATATCATATTCCTGTAATCAATATCCTATACTCCACATGTATAGTTGTATGAACTAAATCTACAATATTGAATGGGATTGATAACCAGATTACATAAAAATACAAAAGAAAATTTTTAGAACCTTGTGGTACAACCCATGTATTTTCAAATATTCACAACATAAATATATTTTTTCATAGAAGACCTACCCAACCAACCTTTTATATTAGAGGAAAACCCCAATGATAGTGGTTGGATGGGAAATTATTAAACCAGTAATATGGAGAAAAATGTTATAATGAGTATTACAAGAGAGAAATAACAAAAACAATTTATAATTAAGTGGATATGATGATGTATAAATTTATTGCTTCTCCTTTTCATTGACCATATTATGAGTGAATGTTGAAAGTGAATGTTATTTTCAGGGATCATAATATAATTATTGAAGTCAGAGAAGTTTGTAGAAGAAAATGTATCATCATGTACTATTAGAATGTGTCATCTTAATTTTGTATGGTTTATCTTTGATAAGATATATAAGAACTAAAAAATAATAATTATATGAGTGTGTCTCTATCCAATGTATGTGCATCACTTTCTAGTGTACAAAATTAATATAATAAGACCATTACTTTTTTATTTCATAAATCCTATATGAAAACAAAAATTGGGATTATAATTACACAAGAAATATTAAAAAAAATTAATATAATAAGAATGATTATTCATAATAAAATCACAATTTAGAAACAATTTAAATAAAAATATAATTCTATATATTATACATAAAACACAATATTGTGAAAAACTTAACATCATACGAAAACCATTCATCATGAACTAGTTTGACTAAAAAATTATACATTTCTTTTTAAATAATTAGGAAAATATATTTGAACATAATATGATAACAAAGTTATGAAAAAAATATTTTACCAACATTACATAAAAATAAGAGATAAAATTTTTTGAAACAATTTTTTTAACTAACAATGGGTTATGAATTTCCACTGATTGGGGATGTTGATTACCCATAAGGACATATGGTTTAGTGCACTGGTTTTCATGGTTCCATATTTTCCAACAGATGAAATAATTCATGATGAGTGGTGCGTCCTGAAATTACTTCCTTTCAACCATCATTTCCACCAACTACTTCATGTACCTTATTAATTCTTGATTTGGGTGGATTTCTCGCACACAAATGAAGAATTTCCCCATCCCTTTGAATAAATTCCACGGACATTTCATCCCACATTTTAGATATATGGGTGATTGGATCCTCTATCATACATATTCATTTGAACAACCCTCTTAAAACTCTATTAATATCATATTATCTCAAAAACCATAGGGAAATTATCTAAAAATTATATTAAAATTAGAAGAACATTTATCAACTTATTCATAAATCCTAAAATATTTTATAGTTAGATCCCTTCGAATGTGTGGGTCTAGGCATATAAATAATATTTACTTTTTTATATAATTTTTTATAACAAAACACGATGTATATCATGAATTACACTTAATGGTTTATTTATAAGTTGTGAAAACCTGACCTTCCTTTTTCTTCTGCTCTATGAATTCTCTTTCAATTTCTATTCTAAAACTTTGATGGAAATACATATTCAAAAATATTTTCTTATAGTCATCAAACTATATATAATCTATTTTATACATCATCTTGGTGTTATTTATCAACTCCCACCATTAATTGGAATCACTGTCTAAACAATAAACAACCAGAGTCACCATATCAATTCATCAATAATGGATCATAGAATAGATCATCTCTATTGATTATACCCATTATTTAACAAAAAATGTATTATATGTTACAAAAAAAATTGGTGTTCTATTACACATAAAGAGCACATTGTGTAGTTGATCAATCATTAGTGAAGGCATATATTCTATATGGTCTACGTTATTATTCATATTTTGATATTACAGGATGTCCATTTCTGTGATTTCTTTTACTCCACCTCCCTTGGAATTGGTTATTTCATTTGGAAAATATTTATGTCATCCCTCATATAGGTTTTTGGACTTGTTTGACATAGTTCCCACCATTTTCAAGAATGGAATCAGTTTTGAAAATTATGTATTTAAATAATATAGAAATAATTTATTATTTTATGAAATTAACAATAAAGTAATATCTTATTGGATCCATATATTTATACATTTTTTTTAAAAAAATATAACATATTTTATATATACATTGACATATATATGGTTTTCAATATTTTTTTCATACCATTATTCCCAATATAACTAAACCTGGTTATGAATACAACTGTAGGGAACTAACTATTTCAGACATGACTATTAAATCATTTTTAAGGTAAAAACATAATAGAGATTCAAATCCATTATAAAAAGGTATGGTTCCATGGCGAAAATTGGAACATGCATAAATTTTGAATTTTAGAACAAGAAAATTATTTAATTCCTTCCACTCTATACTCATAGTGGCTTACATGTTCCCTTTAGAACATGTTATTACCTGAAGATTAACATCATAGAATTTGGTGATATTTTATCCAAGTATGAAGATGAATGAGTTACAAGAATTAGTATTACATGGTTGAGAAAAATAATTATCATTATATCATTTTTATAGGATCATAATAATAATAATGAATGAAATAGTTGACAAAGCATGTAATGTTGAAATTAATAAAAATGAAAATCATTTCATAGTGGTCAAATACTAGAGATAGTTTTTAAGAAATGATAGCATCATATTCACACATAACATTAGTGTATAATCATAAAATCAATATTGTGAACAAATAGAGCATCATGGTAATGTATTATACACATTATCTCTTAAGATACATCCAATTACCAAATTAATTATTAGGATTTATAATTTCTCACCTACCCATAACATCATTATCATTAAATAATCATGCATGCCACATTGAACGTTTGATAATTTTAGTCATGAAATAAAACAATGTAATGGAATTGTTTTCATAATAATTTTATAAAGAATACCATAAGGAATTATAATGTTTGATCCAAAATGAATAATGCAAATAATACTTGGGTATAAAAAATCATTATTCATGAGTGTCCTGGAATAATTTCTATAGGATTAATATACAAAGTTATGATAACTGATTTCACTTTGAATAAAAGGGGGTTTTCCATGATTTTTTTGACAATGTAGGAAAATGTATATCTATGAAACAAAATATAAATTATATTTCATGAAAAAAATATCAACATTCATACCATGGAATATATTATAACCTAAAGAAATAAATTGTTTTTGAAAATCCCATTATCTTAATACACAACAAATTTCATTGCTTTTGTGCCTCCTAGATAATAAAAGTAGATTTATAAAAATATATTAAACTATTTTTGTGTTATTTTAATTACTAAAAAATTATAAATAATATTCATTTGATTAATTATCTCAATTTCCATGGTAATATGGTATTCATTTGGATATCATTTTTTATGAATTTTTTTAGAGTGTCCTCAATTTCACTATTTTTTGAATTAAAATTTAAAAATTTATTATAATTACATCTAAAATATTATAATTAATATAAATACATTTTTATATTATATAAAATTCATAAAATTCCATTAAAATGGTTATATGTATTAACATGAATGATTTTTCATATGTCGTTAACCAACCATTGATGGGACATTATCTGGAGAGTGGGAAGATAAGTTATAAATTTATATATATTTATATATATTAAATATGATACATAAAGTAGTATATAATAAATAATATAATGTTAAAAAACTTTTTAATTTTTTAGTATAAGGATTTTTTGTGCAAGGGGTGTTTAAAAATAAAGATAGGAATAAAATGTAATGTTGATCCAAACATACTTCTTCCTCAGTGAAAATTCTCTTGTACACAATTATAAATACCTTGATGTTTGGAGTTTTATTAAACCATAAATTACATATATATCATAAGGGGATTTAGAGGGGATATTGTTTTAGAGTATAGTATTATTTTAGGGAGGTATGGTTGGTTTTCCAAGGAAATGGAGAGGGGTTATTTATACTAGTGGTGATGATTATTTTTAGAATAAAATATTGAATACCGAATTATATCAAATGTATGATATGTAATATTGATTTTTTGATAACATAAATCATATATAAATATTATAAAATATTTATAGGACTATTAATAACCTTTTTAATATTAATTCCATAATTTATTAATAAATAATGTCTAAAATAATTTATTTTTTTATTTTAATGAATCACCATTGAATTCATGTTTTTGGAATGTTTTTTATGTTTGAAATTTAGTATTGTTTTATTTAAATAATAATTTATGAAATATAATATACAGTGGCCAAAATACTTATACATTGGTTTATTTTATTATTAAATCATTGATGATGTAATTGATGATACACCGATTATGTGAAAAAATATATTTTTAATATTCACCAAAAATTGAGGTATTTAATTTAATTACCAGTTAATCAGAATTTGAAAAATTGTACATTATGATTTAAAAAATGATTTTCATTTTATCAAAATAAAATTCTATCATATAAAAAATTATTATTTTTTAATAAAATTTATGTTCCTTAAGAAATACTTAAAAATACAATTTTTTAATGAGATTAAATTTTCTATAGTTTTTCAATCATTATAATTAATTTTTTGAATTAAAATATTTTAAATTACATAAATTAATGACCATAAAATTTATTTTTTTCATAATTTATTATATTGAGGTAATAATATAATTTCAAATTCATGACCCTATTCCCAACGACCAGGTTATAATTCCTAATGGCCGGTTAATATTATGAAGGAATGTTACTATTCAAATGGTTACATTTATTCTTATAAATTCCTATAATTTAATTTATTCATTATGAAATTGAATTCAACTCATGGAATTATGTTTCCATTTTCTATATATTATTGATAGGGTAACTAACATTTTGTTTCTTTTATATTGATTTGTTAGTGGGGTGATGATCCTAGTGGATTTTAGAAATCTATATACTCCCATATATTCTGTTAAATTTTATATTTTTTTCCAATTAATTTTATATATAATTTTAATCAATTTCCTTGATCCTTAATGTAACAATAATTATTAATAAAATTTTTTTCATTTTCATTGTGTATTATATTATATAGTATATAATAAAATGAATTTATTTCAAGAGGAAAAATTCAATAATAAACAATGGGTTGAATCCCACTAACCATTGAATACATATAATGTTGAATCAATAATGTTTAAGGAAAATTAACCACATATTTAAATTTTAATTTGATTTATATTAATTCTCTTTGGGTAACCGAAAATTTTCAATAAATTGGTTAGTCATATTTTAAATCCATTTATTCAAAATAATTCAATGGTATTATTGATATATAATACTACATACATATCTTATTGTATACCCTTTATATATCAATTATCTATAACACATTAATTCAATGGGATTGTTTATGATAATTAATTCCAAAAAATGCATCAAACATATCATTTATCTTATAATTCCAGTCCATGTTTATTCATATAAGGATAATATCATTCATATGAAACTAAAATATGACTTCTCAAATTTAATTAAACACCTTTAAAAAGAAGAAATGATCATCATTTTTATGGAAAATGCTATTCAGAAGTACTAAGTCATCAAATATTGATTTCTACTTCGTTGGAACATACTTTAAAAAATATTTTAATATATTTAATTTTTATAAGAGCCCATTATTTAATTTATCAATGAACCCAAAAAGTTTATTCTAATGATATCCTCCCACAATAAAAAATGAATGGAATATTTTTTTCATATCTAATATTTAATGATAAAATAATTTCAATACTATGAGAAAAATAGTTATAAAATTGAAATATTGTAAACAAATGGTTGAAATTTTTTTGTCAAATCCATTGATTCAATTGACAAAAAATTACTCCATAAATAATATAGGCTTGTACTATTTTCTACCATCTCTACAAACCTATAAACACTAAACTCATTTTTTCTCCATTACCTTCATTCATCTTGGTAGTTTAATTATCTCAATTTTTATGTTTTCATGTAGTGATTCCTCCCCATCCATTATAGTTTAATTCAATTTCTCTAAATTCTTATTTATTACACTTCATCTTTGCAATTATGATCTCCAAAATCTATATAAGTATTTGACCATATAAAAATTCTAATCCCTTCATCAAACCATCTTATCATGGAAGATCTAAATAACTCAAATTACAACACTTTACTTTTTGGTATCACAACATTTGGAACCTAATAATATTATTTCACTATAAAATATTCTCTTTTCTAAGATATTTAATCAGTATATTCCTTCACTAAGTTATCTGATGAATCTATGATTTGGATATTGTTGAAAATTTTGAATCATTTTTATTTAAATTCGAATAACTTATTACATGATCAATGTAATATTTATAATTAACAATATCATACACCTTATATTTATTATAGCACATGATATTTTCATTTAGGGAATCATAACAACATATAGATAAATTTATTTTTTCAATATCCTAATTTTATGCCATATTGTGTTCATCAACATATACTATAACAAATATTGCTATGGAATTTTCATCAAAATTTTATCATTATCTAAATTCAAACTTTTCATAGGAATAACATATGAACTCCATCAGGATATAAGAATGAACGATAACAATGGTATAAATTTAATTTAATATCTAGATGTAAATAACTATATAGTGACTATTATTATTTAAATATGTGGTGAACTTTAATTCTTCAACTGAAAATCCTTTTGGAAAACTAAACTATAATCTAATGATCAATGGTATCTCATTAAAATTATTAATCATCCATTATATTAAATTATTTCTTTTATGATTTTTTATTTATATTCATTCCTACCCTAATTCCCTTATTCAAGTAAAACCACTAGAATTACGAAATTTAATATGAAAATGCATTATTTTTCACAACTCGTCCCCCGAGGCCCTTATCCGGACATACCCCAGGCCTACCTATCAAAGGCCACGGGATGGCGACTAGTAAAGAAGAATTAAACCTATATGTATGAGGCATTTACCTGAGTACTTATACACACACACGCCCAACCATATCCCACAAAGTGAAAAGGGAAAACAAGTATACTAAAAAAAATTGGTGAGTACAAGTACAACTGATAAAAAGTGTTCCATAATACAAACCCAATAAAAAGAACTGAAGAACAATAATGTACAATGGTACATGGGTAGACATCTCCTGAAAACCCCGCCTGATTGTAAGTGTTGTGTAGTTACTAGAAGGCAAAGTAGAATGTCATGCCTGCATGATCCTACTTGGCCCCGTCTAATCCTAGACCACATAGTACTCCCTCAAAACTTATGTCATTTGTACACAACACAACATATGAGGGAGAAGCCTGTGCAGGGGTTAGTGACATAGTACTAGGTAGGGGACCCTAGTCAACTAAGGATAAATACCACAAATAAACCCCAAAGCAAAGCCACAAAGTAAGCAAAACTCACACCGATTATATTCTATTGTAGGAAAGTTTCTTAAGTTATAGTGATTAATGTATAATATAATTGAGAGACAAATCCTCAATGAATCATTGTTCGTATGTCGAGCCACTAAGGATCCACACTACTGATTCTCATCTACCAGGACATCAAGGATCCCCACTGTTGCTTCTTCTTTTTCTCAACCACTAGGGATCCTCATTGATAATAACTCATCTTTCATTCCACTAAGGATCTACATGGATGCTTCTCCTCTATCAGGATACTAAGGATCCATAGGGATGCTGCTTGAGCTATCGGTCTTATCTCAACAACCATGAAGTCCCACGTAGAATAACCAAAAGGACTATCTCGTCATAAGAGTTCCAACCTTGAAAAAGGATCATCAATCAAATGCCCGGTTTTCAAGATATTAGAATTATAGTTATCGGGGATCAGATGCATCCGGGCCCGGTTTGGCCAGGTCAGACTGACATGACCAACCTAGATCAGGTGTCCCGTATATCCAAATTTAAGTCAACTGGGGAGACCTGACCTTGTTTGGTTAGAGTATTTATGGTCAAGTGTGTCCAGTGGGCGTGGCCCAATGGGAATCTTGGGGCCTGACCCAGTTTGGTCAGGGGTCCAGCTAGCCTGGTCACCCGAAGACCAGATCTCGTCCCGCCTGACCCG
The DNA here is from genome assembly GCA_963277665.1 of Viscum album. Classification (NCBI taxonomy): domain Eukaryota; kingdom Viridiplantae; phylum Streptophyta; class Magnoliopsida; order Santalales; family Viscaceae; genus Viscum; species Viscum album. Next base: position 1,550,394,445 of record OY728146.1, on the reverse strand, counting down.
ATGAGTGTGCGTCTAGATTTCATGTATGGGTTTGGCCCTCCCTCTTACATATTCCTCCCAATGTTGACCTGTCATGTCTGGTTGGGCCAAGACACGACTGAGAGTGACATCTGGCACCTCCTACCCTACCGGTCATCCGCGGTGTGAGTTCCCAGTCGTGGTTAATTGACCATGGCTCCATTGCATGTGATGTTGCACGACGCCACATCTTCTCACCGCCAGCAGCCAGCTTGGTGGTCGGTGTACCATCCTAATGAGCCCTTGCCAAAGGCTGTCGTCTACTCTGCATGGGAAAATTGTCGATGTAGCTGTCCGGGTCTCCAGGGTGCACAGATTTGGTGCACTGTCCTCCAGCGCAGGAACTACCACCAACGTGCTGGAAAGGTCTTTGGTGTACCACCAGATGTTCTCTAGTGGACCGTTCTCTATGATGTATGCACCTCCACCCTCCAGGGGATGTCACCTTCCCTACGATGTCCTTGATTATACCTTATTTTCCACTTATTAATTCAGTCACCAAGAACACCCAAGCGGAGGGGCTCGAGCCTTATCCGTGTCAACCTGCACCCACTGCATTAAGAGTTTAATGACATGGGTTGGCTTAGGAATTGGTTTTCTATCAATCAAAAGTACAAACCCGAATTGATATTCCAAAAATAAATACCCTCCCAAAATAAATTATGAACTGAGGATCAATAAATTATTGTTTTGATCCATATAAAATGTTTAGAAAAACAGTGAGTAAACTATAAAATAAAACACCTACATCATTGATGTTCTTTGTAGTAGAACTTTATCCTCAAGGATCCGCGAGGTCAATGGAATTCATCATTATTCGAGGTATATCGAATTCGATGACGTCCCACTAGTGATCTTCATTATTCATTGGGGAGAAAATTCATATGATGTTTGACAGACAATCCTCACGGTTTAATCCTCTTTCCAATGATGCATTAACTATTAAAAAGAAAACATGTTGGAGCATTTGGTTATACTAATATATCACATCATTATGCTTTTTCATTTATGAATCAAAATCTCAATTACTCATAGTTATAATTTAATTATGATCTCTGTTAACATGTCATTAATGAGATTCATTAATTCCCTTCATTGGAGACTCTTCGTTGTACCACTGCATCGTCGTGTCGCCGAATGTTGGTGAGAAAAGAAATAAAATATTTCTTTATAATATTTTATTATTTTTCTCAAAATGTATAAAAATTATGTTTTCTGTTCGGACCCTGTCGGCCAAATATAAGTCAGTTATAGATGAATCCCATATTTTTGAGTTCAATAATGCCTTAATATTTTCGATCTGAGCAACGGTTAAAATGATAGAAAACCCTGCATGCATGTTTAATAAACGTAACATAAAAATGATCAAAATTGGGATCTGGGATAACCGGGTCTTAGAATCCTTTGCCATGAGGGAATGCAGTCTTGAAAAAAAATCCATATACATAAATAAATGACATGGGAATTAGGAGACAATACATTCTCCCCAACAAATGGTAATTATGTCCCGTAAATCAAATACAATGGGTAATCAAACAAATAAGGGTACTTATCATGAATCTGGTCATCTCGCTCCCATGTGCCCTCCAAGAGATTCATGTGCTATCACCAAATGCACACTAGTGGAACTAACCGCCCATGCAAGATCCTCTCTTGTGGATCCTCTATGTGCACTAGAAACTCCACAAATGTTGACTGATTGCCAATGTACAGCTTTCCCTGGTTGAGGACGTGCGGCAGATCATGGACATATCTCCTCAACAGTGACACATAGAAAACATCATGCACCTTGTGAATTTTGGGGGGTAGAGCTAGGTGGTATTCCACCTCACAAACTATAATCTGAATCTGAAAGGTTAGATGAACCTCATATATAACTTGCCAACCTGGCCAAATCTATGAAATCCTCATCAGGGTGAGACCTGAAGGAAAAAATTGTCTCTCTCCTCAAACTCTAAGGGTATCTATATCATATAGGCATACGACTTCTTCCTTATTTGAGCAATCCTCATCCACTCAATGATGATCAGAACCTTCTCAGAGGTAGCTCATTAAATATTTATACCCATTAGTGTCGACTCCCCTAGGTCTATCCACCATAGATGTGATCTGCAAGGATACTCGTACAAAGCCCCAAATGGTCCCATGCCAATGGTGGAGTGATAGCTGTTGTTGTATGAAAACATCACCAGTGGTAGGTGGTCCTCCAAACTATGACCAAAATCTAGGATGGAATAACGAAGTATGTCTTCCATGGTTTATATGGTCTACTCTATTTGACCATCCATATAGAGATGAAAAGTTGTGATTAGGAACAAATGTGTCTCAAACACCTCCTATAATCCCTTCCACAAATGGGATGTATTATGTCTATCGCGGTCTGTGATGATCATCGAAGGCACCGCATGAAGTCGCAATATCTCTGGAACATAGAGGCATCCCAAGACCTCTACGGGTCCTTACTCAAGGATTGGTAGGATGTGAGACGACTTTTTAAGGAATTCAATGATCACCAAGATAGAATCAGGTCTTTGGATGTACGTGGTAACCCCATCCCTAAGTCCATTGAGATCCCATCCCATTTCCACTCTTGTATGTCAATTGGCTAATCCAAGTTTTATTTACCTATTTCTCGACCTTCACTAACTGAAAATTGATACATCATGGGACAATCACGGTAACTTTATTCTTTATTCCCTGCTGCTAGTACAGACGTCAGAGGACCTGATACATCTTCACCACTCCAGGATATACCGCAAAAGGGGATGTATGAAAAATCCCACAAAACCTGCTCCTGTAATGTATCTTTTACTATAGTGAACCCTCTAAAAAGGATGATGTGCTCCCCAACTATCAAAAATACATCTCCAGTATGCCCTATGATTAACTGAGCACATCAGAACTTGCAGTCAACCTCCACTAGTTGTCCCTCCCTAACTCGTTGTAGGAGTGTGGGAGTGACAGTCATCGATTAATGGTAAGATTCATCATCATCATTAATGAAGGATATATATATCGCGACATTCTTCTTCGTCACCTCACCCAGTATTTGTAAACCAAACCTTTTACTGAGTATGTATGCAACTACATTTCCCTTCCCAAGAGAGCATACTATCACAAAGTCAATGTCCTGGAGAAACACTATCCATTTCCACTATCTCATTTTCTTGTCCATTTGTGATAATATATACCCAAGACACTTGTGGTCAGTGTAGATAGTAAATCATTCACCCATAAAGTAGTTATGCCACATATTCATGGAGAAGACCACTACTATCAACTCTATGTCTTGATCTGCATAGTTTTACTCATTCTACCTAAACTGTGGGGAGTTATAGGAGATAAATACTCACTCATGCATCCAAAAACAACACAGTCTAGTCCCTGATGCATAAAAAATACTTCATACCCAACACCCTCTTATGGTAGTCTCAATATGGGGGTACTCATCAGTCTCCATCTGAACACTTGGAAACTCTGTTGGAACCTCTCCTTCTACATGATGAGATGCCCCTACTTTGTCAATGCTGGAAATATTGATTCTACTCTAGAAAATTTGGGAACAATCCACTTGTAGTATTTGGACATCACTATGAAACTCTTCACCTCATTCATGTTCTTGGGTGGCTCCCAAGAAACCACTACCTCTATCTTCTCTAGATCCTCTACAACTCCAACCTCTGAGATGGTGTGTAACATAAAGTGGAACTCTTGAATCTATAACTAGAACAGTGAGAGAATACCATAAAGATGGTGCTCATGGAGTGTATCTAGGATTATCTGCTGGTGTGCAGTGTGCTCCTCCTCTGACATAGATTACATCAAGATTTCATCAATGAAGACTACCAAGAAATGATTGAGGTAAGGTTAGATGATATTTTTTATGTGTCCCATGAACACTTTTGAGGTTTTGTTTAGGATGAAAGGGATCAACAAGAACTCATAGTTTCCATATCGACACCTAAAGGATGTATTGGGTACATCCTCATACCATACTCGAATCTGGAGATAGCCTGATATGAGTTCAATCTTTGAGAACCATCTCTCTCCCTTCAACTGATTGATGAGGTCCTCAATTGTCATTAGTTGATAAATGTTCTTCATGGTCACATAGTCTAGGTTCCAGAAGTCAATGCATTTGCTCAAGCTTTTATATACCTTATTGGAAAACAACACTGGGGTTTCCCACTATGAAATGATGGGTCTCTCGAATCCCTTATCCTATATGTCCTCCAGCAATAGACACAACTCATGACTCCCTGTGAGAGAAATCTCAAATGCCGGTGTGGATATCCATTCCATCCCCAAGTATAGATCGATACTGAAGTTCACCTCCCTGCGAGGATGTAGTCCTGGAACATAAATAAGAAAAACATCCTCATACTCATCCACCACTACAAGAGATTTTGTACTCCTCTCATCTACTACACCGGGGTTGAGGCTTTCCAACTATTGAGGGATCGGTTTCACCCTCCTCTAAGAAGTCATGTCATGTCCAATGAATGTTACCTTTTTGTCGATGATGTCAAAATTGGTCTCATCCTCTAGAAAATACCACACATTTTGCCTAAAACAATCGATCATTGCATGGACTACAAATAATAAGTTCATACCCGAGATGACGTCGCAAGAACTCAACCCTACTACTATGAGATCCTAGCTGAAGCTCTCACCACCTAATGGAATCCCAGAATACCAACACCAGTGTTTAATCGCTGAATCCCCCCTTGTATTAGTCTCTATCCAGAAGGATCTAGCGAATGGATCCAATTGAATCTCCTTGATCTGAATTGGATCCCTGGAATGGAAAAGCTGAGTAAAAATGTGTCTATAAGAAATGAAGCTATGGTGGAGGAGGCACAGATCGTACATTGAATAAAATCTAGAGCACCATGTTCATGAACCTATATTGCTAGAAGCTGAGCTCTCCCCTTTCTGTATGCTCCTTGATGTTGGGGTAGACCACCCAAAGTGGTGGCAGTAGTACCTCGAACCATCGCCCACCGCTTGCTACTCATCATGCTCCCCAACCACATATTCCACTATACGACCCTCCTTGTTTGAACCTCTTCATCGGTCTCGGTGTTCCCCCAACTTTCTATTGATCATGTGTATTGCGGTTCAGGCAGTCACGAGCCATGTGTGCCTTCCCACTACATGAGTAGCATGCCATGTTCCTCGGTTGTCTCCTTTTGTCCTACCAGCCTTGCACCACCGATCCTGAGTATGGGGTCATCCACAAGATGATCTAGGATACATGGTCCAATAAAACATCTATCGATTTAATGACATGGAAGACTCAGGTACATGTCACCTGGAGGTGGCTGTCACTATCAGTACCTAATTTGGGAGGAATATCTCTAATAATAGATCTTTCTCTATCACTCTAATATGTGTGGGGATACTGAGAGACAATAAGGAATCCCTAATCTACCACATGATTCCTATATAAAAGGCTTGATACCTGAAGAATGGTTGTTGATCCATGTATGTTGAGTATCCAGAATGCTTGGTTAACCTCACTTATTACTTAGCTACCATCATGTAGCCTTACTGAAGGTGAAGCATCTCCTGAATGCCCACTGAGTGCAATGTCGAAGGGAATAACTCCTTGAAAATTTGCTCGAAGTCTAACCTAGTGAGGGTCGCCTCATTATGGGTCTGAATCGTAATGCACCACCATCTCCATACCGATCCCTAAAGAAGGATCACAGCTAAGATCGCCATCTGGTGAAGTGTTGTCATTACAAAGTGGAAGACCAACATCACTGACTCCAGAAAATCCATAGTGACCTGAGGATTCGTCTCTCCCATGAGCCTGGGAGGTCACTATCTCTAAAAATTGTACAAGGCAATAAGTCTACATATGTACTCTACCAGTACCACCAGTATAATACATTGACCAATTGGTGGGGGTAGAACTGGTGTACCACCTAGTGGGGCCATCTCATGAACTGGTGCCGAAACGGACGCCTCTACATTATGTGGGCTCTCCACCTGACCTCATATCGTATGCCTATATGGTTGTCTGCATGGAGGAGTAAACAAATATATAAAGATGGTACAAAATCAATAGATTATACATGGTTAGCTGAATCATTTAAAAAATAACATAAGGAGAAAATTTTTTCTACCAGTGTTTTTATACATTGATCTGAAAAGAATAATTAAAGGTCATGGTGTATCGATACATCAGTCGCTGCACCAACACTGGGCTCCACGAATCTAAAAGTCAGACCCACGACATTTAAAACTACTGCCCAAAAATAAAAAAACAGACTCTCAATCCCTAAGGTAGAACATGGAACCTATGATACAACTGTGTCATGAACCATCCCTCAAGGCTCATATCATGACAAACCCCAAGCCCCCCTCCCAAAGGCCAGGGGTTGGTGACTAGCACTAACGGTGTCAACCTGCAAGTGAGAGGCATTTTCCTCAGTACCTATACACACACACATTCCCAACCACATCCCACAAAATGAAATGGAAAAACAAGTATACTGAAACAAGTATTGTGTACAAATACTAATGACAACAAGCGGGCCAGAATACAAACCCACTATAAAGAACTAAAAAATGGAAAAGTACAAAGGGACTCGGGTAGCCATCTGCTAAAAAACCCATCTGATGGTAAGAGTATTGTATCAAATGGAAGACAATGTAGTACATAATATCCACCATATCCTACTAGTCCCTTCTTTCTCATAGGACACAATGTCCTCTGTTGAAACATCGGTCACATGTTCAACACACAACACATGTCATTGATTCCCTTGCAGGGGTTAGTAACATAGTACTATGTAGGGGACCTTAGTCATATAAGGAGAAATACCACTAAGAAACCATAAAGAAAATCCACAGAGTATGGAAAACTCACATAATTTATGTTCAAAAGAAAGAAAATTTTTATCAGTTATAGTGATTATCATTTTTTACTATTGATTGACTCATACATGTTGAATTGTTTTTCATCTTCGAGGAAACTAAGGATCCACAAAAATTCTTATCATCTTTCGGACCACTAAGGATCAACAGGGATGTTTCTTATCTGTCGGTCCACTAAATATCAACATGGATAATGCTCATCTTCTTAGACACTAAGGATCAACATGGTTGCTACTCATCTGATAGGCCACTAAACATCCCAATGGCTAATGATCAAGCCATCAGTCCTACCTCAAATAGCATGAATACCCGCATAGATAAACAAAAAGGACCTCTTCATCATAAGTGTTGAACATCACAAATGGATCTTCAATAAGAAACTTGATAATCATGTTATTTGGGTTTTAGTAATCAGAGGTTGATTGCATCATGGCCTAGTCAGACTGTCCTGACCAACTCGGCCCGGGGGTCCCACATTCCCCGGTTTAATTCTACTGGACCAACATGACTTGGTTCAGGTTAGGGTAGGTCCGGTTCGGCCTGGCTAGTGGGCCAGGCCCAAGAGGCCTCATTGGGCCCATCCCATTTTGGATGGGGGTCCACTCTACTAGGTCTCCTGGCGACCAAGTCTCATTCATCCCGACACAAAGGTCGCAGGTCTAGCCTGCTTGCATGGGTTAGGCTCGGTGGGTGAGGGTCTAACCCACTAGCATGGGTTCTGGCCTGCTTGGGTAGGGTTCGACCTGCCCTCTTGTCTGGTAAGACAATGGGGACTAGGACTATCTAGTCCAGCCACAATGTGGTTGAGAGCCATGTCCGACACACTCTGCCCCACGAGTCATCTACATGACCATTCTCCAGCCATGGTCGGTTGACCATGAATCATCCATGTGCAATGCAACATGGAGCCATGTCAGCTCCCTTCCACTTCGGAGGCCTATGGGCTCCTCCATATGGAACATCCGCCGTTGCGTCATTCCATGTCATCGCGGTGCTCCACCGTGGGGTGCATCTTTTTGGTGTCGATGCCACCACCGGCGCACTGATAGGATCTTTAGTGGACCACCGAATGCGCTCTGGTGGATTTTCTTCAGGCTGCATCTGCCTATATCGTCAAGGGAATTTCATCATCCCTGTAATGGCCTTGATTCCACCATTCAATCCACTTTTCAACTCATCCATGAAGAAAATCCGAGCAAAGGGGCTTGAGAATTATTCAATTAAGCCCACGCCCTCTGCAGTATAAGTTTAATGACATGGGGAGTCTCATGTATTGGTTTTATATCAATCAAATGTTTAATCTCGAATAGAAATCCTAAAAACCAATACCCTCCCACAAGAACACATGATCCACACATGCAACTATTCATGGGTTGATCTGTTTTTTTCGTTTACAAAAACAATGAAGAAACATTAAAATAAAACCCATCTGTATTGATCTTCCTTACCATAGCACTTCATCCTCGAGTGTCCAAGAGTTAGAGGATATTTTTTATTCTTAGAGGTATCTCGATGTCGATGACATCCTGATATCATTCTTCGTTCTTCTTTGTAGAGGTAATCCATTAGATTTCTATCATAGAATCCCCATAGTTTAATCATTGTTACACGAACCCGTCAATTATTAAAAAGAAACACATCAAAAAAAATTTGTTACACTTAATTAATTCATAGATACACTGTGTGTTCACGAGGAATTAATGAGATCCATTATTGATCCTCGTTGCTGCCTCGTCGTTGTACCGCAACGTCTCTGGATCGCTGCAAGTTGGTGAGAAATGAAATAAAATAAATTTTTATGTTATTGTATTATTTTTCTCTAAAATTTTGAAAAATAACTTTCCCGTTCAGCCCTTACTATTTAAAGTTATGTCCTTTCTATGATATTCATGTAATTCTGAGTTCAATGAGCACTATTTTAATTGTTATAAAAAAATGTTTTCATGTTTAGTAAACGTGCCTTAAAAAAGATAAAAATTCCATTTCGGGCTCACCATGCCTCAAAATCACGTTCCATAAGAAAGTGTAGTCTCAAAATTATTCAATATAATTTTCAAAAAAAATACATGGAAAATCTGAGGCATTTCATTGTTAGACCACAATAATTGAATAATTTTCAAATATGCTTTTCATACATCGACATCCAATGAAAATATAAATTTGGAAAATATTGGTTTTATGTTTAATAAATGAACCCATATCATCAAGGAAGAATCATTTATCAGGGAAATATAACATAGTGACACTCCATGAGTTGGAATTTTATTCTATCTGAAATCATCTTTTTCAAAGGAGTCTATATTCTGAATATTTATTATCTTTTAACTTACAATAAATGATAACATCATTTACTTGAAATGTACCAAACCTTCAAATGATAAATATTAATTATGGTTGAATTTTTTTATGATTAACCATTAATACTCCCATGTTATTCTCACTAATTCACCCATGAAATAAATCAAATAAATCTAAAAATAATTATGTAGTCATTCTATAAATTTTTCCTCTATCCATTCATCTGATTAAAAGATATTATATGTGTTGGGATTGATTATACACTATTAAAGATTCTCATGAAATACTCCTTGATCCATATTCAAATTATAAATTAAATATCAAATCATATTGATTTTACTTTATAACCTCTATATTATCCAAAATAATAATCAACACAAAAATGATTACTTGACTGTTCATATATTCACGTCGCTATTCTATGTAATCTCAAGAGTCTCATATTTTTTTAGCTCGTATTTATTTTATGTTTAACCATATCAAATATCCAAAAAAATATGTGCTCAATTATTCCAATCACAATGATATAATGAATTTCTTCTCCTAAATCAATGATTGATGATTCCAATTATATATAAAAATTAAGTAGTAATATATTATTAAATATATGTTTTTATTTACTGAAAACCAGATGTAATATATCAATGATTTTTTTGATCTAAAAATTTATTCTTAAGATACCTTTATTTCCCATAGTTAATACATATGGTTTTTTGGAAATTTTTCTTCAATGAACATTTATCCTCTAATCACAATTATTATCACTTGTCGGTAATGTTGGTTATCCTCTACCTTTAATGTAAAGTGTTTTATTGGTAATAAAATATTTTATCCAATTTATTCTTATTAGTCATGGTTTTTTAAGATCTTATTTATACACCATACTTGACTTGCCACTTAAATTACTCATATAAGAAACTATTTCATCATAGGATTCACGATGTTAATTTATGATGAATAAAATCCCACAAAAGTTAATTAATTAAATCTCAATATTATTTATGCTGAATCCAAACAATATTGATTTTATTTAATTACATAATCATGCCCTTTTCCTAAATTATATTAATGATTAATATTATCTACTTCTAGAAGTCACATTCAATCTATGATGTATATTTGAACATATAGACAAAATAAATCAACTTCTGAAATCTGGTAATTAACAATAAGACATTCAAGGAACCATTATCTTGTATTTAAATAATAGTTACACTAATTATCATCTTAGGAAAAATTGTATGTTCTAATTTATTCCTTGAGAATGGGAGAACATTATTTAATATAATATAAATATACTTCTAATATATATATTGTTTATTTTATATAATATAAAATAATATAAAATTATTCAAATAAATTAGTCTCTGTAGAGGATTCCTTTGTCATGTCCATTCAATCAAAATATAAATGAAACTCTCAATGAATAAAATGTATAATGATATGACAGCATTTGAGGAGACTAAAGTAGAAATATCAAGGTTCTATGAGTCCTAGTGCACCAAAATCTATGATATCACTTGTTTTGATCAAAAAAAATTATGTCAAGAATACAACATCCAGAACCACTATCAAATGATTCAAACATAAGAATATATAATTTAACTACATTAATAATTAATATGCTAGAATATAAAAAATAATTAACTAGGACTATCCAATAATGATGTGTCACACTGGAGCTATCAAAACTATGAAAATAGAAGTGGATGATTAAAAAATGAATTTACACAACAAATAAGACGGTAAAAAATTAATACTACTCGTTGAGAAGAAAAAATATAATTATCATTGTAAAAAAATAATGAATATAATAATAATTCAATAAATGTTACCTCATTACGTCAATATGAATTATAATTGAATTTGTTCAATAGAATCATCTACATTATCATCATTTCAATGATCCAACAGTTATTTTTGGACACATTGTTTTTATTATAGTGTTTCCTACATCAAAATTCATCCACTAGTGAGTGATTAATGTGGAATAAGTCACCATAATCATGTCAAAATGGTTACATTTCTATAGGTTCATGTTAATAGACATATTCTCTATGATTTTTTATCATTATTCTATTACCACATAACATCTCAAGTCTATAACCTATGTTCATTACATTTTTCATCTATTTATAATTATTAAAACATACAAGGTGTTTTCACACACCCAAAAAATTTCATTTATTATTATTTGTAGATATTTAAAAAAAGTTTATAGTATTAATACTCATGCCTATAAAATTTGGAATAATATATGTATGAATCATCCCCTATGAGTTTTTTAAGTATTTTTTTCTCTGATTTCATAATCACGTGAATTATTATCGGGGTTATCGATGTACTGATTTGATAGAAGTTTTTTCTTTTCACTGATACTATATATGTTTAGATATGTATTCCCAAGAAAATTTTAATCATCTTTATAATATTTTTTTATCTAATAAAACATGTCTAAGCATGAAAATTATACATTATTTATACATAAATTCTATTAATAAAATATTATATATGGATTTATCTATATAGGTAGAACATGGTTAAATATTCATACGCTAGGGAAGAACATTTAAATTATCATATATGGTTGCTAGTTATAATAAAAGTCCTTATTTAAAAGGTAATTTTTATGTTTTGGAATATATAGTGTGCTCCATAGATTTTTGATCATTTTAATAATACAGTGATTAGGCATTGGGAAGCTATCATTAAATACATACAATGTATTTGTATGGATGAATTCAAATTCATTCTAAGAAGACTGTTATTCTAATTTCATAGTCTTATGTTGTTTTTACCCCTTTTTTATTGAACAATATCGATATATATTGTGTCTAAAATGTATAACCATGACTTATCACACAAGATAAAACATTTTTACAATTTACACAGTGTGTCATGCATTGCTAACATGGTAATTAAATTTATAAATTCATACGGTGCCAATATTGGATGACAAAAGTATGGAGTGATGTTTCATATATAAACATTATGAATTTATTGTTATACAATAGGTTTCAATATAGTTATATCACCAATATATTTCCTATGGGGGTTTCCTCACTCATCTCATATCCCTATATTTCTCGATTGGATGTTGCTAGGTCGACCACATTTAACATAATATATATAATTATATGGGATGAAATGAGACCAATATTAGATACAGTACACACTATTCATCAGTGATCATCTACCACATTGAAAATATCCAACATGTAACAGGGATTATTGTTCCCCTTGATTATATTTTATTGGAAAATCATTTTGAAGGAGATCAAAATATAGTAACTAGAAAATTCATTTTTAGCATGATCATCATTTTCAAATGAGACCACGATAAAAAATTCATGTGGGTTTTTAGTCAATTGACTATGATTTAATGGATTTCCTTATACATGGAAATGATTCATTTATTATAAGATATTCTTATACTATATTTATCATATTCAACCAAAATTATTTCTTAGAAACAAACATATGTTCCTTATATGATCTTCTTCTAACATATGAGGTGATATTTGAATGTTGTTCTAAGATGATTAAAATTAATAATTATTATACATTAAATATTTGTCATTGAGAGGAAAATTTTGATTTGATTCATGGGAAATGATATTTATAATGCATCAATAACTAAGCTAAGAGATCAACCATTTAGTAAGGAAAACGAAAGACTCTAGAAGGCCTTAAATATTAATGTCTCTCCCTTGGGTGACTACGATGAGTCATTGTTATCATATTATATTCTTCATTTATGACATTGAATTTGAACTAATCCTTAGTCATATGTAATTATATAATTTATCCACCTCAACTAAACCTAAATGGAGTCTCCCTTTGGTAGAATGATGATATTATATATCACATAACTATTATTTTCATTAATATAATTATGTTGATTTAATTAAATTGAAAGAACAATATTATTGTTTATTTTTTGAGGAGGTTTTGTCTGGATGATCGATAACAATTCTACCAATTTCAAGGACATAAAATATTAATGTGTCTATTATAATTTGGGGACCCTTGTGAATTCATCATGAACCATTTTATCATTTTTATGAATGTTCTCTGAACATTTGGAATTTTATATAATTCATGTTTTTGACATTGGGTAAACAAGTATAATGTGTTTCATTATAATCTATTCATTTATTCTTAAATAATGGAATGTGCGTGATTAACATCCATTTGGGTGATGTAGTTTTAATAAATATGGTTGTTTTTTTAAAATTTTCCTCCAACATTTATCATTGCACTTTGTTGAATCCACATGGGCCACTTGTGTCCATTGATTTGGACATTATAGTACATATCCAATGAAATATTTCCAATGAATTTCATTAAAATTAATTAATCCATGGATTCTATGACATGATATCTAGTAAAATGGGATATATCATGGGTGGTAGTCAAAGTCTATGTCATCAATTTTCCACGACTCATGTACTATTAATTGGTCATTTTCATGATTGATAAAGTTATATAAGGAACCCAAACTAGAAACTATACTTATATTATTTCTTCCGAACCTTAATCTCATTAAGAAATTTCACCCAATACGGGAATTTTTCACATGTGTTTATGATTTTATGATTCTATTTACAAATAACAGGAGGGAGTAAATGTGCGTCTTTTTACCTAACAAGATTGGGATCTAATAAAGGTGATGTGTTTTATGGTTTGAGTTCATCTCCAAATATATTAGTATAAACATCCATGGTATTATTTATTATTATCATGACTTAATTATAACAAAATTATACTTATTAACATTACTATTTAGGAAAACACAATATTTTGAATTAGTTTGACAGAGATCATCTTCCTTGTGTCATGAACAATCCATATGTTTTTGAAAACCCTATTTGTATTCTAATAGATGTGTTTGATGATTAGATCATGCTGAATGTCTCTACAATTACATTAAGAATTCATTTTGAGTATATATTCTTCTCTAATATGTTTTTCGCACTCCTCAACCAAAATCTAAACCCTATAACACCCATTAATAATATTCTATATTTAATGGGGAAACTGATATTAATTCTATTAAAAAATATATTGAAATGATATATAGATTAACAATGGATTTCCTATGAGATAGATATTGATCTAGATGGAATATATGTAAAATAGAGGAATTAAAGACCTTAAAATGTTTTGAAGAAGGATTTGGGTTTTTTATTCCGATTGTCCATGATTTCAAAAAATGGGGTCAGAACTAGATGTGATATGAGTGATATACTAATTAATATTACCAATTCCATTAAAGGGTGAATACAAGATATGGGAAAGTTTTCTAGTAGTGGCCTCTAATAAATCAATATTTCATATAACCTCATTTTTATTTTATTAGTAATGTATTTCCTTCCATGCTTTAAAAATTGAAAAGAATAAATTTATATATTTTTTCACCCTTTTTGATCATTTCATTAGAGTCAGGAATTGGAAACATGTCTATGAATAAGTTGAATATTAATTTAATAGATTGAACCCCTTTTAAACCATGGGAAATTACAAATAATTGATATTCTAGTCGGTATTTTAAATTATTTGAAATGTAGGTTCCAACCATGCGTATGAGATGTCACATCTTGTTATGATAAGATTCTCATACATAAGGTTTGATCATCCTGTTGAAACTTATCAATAATGTGAGTATTTATGTAATTGTATTAAAAATTATATCAAAATATAATTTTTAACTCAAACTTTTTATAGGATACCCAACATAAATTTGATACTTTCATTAATCATATGTGGATGATTTTTTGATGTAACAAAAAAGATTTTATGTATTCTTTGACATCACTGATTAGTTTATATGGGGAAAACATTTGGGGACCAAATTTCTTAGATTTCTATTTTATTTCAAATCCTTACACCACACTATTAAAACCTTGTTTTGGGGATTGATTGTGGAAAAGGGAGATATCCTCTTCTATAAATAATGAGAATGAATTTAGCTACATTGTCCATGGTGATAGCTATTATTGAATATATCAATTACATAATCACATAATAATATTCTTGAAAAATAGGGATTCTTCATTATTATAGTAATAATTACATGCATTGTCTTAATTAGATGTGGTGAAAGTATGTTATTAATAACTAACTTCTTTTTACCCTTTGTAGTGTTTCTACTTATCATTATGGATAATGTTTTATTACATGATAAAGGGATTAAATTGTAATAAAATTTTGAGTATATCACCATCATGTTCACAATATGAGACATCAAGTTCAAATCAAAATGATTGGCGATCTTCATTAGTTTCACTATTTTGGAATAATAATTTTTTAATTATGGGGGTTATACCTCCAATCTAACCATGATTATCCCATGTGGAATTGTGGTGATTTTGGTTCAGATATTAATTCTCCCAATACTATGGAAATGTGTTTTCATTTAATGGAGATTCGATAGAGGATGCATCCATCAATACCTCCAAATCATATATTGTGAAATGAGTTTGATGAAATGGTTTTATGAGAGGTCCATTTGATATTTCGATCCAAAACTAGGTAATGAACACTCTTGGGGATTTTCTAGACATATTTGGGTTTTCTCTATTAAATATAAACCCTTTAATATTTGATTTTTAATATATATTAACCATTAAATGGACAGATATCGCTGACCTCGTATATTTTGGAAATATAATAAAAAAATATGTATAAAATAAGAGAAACTAATATCACCTCATAGGTTCACTGCACTATTGGAGTTAAAATAATTTCATTCTACACCCATTTAAAATTATATAAATATATACTTGACCAAATTATCATTATCCTCATTTTGATAAACATGATATGTGATGTGAAGGTCCCAACACATTCTCCATCCACATATTCATGTGTTGGGAGAGGCAACTTCCATTGATGACAAGATAGTTTAAATAATATAAATATAAGGATTTTTAATTTAATAATGATTATTTCTAGATTTTGGGATCCTCACTATTGAAATAATTATAATGATAAAATTTATACATAGTAGAATAATATTTTTTAAACTCATTGAATATAAGATATATGGTTTATATTTTTGTTAACATGAATCAATGTTTACCATTGACTATAATAGTGGAAGTGAAGTTCTTCCACATTTGTGTATTTATTAATCATGTAATGAGAAGTGGATAATGGATATTACATGATTATTATCAATCCATAAATAATTTAAATTCACATCTCATTAATAGTGATTTCAATTCATTGTGTATTTTATATAGTTTGATATGCTAGATTTGATTACTCAATATATATTTATTATAAAGGAACAAGATTCTCAATGAATCCCCCAACTCACTTATGGTTGAGATTGTCAATGGTAGAATACATGATGATCCTTATTCTATTGTTTGTTTTTAGTGATTGGGCTAAACTAGTTTATGTTGGATCATTATCAATAGTTAATGATTTCTATGAGTGGCTCTGTAATAAAATTTCATTGTAGAAACATGGTAATCTACCAGCTATATTTCAAGTAGATATATTTAATCTAACAAAATATATTCATGGAAATATATGGAAAACATTTATATTAATAATAAGGTTTAGTTACATAGATTTGTTTAATGTGTATCTAGAATTTTATGTTTCTCCTCTACATGTATATAATGTATAATTTCTGTAAAACTGAAGATTTATCAATGGAGGATCTATTAAAATCATGTATAACTACTTTTATTTTTTTGTGGAATGCCTCCATGATGTAGGGGAATTATTTTTTAATCTAACAGTGGTTCGTGACTCAGAAAATGGACAAATAATGTTGTAGTGCATAGTGCATAGTCATAATAATTTATTTGTTAATTATACTCTATTACAAACCATTATGGATAAATTGGGATGCATGATTCAAAAACCGTGCGAGGTTCCATTGATGGCATCTAGGGTTGGAATAAAGCGATTCAAATAGATTCTGTATGATTTCTAAACCATTATGGGGACCGAAGAAAGTATTTTTTCAATACATTTTATTGAAAAAGCTTTTCACATTGTTTGTATACCTTTTGAAAACCCAATAAAATAATACGGGTCTCAAAAAATGTGTATAAATTTTTTTATCACCCTATCATATTAAATTTCTACATGGGTTCCATCCTAATTTTCCTCTTAGTAACATATGGTGTGATCAAAAATATCCCTCATCTCCCAAGGGTGATTATACATTATTTTAATGGTCGTTGGATTATTTTTTATTGAGATTTTATTGCAACAGAAAATCTATGAGTATGTTTCCTTGTTTTTATAGAACATTAATATCTTTTTCCTTCTTCATATAATTTATAAGAGTCTTAATTTTTTAATTTTTTTTACATTGTGATTTTGGAAATTTTAGAAACTATCACATTTTTTGATTGGGGTTGTTTTTTCTACAATCAATATATGAGTATGGATGTGTATTTTTCTATTTGTATAAGGTACATAGTACAGAAGAAATTTCCTATATTATTTATGTTTTTATTTTTTATGATTTTTGGGATATTTTTAAATCATAAAATGATGTTTATTAATATTAAAAAAAATTTCATTATGGATATATGCGGTACTCTATACTCTTAATGGATCCCATCATATGCATCCAATAATATGACACAAATCCTATGGGCACCCATGTGATGTAACGATTCTTTTTGTTTAGTAAAATGTATTGTTATAGAGGGAAATTAGTGTTAATGTTTTTCAAGATTTACACATCATGCATGAATCATTAACATGTAAAAATAAACTATTTGGACTTGATTGGGGAAAAAATATTTCATGAATTGATAAATGGATGAAAGGGTAATTTGTTAAAAAGGGATATTATAAGTTGTTTAATGGCGTTAAAGAAAATTTAGATTTTATGTTATATGATGTATTAATGAATTGGTTTAAATTTGAAATGGGGATAACGATGATGGTTACAATAGACCATTTTGAATAATTAATGATTCAAAAGCTACAACATTTATGTTTTGTTCAATTTAAAATATTAAAAAGGTTGAACCCTGAATCATGGATGATTACGGAATGGATATAACGATAAACATATTGCTCCACACCAATTCAATAGAAACATAGGACATAATGATCTACACACATGGGTAATGATGAAGAGATTTACAATACATAACATTTATTTGGGATGTATTTACATGATATTAAATATCAAATTATTTTATATGTTGGACAAGTGTTCCTTATTATTTGATTAGATGCCGACATGATGCTCCAGAAACCTCTAAAACTGATATGGTGTCGGTGGTTGGACTGGTTCTCATAGGTACCTATGATTGGAATGATAATAATTTACCGAATTTCAATAGGTAAAATTATCCAGTATGTTATATGGTATACAATTTTATAGTGTAATAGTGTAGTTTTATTGATTGGGTGTAACAGTTAAGGCAACGATCAAAATATATAAATTAGAAACTATTTATTTGTAAAATATGATTCACTAATTTACTCATCTTTTTAAATTGACACAAAATAACTCAAACAAATATATATATATATATAATATTATTTTTGATGGATATTACTTAATAAACAATTGGTGGTGGCCTACAATGTTTTACTCACACACTGCTCGAGCCACTGATGGTGTCGGAGTAGATTTCATGGTTCTAGGTCTAGATAAGTACAGAGTCCCTATGATAAATTGTCATTTTAGGATGTAGGTTGGTGCAACGAATAGGGGAGAAAATATGATATGATTTCCCACAATATATATTTTTAATATCTTTATATTTTTTGTTATTTTGACACATGAAAATATTATGGCCTAACACAATAACTATTTTAATTTTTGTCTTTTACCGAGATTTGAGATTTAGGTATGTGAGGTATAATTATTACTATATATTATTTAATATTATTTGATATTATTGACATTATTTTACAACCATTAAATATTGGTTATTACCTCCCCACATTATTCATCAGACCAACACATCTAGTCGGTATCCACAGCAATGTGGTTATGCATAAATGAGGTCATATAATGAACTGGTTCAACATATAGTTCAAGTGTTCCAGGATGATAAATAAAAAATTGTTATCATTGATATATTTTATTATGTTTATTTACTATTTTTGGAAAGTTATTCTATATACTATGTTGTTTTAGTACATGGTAATGGAACTATATATGGGAGTAGTTATCCCATTGGATGGATGAAAAATAAATTCAAAAAATTGGGATTGTTTTTCATAATTTTATTTTATTATAGCGGAAATATAATTTAAAAAAGGAGATTCACATGTTATGAGATATTATTCCTTGTGATTTTACTTATGGGGTGGGATAAATATTTTTGTATAAATGCAACATTTTAATATTTGAGAAATTTATGTGAAAACCATCATAATAAAAAAATATTGAAATTATTATTACAATACTATTAAAACAAATGAGTTTAAATTCTTGTTATTTCAATGTTTTGAAGAACTATTACCAAATGAATTGTTTTCAATTGGATTATATTGAAATATTTAAATTTGAAATGGTTTATATGGTGTCAAAATAAATTTTATAATTTTGGGAAATTATATTATACTTACATAGCATTTGGCCATAAACAATGATAATATGTTGTATTGATGGTGTTTCAATTTTGACTGTTAGGATAATGTATATTGAACATATACACATATATTGTTTTTATTTCCACTATTTTTTCTAACATAAATATGTATTTTTTTCTGAGATAATTGTTTGGAATTATAATGGAATTCCTCTAAAAAGACATTATTAGTGGGGTGATTTGAAGGAACATCTGAGAAAGAATATTTGAAATTTGAACAAGAACCCCTTTATGTTTTTAGGTGATAGGGTGTGAGAAAAAATTTTAATGAATTTTTATCACTTTATTTAATTTATGGCAGGATATACTATGTCGGTTGTTCGAATTGTGTTTGACATGACTAAGAAGTTATATATGCAGTATCCTCGTTTTATTATAGAGACAGTGTGCATGAGGAATTTTATATTTCAATTGATGTTTTAGTGGTATTTTCATATTCAGTATGATGAGTTATATTTCAAGACCATTAAGGAATTTCAATAGATGATGGTAGAAAAATTTTACCAATGTTATCCTATGAAATGATTGGGACACACTCATTATGTGTTTTATTCATGGTGATTTGTTAGCAATTTATTATGCAAGAATATTAACAAATTAAAAATTTCTGTCCTGAAATTCGTAGGGTAAGTGGAAGCATTTCTAAAATGTTTCCAAGATGGAAAAATATAAGATATTAAATATCATGAATATATATTTATTATGGAGAAGATCATCGAGGTGATAAATCAGACTCATTTATATGTGTGATTTGATTGAGGAATTAATTTGTGGGATTATGGTTTCAACTGGGTGGTCTCGTAGAACATAACTAGATAGTAAGAAGCATCATTATGAGGATATGTACCTTGTTGATCTAAAGATGATAACAATCGGCATAGATTTTTTAAATAAATAATTTGGTTATGTGGTTTTATATTACTGTGAAATCCTTGTAACATACGAGTTCAGTGTATTATTCAACTTATGTGGGGATGATTCTTTAGTTTTATGGGAAACATACAAATGATCATTTGGATCCCATGAAAGATTAATAATGATAGAGGATCAAGGGTGATTTAGATAATGAGATGATTATCATATACCCTGTGTCTATCTAATATATGGACTTATAATGGATTACCATTTTGGATGGGGGAATGATACATTAGTAAAATATCTTCAATATCAACAGAGTAGAGTAGCGCATGTCACTTCGATATGAGAAAAATGTGGAGGGATAAGTTAGCTTCATGATGTTTATCCTACAACATTTGGTAGTGAGGATATACTATAGAAAATTCATTATAATATTATTATAGAATCTATGTATGATATAAAATTATTTGATATTACTTATTAAACATCATTAAAATATCATTCTATTTTTGAAAGGATTTGGTCTAGTGATTGAGATTTAGTTAAGAGTAATGTTGATTGACCCAATATTGGATGCGTGGTATATGGGAATGTTAAATTGAAATTGTTGTTCCCTAATAGTTAGTTAGATAAATCTATTTTGATATTTTTTAATTATTTAGATTTTATGTTCTACTTTAATAATGGTATTTACTAGATAGTTTTTTTTCAATGTCAGGTTGATTTTTAACATTGAATAGTGAAAAAAATATCTGTTGATAGAAACATATTTGATCTTCATATGGAATTACATATTATTTATCTCTTTATAGGGATATATCAACAGTAATTGGGTTATATAATAGATTGGATTGTGACTATATTTATAGATGTTTGCGGAGTTGAGGATGATTTATTCCAACTAGTAGTGGATGATTTTCAAGATGAGGTTCATGATTAGTTATGCTGATTTCCACCTAAGAGAGAAATTGTGTTTTATATTGAGAAGCTGGATAGATCTAAGATATATTCTATTCCACCAAAAATAATTAAACAATTATTGAATTAATAAATTAAGAATTAACTTGTTTAATTAGAACTAAAGTGGTTTATTCATCTTTGTACATCACTTTAGGTACCTTCATTTCTATTTTCAAACTAGGTCTTTGCAACAATGTTCAAAAAAATTTATAATTAAATGTTGAACCAAGTAATGATTAAGAAATAGTATCCTTATCCATATATTTATTATCTATTTTACCATTTATGGGGTGTTTCCATAAACATCTCCCACAAAATACATTCTATTTACTAGTCCTTCTTAAAAAAATTTATTATACATGTTGAAATGATACATAAAAAATGGGACATCTTGGATGCTCATAAAGTGTACTTATTGAAGATATAAATTTATTACCATATGAAATAATAAGATAATAAAAAAAGTGTTATGTAATATTAAGCATAACATAAACAGTTCTAAGACAACCTATTATGAATTATAAACATGAGTTATGGAATAAAATATTAACATGAACTATATGAATGAAAATTCACCATAACTCATTCACGGACCATATTTTCAAGTAAAAAAATGTGTATGGAAATTTCATATGTATATAAAACAATTTCATATGATAAGAAAAAATACTAGGACTCTCAGACTAGACCAAATAACCTATTTACATTAAATAATCAGGCACATCAATTGGTTTCCCATCATAGAGACAGATGATTGACATTATTCCTTTAACTATAAAATGAGATATAATTTATTACCCAATTGATATCATGGATATATAGGTCCCACCCACCACATAATGGAAACTATAAATATGTGTTCCACATATCTATAAATCATTCATCACATTGGTACCCATGTAATTAAATTTGATTCATAAAGACATCATCATAACAAAAGTCATTGAAAATAAATAGAGTTCATAAATATATTTAAATCATATATGTAAACCATTTATAGAAATAATAATAATAGTTTATTTGGGTTATATCCCCAGTAATTAATAAGTTATATAATATAATTTCATGATATATGGAAAAATAATTTTTGATAGATTCTTGGAATAATATCTTGAGGAAAATATCCATATGTTTACGAAATCATTTTTTAAATAGATGCACGATTATAAAGGAAATATTTCATTTTAAAATAAGCGTATAATATCAAAATTAACGATTCAATGAATTAAGGAATCATGAGGGTGGAGACATCCATTCATGTCATGTTTGAAGAAAAAAACCATTTCACATATTGTCAGAAAATGTAACTATGTACCTCATTTAAAAATTAAAAAAACAATTTTGTGAATTTAATTTATTAAAAACAAAAAACAGGTTTATATAAATTAAAATTTTCATTAGAGGATAGTAAAATATTTATTGGAAAATTTTATAAAATATGGATGTGAATCATAAATATTCTCCAATATATATATATATATATATATTGAAATAATCCCAAATGTTGATGAGATTATAAAATCAACCCTTACAACATTATAGTGTGTGGAATTGAATGTTACATAAATGAAATAAAAATAAATTGTTATTAAAAATAACTATATTTATAATAATACCCATAAAATAAATTCATGGGATGTATATAAAACACATATAATAAATAACTAGTGTATAAGGAATGTTCCCTGTTGAAATAAAAGTGAAGAAAAAAACCATTACCTTAAGTCTTAACTTCCTTCATACGGATTAAAAAATCATGTATAATATATATATTATTATAATACTTATAACAAATAACCATATTTTTATATTTAATACCATGTATGATTTACATTTGACTTTATATTAATCTTTTATTAACCATTCAAAATTCATGAATTGTTTTCGTTAATAATTGTTATGTTTCTTGTACTTCCTTGGAATTGTAATTACAGATACTCGTAATTATATCATAATTTCATCTTCATAAAAATTAAAACACTATATAAATATCATATATGCGAATTATAAATGTATTTTTATATATATTTATGATATTTATATGTATAATAAAAAGTTAGCTGTTCATGGAGACACTAGGCCGAATATGGTCATGGACACTTTTTCATTTTCCATTAAAATTAAAATAATGAAAATTATATCATAAATTATAACTAAAGAATAATTATTATGTTATATAAATCATATATATTCATTAAATTCATCATTATTACTAGAAATAGGAATTATGTATAAAAAATGAATCAGATCGCATCATTGAGATGGTAATCCATATGTATACACGAGCAACATCATAATTTCTCAAACGATTGGGTGGTAAAAAGTTATATATGATATTATCATTCAATATGTATAATAATTTCATAAATATATTATATAAACATTAATTATATCATAATTCCAACCCATAAAACATAGCAATGGAAAAAGTTATATAAGACATTATCATTTGAGATGTATAATAATGTAATAATTTTATTATATAAACAAGTTGATAACAAGTCATATGTGTGAAAAAGTGATACATTCACTTCTATTTGATGGGAAATTAACTATGTAATGGTGTGTTGACAATTATTATAAAATATCAGAATATTGTGGATGTAGAAATTATTATTGTATGATATATATCATATATTTATAGAAGGTGTATATAAGTCTAAATAGAGAGTCATCGGTTATAGAGATAACCTATTATTCAAAACTCATATTTTAGATCTCCTCTAAAAGAATCTAGAGATGGTCTATTCAAAAGACCATGACCTCTAGAATGTGGACAACTAATTTACGATGATAATTTTTTATATTTTGGTCAA
The DNA here is from genome assembly GCA_963277665.1 of Viscum album. Classification (NCBI taxonomy): domain Eukaryota; kingdom Viridiplantae; phylum Streptophyta; class Magnoliopsida; order Santalales; family Viscaceae; genus Viscum; species Viscum album. The sequence continues at coordinate 1,550,370,015 of OY728146.1, read as the reverse complement.
TCTAGAATACTCTGGGTGGTGAAATCGGATAAGGGAGAGGTGTTCATTTATAATGAATGTGAGGGGAACTTCCAGAATATCCAAAAATATTAATTTAAAATAAATAAAATCTCAATCCACATACCATCAAAATAATTTTTCAAATATAATATAAGATTTTATCTTACTATAATTATATATTATATTTCCGGAACTTTTTGATATTATTTTTTAACATATCATTTTGATTTTCCATTAGCAATCCTAATTTAAATTTACTTACGATAACTACATTTTCAACAATAAACCATGCTTATTTTAACTTACTAGGTTTCAAATGAACCATAAATTGTACATTTATAATATTTAAACAATAATTTATCCTTTTTTATTTAGTTTTTTTTGTTATTTTTATCTAACATAATAATATATTTTTTCCTAAAATATCATCAATGCCAAGTTTGACACTATTCAAAACATTAACATTACAAAATTCAACACAGCTATATAAAATCAAACTAGTTCATTTAAAAACATCTAGTAAATTATATTACCATATAAAATTCATGGAAAACATTAATTAATTTATAATATATTTATTAAAATATTCTTAATATAATTTAATTAATTGTTTCATTAATTGAATAATTACTACAACATCAATTTTGTAAATATTTAACATAATTAGTTCCTTAATAAAAATTTGATATAAAATTTCATGATTTATTTAATTATTTTTATATTTTTTAGTAATATAGATCTACCATCATATCTTCTATTTAATCAAGTAGTATAATTATTATAATTATTAAAAATAAGAGTGATATTTTTTCACTCTCTTTGATGTTAATAATATCCAAGTCAATATCATGGAAAATTGTCCATTATTGTTTTTAATTTATAACCATAGTTGATAAGGGTTGAACTAGATTCAAATGTTAATATTATTCATGCATAATTGAATTATTATAATATTTATAAAAATTATTTTTACCCTCAAATTTCCTAGTTTTACATTAACATTGGAATAATATTAATAATACAACTATTCGTGTTGTATAGATATAAATGTGGCATAGTTAATATGTTTTTACTACATAATTTCAAATATTTAATCTATTTTTTAAAACTAAATTCTTATATGTTTCATAAATTAATTAAAATCAATCCCAAGTATGGGAAAAACAATGGGTTGTAAATGTGGAAATGTTCAAATATAGGGAATGTTTTGTTTTCAAATTTCAAGGTAAAATTGATAACTATTATAAAAACTGTAATTACAGACAATATATTAATCAAATTATAATTTAAAATGAATCAAGTTTATAATTAAACAATTTAAATAAGGGAGAAGACATATTTCTGGGAGTATTGTAGCAGTACTATAGTAGCTGTTATTTGTTACTGTAGCAGCCCGAACTATTCATCCATATGGTATTTTGGGCCATTGGTTTAGTCCTCACATCCTTCAAGGCCATCGGTCCACCCATGACTTTTAGGACGGTGAGTATTTTAGAAAACCTCAAGGTATTAGGGCCACCTCAAGGATTTAGGTCCACCTAATGTTATGCTTAATAGACCCGGTAGACTTAACAAGGAGCAGACTCCATATGTGAATTCATAGAAGGCATATTCACCAGAGGAGAAGCTAATGGACATGAAATAAATAGAGGGTATTAAATTTTTATTGAGACCAGCCTATGAATGTATGGGAAGCCAAACTAAACATACATGTGGTGTTTGAGATCTAATATAATGATGCAGAACCTGGGAGCTGCAGTTCTGAGTTGATATAGTCTAGATATTTCTTCTAAGACCTACGGTTCATGTAATCTCTATACCTAAGAGAATTGTTAGTGTTCCCCCTCATAACAATAAAGTGTTTAAAAAATAAATAAAAAGTCCTTCGGGCCATTCATGTAATTAAAATTTTGTATTTTATTTTGTAACACCACCAAATGATAAAGGGATAAATAACTAAATGATATTTCTCTTGTCAACAAGGTGTGCCTTTCTTTTAGAGAGCATGCCTGATTAGAACTCCACAGTTTATCATGCTTGGTATGGAGTAGTGATCAGGATGGGTAACCTTCTGAGAAGTTTTCTAGGGTGTGTGTGAGTGAGGAAAAAACACATTTGAAAGGAAATGTGTTGGCATGTGGGGACTAGCATTTGTCAGATGACCCATTCGGGCATGTGTGTGGGACCCAGGGTGGGGACTACATGCCTGCGGGGCAACTGGGGTACCTGGTAGGCCGGGACGTGAAGACCATGTTATGGTGGGGTGTTTGTGCTGTCACTAGGACCCAGTTGTTACATTTGGTATCAGAGAAGGTACCCAACATTAAGTGTGTTGCACTACCTGGGTGGAGATTTAGGGCCCACAAGAAGGACGTTGCGCTCTAAAAGGGGGTGATTATAACACATGTAAAGACCTGGATCTTACCATGTAATTTTTTCAATAAAATGGAAATTTTTTGAGTCTGTAAAAGTTCACTGCGCTTGATTTCGAGGCCCGGTGTGCCCGGAATGAATTTCTGAACTTTTTTTCGGGTACGTTTAGTAAACAGGCAGGCAGAATTTTGTAACTTTTGAATCGGTGCTCGGAATAGAAATATGAGGGCACCATTGACCTCCCAATGCTGATATTATCTAATGGAGGCCATCACCTTGACCATAGTATCTCGAGGGAGAATTTTCATTTTTGGAATTTTCGTGGGAGAAAATAAAATAAATATGTTTTATTTTATTTTTGAAATTGAAACCCACTATTTTGAATTTAGTGGTGGGGAACACCTGAGCAGGAAACCTCCCAAATTGTATATATTAGTGGGGACCACAATAACCTTGAACTCCCTCTATAATTTGAGTTAACCCTTGGAATTCCAAAAATTAACTTTCCCAACATTAATTGGATTGATTAACATAACTTATTAATTTAGCACGTCACCTCTCGCGGGGAAAAAGAATTGGGAAAAGAGGAGAGCCTTAGAGTGAGCTTTTGGAGGATCATCTTTAAAATAATAAGTTCACTGGATAAAGAACAAGGACGACACATGAGCTCGGATAAGGAGCATGTTTTTGGAGCAACGAACGTCAAAGTCAACAACATCATCTCCTTCCACGCGACATCTTCAACGAACGTCATGGTAGGGGTTTTAAATTGAATTGTGAATAAATTTATTTATGTTGATTCTTCATATTCTTGATTCATAACGATGATGTCCAAACAAACATGGCCATTGTTCCACACTCATACCTTGACCCTTTTCTTTCATTCTTCATTTGTTCTTCATGCGTTCTTCGAACCCAAATAATTATTGTCGCAGAAAACACAATGTTTTGATGAGTGCGATGTTTGGACGCGGATCCCTCGACTCGAGGAACATGAATATTCAAACGACATGATTTTTGGGATTATAACGGAGTCAAAATGGCTTGTGGATGACGGTGGATTCCGACACCTGGATGGCCTAAAGGAAGGAGGGTGGCATGCATCCGCACCGCTGATTGAGCAGGAGGCCATGACCTGTCAGTTGCGGCGGAGCATTGTGATGACTGGCATCTGGTTGGATGTGTAACAGAGTGGAAATGCACGTCCGCGCCTCCAGTGGAGTAGGAGGCCATGGCGGAGGCCAAAGGTTGGTCAGCACCCGGCCATCCTTGGAGGACAGCAATGTCGTCGCGCCGCTGGGAAGAGGAGGACCGACCAACAAACCGGCCGTCCACGGTGCACCGAGCAGAACCTGCTTCTTTGGAACCCACTAACACAAAATGATTTCCCATTTGGCCATTCGGGTGACTTGGGAGGAGGCTACCTCCTGGGTGTAGGCTAGGGAAGACCCCGCCACACCGGTCTACCTGACTGCGGGCCACACCGAAAACCGCACCAGTGGGCCACACCGGTGGGCCGAGCCCGGCGGGCTGCGCCGAGTGCAAGCCGGATTGTGCCTAGTGGGTCGGGCCCACAACGGGCTAGGACAACTGGGTTAGGTTGACCTGAACTGCGTTGGGTCGGGTCGTGTCGGTCTGACCAAGCCAGACTGGACCCTGGCCCATTTAGACCCAGATACGCCTTTTCGACTGTAAGATGAGAACCTGGTGTCTGTTTGATGAACTGTCTACTACACCCGAATCCTTGGATCGAGATGGTACCGTTGGTATAATCCAATAGTGTTTTGTGTAATGTTAGAGTATGGTCATGTTGGATCAAACCCCGAATCCAACCGGGCCCTCGGAGTGGAAACACTAATAACATACAAAACTGGTGTCCGATTGACACGTCGTCTGTTGTGTTTGGTCCCTTCTAACGTGGAAAAACATAGGGTTAATCCTTTTTTGAGTTTAGTGGAGGTCAATGTACGAATGATATCATGAAAAACATATTCTATGGAACTCGACCGCACCAAGTGTGGAGAATCTAGTGGCTGGTAGTGAGGCGGTGTTTGGGGATAGATAATACGGATGTTAGTTACCAATCGACTCTGGGCGGGTCGGATCCTTTGTGGGTTATTGTGGGGGTTAGTACCTATTGTTCCTGTGTGGGTTATGGCTCTTTTACCATGCATGGATCAGTGCATACTGATCCTGTGTGGTTCAGATCTTTTGTGGGTAAGTGCTCATCAATCATGTGTGGGTCAGCACATAACGATAATGTGTAGGTCAGATCCAGTGTAGGTCAGTGCTCAGTGATCCTGTGTGGGTCTACACATATCGATCTTTTGTGGGTCAGATCTTATGTGGGTCATTTCGGGGGATTTTACCTATCGATCATGTGTGGGTCTGACTCCGTATAATCAGCAGTATTGCTTCTTGACTGAATAAGATGATCTAGCTTCGCGACTAATAATTTTAATTTCTATAAATCACATAGACATGTGTGAGATGAGTCTTATATCTTCATAGTGTAAATTTGTGGTACTATATATTTATAGTGTTATCTGTGTGTTACTCTTACCTTCGTGGTGTTACTTGTGTGGTACTTCTACATTCGTGGTGTTACCTTTGTGGTATTCTTCCCTCCGGTGTGAGAGGAGTATATCATGATAACATAGGTATTTGTATGGGTATATATCTAACTAGGTTTTATTGTTTTTTCCATGATTTGTGGTTTATCCTTCATGGATTTGAGAGACCTAAGGGGGTCTGGGGGTCCCTACTGAGTATCTTTATACTCACCCACGCACGGAATTCACCTGCACCTTATTTAGCCTTGTGTAGATGAAGGACTGCAAAGACTGAGGATGAGGGTACCGGGAATGCAGACTGGTTAGTGTTGGACCTTAGATGAGGCATACCGCAGAGATGACCATTGGAGAGCTGTACATGCCCTTCGGGTATGAGCCTTAGGAGGTGTTCACCAGAGTTTTTTTTCAATTTTACTTGTGCATTCTAGTTTAACTTCTACGTTCGAGTTGTGATTGTATTCTGGCCCCTTTACATTCTGCTCACACCCTGTTTTACTATATAGTTTACATTTTTCTTGTTTCTTCTTGTGTGCATGGTTTGTGTGAGTTTATAGTTTATAAATGAAATGTCTTCCCATTTTAGGGAATATGTCTTTCAGTGCTTGTCTCTAGCCCCTGCCCTATGGAAGGCGGTCTTGGGGTAGTCACTACACGGGCCCTAGGGAACGTGTCATGAAAAATAGGTATCAGAGGAGTTCAACTCTATCGAAGAACTAGGACTCTGATCTTTTCTATGTGGAGCAATTGTGTTAAGTGTTTTGAGTGTGGTATTCAGTTCGGGGAGTCCATTATTGGTGTGGTGGTCGATGTATCCATACACGAGGACCCTGACCTATGATTTCATACTCAGTTCATGAATACATTGATTGCGTATGTGTTTTGGAAAATCTTTCTTTGTGATATATTTGAGTCATCTCACTAGGTATAAACTTAATGACATTGGTGCGCTTGTTTTTTTTAGAATGCCTCCACACAGACCACTAGATAGGGTTCTGGGTACAGTATGTGATGACAGCCCACCGAGAAATGAGGCTTCGGTTCAGGGCCCCCATACAGCTGTTGTACCATCGGGTGGTGTACTAGAGGCACCACTACCCATTGGACAGCTAATGCCACCAGCCCTAGAAGTAGAGGGTGAACAACACTTGAGCACATTGGACGTATTTCAATGCCAGAGGACACCAAAGTTCCGGGGCGAGATAGATCCACATGCGGCTGAGGACTGGCTGGAGGTCGTGGTTAGAGTTTTTGACTAGTAGGGACCCCATCCAATCTCATATTGATCATTGCCGCCAGTCTTCTTCACACAGCAGTGTGCAGATGGTGGAGCCTAATGCTCCAGGTTCATGAAGAGGTGACTCTCCTCTGGGTGGAAATTGATAGCCTTTTCAAGGTAGAGTACATCCTAGCGACCCTATGCTCAGTGCATATACAGGAGCTTCTCCCCTTGCAGTAGGGTAGCATGACGGTTTCTCAGTATTCAGAGACGTTCACCGACCTCCCGCACTACACCACTTACATGGTGCCATACCATTTCATCTAGGACCGATCCTTTGAGTAGGGGATCATACAGGATATTAGAACATCAATGGTTTCTCCTAGCATATCGTAGAAGGCATTAGTGTTAGAGAGATCACTATTAGTGAAGAGCTTCTTTACTGAGCAGTCACCGGAAATGAGACCCAACACCAAACAACACATAGTAGAGTCATCGCCAGCTGACATCAGACAGTGGACACAAAGGTCGAAGAGGACAAGACCTACAGGTAGACGACCACAAGTTATAAGGACGGTTGTGTGGGGATCTCAAGACAGAGAACGACTGGTGAGGAACAAGTAGTGTTATTCGTGCAATAGGTAGGGTCACATGGCCCACGACATCCCAACCCTCCTTATAGAGAACCTACATATGGTCAAAGGACCGCCTGGGAAGAGGTAAATATTTGATTGAGGAGGTCCACAGGAAGGTTGAAGACGTGGAAGAGGAGAAGATCATGCAACAGGTGGTGGGTGGCGATTTGAGGTTCTACTGCCACCACCTCCAGGTGGTCCACCCCAACCACAGGGAGCAGGTGGACAGGGATGATCTTGGCTCCAGGCAGCTGAGGCCTATGACCATGGAACTCTAGGGATGATACGATGTATGATCTATGTCTACTCCACATTATCTGCACTACTTATAGACATTGGTTCCAATCATTATTTTATTTCCATGACCCTCGTTCGGAGCTCAAATATTCTGGTGGAGCTGTTGAATCGATCCATATGGCTAGATAATCCTAGGGGTGCAGATTCAGTGATTACACACTTTTTCCAACACTGTGAGCATACTCTAAATGGGGAGAGCTTCAACTAGGATCTTCTAGTAGCAACATCGAGGCCGTACATCATCATCTTGGGTATGAACTATTTATCCACAGTCCATGCTCATATTGACGGTATTGGGAACAAAGTGTGTTGTGTTCACATGGATGTGACCAAGTTTTCCTTTACCGGTGAGAAGGGAACCTTTTCAGCGCATGATGGACATACCTGGAAGAGCATAAAACCGATCAGACATCAGTTGGCTAGCCTTACCATCATAGCATTTGATATTGAGAGTCTCAGATATCTTTTTGTGGTGGACCAGTACGTTGATGTATTCCCTAATGATTCTTTGGGTCTAACTTCTCACATATAGGTGGACATTTACATCGACTTTCACTACGAGACAACCCTAATATCTACACCAGCTTATCGGATGGTTCCCATGGAGCTTCAAGAGCAGTAGGTAAATCTGGTAGACTTGCAGAGAAAGGCATTCATTAGGCCTAGTGTTTCTCTTTGGGAAGCCCTAATTTTGATCACCGTGAAGGCTGATGGGAGTTTGAGACTCTGTGTGGACTATCAGCGCCTGAACCAGGAGACCATGAAGAACAAGTATCCACTCCCAAAGATTTACGATCACTTTGATCATCTTAAGGGAGAATGGCAGTTTTCGAAGACAGAACCTAGATCAAGATATCACTAGCTCAGAGTACGATATGAGGAGGTATAGAAGATATCCTTTAGAAGTCAGTATGGCCAATATGAGTTCATGTTTATGCCTTTCGGCATGACCAATGACCGAATAGTGTTTATTGGGGTCATGATTATGATTTTCCAACCATATCCTAATAACTTTGCGTTATTATTCATCGACGACGTCCTGATATACTCAGTGATAGAAGAGGAGCATGACTATCATCTCTAGATAGTTATGGAAACACTCTGAGAGAACCAGCTTTATGGTAAGATCTCGAAGTGCCAGTTCTTGATACAAGATGTCCACTTTCTGGGGTACGTCATCTCAGAGGCTAGAGTTGTGATGGAACCAGCTAATATTTAGGTCGTATGTTCTTTGGATCCACCCAAGAGTGTGATAGAAGTGTGGAGTTTCTGGGGTTTTTTCATTTACTACTGGAGGTTTGTGCCTGACTTTTCCATAATTGTGGCACTCTTTTAAGCATTGAGAAATAAGGGGAAACCCTTCGTGTGGTCGGAGATATTCCAACGGAGTTTCTATGAGCAGAGGCAGAGACTGAAGAGTGCCCCTATCTTTAGGCTACCTAAACAAGGCATTGGGGGTGTAGTTTACTACGATGCTACAGGGACCGAACATGGATGTGTCTTGATATAGGAGAGAGCAGTGATCACATATGGTTCTTGATATCTGAGATAACATGATCAGAAATATACTACCCATAACCTGGATTTAGTAGCAATGGTATTTACCTTGAAGATGTGGCGTGATTACTTGATGGGTGAACGTTTTATAGTCTACTCTGATCATAAAAGTCTCAAATATATCTTCTCTCAGAAATACCTGAACCTAAGACAATGGCATTGTCTTGAGGTTCTCAAAGAATATGACTTCTAGATAGTCTATTCTCATGAGAAGGGGAACGTATTAGTATATTCACTCAGTATGAGATCTGGTATATAGTTTTAGAGTGAGGTGATAGATCATCTAACAACTTTGTGTATATCCTATGTGGATCGAGATAGAGCAGTTTATCTTCAGTCTCTGAAAGTCATTCCACCACTCCTTCAGCGAGTCAGGGAGGTGCAGCCTGGGGAAACTTACTTTGTGACTCGAAGAGCTCATAAATACATAGTACAAGCTCTTGATATATTTTCTGAAGGTGGGGAGCACATAATATTTTTTAGAGGGAATACTATGGTACTGATGGCACTACTTGAGGAATTGTTGAGGGAGTTCCATACATCGCCTCTAGCGGTACATCCAAGAGTGGAAAAGATGTTCTAGGACCTCCAATGTCTGTACTAGTGGCCAGGAATAAAGAGACAAGTAGAAGAGTTTGTCTCATGATGCCTCACTTGTCTGCATGTGAATGTAGAGCATCATGTTCCAGTGGGATTAGTTTTTCCACTAGAGGTGCCAGTGTGAATGTGGGATGCAATTTTTATGGACTTCATGATAGGACATCCATGAACATCTAGGGTTCATGATTCTATTTGGTTTATCATTGAAATATGCACTAAGTTGGTCCACTTCCTACCTATCAAAGAGCTGTGACCAGTAGAGAGATTGGGATGCCTCTACGTGCAGGAGATTTTACAGCTTCATGGAGTTCTATATATGATTATCTTTGATTGTGATCCACGTTTTACATCCAGAATCTATAATGGGTTGTATGAGTCATTCAGAACGTAGCTTTAGATTTTTCACTGCCTTCCATCCTCAGACTGATGGTCAGACAGAGCGGACAATTTAGACCCTCGAGGACATGCTACGTGCTTGCGTCATTGATTTTGGCTGTAGTTAGGAGGATCACTTGTCTTTGGTGGAGTTAACGTACAACAACTACTATCACTCCAATATCAGAATGGGACCATTTGAGGAATTGTATAGTCAAACATACAGATCACATCTGTACTGGACTAACCCAGGGGAGTAAGCACTCATGGGACAAGAGATGGTACGAGCTACCACAGAGAAGGTTCAGATCATCAAGGAGCAGATGAAGCCTGCACTGAGTAGACAAAATTATTATGCTGATAGGAGATGGATTCCACTAGAGATCGAGGATGGTGGCCATGTCTTTTTACAGGTCTCACCCTGATGGGGACTCCTGAGGTTTGTCTAAGGTAGCAAGTTATCTTTGAGATTCATCAGACCCTTTCAAGTCCTCAGTAGAGTAGACAAGGTGGCCTACTGCCTATCTCTTCCACCTCAGTTGCACTGGGTGCAAGGCGTTTTCCAAATATCCAAGTTGAAGAGATATGTACATATTCCTTCACACATCATTGACTCAGAAGAGATAGACATCGATAATGGGGCAACGTTTTTGGAGAATCCAATAGAGATTGAGGATCGGTAGAATAGAGTCCTTCATGGGCGATCGATAGCTCTTGTGCACATTCTTTGTAGGCATAGGAACCTCCAGGAGAGCACATGGGAGTGGGAGTCTCATATTCACGCTCAGTACCCCCACATGTTTTGAAAGTTTTTGTTGTGGATTTCGGGGATGCAAAGCCCTTAGGTGGGGTAAATTTAAAGACCCAAATATTTTCATTTAATTTTTTTAATTAAATAGAAATATTATGAGTCTAAAAACTTTTAGGGCACATGATTCCAAGGCTCGGTGAGACCGAAATGAATTTCGGAACATTTTTTAGGTACCTTTAGTAAACGCGCAAGCTATGTTTTGTAACTTTTAAACCAGTGCTTGGAATTAAAATATTAGGACACAATTTAACTCACAGGGCTGATATTCTCTTAAGGAGACCTTCACATCAACTGTTGTAGGTCGAGGGTGAATTTTTGTTTTTGGACTTTTCATGAGATAAAATAAAATAAAAATAATTTATTTTATTTTTGAAATTGAAACCTCCCATTTTGAATTTAGTGGTGGGGACTACCCGTTCATGAAACCTCCCAGTTTGAATCTAGTGGTGGGACCACTTGACCCTTGAACTCTATCTTTAATGTGAGTTAACCCTTGGAATTCCCTAAATTAAATGTCCCAAAATTAATTGGTTAGATTTACGTAACTTATTAATTTAGAACCTCACCTCTAGCGATGAAAAAGGATTGGAAAAAGAGGAGAGTCTTATAGAGAGATTTTGGAGGATCATCTTCCAATGAAGAACGTCCCCAGATCAGGAATAAGGATGACGCATGAGATCAGATCGGGAGCGTAGTGCGGGAGCAACGAACACCGACGTCACCAATAACATCTCCTTCCTTGAGACATATTCATCAAACATGAAGGTAGGGGTTTTAAATTGAATTATAAATAAATCTATTTTTTTATTCTTCATATTCTTGATTCAAAATGACGATGGCCAAACAAACATGGCCATCATTCCACACTTATACCATGAACCCTTTTCTTTCGATATTCACGCATTCTTCGTGTATTCTTCGACACCAAATAATTATTGACAATGAAAAAAAATGTTGATCGTGACGTATGGACACGGAGCCCTTGACTCAAGTATTGTGAATATGAAAACAGAATATTTTTTGCGCTTGGAATGAATCTTTGATGAAGTGCGGAAGAAGGTAGTGGCCAGCACCTGGCTAGCTGCAAGGAAGTAGGGTGGCGTGCATCTGTTCCTTCGGGGGAGCAGGAGGCCGCCACCCCTCGGCCACGGCAGAGCAGGGTGGTGGCCGTCATAAGGCTAGCCACATAGCAGAGCGGCGGTGCACGTCCGTGACGCCGATCGAGCAGAAGGTCCCAAACACATCGCCGCAGTAGAGGTCAAAGGGTGGTCGACACCCACCCGGCCGTGGAGGATTGTGGCATCATTGCACCGCTGGGAGGAGGAGGACCGGCCAGTGAATTGGCCGGTCGTGTCACACTAAACAGGACCCGCTATAGCGGGTTCTACTTCCAAAAAACTGAACAGCCATTTTGTAGATAGGGTGACCTTGAAGGTGCCTCCCTCTCAGCGGTCGTCTAGGAAGGACCCCACAATGGTAGTCCACCATACTGCGGGCCGCATCATGGGCCACCCTAGGATGTCGTTCCACCGGGTCATGCCCATCGTTCCTAACAACCGATCCGCACCCAGAGGGTCGCGCCAAGAGCGGGATGGGTCGTGCCCAGCGGTCCGGGCCACCCCTTCACGGGCAGGGCCGGTCCGCGGCCTAGGCTAAACGGGATAGGTCAGCCCAGGTTGGGTCGGCCAGACCGGGTCGGACTGGACCCAGGCCCAATTAGTCCTATATAATCCTATTTGGCCATAACATTAGAACCGAGAGTTCATTTGACGAACCATCTATGGAACCAAAATCCTTGGATTGAGACGTTTTTTTTTGGTACACTCCACTTGAGTTTTGTATAAAGTTGGAGTATGTTTGGGTTGGATTGAACCCTGAATACAACCAGTCCCTCAGAGCGGAAACAGTAATAACTTATAGACCTGGCGTCTGATTGATGTGTTTTCTATTGCATTGGGTCCCTTATGACGTGACAGACCTTTGGGTTACACCTTTATAGAGCTTAGTGGTGGTTGATGTACAACTTATATCACGAGGGACAAATTCTATGGTCCTCGAGCACATCGGGTGCGAGGAATCCAGTGGATGGCTTTCGGGCAGAGTTTGGGGATGGATAATACGGAGGAGTGTAACCTATCGACTCTGGGAGGGTCCAATCCAATGTGGGTCATTATGGGGGTTAAAACATATTGATCCTGTGTGGGTTACTATTCAACGATCCTGTGTAGGTCCGCGCATACCGATCTATTGTGGGTCAGATCCTGTCTGGGTCAGTTCTCATCGATCATGTGTGTGTCAGCGCATGCCAATTTTGTGTGGGTCAGATCCTATGTGGTTCATTGAGAGGGTTAGTACCTATCGATAATGTGTGGATCAGACTATGTATAATCAGCTACAGTGCCTCTTGACTTAATACAATGATCTAGCTTCACTCCTAATCATCTATATTTCTATACTTCACATATACCTGTGCGAGTTGAGTCTTATATCATCACGGTGTACTTGTGGGGTACTATATCTTCTTGGGGTTACATGTTTGGTACTTCTACCTTCATGGTGTAACCTGTGAGGCAATTCTACATCTGTGGTGTTACCTTTGTGGTATTCTTCCCTCTTGTGTGAGATGAGTGTATCTTGATAACTTAGATATATGTATTGGCATATACATAAGTATGGTTGACTGTTGTTTCCATGTTTTGTGGTTTATCCTTTGTGTATTTGAGAGACCATCGGGGGTCGGGGGTCCCTATTGAGTATTGCTATACTCACCCATAGATGGGATTTGCCCGCACCTTGTTGTATCTTGTGCAGATGACGGACATTGCTGACTGAGGGAGAGTGTACCAAGACTAGAGACTGCTCATAGGTGGACCTTAGATGAGGCATACCACAGAGACGACCATTTAAGAGTTGTACCAACCCTTCAGGTAGGATCCTTGGTGGGTGTTCATAGGAGTTTTTTTCAGTTTTACTTGTATTTTCTAGTTTTAATTTTACTTTTTAGTTTGACTTGTGGTCCTGCCCCTTTACATTCTGTACACACCATGTTTTACTATATAGTTTACTTTGTTATTGTATCTTTTTGTGTTATTGGTTAGTGCGAGTTTACATTTTATAAATGATATTCCTTCCCGTTTTAGGGAATATTCCTTTCGGTGCTCTTCCCCACCCCCTAGACTATGTAAGGCGAGCTAGGGGTAGTCAAGGCATGGGACCTGCGGGATGGGTCATGACAACACCACCAAATTTTGAAGTGTTAAATGACTAAATGATATGACTTATGTCGACAAGGTCAACCTTCCTTTTTGAGAGCATGCTTGATTAGAACTCCATAATTATGCATGCTAGGCCTGGGGTAGTGATCAGGATGGGTGACCTTTTGGGAAGCTTCCCAGGGTGTGTATGAGTGAGGACAATACACACTATAAAGGACATGTGTAGGCCTGTGGGGACTATCTTTAGTCCGATGACGCATTTGGGAACGTGGGAGGGACCCATGGTGGGGACCATGTGTCTGTAGGGTAACTGGGGTACCCGGTGGGCCAGGACCCAATGACCATGTTATGGTGGAGTGTTTGTGCAGTCACTGGGACCCAGTTTTTAAATTTTTACTATTAATCAAAACTTGAAACTACATAGAAAAATACCAAAATTCAACCAATATAAATTTCAATATAATAATTTAAAAAAAATTATTTTTTAAAATATAAGTTATAAAATTTCAAAAAACTATATTTTAAACTTATGTACCATCAAAACGTGTCTTAACTACCTTTTAGGAAAAATTAATGTTTTTGAGAAAAATTGGATTTGTTCTTATATCATTTCTACAAAAAAACACAACATATAAATGTTAAATTGTAATGCCCCGACCCCAGTTACCCAGAGTCGGTGCATTATTGCATAACATTGGAATGATCACAAAAGATCATGTCTCAAAAGACCGGGTAGTTTCGTAGCCTTGGAAACACTAGATACATTCATAAATGTTACATTACATCATAAAGTGAAAAAGTACAATAACAAAATCTCCATATTCCACACTCATATCCTCTTCTGACTATCCCTGCAGGTCATTCATAAAATACTTCTTCACATCCTGGAAAATATTAAAACATTGAAAGGGGTGAGCTCAGATGCTCAGTAAGGATAACAATATTGAGGAAGCTTTCCTAAATAAACATTAACATTTAAGGCAATGTATAACTAAAACAAAAGCCTTTTTAAACTTGAACTTCAGCATAATATGGATAAAATAAAATTAAATAATGTCATTTACTTACTCACATAGATATTCTACTAGTCGAATAATCACATGCAATATCAATAACCACTTTCATAATGATGGAATGCATAATGCCAGACTTTCATAACCACATAGACAAGGCCTCATGCTAAGACCACAAATAAGATTTTGTCAAGGCCTTGTGCCAAGACACTAGTTTGTCTCATGAGACCTGCCGATGTAATTTTTTTTAGAATATAATTACATCTAAAATTGCTCAAATATACTCCAGTGTTTTTCTGAAAACATTATGCAATCTTCTGAAAACAAAATAACTACTTCTGAGACTGCTCGACTAATTGTAGGCCATGATGGGTCCATGCCCAATCCCTTCTTATCTACCACACTCGAGAGTCAGGTTTTCTGAAAACATTTTTAAGCTTGCGTTAAATACGTATACATTTTCACTGTATTTTCATTCATTTGAGAGAAATATCTCTCTCTTTTTTGTAAATCATTTAAAAAATAGTTATGGCTTGTAGAGGAAGCCGAAACTCAAATAATGGTCATGGCGGTGAAGAAGTCATTGTCGCCACATACGTACGACAAGAAAAACATTCCTTTTTGTCATTTAGTAAAATGCTTCATATAAAAATATTCCTTTTAAATAAATGTACCAGTCAAAGGGGTTTATACACCGTATAAAAGAAATTTGTGAATAAAACAAAATATGCCTCAATGAATGGTGATTGAGACGAAGTCCCTTAAAAGATCATTTTTTTAAATAAAATAGATCTATTATGTTTATTCACTATAATTACACATAAATAAAGTAAAAATACAAGATAGGACATAATAATATCATGAAAGAATTTGAATTTAGGAGATTAACCCAAAGAATGGAAATTGGGTTAAGAAGTTCCCTTACCTCGTGTCCGACTTAACTCGACCGTTATTTAATCTCCTGAATAATAAACTAGAGTTAATATCTAATTTCATAAGAACATTTTTCATGTTCATTATCCCTTTTATATCACTTATTACAATGTTACGAAAATTATGTAGTCATTTAAGTTAATAATAGTCGTTTTGTCAATCTTTGGTACTTGAGTCAATAATAAACTTCTTATAATTACAAGTTGATTATGTGGTAGAATATCCATTATCTCCATAATTATATTCATGATGTAGATATCATATATATCATATATATCTAGTATATACATTCATTCATAATATTACGTAACATTTAGAGGTAAGAAATGAAATGCACCGTTCATGGAGACGGTAAGCCGTACGTACGCATGAACGCTACTTTCATTTCTATTTCATATTTAATGGAATGAAATTATAATTACATAAAGGTATAATATAATTCCATT
This sequence comes from Viscum album, assembly GCA_963277665.1. Classification (NCBI taxonomy): domain Eukaryota; kingdom Viridiplantae; phylum Streptophyta; class Magnoliopsida; order Santalales; family Viscaceae; genus Viscum; species Viscum album. Next base: position 1,550,353,971 of record OY728146.1, on the reverse strand, counting down.
ATAATATAATGTATAATACCATTTACTCCACCCTTTATACATCCCACATATGGAATTAACGATTCAAATCACTTTGAGGGGGCGGTAGTCCGCACTTCCTAAAATGAAAATATCGTGTTTACCCATAATGGAAACCATAAAGGTATGACATAAATGAAAAATACAGAAGCTTAAGTAAAACATAAACATATTATATATCATATATAAATATAGTGACATCTTAATGGCCACCTTTGAAGGTTTTATATGAGTGTTGAACAATCATCATTTCGTGAGGCTGAAATTCTCCATCCACAGAAACAGTATGTCATTAACCATTAGATGTAGGTGTGTGTAAGTGTAGCTCGAATCCTTGTTACAATACCATCCTAGTATATTGATGATATTGGTTTTGTTACAAAAGAAATGAATAAATAGAGTTTAGGGGGTTTGAGAAGAAAAATAAAACATATAAACAAAAGATAAAACACTACCTTTCAAACGGGTAACTCTTTTTGATTTGAGCCAAAGGCTTCCTTGAGGATGACATGTCATTATTTTTTAAAATCATATTAGTTGACTGCTTATAATTTATATGTACTCATATTGTTACTCAGTTTTTGTACAGAGGTTTTCAACTAACATGTAGTTTCTGGCGGGACTACGTAAATGAATTGAATGATTACTTGGAAAAGAACAAGGAGGGGTCTACCATTATGATATTACAACTCGTCCGGGAGAAGCGGTTGAGAAGTATGGTTTCTGTCTATTTTTTATCAATTTTCTATTTGTAAATAATTCCTAAAATATGTTGCATGACCACCTGACTCTCTAATTATGTGTTATTTGACTTCAAACTTCTTTTAGCCTCTGTTATTGTCACAACTTCTGTGAATGCAAAAAAAATACTTTACAATATTCAAATTCTTGTAGTAGAAAATTTCAGAAACAGGTAACACTCTACATACATGGTGTTCTGTATATTTACAACTTTTTACATTGTGCATCCCAATTTTAATTCAGAAATATTCTTATTTTTTATTTTAAAGTCTTAGTAAATATTTACCAGGTTTGGGGTGTTAATAACATCACAGTTACCAAGCCCAAAAACAACTAATTTCAACCCAAATATAGAGGTCTTGTATTGGAATAACAAGAAAACAATATTAGAGGTGAAATGCTCTCTTGAGGTAACAATAAGATCGTTATCATCATAAATACAATAAACTTTTTTATGAAATGTTTACATCTATCCTTTACTAATGAGTTTATTATTACGTACAACCTCTTCTACAGCCTACACGGTTCTTAATAGCAGCTAAAATAATAAAAATTCAAAGTACTCACAGCTAGTTTTTTGATTCATGTGACTTCTGCATGAAGAAAATACATGTTTTAAATGAAAAAAATTGGTGCCAATATTTGTAAATTATCTCCCAACAGCACTACCATGTTTCAAATCTTATTTTAAATTCCTTTTGTTTGTCATTATTCCTTATAACATATAATGCATAATACTCAATATCGCTGACTTTGTAACCACAATATTTAATCTAAAAGATTCAGAGTGCAACTAATGGTTTCTGATGCGACAGACACGTGCTCAGTTGTTTTATTTGAAAAACAAGTCATCTAATTCGTACATAAAACAGTTCCAGAGTTAAGAGCTGCTTTGATACAGGTATAACCAAATTCTTGTATGACCTCAATATCTATTTCCATTATATATTCTAACACTGATTATTGTTTTTAATTTAGGCCAATGATGAGTATGGTTTTCCTGAGGAATTGGATATTTTAAAATCAAAGAAAGTGCTATTATCAATAGATGTAACAAATTATAATATTCAGAACCATCATCGTTCGTTTGAACAGAATAGCTTCAATGTGTTGTTTATTAGTGATAATTATTACTACATCACCAATTTTAATAACATCTTCAAACAAAAGCAGGTAATACAATATAGTTATTCACACCTTGCTTAAATAAGTATATGTTACGGAATTTGACGGTCTGTCATTATTTCCCTGTATAGGGACATCAAACCAGTGGGTACACACATGTCAGTAGTGGAATTGAATATATCAAGATACTATATGTTTCAGATTTTTTCCACTACCTAAACATAAATTTTCTTGCTATAATTTCCCTTTCAACCTTGCACAATAGGATCATCAAACTTGTAGGTCTTCACCATCAACTTCAAGCATTGTGAGTAGATATTATGGTTGCACATCAAATATGTCATATACTAAGGTATGTTTCAGTTCTCCTCATTTACTGTGAACTTAATTCCATTTATGTTAATATATATCCATCTTTAATATAGAGTTTTGTTGTTTCTAATTTTTTGGGCATACGATACTTTTTATATGTACCTGTCTACTGTTAACTAAAAGATATTTGCTTCATTTATTTCAACTAAAACAGGTACTTTACAATTATTCTAACTATATTCTCTACGTAGAAAAACCTATCACATGAATTTGATATGGAGGATGATGTGCGACATGATGCTGATATTTGTCGAGACAGTTTCGGTACAACAAGTCATTCTACTCAAGTAGAGATGCCAGTGAAGGTAAATTTGGACAATTCAAATGACCAGTCTAACTGAGATGTTCTTCCCAAACGTCTTGCTAAAATCACTTTTTGGGTATTTATTTTTTATTTCACTCCTTTGTGATTTCTTTAAATCATTAAATAATGTTCAATAAAAAGTGCACAGTTAAATAAATAACAAGACTACCCATTGTTATTTTGAAAATTATTTGGAGTTCGACATGATTAACTTATCTCTTCAGTTGATTAGTATGTGATTTGACAGTTCATTGGAGTTTACATTGCAGTTCCTTTTCATTTCCATTAACCTTGCATGATTAATACTTACTGCATTTGATCATATTATTTGACCAATTCATGACCATCATATTTAATCTAACACAACAGCTATTTCAATGACCAGTGAAAAAAATTACATGCACGAGAAGAGTTATACACACTGCAGATTACACAGTCATCCCTCAATTTCTATTACCTTGACCCTAGGGTTTAAGATTTCCTGCCATATTCTACCTCCATTCAGCGTTTTCACTGCCACCTCTGGTACTACATATAAATATATCACACTTTGGATCCCCATTATTGGCACTCTTGGGTCGTAATCTCTTTCTCCTCCCGCTCCACTTCTCATGACCTCATCATCTCATCCACCTACATCTCCTCTACATCCAGTTGCTCCATCTTCACCATAATTGTCACAGGTTTTACTAGACACCCATCTTCTCTAACTGCCTTCATTTATAGTGCTCCATGAATGACTCCCTATGGACACATTATATTCATCTCTATGTCACAATATTCTCTCTGGCATCGAATCAGTGTATCTTACTCTCCCAGACTTGCTGTGGAATCCTCTTATCGGTGTCCCATTTGTCTACCAATTATTGCCCTGCCTAGTCTCTCCTTCTATCCCTGTCTCACCCGCACATTCGCTAGCTGGTGCGAATTATCTAACAATCTTGTATTTTCCTTCGTTGTACTGATATTGTTCTTTTTATTTTTCTATCATCTATCCATCTCGCAGTATGTTGTAGCATAGGCCACCTTGATTTCTTCATGCAGATCACAGGTGCGACTTGAACTTATTATCCAACATTCCACTTTGTCTTGATGAAATTTTCCTGTTGCATTTTATGCAAACTCTTCATTCAGGTTTTCCACTTCAGTTTTCCATTGCTAGCAGGTTTGTTTTAGTTTGTCTATTAAATTTTAAAGTTCAATCTGTTCCTACTATAATAACATTATTATAATCAATCCTATGTCATGTAGAATTTTTCGGTGTACAAGATTATTTGATGTCTATAATATATATCAACTTGGATATTCATAGTTCTTATATCAGTATTAATTTTCACAAGATTATTCACATTACCAAGAATGTGATTTTTATTATATGATGTTTATGTAAGATAATGTTATAATTTATTGAAATATAGTATTTTATATGTGTTCTCAAAATATCCTTTTATTTTTCTGAACACCTGTAGGATTCTAGCACTCTTTTTTATATGAGATATCAAACACCAGTTTGTCATTGATGATCTTAATATTTTTCACGTACTTGTGGTTTTATGTAGTCAAATTGTTTCTACATATTTATGGTTTTATGAACTTAATTTTTTGTACATATTAATGGTTATAAACCGGTGATCCCTCTCTGATTACATGTAGACACCTTCTATACATGCCTTCCTATCAACAATCTTTCTCATATGGTCAATTTACCAGTACTGGCATTTTCACTAACAATGAACATATTTCCTATTTCTTATAACAATGACCATAGTTTAATGTTCACCCTATTTAGCTGTTTTTAAAATTAGTCAAGAGGATTGATTGTGTATGTGTTAATAAAATTGGACATTTCTATTTTTAGTGGATACTGTTCGGGATAAGATACTAGGGTTTTCTTACACATAGTTTTCAAACATTGATAGCTTGTAAACATAGATTACACAATGATATTATACACTGACTATCCTCTTGTAGTTTATACATACAAATCAAACACTGTAGTTTATACAAACAAATCAAACTCTGATTTTACACACATATTTGTCCAATAGTCACATACTGCAAACCATAAGTATACACTGATAACAAGAACAGATTTCAGACAGAGTATACGCAAGAAATAGATTACACACACATACTTCATAGTAAATCTTATCTTTCAACCAAAACCAGATTACACACACAGTCTATGTTTACACATAGACTCTGTTTAAAATCTGTGCAGATTACACACACTAAATTTTATCTTTTCACCAAAAACATATTACACACACAAAATATTCTATTTTAACAAAAAAAATTACATACACATACTCTGTTTACACACAGAAACAGATTACACACACATACTCTTCTTGCACACAAATATTATTCACATAGACTGCACAGATGAAGTTTTATATAGATTACATACTGTGAGTTTATAGAAAAATAATTCACATTTCAACTTTTTCTGTAGAGTATAATAAAAATGATGACTTTCCATTTACAGAACAATAATTTCATTACACATCAGAACCTGTAAATTTTTACATATATTATGACATGTCATTTGATTTTACAATAACTAATCGAAAACATATAAATCCATTGTGGTCTAAATTTCTATACATTTTTTCCAGATGTTCTAATCTATACATGTTTTTCAGCCTATTTTATACATGTTATAAGTTCCTGTATTAAATATTAGTACTAAAATATGAATAGTCTATAAAGTATTTCTATTGTGATCTGTTCTAATGACTGATGTATTTGGGATTTCTTATGCTGGACAATTTACAGTGACTTTTCTACAAGTTGATTATCTGTTTTTCATTCAGGAAGTTTTTCATGCAGGATGTTTCTTCATGCTCGATGGTTATCTTGTCATGCTGGATAGTTTTCATAGTGAACGGTTATGTATCAGTTTCTCATTCTGATAGTTTATCAAAATTCTAGAAGTTACTCATGGTGGAGGAGGATAAAGCGAGATGTTTTTTTGTTTTGCGGTAGATTCTTGATGGTGGAGGTTTCTGTTAAAAGTTTACAAAAATTTTGTTTCTCATACTGGAGATTGTCTCATGCTGGATGGTTTAGTGTATTTTATGTCCTCCATTTACCTGGAAATTTTTCATCAGCTTTTTATTAGTTGTTTTTCTTATGTTGCCTTATTTAATACAAGCATTTTCACATATCGCTGTTTTATTATTACAATTTGTCTTCTTTTTGACTTATCTTTCACTATTTATTCAACATTATTGTTTGATCTAACTTTTATAAATACTAATAACTTATTAAAACAAATACCACTAATCGAATATGCTGTGAAATAGCATGATTGAGTACTAGTTTTAGTTAATAACAGTCGTTTTGTCGATCTTTGGTACTTGAGTCAACAATAAACTTCTTATAATTACAATTTGTTTATGTGGTAGAATATCCATTATCTCCATAATTATATTCATGATATAGATACCATATATATCATATATATCCAGTATATAAATTCATTCATAATATTACGTAACATTTATAGGTAAGAAATGAAATGCATCATTCATGGAGACGGTAAGTCGTACCTACGCATGAACGCTACTTTCATTTCTATTTCATATTTAATGGAATTAAATTACAAATATATAAAGGTATAATATAATTCCAGTATAATATAATGTATAATGCCATTTACTACATCCTTTATACATCCCACATATGGCATTAACGATTCAAATCACTTTAAGGGGGAGGTAGTCCGCACTTCCTAAAATGAAAATATCATGTTTACCCATAATGGAAACCATAATGGTATGCTATAAATGAAAAATAAATAATCTTAAGTAAAAAATAAACATATTATATATCATATATAAATATAGTGAAATCTTAATGGCCACCTTTTAAGGTGTTATATGAGTGTTGAACAATCATCATTTCGTGAGGCAGAAATTCGCCATCCAAAGAAACAGTATGTTCTTTAACCATTAGATGTAGGTGTGTGTAAGTGTAGCTCGAATCCTTGTTATAATAACATCCTAGTATATTGATGATACTGTTGTTGTTACAAACTAAATGAATAAATAGAGTTTAGGGGGGTGGAGAAGCAAAATAAAACATAAGAACACAAGATAAAAAAATACCTTTAAAACGGGTAACTCTTTTTGATTTGAGCCAAAGGCTTCCTTGGGAAGAATTATGCCCAAAGTAAGGCTTCTAGGAGTAAGATAGGGAAGTTGAAAGAGTATTTGTGCTGAGTTTGGCCGAGCCAAATGGCTTGGATGGTGTGAATAAGGTGGTAGTGGTGGGGGCCCTTTATAAGAGGAGAGAAGGGGCACTCTTGGAAAGTAATGAAATGTTACTTTATTATATAATGAGTTTTGGATTTTAAAGGTCCCACACTTATATATTTAGAATATAAGGTGATAAGGTTTCGAAATATACTCATCCAATATGTTTTTGAAAAGTGTATGTCTTAGATTTTACATTATCTTTTTATTTTATTTAAATAGTTAATTAATGAGGTAATCGATGCATCATCATCGTGTCATAAATAATTTAATTTATTTAATGTCTAAAAATTATAAAAAAAATATCATGATGTAGGAAATTGTTTTAAATTTCTAATTAATATTTATAGTTAAAAATATGACTTGTATTACCCCATTTAAAAATTGTTTTATTAAAACAACTCATGTTTGTGACATTTTTATTTTAACATTAAATAAAATGTTTTTAATGTCATTTTCCTACCAAAGTGGCTCCATGGGGTCCCCAAGTTGTCCCATGGATTGTCTTGGTCGGCCATGACTCATCCAATAGGGGTAGGACAAGTGTAAAGGTCATTTCATATTATTATAACATTATCTTTACCTTAAATTACACTAATTACCTTTAATCGCGAATAATTAAACTTAAAAGTTACTATTCACCAAAAAATTATTTTAATCCCATTAAACCACATTTTACATCCTAATGACAACCATGTATGTCGGATTTTTGAAATTAAATTCATAGAAGCGGTAAAGTTTCATTTAAATGAAAAATCATTTTTTTAACTACCACTTAGTGGTTTCACTATTCATCAAAAATTGAAGTTTTTCAGAACAATGCCAAAATTTCACCCTAAGCTATAATTGATATTCTGAATTCAAAAATGATTTTTATTTTACAAAATTCCAAACATATAAGTTTTATTAATTAATTTTATAATTAATTCCCGCTGTCACAACAAATAGCGTGTTTTTAAGAAACAATATATATCAAAATATTGGCAATTGTTCATGCCCAATTTCAATGTTAAATTAATTATAATGAACACCATTGGATAAAATGTTAAAAATATATTCTAATTATAGTTTAAAACCACTCAATATTATAATTTATCATAATAAATTATTTTGATTAAAAAAGTTGTTTTAAGTATTTTTCACTATTCATTAAAAAATGGAAGTTCTCAGAAAATTACAAAAAATTCAACTTAGGATAATTTTGATATTACAAATAAAAAAATGAAGTCCATTTTGAAATATAAAATTTATATAATTTAAAAAACTGGGTATTAATATTCATAACTTCTACATTGATTGGTTGCGGTGTGTTAGAATCTCGAACTTGCGTACAATGCAAGCTATAAAATTATTGAAAGAGAAGCGTATCGTGAAAGCTCGAGGTGTTACATTCTCCCCTCCTTCAATAAATTGCGTCCTCGCAATTTGATATTTTTCTTTGAAAATAAAAGGTTGAAAATAGAAAATACCTTTGTAGAAATCCCACATCGGAAATAAGGTTAATAAAATTTGGCCTTAATAAGAGGGAAAGGGAAATGAAAAAGTCACCACCAAATTATGATCTCGATAAGGTGAACATTGGTAGAAATTAGAGACATATAATTAGAGGAAAAATGTAAATATTTGTAGGGAGTGATTGAGGTCATCAATCACAATGAAGTGTAAAATTGAGGGCCTCAAAGCCTTCAATCTATGTTGATTTAAAATATTATCTGTTCAACAAGACATAAGGTATTAGGATAACACATTTTTTGTTTTAATATCCCTTTACTAAAGTTTAAGAATTAATTTATTAATAGAATAAGAGATAGGTATATATATATTTATTCTTGACAAGTAGAGTTTCAACCTACAACTAATTTCTACCACAAACTCATATTTCACTCAAAAAGATAATAGAACTAAAAAATATTATATTCATCCCAATTGTACAAGGTTCAAAATATTAACACGTGCCATTTATATTAGGAAAACTATTTTTTAATAACCAGGGACTTCATGTAGGCTAGTGGTAGGTAATAATGGCATGTCGCACAATGGTTGTGTGTTCGATTCCTACAGCTTTGTCCGACGCGACGGGTTATGCCCCACCCTGTAGGTTGTAATTTTCCTAAAACAATAGTATTATAATATTCAAAAAATAATCTTCAGAAATGTTTTAACCTTAAACAATACTATCCAAAGATCAACTTAATCCATTCCAACCTTTATAGTTATCCATAATACTTCTTTCCAACTCACAGTCCAAATTTTATAACAATGGTAAACATAATGAAGATCCTTTTTTCCACGTAACAACATATGAACACCTTCATCATGTATTCTTTTAAAATAATGCAACATACTGAATTAACAAAAATCCTTATTGATTACATTCATGATCCCTTATTCCTTACAGAATACTATATATACTCCTTCTATCCAAAAATGTATACAAATCATTAATCAGTTTCAAGGAAGTTAAGAATATCCAATATAATTTATCCAAATAAATCATGTATTATTCCAAAATCACTATCTTGGTATCGAAACCATATTATGGTTTATCGTTCTCTCAACCATATATTTTACAAAAAAATTAACCTACTGTGGAGTCACTTTTCTTGGTTACACACCATCTCATGTCCTTGATGAAATAGTACCATAGTACAATCCTTATATACTCCATAATTATTATAACCAGTACATCATTGATACAACACTCAAATGAAAAAATTATTTAATAACAACACAAGAACTAAAATCATTCCTACTCATCTGTGGTAGTATCATAACATTATTATTATCCAATAACATCATTCGGGGCATACTCTGATGATTTGGACATTGGTTTGCGTAGTTTCCCCACTCCTTGCAGATAAAGCATTGTACATTTGAAACATTTTTCTTACCCTTTCAGTCACGCACTTGGTGTCCTTTTTCTCCACACTTATAAAAAACTCCCATTCCCTTCAGGCAAGTTCCAAGGTGTTTATTCCCACAGTTATCACATATTGGAAAATTATTCTTTTCCCTCGTCCCATTATCCATTATTCTCTCTTCCATCCTTTTCTTCTCTTTCATCCCTTCAAATCCATAAGACTCATAGAATTCTCTACTTATCTTATTAACACATGATACTATTTCTTCATATGTTGAGAACACATGGGAGACTATTTCCCTTCTAGATGTTGGCTTAATACCGTGAAAGATATGACCCATCTTACTCTATGGATCATACTTATTGATGGAGTTCACATTCCTTCTACTGGGCGTCATTTCTATACAATGGAATAAACTAGGTTAGTTTATGAATCAAAATACATAATAACAAATTTGAAAAACACTTAACATAAATTGAACTATTTATGGATATAATCCATAATAATAAAAATGTTTTCTTTGAGAAAGTATATGTAAAGACCCGTAAATTTCAAGGAATTTTTTTTTCTTAATTTTTTTTGGAATTTTACAAGAACGCGGTTTCTGACGGCACCTGATTCCGAGGCTCGGTGTGCCCGGAATCATTTTCCTAAGTTTGGCTCGGGTACGTTCAGTGAATGGATGAGCGGGTTTTTCTAACTTTTGAACCGGTGCTCAGAATCGAATTCTGAGGGCCCTGATGGAATCACATCGCCGATAATTGCTTAGAAACGCCTCTTCCAGAATTGCGTTTGCTCGGGTGTGGTTTTTAACTTTTGGGGTTAAAGTTAAGAAATAAAATAAATTGTATGATGAACCTTATTTTATTTCACTTAAGACGCTTGAAAGCCACTTGAAGCCACTTAAAGCAGCTTAAGCTGAGTTGATGCAGATAGGGTGTTATCCAGAAATATCCTACCCTCTTGGTAGGATATTTGTGAGGTGTGGCCCGCACGAGCCCCACAGTTTCTTTCTGCTAAGTAACGCACCTGCGAAAACCCGTCATTATGAAAGTCAACTGACGTGTTTTCTTAATTTCTTAACGCACCAATTAATTGGGCGGTTTTATTTGTTGAATTAATTGGGAGGTTCTATTCGTTGAATTAATTCGATGAATTAATTTAATCGTTTCTTAACCTGTTTTCAATCCGTTGGCGTAATAATAAAATAAGACCAACGCACGACTTCTGGGAAAATGCTCGTTGAGAGGTTTTGACAACTCTGTACCTTCATCCTCCTTCGTGAAGAACGCGAAGAATGCGAAGAATGTGAAGAACGCGAAGAACGCCGTCACCCTTGGAGATTGACGATGCTTCTTCCGAGACGTTCCTCCCCGCAGCGATCTCCGATCTCCAACTGCTTGAGGTAGGAGATTTCGGGTTTCTTTTAAATATTCTTTGTGGTTTATAACAACACATGGATTTAATAGATATAATTAAATCTTCATGTTCTTGAACCTAGAAGTTCGTCGACGCGTCACCGTATTCCGTGACGACGCGACGCCTTTCCGCGACGACGCGACGCCCTTCCGCGACGATGCGATGCCTTTCCGCGACGACATGACACCCTTCCGCGACACGACGATCGCCTCCTTCCGCGACGATCAAATCCGTGAAGAACGCACGCGCGACGACTTGACGAGGTAGGGGTTGTTGTGAAATAATTTATATTCCCGTGATCGTTTCTTTTAAAATGAAGAACCTGGTTCATAAGAACAATTTTAATTCATTAAAATTGTTTTTGGTTATGTTTTCTATGTGTTTATTAATCCTCCTGATTGATACCGCCTAACGCGGAGGGTGCGGGCCAAACGAACACGGCCCGACAACCCTCTACAGTTCTTCGTTATTCTGCAGATTTGGTGGGCGACGATAAAACGTGACGCAAGGGCGATTTGATGTTTCCGCAGTGAAGAACGGGACCCGGGAGGGGCAACAGCGCAGATGGGAAGGAAAACGGACCACCGGAGCAACTCAGGTGGCCCGCGGAAGCCTCCGGCGGCACCGGCGGCCGGAGGCGGCGGCGCCCCGGTGTGCCGTCAGACAGGGCCGCCGCCGCGGCGGCGGCCAGTAGACCTACGGCCGCGCGGGTCCGGCTCACACGCACGGGACGCGGCATTTGCCGCGTCCGTTGACTCCAGCGCGGCCCCTCGAGGGCCGTGACTTCTTCATTATGCGGGGGCAGCGCCCCGTGGCTCCCTCGGTCGGCCGCTCGGCCGAGCCGAGCCAGGACGGTCCGACCGGCCGGGTCGCGCCCTGGCCGGACCGGGCCGCGCCGAACCGGGTCGGTCCGGGCCTAGACCCCCCGTCTTCGGACCGTTTTCGGTATTTTGCATGTAACATGAGCTACGGGCCTCCGAACGATGCACCGTCAGTGGCGATGCGATCCTTGGATCGAGGCGGTCGTTTCAGTATATCGCACTCAAGGTTTCGGGAAATATTGGGTTCGGCCGGGTTGGTTCGTTCACGAAACCAACCGGGCCCTCGGAGTGGAAACACTCATATCTTGAGCTTCGGACGTCCGATTGACGTGCCGTCGACTTTGGTAAATTCCTCTAAGTGAGACGGATCTTTTGGAATACTTCGCCCGAGGTTTGGAAGCATGTGGAGTACGGTCGGGTTGGTTTTTCCTTAAAAACCTACCGGGCCCCTGGGACGAAAAAGCTAATAACTCTCAGACCGGGCGTCCGATTGACGCGCCGTCTGCAGCGTTGAGTTCCTGTTGACGATACGGAACTTTTGGATACATCAACTCTGAACTTTGTGTCCATTGATGTATCATCCTCTCGGCTCGTGGAGCAGACCCTCCCGAACGAGCTTGTTGTGTGCGGGGACCCTAGTGCTGGCTGCGACTTCGACGACGACGACTATACAGAGATCTTCGGTGGATTCGAATGCGATGATGATGAGATCAGTACGGGAATCCTCAATGTTTTCGGCAGTGACCACTACGGTACATCTTGGGATACATCAACTCCGGACTGCATGTCAGTTGATGCATCGACCACTTAGCTCGTGGAGTGGACCCTCCCGGAACGAGCATGCTGTGTGCGGAAACCCTAGAGCCGGTTGAGACTTGACGACTGCTGATCGAACGACTCGGTGTGTTACGGATCTCCCAGTGGGGAGCGCTTGGTTGCAGCGGCATACCCACGGCGGAGGAGTGCTTGGTTGTAGCGGCAGACCCGTGGTACTTAACAGAAAGAGTACCTCTGGAGGCTATGAGGGGGAGCACTTGGTTGTAGCGGCAGACCCATGACAAAAGTGCTCTTGGTTGTAGCGGCACAGGGGAGCGCTTGGTTGTTGTGGCAGACCCACGATAGAGGTACGCTTGGTTGTAGCGGCACAGGGGAGCGCTTGGTTGTAGCGGAAGACCCACGACGGAGGAGCGCTTGGTTGTAGCGGCACGGGAGAGCGCTTGGTTGTAGCAGCAGGCCCGCAGTACTCGATAGGTGGAGTACTACAGCAGTCCAAGGTTGGAGGGAAGCGCTTGGTTGTAGCGGCATAACCACTGTGCTTAATGGAGAAGAAGTTTCCCAATAGATATGGTTTGAACTTCATGATCGATCCTATGTGGTTCATTGCGGGGTTTAGTACCTACCGATCCTTTGTGGGTCCGACGGCTTAGATGAATCAGTGGCTACTTCTGATCATCTCTATCGTCTTATGAAGAAGTATATCCTGTGTGATCTAAAACTCTGTTTTTCTTTCCTTTGTGGATTGTGTTGAGCTATCTAGTGTGGATTTGCGTTTTACTTTCCTTTGTGGGTTGTGTTGAGCTATCTTGTGTGGATTTACGTTTTACTTTCCTTTGTGGATTGTGTTCAGCTATCCTGTGTGGATTTCACGTTTTGCTTTCCTGTGTGGACTGGGTTGTACTTGAGCTCGGATGTTGGAGCCGAGAGAGAATTGATGACTTAGGTATATGTATGGGAATATAACTAAGCTGTGTCGGATGTTACTTCGTGATTGTATCTTTCCTTTGTGGTTTGTCCTTTGTGGATTCTGGGAGACCTTTGGGGGTCTCGGGGTCCCTACTGAGTAGCTTATACTCACCCCTGCACGGGCTATGCCCGCACTACGTTGTGTTGGTTGCAGACGACGGACAGCGCTGATCGTGGTGGAGGCTTGCGTGGCAGGACGGTACCTGGAGGTGGACCACTGGGTGAGGTGTACTCGGAGCGGTAGCCTGGACCCGAGGAGCAGTGGAGGCTTTCTGTACCCACCCTTCAGGTGGAAATTTCAGAGGATGGCTCGACGTTGCGGCATTACTTTTTCAGTTGCTGTTTTTCCCCTTTTAGTTGTACTTTATATTTGGGCTTGTATTTCCGGCCACCTTTACTTTTCCGCACTTACTGTTGTACCAGCTTTTACTTAGTGTTTACTTTTTCTGCTTGCTTACTCTATAGTGCTTGTCTACTTTACAAAGGCAATGCCTTCCCTTTTTACCGGGATTTACGCCTTGGTTCTAGTCGCCAACCCCTGGTCTATGGAAGGCAGGCTTGGGGTAGTCACGACACGGGACCTGAGGACGGGTCGTGACAAATTGGTATCAGAGGTGGTCGGTTCTACCACTGACTCTGATCTTTCTTCTATGTGAATCAATAGTGTTTAGCGTATTTGGTGTGGTTATCAGTCCAGGGAGTCCAGTGTTGGTGCAGCGGCCGACATATCTGTACACCAGGACCCTGACTTCTGATTTCTGACTTAATGCACAAAAACATTGATTGCATGTGTGTTTCAAGTTTTCTTTGTGATTACTTCATATCAGCTCACCAGGTATACTTTTCTGACTGTGGCGCACCTGTTTCCTTTTCAGGATAGCCCCACGACGGCAACCAGCTAGGGTTATGAGAGTGGTACGTGACGACAGCCGGCCGAGCGACGAGGCCTCGGTATAGGGCCCTTTGACAGCAGAGGCACCGGCGGTACCTCTACCGGCCGAGCCACCGATGCGTCCAGCACCAGCCGCTGATGATGCACGTCGCCTTAGTGCTCTGCACGAGTTTCAGCGCCAGCGACCGCCTAGGTTTCGTGGGGAGACGGACACCCAGGTAGCCGAGGACTGGCTGGAGGCAGTGGTGCAAGTTTTCCGACTAGTGAGGACACCAGAAGACCTTATGGTGGTCCTTGCAGCGAGCCTCCTATATGAAGCAGCAGGCAAATGGTGGAGCTTGATGCTCCAGGTGCACGATGAGGCATCACTCCTTTGGACGGACTTTGTGAGCCTTTTTCTCTCAGAGTTTGTCCCAGCCACCCTCCGAGCGGTGCGCATTCATGAGCTACTACAGCTGCGGCAGGGCAGCATGACAGTAGCCCAGTATGCGGCGAGGTTTACCGATCTCTCGTGTTATTCCACAGACATGGTACGGGACCCATTCTTCAGGGCCCGAACCTTCGAGCAGGGGCTCAGGTGAGTGATCAGAGCTTCAGTTGTTTCTCACAACATTCCGACACAGACAGGAGTGTTGGAGAGAGACCTCTTAGTGGAGAGTTTCCTTGCTGAGCAGTCTCCAGCAGCAGGACCCACCACTAGCCGGCATGCGGCAGAGTCTTCTGCAGCGGGCAGTAGACAGATGAAGCAGGGGTCCATGAGGACTAGACCTACCGGTGGTCGACCGCGTGACACATGGTCAATTGTGCGAGGCACCCGGGGTGGACAACGACTTACTATGAGCGGACAGTGTTACTCCTGCGGCGGGGTTGGTCACATGGCTCGTGACTGTCTAACCCGCCATACGGATAACCAGCAGATGAACGAAGGACCTACTAGAAAGAGGCAGAGGTTCAATCGAGGCAGATCGCATGGAACAGGAGACCGTGGCAGAGGAGTTGGCCGAGCAGTAGGTAGTGGATGACGCTTCGAGGTGTTGCCACCACCACCACCAGGAGGTCCACCCCGACCGTAGGGAGTTGGTGGACTTGGGGGAGCTCAGCATCAGGTAGCTGAGGCCTTCGATCATAGAACTCTGGGAGCAGATGGATAGGAGCGGAACTAGTGGATACGTCTTTTGTACTTCTAGTTCCTTGTTGCTGTTGTGTAGCGTCCTTGTATTATGAGCTGCAATAATATAACACGCATGCCTTTGTGATGATTTATTCCTGTCCTCTTTTGTGTTGTTACTAAGAGGATCCAGTTTAGAATGTTGACTTGACCCTCACTTGGGAGACATCTAATGGAGGAGGCCCAGTTACCACACACTGATGCCGACAGTGTGACTCAACCCTTGGAGGCGAGAGTAACGGTTGGATCTCTTGGTAGTAGCGTCGAGGCCTTACGACGTCATCCTTGGTATGGATTAGTATCATCCATGTCGGGATTGACTGTATTAGGTGAAGAACATGGTTCATCCATGGGATGAGACCGGATTTCTCTTATCGGCAAGGAAGAAATCTCAGCAGCTCTTGTAGGACCAGAAAGGTCCAAGTCATCCATGGGCGGATGGGGACAGCTCAGAACCGGCAAAAGTCTTGTGCTGACAGGAGGCGGAGGCCACTAGAGTTCGAGGATGGTGACCACATCTTCTTGTGTGTCTCACCTCGACGTGGATTACGGAGATTTGGCCGAGGCGTCAAGTTGTCTCCACGCTTCATCGGACCTTTCCATGTCCTCAGCAGGATTGGCGAGGTGGCTTATCTCCTGGCTCTACCACCTCAGTTGCACCGGGTGCACGACGTCTTCCACGAATCTCAGCTGAGGAGATACGTGCACAACCCGTCACACTTCATTGACCATGGGGAGCTGGAAGTTGATGATGGGGAGACCTTTGTAGAGGTCCCGGTGGATATCAAGGATCAACAGGAGCGGGTCCTACGTGGATGATCGATTCCTCTTGTGCGCATCAGATAGCAGCACGAGAACCTCCAGGAGAGCACTTTGGAGCGGGAGGCTCAGATGTGTGCTCAGTACCGCCTTTGTATCCCTAAGTGTGTGGTGAAGCTTTACGGGGACGTAAATCACTGTGGTGGGAGTAATTTAAAGACCCGTAAATTTCAAAGAATTTTTTTTTCTTAATTTTCTTTGTAATTTTACAAGAACGCAGTTTCTGACGGCACCTGATTTAGAGGCCCGGTGTGCCCGGAATCATTTTCCAAAGTTTGGATAGGGTACGTTCAGTGAACGGATGATCGGGTTTTTCTAACTTTTGAACCGGTGCTCAGAATCGAATTCTGAGGGCACCGATGGAATCGTAGCGCCGATAATTGCTTATAAATTCCTCTTCCGAAGTTGCGTTTTCACGGGTGTGGTTTTTAATTTTTTGGCTTAAAGTTAAGAATAAAATAAATTGTACGACGAACCTTATTTTATTTCACTTAAGCTGCTTGGAAGCCACTTGAAGCCTTTTAAAGCAGCTTAAGATGAGTTGATGCGGATAGGGTGTTATCCAGAAATATCCCACCCTTTTGGTAGGATATTTGTGAGATGGGGCCCGCACGAGCTCCATCGTTTCTTTCCGCTAAGTAACGCACCTGCAAAAACCCGTCATTATGAAAGTCAACTGACACGTTTTCTTAATTTCTTAACGCACCAATTAATTGGGCGGTTTTATTCGTTGAATTAATTCGATAAATTAATTTAATCGTTTCTTAACCTGTTTTCAATCCGTTGGTGTAATAATAAAATAAGACCAATGCACGACTTCTGGTAAAATGCTCGTTGAGAGGTTTTGACAACTTTGTGCCTTCATCCTCCTTCGTGAAAAATGCGAAGAACGCGAAGAACGCCGTCACCCTCGGAGATTGACGACGCTTCTTCCGAGACGTTTCTCCCCGCAGCGATCTCTGATCACCAACTACTTGAGGTAGGAGATTTCGGGTTTCTTTTAATTCTTTTGTGGTTTATAACAACACATGGATTTAATCTATATAATCAAATCTTCATGTTCTTGAACCTCGGAGTTCGTCGACGCATCACCGTATTCCGCGACGACGCGACGCCATTCCGCGACGACGTGACGCCCTTCCGCGACGACGCGACGCCTTTCCGCGACGACGCGACGCCCTTCCGCGATGACGCGACGCCTTTCCGCGACGAAGCGACGCCCTTCCGCGATGACGCGACGCCTTTCCACGACGACGCGACACCCTTCCGCGACGCGACGATCACCTCCTTCCGCGGCGATCAAATCTGCGAAGAACGCGCGTGCGACGACTTGACGAGGTAGGGGTTGTTGTGAAATATTTTATATTCCCGTGATCGTTTATTTTAAAATTAAGAACCCGGTTCATAAGAACAATTTTAATTCATTAAAATTGTTTTTGGTTATGTTATCTATGTGTTGATTAGTCCTCCCGATTGATACCGCCTAACGCGGAGGGTGCGGGCCAAACGAACACGGCCCGACAAACCTCTACAGTTCTTCGTTCTTGTGCGGATTTGGCGGGCGACGATAAAACGTGACGCAAGGGCGATTTGATGTTTCCGCTGTGAAGAACGGGACCCTGGAGGAGCAGCGGCACAGACGGGAAGGAAAATGGACCACCGGAGCAACTCTAGTGGCCCGCGGAAGCCTCCGGCGGCGCCCCGGCGCGCCGCCGGACAGAGCCGCGGCGGCGGCGGCCAGCGGACCCGCGGTCGCCCGGGTCCGGCTCTTAGGCACGGGACGCGGCCTTTTCCGCGTCCGTTGACTCCAGCGCGGCACCTCGAGGGCCGCGACTTCTTCATTCCACGGGGGCAGCGCCCCGTGGCTCCCTCGATCGGCCGCTCGGCCAAGCCGAGCAAGGCCGGTCCGACCGTCCGGGTCGCGCCCTGGCCGGACCGGGCCGCGCAGAACTGGGTCTGACCCGGAACCAGGTTGGGTCAACCTGGTTCGGGCCGACCCAGGGGGGGTGGGCTGGGTCGGTCCGGGCCCAGACCCCCCGTCTTCGGACCGTTTTCGGTCTTTTGCCGGTAACTTGAGCTACGGGCCTCCGAACGACGCGCTGTCAGTGGCGATGTGATCCTTGGATCCAGGCGGTCGTTTCGGTATATCGCACTCAAGGTTTCGGGAAACTTTGGGTTTGGCCGGGTTGGTTCGTTCACGAAACCAACCGGGCCCTCGGAGCGGAAATGCTCATATCTTGAGCTTCGGACGTCCGATTGACGTGCCGTCGACTTTGGTAGATTCCTCTAAGTGAGACAGATTTTTTGGAATACTCCGCCTGAGGTTTGGACGCAGTTGGAGAACGGCCGGTTTGGTTTTGCCTTAAAAACCAACCGGGCCCCTGGGACTAAAAAGCTAATAACTCTCAGACCGGGCGTCCGATTGACACGCCGTCTGCGGCGTTGAGTTCCTGTTGACGATACGAAACTTTTGGATACATCAACTCTAGAATTTTTGTCAGTTGATGTATCAGCCTCTCGGCTCGTGGAGCGGACCCTCCCGAACGAGCTTGCTGTGTGCGGGGACCCTATTGCTGGTTGCGACTTCGACGATGATGACTATACAGAGATCTTCGGTGGATTCGACTGCGACGATGATGAGAACAGTACGGGAATCCTCCGTGTTTTCGGCAGTGACCACTACGGTACATATTGGGATACATCAACTCTGGACTGCATGTCAGTTGATGTATCGACCACTTAGCTCGTGGAGTGGACCCTCCCGGAACGAGCATGCTGTGTGCAGAAACCCTAGAGATGGTTGAGACTTGACGACTGCTGATCGAGCGACTCAGTGTGTTACGGATAGCCCAGTGGGGAGCGCTTGGTTGCAGCGGCAGGCCCACGATGGAGGAGTTCTTGGTTGTAGCGGCAGACCCGCGGTACTCAACAGAACGAGTACCTCTGGAGGCTATGAGGGGGTGCGCTTGGTTGTAGCGGCAGACCCACGACAGTGGTGCGCTTGGTTGTAGCGGCACAGAAGAGCGCTTGGTTGTAGCGGCAGACCCATGACAGAGGTGCGCTTGGTTGTAGCGGCATAGAGGAGCGCTTGATTGTAGCGGCAGACCCACGACGGAGGAGCGCTTGGTTGTAGCGGAATGGGAGAGCGCTTGGTTGTAGCACCAGGCCCGCAGTACTCGATAGGTGGAGTACTACAACAGTCCAAGGTTGGAGGGAAGCACTTGGTTGTAGCGGCATAACCACTGTGCTTGATGGAGAAGAAGTTTCCCAATAATTATGGTTTCAACTTCACGATCGATCCTATGTGGGTCATTGCGGGGGTTAGTACCTACCGATCCTTTGTGGGTCTGACGGCTTAGATGAATCAGTGGCTACATCTGATCATCTCAATCGTCTTACGAAGAAGTATATCCTGTGTGATCTGAAACTCTGTTTTACTTTCCTTTGTGGATTGTGTTGTGGATTTATATTAAACTTTCCTTTGTGGATTGTGTTGAGCTATCCTGTGTGGATTTTCATTTTACATTCCTTTGTGGATTGTGTTGATCTATCCTGTGTGGATTTCACGTTTTGCTTTCCTGTGTGGACTGGGTTGTACTTGAGCTTGGATGTTGGAGCCGAGCGAGAATTGATGACTTATGTATATGTATGAGCATATACCTAAGCCGTGTCGGATGTTACTTCGTGATTGTATCTTTCCTTTGTGGTTTATCCTTTGTGGATTCTGGGAGACATTCGGGGGTCTCAGGGTCCCTACTGAGTAGCTTATACTCACTCCTGCACGGGCTATGCCCGCACTACGTTGTGTTGGTTCCACACGACGGACAACGCTGATCGTGGTGGAGGCTTGTGGAGCATGACGGTACCTGGAGGTGGACCACTGGGTGAGGTGTACTCGGAGCGGTAGGCTGGACCCGAGGAGCAGTGGAGGCTTTCTGTACCCACCCTTCAGGTGGGACTTCCAGAGGACAGCTCGACATTGCATATTTACTTTTTCAGTTTCTGTTTTTCCCCTTTCAGTTGTACTTTACAGTTGGGTATGTATTTCCTGCCCCCTTTACTTTTCCGCACTTACTGTTGTACCAGCTTTTACTTAGTGTTTACTTTTTCCACTTGCTTACTCTGTAGTGCTTGTTTACTTTACAAAGGTAATGCCTTCCCTTTTTATCGGGATTTACGCCTTGGTGCTAGTCGCCAGCCCCTAGCCTATGGAAGGCGGGCTTGGGGTAGTCACGACACGGGCCCTGAGGATGGGTCGTGACAGTATATATTCATAATCCCTTCATAATGGTTTGTAATGAAAATGATAATTATCCTAAGCATATCCCCCAGGAGTGTCCTGACCAAGAGTGCAGCAAGGCCCGTTGTTGTGCACCAGTTCCCGTTCGATTCTAGCTCAAAGAGGTGTTTTCGGGTTTTACCCCTAGGTACATCTGTGCCAGAGCCACCTCTATCTACTCGTATCTAGACAGAGATGTATTGCTCGGAAAACTCATAAAATCTCTATAATACCAAAATTATAGGATGTTCTTCTATATTAATCCTCAAAGTCTATCTTAGGGCAATGTGATCTAATCAGATTTTATCTAAATCAAGCATCCAAGGTTAGTACTAAACTGCCTTTGATACCAATTGTAACGCCCCGACCCCAATTACCCAGAGTCGGCGCATTATTGCGTAACATTGGCATGATCATAAAAGATCAAGTCTCAAAAGACCGATTAGTTTATTAGCCTTGGAAACACTAGATACATTCATAAATGTTACATTACATCATAAAGTGAAAAACTACAATAACAAAATCTCCATAGTCCACACTCATATCCTCTTCTGACTATCCCTATAGGTCATTCATAGAATACTTCTTCACATCCTGGAAAATATTAAAACATTGAAAGGGGTGAGCTCAGATGCTCAGTAAGGATAACAATATTGTGGAATCTTTTATAAATAAACATTAACATTTAAGGCAATGTATAACTAAAAAAAGCCTTTTTAAACTTGAACTTCAGCATAACATGGAAAAAATAAAATTAAATAATTCCATTTACTTACTCACATGGATATTATACTTGTCGAATAATCACATGCAATATCAATAACCACTTTCATAATGATGGAATGCATAATGTCATACTATCATAACCACATAGCCAAGGCCTCCTGCCAAGACCACAAATAAGATTTTGTCAAGGCCTCGTGCCAAGACACTAGTTTGTATCATGAGACCTGCCGATGTAATTTTTTTTAGAATATAATTACATTTAAAATTGATCAAATATACTATAGTGTTTTTCTGAAAACATTATGCAACCTTCTGAAAACAAAATTACTACTTCTGAGACAGCTCGACTAATTGCAGGCCATGATGGGTCCACGCCCAATCCCTTCATATCTTCCACACTCAAGAGTCATGTTTTCTGAAAACATTTTTAAGCTTGCGTTAAATACGTATATATTTTCACTGGATTTTCATTCATTTGAGAGAAATATCTCTCTTTTTATAAAATCATTTAAAAAAAGTTATGGCTTGTAGAGGAAGTCGGAACTCAAATAATGGTCCTGGCGGTGAAGAAGTCATTGTCTCCACATACGTACGACAAAAAAACATTCCTTTTTGTCATTTAGTAAAACTCTTCGTATAAAAATATTCCTTTTGAATAAATGTAAAAGTCAAAGGGGTTTATACACCATATAAAATAAATTTGTGAATAAAACAAAATATGCCTCAATGAATGGTGATTGAGACGAATTCCCTTAAAAGATCATTTTTTTAAATAAACTAGATCTATTATGTTTTTTCTCTATAATTACACATAAATAAATTAAAAATACAAGATAGTACATAATAATATCATGACATAATTTGAAAGTAGGAGATTAACCCAAAGAATGGAAATTGGGTTAAGAAGTTCCCTTACCTAGTGTCCGACTTAACTCGGCCATTCTTTAATCTCATGAATAATAAACTAGAGTTAATATATACTTTCATAAGAACATTTTTCAAGTTCATTATCCCTTTTATATCACTTATTACAATGTTACGAAAATTATGTAGTCATTTAAGTTAATAACGGTCATTTTGTCGATCTTTGGTACTTGAGTCAACAATAAACTTCTTATAATTAAAAGTTGTTTATGTGGTAGAATATCCATTATCTCAATAATTATATTCATGATGTAGATATCGTATTTATCATATATATCCAGTATATACATTCATTCATAATATTATGTAACATTTAGATGTAAGAAATGAAATGCACCATTCATGGAGACGGTAAGCCGTACGTACGCATGAAGGCTACTTTCATTTATATTTCACATTTAATGGAATGAAATTATAATTATATAAAGTTATACTATAATTCCAGTATAATATAATGTATAATACCATTTAATCCATCCTTTATACATCCCACATATGGCATTAACGATTCAAATCACTTTGAGGGGGCGGTAGTCCGCACTTCCTAAAATGAAAATATCGCGTTTAACCATAATGGAAACCATAAAGTTATTCCATAAATTAAAAATACAGAATCTTAAGTAATACATAAATATATTATATATCATATATAAATATAGTGACATCTTAATGGCCACCTTTGAAGGTGTTATATGAGTGTGGAACAGTCATCGTTTCGTGAGGCAGAAATTCGCCATCCACAGAAACAGTATGTATTTAACCATTAGATGTATGTGTGTGTAAGTGTATCTCGAATCCTTGTTATAATAACATCCTAGTATATTTATGATACTGGTTTTGTTACAAAATAAATGAATAAATAGAGTTTAGGGGGTTGGAGAAGAAAAATAAAACATAAGAACACAAGATAAAACACTACCTTTAAAACGGGTAACTCTTTTTGATTTGAGACAAAGGCTTCCTTGGGAAGAATTATTCCCAAATTGAGGCTTCTAGGAGTAAGATAGGGAAGTTGAGAGAGTATTTGGTCAGATTTTGGCCGAGCCAAATGGATTGGAAGGTGTGAATAAGGTGGTAGTGGTGGGGGACTTTTATAAGATGAGAGGAGGGGCACTCTTGGAAAGTAACGAAATGTTACTTTATTATATAATGATTTTAGTATTTTAAAGGTCCCACACTTATATATTTTGAATCTAAGGTGATAAGGGTTCTAAATATATTCATCCAATAGGTTTTTTACAAGTTTAAATCTTATATTTTACATTATCATTTTATTTTATTTAAATTGTTAATTAATGAGGTAATCAATGCATCATCATGGTGTCATAAATAATTTAATTTATTTAATGTCTAAAAATTATAAAAAAACTATCATGATGTATGAAATCTTTTTATCTTTTTAATTAATATTTATAGTAAAAAATATGTCTTGTATAACCCCATTTAAATTTTTTTTTAGTAAAACAACTCATGTTTGTTACATTTTTATTTTAACATTATATAAAAAGTTTTTATGCCATTTTCCTACCAAAGTGGCTCCATGGGGTCCCCAAGTTGACCCATGGATTTTCTTGGTCGGCCATGACTCATCAAATTGTGGTAGGACAATTGTAAAGGTCATTTCATATTATTATAACATTATCTTTACCTTAAATTACAATAATTACTTTTAATTGCGATTAATTAAACTTAAAAGTTACTAATCACCAAAAAATTATTTTAATCCCATTGAACCATATTATACATCCTAATGACAACCATGTATGTCAGATTTCTTAAATTCAATTCATAGATGTGGTAAAGTTTCATTTAAATTAAAAATCAGTTTTTTAACTACCACTTAGTGGTTTCACTATTCATCAAAAATTGAAGTTTTTCAGAAAAATGCCAAAATTTCACCCTAAGCTATAATTGATATTCCGAATTGAAAAATGATGTCAATTTTACAAAATTCCAAACATATATGTTCTATTAATTAATTTTATAATTAATTCCTGTTGTCACAACAAATAGCCTGTTTTTAAGAAACAATATATATCAAAAGATTGGCAATTGTTCATGCCCAATTTCAATGTTAAATTAATTTTAATGAACACCATTGGATAAAATGGTAAAAATATATTCTAATTATACTTTAAAACCACTCAATAGTATAATTTATCATGATAAATTATTTTGATTAAAAAAGTTGTTTTAAGTATTTTTCCCTATTCATAAAAAATGGAAGTTCTCAGAATATTACAAAAAATTCAACTTTGGATAATTTCGATATTACGAATACAAAAATGAAGACCATTTTGAAACATAAATTTTATATAATTTCAAAAAGTGGGTATTACTATTCATAACTACTAATTTTATTGGTCGCGGTGTGTTAGAATCTCGAACTTGCATACAATGCAAGCTATTAAATTATTGAAAGAGAAGCATATCGTGAAAGCTCGGGGTGTTACATTCTCCCCTTCTTCAATAAATTGCGTCCTCGCAATTTGATATTTTTCTTTGAAAATAAATGGTTAAAAATAGAAAATACCTTTGTAGAAAACCCACATCAGAAATAAGGTTAATAAAATTTAGCCTTAATAAGAGGGAAAAGGAAATGAAAAAGTCACCACCAAATTATGATCTCGATAAGGAGAACATTGGTGGAAAATAGAGACATATAATTGCAGGAAAAACGTAAATATTTGTAGGGAGTGATTGAGATCATCAATCACAAACAAGTGTAAAATTGAGGGCCTCAAATCCTTTAATCTATGTTGACTTAAAATATTATCTGTTCAACAAGACATAAGGTATTAGGATAACACATTTTTTGTTTTAATATCCCTTTACTAAAGTTTAAGAATTAATTTATTCATAGAATAAGAGATAGGTATATATATTTATTCTTGAAAAGTAGAGTTTCAACCTTCAACTAATTTCTACCACAAACTCATCTTTCACTCAAAAAGATAATAGAACCAAAAAATATTATATTCATTCTAATCGTACAAGGTACAAAATATTAACACATACCATTTAGATTAGGAATACTATTTTGTAATAACCAGGGACATCCTGTAGGCTAGTGGTAGGTAATAAAGGTCTCTCGCACTATGGTTGTGGGTTCGATTCCTACAGTTTTTTCCGACACGACAGGTTATGCCCCACCCTGCAAGTTGTCCTTTTCCTAAAACTATAGTATTATAATATTCCAAAAATAATCTTCAGAAAAGTTTTTACCTTAAAAAATACTATCCAAAGATCATCATAATCCATTCCAACCTTTATAGTTATCCAAAATACTTCTTTCCAACTCACAGTCCAAATTTTATAAGGAAGGTAATCATAATGAAGATCCTTTTTTTCAAGTAACAACATTTGAACACCGTCATCATGTATTCTTTTAAAACAATGCAACATACTGAATTAACATAAATCCTTATTGATTTCATTCATGATCCCTTATTCCTTATAGAATACTAGATATACTCCTTCTATCCAAAAATGTATACAAATCATTAATCAGTTTCAAGGAAGTTATGAATATCCAATATAATTTATCCAAATCAATCATGTATTATTCCAAAATCACTATCTCGTTATCAGAACCATATTATGGTTTATCTTTCTCTCAACCATATATTTTCCAAAAAATTAACCTGCTGTGGAGACACTTTTCTTGGTTCCACACAATCTCAATTCCTTGATGAAATAGTACTGCAGTACAATCCTTATATACTCCATAATTATTATAACTAGTAAATCATTGATACAACACTCAAATGACAAAATTAATTAATAAAAACATAAGAACTCTAATCATTCCGCCTCATCTATGGTAGTATCATAACTTGATTATTATCCAATAACATCATTTGGGGCATACTCTGATGATTTGGAGATTGGATTGCATAGTGTCCCCACTCCTTGTAGATGAAGCTTTGTACATTTTAAACCTTTTTCTTACCCTTGCAGTCATGCACTTGGTGTCCTTTTTCTCCACACTTATAACAAACTCCCATTCCCTTCAGGCAAGTTTCAAGGTGTTTCTTCCCATAGTTATCACATATTATAAAATTCTTCTTTTCCCTCGTCCCTTTATCCATCATTCTCTCTTCCATCCTTTTCTTCACTTTCATCCCTTAAAATCCATAAGACTCAGAGAATTATCTACTTATCTTATTAGAACATGATATTATTTCTTCATATGTTGAGAACACATGGGAGATTATTTCCCTGCTAAATGTTGGCTTAATACCGTAAAATATATGATCCTTTTTACTCATTGGATCATACGTATTTATGGAGTTCACATTCCTTCTATTGGGTTCCATTTCTATACAATGGCATACACTAGGTTAGTTTATGAATCGAAATACATAATAACAAACTTGAAAAACACTTAACGTAAATTGAACTATTTATGGATATAATCCATAATCCTAAAAATGTTTTCTTTGAGGAAGTATATATTCATAATCCCTTCATAATGGTTTGTAATGAAAATGATAATTATCCTAAGCATATCCCCCAGGAGTGTCCTGACCAAGAGTGCAGCAAGGCCCGTTGTTGTGCACCAGTTCCCGTTCGATTCTAGCTCAAAGCGGTGTTTTAGGGTTTTACCCCTAGGTACATCTGTGCCAGAGCCACCTCTATCTACTCGTATCTAGACAGAGATGTATTGCTCGGAAAACTCATAAAATCTCTATAATACCAAAATTATAGGATGTTCTTCTATATTAATCCTCAAAGTCTATCTTAGGGCAATGTGATCTAATCAGATTTTATCTAAATCTAGCATCCAAGGTTAGTACTAAACTGCCTTTGATACCAATTGTAACGCCCCGACCCCAATTACCCAGAGTCGGCGCATTATTGCGTAACATTGGCATGATCATAAAAGATCAAGTCTCAAAAGACCGATTAGTTTATTAGCCTTGGAAACACTAGACACATTTATAAATGTTACATTACATCATAAAGAGAAAAACTAAAATAAAAAAATCACCATAGTCCACACTCATATCCTCTTCTGACTATCCCTGCAGGTCATTCATAAAATACTTCTTCACATCCTGGAAAATATTAAAACATTGAAAGGGGTGAGCTCAGATGCTCAGTAAGGATAACAATATTGTGGAAGCTTTCAAAAATAAACATTAAAATTTAAGGCAATGTATAACTAAAACAAAAGCCTTTTTAAACTTGAACTTTAGCATAATAAGGAAAAAATAAAATTAAATAATGTCATTTACTTACTCACATGGATATTCTACTAGTCTAATAATCACATGCAATATCAATAACCACTTTCATAATGATGGAATGCATAATGCCAGACTATCATAACCACATAGCCAAGGCCTCGTACCAAGACCACAAATAAGATTTTTTCAAGGCCTCGTGCCAAGACACTAGTTTGTCTCATGAGACCTGCCGATGTAATTTTTTTAGAATATAATTACGTTTAAAATTGCTCAAATATACTCCAGTGTTTTTCTGAAAACATTATGCAAGCTTCTGAAAAAAATAACTACTTCGGAGACTGCTCGACTAATTTCAGGCCATGATGGGTCCACGCCCAATCCCTTCCTATCTACCACACTCGAGAGTCAGGTTTTCTAAAAACATTTTTAACCTTGTGTTAAATACGTATACATTTTCCCTGGATTTTCATTCATTTTAGAGAAATATCTCTCTCTTTTTTTAAAATCATTTAAAAAAATTTATGGCTTGTAGAGGAAGCCGAAACTCAAATAATGGTCATGACGGTGAAGAAGTCATTTTCACCACATACGTACGACAAGAAAAACATTCCTTTTTTTAGTAAAACTCTTCGTATAAAAATATTCCTTTTGAATAAATGTAAAATTCAAAGGGGTTTATACACCGTATAAAAGAAATTTGTGAATAAAACAAAATATGCCTCAATGAATGGTGATTGAGACGAAGTCCCTTAAAAGATAATTTTTTTAAATAAAATAGATCTATTATGTGTATTCACTATAATTACACATAAATAAAGTAAAAATACATGATAGGACATAATAATATCATGACATTATTTGAACGTAGGAGATTAACCCAAAGAATGGAAATTGGGTTAAGAAGTTCCCTTACCTCGTGTCCGACTTAACTCGACCGTTCTTTAATCTGTTGTATAATAAACTATAGTTAATATCTAATTTCTAAAGAAAATTTTTCGAGTTCATTATCCCTTTTATATCACTTATTACAATGTTACGAAAATTATGTAGTCATTTAAGTTAATAACGGTCGTTTTGTCGATCTTTGGTACTTGAGTCAACAATAAACTTCTTATAATTACAAGTTGTTTATGTGGTAGAAAATCCATTATATCCATAATTATATTCATGATTTAGATATCATATATATCATATATATCCATTTTATACATTCATTCATAATATTATGTAACATTTATAGGTAAGAAATGAAATGCACCGTTTATGGAGACTGTAAGCCGTACGTACGCATGAATGCTACTTTCATTTCTATTTCATATTTAATGGAATGAAATTATAATTATATAAAGTTATAATATAATTCCAGTATAATATAATGTATAATACCATTTACTCCATCCTTTATACATCCCACATATGACATTAACGATTCAAATCACTTTGAGGGGGCGGTAGTCCGCACTTCCTAAAATGAAAATATCGCGTTTACCCATAATGGAAACCATAAAGGTATGCCATAAATGAAAAATACAGAAGCTTAAGTAAAACATAAACATATTATAAATCATATATAAATATAGTGACATATTAATGGCCACCTTGGAGGTGTTATATGAGTGTTGAACAATCATCATTTCGTGAGGCATAAATTCGCCATCCACAGAAACAGTATGTTCTTTAACCATTAGATATAGGTGTGTGTAAGTGTAGCTCGAATACTTGTTATAATAACATCCTATTATATTTATTATACTGGTGTTGTTACAAAATTAATGAATAAATAGAGTTTAGTGGGTTGGAGAAGCAAAATAAAACATAAGAACACAAGATAAAACACTACCTTTAAAACGGGTAACTCTTTTTTATTTGAGACAAAGGCTTCCTTGGGAAGAATTATGCCCAAAGTGAGGCTTCTAGGAGTAAGATAGTGAAGTTTAGAGAGTTTTTTTTCAGAGGTTGGCCGAGCCAAATGGCTTTGAAGGTGTGAATAAGGTGGTAGTGGTGGGGGCCTTTTATAAGAGGAGAGGAGGGGCACTCTTGGAATGTAATGAAATGTTACTTTATTATATAATGAGTTTCGGATTTTAAAGGTCCCAATCATATATATTTAGAATCTAAGGTGATAAGGGTTCTAAATATACTCATAGAATAGGTTTTTGACAAGTTTATGTCTTAGATTTTACATTATCTTTTTATTTTATTTAAATCGTTAATTAATGAGGTAATCGCTGCATCATCATGGTGTCATAAATAATTTAATTTATTTAATGTCTAAAAATTATAAAAAAAATATAATGATGTATGAAATCTTATTATCTTTCTAATGAATATTTATAGTCAAAAATATGACTTGTATAACCCCATTTAAAAATTGTTTTAGTAAAATAACTCATGTTTGTGACATTTTTATTTTAACATTAAATAAAAAGTTCTTAATGTCATTTTCCTACCAAAGTGGCTCCATGGGGTCCCCAAGTTGACCCATGGATTTTATTGGTCGGACATGACTCATCAAATATGGGTAGTACAAGTTTAAAGGTCATTTCATATTATTATAACATTATCTTTACCTTAAATTACACTAATTAACTTTAATTGAGATTAATTAAACTTAAAAGTTACTATTCACCGAAAAATTATTTGAATCCCATTGAACCAAATTTTACATCCTAATGACAACCATCTATGTCAGATTTTTGAAATTAAATTCATAGAATCGATAAAGTTTCATTCAAACGAAAAATCAGTTTTTTAACTACCACTTAGTGGTTTCACTATTCATCAAAAATTGAAGTTTTTCAGAACAATGCCAAAATTTCACCCTAAGATATAATTGATATTCTGAATTCAAAAATGATGTCTATTTTAAAAAATTCCAAACATATATGTTGTATTAATTAATTTTAGAATTAATTCTCGTTGTCACAACAAATAGCGTGTTTTTAAGAAACAATATATATCAAAAGATTTGCAATTGTTCATGCCCAATTTCAATGTTAAATTAATTATAATGAACACCATTGGATAAAATGGTAAAAATATATTCTAGTTATACTTTAAAACCATTCAATAGTATAATTTATCACTATAAATTATTTTGATTTAAAATTTTGTTTTAAGTATTTTTCACTATTCATAAAAAAATGGAAGTTCTCAGAATGTTACAAAAAATTCAACTTAAAATAATTTCGATATTACAAATAAAAAAAATGAAATCCATTTTGAAATATAAAATTTATATAATTTCAAAAATTGGGTATTACTATTCATAAATGCTACTTTGATTGGTCGCGGTGTGTTAGAATCTCGAACTTGCATACAATGCAAGCTATTAAATTATTGAAAGAGAAGCGTATCGTGAAAGCTCGGGGTGTTACATAAATGGTAGATTTAATATTATATATATATATATCATTATTATAATCCAATAAGATTTATTTTTCTATATAAAACACACATGTGCATAGTTTTTTTGAATTCATTATTATTTTATTATAATTTTTTTACATTCACTTAAAATTAATTTTTAAAAGAACTATATATATTTTTTTAAAATATTATTTAATAATTCCATTATACAGGTCCAAATCCACCATTCTAATGGATATGTTTTAATTTTATTTTTTATATAATTAAAATAATAAAATTATTTTTGGTGGAAAAATAGTGATGCATCTAATACAAGATAATACAGTGTTGCGTGTTGCGAATGATTAACCTCACGTAGCATAAAATAGAATATGTAAAAGAAATTTCATTTATTCTATTTTAAGTTCATAAAGACACGGGTTGATAAAAATAAAATTTTCTGAGATGATGTAGTGTGAAAAATATCTATTAAAATATATATATGGTCCTTATATTTATCAAATTGTATCTTTTCATGGGTCGCACCATCTCGGAAGGTGTTCTATCCATTAAAGTTTAGATGATTTGTGTAGTTACTAATTTTGAGTGTCCCATTAATTATTTTGATATTCATTGATTTTTGGGCATAGAAGGATACAACCAAATGTTAATCATATACATTTTTTACTTCGAATATCCTATCATGATATTGACTAATAGGGTAAAAAATTAATAGTTTGGGAATCTGAAAATTCCATAAAAAATATGAATCATATTTTTTACACAACCCTAATTCTCTTATTACATGAATTTGTTATGGATTTAAATATACTTTTTAATCATGGATTTATATTGTGGAATTGAATATATAATTTAATTAATTAATGGTTTATAGATGATGGTTATTAAGCCACATGAATGGAATTATCCCATGTATTCTTTCTACTTAATGGTGTCAGTTTTTGAACTAAATTTTATTATTCTAATTCTATACTAGTAGAGAAAATACATGATTTTTAATTGGAATTTTAAACCTATTTTTATTATTATGAACCATGATCTTCATTGGTTGTGTAGTTTTTTAGGAATGTGGAAAATGATTCTAGGTTTTTTGATGTGATGCAACACATCTCCACTTTGAAGACGTGGCATTGTCATCCAATTGGTCTTTCACAATAGACTGTCATTCCATAATGTTCATGGTTTGATGTTAGCATTGATTTTGTTGTGGGACTACATTGTAATAATAATTTTATTAACAAAACATGGGTTTTTAATAGATTAGATAATAAAATATTATAATATCATATAATTATATGGGGATTCATTGTCAACCAGTTAGGTAACATATAAGTTAGAAAGATTGTATTTTTTAAGGCTCCTCAAAATATTGTTTGATTTAATGATATTATTTTTACATAAAACATATTTCAAAGCTTATATAATTTCCTAGGAAAAATTTATTTTTTGAGAACATCATACAATATAAAAATATGATTGAAATTACAACCTAATATTTTTCTACCTAAGGTAATTCTTTTGGAATTGTTCATTGATTGTGATGGATTATGGGATAGTAAATTATATATTGTTTTGATCACATATTGTAGAACATGGTAGGATTATATTCAAATGGGACTTTAACATCCAAGGTAATTATAGAATAATACATTTTTATATTTATTAATATTTATGAATTAGAATTTACACTATAGGTACTCTATATCTGATAGTTTACCTCACATGAAACATTGGGTTTATATGTAATCTTACATTGCAAGAAAAACTGAGTTAAAACCATACTTAATATATTGTTATTTTAAGTGGTAGTTATCATCTAGCCTTTATAATGATGATAGTGAATAATTATAACCGAATTATGAAAATATTATTTATGAATTTTTTTATAATGATTCATTGATAAAAAATTAATTAGGAAAATAACTAAAACATATTTAAATATGTGGGATGTGTTTTTCTGGAAAAAAAACTAAATTAAAATACATTCATTTAAAAAGTTATACAATAATTTTATAGAGATTTTATGAATGAAATATATATTTATTAAATTCAATTTAGTTTCTAAAATTCATCTTAAATATTTTATAGACATTATATAAGAAAAATTCAATTTTTTGGATCGACTTACTTTTGTAAAAATGTATTAGTGTATCATTTTGATTGAGAACCCATTTTAAATATATTTTTGAAAAATATATGTATTATATTTTACAAATTTTACTTCTTCATTATAATTTGGATAGCAATATTTAGTTTTGATAAATTTTTGGAATTTTTCCCTAAAACATTCATATTTTAATGAATCGTGATAAATATTGCAATTTAATTCCAATAGTTTTTTTCATGTATTTAATTTATAATGATAGATTATAAATTTAAATCCTTATAAAGTATAGTAATATTTTTTATTTGTGAATCCAATTAATTTATATGTATTCTTTTTCAAATTAAAATTTTATAGGAAACAATTGTGAAATACTGCACGTTTTACTTAAAAAGACTGTTTTCTCTATCCTTCAATGGAATTTGTGTTAAAAAATATTTAACCACTTATATGAAATTAAAATTTAGAAAATTATAGACATGGTTTTACTAAGTATGAAAAAATTTGTCAAATACTATCAATTTTTTTATGAATACTAACATTAGTTTTTTACATACCACAGTTAAAGATAAATATGGTAATTAATGATAAAATTAATATTATAATATTAATAAATTACACTAATAATTCTCCCAAACTTAATCAATAAGTTATTATCAACCATTACTATCCTTATACCAACAGTTTTAACTTTTCCATCCACATGGGAGTGATTAGGACATGTATAAAATTAAATTTTAATTAACGGAAGATATGACATAATTATGCATATTCTTACTAAAAAAATAAAAATGTTGTCTTGTAAGTGATATCATATACTATGAATAGTATATATATAAATAAAAATATTTCCTTAAACATGTATATTTATTTATACTTTTAATGAATTAAATAATTAAACTTAATTTTGACATAAAGATGATGCACTGAAAAATTTATTAAATAATTAATCAAATAAATGATATTAATAATACAAAAATAAATATAATTTGAAATATTTAATGCCATGAAAAAATAATTGGGTTTAATATGGGATTTTATGATTGAGTTAATGTAAGTTTTTTAAAAGGAATCAAGTATTAATGGTATTTTAAAAAATTCATGTAATGAATTGTCTCAAAATTGACATAATTCATATTCTAACATATAAAATACTTAATTAAATGATATAATTTTTTTAAAATTATAATATTCATAAAAATATCTGATATAACTCCTTAAATTTCATTAAGGACTCATTAATGTTTCTTTTCTCATGATGATTTAAATATTTTATCCCTCTAAGTGGAAATTACAAGGTAAAAATGTAAGAGTTAATAGGGATTAAAACAAAAAATATAAGGATTGAAAAACAAATAAAGATGGTCTAATAATCGTATAAAGATTATATTTAGACACATAATAAACATATAATGTATATATTATGTTTTTATCTATTTATAATTTAATTTGAATTTAAATAAATCCAATACTTTTGACAATTCCACTGGTGTCCTTCCCCTCTCCTATAAAAAGGCACTCTTTCTTCTCTATTAATCACACTTCAAAACCTTTTGATTCAACCACTATCTACCCAAATATCTTCTAATTGTACCTCCCTACATTTTGGAGGCCTTATGTTTTGAATAAAACACTACTTATATGTTTAAAGATGTTATTCAAAGATCATCAACCGAAGAGGAGGTATCATTTTTTTTAAGAATTTCAATTTTATTTCTACAACCACTTCCATCTAATATTATTCTTACTTGATAAAACATTAAATCATGTATCCTATATAAAATTATATGTTATAATGATAATATCATCACCTAAATCCATATCTACTTCCATTAAATAGGAATGTAATTAATCTTTCGTTCATACACATGAACTATTCGCTCCACCAACCGATCAGATTAGTTTTTCATAGCTATCTATCATGAATAGTTATAATAATATAATTTGTTTTCATAATCTATATTCATGAAATAATAAATATAATAATATAATAACATATCAATTACGTTCATACTTTCTATGCACATTAGAATGATAACTTAGTTCATGCGTACGAGTAAACTATCACCTCCACCAAGCGATGGGGCAATATTTTATTCATTATATTGAAATTTGGACATATATAAGTATATTTAAATTATTAATATGATATTAATGATGTTATAATAATTATATACTAGTTAAATAATACTTAATTACTTTAAAAAATGATCAGTAAAAAATGGAAAATGTTACTCATGTATATGTATATCTTGCCATCTCCAAGACTTTAATGTTGTTCATTTTTTATAACCAAAAATAATGGTTTTATTTAAAGGTAAAATTAATGTATAAAAATTATAATTTCATGAAAATTATTCAATATAATAATTACTTATGACCACATGGAATATTGACCATACACCAAGTTCATTTTCCACTCAAGTACTGAATATTGACAAAACGTCTTACGAGAACCTATATCAATGTGTAATTGTTATAACTTGTTTATAAGTGATAAAAATGAAAAATGAATATGAAAATGGTTCTTAGGTATGTATAAATGAATCAATGATTACTATTTTGGATTATAATGATCATATGAGATGATTCAGACGTAATGTAAGGGACTTAGTCTCAATGTCTTTCCATTGTGGCATATTTTAATGTAATACACCAACTTCTATTATAAGGTGTATAATCTACCCCTTTTACTTTTAATTTAACTATATCTTTTTCCAAATGAATTTTTTATATGAATTATTTTACATTATTTTAAAAACAAGAGAAAAACATTTTTTAATGTAAGTGGTGACATTGAATTCTACACCGCAGTAACCGTTATTTGATATTTGTATTCCTCTATAAGCCTTAATGTTTTTTGAGGGAAACTGAACCCCTTATTCCCATTTTTTGATTTTTTATTTGAAAATGGTATTGATATTTTATTTACCATTTCAGTACTTGAAATGATTTATTGAAATTGCACATGAATCGTTATGAGTGAAATGTTTATGATTTCTATATTTTATGTCTTATGAATATAAAATGGTACATGGACATTGGAAAAGTGGTTACATGATATACCAGAGATTTGTGGTTACGTGATAAAAAATGACATGTGGTTATGTGATAATGAAAATATTTGTGGTTTCGTGATAAACCATGGATGAGTGGTTACATTATATCATAAAATAAATTATGTAGGAGTGTTATCTATATGGAGATTCCATTGGTAAGAGTAATTTGTGTGGAAGTAGACCATATGGTTATTCCATTTATGTATAATTATTTCCCCAGTTACCTTTATATGTAATATTTTTCCTTCCATATATTTTAAGGTAATATTTTTATTAAGAAGTGGGTAATAAATGAGCTTATATTCGTTGAATTGTATTTAATTCTTATTATAGGTGAAATGTATTACTTTTTTATAATTTATTCAGAGGTTACATGTTTTCGTAAGACTAACTTTTTCCCATAATTATGTATCATTTATTGATTTTTTATGCTCATCCCATGATTGAAAGTATTTTAATTTGATTTAGGGAATAATAGAGTAAAGGATGAGATAAATAGAAATATAATAGAGTTTAATGAAGAAATGAAACCATGTTACTTTTTGAACATTTATTGTTTTATTACAAAATGGATAGTGAGTTCAAGTATCTAATTTTTAATATTTGAGTTGTTATTTTTTTGTTACACCATAATTATATAAAGATATAAACATTAAATGGTAATAAATGTAATATAATTTCAAATTATTGACATAAATAAAGATCTAGTAATGGCTAAGTCTTGGGTATTATTGTTAGTATCAGTGGATGGTTTATACAACATTAGAGGTTAGGATGATATATAAATAGGTTACAAGTTATATATAACTGTAATGTTTGTCATAATATAAAAAGATATTGTTATTTAAGATAAAATAAATGATTTTTGGATAAAAATATTATGTATATATTATAATTTATCTTCATCATATGATTTTTATGATTATTTTATTGATATAAAAACATAAAAAAAAATTGTTTTTGTAAGTGGATAGATCTAATTGGCACCAAAGTAACAATGGCTGTGAAGAAAAATTTGGTGGTTCTCTAAATAAGTAACTGAATGAAATTAGAGCTCTAATGAAAACTCTCAAGGTTATTGTAAACAAACTATCAGGACTGATGAATTACCACTATAACCTTTGTGATTTATCAAATGCATCATATATGAGATAAATTAATCCCAATTTAATTTCAGGTAATAATCATAATGAGAAGGACATTCAGTGATATATGTGTAAATTATGTAGAAATAAACAGTTTGTAAAATCTTTTAATGGGATGTGAAGATGTAATATATATAGTAATTATGGTTATAATGCAATAACCATCCAATGAAAAAGGAATAAGTTAGTTAACTCTAGTAAATTGAATGATGTTTCTTCCATCATATCAATTGATTTTTTTAAATGTATTTTATATGGTCATTATGAAAATCAATGTCCTGTGAATATGGTTCTTGAAAAGGGTCTGTAGAACTGTAGAAATATATGTTTAGTAATACCTAATTCAATTACAATTGAAGGTGAGGAAACAAAAAATAACCTATAGATGGTATGGATTAATTTTTTTCTATTCTTTTGAAATTGTTGAATCTTGTGACATGATTCAAGTATTTGATAATTGGAATTAAGTATTCAGGAATTATATTGAAAATAATTGGAAAATTATCACAAAAAATGGTGAATGATTAAAAATTCTACATTCAACGGATTCAAAAATTATGGTTGACTATAGGATGATGATATGTTTAAAAGTAGGAATGATCTTTTCATGTTTAGAATTCATTAGAATAATTTTTTATAGTCTATGTAACATTGAAGGGTGATATGTGAAAATTTTATCTGATGGAGAATCATCCTTTCATTTGATACATAATTACAATGGTATGGATATCCATTATTTTTTATATGATATTTTATTTTGAGGTAATTACGAGTTATCACATTTTAAATTTCATAATTAATGGTATAAGTTAAAGACTTACGATAAACCCTATTGTGTTTATTTTTGAGGATTTTACCTCAATTTGAGAATGTAAGAAAATTATATAATTTTAGGAAAATGACAACCTACTGGAAGGGAGAGAACCTGTCATGTTAGAAAAGGATGTGGAAATCGAACCCACAATTGAAGTGAGACAAGGCTTCATTTCCTACCACTTTCCAACATGAAGTACACGGTTTTTATGACATTTTATTTTTAGTTAATCAAGTGGATTGAGTTAGAATATGTTAATTGTAGAACATATTTTTTATCAATTTGATATCCTGGGTAGAGGAAAACGATTTTGGGATTAAGTGACAAATTTTATTTTGGAAGATATTCACTATTTTGGGAACCCTATATGCCTTAGGAAAATAAAATACATTGTGATTTTATTTTATGAGTAAGGGTTGAATTTTACTTGGAATAATATAGGATTTTAATGTTTAATTTTCAAAATTTGTGTTATTTTTGGAAATGATTATCCTATCTTAAAAAATATTTGATTTTGGAAATTACATGTTGGTATTAGTTGTTAAGAGTGATCATTGTCAATTGGTGATAAAAAACTATGTTATCAAAATCATCTATGTTTTGGTTTTGAAAATTAGTTTGGATTATTTTTGAGTGATTTTATAGAAAATTATTTTTTAAATTGTATATGTTGATCTTTGGGTATTACAATTTAATTTTTGATACTAAGTGTAGGTTTTCATCATCCAATGGTTTATTTTTTTAGAGAATTGTTTTATCTTATCCTAACCATACTACTTTTGGTTAATGATTCAAGATAGTACATCAAATTTATTTAATCTTTTTTGGATTATTTTATTCTACAAATTTTGATTCTAGATTTTTAGGAATGAAAAATTCAACTTGATTACTCATCATTTCAAAAAATGACTTTGTAGTGTATTTTGATTAATTGATGAAACTCTTCTTGTCAAGTTAGTATATTTCCTCGTGATATTATTATAACTGGTAAAATAATTCCTCATATCTATAATAATAACATTAAATAATGAAAAGATTCTATCATCTTACTTTTATCAAAGGAATTTTTACCCATCTAACATTTATTGTATTTTGATGGTTATCTTTCCCATGGTCAAGTTCATTATTACACTATATTAGTCTATGAGTGTTAGTTTCCTCTTCCATGTAAATGTCTTCATAAATTTAATCCTATATAGTGTTATCTTAGGAAACCTTCATAATTATTTTTGTTTCATTTAATGTTGAAGTTTTATTTACACTTTTTCAAATGTGGGATTTAATTGAAGTAATTTTTAAAATAGAAACCTTGATTACAATGACCAAATTTACAATTGAAATTATGAAATTTCCAAAATTTCATATGGATGTAACATCTTATAGAATAAAATAATAATACCTTTCTTTATTTATTAGTATCTAATAATTATATTTTACCGTAGAGGGACTCTTTTTCCAATATAGTCCTCCACACGGATTGATCAAACCATGCGAAAGCCAAGTATAGGTACATGGGAAAAGGGGAGTTCACATGATTTGGATGGACGGACATTCACCAACTAAGTGATATGGTTATGTCAGAAATATACAATCCTCACAATTTTCGAAACCATCCATATTTACTATACTGTTTAATCTAAACCGTGCGACAAGCTAGTTTTTTTTAAAAAAATATGGGTTCTGGGCTCCAAACATTCACTGAACACCCCTATGAACTTTTGAAAGCCATTAGGAATCCATAATAGGTCCAAAGATAATATTTACATTGAAAATTAAAGGATCCATACCAGAGTGAACAACCCAAGTTCTTACAGTATTCCCCCTTAAAGGAACTCGCCTCTTGATTTCTCCTTCGAAGGGTAAGGAAAAAATGTCTGAGAAAAAATCATGAAATTTTGCACATGCATCAGCTTCCCTCCCCTTATTGTCATCGTATACTCAGTCATGCTACCATAAAACCTCTACTAGTGGGATAGAATAACCTTAGAGATCCTTTTTTCTTCTTTCAACAATACACACTAGATACTCTTCAAAGGTAGCATCGACATCTTAATAAACATTCTTATAATGAAAAGTATGTGACTAGTAGGCATGATATTGGCGAATCTATGAGACATGAGAGATTTCATGCATGGAATGATATCTCTGAGTTAGTAGTAACTGATAGTCTACTGGCCCATCTCTGTCTAGGATTTCAAACAACATTTCATAATGGGGAGACAACTTTCCATACAATTGTAATCGTCTATTCCCTTTCATGTGTGATACCCACAAAAATACATGATCCCAAACCTTTTACTCAATAGGTCTTCGATGATGATTGACATAAGATTTCAATATATATTGAGCAGTAGTCACATGATTTCTGAACAGTTTAAAATTCTCTATAGTCTCCTAAATAAAATGCGGACCTTGGAGGGCTGCCTTACTTGCTACTAGACAACACAATGTTGAACGACATGTCCGACCATATAAGGTCATAAAATGATAAATATGAATCTCTTACTGATTTTTTTAAAATGAAAACATGATGATAGGGATATCATTCTCACAAGATTCACCGAAATCAAGGAAAAATGAATTAAGAATATCCACTAGAACCTATATTGTCCATTAAAATAGTCCTTTGGTCTATTGGTGAATGGTTGTTCTTAGATGCACATGAGTTACCTTAGTATTTTACAAACCCTACAAGAACCATGAAGTGAAAAAAGTGTCCTTATCTAACACAATAGTACTAGTATCCCCATGTAGTCCTATGAACTTATAGAAACACGTTCTTTGAAACTCATCAAATGATAAAGTCTATCATATTGTAATGAAGTGGGATGATTTAGTTAGTCAGTCAAAGAATACCCTGATAGCTTCGCTACACCCATAGAGGACTAGGTAAGCCAACTAAAAAATCCATAGCAACATCTTCCCATTTCAATTATATGACTTGAAGAGGCTATAACAAGCCTTTAGGTTTCATGTGCTCCACCTTCACTTCCTGACAGGTGGAACACTTAGTGATAATGTCTTCTATTTAATGTTTCATCCCAGACACCCAATACATGTGTCTCATATCTTGATAAATCTTTGAGATTCCAGGAAGAGCTACCAATTATGAAGTGTCAGAATATTTAATAAACTCCTCTCTCATGTTTTTGGGGACCTAGACACGTCCACATATAGGCAGGATGTCAGCTATTTCCACTGAAGAATCTAGAGGTGGGTTTTCTCCTTATATGCTCTCACCGAGAACCAAATCAGCAGGATCTGAAAACTGCATACTCTTCACCTTCATAATGAGGGAAGAGGTAAATTTTAATGATGATCGGTAAGGCTAATCATGACTATAATGAAACACTATATGGTTTTATGAAAATATGTCAATTAAACTCAATTCATCACTAACATCTTATATGACTTCCATTTGAGTTTTCTGAATCAGTGCATTAGTGAAAAAATTTCTCTTTTTCAAGTTTATAAGAAAGATCAATATCAAAGGATTGTAGATACTTGATCCATATCAACTATTTTTAATTCAATTCACACATATATACAATATAATTGAGACTTTTATGGTCATTGTACACCACAAAGCACTCACCCAATAGATAATGTCTCCAGTAACATATGACAAGGACAACTGTAGCTATCTCAAGGTTCTTCATTGGGTAATTTCACTCTTGAGGGCTCAATTGATGAGATCCATATGAAACAATTAGATCCCCTTTCATCTTTAATGCTCCTAGGTCAATGCATCATGCCACACTGAAGATAGTATAACCTATACTCAGCTCGGGAAGAATTAAAATATGTGTCGATACAAGCCTCCCTTTCATCTTCTGAATGGATTTCCCACATGCCTGTGACCATGTGAACATTACAACCTTCCTTATAAGACCAGTAAGAGGTGAATCACGAAGTGATAAGTCTTATATGAAATTCCTATAATATCCTTCCAGTCCCATGGATCCCCATTTATCAAACTCATTATTTGGATTCTCCCTAGAAACTACAACATTAACCTCTTCTAGGTCAATATATACTAATGATTTAGTAAAAAATTACCCAATAAGTGGACCTTGACAATCTATATGTGACACCACGAAAAATAGTCATTAATATTAATATCTCTTGGTGTTCTTAGAATGATACTAAGATAATTGGCATGGTTTCTATGAGTGAAATAATACACTAATATTCTATCCACAATGACAATGAGAAAAGTGTCCAAAGAGGTGTAGAAAACCCTATTCATCCAAGCCATGAAAACTATAGGCATGTTCGTAAATCTGAATGACATAACAAGATACTAATATCGACCATACCTACTAAAAAACATTGTATAAGGTATTTATGATGGTCTTACTCACAGTTGAAGATAACCTGATCTGAGGATGATTATTGGGAAGACATTTTCTCCTCATATCTAGTCAAGGAGATCATCTATTCGAGGAAGTGGATACCATTTCTTGACCCTAAACATGTTAAACATTATGAATCCATGTATAGACATAAGGTATCATCTTCCTTCTGGTGAAAATAATGGGATAATCCATAGAGGGCCTATTGGGTCGTATAAATCTTTTGGCCCTTAAATCCTCTTGCTATCGCTTAAGCTCCAGAAGCATTGAAGGTGCAATCTTTTAAGAGTATTTGACTGTAGAGGTACTTCTAGAATAGACTCGATTATAAACTCATCCTCTCTCTCCAGAGGTATGAAAACAAATTATTTTTAAAGGAAACCCTAAAAAGATCAAATTCTATATAGGAATTAGTATGATGAAAATCATGATATTTTATGAATATATTGGAAATCTGGGTGGGCACTCCACCTTACCCATGATGCCTTAGTCTTGATCTCACATCCTTAACCTCCCACTCTTCTTTGGGAAGATAACTCATGCATTCTAATCATTTCAAATAGACCTTGTGGAGATAAGAGTCTATAAAGGCATGATAGTGGACTAACCTAACTATCCTGAGAATGACATCGAATCATATTAGCTCAAGAACAATGATATTTGACAAGAAATAGTGATTACCCACCTCAAGGGGATAGTCATTGTACTATCATATTCCCTCTATCCATATTACCATTAGTGTATTGAGGGTCATTTCACAATAGTGATATTGTATCTCTAGTCCGAGACATTCCATGATAGATATAGAAATGAAAGAATTTGAAGAACATATATCAAACAAGGTAGAGACAATAGTTGGGGTTACGAGAATAGTACCTTA
Source organism: Viscum album (assembly GCA_963277665.1). Lineage (NCBI taxonomy): Eukaryota > Viridiplantae > Streptophyta > Magnoliopsida > Santalales > Viscaceae > Viscum > Viscum album. Next base: position 1,550,310,582 of record OY728146.1, on the reverse strand, counting down.
TACTATCGATGGGCTTGAATCCTGATGCATTGGTATCAGTTGTAAATCATGTAACTGACCTGATCTATTGTCCTATGCAATAGAAGTACTAGAATGATAATTAATTCTCTATTGGAGATACTTGTGGACATGTGCTAGACTACCATGTTCACATCCTCTACTTGGATTTAACTTCCAATGTTATTCCAACTCCACACATGACACGATGTAAAAGAACTCCCTCCTGAAGTTAGAGCTCATGTTGATATTTTTTCACATGAAGATGGTGGAAAGGTCCTAGAGAAACATTGAAGATGATACATACAGTTACAAGACCAACAGTCCATAAAGTCTTTATTACATTGGGGCTTTTTATGCCCCAGTATTACACATATATGAAACCCCACAAATCTATCAAACAAGATACTCTAGCTACCACCATTATGATTAGAATCCTTGAGGGGATGTTTCATGTCACAAGAATAATAAGTAGCCCGACGCGGCACCAATCCTTTAAACCCTATACTAATGTTGTCCGTAATGTTACGCTATATATCAAGGCATAATAAATAATTAAAGAAAAGGTAGATTGGTGGAAGACATTCACATGAGTTCAGATGGTGTATTGGAGGCTATCCTCAAAACGTATAGCATGAAAAAGCTAATCAGAGCCTAGAAGTTGTGAAAATCACTGTAAATTAATGGAACATTCTGAAAATTTCATAATTGATATAGAACCATGCTCAAGATTCAATGAATATTTGGCTATGTCAGATAATAGTACATGAGGAAGGAACTGATCACAGAAAAATTTCTATAAATCAACCCAAAAAATTCCTAGATGACAATTGGCTTGGATAACCACATCCCACCAACACTTGGATGAATCCCATAACATGTATTTATAATGACTGAATATCTACTCTGAATGCATTTTGAGATGCTCAATGATAGAAAGTAATTCTTCTAGAAAATAATCAGTAGTCAGAGAACTGTCACCCTATGAAAAACTACGATGATACTGCTACTGGATCTCACGTGTCGGATGAAAAATCGCAGGTGCAACATGTGGAGCACCATGCATGGATTGAATCAGAAAAAGGAAACTATCATATAATGGAGCATCATTGATCGGATCAGGTAAAATAGGCAGTACCTCATTTGAATTTCTTGGAGTTAATACTAGGGGATCAAGGCCCACCATGTACTAAGCAAGATCACCACCACCTACCCAGAAAACAACATGAGGACTTCTTGGAAAGATTTTCCTAATATGACTAAGACAAGCCTTAGAACAATCATATATGTATAAACATAGCATAATTAGTGAAATTTTAATGTTGGAAAACATGTTTCACAAGGTACAGTACCCAAAATACCAGCTTTGTTGACAAGATATCAGTAAGTTCTCATGTATAAGTTTCATATCATTTTCAGTTAATTCCCATGTTCACTCTATTACATTCAATAAACATGAGAATGTGATATAAGGATGTGAAACCAATCCATTTTAGATCTAGGATTCACATTATAATGGATATCCATTTTTGATGATTCAGTGCCCATACACCTATCACATGAAAATACACCATTTTATTTATAGTAAAATGGCTTGAATCGATATGTTTATCATTCCAACCCATGAGAGAGAATACACCACATGAATTGATACAAGAAATCATTCAATTGTAGCCACGAGTGAAAGAATCATAAGTTAACCATAACAACATCACTCATTAATTACTGGTATATCAAGAAACTCATTGTAGTGAAATTCACCTATATGTACTGGTAACAAGCATGACATGTGAATTTTAGGCACTTATAATGATGCATATAATAATTATCTTTACTCGAATATTTTCAGGGAACGGATGAAATAAAATCCTCAACCAAATTAATAATCATCAACACCAGAACACATATACATCACCCAACTATCAATTAATATCAACCTTAAAAGGAAAAATCAAAACAACAATTATAATGTAGGATACTTTGTTTTTACACTGAACATGGGTTTCGCGACACCCAATCACATCTTATGACCAATTACCAAACGTTCATATTTTCCAATAAATTATCTCCAAATTCTAATACAAAAAAACCCACCTTGGATGCCAATTTGTGACATCCCAAACCAGGATTACACTTTATGGGTGCCCCGAGTCCAGTTGGACACATGGCTTAAAGCACATTTCCCCAAACGCCAGAGGATATCATCTAGAAATGAGGTCCTAGGGTGTGTCCGTGCGGAGTCTATTCCCTCATTAGAAGAGTTTATCACAATTTAAATAATATAAATAAATAGTAATTAGTGGAATAAATATAAATAAATAAATGTAGAAATGTGATGCAATAGGTAAACAATAATAACAATTGTTGTATCAACTGAAAAAATGATGATGTAATGTAATTTTACTAAAAAATAAGAAAAAAATTGATATAAAAATAGGAATAACATGTTATAAATGGTAAAAGAAAACATAGACTACATCAAATATCTTGAGATCTAGCTCGGCCTTCTACTATAATGCTTCATCCTATTAGAAAGAAATAATGTGTTCGAAGTTTTCTATGATTCCCTATTTTGTCACCTACAGTCATGTGATCTTCTATGGGTACCAAATGGTGCCTGAAGAGGGTGTGAGAAAAATATTAGTGGCCCACTAAAAATGTTGTCTATAACATCCTGCCCATATAATGGAATATAGAAATGTGCAGGCAGACATAAATAAAGTAATGAAATGATTATAATATAAATGAATACCCAAGTACCTACTTGAGCCCTCAGTGGGATTTCAGACAAGTAATCAGTTCAAAAATTAAGTAATTACCATTTAATGTTAATATGCCACAAGATTCATATCCATCACTTACATTACCTTTGGATAGTATATGTAGAAAAGATTCCAAGATGTAACAATGCAACCAAATAATGGTACATGGTGATGGAGTTCTAAGGTAATAACCAAGGTGTCATAGAACACACGGAATGCTAAATCAATATTATCTTAGTCTTTCTATGGGGTAAGAATGTAATCCAAGGAGCATAATTGAAGGAAATACACAATAAGGCACATGCGGAGTCTAAGGTGATTGACCAATGTAAAATGGGTCGAGGCAAGGATATGGCCCTTTTGGCTTCAACCATGGAACATACTAGTAATTGATTGCACCAAGTTTGTTTGAGGCATCATGTAATAATTTAAAGGACCACTAGTGCAGAAATCGTTTTTTACGACACCATTTTTTACGTCGGTTATATATAACCGACGTAACAATGTGGCGAGTAGATTTTTTACGTCGGTTATTTTAATAACCGACGTTACAAATCGCGCCTGTTGGGTTTTTACGTCGGTTATCAAATAACCGACGTAAAAAACCAATGCGCGGGGGGCTTTTTACGTCGGTTATTTGATAACCGACGTAAAAAACCGCGTCAATATCGGGTTTTTTACGTCGGTTATCAAATAACCGACGTAAAAAACCAAAGCGCGGTGTGTTTTACGTCGGTTATTTTATAACCAACGTAAAAAACCCCCGGGGGATTTTGTTTTTTTACGTCGGTTATTTGATAACCGATGTAAAAAACGCGTCAATATCGGGTTTTCTACGTCGGTTATTTTATAACCGACGTAAAAAACCCGTAGATATCGGGGTTTTTTACGTCGGTTATTTTGAAACCGACGTAAAAAACCAAAGCCCTGGGGGGGTTTTTACGTCGGTTTCCAAATAACCGATGTAAAAAAGCTAAAAAATAGTTTATAACGTCAGTTATATAATAACCGATGTTATAAAGCATTTAAAAAAATTAAAGCCCGTGTTCTGTCATTTACGATTTTTTCGATTGACAGTCGCCGGCTCGTCTCTCTCTCGCGCGGTAAACCGTAATCGGCTCGTCGATCGCCTGCATTACACTCATTTTGGCTGCATTGTTTATCTTCTTCACTGCTCTCGGATCTATCATCCCAACTCGCAACATTCAAGTAAGCCTTCCACAAATTTATTTGGTTCGTTTTTGTTTCGATTCTTGATGTGCTTTTCGTTCATTTTCCCTTGACATATGTTATGACTTATATGATTATGTTTGTGCCACACTCTTATGTTATTCCACATACCAATGTTGTGATCTTGTGAATAAGGTTTTTTAAATCATGTTCCCACTATCATATAAATCATGTCTTATGTTATGCTAAAATTGTTATACTTGGACTCAGGTTTTATGATCTATGATTATATAGAACTGTTTCACTTATCTTTTTGATCATGTGATTTGTGTATACATGCTCTTATACCCCCATGGATATCTTTTTATGAGATTAGATATTATATTTATATATATCTTGTTTACCCATAATGAGTATCATAAATCAAAACTTTTATTATTTTCATTCCCAAAGTTATAAAAATAAGTATTATGTAGGATGATTCAAAAATTTAATCTGTGAGATGAGTTGATTTATGTGTGAAACCCAGTCCAAACACATATGTATTTTTTTATTGGTATTACATATATATAGTTCGACATATACTTTTTTTACATTACCATGATATTAACATTACTTTTTCTAAAGAAATATTAATGTCCTTAGATTATATATCGGATCAAACGGATATAGTAATTCTAATATATAATCAGAATGATCAGATAATATGACAATATTATTAAACATAAAAAAAATGGTCTATATTCATATTTTTAACATGACACTTACGATGTATAGCTATTTGGTGCTGGGTACTTATGAAAACTACTACTACTTTCAAGATTTGTTTTATATTTTAAATTGTTTTACATTCAAATTATGATTTTTTTCATATAAACATGTTTTGTCTTATCTTAAAAATATATATTTTTTGTTGATATTTGTTATAGGTAATAATGAGTCGAAGTTGGATTATGGCACATCGAATGAGAAATGAATTTGAGGAAGGTGTTGATGCCTTTTTGGAATTTTCAAAACGAAATGTTCCAAGTAGTGACCTTTTTTTCTGTCCATGCCTGAAATGTTTGAATATGAAGAAGTTGAAAAGTAGAGAGATAAAAGATGATATGATATGTCATGGTTTTAATCCGAGTTACAGCCCTTGGATTTGGCATGGTGAAACTGGACGGAATGTCACTGATGATGATGATTCGCAAGATGGTAACTCCGATGGAATTGAAGAAATGATTCGCGATATTGTAGTAGAACAAATTGAGATAGAACAGACAGTTGCACGTCTATATGGTGATGCTGAAAAACCATTATATCCCGGTTGTACAGATTTTACGGTTCTGTCGGCGGTGTTAAGATTGATAAACCTAAAGGCGAAGCATGGATAGAATGACATAAGTTTTACAGAGCTACTACAATTGATGAAAGACATTCTTCCAAAAGATAACGATCTTCCAGATTCACATTACAAAGCCAAGAAAATATTATGCTCGATGGGATTGGGATACAAGAAAATACATGCCTGTCCGAATGACTACATTATATATAGGAAGGAATATGAATTTCTGTCAGAGTTTCCAAATTGTGGGACATCACGATATAAGGTGAAAGAAAAATCACAGGGTGATGTAGAGATTACAAAGCTCCCTTCAAAGGTATTTTGGTATCTTCCTATAATTAATCATTTCAAACGTTTTTTTGCTAATTCACATGATGAAAAAAGGTTAAGATGGCATGCTGAAGAGCGGGTATGTGATGGAAAAATACGTCATCCAGCTAATTTTCCACAATGGAAGAAAATTGATGCGCAATATTCTACATTTGGAAATGAAATAAGAAATCTCAGACTAGGGTTGTGCACAGATGGAATGAATTCATACCGAACACTCAGTAGCACACATAGTTCATGGCCTGTTTTATTGGTAATTTCCAACCTCTCTCCTGAAGTTTGTATGAAGCGCATATATGTCATGTTGAGTACAATGATCTCTGGTCCAAAGCAACCCGGTAATGATATTGATGTTTACTTGTCACCGTTGATTGATGATTTGAAACTGTTATGGGCTGATGGTTTTAGGTTGTATGATTCTTATAAAATGGAATATTTTCAACTACATGCAGTGCTTCTGTTCACTATAAATGACTTCCCAGCGTATGGAAATTTTTCTGGATACATTGTTAAAGGGCATAAGGCATGTCCAATTTGCAAACAACAGACGTCCTATTGTCAATTGCATCATGGGAGGAAAACAGTGTACAGAGGTCATCGAATGTTTTTGCCTATGGAACACCCTTATAGAAGACTAAAAAAGGCATTTAATGGCTCACAAGAATTTGATACTGCTCCAAAACCTTTATCCCGTGATCTGTATTTTGAGAGGGTGAAAAACCTTGACGTGACATTGGGAAAGACAAAGAAATCTGGTAATGATAGACATATTTGGAAGAAATGGTCAAGAATTTTTGAGCTACCATATTGGAGGTATCATGAAGTTAAACATAATATTGATGTCATGCACGTGGAGAAGAATATTTGTGATTCTTTGATTGGAACATTGTTAGACATTAAAGGAAAGACTAAAGATGGGTTGAATGCAAGATTAGACTTAATATCAATGGGAATACGTTTGGAGTTAGCTCCCACTCCTAAAGGAAGACGAACATTTCTTCCCCCGGCTTGTCATACATTATCGAAGAGGGAGAAAATTAGCTTCTGTCAGTGTCTTCATGATACCAAAGTGCCTCAAGGTTGTTCTTCTAATGTAAAAAATTTTGTCTCAATGAAGGACTTGAAGTTGATAGGTATGAAATCACATGATTGTCATGTCATGATGCAACAAATTCTACCAGTTGCATTGCGTGGAATATTTCCCATTCGTGTCAGAAAGACTATAATGAAGTTGTGTTATTTTTTCAATTCAATTTGTAACAAGGCGATTGATGTGAATGATTTGAACATTTTGGAAAAGGATGCAATTTTAATACTTTGTCAATTGGAAATGTATTTTCCTCCAACTTTTTTTGATATAATGGTGCATTTAATGATTCATCTGGTTCGAGAAATAAAGCTTTGTGGACCTGTATATCTTCGTTGGATGTATCCTTTTGAAAGGTATATGAAAATATTAAAGGGGTATGTTAAAAATCTATATCGACCTGAAGCCTCCATTATTGAAAAGTATATTTCTGAGGAGGTAGCAGAGTTTTGTACGAGCTACTTGGCTACGGCGCAACACATAGGTTTGCCTCCATCTCGCCATGAACGAGTTAATAATGAGGGAAAGGGGATTCGCGGCGTGAAAGTCAAATCATTGTCAGCTGAACAGATGAAGAAATTAGAATCATACATCTTGAAGAACATAGCTGATGCTCAACCATATATCACATTGCACATTAATGAGTTGAAACAATGTCATCCAAAGAAGAAAGAAATGTGGATTTTGAATGAGCACAACAAAACTTTTTTGTCGTGGATTAAAAAGACTTTGCTTGGTAGATCAGATGTATCAGAGACATTAAAATGGATAGTGGGTGGTCCATGTTTAAATGTGATAACATGGTCTGGTTATGACATTAATGGTTATACATTTCATACAAAAGCTCAGGACAACAGAAGTGCAGTTCAGAATAGTGGTGTATTGGTGTTTGCAGAAGCAATGCATTTTTCGAGTGCTAAGGACAAAAACCCAATTTCTGCATCAAATGCATATTATGGAGTGATTGAAGACATATGGGAGGTTGATTACTTTAAAATTAAAGTTCCCTTTTTTAATTGTAAATGGTTTAACAGTAAAAACAGTGGCAGACACAATGAATTTGGAATGACACTTGTTAATCTGAATAGATTGGAAGACACAGCTGATTCTTTTATAATGGCAACACATGCAAAACAAATTTTTTATGTAGTAGATCAATCAGATATGCAGTGGGCTGTTGTTTTACAAGGGAAAAAACAATATGTTGGTGAGGATGAACTTGATGAATATGCTGATTTATGTGAGATCCCTACTTCAATGGAAATATTAACAAAACATAATGACGATCATGTTGAAGACATAGTTTGTGCCATAAGGAACGATCACGAAGAAGGAATTTGGAAAAACAATCCATCTGTACATTCCTAAAATTACAGGTAACATATGTTTATTTCTTGTTTACATTTATTTTTTCCATAAATGTTTGATATTTTACGTTTTTTATTTATTAAAACATGTTTTAAAAAAAAAATAAGTATATTTCTGAGTCTACCGGCCAACCGGTGGATTCCCACCAGCCAGCCGGTGGTCTCTGGCAGAAGCATTGCTTTCTGCCAGAGCCACCGGTCAGCCGGTGTTAGTGCACCGGCCAGCCGGTATGGGCACCGGCCACCCGGTTCTTGCCCACCGGCCAGCCGGAGGCCCCAGGCAGTAGGCTTGCCCACTGCCTGGTGACACCGGCCAACCGGTGGTCTCTGGCAGAAGCATTGATTTCTGCCAGAGCCACCGGCCAGCCGGTGTTAGTGCACCGGCCAGCCGGTATGGGCACCGGCCAACCGGTTCTTTCCCACCAGCCGCTGGAGGCCCAGGCAGTAGGCTTGCCCACTGCCTGGTGACACCGGCCAACCGGTGGATGACCACCGGCCTGCCGGTGGTCTCTGGCAGAAGCATTGCTTTCTGCCAGAGCCACCATCCAGCCGGTGTTAGCGCACCGGCCAGCCGGTATGGGCACCGGCCAACCGGTTCTTGCCCACCGGCCAGCCGGAGGACCCAGGTTTACCATTTTTTCCATTTTTTACCATCTTGACCATCTTGACCATCTTGACCATCTTTGCCATATTTACCATTGTTTAACATGCTTACCATATTACCAATGTTTACTATTATATAACCTAGTACACTTTTCTATTTTCTGATTACAGTAGTACTAAAATATTTGAATTTGTATATTTGTGAACTGACGTTTGTTTTTTTGATTTGAAGGATAATGACAGATCATTCAGAAGATCAACCACATGATTCTGGGGAGGAGCATTTTGCTGGTCATACCTCTGGGGATGAACATTCACATGCTCCTATTACGACAAAGAGTTCAAAGGTTGGTAAACGTGGTTGCACACGTTTACCAAAATTATCACTTGCCCGTACGCAGGATCAGAGGATAGTAGTTGATTTTGATGATGATGATATTCCTAGAGGTCTGAATGCCAATGATTTTAAGAGTTTTGTTGCAACTCAGGCTAAGACCAAAGTAAGCATTTTGTATGATGATTGGAGAGGTGTGGATAAAGCGATTATCTCTCAGTTGTGGGAGACGATTTTGGTAAGATCTTTTGTCATTGTTTGAGCATTCTTTTAATGTTTCTGGTATATATAATATGTTTAATCTCTTTATCAGATGACATTTGATATTCCTGACACTGGAGGAGTCAGGAAGAAATGTTTTCGTTTGCTGCCAGGAGATGGAGGGATTTCAAATCAACCCTCGCATCTGATTTCATTTATGGTCATAGGAGTCATGACAATCCATGTCGTATATATCCTTTTATAGATGAAGACACATGGAGACAGTTTTTTGAAAGTAGAAAAAAAGAGTCATTTCTGGTAAGGGAAATGTAAACTTTTATATACTTTCTTATATAAATGATTTTATTAATGTTTTGTTAATGATTTCTTATTTTTAAATTACAGCAAACAAGGAAAGCTCATCAGGAGATCCAATCTAAAAATGTATACCCTCATAGTTTATCTCGGGGAGGGTATACATTATTGGAAAAAAATGATAGCGGAAAAATTTCAACAACTAAGAGCTGAGTCTTCAAGCTCTGGAGAGGTGGCCCCTCCACCCCCTCCATCTAGACATGAAAAATGGAAGATAGCTCGGAAGGGAAAAAAAGGGCAATATCTTTCGGAGGAATCGAGAATCGTAGCTGAGAGGATTGTAAGATATCTATTTAATTTATTTAAGTTAACTTTTTTCTTCATATAAGTTTAAATCATTACAGAAATGTTCAATTAATTAATACAGGACTCTCTTGAGGAGCAAAGTTTAGAGGGGACATTTACAGCTACTGGGAGGGATGATATTTTATTTGCAGCATTGGGAAGGCCAGAACATCCTGGTCGTGTAAGAGGATATCCGACAGGTGTATCGGTAAGAAAAGTGTTTCCATGTTCTTAAACTTCTAACATTGAAGGGGTTTATAAAAAAAATAGAATCCTTGGAGGCTGAAGTTCAAAATATTAATGCGACAATGGAAGACAAGATTAGAGATTCGGTGCAGCCTATGTTTGCAGAAATGCAAAGACAATTTCAGACTGCAGCTCCCACTCCTCCACCTCCCCCTGCAGACCCCATTATTTATCCTCCACCTCCGCCAGTATCTCCCACTCCCCCACCTCAGCCTGCGGACCCCATTCTTTATCGTACGCCTCCGCCGCAGCTTACTACATATTGCGAGTTGTATGTTGATGATTCTCAACATCATATAGTAGCATACGGGTTGGTATATTGTATAAGAGATACAGTTCATCATCAACAATTAGAGGTAGAGAATCAGTGGGTCACTATACAGGATATTATATATAGATCAGCTAGGGTACCAATACCTACAGATGAGGTGGCGACAGTTGGACAGAGTATCAGCCATTTTTTAGTTTGGCCATCCAGACTTCTTCGACTCATTACCATAGAGGTATGAATCTTATATCTTTTATTTTATTTTTTTATTAAAGTTGTTTTATCATTTGAAAACTACTATAATTCTCAATTTTTTTTTCACAGGAATACTTCAAAGGTAAAGAAATACTGTATAGACAACAACAAAGACAACAGGCTATGACATCAGATACAGATTCCAGTGGTCTTGGTAGATTGTCAAGATATTCACATTTTTTGTTGGGTTTTTATGACTTTACAATGGAATCTCATGTTTGTGGACGTGAAATAAGTGTGGGGATTACAAAATCTGATATCATGGAGCTTGTTACTGGAGATAAGTTGGGCATCAACGTGGTGCAAATGTTTTCCATGTAAGTCTTAACACCTTTTCCCTGCGTTATATTTATTAAAAATGTATACTTATATATGTTTTGTATTAGGTATCTTTATAAAATTTGTGAGAGGAATGAACTGACAGAAGTATATGGATTCGTGGACCCGCAATTGATTTCCCCTGAAGCATGTGCATTGACCGAGGAACAAAGAATGGTTTATATTGCTGAAAGATTTGAAAAGAATATAATCCAACTATGTTGGATGATGCCTTTTTGTGAGAGGTATGAAACACATTTCTCTAAAAGAGTTAATTATCTTTTAACATAAAAAACCACTAACATTAAATTTCCTTTTATCAGTAATCATTGGATGTTAGGGATTTTTTGCCCAAGGGAGAAAGCTCTTTATTGGATATGCTCTGTTCATGGTGATGTGCGGGCAAGTTTTAAGAATATATTGGAAAAGTAAGTTTCAATTTCTCAATAGTTTTATATATTATAATGAATTTTAAATTTACCTCATTCGTATTATTTTCTAACAGTTCATGGGTCTACTTTCGAAAAAACACAAAGAAAATAAATGCAAAGATAAAATATGTAAATGCGAAGGTAAATTTCCATTTATAATTTGTACTTTTTGATTTATTACATAAAAATAATATATTGAATTTACACTCATTCAAAACAGAATTGTCATGAACAACAAGGCCTCATCGAATGCGGATATTATATGTTAAGATTTATGTATGAAATAATAAAAACTGGGACAGTTGTGATTTTTGACCTGGTACGATTTCCTCTTAAACTTTGCCATAATATTTCAATTTGATTTATTCATTATACATGTTAACTATCTTCTTTTTCATTTGTATCTTTTTGATGACCCTCAACCCTATACTGTTGAAGACATCAAACACGTACAAGTGGAGTGGTCAAATTATTTTACAGGTTTGATTGAATTTTAGTTGTTTGTAATGTAAAATGTAATTTTGAATATTGTCGTTTTAATTGTGTATTTGGTAGTTGATAAGGTTTGATTTAGTTTTTTTTGAAGTTGACAGTGTAAGTTTTGAATGTTATATAAGTGAATGTTTAATTTTACTCTACTTCTTGTTTTGGTCTACTTTTGATGGTTCTTCTGGTATGGATTTGGGTCTGTGGGGGAGGGGTTCCAAGGGTGTGGGGGTGTGTTCAGTGGGGTTGGGGGTGTCCAGCGGTCTGGGAGGGCTGTCCGGTGGGGTGGGGGGACAGTCCTGGGGGGTTGCAGGGATGTCCAGGGGTGTGGGAAGCCGGTCCAGGGATGTGGGAGTGCTGTCCAGGGGTGGGGGGGTTGTCCATGGGTGTGGTGGGGGCTGTCAAGTGGGGTGAGGGGATGAGGAGGTGTTGTTCAGGCGGGTGGGGGGTTGTCGAGGGGTGTTTGGGGGTGTCTGGGGGTCGGGGGGCAGTCCAGGAGTGTGGTGGGGGCTCCAATGGGGTGGGGGAGGGTTGTACAAGGGGTATACATGAGGGTGGGAGCTCCAATGGGGTGGGGGAGGGCTGTCCAGGGGGTATACATGAGGGTGAGGGCTCCAACGGGGTGGGGGAGGGCTGTCCATGGGGTATAAATGAGGGTGGATGCTGTCTAGTGGGTAAGTTTTATATGTTATCTATGTACATGCTTAATTTCGATGTACTTCTGTTTTTGTGGTACGATTTCTTGATTTGTTTTCTGGTTGATTCTGGTGGAGAGAAGATCACTGCATTCTGTTTAAATAAAAATTGGGTTTATCACGTCGGTTATTTAATAACCGACGTGATAAAATGCCTGGAAAATAGTTTATCACATCAGTTATTTAATAACCGACGTGATAAATGTCTGCAGAATGGTTTATCACGTCGGTTATTTAATAACCGATGTGATAAAAGGCCGGGAGAATGGTTTATCACGTCGGTTATTTAATAACTGACGTGATAAAGTGCCTGGAGAATAGTTTAGCAGGTCGGTTATTGAATAACCGACGTGCTAAACGGCCTGTACAATGGTTTATCACGTCGGTTATTCAATAACCGACGTGATAAACTGCCTCCCTCCAGTTTATCACGGTGGTTATATAATAACCGACGTGATAAACCCCCCTCACCCCAGTTTATCACGTCGGTTCTATATGAACCGACGTGATATACCCCCTCGCCCCTGTTTATCACGTCGGTTGTTTAAGAACAGACGTGCTAAACCATTGTCCAGGCCGTTTATCACGTCGGTTCTTTAATAACTGACGTGATAAACCATTCTCCAGGACCTTTATCACGTCGGTTCTAAAATAACCGACGTGATAAACATCGCGATTTTATGTTTTTGACGTCGGTTTTTAAATAACCGACGTCAAAAACCTTATTTATAACATCGCACGTATTAACGTCGGCTAGAAACCGACGTAAAAAATGAAAAATAACCGACGTAAAAAAACGTTTTCTGCACTAGTGGACCCTAAGGTAGTATACTAGGGAACCAATGAATAAACAAAAATATAATTCTCGATGGGTGTCAATATAAGAAAACAGAATCCATGAATCAGAATTGTGTTCTTCAGTCCCATGTTATTTTCCTCTTGGAATCGAAGGAGAGCTTGAGTCATCAAATTTCTATTAGATATTATAATCATGTAATCATTCATTAGGATGAATCAATGTCTTCCATTAGTGTTGATTGGTTACATAGTTTTGAAATTATTAAATTTAGTCGTAATTTCTCACTAAGGAATATTCAATTATTGAGGTTCACTAAAATAACTTCCATCAATATATAATGGGATTTTTCATACATTTAACATTTATTAAATATCATTTTATAAGGCCAAGTTATAAAACTGAACTCCTGAGGCCACAAAGTTACGAAAATGCCCCGGGGGCCATTTTTCACTGACGGCCCACGCCCGCGAAAATTACACCCCTTATATGGTAAACGACATGTTCCAGACTCAACGGTGCCCTTGGATTTCCCATCCGAGCAACCGTTTAAGAGATATTTGAGTTAATCCATTAAACAGATAAATTAATTATTTAATTCATCCATTTCACGTTCTAATAGAGAGCGAGGGGTCCAAACGCCCTGCGCTAACATGCTTTATGTCATTCCTCGGGTAAACACCCCATTTCGGACCCATCTTCAAACTAAGATCTTTGATCTGAAACTTCTTTTAGGAGTTATCCCATTTATTTGGCATGTCTAGTGTGAACACAAAGAATGTTTAATTTCGTCCACTCCAGGGCTCGAAATCTCACGCCGTCTGAGGGCGCTGCTCTTGAATAACATCAAGAATATTCCAAAGTCCTTTATAGCCAAAAAACAGGTTCTTACATCATTCCCTCCTTTAAACTTTTCTTCCTAGAAAAGAAAAACTAGGGAACAACTCAGGGTACTAAGCCCGCACCTGGCTCTTCTGTACCCAGAAGAACTCTTGCACAGTTCTGCACCACTGCGCACAGACCAAAGGGTTGATCTGTTCACACAAGGTCTTCCCGCGCCAATGTCATGTATAAGAGCACGAACACTTCTTCTCAGGTGAGTCACGTGGGGGACATCGTGCACCCACTCCAGACATTGGGGTTAGGGAAATCTGGTAGGGAACCTCGCCATCCCTTTGCACAGTCTCAAATGGCTCGATGGCTCTCGGGGGTAGCTCACCTCCCCGACCGAACCCTTACGTCACATTCCGCAACTGGAATCACCGCCCGCACCCTGAACAAGGCCCAGTGATTCCCTCCATCATAATAACCATATGGTGGAACACCCAAGGACATCTGGTTACACAAGATTTTACAGTCGATGTCCCACGACTAAGACTCTCTTAGATGCTCGGAGAGCGAAGATTCATCACCATCGACTAGAGAAAAAGGTATCACGCCTTTTTACTTTATCAACACATGGTTACACTGATTCCCTGCACCACCTTGGTAACACTTCAAGCAAGGAGCAGGGAGAAAATCATTCCACACACTGAGTCTAAAAATTCTATTGCAAAAAGTAGAAGTGCAGTAGAGTGTACCTCTTACCACCTCATGCTCTACAGGATCGTAGACATCCAAAGCTCGCGGCTGTCTGCGGTCCCAAATGTCACCTCCTGGAGCCTGATGTGGACCACCTAGTGGTGATGGGAAGTCCTCGTAAAGTCTTCCCCCACTATCAGCTCCTCCCGCTCCTCTGCTAGCACCACCTCGCCGGGTGATACTCTGATCACAGCACTGCCTCTATCGTGGTGGTGCACCTACTGCCTGCCTGAATCTCTCTGCATTCCTGGTCGGGTAGTCCCGCACCAGGTGACCTTGCCCATCATAAGAAAAACACTGACTCTCTCCATGCCACACTAGTTCCCTCTGGTGCCATTGTGGTGTACGAACACACCCCTGAGTCCGGTTGTTAGAAAACCACTGGCGTCGAGGTTCTACTTGCTGAAGCCCACTAGCTGTGGCAAACGTATCGGCTCCAACGTGCCTGCTACCACCACCAACTCTAGAACGTGACATGAAGCTCTCTACCACCAATGCCTGCTCTATCACCCCGATATATGTGGAAATTCCCAAGGGTACTATGACAACATGAATCTCTTGCCGGAGACCCTGCTCAAACATCCGCACTCGGATGTTGTCGTCATGGACCAAGTCCTGGTAAAAGTGTGCAGGGTCTGCGAAAATAGCTGCGTACTCGTCCACCGTCATCCCTCTCTGCTAGAACTGCAGGATTTGTTGAATCTAAATAGAGCGCAAGTAGTATGGAAAAAACTCCTCATGAAACAACAACTGAAAGTCAAACCACGAAATCGACGACTCATCAAGAAACTTAGTCATCAGACCCCACCAACGCCAAGCTGCTTCGTGGAAAAGGATGGCAGCCAAAGCCACCATAAGATCTGTCGGCGTCTGCACAAGTTTGAAGAGGCAAACCATTTCCTTGAACCAAACCTCTTCTGCATAAGGGTATGGCTCACCACTGATCCTCAGCGGTCTCTGCTGCTGGAACTCACGGAGCGCGCTCAACCTGCGCTCAAGCTCAGTCTGCTCTGCTGAAGCTGTCAGCTGCTCAACAGGTGGGGGTGCTGATACCAGCCCACTCGGAGAAAGGGGATTGAATTATGGGTCCTGGAATGAGGCCTCATAGCTCACAGCGTTGTCGTCATGAACCAAATATGGTATCCTGGATGGATGTCTTCGCGGAGACATCTTGAATATTATCAATCCGTGTTGCAATCAGATGAGCATATATGTATATCATAGAAACAACAATGGGGAGCTGACTCAAGAAGGACAGTCAAGACTCAATCCTATGTGATGAACAAACCAATTTTTCCGGCAACATGTGTCTCATCATGCCGAGTCGACAAGCGGGTTATCATGGTCCCGGTGAATGGATACATCGGCCGACACACCATCACTGGACTCCCTAGCCTGAGATCCACTCTTGAGACATGTTAACAATGTTGCCCTAAATCCCGACCAATTCCTTTTATTTTCGGGATGTTCGAACATTGTCCCACGGAATGAACCACCTCTGATACCACTTTGTCACGAGCCGACCCTACCTGGGCTCGAGCCGCAACTACCCCAAGCCCGCCTCCATAGGCCAGGGGCCGGCGATCAGTGCCGAAGGCACAACAACTCAGGGAGGCCTTTGCCTAAGTACCTATACACACACACGCAATACACTCCATGAAAAAAGTTAAGGGTAAATGAAAAAGGAAAGTAATGTAAAGTGAAACTGCTATAGATAAACCACAAAGTGAATCAACCTCTAAACAGTACAAAGCAAGTGCTGAAGGTACACTGGAAAGAAAAGGGGCAAAACACATGCCCAACCAGAAAAGGTTCCACAACCCTGCAACAGGTAAACAAAATCAAATAGTTGGGACGGTCCCACAGATGGAACCCAACTACGACCACCACACGCGGTCTAAGATCTTGATCTATTAAGCTCTGCTGAAGTCACGACCAACCAATATGTTGTCTGCAAGGTCACACCAAGTGCGGGCAATGCCCAAGAAGGGGTGAGTATAAAAATACTCAGTAGGATACCCCGAAGGCTCGAGGGAGCAAAAAAGGAGGTACCGAAGGGTGAGCAGTGGATCGAAAAGGGGAAAGTAATGGAGTACAGCCGAGAGTGCAGTATGAGTACAACAAGGAGTACAATAGAGAGTACTGTAGAGATTCTATATCAACCCAGAAAAAGAAAGGAGGTAGACTCATCCAGACACAAGGAGCTGGAAACGGTGAGAAGATGAACTTCTCGTCGAGTCTTCACTACCTATAGAAGGAGATTAGACTCTTCCAACCACGAGAAGCTAGACATGGAAAGAATGTGGCATACCCTACTCATCTTTTCCTCTCCTGGAGGGAGAGTAACCAAGCCCAAGAAGTGGGTACTGGAACAAGGTATATACATATTCATATGCTCAATCAAGAAGCCCAAACAAGATTGTAAGGGGATCTCCATACCATATCTTATCCCAAGAAATGAGTATCCAACAGTACTAGAAGTAAACACCATCGATACCCAGCATCTCGCACGCCTTCCCCGAACTTCAATTCAAGGGCTCAAATCACTGCAACTCGAAACAATCCGCTTTGGGTAGCACTAACTCGCCATCACTATTTTAGGTCGTGTTACAAGGATGTGACTTGGTGGGGAAAGCGCTCCTCATACTTGAGAGTTCTGGGGGAAAGTCAAACCACAACTCGTCACTGCCCCCACAGTCGAGAGGTATCCTCCAAGTCGACAGGCGACCCCCTGCCCTGCCCTGCTGGATGGTCCCTGGAAGTCGACGGGTTCCCACTACAGGGATACCTGATAAGAGTCGACAGGTTCCACACTGCCCAGTCTCATATCATGGTAATCCATTGGATGGTGACCCGACTAAAGTCGTCGACGAGTCCCAATGCCCAATCCCGAAAAAGGTTACTCCACTGGAGGGATGATCAGAACCATCATCGGGGACCACTTCCCAACCCAGATGGAGGTAAACCCGGCATCAAGGACCACTACCCAGCCCCACAAAGGGTAAGCCCGGCATCGGGGACCACTACCCAGCCCCGCTGGTGGAAAACCCGGCATCGGCTCTGGCCATCCCGGCTGAGTGGTACTGCTCGGTGAACACTGCCGTACTGGCCACCCCGGCTGGATGGTAACCCACTGGCCATCCCTGCTGGATGGTACAACTGGTGAGCCCTACTTGAAACAACCTTAGCCCTTCTTGCAAAAACCTCAGCCCTACTGGAAACAACCTCTTGGGTAGAGGATCGGTGCCTGCGTAAATTGTTGGTCACACCGAATCCATAAGAACTCTACATGGGAACACAAAGCAATGGGAGAAACTCCCCAGGCCTATCAGGGCGATCACGCTCCAATCCGATGAGTCACTATCGAAGCGGACCGAGTCAACTCATCCCAGAAACTGGGGAAAACACCCACACTATGCAAACACCCGTAGTCGCAAATGGTGCCGCAATCCGGTGAAAGGACACAGTACTGAAACCCCTTACAGCTGAAGAAACAGATGAACAAACCATCTCTGTCGGCCAAACCATCGAGAACAAAACCCGGGGGAGACAACTCAACCCTACTGGTCAAACAAAATAGCACCAGGCCAGGGGAAAGTCCACCTTGCTGGTCAAACAAATGAGCATAGAGGGACCCTCTATGTCGCGAGAGATCAAAGTACGCAAAGCAAATCACGACATGCATGTGGGGCCCACACGACGTGTTTCCCCATCTCAACCCCAAGCAAGCACATAAACGTTATCAGGTACAAACATCCCCAACGTGTACCTCCAAGAAATCTCGTATACTCCCAGAGTATACCACGTCTCCATCCCTAAGGATATCATGTACACTACACCCCAACGTCAACACGAAGGGCGTAAACGTAACTTCGCCAACTTGCCACCTCAATGGCTATGGAATGGCCAACCACATCTCTTTAAACACCAACATCACTCTGACGAGAGTGCATGCGATCACACACCAAGGCTTCGCTACAAACATAGTAGGATGAACCACCACCAGTTCACCTTTCATGCTTCAACATTTAATAAGATTGCATAAGAGGCTCCGCTTGCCTGAACAGATTACACCATTGTAATCCTCATGAAGAAAAACGCGAGATTAACTACTTACTCGCCACAAATGTATTTCCAACAGAAAGGTCATCCAACACTGCTTTATGCCCGAACGACATCCTGTGATCCCAAGCCTCACCCCCGAAAATAGTCAGGTGCATCACACCATTGTGATCCCTTCGGGAAAACACGTTAAAAGGACTGCTCACTTGAGTGCAACAGATATCCAGAAAAAAGATGCATTCTGGTGCACCACACATGAGCGGTGCTATATGGGACCCGCATCTCGGTCCCGAAGCACAACGAACGGATCACACCTTTTTTATCCTCTCGAAAAAGTACACAAGATGGACTATTCACTTGTCCAAAACATTAACTCGGTGATAGAGATGGAAAATCACCATCAACGCCCAGACGGACCTCACGGGGCCCGCACCATCATTCAGAATTAAAGCGGCCAGACTGAACCAATGCAATTCCCTCGGAAAAACACCCAAAATCAACTGCTCTCAAGCCCCAAACGGACGCCCAATAAAAAAGTTTCAAAACGCTACTCGTAGCTTAAAAGACGAGCCATGGGGCCCATGCCTCAACTCAGGTTCCAACGCCCGAAACCACACTGGAAAACTCCGGCTCGAAGCCATTGTCGCAATGCCACTGATGGAACTCAAATTGGACATCGGATGTGACTCTACCGTCCAAAACAAGATCCCCCGGAAAAACGTCAATTCACTTAAAGATGTGTTGCGCCTCCGAGGTCCATCGTTTCGGGAATTAAAAATTTTCAAAACCATATCAAAAACTCCGTCTTGACAATACGGTTCCACAGCCGTAGACGACATGAAAAACGGACCCCCGTAGAGGAAAATAGGGGCGTCCGAAAACTTATGGGGCAAAGCCCCTTGGGCTGGACCGGCTGGTCCGCCCGGCCTGGGTCGGCCCACGGTTCAGCCGCGCGGGCCGGCAGTGGACCCACGGTCCACTGTCCCTCCGACTAGCCTGAAGGCAGGTCGCTTCTCATGCAGAGACCCGCCTTTGGCAGGTCTTGGTGTGGCCGCGGGGTCGCACAACGCTACACCGGTCTCTGCATCGTGCCGCGGAGCCGCCCCCCCCCCCCCCCCCGCAGATAGGCGCCCAACTCCCCCCCTGCTGTCCGTCATTGCCCTCGGTGAGGCCCCTCGCCCGCTCGTCGCTTCGCCTCACGCCGTCCGCGAGCCCTGGCCATCTCCACAGCCACTCGACCACACACCGACGCCCGCAGCCAAGGAGGCCTGCCGCCTGGCGCCAAGGCCACCGACTCGATCGCGCTGCCTGCTGCTCGGAAGACCCCCAAATCCGGCTGGAGAACCTTTAAAACCACTAGAAAACTCCTAAAACACGTAAACATCGACGGATGACATCGATCGCCTCCGAACTCCGATTTCAATTCCGAAAAGGGATATGGAAAGATCATAAATTATAATACATAATTATGGGATTTGTTCGAATATCAAACAACAATTTGACACTATAATTGGTATTCAAAGAGGGGTTCGGGATTTAAAACTCAAACGAACACCGAATCCTTCGATGGGCTTCGCCCGAAGCTTCCCGTACGATCTGCCTGTGCCTCAACACACGACCTTGATCTGAGGAAGAGGAGGAGGAGAGGATGAGGGGATGTTGAGGTTGAGGGGTTTCTCCAGCAGAAAGGAGTGAGGATGGGGGAGAGGGGGAGTTTAAATAAATAAACTCTTCAATTAAAAGACTCGACCCCCGAAAACACCCACGTCCAAAACCTCCGACGCGGTCAAGATTAAGCTCCCCCCTATGGTAAACACCACTTCACTAGCACAATGGCGGTCTCAGAAGTTTAATCCGAGACCCCAATCAAAAGTTATAAAACTGAACGCTTGAGACCACCAAATTATGAAAACGCCCCCGGGGCCATTTTTCACTAAGGCCCGCACCCGCGAAAATTACACCCCTCATAGGGTAAAAGGCACGTTCCGAACTCAACGGTTCCCTCGGTTTTTCCAATCTGAGCGACCATTTAAGAGATACTTGAGTTAATCCATTAAATGAATAAATTAATTATTTAATTCATCCATTTAAGGTTCTGATAGTGAGTGAGGGGTCCAAACGCCCTGTGTCGACATGCTTTATGATATTCGTAGGGTAAACACCCCATTCTAGACCCATCGATACACTTAGATCTCTGATCCAAAACTCCATTTAGGAGTTATCCCATTTATTTGGCATGTCTAGTGTGAACGTAGTGAAAGTTTAATTTCAGCCACTCTGGGGCTCGAAATCGCACGCCGTCTGAGGGTGCTGCTCTGGAATAACATGAAGAATATTCCAAAGTCCTTTATAGAAAAAAAACGGGTTCTTACTTAATTATTTTTGAATATATAATTATTCCTATATTTGTTGAACCATAGTATTGTTATATTTTTATAGATAATTTTATTTATCTATATATTTATATTAACCATTGAGGACTATTATTGTTATATTAATTTTATTATTATTTTATCTAAATTACTTATTTCATATTCCATAGTAATTGAGTATTTATTTCCAAAGTCATGTAATTTTCATGAAAAGTG
Organism: Viscum album; assembly: GCA_963277665.1. Taxonomy (NCBI): domain Eukaryota; kingdom Viridiplantae; phylum Streptophyta; class Magnoliopsida; order Santalales; family Viscaceae; genus Viscum; species Viscum album. The sequence goes on along the minus strand of OY728146.1, from coordinate 1,550,289,015 downwards.
ATTCAAAAAATGATAGTAATGAATTTCCCAAATAAAATTAAAAAGGATTTTGTCAAAGAAAAATTTATATATTAATAGAAATTAATATATATTATTGAATATTTTTTTGAAATACTTCTGAAATTAATTCGACAAGGAACACATCATATTCTATATGAAAATGATAATATATTAAACATAAAAATATCTAATAATACATCATTTAACTTTTTATCAATGAATTATAATTTTTTAATTAAATATCATTAAAGATAATTCCCATTGTTTTATGAGGGGTTTAGAAGATGATATTTATATTATTTCCTTTAACTTTTATTTATTAAGATGACTTATAAATTTTGGGATGAAAATATAAATTTATACAAATATTGGTAATATATTGAGACTCATGGGAAACCATTGGTACATAAGTCAAGGTTATACATGTACAATAGATAGGTTAGTGGGTTATGTTTCTTATTCTATGTAATCTATGTAATAGTTGAAAATAATCAAATATATATAATGTAATTTCATGTCTACTGTATTATTAAAATATTATAATTGATGCATGACAAAATAAATCAATAGGGAATTATTGAAATCCTCCTAGTATAAATATTGTCAAATTTCATATGACATGTATAGGGAAAGTAGTTTTTGGAAAGGGAATTTCCTTGTGGGATTCCCTTATTTTTATTACACATTGACAATATTTAAGACCTTACACTCATGATTTACATAGTCTCATAAAAATTTTGAAGAATAAAAAAATAGTTCTACTTATTTAGTATAATGTGGATATCATAATTTTTTTAAATTAACTTTGATCGAGGAATATTTTTTTTAATATAATTATAATATGGATTATGTGGTGGGGTCTTATCGGAATAGGTATACTGAGACTCTACATATATAACTTCCCAATCTAGGAATACACTGAATGTTTCCCTGGTCCTGGTGGGTCACATGACCTTAAGTTCATCTCCCAAAACATCATGGGATGCCGACTAGAACCAAGGGTCTATGCGAGTATGTGTGGAGACTATTTCCTCATTATAAAAGTGTATCATATCCTAATATCAATAACATATACAAATAAAAGATTCATAAAACCATACAATAGAAGTATCCCTCAGAATATATATTGTATAATCATGCCAAAAATAATGACATATATAAGATGATTTTATATGTAACATCTTTCTAATGAAACAAAAAAAAATATAAGTTAGTTTTAAAATCCATATAACAAATGTAAAATAAAGATAATATAATCTCACTATAATCGCAAGACTCAGCTTGGTCATATTCTCTCCTACTCTATAAAATCTTATTAAGTACATATGTTAGTGATCATTCCACTATTGACTCCTAGAATCCTACAATCTGTCTGGGTTCATAAACATTACCCAAACAGGCCATGAGATTAAATTCAACTAGATAACCCCCCAAGGAATATAGAAATTAGTTGGAGAATATATATAGCCAAAAAAGTGTTGTAATAAAAGTAAAAAAGGAAATAAGAACTCAAAAGTATCATCTTAAATGAATTGGTTTTCATTTTAAATTAAATTCAAGTATTAGTACATTGAAAATTATAAATCTCAAGATCCTAATCAAAATTTTCATCATTCATGTAATTGGTAGCGAAATAGTTTCCATAAAAGGATGTATAAATAAGTACAAGTGAAGACTGAATCTATTCATGTATTATTTCTTTATAGATACATCATAATTTATTCCATTTATAACTCAAATTAGAAATTGAGATCGTCCATAAATCTCCAGATCCTATTCAAATTTGGCCTTATTCATATAATTGGTAGAGAAATAGTTTCCATAAAAGGCCACATAAATAAGTAAAATTGAAGGCTGAATCTATTCAAGTATTTTTTCTTTGTAGATGAATCGTAATTTATACCATTTATAATTCAATTTAGAAATTGTGATCATCCATAAAATTAATAATTTTGAATTCAAGTATCACTCCATGTGAAATATCAACCAACACCCTACAATTCCATCCATGTAGATCATCCATGGAACCCGATAACTCTCTAGGTGAGGCAAAATGTCCAATCTAATCGAGTCTATCCTCAGTGCTCCTCAATATAAGCCCGAGTATCACCCATGGAATAATATTCAAATTCCCTTTGATTGCATCAATAAAACTCCCATTATAATCCATGTACCACTCATCCTTATAATCCTAGACTCAATGAGTTTGTCCTTAGAATACCTCCATATATCCAGGAATCACCCATGGCGTAATCACATAATTCATAGATTTTATCCATGCAATCCAAAGGAGAATCCATGTATTGACCTATGTATAATGATAAATAGTCACATGTGTCCATCCTAGTAGTTCTATGATGAATCCTTGTGAAATTCGACGATATTTATCAACTAACCATTTCATTTCTATTTAACATTATATTAAACATACTAAGGTCAATACAAAGAGAAACTAATATCAAAATCACCCCAGTGGGTGACTCCAGAATAAGATGACCACATAAGGATTAGCCATTAATTTTCTCACATGGTATTATATTTTATAATCGGTGTAAAATTCATGACATGTTACTAGAAGGATTGGTTATCCTATAACACACATGTGAAAATCATGATAAGGTGTAATTCATTACCAAAAAGGAAATTGCAATACAAGGCCAATAACAAGGGAATTATATCAAATTCCCAAATGGGTGATTTTATCATAAAAATAATAGAAATCAAAAAAAGGTACCAAAGGGAATAGATACCATATATTTCAAATGGGAAAAGAATAAATTTATAGAATTTGATCCAATTTCATCGGTTAAGTCCATGTCCTCTATTTTACTCATGTGGAAAAGGAAAACTCGCTTTAAAAACACAGGAATACTAAGTTCAAGTGGAAATATTCCATCCCATACCAATTAATCAATTATAGTACAAACTATAATTTATTAAATAAAAAAATAAAATCCATTTTGATCATCCAAATAAAGTGTTTAAGAGACCAACTCAAGGGGCTTCTAAAGCATAAATATGAAAAAGGGCCATTCATGTAAACTCACATATGTGGTGGTCCTTATTAAAGGTATAAAACCTATCACATGAATAAAACGCCAAATAATTTAGATAAATAATCATATGAAATAATGTTGTTCATTTTAAATTTAAGGTGACACCACAAAAATGGAAGTGCAACAACCCAGCATATATAAACAACACAACGTTCTACGAATGAAAAGAGAATAGTTTCCTTGGGATTGGGCTTGATAGCTCATACAATATCAAGATATGATTCTCCATGGTTTGGAACATATGTGATGAATGGATGGATAATGAAAAATTATGGAATACATTCATAAATCCAAGTAGTTTAATTGATATCCATAAGAATCAAAAATGGATAAAAAGGAATCGGGGACATACCCATGTGTATCCAAGGAGACAAACTAAATTCGAATCGAAGTCCAAATGTTGAGTAGATCTGAAATCCAATGATAGTTAGAGGAGGGGAGAACTCCTGGCTACCCCTATTATCTGGTCGGTGAATATAACATAACATTAAGTTAAAAAGGAATTCTATTTTCATACAAATTTAGTAAAATTTGTAAAATTATAGGGCCACATAGTTTTTTATGAATGATTTACTATAAGACAATGGTAACCTGCATGGTTACCCTACATGTTTTAATAACCATTTGGTAACCATGTGAAAATCCAACATCAATGTTTTATTAAAATGAAGACCTGTCTGCATGACCATGTATCTCATCCCGAAAAGATTAAGAAACCCTGAAGCCTACTTTTTTAACCCCAAACATGGGTTCCAAGCACTAGAAAAAATCCCAAATACCTCCAATACCAATATGAACCTAATCGGAACTATTATTATGAAATATTTAATCAATAAAATGTGAATTTTCAGAAACCACAAGATCTATACCTTAAAAAATAATTCAGTACTAAGAAACATCCCCCTTAGAGTGATTTTCCATCAAATTCCCCTTCCATTGGTGGTGAAACAAGACCTAAGAAAAACTATATCCACTATGATTATACATCGCCCTCACTCCCCTAGATCCCTTCATGAATTCGATAGTTCTTACCTAGAACCAATACTAATGGGACAATACACCCCTGATGAACTATCATGCTATAATCTATAATTCATATCAGATGATCCTTGAAGGAAACATCTATATAATTCTAAAAAAACATATGTATTAAAGCATGAGACAATTGTGAATATTAGCATCAAATTGAGAAATGAGGAACTTTTCAATCATGTTTCGGTACTGCTGATGTAACTACAACAAATAGGCTATTGGCCTGATCCTCTAAAAAATATTGAATGACCCAACATGTCTTTGTGAAATCATACCATGTATCCTAATCCATTTGTGTCCTAGAATTGTTGAAAGATTTAAGAAAATCCGATAACTATATTTTTACTCTATAAGTCTTCTATAGAGATCAGTGTATAATTTTTTATGATACTTTGTATTATCCATCTGTTTCAGAATCAACTAGAGATTTCCTGTGGTCTCCATGACAAAATGAAGTCCCAACATAGGTTCCTCTCTTTACCCAACCAACACATTGGTAATGGGAAAGGCCTACCATAAAGAGTATAATATGCTGCCTTCTGAATAGTATCTAATGAAAAATTATTTTCAGAGCACTGAATCAGGGGTATATGCCTATCCAATGAGCCCTCCTAATCCTTTATGCATGCCCACATCATGTTCTCATACACCTATATTGTGTTCTTTGACTGGCCATCGATCTGTGGTTGGTATGCTATGCTCAGAAGAACATGTGTACCAAAAACTCTCAATATCCATTTTTAGATTCAAGAAGTAAACTTGGTATCCCTATAGGAGATGAACGAATGTGGGACACTATGTAGTTGTACAATCTCACAGATGTGTATCCTCCCATTATTATCAACACCGATGATTTTCTTGATCGGAAGGAAATGTTAATCCTTCCTGAGAAGATCCACTACAATGAATACAAAATCATTACATATAGAATGTCTCAATAAAACCATATCTGAATCTATTATGACATTATTCATTTTCCTCTCTAGAATAGGTAGCTACTATAAAACTCTGGCTGGACATTGGTTTTCCACCATCACCTAATGGAAGGTGGAGGATCTCATCGAAAAGTAGACTACATCTCCATAAACAACCAAACACCAATACTAATGATTTAAATTCTCATAAAACTTGGTGACACCTAGATTCACTTCCCTATCAGAATCCTGAAAATCTCTCATCATTTACCTGTATACGTCTGAAGAGATCCACCTGTGACCATGTACTCGTAGGATCTCATCCCCTTATATGGTCCATCCAGCAAGAAGGACCTCACATTCCACACTCTCCCATAGAACATTTCCTTTTGAGTATGACATGTGCCTTAACCTCACTCTATCCATTAGGGTAGAAGTAACATTAACGGAAAATAGAAACATATTCCAATGTCTATCGTGGACCTACATGTGCAACTTAGAGAACAAATCAATAAGTGTCCACATGGTAATAGATTTTTTCACATCCTGTATCTGAGTCCTCCTTCTATTTTCATCAAAAACTCCATGAATTTACCATGTATTTTGGAAATACTCAATTAAAATTTGTATCTATACTCAACATTAATTCATTTTCTCTGGATTAGATTAAGAAATATAAATATTTACTTGAATATTTTATGGTCCATGAACACAAATAAATTCTCTAACTGTAAGTAATATATCCAATAGAACAATTAATGTATAAATAATGCTAACTCATGGTTTATTATTGGGTAATTACTCTCATGTGTTACCAAATACCAGGATACATATGCAAAGACTGAACTCCCCTTCCTAAGAACAACTCAACACCAGATACTTGATGCATCACAATACACAATGTAACAGTTGAACGGATCTAGGAAAATATTTATTGGAACTTAATTCAATATCCCTTTCAACTCATAAAAGGATGTCTCATATGAATATAAACATACATACATAACACCCATATTAGTCAATCCCATAAAAGACATTTCTATGGATGATAAGTAGTGTTTCAAATATCTATAGTTGCATCAGTCCAAAAAAACTATTCTACTTTGATAAATTCTTGGGATTATCCCATGTAATAATCACTCCGACCTTCTCTAGGTCCAATGATATTCCATTCTATAGGATTACATGACACAATAAGTGAATCTAATTCATCCAAATGTTGAACATTTTTGTTTTACCATGTTACTGATTCACTCTTAGTGTATTGAAAATTATCATAGGATGTTTGGAATGGCCACATATATAGTGATAATAAACCATGATATCATGCACAAAAAACCACAACATGAAAATATCGATAGGTATTGATGACTCAGTTCATCAGTTCCATGAAAACCACTCATGCTTTTTGTGAGACCAATTGACATAACCATATACTCACAAATACCATACCTACTCTGGAATGATTAGTGAGGTGTGTTTGATGGTCTAACTTGAAATTGAGGTTAATTAAATTTCAATCTTGATATACATAGATATTTTAGGAGAGATAATCTGAATGTGGTAGAGGATATTGTTTTTTAACTATCATCTAGTTTAGCATCCAGTAATCCACACACATCTTAAGGGTATTGTCCACATTTTTTGTAATAAGGATAGATGAACCTCGTGGAGAAGTACTAGGTTAGATGAATCCATTTCCCTCTAAATACAGTAGCTTCCTCTTGATCCCTTGCATCATAGTATTAGTTATTCTTTAACGAGGAATGGAAACTATTGATGCTTCGAAGAATAGCATGATAGAGAAATCTACCACCCTCAATGGAGGTAGTCCTTAGTAGCCATTTGGGAAGACATCCCTAAAATGTTCAACCACTAGAGTGAAATTGGCTTATTGTGTTCTAATAGAGCTAATATTTTCCACATTTTTTGTATTCATTTAAATTTTTATTAATCATATTATGTTTTTAATTTGAGCTTATACGAATCATATTTAGTTTATTTGTGTTATTTTGATCCAAAATGCAACAATTTCCTAATTCCGCAATTTAAATAGATTGTTATCATATTGGTATGATTTTCGTTTCTTATAAACTATATGTCCAAATTTAGTGATTATAATTTTTTTAGGATAATTATTTAATTTCCTTAATTATTGTCTTATGGAACAAGGGTTGAATCGATCATCTATAGGCCATAAAAAATAATTAAGTTGAAGATGTTTTCTTGGAGGACAGTGTGGACCCCACCACCATAACGGAAGCACGATTCACTCTACCCACCACCAAATGCAGTGATTAATCATGGTTCTAAAAGGGGGATCCAATTTTCATCCAGAAATCTTATTCCATAGAGTTTTTAATCAATTAAGGCAGCTATTGAGTCACATATTTTAAAAGGAAGCTTCCTGGATCCTTCGTCAAAAAACCAAAACCGCCAATGAAAAAATCATAACGCCTACAACCATTGGGAAATGAGATTAAATTTGGAGGATGAATGGAAAACACATTTATGAACTACATTCATGAAGGGTTACATGTGTTATTATGCCAATTAATAGGTCAACAATGTGACAACCTGTGGAAGAATGAAAATATGCCTATAAGCAGAGAAGAGGCCATACCTCTCAAATAATTCCAATCCTTCCTAACACTATCTGAGGCACCATGGAGTGGAGGACAAGGGAATTTTATAATTAAATTAATTTATTTTTCTTTTATTTTTTTAATTTTCTCATGTAATTCATTCTTATTTTAATTACAGTGTTTTCACCTTCTTTTCCACCGTATTTCTTTTCTGACTTTAATATAATTTATATCTCTCTTCCATCATTCCATCGTGATCTCTATTCATTTCTCCATGAAATGTGAAAGACATGGGGATTGGTATCAAGATAGGTTTTATGGTGTTTTTCATTATTTATCTTCAATTTAAAATGTTTTAAATTTATTTTTGGAGGACGGAGGAGTATTGCATGGGTGCGATGATAGTCCACCATGGCATTGTTTCTAGAATCCATTCCTTTTCATTGATTCATTCATTCTCACTCCCATATAATAGGAAGTCACTTCATACCGTGTCGTTAGAGTTGTCATAAAGGATGAAATGGAATATGGTAGAGCTGGGTATTTTTGGGATAGCATTCTCGGTTGAGGTGTTATCCAAGTTGACTATTGAAGGAGGTGTGGTTTGGTGTGCCAGAGGCTTGCTAAAATCACACACTCATTAAATCAAAGGATTGTAATTCATTAATTATGATTCATAAAATGAATTATAAAATTGAATATAAACAATAAATAAATAATGAATGAACTCGTGTTATCCAACCCTAGGACCAAGACCTTTCTCTGTAATCCAAATTATGTCTGCATCTACATTTAGATTTCAATTCTACATTGCATTATTTTTATTTCATTATTTTAAAAAACCGCCAAAACCATTTTTTTCAATACATTTAAAAAAACAAAAATATTTAGATTATGTGAATTAGACATTAGTTATTGAACAAATTGTGTTGCTCCTCAAGTGAGACAACCCTGGTCAGCCTCTATGTTGTACTAGGAAAATATAGAAATTAGCTTTTTCCATGCCCCATGACAGGCATGCTTCAAAACTGGCACTGTTTCTAGGGAGCTAAGTAGTTATGTCAATCTATTTTTTGAAATTCATGTTTTTTTAAATATTATTTTTATATTTCCTTATAAAATCTATAAAAATGATTTTCATGATGTCTTCAAACTTAACTTATTATGCCTGTAAGAATTACACATAGGTGAATGAGGAAGAAATACAATACACCGAGAATTAACTGTAATGAAGGGATGATTCTTTAATGATAAGGTTAAAACAGAAAGAAAGAGTACTAGCTACATGGATCTCACATAATGATTTTATGTCCATGGACGATGAACTCCAAGATGGCGTACAAAGATTCAAGTCCAAGAAAGAAGTTCCACGACTCTTCCATGATTTCAATGACATCATCCATGAAGTTGAATCCAATATCAAGGTGGAGGAGTAAGACTACCAACCTCCATCCATTGATAATAAAATCCAAGAGGCACTCCCCACTGAAGAAGATATTCACACAGAACTAATAAGAGAGATGATATAAAATTGAGCTCACGCTCTTTTAATTTTATTGAAACCAATCTGAGTATATCTCCCACCTATTTTGAATTTTCAGAAATGACTGACTCTAATTGTGTCTTGGAGGATGATGAGGAAAAAAGAAGATCCACCTGTTGAGGAACACCTGGAGCTCCAAAAAGACATTGAATATTCTTTTGAGGTTATACAATAATAGAAATATAATGTTTCAGAAGTAGCAATGAAGGAGGAGGAGGTTTAGTACATCATCCGACCCCAACCATGCAAGCTCTTCCACATTGTGAAGGTGACATATTTTTTGTACTCTATCCATGAAGTCCTCCTCATGAAGAACACATATGTGGATTCTGGGAAAATCCACATGTGGTGGTTCAAGTCGAAGAAGCTTTGCCCAACCTCTTATTTTGGATAACAGGTGGTACTTTCCTTTGGAGGTAGTAAAAATTTAGGTCCCAATATGGTGATCATACCATGATTTATCTTTACATTATTTTTATATTTGAAATTTTGTTTCTAGATTAGTCAAGAAAACAGCCCACTCCTCCTAATATTTTTGAGCTTTAATAACATGATCCTCGTTCATAAGTGAGTAATTCTCTTTTGTAGGTTCATATATGGGAAAATGAATCCTTAAATAGTGGAACAGGATTGAAGTATTATTACAAAAGGGTTTTCATTTTCTATTGTTTAAACATTTAAAATCCTTACATTTTTTGTCCAAAACTTGTTTTTGAGATTTAATAATAATAATTTTCATGCCCACACTTGAATTATTGTTTTACTTTACTTATCTAGGAGACAATATTTTCTTTAGAATCCCTTGATTCCATGTTTTAGATATCAATGATAATGAGATTGAATTGGTAAAATGGAAGAATTTATTGTTTAAAGTGAATTTGGGATATTGAAATAATGACTCGCGATTTATGGGAATTAGTTGATTTATGTTAATGCAATTTCATTTTGATTTGATTTAATAATAAAATGAGGATTTTGCCCCATCCTTTAAAAAAATGTAAATGGAATTTCCCTTCAATTTTTCAAACTTTGATTTTTTGAAATTTATGTGAATTGATTATTCATAATTAATCATGCTGTGAGAAATTTTCAAATATCATATGTCTCATTCCTAAGAGGATTTAATGACCATGTACTTCTTATTTATTCTTGACCATATTTATTGAGTGATCATGGGACTTATTACCAACCAGGACATTCATTTTACCTTGTCAAATCAATGATTGTACAAAATCACATTTATAAGGATTACAACATTTTTGGATATCCCTTATCCTTAAGGGACACCTTTACATCAAATTTTATATTAGCCCATAGAGACCATGAATTACCTTTAGAGGGATGATCCATGTTACATGCCATTTTTATCTCCTCTAACCCTACTATAGGTATTTTCATCATATTTTAAAAATGAAGTTTGGGGGTGAAGGGAATCAGGGCAGAAGGGATGTTATACATTTTAAGGAAAATGTGTGGGGGTGATATTGTGGTAATTGTAAAAGGTAGTGGAATCATTAATTATACTACATTGTTTTCCCCTATTGAATTTAAAAAAATTAAAAATGATAAAAGAACCAAAAATTGAGAAAATTCTATTGTGATATGGGAAAACCAAAAATCACCATTTTCTAGACTGAAGGTCCACTTATCATATGTGGTTAAGTGATTTATGTGAGATTATATCAAATCATAACTTTCAAAAAAATTGAAAAAAATAATAACAAATTAAGAGGGTGCATTAATGAACTATTATTCATTACATTGATCATAACCTTACATTGAGTTTTGGGGGAAGTGGGTGTTGCTACTTTGATGTGGAGAATTTCATTAAACATTTTGATATCATCCATTGTACATAATAGACAAACCTCCTCCTTCAAAATTAATATTTAAAACATCAAATCCTACCATCTTTAAGCCTCAAAGTTAGTTGAACATTTATTGAAAATTCATCATGATTTTATGTGCCTTTTGTCTTTAAAAATTATTGAAAGTAGTTCTTTTATAAACTTATGGGAAAGGGGAATGTTCTCGTGATATGATCCTAACTCTACTAGAATTGTATCAGGAGATATGAGAGTCAAAATTAAAATGCGAGTTAAATAATGATGTGGAATGTCTAATAATAATGAATTGAGAAACATGAATCAATGAAATAAGAAGTTCCATCATTTTTCAAGGGGGAAAAGTTAAATACATTAATTAATTGTTTCTTTGAAAATGGGAAATTAAATTGATATTTTATGCGGATTTTGTAATGTTTGATGTGACATTGAAAATTGTTAAATTTTATTAATTTGGGAATTGAATATTGGTAACATTGACGTCCTCTGAATTCCATGTAGAGATTTTATGCTTAAGGACAAGAACAGTTTAAGTGTGGGGGAATTGATAGAGCTAATATTTTCCCATTTTTTTATGCATTTAAATTTTTTTAATCACCATATGTTATCAATTTTATCTTATATGAGTAATATTTATGTTTTTGTGTTATTATGAACCTAAATTCCAAAATGGCATAATTATGCAATTTTAACAGATTGTTGTCATAGGGGTATGTTGGTCATTTATCAAAAACTATATGTCCAAATTTTGGGATTAATTTTTTTAGAATACTTATTTTATTTCATTCATTTTTTTCTGCTGTATCAATGACTGAATCGATCATCTAGAGGCTGTAAGAAATCAATGAGGTTGAAGATATTTCTAGGTGGACACCATGGACCCCACCTCCGTAAGAGAGTCACAATTCTCTATAAAAACCTCCAACAACTATGATTCTACTTGGTAATGCAAGAGGAATTACATTTCCTTTCACAAATGAATATTCATGGTGTTTTGAATCCATTAATGCATCCATTGAATGAAATATTTTTAAAGAAAGCTGCCTGGATTCTTCGTCAAAAAACAGAAACTTCTAATGAAAAACTCATAATCTCTACAACCGATGGCACAATGAGCTGTAATTTGGAGGATGAAAGGACACCACATTTATGAAAAACACTCTTGAAAGATTCCATGAGTTATTTATCCAATTAATGGGTCACCAATGCAACAACCTGTGGAGAAAATAGATATGCCTACAAAAGGAGAAGAGCTCCTACCACTCAAATCATTCCTATCCTTCCCAAATCCATCTAACGCACCACGGAGATGAGGAAAAGGTCCATTTAAAATATTATTTATTTATTTTCATTTTATTTTTAATTTTTTTTGTAATTAAATGCATTCATTTTTTAATTAAAGTTTTTCCACCTTCTTTTCAACCGTCTTTCTTTTCCAACATTAATCTAATTGATATCTCTATTCCATCATTCCATCATGATCTCTATACACATCACCATGGAAAGTGACTAACTCGAGGCTTGTTCAGGGGGAGGTTTTATGTTTTTTTCATTATTCAGCTTCAAATTAAAGAATTTAAATTTATTTTTGGTCAATAGAGGAGTATTGAGCGGGTGCGGGGGTCGCCCACCATGACAATGATTCCAAAATTCATTATTTTCTGTTGATTCATTATTTCCCCTACCTTCTCTTAGGAAAAACCTTTATATGGTGGAGGTGGGGTTGTCATAAGGGATGAAACATTGTACAATGGAGATGGGTCTTTTTGGGATATCATTCTTGGTTGAGGTGTTATCCTAGTTGACTATTGGGGGAGGTGTGGTTTGGTTTGTCGGAGGAATGGTAAAATCACACACTCTTTAAATAAAAGGAATGTAATTCATTTATGAGGATTCAGAAAATTAACTATCCAATTGAATTTAACCCATAAATAAATAATTAATGAACCTGTGTTATCCAACCCAAGGAGTAAGACCTTTCTTTCTAATCAACATTCTATCTCTATCTACATATATATTTCAATTCGGCATTGCATTATTTTAATTTCACAATTTTCAAAAAACCCTGAAACCATTATTTTCAATAAATTTTAAACACCCTAAAAATATTTATATTAGGTGAATTTGAAATTAGTGATGGATCCAACTACAATGATCCTCAAGTGATATGACCCTGGTTAGCCTCTACGTTGTACTAGGAAGACATGGAAATTAGATTTTGTGAGGCCCTGCAACCTGCGTGCGTCAAGTTCTCTAGTCAACAGTATACAAACTCACAATATGGGCTTTCATCCCACCTAGAAAGTGATGCTCGTGTCTATATCATCACCCCTAGACATCTCATTCACATTTTTGAATGAACTCCCCACCCTATGGTGATATAATACTCACCCTCCAATGATATAAATATTTGAAATCAGCAAATGGAACCCTCTAGACCATCCCATGAATAACATTAAAGCATGTCATCTCTAAGAAATAAAGGTCCCATACAAATTGACACCCACCAACCTCAGGGGGTGACTCCTTGAAATGATGAAAACCTTGCATTATTATCCATAACAGTGTATATAGCATCATATCACCATCAGAATTATAAACACATGGCCCTTTTCTCTCCACAACTAGAACATACATTGAATTATGTGGATAAATTTCAACGAAGAGTGTTTAAGCTGAAACGTAGACTAGTAATATAGTATCAATTTTGGTAGAATGTCTGCAGACCCACTCATTATTGGTCTATCGCACCGCATATACCAATCATGTAATGCTACCGTGTGACACTTTTTTTCTTCCCTGAACTGATCAACCAAGCTGTCATAGTGATGTTGGGGTGTTTTTACCATGACTATGACCACCCCAACACCCTGATTGACATAATGTACCCAGGTATACTATCTAGTGATAATAATATAACCCTTATCCTGAACATGGGGTCGGTGTAGAAAATATATCACTGGCTTCTAGTAGAATCATTCTTCAAAAGAGCTATAAATTGTCCATCTTTCCAGAAGAACGACACACGACTAGGTCCCTAGTACACTATGGACACATATCTAACATTAAAAAATAGTAGTATAACCTCAATTGGATTCCTAAATATATTTTTTAACTACAAATATAACCATTTATAAGATCTATATGAGGCTTCCTACTACAATTAAATTTTGTACCCAACCAAGGTGTTGATCCACCTGGGATTGTACCTATAGATTCAAATATGGTTCTCTCTATGTTTAGCATTGGATTCACTGTCATTGAAAAAATAGTTATCTGGAATAAATTTACCTAATATAAAATTTCATATCTATACCAACCGAAAATAAATTTGCTATTGATAACTCACAACCCACTAAAATATGCATTAAATGATGGAGCTTAGTAAAATGGTCCAAATAATCCAAAACTGATAGTGTTCTTTAATTCTGATTTAATATATCATAGCATCTATGGTCCCACGATTTATAAGGATTTGATTTATCATATAAGGTTGTACGAAAATTAATCCAAGACATATCTTAATGATGATCATCCAGAGTGATTACATCCCACCGACACTAGGAGGAATGAAGAAACATGTACGTAGAAATCTTTACCTTTATCTTAGGAGGAATCACTAGGTACTTGATGATAGAAAACATCAACTTGATCTAGGAATCTATAGACTACAGTCCTCAATCCCTTGAAAATAAAAGAAAATTCAACTGCTGAAATGAACAAGTCAACTCTACCATTTTTTTGGAAGGATCTGGTGCACCCTGAATGGTTTCAATGAAGCACATCAATATGTCAGGAATCTATGCCACGTCACTTGTGTCTGGTGTAACAGATGGTTTCACACGTGGTACTACAGGAGGATCCACATGTATCCCATGACCTAACACATTTAGGGAATGATCATCATGACCATCGTGGAATATATATTGTGTTCATCATGGGGGAATGCCCTTAGATTTCCAATCGCATGCCTTATCTTATGATCATAAACAATGATTTTAACAAAAAAAAAATGGAACAGTGATAGGACAGGAACAAGATTTCATATGAGATGACCTACAGTTTACCATCCCCATAGGCCTGGTAAGGGCGTCAAACATGTTGTAGGTACAACCAAAATCCCAATACAAAGGTTTTCCTGGTCACGTTCTTAGCTATAAGACATTACAATTTTACTTGTTTACTTATTATTCTCTTTACAAACTTTGTTCACATACACATTTATTTAATTGATACTCATTACATATTTATTACATCCATTTTAAAAAAATATTACCAATATTATTAAAAATTACAATCTAAGGGGTCTCATACACCTCTTGGATCAATGTGTGGATCTTATATATATCACACAACATAATATCCCAATATAAAAAACACAATAGTATACATATGTATCACAACACCATTCAAAAAATTATGCAATCAGTAATGCATCCAATATCCCGTAGAATAATAAATTGAATGTGAATCTCGCTTGTGCCTATATGATGCATGAGATGAAATACACATATATTATCATTTCGGAACACAATAGTGCCCTTAATCATATAATCAATATTTGTATAAATCAATTACATCACCCAACAATGGAATCTATTCAGCTATAAAATCCCAAATCCAAAAAATATAAATCCAATTTGAGGCTATTTGGCTTTTCCCTGTACACGATGTAGCTACTCCCTGGAAAAGCATATTACCATATTCATATTCATTCCTATCCATTTCTATTATTTCAAATAGTAAATAAAACTAGAGAATAAAATCTTTATAAACAACTTTGTATCATCCAAGACCTAGATTCCATTGAAAGGTGCCCCGATCCCAATGGGTCACATGGCCTCAAGTGCATCTCTACAATTTCCAGAGGCATCCGACAAAAAACTAATGCTTAGTTGATTCAATGGAAAGAATATTCTATAATTATTATAATGTAGAACATTGTAATATCAATAAAACATACAAATAATGAAAGCAGTAAACCATACAAAATATGTAAACAACAGAAGGTTGATAGTATAATCAACCTAGAAATCATATCATATACATGATGATGATATTTTTCGCATGTTTTTAATAAAACATCAAAAACAAATATACAAGGAAGATGTAAAATCCAGATTAAAAAAGTTAAAAAATTCCAAAAGACTCGCAATAGATTCACAGGCCTTAGCATGGTACAATTCTTTCATACTCTAAGGAAGCATATCATGTACCTATGTTAGGGATCTTCCCTTCTCGAATACTATTTTCAAATAATAATATTTGGTCCAAAAACACGGCCTAGATAGGGTATGATACTAAATCCCAGTGGGAAACCATTGATGTTCTGTGCTAATAAACCACTAAATATATATTGTAGGAGGTGGACAATAAAAAAAATTATAAAGTAAGAAATATCTCAAAATTAGCATCCTACATGAACTTGTTATTATTTACTTTCAAATAACATTTTAATTACATGTGAATTCATAAATAATATGATCCTAACCAATCCTAGAATCACCTGTATAACTGGAAGCACTAATAATGCCCTAAAAATCCATATACATTAGTACAAGTGAAGTACAAATCCAAGATTGTGCTTTGGATTGACATATGGATCACAATTACATCCATTTATAACCCAAATTTAGATCCTGGGCCCATCCTTTTCATTTATATGTTGATATTAATGTATCACTCCAGGTGAAATATCATCCAACACCCCAAAAGCCCATCCCTAGATAACCTCTTAGGAACCCAATAATTCTTTAGCTAAGGTATTACATCCAAGACAATATATTCTTCCCTCGGCGCTCATAAATGTAATCCCAAGTATCACCCTTGGAATAATAGTCAAATTCCCTTTGAATACATGAATTTAGTTCTCATAAAATCCTTGTGTCGATCGGTACATAATCCTAGCCTCATTGAGTTTGTCTATGGAATCAATCAGTACATCCTTGTATTACCCATGCCGTAATCTAATTAACCATAGAGTCCATCCATGGAATCCAATTGTGGCTCTATTTATCACCCAAACTATACAGACAAATAGTCACATGAGTCTTTCCATGGCACTCTATACTGAATCCATTTCTTACTCAGGGCTATTTAACATTTGAACCATTCAATTTCATTTAACATTTAATTTAATATGCTGATGTCATGGTCAAGAGCATGTGATATCAAACTCACCTCAAATGGTGTGATTCAATCCTAGTACATCCCCATAATTCTTGTACAGTCATTCAACCACATTGGTGTATTTTTTATAACATGATTCAAAGGCATAACAAGATACTTTAGGGCAATTTTATAATATAAATTACATGAGAAAATCAACCAATGATTCAATTCATTCACATTAAGGCAATTGAAAAATAAGGTTGTGCTCAAGGTCTTTCCTTAAAATACTCATATGGGATGTTTTAAAATAAAAGGCCTACCAATACTAAATATCATCCCATGAGCCTATTTACCAAATATCTCACATGTAAAAAGAAACAATAAATGACATTTGATAAAATTTCATCGGTTCATGCAGTGTATTTTATTTTACACACATGGGAAATGAAAACATGCTTTAAAAACCAAGGCATAAAAGATTCAAGGGGAAATTATCCATCCCATAAACATTATCCTATATGATTAAAACATATTATTACTAAAACCCAAATAAGAAAATCCATTTTTAACATCCCATAAATGGGATTAAAGGGACACCATAAGGGGTGTAAAATTAATAATGCTGAAAAAGGGCCATTCAAGGAAACTCACTGATGTGGAGGTCATTATTAAATGTATAAAACTTATCACATGTATATATTAAATTTGATAAATCAATATAGGTAATAATAGGGTACAATTTCAATTAAAGGTGACTCCATAAAAATTGGAGTGCATCTCCCCTAACAAATATAAGCAACTCGTTATTCAACAAAAGGAATGAGACCACATACCTTAGCCTAATGCTTGTCATCTTATCCAGTATCAAGCTCTGATTCATCACATTTTGGAAGAAATTAGAATATCTTACAAAGAAGGAGAAATTATGGCATATGATCCTTATTCCAAATACCACAATTAAAGTCCATAAGAATCAGGAAAGGATAAAAATAAATCAAGGACATACCAATGCTGAACCAAGGATACAAACTGTGTTTGAATCGAAGTCTGAATGGAGAGTTTATTTGAAATTAAAGGATATTTGGATGATGAGAGCTCTTAATGAGATCATATTCTATATGATGGGTGAAAATAACCTAAATTTCGTTTTAAAAATAATTTCAATTTTGTTAAAATTTATTGAAATATTAAAAATATAGAGCCCCAAGGTTTTCTAGAAATGTTTAATAATACCTATAAAAATCATGAAAATTTTACTATAATCCATGGAGAAATTTCATGGATAACCCACAAGGTTTAAAAAACATGAAGTAACTTTATGAAAATCCTTCTTCAATGTTTTATAAAAATATATACATGCCCACACATTCATATTGCTCAACTTGGATGATTTAGTAACCATACTACCTACCCTTTCCACCCAAAAAAATGTTATGGGCTCTAGAACATCCTCTGACACCCCTGACACCTCTATTACCCAAAATAGTACACAAATTCCACCATATGTAAGAAATTAAATTGAGAATTTATGGATAAAATATATATCTCTCAATGATGAACCTAGTTCTTATAACATAATCCAATAAATTTTATATAGATCACATAAGTGTCATTAAATTTTTTTTTGTAGATGTACCAAATTAATATTTTTAAGAGATTCGAATAATCCCTCAACAGCGTAGAAATTAAGGAGGAGAAATATAATGGTTATTTTGTGCCATTTAAATATTTTTTCACCAATCATTTAATTTAATGTTATTTTATATTATATCCATTGTATGAGTTTTTTACATACTTGGTTTCACATTTATTTCATTATATGTTATTTAATATGATACATTTTTTATATGCCTTATTGTTTTAATTATATTAGCTTTCATTATTTATTATGATGGTTATTGAAAAAATGATTCCAAAATAGTGTAAGATAGATTATCATGCACTATACTCCTACCTTTTTTATTTAGAAATCCAATTCGGATATAGCATAGGTTGGCTGAGGTTCTATGATGTGGTAGGATAAGTTAGTCAATGAAAGTAATTAAATATAATTTATAGGAACTGAACTCAATTATGTGTTCTATGTGAATAATTCTTATGCACCCATGTTTTCGATTAATATTCACGATAGTTCAAAAAAAATACTATAAATTCAGTATTTTGGAAAAGTTCATATTCGATAAAAAACATTTACTATTCTACATTATTCCTATATTAAATTAGACTGATTGTATATCGATGATGGCTATTATATGATGAGAGATGGTGATATTAAGAATTCATGAAATAGATTGTCGAACAATATGTTCAATAATTCTTGTTATCAAGTATACAAAATTCAATAAAAAATAACATTATATTTTTATACAGGTTTCAATTTTTTTATTAAAAATAAAAAATATATAGGGAAATCTAGGATCATTGGCTACATTATTGGATGGTGAGAACAATCATTTTGATCGATGCGTAGGTCTTATGACCACATGTACCTCCAAAATATAGACCACCTTTTCACCCATGTAATTTTACTCATCCTCATCCAAATTATTCAAATAAATGGTTGATGGTTATCTTAAAGAGTCCCCTAATTGTATTCACTCACACATAGAATGGTGAAACTAAATATTTTTTGTAGGCATGAAATCTGGATGTTTTATATGTCAATAAAAAATTTGTTTTATCATAAACCACATGAAAAAACTTTGTACATATTAAATCATGTTGAAACCTCCAAAAATTTTATATATCTTGTTTAAAAAAATCAGTAATATCAAAAATTTAAAATACATTTTTCTCCACATGTTCTTCCTTTAAACAATAACAATTTCAGGATCATGCTTGAACTTCCAAATGATCCAAATAGTTATCTTCTGAAACAATAATACAATTTCTCCATTTTTTATATTTGATTTCTATATTCAATTTACCACTATCTACATGTTTTGAAATGATTGTTTATTATTTCATTTAAAATATAAACTTCTCAGCTCCATCATTTATTTTTTGATATGGAAACCATAGAACAATTCCCACTCCCAAATTGGTATTTTACAATATTGACCATGATATCAGAAAAACCATTACATGCCTCCCTTTATACAATCACTGGAGAAAATAATGTCAATTCTATTTTAAATAGTAATTTATCCAGTATCGAAGAAAAATTTCATGAAATAATTAACATAATATTTTCACAAAAATAAATTTAAACCCTAGAATCAATAGACAAAAATTTAATCATATTAGAATGAATTTTTTATAGAAAAAAAATCATATATTGTTCCAAATAATAATTTATTCATTACGTTCTATTCAACTATACTCCAAAAAGACACCCAATAATACATTAGAATGTTCTTAATAAATAACTCTTGCGACTACCTTTATAAATATCAATAATTGTTTTACTTAATAAAATATTCATAGCATTCCCCTAATGATAATGAAATTAAAACAACACACCATACGGTAGAATGGTGTATGTTAGAGTACTCTAACTCTTGGTTTAATATAATCACCTCATTGAAAATATAAAAATTGTTATATACTCAATGATTTCTATTATCAATTATATTTTTTATCAATATCCCAAAACCCCAGCACTCATAAACAACTCCATGAATTAAGGTCCCTCCAATATCTCCCTAGTGTATCAATAATAAATATATTTAGATTTATTGGAAACTTTTGAACCAACACATTATATTCCCTATATGAATATTCTTACAATTATTCAAGTATTACCCATCACTAAAAAATATTCCATTTTTATACACCACCTTATGAACACCATAAGATGAAATTTGATTCAATATAACTTTTTATTAAGAATTGTGTTCCAATTTTCATACTTTTTCACAAAATGAAACTGAATTATATAGGAAATATATATAAAAAATTATGTTTTTTTATTTTTTGTTTAGAATTAACTCCAAATTAAACTCAAGTTTTATTAGGAATACATTTTTTGAAATAAATCATATATTATATAATGTTTTCATTAATCGAAATATAATAAAATGAGTGAAAAATATGTTTCACAATCTTCTTAATGATTTGGTATATGACTTTAATATTTTTTTACATTCAATGTCATAGAAAAATATTTTAAACATTTATTTAAATTGTGAAATAATAAATATTAATTATTGTGTATGAGAAATACACCTTGCTATTATTAAACTATGAAATTGTCAATATAATTTTATCATTTTTTTGTAATACCACAATATATCCGTCTTAAAATTTAATTATAATTTGAGAAAATATTTATTCATAAATTTTCATCAAGAACATATTAATATATTTAATAATGAACCACTAAAAGTTATCCTTTTTTCACCAACACCACTACCCTAATCCATATTATAATAACCATAATGCCCACACCTTTCATCATCATCAATGGAATTCATTATGCCATCATCTATTGAATTAGATACTTCTCTGGATTCTTCAACATTCAAACTCATTTCATAACTCAAAATAATAATTATCTTTTTAGATATAGATAAAACCTAATTTTTGGTCACATGATATACCATAATGAATATAATATAATTGATTATTAACATTAATATGATTTTTTTCATTACTTTATAAATTTAATCAATCATTCATATTCATTTGTTCTATAATAATTATTACCTCAACATATAGAATATCATAGATTGATTTTTTTGTCTCTCTCTATTAAAATATAGACTATAATACACCATAAATTTTAATAATTTTATACTCCCTATGCTACAATAAAACAATAAATTCAATTTTCATGTAACTTCATAATTCCAAATTAATTACTTATTCATCATTCAATGCTAAGAACCATCAAATTAAATGAAAAAACATATTGTTCTTTATTGTAGAATTATTATTAAAGTTCATTATTTTTTTATATTTCAATTTTTATTAATTTATAAATAATTATAATAAAATTGATCCAAAATAAAATACGAATTCAAATTAATGAATGTATATCAACAATTAAAATGAAACATAATAATCAATAACCTGATCATTAAAGTATCCCATGCATGCAAGATTATTTTTTGCTCTACCACACTATTCATTTTTATATAACATTGATATTACTTCTCTATTACAATAACATTATCTCTTTTATGTGACACCATTTCAACATGAAATTTTTCTTAATACTATTTGTTTATTCATAAAACACCTTAATTGAATAATTTAATTTAAAAAATTCATTAAAAAGTTTTCATTTTACTTTGAAGTATAATTATATGGATTTATGGAATCAAAACCATATTGGTTTAAACACCGTTACATATATATATATATATATAATTTCTGTTTCTATATGTTATCTAAATTCATTATATTATAGTTTATCCATTCTTTTTGGATGACCTCACCACTGATTATTTTAAGTAACATCATTGGAGTTTTAAAAATATGTTTGGTTAATTTAAATAATAAAATGTTTCCCAAATAATTCTATATGAGTAACATAAAATAAATACTCAATTGGTTTTAGTGTTTGTGAATAAATTATATTTTCCAAAACAATTAAGTAAATTTTACGAAAAATTATTCTATTATTCACATGGAAGAACTTGTAACAGCTTCCACTAATTGGGTACCTATGAAATATACATTTATTTTATCTATTAGTAATCTTGTTCAATATTTTAACTTTTATCATAATATTAAAATGGTGGTTAATAAATCTTTTATGTTCTTGTTATACATCATTGTAAACCACAAACCATATAGTGTGTTGAATGAATTAGATTACAGTATGTAATATAGGCAATCATTGTTTTGTGTTTTCTCATAAATAATTTTGAGGTTACATACCCAAAAGAATTGATCGTCAATTGACTAATAAAGTTTAATTCCATAGATAATATTATCTATTATTTTGATGTTTGTTTGGAGAAATATAATTTTTTTATTCAATGAATCTAAATATATGTCTTAAATTCACTATTATTATATAAAAATCAATCATCAAGTATAATGGATTTAATATCAGGTAAATTTCATTTCCCATCTCATCTATGAAAAGTGCTTTAATTTATAACTATTTTTTGATTTTATAGATTTAATCTAATATATTTATTTACTAGAAAATTCTTCCATAATATTCACGAAAAATGACTATACAAAAATGGACATTAAACACATGAACTTTATAAATTTGAGTGTATCAACTGAATATGTTTCAATAAATTTATATCTACCAAAATGTGACCATTGATAATAAAGTTGAATTATAATTAAATGCCACAAGGGTTATACTTTCATGATTAATATCTGGATGATATCTCATAGCCTCAGATTTGGAAAGGTTATATATTATATTTTTTTACATAATAGAAACATTTATATTTAAACGAAAAGTTTCCTCTAACTTGAAAATTCAGGATGTGTCTTGATATTTAGAGAGAAAAGTTAGACATCATCTAGTTTATTATCCTTTTAAAGAGATGTGTTAGTAATTATCCTCCTAAATACACATATGTTCTTATAATAAATTCCCTTATACCAATTTTAACAATTAAAAGAGACACTGAATAGATTTTCATGCACACAATCAATATAGATAAAAGCATATGATATATCCATATTTATCATATAAAATAAGAATTATTTTGTATTTAATTATATATTATGTCTAATACTAGAACTAACCATTTCATACATTTGGATAATATTCTGAATATTATTAGTAGAATTTTTCTTTGATGAGTAAAAATTAATGATTAATCAATGAATCCATTAATTTACTCAATTCCATGTGTACATAACAATAATTATATTGAAATGATTATTTAATTATTTTATTGATTTATCATTAAAAAAATTCAATAGTAACTCATGTAGCATTGGAAAATAATTGTTTTCAATTTTGAAATGTAGTGTAAAAATACCCCATTTATTCAAATATGAATTTCATTAATTATTCATTTCAATAATTTCAATTAGATGTTATCCATATTTCCTTTAGGAATATCATGTTGAATCCCGAAAATTCAAGGCCTTTTTTAAATTAAGGAAGTGAAAAATTATATTATATCATTTATTAATTTTTACTTTATAATCCATAACACCATCATCTTCCTTCAACCTGAAAAAACCTCGGTTAATTATATTATTTTGAGAAGATAATAAGTTTTATTAATTCTAATTGAAAACATACTAAAAGTTTTTAAACATTTCCATGGAATTTTCTATTAAATTAAAATATTACTTATGTTTAGAATGAATGTTCATCATTTACCATAAATATTTGATTTTGAAATGACCAAAACCGCTAATAAAATATTAAATTATAGTTTTTGTATTTTTACATGATGTAACGCATATATTTTTATTATTATGACTTATTAAGATACTTATTTTCCAGTATTGAGTGTCGCATGTTATATTGTTTGTAACAATTATATAATCAAGAATTTATTTATTATAATTGTTAACAATCAATATCGTTTTAATGAACACACAATCATTATCAATTCAAATTTACAATAAATGGTTTATAATACTCTAGGATTATTATCATTAATAAAAATCAACTATACATTACATATATATTAATTATAAAAAAATTTGAACTATTGTATGAATATTAGATTTCTTATACTAAAACTATTAGATCCATAACAATAAATACAAATATTGAACATATTTTTTGATTTGATGTGGTAAAACTTGATAATATCTCAATTATATTTTACTTTATTAAACATTTAATCTCAAAATAAATCAAACACAACAAACAAATGTTTTAGTAAATTTTTTAAATAGATAGATAATCTATATATTTTATATCATTTTCAATATATCCCAAAATTAGACTTCTCACATTATACCCAATTTTATAAATCATTCATAATACTATTCTAAATTAAAAAGGGAATGGAAGCATTATAAATATTTATCATAGATAATCATGTATGGTTGACATAAGTGATATCATTGGATAATGGAGAAACCTCATCTCTATAATCTATTGTATACTAAAACAAAAATATACTTTATATTTAAAAATCATCACCAACTAAGACGTATCAATTTATACATTTATGTAATACATATTATTTATCTCATTTTAAACACTATATCACAAGAGTTTTAATAAAACCCCATATCTAAATGGTTTATTATATTTGTAGATTATCTACATGAAAACATTATATGACACACTAGAATTATTTTTAATTTATCGTGATATTTTATACCCATTTATAGACATTTTATATGTTATAAACCTATTTATAAATTGGGAAATGGAAAAATACAGAATTGTCATGTATGAAATTGTCCAAAAAGGAATCACATATCTATATAAAATCAATGGTCATAACATAAACATGAGAAAGTAATATAATTGTATAAATATATGATTAAAATTTATATAGACCAATAATAGATTCCCAAATAGAAGAAGAAAATTTTATCAAAAATGAGGAAACCTGTAAAATGAGATATGTATTAAGAGTTAAGAGACAATAAAAATATCATATGAGTTATATAATACAAAAATAAATAAAAAATGTTTTATTTTAAATATAAAATGATATCACAATATTTTTAATAATTCTATCCATAATATTTCCCACCCATAACTATTATGATCCTTGATAAATGATTGTTAGGTCCATGATCAACCTTGTGAATATAACTAACTACAAATTTGGTGAATAGATAATTATGTGAATATAGATAGTGACTATTATGATATATGAAAAGTATTATTAACATATTAAATTGATAATTTGATGAATTCTTAATCTTATGATCATTTCTCACCATTAGTCCATTTAATGAAAAATCAATTGAATATGGATAATGGATAATTGTTTATATTATTAATCTTATAAAATAGATAAATGACAATTAGGTCCAAGTTAAACAGTTTTATCATATGAGATATACCTAAGAAATGAGTTTTTGGCATATATAAGAATCCACCATAAAATCAGGACAATTTATATGCATGTTTGGCACAAAATTTATGATATATCATATCCTGAAGATTAATTGTTGATAACATTATGATTAGTTGGATTGTTAAATTGTCCCGAATGAAATTACATGAATAGTTACATTAGTCGATACAAAAAATTAAATAACCCAATTGGATTGTCTCATAAGGGAATGAAGGTAATAAATAATGTTTCATGAAATATATTTCTGAAGGAGAAAGATCTTTTGGAGGTATAATAAAACATAAGTGAAATAATAATAATATATTTCATAGAGAAAGTTTTCTCAATATCATGAAATGTTGATTTTATATGTCACATTCAATATAATTTTTATGAATGTGATTCCAATAATTGTAAAATATTTATTTCGATATAAATAAAAATAACAAAACCTTGAAACTAAATATCATATACTATTAAGTTAAAAGTTATTAATCTGAAGAAAAAAAAATAACTTTAAAATATTATTAATGAAATATAATGAGTTATTTTTCATACATTTTAGACTACAAAATGTTTTTCTAGTATCTATGGTATAGTATTACCAAGAGCGATATGCTATGTTGTTTTAATTCAATAATAATTTTATATTTTGGTTTATTTTTTTATATATGGGATAATTTTTAACGATGATTTTTTTTAAATGACTAAAAAAATAATTGAATCATCATAATATAAAATGATAATAATTCATATATTTTCTCTAGTATCATTCTATCTTCATTACATAGATATATTTTTAAACTTATAAACATATTAATACATGTCTCCAAACCCAAAACCATGCCTTAAATAATGTTTTACTTGTTGAGATCCATGAATGTAATTGTAGAGATAATCTACATCTATTAAGAGACAATGTTTTCACTCTATGACCATTGAGTACATTTATAGATGGATACTTACTATGCTTCAAATCCTCACTCCGAAATTAATTTGTTCAAATTGTAACATAAAAATTTCATCCATGAACATGATATGAATTGATAATCCAAATTCAATAAAATAAACATTATAATCAAAGATTTGTATATTTAAAATAAAAAATTTCTAAATAAAATTTCAAATAATTTGAACAATAAGTATCAATCAAAATAAAATAAAAAAATTAGATAAAATTAACATTTTTAAATTAATGACATACCTAGGAGAACAGATTAAACATTTTAATATACTATGTTCATCCACCAAGTGACTGTCAAATAATATTACGAGTGTATGATAAATATTCCCATTTCATATCTTTCAAAGAGTTCTTTGGAAAATAATCCTTCTTAATATCTCTAAAAATATTCCAATATAACTATTATGTGATTCTTCATAATAAATCCTTCCCTAAAATGATATATGATTACCCAAAATAAGTCATGCACATACTCTATCATCAAAGACAACATTAATACTATCTACTTTAACATTCTCTAATATATCCTCCACATGGAATTTTTTAACTAATAGTTATACCCTTGGGATAAATTTAGTAAATACATCGTATCTAATGTGAAATAACAACATGCCCTAGGATTAATATAACTTTATTTGAATCTTGATTCATTCATGGATATATTCAATGTTAATCGAATCCTATTACCATATTGTATGGCCCCATCATATAATTATAGATTATTCTCATATACAAAACTATAATCAATGAAGATCACTATAACTCTTATATATATTTTAATTCTATTAGATTTTAATTAGGGAATATGTATTTATACTTTTAATTCCCCATTGCAGTACTCTTACAGTGATTAGATTCAATCATTTACCATGAGTCAATTCTTCATCATCCTTAACATAAGAACTATAATGATTGAATGATTAGTGGTATCCATTGGCTACCATGATGTTATGTGTATTATATCATCATGTCTTAGTTGATTTTGTGTTTCATAACCCTTCTTCACATTCATAACAATATTCACCCAAAATATTTGTATACAATCATAATGATATGTACATTACCAATCACTGAACAACTACCCATTAATATAACATTTTTTATATTGAATGGTATAACTCAAATAGTATAGTACATCACCAATGCCATAAACAAAGGCTTTTAGACTCCTCATTGGAAGGAATATTATCTTACTCAAGTACACACATATTGAGAAAATGGCTTTAATCATGACTCTATAGTCTGAAAATAATATCTAGAAAATGATTTCCCCATAAAAGGTTCATTTAAAAGATAATAAAATAAATACACACCATAAAAATAGAATAATTGGGAATATTGAGTCATTACTAGTTTGTTTCTTAATTATTTATACCAAAAAAATAATACATTGAGAATAATTCAATCACCTGATTCAGGTTTGCCCTACTAATATAATTGTCATTTTAATGGGATGGGTACACTATATTAGAGAAAAAAATTGATAATAATGTTCATAGGCATCATATTATTAGTAAAGTAGCTTATGTGTTTACATCATTCAAACTCAAATGCATAAAATATTTATCCAGTTATCTTTGTTCTTACATGAAATGTGTTCATTATCTATAATTCATTAGAGTTATGTAATAATTTTTAATCATTAAGGATACATCAATTTTTCATATTCTAATATGCTAATTTAATATTGTACCATAATTGAATATCTCCAACATGAAACCTTAATCCCATATACAATATTCATTTAATTTATTTATTCACACTCAACAACTCTAGAATACATATCGTTGAATCGATTTTCTCGGTTATTTCATCATAAATAATTATAGGGCCTTTAATAAATTGAAATCATATTCATTAGTAGCGTTATAAAAATTCCATGGCATGACATTGATTAATGGGAATGGTTAAATGAGATAACCACAATGTTATTCAAACTATATTGGACTCATGATAGATTTATATTAAGTTATTATTTTTAGTTGTTACAAAACCATTATGGTATCTTTTTTCATTATCTATACTAATTGGGGTTCAAAAACATGGTAGGATGAGATTAAACATTCAGGGTAGCTTCAAATTCCTCATCATGTGGTATATTTGGGTTAGGAATAATGGTAGGATGGTTTAGTACATTATGGTCATTTGACCTTCCATATGTCCACATATGTCCATTATGAGGTTTCTTCGACAGTTTATTGATTTTCAAAATAGGAATCCGCTGCGTCATTATCACCCACATAGAAAATAATTTTTGATAAAATTTATAATCAGTGATAATATATAAATTTCAAATATAATATTAAATTTTAATATACATATAGAAACAAAAAATATATTCCATTAATTGATATCAAAAATATAAATTTACAATATTTAGAATCAATAATCCAAAATCAAATATTTTTATTTTTATTCATATAAAATTTATTAAAAAATAATTATTAGAAATATAGATGTAAATTCATCTTATGAAATTTGTATATTTTAACAAAAAAATTATAAAACATAATTCCATGAACTAATATTTTCATGGAAATGTTAAAACAGTAAAAATTCAATAAAAAAATTATAATTCCATATAATACTCTAATTGAACCAAAAAATTTCAATAAATGAAATAAAATTCATATATATCATGTGATAAAATATATATAAAATAACTGACATTAAATTATCCCACCCATAACTTTTTTATTCTTCCTAGGAATCCAATTCTAAAATAATATTAGATAATACAATCATATAGGGTATACAATTTGTAGTATAATAAGGATATAGATTTCCCACATATTTTCAATAAAAAACATTATCATGTAAAAAAGCTAATTCTCACGTAAAAACATTTTTAAGGGAAATTTTTTTAGTCTTACAATTATAATTTGATATTGAAAATCATGAAAAAGGATTTAATAGGAATAAAATATTATTTTCATAAAAAATTTAAGCATCTCATTTCTACCAGGTGAATAGAAAAAACATAGTTTATAATAAATAAAAATATCACATTTGGCTATATGGAGTGGACATACTATTTTTTAGTGGAAGGAACAACAAATCTAGAATATATGTATTTATAAATTTAAAGTTTTTCATGGACTACAATTTTGATTAAATAGTTCCCTTAATGCAACTATTAAATATTTCAATGATTTTTTTTAAATTTTAAATACAATAATGATTGTAAATATGACATCCAATATTAGGTTTAAAATTAATGTGATATTATAAATTGATGAAATTTATAAAACCCATGGAAAAAAATGGTTAACATTCCAAAAGAGAAAAAAAGTCATATACTTAAGAAGAATAATAATGAGCAGGTTAAAAAAATTGATTCTCAACAAAAATAAATTTTACATATTGTTATGTTTTTATATGATTACAAAAATGAAATATAATTAATCACATTTACGAACCCTCCAACAAACATCAATCCCAATATAGTCCCTAAAATTGATTTCCATAGTCAATAAATGATTATTGAGTAATTTAATGTTTTAAATAGATTTCTTAATTTCTAAAATGAGAAATAATTTCAAAAATGTTATAAGTATTTTCTAATTTTAATTAAAAAAATAATAGGTATATCATATTATTCAAAATAGATAACAAATAATTACACAAACAAAAAATCATCAAAAAATTTAAGATATTAAAAAAAATATTTTCATTAAATAAATTTATAATATTAATATCAATAACGAATGTATACCATATATGAAATGCTACTAATAAAATACATAATTACAATTAATTTTAGAGTATATTAAAACTTATTTCCATATATAATCTCATCATTAAACAACAAATTTCCCACGAATTGTAATAACAATTGAAAATATAAACTGGAAAATTATATTTTAAAAACCTCAAAGTTGAGGTGAATAAAATTTATTGAATATTATAATATTGAAAAAAAAAATCATTATTTAATTTAATCACATGATCCCCTTCTTTTCATGGATTCCCACCCTGATTTCGATCAAATTTTACCTCCTAAATTTGAATAAAATTATATTAGATTTTATAAATATAAATTTATGTAAATTGTGAAAAAATGTTTAACCTATTATATATTATTGTAAAGAGAAATATATTATAACCTCATTTTATAATTAGATAACATATATTATCTACTATAATAAGATGTTTATTCTTGTTAAGAATCCCAATAAGAAACACTCTTTAATAATTCAACATTCTATACTCTTCATTAGGGTGCCTAAATTTTCAAATAATGAATTTGACATAGGAAATATCATGATTTCTAATGGTGAATAGAAGAAAAAAAATGCTTCTCCGTAGACTTATTAAATTTTTATATATGTAAAATTATAAAAAAAAATTAATCACCAGACTATAATAGATATATCCAATAAAAATAAATTTATACATACTGTTAATATGTAATGGATGTTAAAACATTAAAATATCATTGGTATTAAATATCATTAATAAATATCTCATAAATTAATGTTTACATAATCACTAATATAAATATCATTAGTATACTCACATTTATTGTGCATGTTTCATTCTTTAATAGATCTATAATCTTTATAGCACCAAAATGGAAAATACGATTTACATTAAATTGGAGAACAAATTTGGAATTGAATCTTAATACGAAGAAGTTATGTTTGAAATAAAATAGGATAAATATATAAAAAACTAAAAATATTTTTTCAAAATTAATGCATCATGAAAATATATTTATCACATTAATAATCCTTGAATTTTCATTGTTGTTATTCTTAATTTATTTTTACTCCTACAAACAAAAAACTCACACTTTTATATATATGAAAATGTTTAGATTGCGTGATTTAATAGTATAAAATATGCTATTTAATACCCCATATTTAGATTACATGATCAAATAAGCACTATAATATATGGTGACATCCCAATTGTTTTTATATATAGTATTTTATACCCCATAATGAATCTTTAAGTCATAATTTCCAATCATCATTATTTTAGATGTGTATATTTTCAGTAATATATTTGATTTGTTTATTTAATACATTATTCATATCATTTTATTAATAATTTTGGTGTATAAAAACTTAATGATTAACATAATAACTTTTTAACAATACTCACATCATCATATTATAAAATAATATTCCATGTTCTATAATAATAGACCACACATCCAAAATTTATTAAATAGAACTCTGTCGAAATATATGGACATAGAATGTTCATCAAAAATAATTTCGGGTATATCTTCAATCCATTTTGACAAAAAATCAACAACATGAAATAATTAATAAATTATAAAGAGTTAGTAAAAAGGCCGTTGAAATCCACCCCACAAACAATAAAGTTATTACAAAAAAATGGTTATTGGAGAATCTTATTTAATTGATATATTATTCATGTCATTTACTTGATTTAAATGCCATAAATTTCTTCACAAGAATCAATAAATATATTTTTGAAAAATAACTTTGTATACCAAAACATCTAAGATATCCTTCAATGGAAAAAGTGGTATATGAAACACAAAATATAACATAATTATAGAACATATACAATATTATAATTTGGATACTACCCCTAATAATCGGATCAATTATCCAATTCTAGAGTTGTGGATTATTTCTTAAATATTTTGTGGGATCAATAATAATTTCATTGAGAAATTCAAATAAAAACAAGGGATGTGTTACATTTTTTTCAAAAAATTGCACTATGTCTATAAACTATCGAATCATATCATCAATACTGTAATACAATATTTATCTAGGAAAAAAATTGGATGTATTTAAAATACTAATTTACATTAAATGATTCGACAAGTATCTTAATAAAATGTGAATAAATTTTTTTCTCAACTCATTTTATAATTTGGATCTCTATATGAAATTCTTGTAGTAATAATATCTGGTTAAACAATTTTTTATTTAATTCATTTTTTTCTTGAGAAATATATTATTTGAATGGTTTGTGATATCCATCTTCATTGACTCCAAAAAATAAAATACAGGTTTATATAGGGATGGCATAATGGATAATAAATATTTATGTAGTTGATTTATAATTTTATTGGTCATCATCTAACTCCTTCAAATCATAAGCAATAGAGTGTTGTTTCCATTAAAATATTTTCCCATGGGAAACCACTAAATAGAATTTTGAAGAACCAATCATAAATTTTAAATTAAATTATTTTTTTCCTAACATATGTGTTGGGAAACTGGAATATTTTTTAGTACATTAATTTTTTTAATACATTTCATTTCATGGTCAAAGGGAGATTATTCTTCTTAGAATCATAACAATGGAAATGGAATTTGACTACAATATTCAATGAAGCTCCAATAGAATCCATCTGGTAAATGAAACTATAAAATATCCCTCACAATACTTTGGAAAGGAAATGAATATATAATTCCTAATTTTTAATCATCTAATGAAATCCAATTCCCTGAATCCTAATGATGAAGATCATGTCCCCATAGAACAATAACATATAATTTTTAAATGATTAAACCAATTTCATTATAAATTATTAAAACAATTTCATTTTAAATGGTCACTCAAATTAAATAAAGTATATGTATTAAAATGAAATTAAATTATTAAATATATATATAAATAATTAATTCATCTATAAATACTAACATATATTTATTGAGAAATTAATAAAATCCCATGAATCATTGAGAATATAACCATAGACATCAAGGCATACCACTACCACTAATTAGTTTTTTTGAGCTCCTATTATGGTGTTTTTATTTATTTTCCCCCACTTTCACATAGTTCATTCCAATAGGGATTCATCAAATATATATTGTTTTATTCTTCACTCTTTTTATCTTATTTCAAAAGATGTGGAGTTTGTTAAATCTAAGATTATTTGCTATGGATTTTTAATGTTCACATTTCCAGGAAGAGTATATCACCATCATTATATTATTTCTCCATTCCTATCATTATGGTAATCCCATATTAGATTCATATACAATTT
This sequence comes from Viscum album, assembly GCA_963277665.1. Classification (NCBI taxonomy): domain Eukaryota; kingdom Viridiplantae; phylum Streptophyta; class Magnoliopsida; order Santalales; family Viscaceae; genus Viscum; species Viscum album. The sequence goes on along the minus strand of OY728146.1, from coordinate 1,550,255,078 downwards.
CATTGAGATATTTATTGAGGATCAATCAAATATTTTGATAGTGACCAACACTAGTGAACAACTTGTCTACATCATATCTAAATAATCTCATCACTAATATTGTCTATGTATTTTTCTTGTAGTAATATTTCGGATGATTGGAGTTGGAATAGTGTTTTATAAGTGTTACAGTGTGGTTTTGGACCTCATATGGATTTATTAAGTGTTCTTAGAAGACAAATGATGTGGGATCTTGTTGAAGAATGGTTGTGGGGATGACCTGTTATAGATTTTCAACAACACTCATTTGGGATATGTTGGTGATGGATGAAGAATTTGTGAGGGGTAATCATAATGCCATTATTAGTAATAAAATTACATTGTATGATCAAATTTCCAATAGTCAGTTATAATGTTGTTTTGTTGTATTCTAGACAATACATTTTTTTTACAACATGATTGTTAGGATACTAATGTGTTTGAAAAAATTATTTCTTGTCTTATTGCATTTGGTGTATTGATTTTCACAACACATGTGGTGGTAGAACTATTTTTATGGGTGGATATGTTGAAATTAAAAATCATAGATATATTCCATTTCTAGATGGAATGTTTTTTTCTCTGACATCGACTCATTCATATAGTTTTCATTCTTGTTTTTATGCATCGCGATGGAAGACAATGAATTCATTTCTTAATTTTTTAAGTTGGTGGATCAATAGAATGATATGAGTGATGGAAAATATCAAATATTCATCCCAAAAACTATGAAATTTTTTAGGGGTAATATTCCAAGTTTTGTGGATCATCATGGTATAGCTTCTTGGAAGGGTGAAAGACATATTCATCAACTGATTTCAATATTGTGGTTTCTAGAAGATAGTGTGTCAATAATTTTTCTAAGGATTATTTGGATGTTTTCTTTCATGTGACCATTTAGGACTATATAAAAAAACAAAGGTTATTTATATTTAATTAAAATGTGACAATACATCATTTATGTGTACCGTCATTACCTAGTTCTCAAAAAAAGATTTATGTTCACCAAATGTGTATTGACCTTCATCCTAATAAAATAATTAACCACAATAATTTTTAAGGTTATTGGTTCATGGAAAAGACAAAATGGAATTATATAATAGGAAAAAAATAAATATTTTACAAGTAAATGTTGTTTTATTAGGCCATCTACTGTTATATGAATTATTAAATTTTATGAAAATCCATCTAGAAAAAAATAAGACCGCCCGGCTTACCATCCAATAATTTGATCAATAAAATTAAAAAGGATGTGGTCCTTACTAATAACATAGTTTAGTTTCCTATATTACATGTATACCCTTAACATATCAGACTTACATGCTAACAATAATTACCATAATTCATTTATGATAACTATGAACCCACCATACATAAGTATAATATGGACATGACGTAATCGTTTGATTTACAAAATATGGTACTTTATACAAGGGTCTAGAACTCTAGATACATTCATTTTATAATAAAAATAATGGTTTGTAGTTACCCACCACCTAAATTGTTTAACAGTTTTATAATTACCGTCAAAATTAAGCACATCCTAGATAATTGTAGGAATGGTCGTTATTAATTCATTTAATGACCAATAATTCCCATAGAATGATTTTTAGGGATATATATGTGTTAGTTATATAATTAACATAGATAAAAACATCAATTATGATTGGAAGTATATTCTTTCATTCTATATATACATATTTTATATTTTATTTCAATAATTTTAGTTCTATTGTTTGAGGTGTACCCTTTTAAGAAAAAAATAGTTTTATGGGTTCTTTAACTCCTATTCCATCTCATAATTCATTCTTTATGTTATGATATTTTTAATATTTTGGAAGAATATTGAAACCATTCCAAGATATTGAATATCTTATAGCATTAAATTAATTATTAGATAAAAATTAATTCTCATATTGTGACCTGTTTAATATATTAATGGTATGATTTAATGTTTTAAAGAGTGGATTCTAATAAAAAAATATTGGTGAATGAATAAAGTAGCATAAAATAATCCTGAATTATTGATTTTAAATCATTTTCATCCAATTGAGTTTTAAGTTCCTCTATTATATGTGAATGTATTGAAAAATATAGATGTTTTTAAAATTTCATTAAAATACTAATTCATTTCAATATAAATTTATATAGTTAAATTATATGTTTTTCCTTATTCATTTATAGAATTCATTGAAAACATGATACTTTTAGAAACATAAGAATATGTTTCAAATTAATCATATATTTTTTAATGATCATTATTTCATGGTCTTTCAAAATCAATATAAATTCAATATAATTAGATCAAATTATTTTTTAATAAATTCATAAAACAACTTTGTCAAAAATAAATCTATAATATTAAGTTGTTGTTTTATTGAATTTTGATATGGGTTTTAAGGATTTAATTAAATAAAGATATACCACACATCCTCCAAAATATGATGATAAAATCACATTGCATAAACATATTGTAGTTTTTGATATATTTGAAATGGTTCTTCTATATATAATCGGACCACATATATTGAATTTATTAACTTACAACTATATTATATAAACACGATATGGGAAATTATGGTACCTAACCTTTATTAGAACATCATAAATGACACCACATCGCATAGATAGACTTATATTGGCTAGCTATATGACTATCTCATCTTTAATTACCTCTACAACATATAATAATTAATAAATAGTTTAAAGAACAAAATAAATATGGGCCAGTAAATCAAATATCACATTGTAAAATTGATGGTTTCCAATAAAATAGTTCTTATATATTGTACATGGATCCATTAATTTAAAATAAGAATAGTTTTGGATCATATTGGATTCATTCCTCCATAATATGATTTTCCAACAATGTGTAAACATCCTTTTAAGTGTAATAATTTCTATGAGAAATTACCTTTTAATATAATTATATAGAAAGAATATAAAATGATAAAATTAACATAGATCATAATAATTTCAATACCAAATTCCATTTCTATTTTTCAATCATCATTTTTTTTAAATGGATTACTTCCTTGGAAGTATGAAAATGGATCGTTATATATGACCAAGTCGTTATTAAATATGTTCTTCCCATTTTAAGAGAAAATTTAATTTATTGAACTTTCTATGAGTTCTTTCTAGTGCGATTTAATAATTTTTTCGTAAATTAAAATTTTTCAAATATCATATACAATAACATGTACAATATTTTTTATAATATCATCATGTTCTATTTTATTTATTACATATATACATAAAAAAAGTTAATCTTAAATAAAATATTTCATTTTTTAGGGAATTTTAGTTCCACTACCTTTTCTCATGGAACTGAAATTATATTTACCTTCTTGGTTCACATTATATTTGGTTGTAAAATTCAGAATTTCTTGATTATTAATCCAAATATTATATGTTTCTTTTTGAAAAATATTTCGTATTAGATTTTTTTAATAGAAATTATTTATTTTGAGATATGTATGAAATTTATTTATCATATCCCATGTCATTTGAATTACATTTGTTATTATTTTGAATTAGAATGGGATACGTGAATGATTGGTTCCCTTAATTTTTATATGGTTTGTAATTATACCAAACTAATCCTAATGGAACTTATGAAAATGATGATTATTTGAATACTATGTTAATGACTATGTGAAGGGAAAATTTATGTGCTATGTACATTAAATGTAATTTGTGTATAGTGGATGTATCATTCTTATGTAATGTTATCACCAGCAAGGGGATATATATGGACCCTTCAAAGAAAAAGGTTGTTGAAGAGTGTCCCAGACCAACATCTATAGTGGGGATTTGTAGGTTTTTGGGTCTCTTAGGTTATTATCGATGATTTCTAAAGAACATTTCATAATTTTCAAACTCACTAACCAAGAAGAAATGAAATGGATTAGTGTTTGTCTAAATTGAAGAATGTGAAGACTGATTTATGTAGTTCAAAAAGTTGTTCATAACTTTGTCATCACTCACACTCCAAACAAGTGGAGAAATCTTTATGGTGTACAATGACATTTCGATGATGGTATTATTATTTTTACTCATGAAAAATTATAATGTGACTTCATAAGCCTCAAAGAATCTCAAAATCCATTAGTAAAACTATCCTATTCATGATCTGGAGTTGATGGTTGTGATCATTGCATTTAAAATATCGTTGAATTATCTCTATGGGTTGATTTTTGAGATATATACTGACTAATAAAGTCTCAATAAAATTTCACACAAAAATAGTTTAATATAAGCCAGAGAAGATGTATAGATATCATCACAGTTTATAAGTTCTCAATACACTACCATCAAAGTAAGGTAAATAAAGTAGTCGATGCACTAAGTAAAAAAGATCCTACATCCTTATAAATTATGAGAATAAAAAAGGATGTGATATTCTATTATTTTTATAGGATTGACATGGGAATATTTAAGGTAGGATCACCATAAATCATTTCTCCTATAATTACTCAACCATCCCTCATAGAAAAAATAATTGATGCTCAAAGGAAAAATATGATTTTAAAAAAAGGGTGGAAGCCATTTAAAATGGAAAATCATCTCTGTTCATGATTAATGAGGTATGAGTTATATGATTTGGGTCAAAATTTGTCATAACATATGATCCTGATAAAAATAAGGACCTATTGAATGATGCATATATCTCAACCTTCTATATTCACCGAGGGAGCACAAATATGTATTGAGGTCATTGAGAGAACTTTTGGTGGGATATTTTGAATAAGGGGATTGTTTTGTATACAACAAAGTGCTTGGTATATCAAGAAGTGAAGGATGAAAGTCATAAATCTAAGGGGATGATGCGACTACAAACCATACTAACCTGGAAGTGGGAGAACATCACCATGGACTTTGTCAATGGACTTCTAAGCACATCCTATGGAAAACAATTCAATATGGGTCATTGTGGATTATCCTACAATGATATCACCCAATATCATAATTCGACATAAATTCTCATTGGATCATCTTTTGACGTTATATAACAAAGAGGAGTTAAATAAGAATATATTACCACTAACCATAGTGTCCGATAAAGATATGAGATTCATCTTGAAGTTCTAGAATAGTATCCAATATGCTCTAACTATTCAACTAAACAATAGTATGGCCTATCATCCTCAAACTGATGGAAAATCATGATGAACTATTCATACACTAGAAGTTATGTTGAGATCATGTTGTATGGACATAAAATTAATGTGCTCCAACATCTTCCACTAGTCAAATTCTCCTACAACAACACTTTTTACTCGAGCATCTGAATGGCACCATAAATATCCCTCTATGGGAAAAGGTATAGAAACCCGACGTGTTGGGATGAAGTTATTGATATTAAGCTACATGTACTTGAAATGGTCTAATAAATTGTGGAGAAGGAGAAAACCATTCTACATGAAATCAAAAAACCAAATATCGACAAAAGACATATGTAGATAATCCTTGAAGAGACCTTGAGTTCAATGTTGTAGACATGGTACTTCTATGTATATCCTCGTGCTGGAAAGTCATGAGAATTAAGATGAATGTGGAGTTATGTTTGAGGTACATCATATCCTTAGATAATATTGATCGTGTTGGGGCTGTGGAATATCGACTAAAACATCCACATACAATAAAAAAGTACACAATGACTTGTGTGTATCCCTCTTAAGGAAGTTCATAACCAAACTATCACATGTACTATCATTAAAGGTGGTATAGTTAGAGAACAATCTATCATAAATGGATCATTCAGTGATGTTCTTGGATCTTAGAGATAATGTTTTAAATATCAAGATTACTCACCTAGTCAAAGTACTGTGGAAGAATCGTAAGTACGAAAAGGAAACAAGGGATGTAGAGAATGCAATGATGGAAAATTTTCCCCACCTGTTTATTGATTAAAGTGTAAAATAAAATTTCAAGGGTGAAATTTCATATGGGGGTAATAATGTAATGACCCTTGGTTTTATTAATGGAAATTACCTTCTTATAATTATGTCATTTAATCGCATGAAATCAAAATACACTAAAATATTATTCACTATGTGATCATTAAACATAATATTGTCACTTGGGTGATTTGAATTTTGAAAATTTTACAAAAACTATTATGATCCGTATTATTTTTGGAGTATGATAAGGAAAACATATTTTTTTAGTGAATAGTAATTAACCCTCATGAATTGTAACGTAACCCTCATGAATGGTTATTCATCCTAAAGAATAATTCCCTCCCCCATGAATGTATAAATAATATTTAATCATCATATAAGTGATAATATTACCATAGTAAAAGAATTGATATTTTTGTAAGTCATAAATAATTTATTACAATTAATTAATTAATTAAATTGAATGTTAATTTTCATAAAATTGTTTCAAAAATTAACAATTTTATGTCTTATGGTTTTAAGATAATTCTATAATACCTAATGTAATTTTTGAAAGCGTTTTAAAATTAGTTATAGTTTTAAAATCTATATTTTTCATGTAAATTATTATTTTAATTAAAAACTAAATTAATCATACATAGAAACATAATCATTAGAAATGGATTTTATGTTTGGATTCCAGACATAAAAAATTATTATGGTGAATTTTAGGGTTTTTTTCTAAAATATTTGAATTTTTATGAATAGTAAAATATGGTAATTTTCCGTCTATCTACATTATAAAGTAAATCTCCTATTCCTAGAATCAGTGCAGATGTATGCAACCTTAGTTTGAATTCACAAGCACATATTACAATTTTTTGTCCTAGAATCATCACAATTTATTTTTAATGGAAGAACTAAAAATTAACGATTAAAATATTAAGAAAACCCACCCCCTTCCACTCAAAATTGCACCCACACTCTTCTATTATATTCACTCCTCTCAATCCTTGTGCCTTCCCTTAATTCATCCCAAATGTCTCCCCAATATCCTTCCCCACGTCCATCACCCCTTAGTCTCCTCAAAAGACTGAACACTCTACCCATTAGGGGATCTCAGGGAAGATTAATTCCAGATGTAAATTCCTCTTTTCTTTTCAATAATTTTGTTTTGATATTCCATTGTGCTCTTTTTTTCCTTACCATAACCCATCAAAATGGTATGAAAACTCTAGTACCATAAATGTATAGTAATTTTTTTTGATATTGGGATAATTCATTCTCATATCTCCTTTCCCCTCGTATTATTCAAAAGAAATGAAAACACCTTTCAATATGTATTAGGTTATCACATTCAGGGATGACTGGTTATCAATTTATATTACCATCTTCAATTATAGTCCTAAAACCATTTTTATGGGTGAACCAGACTATTAAAAATTTATTTTATATTATGTGATTTTCTATAATCCTTTTTCACCCATGATGTAAAATAATAATAGAAAAAATGTTAATTGTGATAATAATAGCCAAATTAATCCAAAAGCCTATCATTCGTGTTTTATATAATGATTTACCTTCACTCCACATAACCAAATGAATTTTAAAATCATGTATTATTGGGTATATTTACTATTTTCATATACATTTAATTCTGGACAACTATTTTAATCCTACATGTTTATCCAAAGATGAATATAATTGAACGGATCATTAAAACCAATAAATAAAACACTCATTGACAATGAAATTGAACCTATTAACTCCTAAAAAGAACACGAATGTAATTATTAAAGCTATATGAAATCAATAAAATTAGTGGTGGTTCTGCATTATTAATTAATGAACCTAATTTGATTATTCAGGTCAGTAAGATCAAACGAAGAACACTGGCAGGCTTAATGTAAGGGATCCTCTCTTTCTCACATTTATTCCAGAATATCATCTATGTTATCTACATTTATGTGTAATTATTAATATTGGGGTATGATTTAAAACCTTATACATACTACCCTCATTATTTATAAAATATTATAGACTACATTTCTATCTCATTATACCTCCCTAGGTACACTTGATACCATACTGATATTCTATAAGAGATTCTACCCAAAACAATTTCTTTTCGGGATGCTCCTTCCTTATTTCTACCAAAATGATGTTATCTATTCTGTTTATGTACATCAAATAAATTATATTTATACTACCCAAAGCCATTTATTGAGATCCATTCATCTTTCTATTTCAAGGATATACATATTTTTATTTCCTTCCTCAAATCGTCCATATAAGAAACCCCATTTTAAGGTATCTTCTAGAATTGGTAGTAAATTTCAATGGAGCAATACCATCTGTTATAAGGCACATTGGAATTTAAAAATGACAATTTTTATTATTAAATCATTCATGGATCACTACTAATTTTTTACACAAGATTATTTAAATGATTATTTTAAAAACCGATTAGTGTTTTCCTTAAAACCTCACTAAATGTTTTTAATTCAAAATATTATTAAATCATATTTTCAAATGTTTTCTCTTTTTTTAACATCACCTACCATGATATATGCCTATTTTACCTTATTAATGTCCATGTATGTTCTAAAGGATTTCTTTCATGGAAACTTTATGATAAACCCATTCATTATGTTTTATGACATGATTATGATAACCCTTCCATTCCATGGGTTCTCTTATTTTTATGATTGTTTTAGTATGGTTCAATATGGTGCATTAATATTCATGACCATGTTAATATGGTTGTGCCCAAATAGCACTCCAATTCAAAGGGAAATTTTAACTCTTGTGAGATGTTATATGAAATGGTCTTTTTGGTTAGACATGACTCGTGAAACCATGTGAAATGATCTTGGTGGTTAACCTTGACTTGATCTTATATATTTGCGACAATAATTGAATCATACCAATGTGATGATTTATGTTGCTTCCACATTAACATTAATTCTTGTATATATGAACCCATGTTTATGTATTATGATTCCTTTTGTTCCATGCCTATTATTTTCATTACGTTATGTCTTCTTTCACATGTACTAATGTTTTAATGCTATGATTTTCCCTTACTATGCTTTAATCTCATCCCTTTGTTCATGTGATCCCTAGGCTAACCATTACAGTTGTAAGGGCTCAAAGTAAGTTAGGAATTTTTTATGAAGATTAAATAAATAAGGGTTTTATAAATCCCATGTTTTCCATTTTTTGTACCTATTCATCAAATACACAAGACTTCACAATCCTTGGAAGGTTTTATTATGTGTTATTATTCTTAATATCATGTTATGTTTTCTTTAAAAGTCTAGGAATTCCCTAATCCATACCCTAAATCAAATCAAATAATATCATTTACAACACAAACGGCTCTTATGAGAAATAGTAACCACTAATCTCAATAGAACAGACAGTTTAATGTTTAATACTCTCTAATAACAGTCCCTACGGTTTTCCAATGGTTATAACTCCAACTAATTTTTCAGAATCCAATAAAAATTTATTTACAGAAATAGGAGATAATAATTGAATTTTGTGTTCTAGTATCAAAATATAAAAAATTAAGAATATATCATTCAATAATTTTACATCTGAGAATTGATGGTTCGACATCCATAATAATCATAATAGTCTACATGACATGTAGCTGACTAGACCTTCTCCTACGGGCTCTAGCCTCACTCCACTGATCTATACCCTGAACCTAATACTGTCTTTACTATACTAGGTTACCATGTGCTTTTCCTCGCCAAAAATGTCTGATGGAACTTCAACTATGTGTCTACTAAGTTTTAGTTGAGACCTTCAATGAATCTATATAATATATTATTCACCAACCAAATATCTTCTATAGTAGTCCCCTATAAAACCTCTTTAGTAGTCCCAATTATATGTATGAATGATACTCTAAATAGGGTTCTAGAAATTTATGTTTTCCCATATTTACACATAGATATACTTTCATGACCTGCATTCACCAAAAGGAGGGAAGGGTCAGCAGATTGCCAGGCCCTTCTTTCTTTAAGTTGAAGGAGAGATAATGACCCCCGAGACCCGCCTTCAATAGGACCTAGAGTGGCGACTAGCACCAAGGGTTTAGAAATTTCTCACAAATGGAAGGCATTACCCCTTTTTGTTTTATAAGATCGAGAGATGAGATGATGAAACTCAACAACACCAAGGTAAAAGAAAAGTAAAACCAAATGAAATAAACCATTCCCACATGCATGTTCTAAAAGTAAAACCACAAAGTAAAAGGGCGACAACAAAGGTAACTACCCAAGAAGAAAAACAGCAACTGCAACTGCCCCAAAGGTCCCAGCTAGTATAGTCTTGCTCGATCCCCGAAGTCCTCCTGGAAACCTGAAATCAGTTTTATATACGTAGGGTGAGCATACAAGTACACTCAGTAGGGAAAACCACAGACTCTCGTGCATAAGTGGGGGAACGTACTAAAGTCCCGTGAGAAAAGGAGTAAACCAAACACCTATCAAGGAAAACTATCCACCCCAGGCCTCACCAAGGCACACTCCCCAAATAACGCAAGTCAAGTAATATATATATTAAGATCACATCGATGTTGGGTACCCCTCGCCACTTTCCCACTGGTTATTGAGACATCCTACGCATCGGACCAATCCTGCCATTCTCACCGCAGTCCCACTGCCACACCCGCCCGCACACACCTAGGCCTCAACCGCACGCAGTCCCACTGCCAAAATCCCGCCCGCACACACCTGGACCTCAACTGTCACATGTAACCATGCCTGTAAACACCTAGGCCAGAGCAACCACCACTACGCCCGAAGACACCTGGGCCTCATCCCGAAGACACTTGAGAAACCACCTGCCCCACACACCTGGCCAACCACCACACCACCCCGCCCGAAGGTTCTTGGGCTAATAATGGACCTCAGGCCATCACAGCCTACCCGAAGATACTTGGGCTATCCGGGAAAGGGAGCAAAAAGGAGCTAATAACCAGCCACTAAGAATAGTGTTGGGAAAAACACCCTCCCCTATGAAATGGGGGTGTTTGGCACTAAGTGCTCAACTTGGGTGGGGCACGAATAAGAAACACAAAGCTACAAGTACATATATATATATATATAGGTAACACGCACTCACCCAAAGATAGGTTTTTCTTCAGACAGCCTACAGATCACAACAGTACTCAAGTCCGAGTCACAACTCTCTCCAACAAACCCCTTTGTCCCATTCTTATTTCACGTTCAGTGTTAATGTTCAGATAAGTTCATGAACTACTAGGAAACTAACACCATAAGCAAAACCAAGGAAAATAGTCCAGTCAATCATCAATTTAAACATTTTCTTCACCAACAGAGGATCCCACCCGAGTTTGTGATATAGACAAGTAACCATCGAGTCTTAAAACTCATAATCACCGAAGCCACATCAATAGGGGATCCCATCCCCAGTTTCATAACCACCGAAAGCATAAAAGAACAGGGGATCCCATCCCCTCCCACATCTACAGCAATCGACTCATAAGAGAGAACCACCAAAACACTGCCACCAACACTAAGCAAGGCCAAGCCTGTATCTTCAGATTTAAAAGATTTTACACGTTCTATGATTTCAATTCCATTTGACCGGGGTTAGAACCGAAGTTATTGATCCTGGTGCTTTCAATTTATTCAGCCGGGTATGCGTGATTAACCAATTTACGTTTTCACAGCAGGAGTTTACAACCACAACAAGCCATTTAAAACATCAGCAGGGGTTCATTAGTGCACAAACAACGACCACCAACAGCCTCGATTTTTAGAATGCATAAGCCATCACAACTCAACAAGATGGCCATAAAAGAAACAACATAAAAATAGAAGACAGCATCAACGATCACAGCCCCCCCTCCTTTATTTAAATAATTCGTTCATTATCTTTAATTAGGTATGGTTTATCCAATTCTACAGAATCAAAAGCACGCCCACCCCACATGATACACAAAAGATAGAGGCAAAGGAGAAATTCCCTACTTGTTGATTGATGATCGACGCTTAGGCCAGGCACGAATCTTTATGGATAACGATGCGCCCATTGCACCACAAGCTGTTTGTGAAAATCCGCGATCGAGGAAAGGAGAAACCACTGCTAACCCTTAGTTTATAAGAGCCGCGGACGGTTGAGGTGAGAACGCGTAACCGCGTAAGGCGCTGGGGTCGTGGGTTGACCACGCGGCTGGGCAGTTACACACAGAGGTCCCTCCGGATTTTTAGGAATTAATTGAGGGATTTAAATGGTTTTAAAAGGAGTAAAAGAATTAATTTACGTCGAAACTTACATTGCAGGAGCAGAAAAGTCAGGTAATGGAAGAAGAACGAAAGGCTCGGTGAGGGGACACAGTGTCACCGTCACGGTGCCACCGTCACGGTGCCACCTTCACGGTGCCACTGTTTTGGTGGAACCTCACTTTGGCAAAGTAATGGGCCAGGAGGGTCTGGGCCATTATATAGACCTATAATGGAACATGGTCATTTGATGATTTCTCACTTTCCTAACTTTGATGAACATGGATTCTATGGAAGAACAATAAAAATGCTACTTCATTCCTATAGAATTAGATTTAATAGTTTTCCCTAGTGAGACAGCATGGTTACTACTTTGGGACTCTCTTAGATTCCTTTCTATTATGATTTCCCGATTCATTGCATTTGAACAACTGTTCACACTTAACATTTTGTCATAAAAACTAATTCAAATGAAAATTCCATTTTTAAAAAAATATTTATAGAGATATAATATACTCCCCATGATGGTGTAATGTGTTTCAGGTTAGTGAAATGTTTAGTGCAGTCTAGAACTTGAATTCCCTATGGTTTCAGGTGCATTTACTCACAATCCTACTCATCTCTCAATATCTCAGGGTTGATATATACATTTTTTCATAATCCCTAATAATATAAATCCACCCACTTCACTACCTAAAGTAATATTTCCAAGAAGTGCTTGGATAGTCCATGAAGAATATACACAAGAAAATTCAATATCATATCAATATATTTCTCAATATGCTTATTGATTTTCAAGATAAACACGATGTCGAAATCGAATGTCTGGGGGCCACCCTTTCTAGTTAATGTTGAAGGATGGTCTAGATGAAACACTATCATCTCCTTAGACATCAATGACCTTATGAAAATAGTATCTATTTCCATGGATATTATTACCCTCAAGAATATTTCATGATGTTAAAAATCTTTTTATCTTCCGGATATATAGGATTCTCTATTACAACAACACTACATGTTTGATTATTTCCACTCTCTTGACACTCATATTAAAGATGATAAGGCCTAAATTTCTCATAAAGACAAACACAGTCCTTATAAAAAAAGATATAATAATAATTTCAACCTCAATAAAAAATAACAACATATATCCACTGGATCATATTCTCTGTATACATCAATTGAAAGTGTTCTACAATTGTACCAGAGTTCATTTATTTTATTTCCTAATAATACAACAAATATCATATCACAATTCAATATAAAATTATATAACACATGATAAATAATTATTTCTCTATCATGAAGAATACATGTTAATTTTTATCCCGATAATCCTATTATGATGCATGCATACTCATATCCCACCATACTGGGCCATGAGTATAAATGTTAATAAATTATATAATCATAAAACCATAACTTCTCACAAAATGTGAATCACTTAGGGTGAATTACCTTTATCTGTAATAACCACATAGTAAAATTAGAAACCCACCCTTAGGACCTCGTATATTCAATCGATACATGGGTAAAATACTCCCATGAACAATCTCGTTGACAATTCCTAACTCATTATAGTATACATTATATGTATACAAATTAATAAATTAATTGAATTTAAACATGTTCCAATGATACCACTTTGTAACGTCGCCCGATATAGAACCCACTCACATTTCCTGAAAGTGTTTGTTAATAGACACTATGGACCCCATCCCATGTGTCGGAGGCTATTGATTTCTAGTAGGGATGTGATAAATATCGCGGTCACACAATACCCCCACGGTAGAGAGTGACAACCCATTGTAAATAAACAATGTAATTAAGTGAAAATTATCTGTGTGAGATATCAATGGAAACAATATCATATTTTTTAATACAAGAAAACAAATACATTTTAAAAATCTAATAAATTATAAATAACTATTGTGATGATGTTATTGAATGTCGTGAAATCTTTTTCTAGAATTAGTAAAAAAATAATAGAATAGTAGGCTAAAAAAGACTCAAAATCCTTCACTACTAAACTCCATGCTATTTTAATCTCCAACCTCCATCCCAACTAGTAAGCAAACAAACAATAACAATCTCCCTTTACCTTTCCAAACCTACATCCATATTACCTGATCTGGCACCAAATGGCGTCCCAAATAGAGTGTAAATAAAACATAGATGATCAAAACCACTATTTATAAGAATAACTAGTCTGATAATTTGTTTATTAAATAATATAAAAAACATATGTATTGATTAATTAAATATTACATTAATAACAAATTAGACAACTTTTTCTCCATGAAATAATGTCTTGATTCTTATCATATGACCATGCCATCTATAACCATATAACCAATATAGAAATTAAACACATCCAAGTCAAAGTGGATTTATATGTATTATATCATTATATAAGGAATGATCCCAATATATATAAGCAATTCAGTATGTGTCACTAGGCCTAGCCCACAATATAAGAATTTTATCGCTCAAACTGGGCATAGCATACTATATAATAATTTTAGCAGTTGTCACTAGGAATATCCCAATATAATCATTTTAGTATTTAATAACAAAACAATTCATATAAACAAGGATATGAAAATATCACATCATATGTAACAATAATTAATTATTTAAATTTCCATTTATAATTCAATTAAACTTTTCATATATCATTTGGCCATAAGAAATATCATTTCATATATCTCAATAAACAAACTGAGACATGGTGAATCGATATCTAACAAATTCCAACAATCTATTTTATGATAAACACACATTAACCCATCAAATAATTTATTTACATTAAACATTTTATGCAACAAATGGTTATCCAGATGCCAAGTAAATAACCAATTGGTTCTAGAAGGACATTATAGAATAATTATTTTAATTATTTCAATTTATTTAGTTTGTGATATGGTGGATGATTTTAGTATTTCACATACATGAAAATTATGAAAATGTAGGGTTATGGATTAGAATCTCTACACAAAAAATTATGTTAAAAAATATATATATAAGAATAGACACCCTCAATGATGAAGGTGCAGATAGTCATAGAAGGTTGTATGTTCAAAACCAATTAATATCAGAAACCCATAAATGAAAATTGAAAATACATTAAACCATGACAGTCAGAGAATGATTGAAGAGAATGGGAAACTAAGGTAGAACAACTTAAATTCGGTTCAATCTCAAAAATAGGGTATATGAAAATATTGGATACACTCTAAAAATTGGTGGAAGGATCACTATAGGTAAGAGGAGAAAGTTAAATGTGGGTTCTAAATAAAACTCAACCAAACAACCTAGATTAAATATTCAGTATAGGGAACCAAATGAAATGAAATATTGTTACATGATGTGTAATTTTTTTAGGGGGATGAGAATAAAAACCCATCATCTAGGATTATTATTTTTTCTAATAAACCATCACAGGATTTGTAATGAAATTATATGACAAGTAATCTATTCAAGTGTTAAATCAATTTTAGACATGTAATCATTCACTGCATGCTCCTTAAAATATTTACATTGTGTGTGTTAAATATAAATGGTGTTTAAATATTATTCATATATTTTTTCATCTTAGTTCCTTATAATAATGTGAACATCATTCAAGGACTCACTACTTCTCAAGAACCCATGGAAATAATTGACCCATTTATACCCAGAATCAATTATTTCAAACAAAAAACATCATTATAAACCCACATGGTTTCTCTATAGTATTTATCATGTTTTCATTCAACCCATAACTTTATTTATTCTACCAAAATAATTCCATTAACATTAATTCATTTCCTAGATAGAGGATCCTCTTATCAAAACAAAACACGACCACTATGGCCAAGACTATATTATAAAAGAGATATATAGATAGAAAAAGTTGGGATCATTCAATTTATTGTTGATATTTAAGTTTAACCGATATACTTTCTGAGGTTTTATTATGTTATTATTAGAATAATTATAGTTTTAATAATTTTATAATGAAACAAAATCTATAAAAGAATAATTCATGTTGAGTTTATTGGACATTATATTAGACCAGTATTCCAAAATAGCATATGGTTATATCATTATATCTTATTTAATGTGTGAATATAGATAATATATAGTAATTCCATGATATCTTTTATAATTGTTACAACTAAGTAACACTCTAATTTATTTGATAATGATTATATCATCTTGAATGTTATATTTGAATATGACCTAATGGTCATTCGACCTGTATAGGTTTTTTATGTTTCTATATATTTTTTATGATGATGATGATGCTATAAAACAACAACATTTTTTCCCAATTCGACCCATCAGTTTACACTTCTTCCTATGATAATTATTGAAATCACATGGATCATCATTATTTATTTTTATGAATATTTTCATTATTAATTCTTTTTTTAATGTTTATTAATTGTTGATTTATGTAATAATGGTTATGAGTTATTTAATGTATTTATCATGAACATCGATTATGTTTTTATATCTATATTATCTACTTATAATCACTGATAACATTTGATTTTTAATGATTATGTTTAACATTACTGATAATTTTATATCACAAATTTTTCTATTTATTTTTACCCAGTTTATTACGTATGTTGTTTAATTAATTTTTTATATTTGATTCTTTTTTATTATTTATATATAAAATTTTCTAAATTATATGATGCTCATATCCTAATATTTATTTCCGAATGTAATTCGTTCAAATTTTTCATTAATATTTTATGTTAGGGGTGGAAACAATAGGGTTACATTAGTGTAATAAAATTTTGATTTATTTTTATTATGATTACAACACCAAATTTCGGAGTTCCAGTTCTAGGTATTATAGGTTTTATCATATGGTGGTTTAGATATCTTGTGAGATTATTATGTATTCATATGTGGTAATATTTTCATTTATGGATACCATCATTTGTATATAAGATTAAGGATGATGGGAATTTCATATTCATGGAAACTGCTTTGATGTTTTAGGCTATGAGATATTAATGTGAATATTTTTTTAGGAGATGTTTTAGTTGGGTGAATTTTAAAAAAATATTATTTATAATATGATTTATTTCATTATATTTTTCATAAATAAAATTTATTGTATTAAAAATCATTTGGTATTATATGTATATGGATGTTGTGGTAATTTTAAGAACAAATTAATTATCATATAGATAATAATGGTATTGAAAAATGATTCGGTGAATACGTGATTAATGTTATTTCAAAAAGTAGATAACCATATTACATTTTTGGGTAATGAAATGTAGGTGATTGTGTTTCAGTTTAAAAAACACTTAATTATTGATGTTTATAGCTATGATATAGTATTATCAGTGGGTATTAATGAGGAATTTTTATGATTAGTGTATCATATAATGGTTTATTAATTTTGGGAAATATCATAATGCATGAAAACCATATTTTTTATATAATGTATAATGATAGGTCAAATTTACAATTATCACTATTATGTTCATATGATACTTTAATGTTTTATATTTAGTGCTACTTGAATGAAAAAATTTTATCATGAATGATAATCATTTGGATGTAAAGATGATATCATGTTTGAAAATGATTAATGTGGGAAATTCAACTTCCCGTGTAGGTTTATTTTCTAATTTCCCAATTCATTATTGAAAATGAAATCCTTAACTGAAGAAAAAATGATCCTAAAAAAATGATACCATATTACTATCTTATCTAATGATATAACTATCCATTTTAACTCCACTTTGGCTAAGGTTTAATTTTTTTCAACACATTATTTATCATTCAAATTCTTCTATAAAATGATAACAATAACTCCATATCATTATTTGTGTTTTATTTTTTCCATGTATGAATGTTCACACCCCACATATGATCTCATATTTGGAAATATAGTATTTGTAATTCATGATTTCAATTATATAAGAGGATGTTTTATTAAAACTTTTTATGTTGTGGTTCTTATAAAAAATCAGTGGTCCAGAAATTTACTTCCATGATACTAATGAAATTTCCTGGAAATAATTTTATAAAGGGATGAGAATGTAACACCCTATGATTTAAAAATGAACTATAATACTCTAGTGTCAAAATAATGAACCACTTTATATATCACAGAATATAACTACCCAAAACCTTATAATATATTTCTTTTTAAATAAACTCATCTATTCAATATATTCCAATACACAAACAGTTGATAGTTTTATAACCAATACACACATTATGCATATTTATTTTTTCATCAATGTAGGGATTGTGTTTGATATCATTGGTGCCTCCTTAGAGTCGATTAAATCTAAGATTTATTCTTGGGGAGATGAGTTTTTCTTCACATTTTTTTATGCCAATTGTGAGGATTCTAAACTGGTTATATTATGGTCTAAAATCCATGACTTTTATCTTGGTAATCACACTTTTTAGAATATATTTTAACACAATAGTTGATGGATCAGAAAAAGGAGGATGAGATAAGACATCAACTAATTTAATTTCGGATTTCAATAACATTTTGGCTTCGATGGGGCTTGTTGATCTGGGATTTATAGGAAGTATGTAATCCTGGTGTAATAACTATAATAGAACTATGAGGATTTGTAGCAGAATCAGTCATTTATTTACCAATATTATAGGCGTGGACTCTTTTTCTAATACATTAGTCACACCATATGAGATCAATGTCTAACCACGCTCCACTACAGGTGACACCGATGGAAGGGTATGAGTGACCTAGATGCTTTAATTATTCTACTAATTGGAATAATATTGTAGGATTCAATCATATTGTTAAGGATTTATGGGAAATACCTCAGTGGGGTATGACCTAGACTGGACTAATGAATCATACTCCGTTCCTTATAATGGATTTATAGGACTGGATTCCTATTAAAAGGAATGATGATAGTAGTATAGATGGATTAAGGATATATATTTAGGAACATGAGAATGACCTTACTGAGTATTAGGATGATATCCGCATTAGATTTATTATTGGAAATCCAAATGCACTTTCAGATAAAAAAATATTGATTGAAAGGGATTGAATACAATGATGGAGAGAATTTAGTCTCTTGGAGGTGGACAACACTGCTTACATCAAATCCTATCTTAACTGAAAAAGGAAGAGAATGTGAATTAAACTAAAGAACTAAGATTGAAGTTTTATTTGAATGTGCCTGTGGATATGAAAAAATATTTGGATTACCTCAAATAACTTATGGTTGTACCAAACAATTTAAATGAATAGTGGTCAAGTATTCAGGTCGGAGAGGAGGATTTAATGAATTTCAATATTTTGAATGTGGAAAATGGTACAATGATATGTTGATGGTGATACCTACAAATGATTAGATAACAATTGTAGAGTTTGGTATGAACAAAGAAGGTTCCAATGGGATGTATGGTTTTCTGTGTTCCTTCCTACATGAATCATGGTATATTGTTAAAAGAAAAGTGATGGAGGTAGTGTGTGATTTTTTCAATGTTGTCCCACTGGTTAGGGTATCTAGAACCTCAAAAGTTGTTCTCATTCTTAATGTGAAAGACTAATCTACTTTGAATTAGTTCAGAACTATATTCTTGATTAATATTTCTTTTTATATTTTATAAACTCTTCTCAACATCAGAATATTTAGTCTTATTAAAATAATTATCATTGATGAGTGTACTGAGGTTTTTCAAGAAATATGTTTTCAGGGGGCCATCGATATCACCAAATAAATGGTCGACTTTTGAAATAAAAAAATTGTTGGTTCCAACAATATTCTTATGGTGGATATGTAAAAGTCCTTTGAAAAATTTGAATGTAAATTTATTTTCAAGGTCATGTGTTAATTTGGATTTCAAGATTGTGCGTGTGTGCAACACCCTAGGTTTAAAAATAAGTTTTATGTTTTGTCAATGATTTCAAAATGCATGAAAATACATAAATTTCAAAAGGCAGAGATAAAATTAGTTAGCACATTACATATACAAAGACCATAATACATCCTTGACACACAAGAACTAACCCATTAAACCAACTGCTATATATAATAAAAAAATTGGAATTCCTCAGAGAAACACAACAATGTTGATTCTGTAGTTCTCATCTTTTTCATCTGATAGAATAAAAAATGTTATAGCAATAACAATAACAACTAAACTAAGAATAAGAGGAACATATAAAACAATTTCTAAAAGTAGTAGTGTGAGTGTCATGAAATTATTTGCCTATGTGTTTGAATGGCCCGAAGACTTTGATATTTATAAAGTTTTTATCTGACCATAATAAAAAATATAAGTTATAAGTTTTAAATTAAAATTGATAAATGGCATATGATAACGGTTGATAAAAAAAAATAAATATACACTTATTGAAACAATATTGATTTGAATATTATTATGCAATAAACAGTGTTTTAAAATATATAATAAATTATTATAAGTGTAAATAATGTTTTAAATATTAAAATACATATATTATAGAAATTTATGAAAATAATTCAATTACATATATTATTAAGATATTAATATGAATATTATATATATATAACGAAATGAATTTACTTTTTTTGTAAATAAATTTTAATAAATGATTTAAATGAAAAAATGTTTAAAAAATAATAATCAAGATTGTTTTTGTGTGTAATAGGGTATCGTGAGTAGAAGTAGCGTTTCAATCAAAGGACTGCGAGCCGAGGGAGAGAGTCGATGTCGATGCTCATGGCATCATTTGTTTCATTTGATGATCATCTGAGAGAAGTTAATGAACTTAGGAACAAGAACGAGAGGCTAGCGTGTGTCAGATGGTTGAGTGAAAATGGGAGTCGTAGCCATGTCAAAGAAAATGGTGGTCTGAAGCAATGTTGTGAGTGAGAGTAGAGGAAAACCGAACATGGTTTTTACAAGGTCATAGGTGTTCAAGGAATTTCTGATTGTTAAAAAACTAGATGTACTGTGAGTAGGGTTTTGAATTCTTTTAAGGTAGGTTGAATCTATTTATTTTTTTCTAAAATCTGTATAATTAATGACTGAGTGGGGTTAATAGCGACCTATTTTCACCATTTCATTGTAATCTCCCTAAAATCGACGTACTCCAACTTTGTGATCTTTTTTCAGACTATTTTATACATGAAATCTAATCTTGTGGTTGTATTAGAATCTGTTTATCAGTTGAAGTCTTTTTTCAATGGTTTGTGCGGCTAAAAAGGGATGCTTTGGGAAGAAGATCAAATACACATTAATCATACCTGTTGTATCTATTCCATCGTATTAATTTATTTTTTCCATATTCATCCATTCATATCCCTATTTGAGAAGTAAGTATTATTTTTGAATATTTAATATCTTTCTGGATCAATTTTTAAGGTTTTGGATTGACACTTATTAAATAACCATTTACGTTTTCAGATTTTGTGAATTGTTGATTTCTATGTGAATTTATCAACAACATATTAATTTATAAATATCTCTATCATACAATATGTAGAAATCCAGAAAAAATTACAGTGTTTTGTTAAATATTTTCATCTTATCAGATCATTAATTATACCTAACAAGTTGAAATAAAATATTTATAGAGTATAGAATTATAAATAAATGTCTATGTTGCCTTTTTCTACAGTCCCTATCCAATTTCATACTCTGTGTTGTTGCTCATAGAGATCACTAAGTGTTAGAGGTAGTGTTTGAGTCCTTTTTGAATGAAATAAGTTACGATGACAAGTGGTATTATCTACAAAAAAAATTGTATGGGTTTCCATTTTATGTTCTACTTATCCGATGTTAAGGGTTTATTTTTCTTGGAAAATTAAAATTTTTTATATTCATATACATACCTGAATTTCTTTTTCATATAAAATATTTTGTTCTAAAATATTTATTTTTATGAATTAATTTTACATTCAAAGCTGATCTTGATGGTGTTTTTGTTCATTACAATCTATTAAATTTCTTGTAAAGGAAACTCATTTTATATCTTTTATTATTTATATTTAAAGTAAATATAAAAAATATAAAAGAAATTGGATTGTGTTATCTTTTTAAAATTTAATTCTTATTTTTATAATGGGTTCTAGTAACGGAATGATACTTTTAATTATTTTTATCATTAAATCAACACCTTATTTAGAAATAAAGACATAAATTTATTTTATTTTAAAATTAATCTTTTGAAATTTCATTTCCATGGGTAATTCATCTCTTCAAATAATATTACAATGTTATATATGTATATACATATATGATGTTTAAATATATATTTGTTTTAAATAAATTATTAATCGTGTATCAATTCACATATGAATTTAGAACGTCATTATTATTTTACTATATTTAAAAATTATACTGTATATAATTTTTCAAAGTATATAATTGTTTAAATAAGTTATTTACCAAATATTAATTAACATATCAATTTATAAATTAAGAAATTCATAATTTTATCATGTTCATGTCATATAAAAGTTATGATTATTTCCAAACATCAATGATTTTGTTATAGTTATACATTAATATATATATTTACTTATAAATTCATGTTCTATAGAATTTATGTACATATGAAAAAGGATGAATATATTCAATAAAAATTGATTCTTTACTAATTTTTGTGAGAGAAACATAATTAGATAATGGTAATGATTAACTTTAAGGAGATAAAATTATATTTCCGCTATTATTATTAGTTTATACCTTCATGCATAAAAGAAATTTAATAAATATGTCTTTGAAACATCAAGTGTGTAGATGTGGATTTAACTTCCATGTGTTTATGCAATGTCATTATCTTGAAATATAATCATATAATGTCGAATATATAATTTTTAGTAGAGATATGTATTTATTTGTTCCAAAAAATATTATAAATATATTATCAAAATTAAAACAGTAATGAAAAGAATATATATAAGGAAAGCTAAGAAAAAAATGTTATATTTAAACCGGTACTCTAACATTGTAAATATGATAGAGAATTGGATAGTAAATCCATCCCTCAAGTGTGTAGGCCCATGATAGCCTTCAATGTTTTGAGTGGCCTCATTTGTTTAGTTTTTCAGAGAATGTCTAATATTTTCAATCGAATCACTGGATTAATTAAAAATTGATTTCGAAGTATAATTATTTTTCAAAGAATTATTTTCAAATATATTTCTAATTGAATATTTAGATTGTATTATCGAAGTGATATATTTAAATGGGATTTATCAATGGTTTTTAAAACACCTTAATGGGAAATTAAAGTCTCACCCTTTTATTTTAAAATTATTTTTCACAGATATCTTAGGATATTCTCATAGATATCATCGCTTTGGGGGTTACCACACGCGGAATCGTAGTGGACAACATTTTTATTTTTTTGTTTCAACTTGAATAAATGTAAGTGTTTTTCTAATCTTCTAAATCCTAGACCAGTAAAAGGCCTTCGTTTCATTAATGCCTCGTGTAACTGTTTATACAATTTTATAAAAAAAGTACACAAAATTTTTAATGAAATGCTTCCAGAAGAGTGTTATCGGGGTATTAAAATTGGTATCAAATTCACGGTCTAGATAACTCTGGAATGTTTGAACCCTTTGATAGATTGATTATCCTTTCTTATTAAACATTCATCATTGTAATTTTAATATGGAAGTAAGGAGAACTAAATAAAGTATCCTAGTCCTTTAGGATGAAATATATGTTATGATTATGGAAAAATCATGCAATGAAGAATCTCAGCCCTCCCAATCCATGGGACTTTCCTATAAATGGAATTACGAAGTGTCAGGTATTCCTAACATACATTTTCTTCATCGTGGTTTTGGTTTTGTCTTCAAAGACATCAGATAGATCCAAAATCCCTTCCATAGATTCCATGGGGAGTATTCTGAAGTACATTCTAGGTGATTTACCCTGTTTGAGCAGCCAAAATCAATCTCAACATTTTATAGAGTAGTATAAGAAGGAAATATTCACGCAGATTATATGTGTCATCTTTTATGCTTTTTCTTAACAAGAAGAATTTATGATGACTTTGAAACATTCGAAGAAGAAGCCATGGGACGTTCATATAGTAATCAAATTCAAGACAGCCTTCTCAGATGCTATATTTATTATAATTCCATGAGGACTGTCTTTCGATGATTACACCCATACAACCCTTCTTGCACAAGTAGTGTTTGAGCAAAGGAGGTAAATGATCTCGAAGCCAATTTGAACTCTAATCTCATAGGAAGATATGGTGACTGTTGAAGACAACTTTACAGACCTTGGGGTTATCATTCCAGACACCGAATAAATGGATATTAGAAGTGATAAGTGTAAATGAAATGCGAGGGCACAATTCAATTACGGGGGGAGAATTTATCACCCTGGGTTTAAAAATAAGTTTTATGTTTTGTCGAAGATTCCAACATTCAATAAAATATGTAAATTTTTTAACGCAGAGATAAAAGTAGTAAGAGAATTACTTAAACAAAGACCATAATACATCCTTTACACAAATGAACTAACCCATTAAACCCACTTTTTTCAATAATAAAACAAGTGTAATTCATCTGAGAAACACAAAAATTCCGATCAGGTAGTTCTCAACTTTTGGATCTGATAGAATCACAAAAGTTTTACCAAGATCAATAACAACAAAACTATGAATAAGTGGAACATATAATTCCATTTCCAAAAGTAGTGGTGTCAGCGTCACAGAATTATTCGCTTGTGTGTCTGAATGACCCTTAGATCTTGATATTTATAATGATTTTATTCGACCGTTATAAAAACAATCTATTATAAGTTATAAAATAAAATTGAAAAATGGAATATGATAAATGTTGATATAAAATAAATAAATATACACTTATAGAAACAATATTTATGTGAACATTATTACTCAATAAACAATGTTTAAAAATATTTAATTAATTATTTTACGAGTAAATAATGTTTTAAATTTAAAAATAAATATATTCTGTATATTTATGAATATGTTACTATTAATAACCTTATTAAGATATTAATATGAATATTATATGCATATATATATATAGTGAAATGAATTTAATTGTTTTATAAAATCATATTATTAAATTATTTAAATGAATGAATTTTAAAAAATAAAGATGGTTTTTTCAGGTAACAGGGTATCATGAGAGGGTGTAGGGTTTTGGTCCAATAATAAAGTGCTGAGAGAGAGAGTCGATGACAAATCTTGGGGTGTCATTGGGATCATCTGATGTTCATCTGGGAGATGTCACCAAGCTCGGATATAAGGATGAGAGGTGGGAACGAGTCAGATGGTTGATTATGACTAGGATTCGTAGCTGTGTTGCAGATGATGGGGGTCCGAAGCAATGTTGCGAGTGGGAGTAGAGAAAACCCAAACCTGGATTGTCTAAAGGAATATTTGTTCAAGTAATTTCATATTGATAAAAATCTGGATCTACCGTGATTTGGGTTTCAAATTCTTTTGATGTAGGTCGATCATATTTATTTTTTCTGAAATATGTATAATTAATAACTGAGTTGGGTTAATAGAAACCTATTTTCACAATTTCATTGTTTTCTACCTAAAATCAACACACTAAAATTTTTTGATCTTCTTTTGAGATTATTTTATACCCGAAATCTTATCTTGTTGTTTTTTTCATGTTGGTGTCTTTATTGGTTGAAGTCATTGTCCATGGTTTGTGTGGCTATAAAGGGATGCTTGAGTGGAAATATCAAATACCCATTAATCATACATATTGAATCTATTTTTTTTATTAATTTCATTTTTTCATATTCTTCAATCCATCTCCCTATTTAAGAAGGTAGTATTATTGTAGCATGTTTACTATCTTTCAAGATAGTTTGTTTTTAATGTATTCGATCGACACTTATTAAATAAGCATCAATGTTTTTTTATTTTTTGAATTGTCAATTTTTATATGTAGTAATCAGCTACCAATTAAATTATAAATAACTCTATCATACTATATTCATAGAGCCTAAATAGTTTTAAGTGTTTTGTTAAATATTTGTAGCCAATCTGATCATTAATTTATCCTTTCAAGTTGAAATAAATTATACGCTGAGTTTAGAATTATAAATAAGTGTCTCAGTTTCCTTTTTCAACACTGCATATCATATTTCATAATTAGTGTTGTTGCTCATATAGAGCAGTGAGTGTTAGAGGTAGTGTTTAAGTCTATCAAAAAGGAGATAAGTTGTGTTGACAAGTGGAATTCTTTATAAAAAAATTGTATGGGTTTTCATTTTATGTTTTACTTATCTAATGCTAAGGGTTTATTTTTCTTGATAAATTGTATATATTTCTCGATATTCTTATACATACAAGACATTAGTTTTCAATGAAAGTATATAGTTTTAATATATTTAGTTTTATGAATTATTTTTATGTCCAAAACAGATTTTGATGACGTTTATGTTCTTTAAAATCAATTTAATTTCTTGAAATGGAAAATCACATTATTTCTTTCTTTATGTTTACTTTCCAAGTAAATATAATCTATATAAATGAAATTCAATGGAGTTGTCTATTAAAATTTTAATTCTAATTATGTGAATAGATTCTAGTAAGGGAATGATTTATTTATTTATTCCTTTCATTAAAACTATACATTCATTAGAAATGAAGAAATACATTTATTTTATTTTAAAAATTTTCATTTTCAATTTAGTTTTCATGGGTAATTTATCTCTTCAAATATTATTACAATTATATATATATATATATAATTACATGATGTTCAAATCTATAATTGTTTTAAATTATTTATTAATCACATATCAATTCACATACAAAATATGAATGTCTTAATTATTCAACTATATATAAAAATTATTCTTGATCTAATTTTTCAAAGTATATAATTGTTTAAATAAGTTATTTACCAAATATTAATTAACATATGAATTTATAAATTAAGAATGTCATTTTTTTGTCATGTTCATTTCATATAAAAGTCAATATTATAAATATACATCACTGATTTTGTTAAATTTATACATTAATATATATATATATATGTACATATAAATTCATGTTCCTTGAAACATACGTACATATGAAAAGGATGATTTTATTTAATAAAAAATGTCATTTAATGATTTTTATGTGCAACGCATAATTATCTATTGTTATTGATTAAATTTAATGATATAGAATTATATGTTCGCTACTATTATTTTTTTATACCTACATTCATAAAAGAAATTAAATAAATATGTCTTTGAAATTTCATGTTTTTTGATGTTGATTTAACTTCCATATGTTTATACAAAGGCATGTATCATCAGATCAGATCATACAAATTCCAATATATAATTTTAGTAATGATTTTTATTTATTTGTTCCAAACATGATTATATATATATTTTCTAAATTAAAACACCAGTGGAAAATAAATATAAATATATATATATATAAGTCAAGTTAAGAATTTTTTTTTATAAAAACCGTTAATCAAACTTTGTAAAATAGGATAGAGAATTGGATAATAAATTTATCCCTCAAGTGGGTAGGCCCAAGATAGCCTTTCATGTTTCGAGGGGCCACGATTGTTTTGTTTTTAAAAGCTTTCCAAATATTTTCAATTGAATCACATGATTAATGTAAAAGAGATTTTGAAATATAATTATTTTTCAAAGAATTATTTTAAAAATGTATTCCTAAATGAATATTTTGAATATATTATCAAAGTGATATTTTAAAGGGGATTCATCAAATGTTTTCAAAGCACCTTACTGGGAAATGGAATACTCCCCCTTTTATTTTAAAATTATTTTTCAAAGTTATCTTAGGAGATTATCGTTGATATCATCACTTTTAGGGTTAGAGAACACGGAAGCATTTTGGAGGGATGTTTTATTATTATTTTTGTTTCACCTCTGATAAATGAAAGGTTTCTTCTAATCATCTTGAAGCCATATTGGTAAAAGGTCCACATTTCATTAATGATATGTGTAATGGTTTATTCACTTTTATAAAAACACTTACACAACATTTTTCGAGCAACGAATCCAGAAGAGAAGACTCGGGGTGTTAATGTGGGACTTTTCATATAGATGTTATGCATCCACAAGGATTAAAATTTCTCTTATGGGTATGGATTTTAGATTTTTTTAATAGACAAATGGTGTTAGGAAAGGTGATCCTTTGTCACCCACCCTATTCTTCATGTATCAAGAGGCTCTTAGAAGGAATATTCATCGATGCCTTCTGGATGAGAAGATTCATCCATATCAGAATAGGTTTGGGATTGACTTCTTCTCACTCCTTAGGTTTTTAATTATATTTAATTCTTAATTATTGACAACAAGTATTTAATATCTGGGTTATCCAAACTAATGTCACCATTTTTAATTTTGAGAGTTAAAAATAGTTAATCAATAAAGAGTGGTTTTTTAATATCCAATAAGAGCACTGAAAGATTAATCTCTTTAATCCAATTAAAGATGGGTGAAAAAAAATAAACTTACTATGGTGTATAATATTTCCCCCATCTCTAATGTAAGATTAAAAAGGTAATTTTTTATTACATTATCTATCATATTACAAGGGGAATTTGTAACTTGAAAAACTAGTTTATTTCTTTTGGAGGTTGGATCATCATTATTAACCGTGTTCTCATGTCTATTTGGATTATTGTGTCATCCATTATTAGGCCACATAAGGGGACTATAATGATCCATGTGAATTTTTTAACCACCTTCATATGGGATGAAAATCATGTTGTCCACTATCATTGGGATTTGTGGAAATGAATAGACAGACATGTCAATGAAGGGGATATTGGTATTCACAACATGATAGAGTCCATAAAATACATTTAGGCATGGATAGCTTGAGATATATATGTAGGGAGATCCATATGGTAAAAATTCATTACTGGTTGATATTTAGTGGAATTTAGGAGTTTTTCTAATAAATATATGAAATTATCATGTCTGGTGTGGTGCATGCATAGCCACTTAGAGGCGATGGATTGAATTGTATGCTGGAAAAATGGTTGTGGTGATATCACCTTTTGGAATACAAATTTCTTGGAAAATATTCTCCATTTCTTGGGCTGCCCTACTCCAACCATATAATTTAAAGGGGTATGTTTATATCATACCTTAATTGATTCTATTATGAAAAAAGAAAAAATGAGGGTTTTGACAATGTTATCCTGGAGATTTATCCAGACAAGTGTAATATTGTAGTATTTATTTGGAATACTATTAATCTAGATAACCTCATTCCTTTCATTTTCAGGGCCCTGTATGGTTACAGTATAAGGGTAGTGCTTTATTGTGAAATAAAACGGGTGGAATGCGGTGAAGACACAGTTATCTGATTACATATTCAACCAGATGAAATTAATTTTCTCATGTTGGTCCCTTCCCAGAACAACATGTATAACAGAAATATAATTGAATATGGAGGTGGAAGAAAATGGTGGTGAGATGGAGGTGGAGGCGAATAGATCGAACTGGTTTGTGATCCCTCGATTTTTGAGATTCATACGTGGAAGATGATTCAGACATACAAAATCAATTTATGATCAGATTTGTTGGCCAGAGTCTATTTCATGATGAAAATAAGGCTCATCTAGGGAAAATCCCTAATTTTCATCCTTATTGAAGCCGTATTCCAAGGTGAACGAAATGAAATCATGAGAAGGTTGATGAACCATAGATTCTAGAAAAATACTGAAAAACACGACATGTAATTTGGGATGTCATGTAGACCCCATTCAGTAATAGATATGGTATCAAGAAGAATATGATGTTAACATGGCATGTAAACCCTATCACACGTCGTGTGATCCTCCCGAGTTGAAATGGAGTGTACTTTGAATGTACACAAATAAGAGTTGGAGTACACAGACACAGACACACCGTGAACATTCATAGGGACTTTCCTTGGAATACATGGACCAGTACACAAACAAAAATTTGGTATGTGGACATGGACAAGTTACATGAGAAAGATATTGTGTGTCTCTATATGACAGGTACATATTGTACAACCAATGAATGTGGAGAATACATTTCATGTCACACTCTTCCACATGTTTTGGGATTTCGATATCTGGACATACCATTTACCCTTTAGGACACACCATTTACTCCAACCATGAGTTATTGTGGATCCTTTTTTTCTTCGTTTTGACCTTTTTTAGGTTGATAACCTACCCTTTTTAAATTTCCATAATGATACAATGCAGTATTACACCCACATCATAGTATTTTGATGCCCTCTAGGGGATGAGTCTCAGATATAGCTGTGGTGTCCCTCTGTTAGACTGGAGTGAGATACTCTATAATCCTTTACTCCCAAGTTGGGATTTAGGGAATTGTTGTGACCTCCTTGAACAGAGCATTGATCCTCCATCATGTTGGTCGTATTGGTTGGGTTTTTTTGAATTGTTGACACATTATCCCCTACATAGTGTGTTTATATAGATTAGGATCATGGTTTCCCCTAGCAGTTCTTCGCATGGCTACCTTTATTGGTGTCATAGTCTTCTTATGATCATTTACATTCATTAGATTGGGCCCAACGATATATACCTCTTAGTTTATGTTCTATGATGAACACATAGCTCATGGTGTGAGTTCTGCACGAATAATCACTTCATCCATAAAAAGACTCTCATTGATATTTGGTTATAATATATTAGTAGTGTGGTGTCTCTCCGGGGTATATAATGGTAATTTTTTCATAAATATATTTTCATATATTATATTGATCTAAATATATTTGTTTCATTAATAATATATTTAGAGAACCCTATAAAATTTTCATATACTAAAACATGCACAATATTGTCCTGAACATGTCATGTCATGTGGAGATGACAACCCTTTTTGAAAGTGTACTACGAGAAAGGAAGCTGGTGGAGTATAGCTGGAGCTTGAAAAATTGTGGTGTCTAATAAGAGTATTCTATTGACATTATCCTCTCCCATGGAGTATATTTTAATCTTTACAATTTAGGTTGGGATTTTTCTTGGACCCTTTTTTGTTATCATTAGTTTCCATATCACACTTTGTTGTAGTATCATATATTTATGCATGCATCCATTAAGTTGATTTACATTTCATAATTGTGTGGTATTTGAGATGTGTTCATGTGTATAAGTACAATATTCTAGTGCCTCCCATTTCCGGTGTATGCTTACATGGAACATGTCTCCATCCCTTGGGAAATTGGATGATGGCCTGGTGTAGTCATGAGTTGGAACCCAATGGGTCGAGTCTTGGTAGAGTGGTATCAAAGGGGAGTCGGTTTTACTACAGAACTAGGAGTATATGATACTGGTTTAGGGTGATATTTGTAAGTGTTTAATGTTTAGATTTTAGGAAAGTGACTCCAGTGTTTGTGTGTCCATTGAAGTTGTCATAAACTAGGACACTAATAACATGTTTTTCGACTTAGTACATGATAACACAAATTGGGGGGGATGATACACGTATCATATAAGAATGGATTCATTTTCTATGTCATTTTTTAGCCCTCTCACTAGATATACTCAATTGATAGATTAAAATCTTGTTTTATTTTAGAATTATCCATATAGGAACCCAGCTAGGATTCCACTACGTGATCATTATAATGATCTGAATAGTGATGAAACATCAATATAGGGGCATGTAAGAGTGATAGAACCCATGTGTGGTTAAGAAGAAATACCAACACTCAATGAGAAGTAGCTAATACTAGCACTACATGACGAGGATGCATAGAGGCTGAGTGAGTCTCACGAGTTTTAGAGGAAGTGAACTCCTAGGATTCGAGCAGAGCGAGACCCTATCTTTTAGAGGACTAGTTACACGAAGTCACTTACACTTTCTTTCTTATGATGACGACTATCAATCAAATGTGATTTATTTTCATAAGTATTATTCAATGATCTATTGGTTGATTATGGACACTGGTGAGTCAATCAAAGGACAAGGTAGCTCTTTCATGGGTCTACTTCAAGCTTCTTGTTAGTGAATAGTAATATCTAGAAACATTGTGATTAGTAACCATACTAGATATTCTTCATCTACATAAGGCTAGTATGAGCATGGATAATTATTCAACAAGTTTTATTCATCTCTTTCATTAGTCCTTGAATATTTTATAGGACAATTTTTTAGGGTCTTGAAAATTTGAGAAGGTATTCATTGGAATATCTTATAATTTCGACCTATACTAAACAAATTGAGAGAGACTTGTTGGTAGAATGTTTTATGGAAGAGAATACATAGGTAGTGAGAGGAATCAGTGGGACCCTAGTAGCTAAGACCACAATAGCACGTAGTCGAAGGATTTCATTGGGATCCAACAAGTTATATGCTTTTGGAGGTGATCCTATGACTCTGGTTCAGCAATAGAATGCTCCATGGGTGACTCAAATCATCCATGGGACTGGTGGTGTTTCTACTATGATGATCGGGGGCATCAAGAATGTGATTGACTGACATGTCGTGCAGAAAATTGGGAGATGGTCGTTGGACCATTAAGATGGTGAAAGAGGCTGGAATCATGTGGTCTATAGGGTGATAGATATGGAATGGGTTCGGTAGGATTGTAGGAGGTGATCGTAGGTTCAACCTATTACCACTTCCACCCTAGGTGGTCCATGATAGGATCTTAGAGCTGGTGGGATGGGATGGGTCCAGTTGTAGGATATAGGGGCCCATGACCCTGATGCATCTGGGAATATTTGATGTATGATATATGTCTTCTTTATTTTAGTTTCAATATTGGTAGAAACATGTGATATCAATACCTCCCTTTTCACTTCTCAAATAAAATACATTGATATTTTGTATGAGAATTGAATCAACCCTTGTGGTTGGATACTCTTGTGGGTAGTTACTCAATGAGTTCTCACTTGTGCCAATAGTGCGACCTGACATCTGGTGGTGAGTTTTTTGTGGGATATCATTATTGTTGCAATGAAGCCTTAGGACATCATCTTAGTTAGGGACTGGTCATATATAGTTAATGCCCAGATTGTCTATTTTAGTAATATGATAATGTGTGTATACAATGATGGAACCAAGTCATTTTTTGGAGAAAAGGAAACCCATGTAGTGTAGGATGGACTAAATAAATGGAGGGTTCAACAGATTTATAATGATATATCTATGTGAACACATTTTTTAGTGGATGTTGTGAGTTGCCAGTTTCCTTTAGTGGCATAGGATTATGAGGAATTCATTACTGAAGATATTTTGAGATTAACTTCCCAATGATAGATGTAATTATTCATTGATATACACCCCATGACCACAAACATATATGCACCAGTGAGTCAAATGGATCCTATAAAGCTTTGTGGTCTTAGTGTGCCGTTATAGGACTTATATTGGATGGGCTTCATGATACATAGTGTTTCACCCTGGGAATCACTAGTTTATTTTTGCAAAAAAGGGTACAAATACTTATGGATATGTGTCGACTACAACTACTTGAACCATGTGACCATGAAGGAAAATAAACCACTACAAATAATTGATGGCCTCATCTATCATTTCATAGGGTGTAGGGGTTCACCAAAATTGAATTTCGATCATGATATCACCAACTCGGATTACAAGATGAGTCTATACTGAATATTACCTTTAGATGTTATTATTGTCTCTATGGGTACATGGTGATTCTATTTGGAAAGAATAACAGGAAATAAATGTTCTTAGAACACATTAATTCAATTATTAAAACATTCATAGATCGGTTTGTGGTAATATTTTTCGATGAAATCCTAGAGTATTCATTATCTGAGGAGTAGTTCACATGCCAGTTGAGGATGGTCTTGTACACACATGGAGAGAAATGAAATTTCAGGAAGCAGTAAAAGTGTCAGTTTTTTGATTGATAGATCTATTTTCTTGGTCACGTCATCTTTGTGGATTGATTTGTAGTGTATCCAACAATGTTTGAGGCAGTTATTTATAGGAATAATCCCATGAGTTTTATCAAGGTGCAGAGTTCCATTTGATTAGATGTGTACTTCTGGAGGATTATTCATGACTTATATATAGTGGAACCAATTTTTATAGCCTTGATATGGAAAAAGAAACATTTCATGTGGTCCAAAATTTTCCTGCAGAGCTTTTAGGAAGTGAGGAAGAGGTTGACGAGCACTCCCATTATGAGGTTATCACGGGTAGATGTTTAGTATGTCGTGTACTGTGACATACGAGGTACCAGAAAAGGTTTTCATATGATGAAAAGGAATGAATTTATTGCATATGGTTCACACTAGATGAAACCACTTGATATTACCTATATGACCCATGAACATCATTTACCTAAAATATTTTTCTCAATGATGATGTGGTGACACTACATAAAGAGAATGTGACTTATGGTTTACTCTGACCACAAGTGTCTAAAGAATATATTCCCTCAGAATGATCAAAAAATGAGAAATATGTGATGGAAAGATTTTCTCAAAGACCATTACATTGTCATTTTCTATAAAAATAGGAAGGGGAATGTGCTAGAAGATTCTCATAACCTGAGATCTAGTTCACAGTTGTTGAATGAGGCATTTGAGTAGTTATCCTCATTGAAGTTATACTTTATGGATGAAGATAGATAATCTTAATTTAAGTCAACTTTTATCACCCCTCCAGTTATCTAGATAGTCATAGAAACATCACATAGGGATTCTGACAATGAAACCCTATAAGATCAGATATCTAAAAGGAGTGATCTTGATAGATTTTCTAAATATTGGGATAGTGTTTTCATTTCAAATGACACACGATGGTACCAATGACATTGAAAGATTATGTAATAATATATAATCATACATCACCTTTGGAGATACAACTAGGTTTGGTGTAGATATACCAGGACATCTGATATCATTTTTGGTGGCCATTGATGAAGAAATGAGTTTCAAAGTTTGTCTCTTGATGCATTACTAGTCATCAAGTAAATGGTGAGTACCATGTTCCAACATGTGTAACTCAACCCCTTGAGGTTATATAATGGATGTGTGATGGGATATATATGTAATTAATTAACTTCTTAACATGTACATCTATGTGAAATAATTCCATCATGGTGGTCGTTGAACGAATCACCAAGTCATTACACTTCCCTACTATAAGAAAATAAAGATTAGAAGAGAGCATTTGAGGCCTGTATGTGCTAGAGAAAGTTTGAGTCTATGAATTCTAATCGACTATTGTTTCTAATTATGATTCCCGATTTAATTCATCATTCTTAAAGTGATTATAGGTGGCGCTTGGCACCAAGTTATGCCTAAGAAGAATATTCCACCAAAAAAATCATGGCAAGATAGAGTGGAGTAATCAAGTTCTGAATGAAAAATTGTGAGAATTAATGTTAGGCATTGGCTGTTTTTGGAAGGATCACCTACCACTAGTGGTGTTAGGGTACAATGATAGAAACTTTTCCACCATCAGCATTGAACCATTCGAGGATTTGTATAGGAGACTTTGTAGGTCACTAGTTTTCTAGACCGACCGTGGAGATTCATTATTCACATTCCCATATTTGTTGTGAGATATAAAAGATAAGGTCTTGATCATCTAAAATAATATTAAGACTTCACATAGAAATCATAAGTTTTATTCTAATTGGTGATGTAGGCCTTTTGAGTTTGTGGAAGGATACCACATGTAAAAAAGGGTTTAACCATTATGTTTATTATGGATATTTGGATTATGTGACAAGATATAAAAAAACATTATACTTATCCATATACTATGTATAGATTGAATTGTGGTTTACCACTTCACAGTACCTCCACAGTTAGATTTGTTATACGATGTCTTCCACATGTTTTGGCTATGGAACTTCATGGATGACCCATCACACATAATCAAATGGGGTTGTCTTAACAAATTGGATAGAGAAAATGTTTATTAGTACATAGTATAGATTGAGGATCAGTATGAGAGTATCCTTTTTTGTTAATTAGTTGTTTTGATGTGTGTCCAGTGGTAGCATGAGAATATCTAGGGGAGAACATGAGGGTGAGGAGATCAGATTCGTGTTATGTACACTCATTATATTGATTATAAATTATTTTGGATTTTTTTGTATGTAAAACCCCTAGGTGGGGAGAATTTAATGTATCATATTTTCCTTGTAATAATTTTAAATATTATATAGGTTTTTTTCTAGACTATTCACTTAGACGATATACAATCCTAATGATTGATGTACTCGAAATAAAGGTTTTATATATATTAAATAAATTATAAATAATGTTTGTGTCGTTTTCCATAAAAATTAAAATATCTAATATTTATCTTGTCGAATTAGAAGTCCAAGGGCACGATTGATTTCCTCATTGAAATTTTACCGTAGGAGGTTATTAAAATTAGTTGGATAATTCATTTTTTGAAAAATTTATCATTGGAGTAAAATTAAAAAAATAATTAGTTAAATTATTATTTATGTGTTTCATTAAAATAATGATGGTTATATCATTTAATATAATATTATGTTGAATTTTCATTCTTATAATCCTAACCTAAGATATTCTATATTAATTATAATTAGATCATTATAGAGTCCTCTTCATTGAATGTTGAAAAACCATGGTTAAATCAATCGATGCATTCTCAAATTCAACAGATATCTCCAACAAACATGATGTGACAACTATTCTTAAAAAAATAAAAGTACATTGAGGTAGGAAATGTGATTCATTTATTAATTCACATTTATATATTTTTACAACGAATGAAAATGAACCGATGAATGGATTGATTTTCATATAGATTGATTTTTGGTAAGGGTTCTTCACAATGTTAATTTGGGTGATTAAACACGATTATTTAATAATCCTCATTTATCCTTCTTATGGAAATGAATCGTGGATGAAATTAAGAATTCTAGAGGTTCATTTCATATGTTTTTTCTTTGTGATTTCACCCTCTTTTCTTATTAATAACAGGAAACCCTCTGGTTTGTGACTCAACATCCTACTGACGAATCAATCATTTTATGATCTGTTTTTGGGGGAATGATCAAATATTCTAGATCCATAATTGGTTTAATGCAACTAATGAGTGATGATGGTGCAATAAAATTTATCATAATGGTTTGAAAACCCCAGATTTTCCAGCTTTATAGGTGGAATATGATTCAAAGGAATATCTTTGACTTATTATTAGATTCAATGGCTGGAGCACATTGCATATCGATGGCATGGCTCGACCATGGAAGATCCATTATTTTTTACATGAATTAAGATTAATTTCATGGAGGAGGTGAAACAGTAATTAGTAATAGGAAGAACAATAGATTCTAGAAAAACCCATATATGCGTGGAGTTTAATCCATAATTACATGGCATGTGGGCCACCTTCTGTAGCAAGTAGAATTTAATGAGGAAGATGATATCACAAGGTGTGTGACCCCTGTATCACTAGGTGTTACCCCCTAATTGACTCATTATTTACTTCATAAGTATATGGAAATGATTCAGAGAACATGGTCATGGATAAGTCATGTACTATCACGTGGACACCATTTGGCGTACACTGACTGGTACATGAACACAACTTTTCTACATGGAAACTACCAAGCAACAAGGATAAGATAATTTTTGGATCTATATGATGTGTACATATTCTACCAACCATGTATATAGAGAATAATTTTAGTTTGAGGATCTTCCACATGGGATGCACATGGGGTAGCTTTCCATACCACGTACCCATATAGAAATGTCTTTTACTTACTCAAAGAGTACATAATGCTATTATTTGTCATAGTTTAATCTAGTATAGGTTCATCACGTTCCCTTGGTCCTTTTCCTAGAGGGTAAGGTGGGTCATTAGATCCACATCATAGGATGTGATCCTATCTAGAGGCCGAGTCTCAGATACAATTGTGGTGACCCTATGTGAGACTGGAGTGTAATCCTATATCATCATTTCATACCAAGATGGGGATTGTGAAATCTGTATGATCTCTGTGAGCTATGTGTTTATCTTCCATCTATTAATTTTGTATCACCCAAGTTTGTGTAATCGCTAACATAAAATTCCCTACATGGTGGGATGATTCAAATTATGTCCATGTTGTTACCCAATGGTTCTTAACATGGCCCCCTGTTTGTGTATAATTATTCTTTTATAATGGTACTATTATTTAGGTATAGACCAATTATCAATAACTATGAATCAAGTTTCCATAATGGTGACATGTATTGTGGAGGTATTTATCCTAGAATGATCATTTCTTTTAGCAGAATATTGTGGCCAATAGTTGGTTATTACCACGGGATGACATAATGGATCTAATGAGTATATAATAGATTTATGTTATATATATATATATATATCTGGTATTGATATTATTATAATTTTTTCTTCATGTTTAATGTTTTCAAGGTTTTCTAATTAGTATTTTTATGCTCACCCATAAATGGGCTATTCCCACACATGTTGTGTGTTGTGTAGTCAAAGAACCTTTTTGATGGTGTTATAGGGGGGAATGGAGAGGGTTGAGCGTAGATGGATCATGATAGACTGGAGAGTACATGTGAAGCATGCATTTGACTTATTCCTCTCCATTGGAGTAGGTTGGATTCTATATACTTTTTTTTGGTCTAGTTTTTTGACCCATTTCAATTTTCAGTACCTTTACAGTCATAGTTTATTATAGAATCCTTGATATATGCATGAATCCCCTCAGTTGGTTTACATTTAATAATTTTTTTGGGCTTATATATGTGTGAATGTGTATAAGTAAATTTGCCCAATTCTTCACATTTTGAAGATATGCATACTTGACACTGGTCGCTAGCCCCTAGTCTTTTGGAGGCGGCAAATGGGTAGTAAGAAGACGAACTCCAACAGGTTGTTCATGACAGTAAATAAAAATATGTGTGTGTACATGTTTAATATATCTCAAAACATCATGTATCTTTAAAATTTGGTAAATAAATTAATGGATTTTATTTAATCATCTAAATAAATATTATAATTAATGTGTACCATTATTATGTTTTTTATTTAACGATGCTAATATCATATTTTAAATCATCAAATCAAAATATTTTTAGAGTGAAATTTTTATGTTTTTCTTAAATCATTGATTCTAAATGAATGGATAAATATTATTTTTTAAAATATTATTTATATTCATTAATATTATTAATTTATATGACTTATTTTAAGGACCCAAAATTATAAATTATATATTCTAATTTCATCAAATTGAAATTAACAACCAAAAATCCAATGATTATTTTCCTTTTTTTTTCAGGGATTGAGAAATATATAAAAAATAAATAGTAAACCCATATTTTACAAGTGAACATATATACTATATATCCATTTTTTCTATAATATAACTTAGTTTAAATGATAAATGGTTTAATTTAATGATAAATATTCTTGACTTACATCTTCACCACATTAATATCCCCACTCAAACCCTTTAAAAATAATTTAAAAAAGATAAAATTATTAAAAAAACCATAGTAAGATAAATTGAAAATTCAATACCATTATTCTAGTTAAAGAATGAAAAAAATTCTTAAAAATACACCTTCTTGCACTTGAATTCAATAGTCAATTTTTTTTTAAAACACTCTATATTTATAATACTTATTGACGTTAATGATATCAATGAAAATACATATGTATTCAAAACAAATTTATGTAGGTTCATTAGGAAATAATTATCATTGAAACATTATTTAACTTTTACATGGATTATTTTGATATGGAATAATCATAAGGCCAACATCCAATATAATTCTCTAGAGAATAAAATCATTAACCAATCCATTGAAGTGTTTTCTTGGTATACCCAGCGATATAATAAGCTCATAAATTCTATATAAAAGGGATAATATATTCTAAAAAATTATAAGAACTATATGATGATAAAAAACATAATAAATTAATATTCATTAACATATTAAACACTTTTTGAAATAAAAATACTATTTTTCATAAAAATATATTTTGAAATCTATAGCCAGTACACATAATTAAGAATACATTTTATTTAGAAATTACCATGTAAAACAATAAAGGAAAAATAAA
Organism: Viscum album; assembly: GCA_963277665.1. Taxonomy (NCBI): domain Eukaryota; kingdom Viridiplantae; phylum Streptophyta; class Magnoliopsida; order Santalales; family Viscaceae; genus Viscum; species Viscum album. The sequence continues at coordinate 1,550,214,904 of OY728146.1, read as the reverse complement.
AAACTTAAGTCTTAATCATGCTGTGATAAAAAATTAACTATGTGTATGATAAAAAAATCATTAAGGGTTTTTAAAAATAGGTGAAAGTTGAATAATAAAAGTGTATTTTTAAACCATAAACAAGGCCTCTGAGTTGCATGGGCACCTTCATCCGTGGGGCTAGGGTTTCATTTCGGGTACTCTCCCTTCCCTCCTCCGGTGTGGCTCCTGTAGATCTGTGCCTGTATCCTTCAGATCGGAGGCGGTGTTGGAGTCTTCCGGCTTCGTCTACTTAGGCGAGCATGGCTCGTGAAGGCATCCTCCAGATCGGTGCCGGCGTGGTTCAGTTATTATGGCTTTGTCAGCTCAGACGAGGCTCTCACTTCATCTCATCATGGCTATACATACACTTTTGTGATGTTTCAACTTTGTCTCCCTAGTTTGCCGCTCGGTGGAGTCTCAGGAGTGGTCTTGAAGCATCTCTCCAGTGGTCCTCGGATTGGCGTCGGCCATTGAGTGGCGTAGAGGGTGGAGGGTTTATTGGTGCTCTTCTGGTGATGATACATTTCTTCTGCAGTGATGATTGTAGTCTTGTGGAGTGTGTAGAGGGTCTTGATGTCTTTTTAGAGGATTTATTTTTGGATTAATGGTCTTGCGATGATTTTTTGTGTGATTTTGATGACGGTTCAGATGATGAGAAACTAGTGCGGCCAGACTTGACCACATCGAACAGCCTCAGAAGATGATTCAGAGCTGAAGGTTCATCTTTGCAGAGTTTTTTGAATTTGTTTTTTTGAGAGGGCATGGAGTGAGCCATCAGATCAAGACTATGCTTTTTCACATGACACTTGTTTTCCTAACAACCTTGCGATAATGGGTTGCTTCTTTATAATAATGTTCTAGGTAGGGGAATCTTCTTGTTGTGAGTTAGGTTTGACTTTTTTTTCTCCAGATGTGATTTTTCTTAAGTCATGAAGTTTTTTTGGGTTCCCCATTCCTCCCTTAAAAGGGGGCTTTATCACGGTAATAAAAAAATCTACAGGCCTTTGGCCCATTGGAGGAAAAGTGTATTTTTAAGAGATTTCCCCATACCTTGACTTTAACAAGTCATAAACGTTCTTTATATTCAATATTATAAAATATCAAATAATTATTTACATTCATGAGAATATTTTTCATATTTATTAATCATTTTATATTTTTTATAAAAATTTTCTTATATAATTAAATAGTTATTTAAATGTGTAACAAAAGTTTTGATGATATTCGATTGAAAAGGAAAAAAATAATTTCTATATGTTGACTATGTTAAAAGAGTTCATTTTCAAATCATAAAAAGAATAATAATAGTGATATAATTATAATTTCAGTACATAAATTATAATTTTGAAACCATACATTAAATATTATTATGAAAATGGTCTATGGTACAATAATAGAGATGATAGTCCATGTATATACATGAGTAACAACTTCATTTTTCTATGATCGTTATAGAAAAAATGTATGACGTATTTTACCATTACTAAATGATCATAATATAATTTATATAATATTAATTATTAAAATATTATTAAATATATCACCAATTAAATTTCATGAATAAAAACAAATCACATCGATTTCGGGAGGTTTCATCCTACACGTACACATGGGCGATATTATCATATCAATGTTCATAGAAATGTAATAACATAAATGAAAATTTATCCATTAATAATGATAAGTATGTCATTATTATAATATATAATTAATTATTGTATCATTATTATCATTCATGAGAGATGGTGATGTAATTAAATTACATCGGTTCCTGAAAATGTATACCACCGTACACATGAATGATGAATTTTGAAACCATTTTATGGATATAGAAATTAATATAGTTTATTCCAATGGAATAATAACATATCAATCTATGGGGGAAAATTTATTTATAATTGAATCATGTTTTATGGAGGTTTGATGGATATTGAAGAATTAAAAAATTGAAATTCATGATTATAGTCATTACCACTTCATGAGATAATGTAATTTTTGTAACAACTAAATTCTTCTAATGTTGATATTTTTTCTGAAAAAAATTCCTCTACAATGAGGGGAGGTATTATAGGAAGATATTTTTCTACTAATTGGCCTATCCAAATGGGGTTTAGATTATGAAAAATGCGAATAAGGGGTGTCATTTTATAAGAGCAGGGGTGACACTCATGTAAATTTTCATAAAATAAAAAATATAATAATACAAATATTGAATAAAATGCTTCAAAAAACATCATAAATGATCAATGATGATATTTTAGATAAAATAATACCCATTATTAATTATTTCATATTTTATGATATTTAAACAATTTAGTAAAATATTAATTCTATAATATATCATTATATAAAATTTTGATACAATTATATAATATGACATTTAAAAAATTATGATATTTATTAAAATATTAAAAAAACATTTAATTATATCTTAAATAAGACGTTTCTTTATATATATTTCATGGAGATAATTAAATTTTTAAAATAATATTTATTTTAATATTTTTAATATAATTAATTTAATTTTATCATTTATTTAATTATTAATGCATCTATATAGGGAAAGCATTTATGGAAATTTTTCTATTAAAATTTAAAAACAATTAAATTGATTTATAGAAATATTTTATATTTAAAATTTATATTTATATTTTTACATATCCTCATTAAGACACCATATTAAAATCCAATACTTATAAAAAGAAGTGTTAGACATCTCTGTAATTTCATTACAAAAAATCTTTAAAGATTATAATCATATCCTAATGGCCCCAGAAGGTCAAAAATTTTATATTTCAATGTTTATGGACAAAATAATGTAATCTAATGAGATTTTTTATTTATTTGGGTCATTTATCATTTCATATAATGTTTTATTAAACCAAAATTAATCAAGATACCCTTTTTGTTGAAACAAAAAATTCAATGGTCAGTATTTATATTTTCCAAAAATTAAAGGTTACTAATTATTTAATTTGGAAAGAACTATTTCTAATACAAAACCCATTTTTCAAACTTAAAAACACTAAAATTGTATAACAAAATTTTAAATTAAACCAAAAAACGCAATATAATACATTTTTTTAGAAAAATTTATTTTTAAATATATATTATTTTAAACTAAATTAAATTAAAACTAACTATTAAAACCCTAATTTGAATAATTTAAATAAATATTAAATAATTTAATTTGAAAACTAATAATACAATTGACCTTTTAAATATGAAAAATATATAAATTTATCAATAAAAATCAATATTTTTCACTATTACTACAAATCGTTATTTTCAAAAAACTAACAAAATTCCATCATAATGTAATTTTAGAATTCTTAATATAAAAATTAAATTCATCTTAAAAATTAATTTCTTTTAAAAAAAATAATTACTTATAATAATAACATCTAAAAAGAATTATTTTTAAAAAAACCAATTTTGGATAAATAAAATGACATTATTAATAATTACAATATTATTCTCTAATAAATTATTCATTTTGATTAATACCATTATAATTATTTTATAAATTAGTTATTCATATTCATCCCTTAAAAGTTTACAATTTTTTTTAATAGACATATTTAAATAGTTATATTTAGTTTATTGTTTATGATTGATCTTTCTTATCTTGTATTATATCAGAAATAGTGTTTTCATAAAAGATTATTGTATGATACATTCTCCCCAAATCCTATGATAAATTTGTTCCTCTATATTTTAACATTGGATCGATAATGATAGTTTGAATTTTGAAAATATATTTTATGGAAACCCAAATCATAAAATAGATTAATAAATATTTCCCTTGAAAAGAGAGAAATGAAGATTAAATGTTCATAAAGATTAATAATTAGTAGTTATCCATGTAAGATAACATTAGTGTGAAGAGAAATCATGGATATGTAATAGAAAACTAACTCCATTTTACTGAGGGAGTGTGATATAGAAATTAATAATGAAAAAAATTTCCATTATAAAACCATAAATTTTTAATGGGTTAAACACACATTGATTTCTACCTATGAGAATACATATATAAATTTTTATTTAAAAATATGAGTTCATATTGATAATGGATTCCAAATTAATATACTCTAATAATATGTATAAATAAACATATTTTACATGAAGAGATTCATTATATAATAAATTTCCACCAAAATCTATTATTGTACTCTAAATGTTGAGATTTTGAATAGTATTTTTCACACCATACATTGTATAATAAAAATATAATGAATCAATGAATACAAAAAATGAACTTATTCCCCCAATATTTTTTCATTAACAAAAACCAATATGGTATCGATAAGACATGATAATTCCCCCAAAAATATTAAATCCTCATAAAATGAAAAAAATAATCTTTTAACATTAAATGTAACACCCAACATTCCACATATATCATTAAACAAATAAATAATATTTAATCTTTTAAACAACATTATATAAAAATATAGAAACCCAAATTATTAGATGTATTTGATCATATAATCATAGATGAAAAATTATACAATTGTACCCCAAAATAACATCAATTACTCAAAAATTATAATAAAAAATGAAATTTCCCTATTCGTGGAATTATAATGATCTGATAAAAAATTCCACAAATAACCTTAATTAGGAGAAAAAACAAAAAACAAAATATAATTCTAAAATATAATTCTACCTCTTTCCCTAAATAAAATCACATAGTATTATTTCTTTATTAATAATATAGGGTTCCCAAAATATTGAACATCGTCCAATATGACACTAATAAAAAAACAAATCAATTTCATCTACAATTGTTAACAATAAGTAAGTAAGTATGTACTAAAAAAGAATTTATCATTTATCTATAATATAATTTTAATAAAAATAATAATATCAATGTAACATCATCACCACACATGCTAGTAAAAGATGATGCACCAATGTCTCCCTTCAATTGTGGGTACAATCCCATTGGCTTTGGTAGGAAATTTTGGGTTATCAATCTTTCCATGGTATTTCCTTTTAGTAAAAAAATTAATTTCATATTATAAATTCTAGAAATGTGATAAACCTCCTAAAAATTTCCCTTAATTATTCATCACTAAATAAATGTTTTGTCACAAAATTTTATCACATAATATTCACGTTTCATTCCAAATAAGTTATTATCCTATGGTTGCCTTAAAAATATCATATAATCCTAGGATTATATGAATATTGTATAATCCATCATTTCATGTATGTAACCCTTTTAATGCGACTTATCTATTAAATATGTGTGGGATATTTTTTGAGGGGTTTTAGAACTTTGGGAATGTTTTTTGTGATTTTATAGAGGCTTATAGGTTTATAATATTTAGAAAAATCAGTGTGAGACATTAAGAAATCCTTGAAAATGGAGATAGTAGGATCTGGGCACGTGCATAGTTTGGTTTATAGTTTGGCCAAACCTTTCTTCTACCAAGGAGTAATCTTGAAAACTATAACATAGGTAGAAAATGGTTGGAACATGGTTTTTTAACCATTCAAGCAAACCATGTGAATAGTGTTGGGATGTAGTGACTACTACAATGTTAGCACACATGTTTCCTAGTAGTTTGACCTGACCATGAATGGTAAAAATTAATATCCTAAAAAAGTGAATTTCCCTCATTTTTACTGCTAAAACTATAATTTTTAACATATATTTATTGTAATATGGTCTTCCATCCTCTAATGGATGCTCAGACCTTCACCTTTGATCTAGAGTGATCCTTTGGAAAATCCTTTTATGTTGAAAGCCCAATTTCTTTATAAGTCTCTTTCCCTGGTCTTTCATCATCGTTATATTCATCAACCCTATCATGGATTCAAATATATAGTCAATTTGGTAATAGATCAATGAAATTTTATTCCAATTATGGTGTGATCTGTAAATTGCGATGTTAGGGAACAAGATATACAGTGGGTTTTTGGATATTCAGCCCTATTTAGCTGAAGCATTTGGACTGTTCATTTTTTTCTCTATAGTTTCCGAGGTATGTGGATTCACCCTTGAGATATATTATTCAAATCATTAATGTGTTGATTTTAAATTTATTTTTTCATGAAATTTATTAAAAAATTGTTGTGAAATGCTTGATGGAGGCCCTATTTTTTACGGTTTATTGAATTGTGAAATTGATTTTTTTGGTGGAAAATGAAGTGGATAAAATTATTTTTGAATTATGAGTTTAAAATTTTTTATTATCTTTTTTGAATAGAATTTTTTTGAAAGAGAATTTTCAATAAAAGGATTATTTAAATTGTATGCTTTCGTACAAAGATTTTACATGGTTGTTGGATCAATTGGTCATGCATGTGTTGAATGGGATGGATAATGGACATGAAACACAACTATCAAAGGGATGATATATGGATGTCATGTTCCATTGTGATTGGTAAGACTGATATTCTATAGTTTCGATTGAGTGGTTGTGTTAGAATAAATGGGAAATACTAAATGAATTCATTGAAAAATAGGGGTGACTATTTTGGATAATTTCATTGGGAATGGATTTGTTTTAGAAAACAATTATGTTGAGAAAATTGGATTACATGGAAATTTTTTAAAGTTGAAATAATATGTATTTATTTAATCTATAAAAAAAAATATTAATTTTCTAAAATGTTATGTCCTAGTAGTGTGGGAAGGTTTCCATTTGGGGAGAACCTATTGAGTTTCATTACCCTCCCCCTATGTATGTTATCATTGTAGAATTTTCACAAAAAGTTTATTTGGACACAAGTAAATGTAATTTAACACATTTATTTAGTATCATGTTGTGATACATGGGCATGAATTGTGGTTTTGGTTCTTAGATCTTGTTGGGAGTTTCAAAGTTGGTTTCTGTAGAGTCTTTGAACATTGATGGTTTTTCCTTCACCATTGTGGATGTTGTTGAACTTATTTTCTATATGGTGTATTTATATAGTTTATTTTCATTTTTTATAAACTGATTTGTATACATTTTTATATTTCATTTTTTAGTGTTTATTTGGTTATGGTGCACTCATTTTTATTGGAGAAACTAGAATTTATTTCCATCATTGGCATCTAGGGGATGTCTCTTACGGCCAAGTAATAATTCGTCCTTGATTAATGCCAATTATTGGGGGACATTACAAATGGTTTCTTCTTCTTTGGTCTATAACATGAAAATGGTAATAGTTGTGGTCGAGACATCATTAATTTTGGAATAAATTCTCTTTGTGTTTTTTCATGTTGTTTAAATTCATTCTAGTTTATTCATTGAGTTGGGATGGTATAAATGAGAAGGGTTTTTCAAATTAAGATAATAAAATGGTGACGATAAACTATTTATAAGGAACATCAGGTTAATAAGAAAGGGGTATAGAAGTTTTTTTGGTTAATTTTTAGTATTTATAATTTCATTATCATGTGTTATCCAAGGACCATAGCATTCCATGATTTAATGAAATGACTTCCTTCTGGGAGTTAATATTTCATTTTAAGTAATTATTTATTATTTTATGGAAGAAAATTTTAAAAGTATTTAAATATGAAATAAAATGTTAGATTTAGAAAATTACATCATAGTGGAATTTCGAAAAATGATGGATTTTCAAAAAAAAAAACAGGTAATCATATAAAATTAGTTGAGGATGTATGCTGCTGAATTTTGGGAAAGCCTTGTTTTGATTGATGTGATTTGTTCAATTTGAAATTCTTACACCATCATTGGATACAGAGTGAGACTAATGTCAATTATTGTGCTTATAGAAAATTCCACCCGACATTCATTATTGAAACCAATAATATGAAAATCCTATGAACGTAGTTACACCTGAGACCTAGGTGAACTAAATATTGTTTCATAGTATAGTATAAAATCTTTAGTTTTTGGAGAGATGGAATTGGAGGGATGAACCAATGAAAGTGGATCGTTTTATTCTATTTTAAAAGAAAAATCCATCCATATTTCACGGTGATTCAGAACCATAGAATGATAAACTATGGATGAATAATATTAATGTAATCTTCAATTTCATAGGCACACTTAGAGATATTAATTTCTAGTTGTTGATGTATATGTTGAAGGATATATCACACCAATGGCGGGTTTCGTTAGTTAATGCTAAATTGGATCAATAAATTTTATGGGATGATTTTGATGAATTTTTCAACCAAAAATTTGATCCGTATACATTACGGATTGCATGCATTATTGTGTTCATCATCATGAAGAAGTATCAGCTCTCAGTGATATATTATTCAGCTAAATTTATGAATTTAGTATGCCTTTCAACAGAGGTTACTATTAGTTCGTCCAATAAGGCTTATTTTTTTAATCATATTTAAGGTATAAGATTCACCAAAAAAATTCATTCTTTTTATAATGTATTATAATGATATTTTTAGAAGTTGGAAAATGGTATAATGGGACATCATAATATCTATAGGTGTAGGGAGAATGTTGAAACCTATGGGAAATGTTGGGAACCCCAATACTCAGAGAAAACAGAATAGGTAGACCAACTTATAAGGTAGTAAAATGATTCAAAATCATATAGTTGTATTAATGAATCTTCCAAAAAAGTCTAACATATTTATAGGATATTTCCAAAGATTTTTTTTGGACAACATAAATAAATATTTTTCAAAACCAATCAGATTATAACACATTTAAAAATAGATTGGGAATCTATATTGTTATAGTCATCGTGCTCTTAAATAAGGTGTTTCAGACACTTCTCATGTTTCGAAGACATCGTATCCTTTTTCTGAATGAGGGAAGTAGAATACATCTCAAAAGTAGAACCGAGCAATTCATTGTGATTCTCTGAATACCATTAATACTTAGGCGGTGAAAAATAAATATGGAAATAATGAATAGAGTGCAGTGAGTATGCGGTTTTTTGAAGTTAAGAATGTTATTTTGGATTACCAATATTGAACATAGACAATGAGTGGAATGACTATTTATTATTATGACCTTATGAAAATGGAATTTTATATAAGTGAATTAGATTCATTTATTTCCTCTCATGCTATTGGATTCATGGGTTTTCATATTTACACGATGCCTTCTATTTGGAAATATCAAACTCCTCTTAGTCAATGAGAATGTATATCCATTGTGTGTAAATCATGTTCTAAAAATTTTGATGGAGATGAGTTGATATGGTATTTATCTTTGAATTATATGGATATTTATAACATAATTATGGGTATGGTTTGATGGAATATGTTTATGTATCATGTAGATTGTTTTACACAAAGGGTTAGTTTTACGAATGTGGATGGTATTGATCATATCATAAAAGGAGACTAGAATGTAATTGTCAGTGCTATAGAATTTTTAGAACAATAAGTTGGAATGACCTCAAACTAGTTGGTAGTGTTGACATTGTCATCATTGGAAGAGATCTTGAACAAAATATTCCATCATGATTAGATCACATTTATTATGTTTTTCCTAAATTTTCTTCTAGGTTCCCACCTACATTGGATGTAAGGTTTAGGATTGATCTCCTTCAAGGGAACAGTACAATCTAACATATATCTTATTTAATGGCACAAAAAGAGTTATGGGAATTGAATGTGTAATTGGAATACCTATAAGACAAATGTTTCAATTGTCCTAGAACATCATATTTTTTAAAATCGGTCTTGTTTGTCAGAAAGAATGATAAACTATTTGGTTATTTTTGGATTATATTAAATATAACCTTGTTACGATAAATAATCAGTGTTGAAATCCATGCATTGATGATATATTTGATCACATTTGGTTATATAAATTGTTCTATATAATTTAAATACTATATGAATATCACCCATTATGGGATCAGAAGAAGGATATTCCCAAAACAATTTTCAGAAGTATATATGGCCATTACTAGTAAGTGGTTTTAACTTTTGGTCTTATGAATTCACCATAATTATTTATGGAATTTATTAAGTGCATAGTTATGAGATATATTGATTATTTTGAGCTGGTGTTTCTGAATGAAATATAGGTTTATTCAAGGAAAAGGGTTGAGCATGATGAACACATGAAGAGAGTGTTGAGAATTTTTTAGGATCATCATATGTATGCCAAATTATGATTTTTTTGATACAAGAGGTATGCATCCATATCCATGATATATATGAAATTTGGTTTTATTTGGGTCTAGAAATGATATAAGAAATTATATCTAGGAAAAAAGAAGATATTTTATTTGAGAAACATAGTTTATTTTTCCCATGTTGTTGTTAACAAACTTTTGTTTGTGATTTTTCATGACTACCTTCACCAATGATAGATTTTGTGGGGAAAACTAATCCATTTCAATGGAATGATGAATGTAATAAATCTTTTAATCTTTCTATGATTATCCTTAAATGAATATCAATATTGATATTTCCTAAATTAGAAAATGTGTTTGTGTTGTATTGTGATGCATAGAATCTAGGATGGGTTGTTTTCTCATAGAGGAATGTCATGTTGTTGCTTATGGATCATGGATGTCATTGTTACATGATAAGAACTTCCCAATACATGATTTGGATTTAGAGGTTGTAATGAATGATTTTAAGACTTTCGATCATTACCTATTTAGTGAAAATTTTATCTTTATTACTAGTCATAATATTTTGATGCATATTTCTTCAAAAAGGGATTTCAATATTAGGAAATGATGATAGATAGAGTATCTATAAATGTTTAAAATTGGATTGATATATACATTCATTAAAAGAAATTTGGTGGTAGATGCAACAATCAGAAATCCACTTGTTCATTTGTAAAAATAGGCTTCAGATATTTTGTTGTCATTGTTAGTGATATGAGACATGCACTTGGAATGTGAATATCGATGGAATTTTGAAGTTTTATTCATGATTCACTAGTTCCTTATTTTGTAGAAACATTTAAAGTGGTACATACAACCAAATCTGAAATTTTTTATGAGGTCAATAATCAAGGATAGAGAGACCATTTATGGATGGAAAATGGATGGGAGATTAGTTATTTTTTTTGAAATCAGGATAGCATGCCTATGGATTGTCATGAATAATATATTCATGATTCCCATTATTTCATAAGGTATTTTAATCTTAGAATAAATATAATTTATAATTAATTGAAGAAAAAAATTTGGTTTCAGAGGACGAAAATGAAGGTGGATTAGCTTTTAATGAGATCCTCACATGTCAATTGGATATGGAAGATTACCAATGGCAAACATGTATGTTCCAGTATTTACAAAAAAAAATTCTGAAATGGAATTATATTGCCATGAAATTTTCAAAATGTCTATCTAGGTAGGTATAGAAACATAATAAAATTTGGGAGATAGTAGTTCAGATCTCAAATTCACCTCATTTCAACCCTATTAATGAATATTATATGATGGTGTATTGGGAAAAAAGTTATATCTTTGAAGTGGTGTAAAGTCTCGGGGTACATGTTTTGATAGTATTATCGAGAGATCTAAGGTCCAATTATCATTTCAAGAAATAAATAAATAAATCCCTCAGGACTTAGATGACGGTGAGTATGGAATATCGTCATCACAGAGATGGGAAATATGAAAGGACAATACAAATTATTGAATAAATGATAGGGGATTGTGTAATGGTTTTTTCAGATCATGGGTGGAGCACATACAATTAGTGGAATTATCATGTGATGAGAACTATCATGCCTTGCTACATATGGATCCTTCTAGAGCATTTTATGTGACTCCTTGTCATTTTTTATTTTATTTTGTGAAAAAATGTGAGACTTATTTGGTTGGGTCAAGCCATGTACTGAATACAATGAAGAGGATTTAGTTTCTCAGAAAGGGATTATAGATGACCCAGACTCATCCAAAATCATATGTAGATCATCATGGACTTCCATTGTTGTTCTAGATTAGTTATCATGTGTTCTTGATAATCTCACAAATTCATAAGAATATTCATTTGGGATTGTTGGAAATATTATCCACTAGATAAATTTTCCCTTTAGAGATAGTTGAACGAGTTGGATAGGTGGTATACAATGTGTGATTCCAACAACAGTTTAGTGTAGTGCACAATGTGTTTCATATATCATACTTGAAATGTATCATCATGATATGAACCCTGTTATTCTATGAGATAATTCTAACCAAGAGATGGATGGTTATTAGGGGCACATTCCAGTGCAGATTTTGGATAGGAATGAGAAATTATGGTGTGGGAAATGCATTGGTCTAGTGTAGTTTTTTTGGAAAAATGGAATGATTTAGGATGTTACTTAGGAACATGAGAAGGAATTAGTTATATAGTAGAAAAAAACACTTTCCAAATTTTTTTGTTTTATTTTTACATTTTGGGGATGGAAAGGATAATGTTGGTGGGATTTTATCCCCCATGGTTTTATGATTGTAACCATTTAATTATGTATTATATGTATATAAAGTGTTTGTGAGACTATTACTAGGGTTTGGAGAAATTTGGGAATGTTATTTATGATTTTCTAAATGAGAAATATTCAATCACATATGTAGATAATATCTAAAATATATGGGAATATATGTAAATTATAATAGTGGGATCATGGTTGGAATAAGTTTAGTAGTACGATTTGGTCAAATCGAATGACTACCTAGTAGTAACCATGAAATTGGTAATAGAGGAAATAACATGGTTGGTGCACATATTGTTTAACTGCACCAACCAACCATATGAAGGGGGATGGGATGGAGTGGCTAGTGCATCAATGGTGTACATATTACATTTCCATGTAACCAAACCATGAATAGCTAGAATTTTGATCCTAAAAAATTTGATCATACTTTGTGTTACCCCTAAACCATTCTATTTTTACTAATTTTGACCCAAGCTCAATTTTTAGTACTCTCAAAGAATGTGGACACCATCCCCATTGATTTGGGAGTGATCCAATGGAAAATAATTGTAACATCCCTGAGAATTTGTGATATATATTCTTTTAATGTCTCTAATGACTTGTGATGTACGCAATACCAAGATTAGCTTGTGCTATATGCAATATCGTGTTAACTTACAATATATGGACCACAATTATTATATTGTGTTGTACACAATTTTAAGTTCCACTGATTGAATTCATTTCAGTCAAAACTGAGTGTAGATTTTTTTATGTATAAATGAACTATGTTTGGATTATGTTATACATAACACCAAAAGAAGCTTTAATTACAAGTATCACTGACTCATCTTGCTTTACATGCAAGAGAAACACTCCTCGATAGTTTTTGTTGTACGTGATAATGAGTTTCACTAAACGATGATATATTATTCAAATATTATTATTTATTTGGATTTAAACATTCTTTTTTGAGTAGTATTAATTGCATTATTAGTTTTATATAACATTAGAATTCATCTTACACGTTTTTTAAAAATTGCAGTTTAACCGCCTTTTGATGGCACACCGATTTAAAATCTAGTTTTTGTCACATTAAAATGTTCAATTTGAAAAAATAAATTTCTTCATTATGGTAAGAACATCAAAATTAACATTGGATGAAATTTTAGTATTTTTCTGAAAAAATTCTTATTTTTAATTAATAGTGGGAAATACTATATTATAATTCAAAATGACCATTTAATCTAATTTATTTATAAATATTGATTAATGATTAAGTTGTTTTTAAAGTATAATTGGATTGAATTTTTATAATTTAATCTAATTTTGGTCATTTAATGTAATTTCACTTTCATATTGGACATAAACAGATGACAATCTTTTGATAGATATTACTTCATAAAAACTTTCTTTTGGGTTTGACAAAGATAATTCAAATTAAATTAATTACTAAAACATCTGAGTTATGAATTTAAAGAAATGGATTCCATATTTTGAATCATAAGGTCCAGATTTTGAAAATATGTAACTTTTATTTTTATACATTACGAATAGTAACTTCTGTAATAATTTTATTTTCTATGGTTAATGGATAAATCTGGTAAATAAGGGTAAAAAATTAAATTATTAAAATACAAAACTAGCCTAAAATGTGTCCTACTCCTATTGGATTATACAGGTCTAACTATGATCATACTAGGGTCTATTTTGGGGCTCCATGGAGCCACGTGAATATGATAATGATATTAGATAAGAATTAATTTAATGTAAATAAAAATGTAACATAAACATGTATTTTTTAGTAAAATAATTTTTATATTGTGTTATATAACTGATCTATTCAACTATAAATAGTCCATATAAAGCTAAAAGTATTTCCTACATTATAGTATTTTATTTATAATTTTTATACAATATATAAATATATTTATTTATGACATAATTATGATGTAGTGATAGCCTCATTAATGAAATATTCTAATAAATGAAGTATAAATTTTAAAATAAATTAAATTTAAAAATTTTGATGCTATCCAATAATTATATTGATGAAAATGGAATATTATAAATGATTTAATTCCTTGGGTTAGATGATATAAAGTTGGTATAACTTTTATAAAAATCAATTACGAAAAAGTGTCCAAATTGACATAAATGTGTTTTTAAATCAAATACTATTTTATTAAATGATATAAAAATACGAAAAAAATAATTTTTGGCCAAATAACATGGATGGTGATACAAATTCCATAAATTATCCACATTAGTTACCCTCGGAATTTTATAATAAGGATATCGACCATGTTGTATAAAAATACAACTGGATATGGTAATTGTGAACTTATTTAACAAAGTGTTAAATCTAAAATATTATGTTACTTTTATTACCTAGACATGTCTAAACCCAATTGGTTGGGAGGATTTCGAACCATAATCATCTTAACTTAGAAAAAATCATTTTGGAGATATTTTAAACCAAAAATATATTTATAATAATTTAATATTTCTAGATTATCATAAATTTCACATCACCCCTATTATAAAAGGGAACCTACCATCCCCTTTAACTCACACCTCTGTAGACATTTGGTTCAACCAAACCCTGCCCATTTCTCCTCCCTAGCACCCTAACTTCATCCAAGAGACCTAAAATTGGGTGTATAGCCATCCTATGGAGACCTTTTGTTCATATTGAATGGAAACTCCTGAAGAGGAGGAGTTTCGAACTCGTACGGAGAGTATCATACCTAAGTTAACGGATAATTTTGAAATCTCATTTTTTTATTCAAGAATATTTATTCAATAGAGTTTATTTATTATCAATATCCATGTTTTATAAAAATGTTTTTACAAAATTTTTAGTACTCTTATTTGTATTTTGAAGTCATTATTACCCATTTTCTGACTTTTACAACATGGTTTGGAAGGAATATTTCTTTTTATTACCATTGGAGTTACTTTTTGACCTCCCAAACAAAAGTACAAGGAGAATGTTTTTTTAACATATACTACATGAATGTATTTTTACACTTTCATAACACATTATTTTTATGAAGCTTCATTTACAATATTTCATGTTTTTTCCATTAATTTTTTTTCATTTAAAATTGCACAGCATTTTTAGAGAAGAAAACGTTTTTCAAGAAAAAGGATATTTTCCTCAAGAATTAAGATCAATAATTTTATCAACATTTCCTTCCTTCAATGATAACATAGTTTTATGTTTATATCCCTATTATTACATTGATTTTATTGTGATTATGATGGAATTTCTTTTATGAAGTCCATTTCTCTTATATAGATTATGTTATGATGAAATGATTTTTAAGAATCCCATTTTATTTCATTGGTTTTTATATGGTTAATGATATTATTTTTTTTCAAACAAGTTAGAATGATTTCATTATTAGATGGGTGGGACCTGTATCTCCATCCAGTACATTGAGAAAAAATTTATATCTCAGGAGACAGACATGACATGAATGGAAATTTATTCTGGTTCAGTATTACATGGCTAGAAGAACAAGTAATTTGATTTAATAATTGACTTTTTCCACTATGATGGTCATGTATGAAAATCCATAGCTACTATGGAAATCATATTATATTATTATTTATTTTCATAATTCCATTATTTAGGAAAATACTATTTTATCATGATTAATGATCCTTTTATGATTTATGCCTTACATACTGCAATGATTTATTTCATGACTCATGCTTTTTATTTTAAATTTTATGACCATGTTTTCACATTATTAGGTTTATGTGTTTTTATGTTCTTAATTTTTACCCTTACAAAGAATTTGATATCACCCTTTTTATTTTTTATTTTCCCTAGGATATAATGAAAGGTATTATGTAGAGAAAAAAGGGGAAGATCTTTAGGAGAGATATTAATGATATATCACTAAGTTATAAGATTATGTTCTATGTTTATAATGACAATAAACTAACACAGTCATTGGGTGTCAATTGGTGTCATGTATTACGTATTCTAAAAAAGTAATGTAATTTCCTTGTATGTCAATCCTGGGTTGTTATAGTTGTTATTTGAGAAAAGGAAGTAGGAATGAATCTGATCCTGGGGAACTATCACATGTGAACGTTGGATGAATCATAGTTCTCCACACAATGTGATCATGAAGAAATGAATTCCATTGGGGATGGTGGTGTGTCCCACTCAGGGGGTGTAGCCGCCCAACGAGTGCTCTGATAGTTATGAATTCTAGTCCACTAGAAATAATTCCAGACTATTAGATTTGGTATCACAGAAAAGGATTCGTCAAAAATTGGAAACTATGATAAAGAATCTTTAGTGAGATAACTATATATATTTCAAGTATATGTCTACAGATGTCCTAATGTTAGGTAAATTATATGTTATAAAGCATGTTATTTGTGAAAATCACGACTAACCTAGGGTTAAACTGAAGATATCATAGATTGAGAAATTATAATTAGTTTACCTTACTTATGTTCTTATAATCTCTACTATGTATTTATTACACTTTTCTTTTTGATCTTAGTCATTATCCAGAATTACATAGAGCAAAGTTAACCAGTGAATGTTTCAGATACGGATATTATGGTAATTATGAAGATTGAATTCCTAAGTTGATATATCATAAAGATAATCATGATAATGGTATGAGTATTGGTAATACTGCTGATGATAAAGTGATTGTAAACGATATGTGAAAGGTACATGATATTCTTCCAGTATTGTTTACATTGAATCAAAGAAGCTTGAGGTTGAGAAATGAAAAGATATTACTCATATTTTAGAAAATGTAAAGATGATGGGTAATGAGTAATGGTTTAAGAATAAAGGTGGATGATTGAGGTGTATATGTTTCAGAAATAAAAGATTATGTAATATAAATCATTAAATATATAAGTGTTTTCTATATAAGGATTGGAAATGATATTATGGATAGTTCTGTGGTGGTAAAAAAATTTAAGGGTAAGGTGATATACTTGGAGAACACATGATTAAGGGAAAGATAAACCTTAATATGTCCCTTATGTTTTGATAAGGAGGATTGGATAATGATATGATGGATTTTAATAAGTAAATTAGATGATTATAATTTATTGAAATCTAATTACGAAGTTATTGACAAAAGGTTCATGCTATCATGTATGGTGTATACAACTTTTTGGGGATTAAAGAATATATCCAATAATTTTTCGAATAATGAAACATTCTCTTTTCAATAAGGATATCTGATAATTCAGGTTGTTACCATGACTCAAGAGAATGCAATAATTCATTCAAATGTTTTGAATGTGACCAAAAAAATATATATTATGATATATGGGGGATAAATGATGGTATTCACATTCTTGTTATGTGACCTTTCAATTAATTTTTTTATACCTTGAGTTTTGACCTAGGAATTTTGAATAAACCTAAAGGTTGGAATGAATTATGTTAGACATTAGATAGTATTGTTTAAGGATAAAACATTATTTTATATATTATTTCTGGAATTTTATAATAGTATAGTATTAGAAAAAGGATAAACTGCAGGACGGGTGACAACCCGTCGCGTTAGAAATGGATGCGTGAATCGAACCCACAAACAAAGTGCAACATGCCTTTATCTCCTACCATTATACTATAGGAATTCATTGGTTCGTATAATTTATTTTTATTTTATTTATGTGGTATTATTGGTGATGTATAAGTCCATTTTTGGAACCATGTATCATTAATATCATCATAGATGGACTTATGTATATTTGATTACTTGTGCTAACCTTTTTGTGATAGATACATATGGAATGACCTATCAAACTATCACTGGATCTGCTAACACATCAAGAATGAATAATTTGACTACATTTAATTAAATAATAGATGAAGTGGAATTTGATAAAGGAACGAACCAAGGTGAGATTGAAAAAAATCAAGTAAGTATTTATTCTCATGAAAAATTCTTCAAATATAGGGAAAGGATCTTGAAAACCATAAATGTTATCATACTGCCTTTTTATCCGATTAATCTTATGGTCCCTTAAATAATTATAGATTTTTGTCTTTTTGGTAGTTAAATTTCTCAAAACCATATTATCTATCACTATACATCAGAAATTTATTGATAGATTTCTCTTTTATATCCTTTATTTCACTTACCACCTATGTTGTTTTATGTGCAAACCCTGTGATGAGTTGGTTTTAGAAACCATTATATTTATAACTTTCCTTTCAAAATGATGTTTTAGTATCCCTTTTTATGATGAATTTTTCATAAAGATACTTCTATGTAGAAAACAATTTTTATCCCTGATGAATTTTGAGGGAGAAATTCATTTTAATGGGGTAAAATGTAACTCCTATAGCTTTTTTGATATAAATTATTTTAATGTCTTTGAAAACTTTTATTTTATGCTACACCAAGATTATCTGGAACTATATGCAACACTGTACTATATTGAAGTATAAACACTACTATTTATGTCTTGTGTTGCACACACTTTCAGGTTCCATTGATATAATTCATTTCACGAAACACTGAGTATAGATTTTTCTCAATGTATAAATGAACTATGTCTGGATTTTTTTATATAAAACCCCAAAATAATATTACACTACCCGCAACACTGATATGGCTTGTGTTACACACAAGAGATACCTTCCTCGATCGATTACGATGTACGCAATACTGAGTTTCCCTAAATAACTATATACTATTAAAATAATTTTATTTGCAGGGATATAAACTAGTAGTTATGAATTTTATTAACCACATTTATAAAGTTATATAACATTATAATTCATCTTATACATTTTCTATAACATGATATTAAAACTAAATCAATTTTTCAGATAAAAGATTTTTTTTTTTAAATGCCGATTTACCGCCTTCCGATTGCACAACCATTTAAAATATAGTTCATGTAACTATTATATGTTCAATTTGAAAAAATAAATTTATTATTTATAATAAGAACATAAAAATTTAATTAGGATTAATTTTTTTTATTTTTCTGATAAAATTCTTATTTTGTATGAATAGTGAAAAATATGTTATTTTCATACAAAATTTCCATTTATACTAATTTATTTATACTGTTATATTGTAATTATAATTGGTTTAAAAGTATAATTGTATATATTTTTATCATTTAATACAATTTTTTTCATTGGAAGTGATTTCACTTTAAAATTGTTCATAAATAGATGTCAATCTTTTGATAGTTATTACTTCTTAAAATCTCTTTTTGATTTTGACAATGGGACTAAGTTTTAAATTAATTACAACATCTTCTGTGTTTTAAAATTCGAAAAATAGATTCCATATTTTGAATTATAATGTTCAGATTTTTTAAATATTTATCTTTTATTTTTGGACATTATGAATAGGAACTTTAGTAATTATTTTATTTATTATGGTTAATTGGTTAATATCGAAAATATGGGTAAAAAAATTATATTATAATAATACTAAACTATCCCAGCACATGTACTAATCCAATTGGATGAGATATTTCCAACCATGGTCATTCATTGGTCTATTTTGGAACCCATGGAGCCACTAGGATATAAAAATGAAATTTTGAAAAGAATTAATTTAATGTAATGAAAAATGAAACCTAAACATGTATTTTTTACTAATACAATTTTTATAAGAAGCTATATAACTTATATATTATACTATAAATATTCATTAGAATGCTAAAAATATTTCCTATATCGTGGTATTTTATTAATAAATATTATATTGTAGATAAATATATTTATTAATGACACAATTAAAATGTTGTGATAACCTCATTAATGAATAATTAAAATAAATCAATTGATAAATATTAAAATAAATTTAAGTTTCACATTTTGATGCAATCCAATAATTTTATGGATGAAACTAACATATTAAGGTTGAGGAAATTCCTTTTTTAAGGAATCAAGTAGTTATGACTTTTTAAAAATCATTTACAAAATACTTTTAAAATTATAATAAATGTTTTTTTAAAACAAATATTATTATATTAAATGATATAAAAATCCTAAAAATATATTGTTAGGACAAATAAATTGGATAGGGATAAATATTTAATTAATGCTCATATTTTGGTTCCCTTGTAATTTTATACTAAATAGATAAACCATATAGTATAAAAATATAAGAGGAAATGGTAAGAGTTAACTTATTTTACAAATAGTTAAATTTAAAAGAAAAAGTTACTTTTATGATATAATCCTTTCAAAAACCAATTGGTTGGGATGATTTCATCCTATACTCATCTTATCTTCTAAATAAAGAGTTGGGAGATATTAGAAAACTAAAATCATTCTATAATAAATTAATATTTAAACATTTTCCTAAAGTGCCCCTCACCCCTCTTATCAAAGGGCAGATCCCTTTTTCTTCAACTCACACCTTAAAAGCCTTTTGGTTCGGCCAAAAGCGACCCATTTCTTCTCCCAGCCTCTTTCAGATCATCCTAGGGGCCCAAAATTGGGTAGATATCCTTCCTGAAGATCCCTTTTGTTCAAATAAAAATGGAACACCTGAAGAAGATGAGTGTTGGACTCGTACGAAGAGTAATAGACCTATGGTAAGGGATAAATTTGAAATATCATTTTTTATTCAAGATTGTTTATTCACTAAGGTATTTTTATCATCCATGTTCATGTTTTATTAAAAAAAATTATAAAATTTTTTATATTATTCATTGTATTTTAAAGTCATTTTACCAATTTTTTACTTTTGCTTCATGCTTCAGCAGTAATCTTTCTTTCTGTTAACATACGAGTTAGTTTGTGACATCTCCAAAAAATGTAAGATGGGAATTTTATTTATCTAAGACTGCATAAACATATTTTTACACATTCCTAAGGAATTATTTCCAAGAGGCTTCCTTTACAAGATTTCATATTTATTTTCAATTAAATTATATACATTTAAAATTGCATGACATTTTGTGAAAAGACAACGTTTTTCAATAAGAAAGGATATTTTCCTCAAGAATTAAGTCCAAGTGTTTTATCAAAATTATTTTCCCTATAATATGACATAGGGTTATGTTTCTATACATATTATCAATTTGATTTGAATGTTCATATGATGGAATTTTTTTTTTGAATTTGGTTTATCTTATTTTAAATTTGTTATGATGAAATGATGTTTATGAATCTCATTTTATTTCATTGTTCATCCTATGTTGAATGGTTTAGTGTTTTTTGGAACATGTAAGAATAAATTAATTATTATATGGGAGATACCTATATCTCTCTCCAATGCATTGGGTAATGATTTATATCTCAATCAATAGACATGACTGGAATGAAAAGTAAATCTGGTTCAGTAATACATGGCTGGAATAGCAAGTAATCCCGTTTCAGTAATGGGATTTGTCCATATGATGGTCATGGAAGCAAAGACTTGGATACTATGGAAATCATATTATGTGTTAATTTATTTTACACAATTAAAAGTTTTATACCAATTATATGTTATCATGGTTAATGTTCCTTTATGATCTATGCCTTATGTACTGACATGATATATTTAGTGACTCCTATTTTATATATTCAAATTTTATGTTCACATTTTTACATTATTATGTTTATGTTTTGTTTGATGTTCATAATGATTACCCTTAATGAGGATTCGAAAACACCCTTTTTATGTTTTCTTTTCCCCAGGATATAAAGAAAGGAATTAGGTAGGAAAAAAGTGTAGGATCTTTTTGAGAGATGTCGAAGATCTTTCACCATGTTAAAATATAAGGTTTCAAGTTTCAAAATACACTTAAAAAATATGGTATTTTGGAATCTATTTGGGTAATGTATTAAGTATTCCTAAAATCAAATGTTATGTCCGTGTATGTCAATCTTGAGTAATTATAATCATGATGCGTTTTCTTATAAAGTCACCATTCTAGGTGGTGTTTCTTAGTATTATTGTCCTTCTTTATCATTTATTCATAATTGTTTTCTATTTTGAAGAAATGGATGATATTATATTCTTATCATAAAGATACATTGATGTGTTGATATTAGGGAATAGGATCAGATGAAGTTTTTGGAGATTAAACTTGATTTTGTTGAAGAATTCATCTCAATATTCATTTTCTCCAAAGTTTATGAGGTAGGTGGCTTCACTCATAGCATCAATTACATAGAGCATTAAGTATTGTTATCTAATTTTTTGTTTTTATTGAAATTTGTTTTGAAATTATTGTTCAATACTTGATCACAACCACCTTTGGTGAATGTTTATTAATTTTTATAAAATTGGTTGTTTTGGTGGATGTTAAATGGATAACATTATTTTAAAATGATTTATTAAAATAGATTGTTGGTTTTGATGAATTGAATATTTTAGGGAAATATTTTTTAAATAAAAAATTTATTTTTCTAAAATAGTTTTTGTATAATTTCATTAGAATTGTTTTTAACATAAATGTTTAAAATGGATTTTGATTGTATGGATAATAGTCGTGAAGTACTACCATCAATAGTAATTTTTATTGACGGGAAATTGCACTTTGAATAGTAAGACCATGATTTTATGGATGGTTGTTTTTGTGGTTGTGTGAAATGAAATGTGTTGTTCAAAATGAATTAATGAAATGTTTGGTATGAATGTTATGGATTATTTCCATTGGAATTGATTTTTTTTGAAAAAAAATATATGAAAACTTTTTTATGTAGAAATTCTTATCATTTGATATAAAATAATTTGAATTGTTTTATATAAATTTTTTACTATAAATATGATAACATGTTATATCCTAATGTCAGGAGTATGGAAGTCATTTGGTTAAAAACTAATGAATTTCTTTACCAACCCTTGCTTCACATTAGTACATTTGTAGGTTTGATTTTTCTACATATAGAATAAGGGATTGTATTTAATTTCATTAGTGGTTCTTTGGGATACAAGGGCATGGATTTAAAAGTTTAAGCTTGGAGTTTGATGAGAATTTTAGAGTTTGTGATTAGGGAGTTTTTGAACTTTTTTGGTTTTTTATGCTTCTTTGTAGATTATTTTGATATTATTTTTTACATTGTACGTGAATATAGTTTGGATATAAATGTAATATATTCAGTGGGATAATTTTTTATCATTAATAATTTAGTGGTTATTTGGTAATGGATTTCTTGGTTGGGTTGTTTTAATTAAATGCTAAAATCATTCCCCCAATTGAATCGAAGCCATTGGCATTTATTGCCATAATTTTCATCATCGTTATCATTATTTATTTTATTGATCAAGAAAAGCTACAAGAAATAAGGGCCAAAGATAACCCCAAGAGGAAAGGAGTTAGGGGGGTCTAAAGTAATAATGTCCTAGAGCATCCCCTATGATCAGGTTCCTCCCTTCAAGAGGAAAAGACAACACCTCTGTTGGAGAAAACACACTGAGACCTTGTGCCGCCATTGAGGCTTGATAATCCACAACTCTGTTCCCCTACCGCTATGTGTGCAAAAAGACAGTGTCTCTACTGATGATGTTCTTGCATCTCCTCAGAATATAGGTAACCGACCAGGGGGTGCTGCGCTTTTGGTGCATAGAGTCATGGAGGATGAGAGAATCAGTCTCTATAGCTCCTAGTGTGATCCCTCGATGACTGAAGAGCTGAAGGCCCGTGAGCATGGTCGTGGCCTCAGCCAGGAGAGAATGAACCTTGTCAAAATGGGCAGCGAATGCAAGGATGACATGTCCTCTAGGGTATCGTACCACATCACCAACCTTCATATCATTTGAGGAGCAAGAGCCATCAAAGTTGAGCTTCAGTCCGAACCGATGGGGATGCCATCTAACCCAGTGGCTAGCCATTGGAGGGCTCCGCTCAGGGAGGCCAACTTGAATAAAATGAAGAGAAGGGGCCTCACGCCATTTGTTGTATGATCGAACTAGTTCAAGATGGTTAAAAATTGTCCTGTCCACCAGAGTCCTCCCGATGTAGTGGAGCCCCTCAAACCTGGCTTAGTTCCGAGCCCGCCAAATGCACCAGAAGCCCGAGATGAGAATCATGGTGCATGAATTCCTCTCCAGTCCACCTCCCCCATCACCATGGAACCACCGATCGATAAATGGGTGGTCCCTTAGCGCCGCTACAGAAAATTCAGTGAAATCGCCAAATGTCTGCCACACCTGGCAAGCCCATTCACTACAAAATAAGAGGTGGGAAGAGCTTTCCTCTCTAGGAGTTGTGCAGCACAGGCAATGGGCAGCCAATCTGATGCTTGAGCGCTTCACATTTTCATCCGTAGCCAAATCCCTATTCCTGATACACCAGAAAAGAAAGTTGCATTTCGCTGGGACGTCTTTGACCCAAACAATCGAACCCCATGAGTCGACCTGGATCGCGCTGGTGAGCACCTGCCGGTAATCCTTAGCAGAGAACATACCCAAGGATGATGCAGTGAAAACACAGTGGTCTGGGTCATTCGAGGGGTGGATCATATCGAACACCTGGCATTGTGTACTGTCAAGCACCGCACCGATGAGCTCTGGATACCTTCTTGCCTCCTTGAACATGAGTTCGGTGCTGGGGCATCCAAGAAACCTAAGAACAGACCCAACCCAATTGTGGTGCCATAACGAGATGTCCCCCACTCCCACAATCCATCAGGAAAAGGGTAGCAGGGCCTGCATGTGGGAGAGAATAGCCATACAGAGCGGCGACTGGCGGGCATTCCCTCCTTCACTGAGCCGAGCAGCCATGTACTTACCCCAGAGTGTGCGACCCTCAATCACCTCCCACGCCAGCTTCGCCTGCATTCTATGCAGCGAATCCGAGAAGATCATGACACCAATGCCCCCTCCTGCTCTGGCTTGGCATGTCTTTCCCAGGCTGCCTGGTGTTTCCTCCCCTCCCCGTGCGTATCCCAAATATAATCAGAGAGGATAGAATCAACCTTTGTGAGCACCCCCTTCGGAACCTTGGAGGCCACAAGTGCATGGAAAGGAATATAATATAAGACGTTGTTTGCTAAGGTGATCCTGCCTCCAAAAGGCAAAAAGCTGTTCTTCTAGTTTAGAATCATGCTGGTCATTTTCCCAACAGTTTTATCGAAATGAAGGATACGCATCCTGCTAGGAGAGACCGGGACACTGAGGTACTCCAAGGGAAAGGAGCCCCACCGCATACCGAGCCGCGTGATCAGGGAAGCCACCCTACTGTCCAAGCATCTCTTTGGGACATAGAAGTTGCTCTTGGGGTGATTGACAATCTGCCCACTCCATCGACAATAGTCTTCAAGGATCTTGGTAAACCCCCGAACCGACCACATACCTCCATTCATAAAGATAATGGAATCGTCCACAAACATCAGATGAGAGATGTTTCTTGGACTAGGGCTACACTGGTAGGGCCTAATGGTACCCTGTGAGAGAGCCCTATTGATAAGACGACTGAGGACGTCCTGTGAAATAACGAAGAGGGTCGGCGAGAGAGGATCCCCCTACCTCAAACCGCGAAGATCCTTGAAGAACCCATAATTCCGACCCATGAAGCGCAAAACCATCCATGCAGAGCTAAAGCATCAGAAAAGCAGGTCCACATCCCACCCAGATAGGCCCATGCCTGACAAGACCTTGATGATGAACGCCCACTCCACTTTGTCGTAGGCCTTATCCATGTCCAACTTGACCACGATGTTAGCTCCATGAACCCGCGTGTTGAGTCCGTCGATGATCTCTAGAGCCATAGAATTTTCCCCTTGAATGAACCTCTGTTTAATGAAGCCATGTTTCTCGTAGGAGACCCATTGATGAAGGTACATGCTAAGTCTGTTGTTCTAAATTGAGGAAAGGATCTTGTACGAAAAATTTCACATGCTCACGGGGCGATAATGGTGGAGCAATGAGGGATCTTTGACCTTGGGAATGAGAACCACAATGGTGGCGCTGGCGGCTCGAGGAAGAGTACCACCTCGAAATAATTCTTGAATGGAGAGCACAACATCCTCCTTGATCACACTTCAGGCGGCACGGTAAAAGGAGCATGGGAACCCATCCGGGCCCGGAGTGCTGTTTGGGATTTGGTTCATAGCAACCCGATGGATCTCCTCCTCCTGTGGTAAGGATTCGAGCAGTGTGTTGTCATGATCAAATATCATCCTGGGAATAACGTCTGTGATGGCTTCGTGGCCCTGTGTGTACCCCTCTGGCATCCTAGGATTAGCTCCAGCAACCAAACTACTGAATAAAGCCTCTGCCAAACCACCCACAGTGTATTGGTCATCGGTATACGAACCATCCTCCAACCATATATTGGGTCTCGCATGCCTTCGTCTTTCCTTGATGCATGCATGAAAAAAGCGGTGTTGTGGTCCCCCTCATGAAGCCATCTCACCATCGATTCATAGCGGACCACATGCTCCTCTCTGAGGAGCATTTCCACCAGAGTATCTTTTTTAGTGCCCAACTCTCTGAACAACTCCTCATTCCATTCCACTTCCAGATTAGACTCCAAGCGATCAATCTCCGACTTAAGCCCCTCCAAATCACGCATCAACGGAGGTTGTCCACTAACCCACTCCCGTAGATCCTCCCGAAAATGCCTTAACTTGTTCTCCAGCTTTTCCCATGGATTCCCATTCATGCACCTATTCCATGAGGAATCAACAGTTCCTAGAATGTTCGGGTAGCTGGCCCAAAGGGAAGAGAATTCCATGGAAAATCTCTTATCCCTGCCGGGAAGGATGTCAACTAGGAGAGGCGAGTGGTCCGATAAGCTGAAGACTAAGTGAGAAACCTTAGCATTCTGAAAAGTGGAGATAGCATGGACATTGGCCAGGCAATAGTCCAGCCTGCTCCAGCTGCGATGGGAACCCCTCTGGTTGTTGCACCAAGTGAAACATCTCCCTGAAAACCCCATGTCCATTAACACTTTGCGAGACATGAATTGGTTAAACTCAAGACTAGCGCGGCCGGGGAACATCCCCCTACCGTTATTATCGATGGGATCATCCACAACATTGAAGTCCCCCCCCACAAACCATGGGAGTTTCACAGGGTCGAAGGCCTCCAGATCGAACTACAGACGCGCTCGAGCGTGGATGTCCCAGCTACCATGCACAAACAAGAAGAAGAAATATTGATCACCATCCCTTATCTTCGTACTGATAAACTGATCCGAGGAATGAACCTTTCTCAAACTAATGGCCGTATTCTAGAAAATCTAGATGGAGGGACCATAATCTCTAGTATGCAGGAAACCACTCATCCTTATCCTACGAGCGAACTCCCCAAGCATTCTGCTATCTTGTTTAGGTTCCGGCACTGCAACCAGCGAGATCTGTTTGGAACGAACTTCACTATTGATGAAATCTGATTTAACCCGGGCCCCATGCCGCGAGCGTTCCAGATAAGGAATGATTACATTAAAACAAACTCGGTCTGGCACCGGCCCCAGGCTTTAAGGCCGCTGAGCTAGAAGAGGAATACTGCCCCAGAATCTTCGAGTGGGATCTGGCCCTTTCCCCTTTAAAACCCAAGGGAGGAGTCGCCGGGAGAGGGGAAGACAGCGCCAGTGCACTAGAGTGAGGGCTTTGGAGAGAGGAGGCCTGGGGCGCAGCATGGGCCAAGACAAGAGAACGCCATACCAGGGGAGAAGGCGGGCTGGAGGGGCTAACCGGGGTGAAGCCTGGAGGACCGCCTTGGTAGCATCCTCAATCTGGGGAGGAACCGGAGTAGGCAAAAGAGGCGGGGCGCCACTGGAACGCCCGACCCCAAGTGAGCCCGCAGGAAAACGCTCCAAGGCGGGAGCCACCTCAGGGGAAGGCAGTGTGAAGGCCGCGTCCCTATGAGATCTTGCCTCCAGAAGAAGAGGAAGAAATCTCGGTGGCATGCCGAGGAGAGACGAAACCTCAGAGAGCCAAGAGAAGTCCAAACACGCCTGAAAGAGGCCAGCGGAGCTAAGACCACCTAGAGCGCAGTAGGGGACCAGGGCCATGCAGGGAGCCTCAAAGATAGCCTGAGACGAGGAGACCCCCAGGACCAGAGGCTCCAGGATCCTTGGAATCCCCGTCACATCCGAGGATATTATTTTATATGCCATTGGAAAAAATAACAACAAAAAAATTTAAACCCCTGATAATATACAAAACTCTTCAAAATATATAAAATGAAAACATATAATGTCCAATTTATATTGAACCCTCCTCTCGTTTCAACTCGAAGGACCCAGACAATAACATTATATATTCTAGTGACTTTGAACTAAAATTCACATTCATAAAATACCGACTATCTTTACTATTAATATTTTTAAAGAATTAGGAAAAACAATAAATAGTGAAAAAATAAATGAAATGTGAAATCGTATAGTTAGTATCAATTTTATTCATAAAACAGTACTTATTAAATGAATCATTCTTTCATTTCATGTTAAATATTCCCAATTTTTATCTATTACTTATTTTTGTCCCTAATCATTTTTTAACAATAACAAAAACATTTTAAAAATGTGGGTGCGATGAAAAAATCCTTGTTTGAAATATAAAATGATGGAAAACAATAGTCTATATATAAACATGAAAACTATTTTAAGAAATATATATTTTTAGACTAAATAGTATTGAAAATGGTTTTAAAAAAGTGATATTTGGATTTTATTTTTCAATTAATGATTTCCATGTAAACTCATATGTCTACATAGAAATTTCATATAGGTGCCTTGATAAATCATCATCATATAATTTTTTTCATTAAACTTATAATAATCCACAAAAATTGGAATAACAAAATGACTGACTTCAAATTAAATTCTTTGGAGAACATAATCATTGCCCAATACATCAGTGCATTATCCAGGCCCACCCTATGCAATAATATGCTAAAAAATTATCTATATTTTTTATAATTTTTTTTAAATAATTTAAAATTACCCTATCATGTATTAAACTATTTAAAATATCTTTAAAACCCATGTAAAAAAACCTTTGGGATATTTAATTCACTTTTTCTTAAAAATCACTTTTAAAATAAAAATATTTGACACATTATTATGAAACAATTTCATTGAAATAAACAATAAAATATTATATGGGTATATTATTTATTTTTTATTATATAATTTAAAATCAAATAATTCATTAGATGTAAAAAATATAACATTATATTTTTCAAAAAAGAGTTGAAATAGGAACCATAAATATGATTTTGAAAATAATGAACCTTACCTTGACTCTGAATCATCATGTATATTACAAATAATCTTAAATAATATTATTATTTTAGTTATTTATACACATATGAACCATTTTAATGGGTAATATTATTTATATATCATTTATATTTATGTTATATGCATTTAAATAATTATTTATGTTCACGGCAGATGTTTTGTCGATAATCAATTCATAAGAATAAAATTACTTTGGTATGTTGAATATGTTCCTAGTTGTCATTGTTTTATCATATCATGAATAATAATCATGATGAAATTATCATATTTATTAATATATTATACTTTTAAATCCCTAAATTAATTATTTTTATTAAAAATTTACTACATTATAACCACTGAGAGGTTACACCTTACGTACATATGAGTAGCACTCCCTATTTATTAATCATTATAGAAAGAAGGTAACAATTATTTTAAATTTAATGAATTATAATCATATCATATATATCATATTAATTATATATATATATTTATATATATATCATTCATGTGTTTTAATGGTGAATGTATAATAACATCGCTTTAAGGAGGTGGTAGTCTATCCATACGCATGAATGACATAAAGATTTTTTGGTAGTGGAAAGATAAGAACAAAAATAAAATATTTTATTTTTATAATGATAATTGTTTCATGGGTTTCAGATATAAACATTATTTACCAAAATATTACTAGTCTTGAGAGATGGTGATTCATAAATAATTTCATCTATTCACGATGCGACATTCCTCCAAACACAAAAATTATTATATAAATTTAAATTTGATAAATGTGGAGATGCATATTGGCCAAGGATGATACATTATATCATCATAATATATGTAGGATAAACTTTTTTTTCAGGGTAGGTGTATTATAATAGACATTGAAGAATAAATAAAGTAGAAAATATCGATGTTGTATCTTCTTCATAAAATCTTATATTCTTATCACATTTACAAACTAAAGATGGTGTTATTCCTTAAAATATACCTCTAGAAATAGTTTATGGATTATGGGATGGTTTTATGGATGATATTTGATGATCAATATGTTTTTTGAAGTTTCATTAAATGAAATAAATATGTTTCTTTTTATAAACTACGAGTGTGGAACATTAGGAATATTGAAAAATATTAAAATACAATAAGAAAATTCTTGATAAAAATTATTTAAAAGGCGAAAAATTATGAAGGATTAAAATTCATAACATAAATTTTCACATTATATCATAATTATGATATTTATAAATTTTAGTTTTTTTAATTAAATATTAATCTCCAAAAAATATTATTATTTTCAATTTTTATACAATTTATTAATTTGACATTAAATACATTAAATATAAATGTAAAATTATAAAAAAATATTTCATTATATGCCGCTAATTTTAGGGTAATTTATATAATTGTGGGATTTCATTAATTATCTCAAATCCTATTTATTTAGATAATTTTAATATCATTTATTTTATTTTTTCTCTAATTGATTAATAACTCCATCAACATTATGAAATCATTTAATGTAATTATTTATTCTTTAAATATTATAATTTAATTGTAATTATTAATATATATATATATATGTAATATTTAGAAATTATATTTATAGTTGATGATATCCTCAAGATTACACCATATTAAAAATTGGTCACTAATAAAAAAAGAGTGTGGCATGTTTTCCAATTTTTGAAATAAAATACAATATGGGTCATAATCTTATCCATGTGGATAAAATGTTATAAAATCAACCCTTGGATGAAAATTGTTTATCTACACTCACAAAATATGATTTAATTATGTTTTTAGTTAATTTATCAGTTCTTATCATTTCATTTTTAAACAAAATTATACAATTTATCCATTAACATGGTTGAAAGAAATGATACAATGAATGTTCATATTGATTTAAAAATGGTAATATTTTATCTGATTTAACATCCAAATAAAAAATATAACCATATTTATTTATATTCAGAAAACAAGATATCATTGTATGTTAAAAATTAATCATTCTAAATAAATGACAAATTGTTTTGTAGAATCATTAACTTTGAATATATAATCTTTTTTACTATATTACTATACCAAATCCATTTCAAAAATTAAAAATAATCATAATTCAAGAAATTTAAATCAATGAAATTTTATGAAATAGTGTGAAACCATAAATGATCTAGGTACATAAGAATCAAGCCACATATTAAATCATTAATGAAATAAAAATAAATTTGAAGAGGTTTGTGTTTTTTACTCGAAATTTTCCATTCGTTGGAGGTGAATAGAATGCTTGTGTTGTCATTAATGAAATCCTTAAAAAAAGAGATATTTTCCCATGTTTTCACTTATTCCTTTAGAATTTTTTAACCACTTGGAATCCATATATCAAAATCCTATTCTGTTTATCAATCCAAGATCCTTGTTTGACACTTGTATAAACATGCACCAGTCAATCATACATTCTATGGGCATCCACCATTGATATATTGATCAAGAAAAACTCATTGAGCATTTATTCATTAGAGTTCATGAGGTGCTCCACAACCTAGATATCATAATTATTTAGGTCAATGATTACAGATTCCACAATCTCAGATTCAATAGTTTTCTCAAAATGGGAGGATATCATATATGTAATTTTTTGACTCATGATATTTGATGGTCAAAATGTTTCTTAATGTTTAATAAAATGAAGTAAATACGATTCTTTATTTAAAATACGGGTGGGGTAACTTTGGAATTTTGAAAAATATTAAACAATAAAATGACAATTGTAGATACAAATGACCTTAAAAGTGGAAAAAATTAATAAGGGTAATAATTAATAATATTAATTATTCCATTATATCATAATTATGATATTTTAAAATTTTAATTATTATAATAAAATATTAATCTCCAAAAATATCATTATTGTCAATTTCGATACAATTCATTAATTTGAAATTATGTACATTAAGTCAACAACTAATATTTGTAATCAATTTTTCATTATATCCCATTAATTTCATAGTCTTCTATATAATAATGGGAAATTATTAATTATCTGAAATCATATTTATTTATTATCATTTATATGATTTTTTCTATAATTGATTAATCACTCCATCAATATTATGAAATCATTTACTGTATTTATTTATTCTCTAAAAATTAATAATTAATTAATATTATCAATATATATATATATGTTATTTGAAGAAATGTATTTATTGTTGATGATATCCTTATGATTACATCATGTTAAAAATAGATCACTAACTAAAAAAGGGTGAAACATGTTTTTTAATTTATTAAATAAAATACTATAAGGGTCATAATCATAACCAACTGAAAAATAGTATTAAAATAAACACTTGAATGACAATTGTATATATACACTCACAAAATAAGATGTGATAATGTTTTTAGTTAATTTATGAGTTCTTATCATTTAGTTTTTAAACTATATTATATGATTTATCTTGTAATGTGGTTGAATAAATTATTACAGTGATTATTCATATTGTCTTAAAAATGGTCATATTTTCTATGTTCTGACACCTGAAATAAAAATTGAGCCCTATTTATTTAAATTCAAAAAAAATAAAGTTTTATGGATTAAATTAAACATTAAAAATGAATGGAAAATTGTTTATTAGTATCATTACCTTTGAATATATAATCGTTTGTACTAAATTACATTACAAAATCCATTTTAAAAATATAAATTAAACATATGTCAATATTTTTATATCAAAAAACATTTAAGAAAAAATGGGAAGCCATTATTGTTTTTGGTACATAGGAATCAACTCTTATAAGAAATCATTACTCAATTAAAAATAAATTTAAAGAGGTTTGAATTTTTTACATCGAAATGTGCCATTCGATGGAGTTGAATGCCATGTAATCATTGTCCATATGGATAACCATGAAGGAAAGACATATCATTTCCCATGTTTTCACTTGTTTCTTAAGTCTGGGTTTACCCTCATTAAATCCTGATATAAAAATCATAATCTTTATATCAATCTTGGACCCTTGTTTATCAGTTGTATAAACATGCACAAGTCACACATACATTCTATGGGAAACCTCCAATGAGATGTTGATAAAGAAAGAATCTTAAAGAATATATTCATTAGAGTTCATGAGGAGATCTACATCCATGAATTCATAATTCACTAGGTCAATGACAGGAGATTCCACAATCAATGATTCAATAGTATTCACAAAAGGGGATGATTCCATCTCATGAATTTCTGGACCCATAGAATTTCTCTAGGGAGAGTCTCCTGTAATATTGATCCCTATTTGAGGGGGTCTACCCTTACTTAATGATTATGTAACCAGATGAATGGGTAATTTCATTAAATCCTTCCATCTCAGTGGATTCCACATATGCTAGATAACCCCATCAATATAAATAATAGCATTCTTACCTTTCTTTTAAGATAATCGAAGATAATTATCCCCCGGTTATATTTCTGTAGGCATAGAGGACTATTTTTTAGATGAAGAGTCTTTATCCAATCCATCAAACCAGTTTCCCATTTCAACAATGGGAGTGATTTTTAATCAAATGGGCGTGATCATTGTATTTAGTCCATCCCCAAGGTTAAATTTTTGTTCAACCGTCCCTTTGAGTTTATTATTGATGGGTTACTCTCAGAAGGATGATGGGACTGAGACATCTTCTGCATATGGGGTTTTATCTGATACCATGAGCCTCCAACCATTTATTAGACAAGTTTACATCCTTCAAATAGCTCCCCAATACTGTTGGCAAAGAATGATCATTCCATTCCACCATATCATTAATATCTCGTAGACATAGCAAAGTACGAACCTTTAATATCATAACAGCCAGATGTAGTTGTAGTATGTATAAAACATCTAAAATATATGGGTTCATGGTTGGAGGAAAACCCTTTTACAAGCTCGAACACATCTCAGCTGAGAAGGTATGTTCATAGAAGTTGATTGTTGAACCATAATGATGTGAGCATTTGAATCGTACACCCGGACCTAAACCATCGATACATCATATGTGGACACACTATGTTTGGATTTTGGGACCACAAACCTCTTCTTATCAGTCACTTAGGAACACACTAACATCCATTGACCCAACCTCAAGCATTGATAAAAGAAATCAACCCATGATTCAAAAAAATAAGATTCTTATAATAAAACTCTTATCATTCTTCAATCAAAATAAAAATCAACCGGCATCCTCGAAACATTGACATCAACACAAATATGGGGAAAAGTGGATGAAAAATTGGGCTTGTTCTTTAATCTGAGAAAAGAAAAAATCCAATTTATTTACCGACCATTAAGATTATTGACGTGTTCTAATTTAGAAGGGGAATCATCAGTAGACAAACAAATCACCATTGATTGATATTCTTACTTTATGTCGATATCAGATTACCACTAGAAGAGAAATAAATGATATTCATTGCAGACTCAGGGGGCTTTAGACCAGTCATTGATCTAATAACTATCTGATGAAAAACAAACCATAATATTATTATTATTTAAGAGCCCAACTCTAAGTCATTTTTAAAGATTCTAGACATAAAAAAAACAATCTTATAGAACTAATAATTTGAAGGATTTTGGAATATAAAGTGGATAATCAGTGTCAGATCAAGTAATGATGAATCCTTTGTGAAATCTGAAGAATAAGTCGAGTAATGTGGGCATCCATGGAAAATATTGAATCATTTGGGAAGATATATATTGATGAAAAATCAGAAAGAATTAGGGATATGGAATGGGGATACAGAATACGAATGAGATCCCTCATTAGGTAGAGGGGTTCCCTCCCCTAGTAAGAGGGGTTGGACCAATCCGATGATCATTGTCATATAGGTCATGCCACGAGGATAATGAAATTGAGAACACAATTAAATCCATGTGTCCGAATGATTTATTATATTCTTATAAATAAAATATACTAATTAATATTTATAAAATTATCCAAAATATTATTAAACATTTATAATATATTAAAATAAAATGAAGTATTCAATAACAAAAATTATCATTCAGTATTCCTCAAAAAAGAAATATTTTCAAAAATTTCATTAAAAATAATTCAATTATAATATATACATAATGAATTTAATAATTATATTCATATATTGAAATACACATTTCAAAAATTTACTAAAATTTATTATAATAATCATCCAAAAATGAAATATATCATTTTCAGAAAAAATGTTTTTAATGAATAAAATGGAATTACATAAAATTGTCTGATTATTTTTATAAACATATAAATAATATGTTGTAAAATTATAATTATATCACATATATTGTAATCACATTCCTATATAATATTTTAATGGCTTCTTTATAATGGTAATATTTAAATAATAATATTTAGTTTTATATTTATGCTCATTATTGGGTATCTTATATGCTATCAGACATAGTGTATGTTAAATAATATGTAGTTAATTGGAATTTTTTAGTTTTATATTTGATTATATTATTTTTTTTAAAATTTTAAATTTTCTAATTATTTATATATGAGTAGTTATATAAATGATTTTGTTAATATACCAATTATTTGCATAAAAAGACATTTTACTAAAACATATTTTTGGGGGAAATGTGTTTCTGTCATAATATATATTTTTAACATCTATTTATTATTTAATTTAATTTAATTTATAATTTATATGATAAAAAATATGATACCAATCAAATAATGGTTTATACGGTTGATGTAATGAATTAAAATCTATTTTACTGTTAGGAATTTTTTTTCTTCTAAAAAATAGATTTTCAATTCATTTACAAGTGTTATTTATAATAAATTTATACAACCAAAAAATTGATATTATAAATAAATTAAATTTATTAATATATGTTTCCAATTTTTGTAATGTGGAAAAAAATTCATTCTGAATTGTTTGTAAGTAAAAAAATTTGTCACTAGAGTAAATGGAAAAATTGAGGTAACCTATATTAGAAAAATCTATAAGGCCAAAAATATTGACCATAACTATTGTTGGGTAAATTTAATTTGTGCTATATCACCTTAGGAAAAGATTTATTTTTTATTGAACACTTTTACATTAAAATTTCATAATTGTATTTTAATCATTAAAGAAATTCCGTGTGTGTTATCTCTCACACTTATAAAAGATCACCACTATCATTCATTCACCACACTTAATGGAACTCATATATTTTCAATCATCGTTATTTTTCCATCTATAAAATCCATAAAAATTACTTATATTCTTTATTTTGATCATAATCTCATATTACATGGTTAATGGTGTACAATTTATTATTTTCTCTGAAAAAGAACAAAAACACTTAACTAAGTGTTTTTATTTTAATTTTATCTCCAAAAAATTATCTTATTAATTAAAATGAAATGAAATAAATATATAACATTTTATTTGATGTTTGTATTTTTTATTTCATGAACAGAATCTATCACAACATCAATCCAATAGGATATGAAACCATATTTTGTATGTATGGTGGACTGCAGCCTGGTGAAGAATATAATTATTTCTCCATATCTACCTCACAAAACTCATTATATTAGTGGAATTAATCTATATATATGACATTCATGCAATAAATATCGTTATTTAATTATAATGTATAATTTATTTTCAGACTTTTAAATCCATTCTATAATGATTACATAGTTCATGTGTATGGGTGAATTTACACCTCCACAATGAAATGTGACGCAATATTTATCACAGTATCACATGGGTAGTATATATAAGAATATTTAATGTTATAATATTATATAAATTACATAGTAATAATTGTATAAGGATATGATTATATATTAATTCTTTCTCGCTTGTTCGTTAGAAAATTGAAATGTAACTTATGTTTACGTATTGACTACCAGCTCAATGTGGTAACATAATTTCAATGACATAACAACCATACATAGTTAGATATGAAATAATAAAAAATTTATAAAATATATAATTATATCTTTATTAATTTTTAAATGTTTTTGGAATAATATACTCTTTGATAATGGTTATCATTGCTATGATGTTTTGAAATTTTGAACAAATCATCCTCAAAACACATGTCATAGAATTAAATGTTAAATTAACTAAATATATCTTTGAAATAAATAAGATATACTGTTTTATTGAAAAATAATAAACCTATAATAGATTCCTATT
Organism: Viscum album; assembly: GCA_963277665.1. Taxonomy (NCBI): domain Eukaryota; kingdom Viridiplantae; phylum Streptophyta; class Magnoliopsida; order Santalales; family Viscaceae; genus Viscum; species Viscum album. The sequence goes on along the minus strand of OY728146.1, from coordinate 1,550,177,247 downwards.
AAGCTATATAATCAATGTATTTCTATTATAGAAAAGTTAAATGATATACAGTGAAAGTTGGGACTCTACATAACGTATTTTTTAACTCCACTTTTCACTATTTGGTTATTTTAATTCATAAATGTCCATAATATGATAATATTTTGTGCGTAATAAATTATTATAATTTGGTGTTTTATTTATATTTGATTTTGTTTTAATATGAACTTATATACTTGTATACATATTATATGATAAATATTGAGATATTACATCATGAATTACTATTTTATGTAGATATTTATATTTCCTTTGATATTCTATCATTCGTTATATATTTCTTCAAATGTTATAGACATTGAAATGGTTTTCATGGTATCATTTTCAATTCATTGGGGTGTAACTCAAGTAATGAATCATGTTTAGTTTTATTTTGTGTAAATAACAAATTATGAATAACTATCAAATATTATATCTGGGAAAATATGTTTTTTAAGGAATCATGTTATATTCAAATATTCAATTTAATTTCGATTCATTTGTTAAACACTTGTCAGGAATTTTTCATCTCCAAAAACCATTACCGATTGTTGTTTTTATTGATGAAACTTTATAATTTATATGGGGTAAATGATAACTATTTTAATACAATACCATAGATCTTTTATTAGTACTGATATTTTATTTTCTGACATAGGCCTTGTATGTTTAAATTTTTGTTTAATTTATAAAAAATGTGATATCATTTAAAACATTGTTTAAAATCATTAAATGACTTTTAGTCAAACTATTACACATAAGTTTTTATCATATATCATGAATGGAATTTTAGAAACATAAATTCATTTCACAATTATATTTTCAATTACCATTTAGCATAGCTAAAAGGTATTAAATTGTAATACCGTACCATTTTCTACATGGGTCAAATTTGAATCTCTTTAATAATGTTTCAGATGGGTGTTTTTCAATATTCAAAATACAAAATTATTTTCTCTCCATCTTCCCATTAATATATTTAAATATTTATTTATAATATTCAATAATTATTTTTAAATTAGAAATATTTTATAATATTCTGGAATGTTTTATTAACTATTACCAAAAAGAAAAGTTATTATTAATTATATTAAAATAAATATTAAAAATATTGTTCTAACAGTATTTATCGTATATATAAATATACCTAAATGATTAATCTACAGTTTTGGTAATATAAACAATTTATTTCATCCATATCCATTTATAAATGGCTTAAAATAAAAATTTAATAATATTTTCGTTATACTATATTATTTTCGGTTTATAAGACATGTTGTAATAGAATGAAATCAATTATGAAAATAATTATGATTAATATAAAATATTCCCAGTATTATATTCATATATGGTTCAAATAAATTATTGATGATAATTAGTGCTCCCAATACATGTTATTAAATTTGTGATAATAATGCAACTTCAATGTTGGACAAACCTTATATAGACCTATATTTCATTGGGTGATGTTACTCATTTTTTAAGGAATGAAAGATGGATTTAACTATAATGTTTTATATTATGGTACTAACTAGGATGATGTATTTTATACAATGGTTGACCAATAGTGATGATGATAATGTTACATGTTAAAATCACATTTTCTTCATGTTTTATATGATTTTTTAATGACCCATTTGGTTAATATTTACATCACAAGGATCATGATTGTTTACTTATAAGAGTTTGGGCGTATGTTAAAGCATTAATCAATGTATTTTTATATATGATACATGTCCTCATGTGTACGGATTCTCCTATGAAATGATCATTCATATTTATAACCTCGTCATATTATTATGAACATCTTATTCCCACAAATCACATTAATTTGTTATAATCTTTTTCCACCCTTTCTATGAATTTTATCTCACCCATATTATATGTTCTATTTATCATGTTATAATTAATTATAAATAAATAATTATGTTTAGAAAAATTTAACTAGGAAATAATTTTATAAGATATTATTAATACATATTGTGGAATACAAAAAGATGGTTGTAGTGTAAAAAATATACTCATATAGAAATGGGAATGATTATATATGTGTTATTCCAAATTCTATAAATTAATAAACCTAATATTTCATTGGAATGTAATTGATCCAATATTTTCTATTTGATTTTTCATATTATGTACATAATCAATTGTGTCACAATTATTGTTAACTACTCCAGAATTGTAATGAATATTTTTTTATCATAAGATCTGGGAGTTTTTATTTGGGTCCATTAACATTGTTAAATTAGAATGGTTTAGATAAATTTTGATATTATGAGAATTTTTTGTTGTGTGAACATATAATATATGGATACCATAATGGGTTTATATATTTATTGTCAGAAAAAAATTTCACATCTTAAATACTTTTTTTGTGGTATTATGTGCTTGGAGTATGATGGGAGTTGCATTTTGTGTTCTCATGTAGGTTTGATATATATTGAACCATTATTTATAACATATGTTTTTATGTAAAAAAGATAAATTTTATTGATACACACTAGAAGATTGATGATATATGATGTTGAAGTAATTATATATAATTGGGATAAAATGGTTATTACATTTTTTGAATATTCTATTTAGCATTTAGATCACTGTTCGAATGAAATTTGAATTGGTCAAATAGTTTTTAATATCTTTTTTAAATAAGTTAGATTTTGAAGAAAAAATATATCTTTAAGGTAATAAAAACTAATTTCATATACACTGTATTTTTACATAAGCAATAATGAGTGATTATTTCATGAAAGTGTATATGATTTTATTTAAAATTTATGTCAATTTATATTATTTATTGAATATATAAGAATATTTTTGAGATTTTAAAATTAGGGAATATTATAATTTTTAGTGCATTAAATTATGTGTGAGTTATCTTGTTTGGAGATATCTGTTAATCATATTATGGAGGAAAATTTTATCAAATCATTTTTATAGTTTTTTAATTTGGAAACGAAAATTTCAAAGTGTTTTAATGTTATATATTTATGAAATTATATAAGATACAATATATATATATATAAATTAGTCATTTTAGATATATATTGATATAAATATTAGTTTTTAAACATATTTTATTTTATATTAACTTGAAATTTACTTTTGTATATTGATTAATTTATAATAAAATATGTAACTAATATTTATCTCTTTGAATGAACTTTTGATTCCGTAGATGTTCTATTTAGTGCATTAAGAATGAAAATACATTTTAAAAATTCATTTCATAATGAAAGAGAAAATATATAAGTGAAAAAAAGGTGAAACAAAACCAATGGATGATATTATTTATATGGAATGAAAATACTCTAAGTATATTTTTTTGTTTTATTTATCCTCGTAGTAAAATAATCAGAAAACACAAATAAATGGATGTTGAAATAAAAAAAAATTATCTAATTACAATTATATTTTCTGAATTTAATTTAATAATTTCTTCCCATTTAATTTAAAGTGTTGTGGTCATTAACTTTACCCTGACCAAGTACACTATCACTCTGTATTATTTTTAGGGTGTTATTTTCTCCATACATGTCTATATTTTAAATCCCTACCAATAATCTAATTATCAAGGAACTAGATTGAATGTTTCTGTATGGGATATTCATGATTCCTCCTTCAATGATTGAAATTTTGTTTTGTTATATATTTTTATAATGTGTGATTTCAAAAAAAATATAATTTTTTAATATTAAAATGGATTTTTATTTTATGATAATATGTTTGTACATTTAGTATCTGGATTTTTATTAAAAATTTATTTAATCCAATTTAGTTTTGAATTAAATAAAATTACATGAATGAAATTTCCTTGAGGGGTGTAGAATGTAATATAATGAAAATATTTTCTTAAAAATTATTATTCTTGATAGATTTATTAACACACAACACCATGGATTATGTAAATTACAATATAGTATAAAAATATTATAATATAATGTAAACATTATAATGATTCCATTTAATTGGAGAGACTTAATATTATTAATTTCCTTATTAAATAAATATTTATAAATTTTCTATTCATTACAAATGTATTGATTAATTCCTATGATATAAGAACTCATTTTTTGTCGGGCGATTTGATACCTCTATATTCATTCACTTCATAAGAGGGTTTAATTTCATTTTAGGAGAATATGATTAAAAATTTATTCAATATTTAGAAATTGAAGTATAAATACTGAATTTCTTTAAACCAATCTTATCAACAAAATCTTATAGTGTGGTTTGGGGGTTTTCAAAAATAAGTTATTTTATAGTTAATAGTGTTGAATATCATTTTTGTAAATCATAAATTTTTTATCATAAAATAAAGAAATAAAAATGTACATTTTTTTTGGAAATGATATTAAATTAAATTAAGTTACTTTTAATTAGATCTAATGTAATTAAATACATAGAAATTTTCATTACACTTGAATGTGGTATAAGTTCTTTTTTTGGATTGAAAACATATTTTATCTTAAGAAATTGTATTCTATTACAAAGTTTTTTCAATATAAATTATATTAATCTACATTGATTAATTTTTTATAGTTAAATATATATATATATTATATATTGAAAAATCTATTTTGAAATTTATTTGAAATTTTTTACTAGGAATCGATTGAAAGTTAATTAACTTTTATACCAAAAATTCATTTTTATAGAAATTAATTTTTTGAGGTCTACAGAGTAGATAAAAACTAGTTTATACCCATTACATAAATTTTATTTGATTTTATACGTATTTGGAATCAAAATATCCAAATATTAGAAAAAGGGTAAATTTTGGTTTTTGTTTTTATAAATAGAAACATCGATATAATATATCACTATAATAAAATGGTAAATCGGGTTATCCTAGGATAAAATTAAGCAAAAATGTCCCCCAATTTAGTCTTGATTAAAATTATATTAATGTATTTATAAAATTATCTTCAAGGGATTGAAATATATACTTTTCATGATAATTTTCCTTCAAAATTTCTTCAACATTTTTATATATTTTCAAAAATATCATGTATATCCTCTCCCTTACATATGAAGAGATATAAATTTTCCTAATTTTAGAAAACATCACGTGCCTCTTAGTTGGGAAAATATGGGAGAATATTAATTCCTAAAATCACTCTCTATGAACTAGAGTCCCTAGGGTGATCAGAATACCATCTTTAGATATCTAGATGTGTTAACCTAAGGTGGTTGTCTTATGAAAAGATATATAATAAATATTTTTTTTATAATTTATTTTATATTATGGATAAAAATTATAATAAATAAGAAAATATTCTGAAAAATGTATCTCTCATTTACTAATATGTTATTCAGTTGCTTTTGCAACCTTTATCCATCATATATTACATCAAATTTGAAATTAAAACAACATTCATTTGTACGGCGGACTCCAGTCTTATGAATCAATGACATTCATTTTCTATCATCCCATGTCATGAATTTTTATAATGATGGATTAAATTTATATATTAAATACTAATAAAATAATTATCATTCTAGAAATATAATATATCATATCTTTATTAACATTTCATCAATTCAGTGTTGATAACATTATACATCTATACTAGTGGATTACCACATCTATGAGGGGATGTGATTAATTTGTCATCATCTTATCAAATAGATAGATTAAAATAAATTAAATGATGAAATAATATTTAATGTAAAATTATAATTACATAAAGAGAATATTAAATGTTCCCTATTTCCCTCACCTTCATGGAAAAATATAAATGTCAATAATATTTATGCTTGTACTATTTTCTCTATGTTGTAACAAAATATATTTTTCATGAAAACCAAACACATGTGGAACTAAAATTTAAAATAAAGAAAAAATAAAATTATATCTTGATTATTATTCTGGTTATGATGGATTACTGACCAATTTTACCATGGTAAATATTGTAATTTAAATTTCCAATTTTGAACCAACCACCCTAAAAAATCATGAAATTGATTGAAAAGTTTATATTCTTAAATATTTCCGTAGGAAAAATGAAATAAATGGTTTAATGTTAAACTAATTATCTTTTATATGGTTTTAGACTTGTAAATAATTATTATAATGTTTTATGAAATGATTTTCATACAGAAATTTTAGGACTCAAGCTAGGTTATTTCATAACTCAATATCTTAATATTTTGTTATATTTTCTATTAATTATCTATGTGTCATGACCTATCCCCTGGGGCCCGTAACGTGAATACCCCAAGACCGACTTCTATAGGCTAAGGGCTAGCGACTAGCACCAAAGGCATAACTCCCTAAAAACTGGGAAGGCATTGACTTTATAAAATGTAAACACACACAACCAGAGTTCAAGTGGAAGCAAACACTAAGTAAAGTAGTAAAAAAGTGTCCTGAAAGTACAAAGGGTCCAGAAATACAAGACCAACGGAAAGATACAGCTACAACAGAAAGAAAGTACAACTGAAAAGACAAACAACTGAATGGTGAAGCAGCTCCTCGATCATCCTCTAGGTTCCTACCTGAAGGGTATGTACAGATGTCCTCCACTGCACTCCACGTCTATCAGTCCACTCTATGTGCCGTCACGCCGAGTGTCCACATACAAGTACCGTCTAGTCCTCGTACACTCTGCCTCGGTCAGTGTTGTTTGTCGTTTGCATCTAACACAACGAGGTGCGGGCATAGCCCATTCTGGGGTGAGTATAATGATACTCAGTAGGGACCCTGATACCCTCAATTTCGCACTAAATAAAACAAGGATAAACCACAAAGAAATATCTCAACAGATACCCATTACTTAGGTATATGCCCATACATATACATATGTTAACAAGTAACCCATCTCAATCATGAGGAAAACAGAATGGTCATAGACTTAGCTCAAACCAGAATTGTATGCGTGATGTCGAAATCATGGCTGCTGGATAACTCCTCCTCTGTCGAGTGCAGTAGTCCTGTCATGACTCCGAGGTGCTACTCACTAACCTTAGACTGCTGAGGTACTCTTCTTGTCGAGTATCGCAGGTCTACCGCCTCACACTGTAGCACTTCCCGCCATGGTTCTGCCACCTCACAAAGTAGAGCTCCCCCTGATATCGTACAGAGGTACTTCTTCTATCGAGTACCGCAGGTCTGCCGCCTCACAAAGTAGTGGTCCTCCACCATGGGTCTGCCACCTCAAACAATATTTGTATTACTAGATCTCTTAGTGTATGTGCTAAATTCTATAAGTACACTTATTTCATAAAGAAATTGTTAAGTGTAGTGTCAATGAAGAATCATAAAAAATGATGGATAGGTTGTCTCAGGATACACTTATGTTCTTTCTAGATGTGAAAAATTTTAATGGGAGGGAAAGTGACTTTGGTATATTCATGGGAGAAATCCCTAGGACTGTGGACCATAAGGAATCCCACACATGAATGGAGAATCAAATATTTTTTTAGTTATTAATAGGTAATTTTTAGGTTCTTTTGTTATTGTTGGAGTTTTATATTGTATTAATGTTTCAAAATGTTATATTTGATTACAAAATGTTATTTAATGGCTCATGAGTAGGGTTTTTTGTTGATGCAGAGGTAGGTGGTGATCCTTTATGGGTCAAGAAAGTTGAGATAATAATATAATAACTAACAGAAACATGATTTAATGTTTTTAGTGGGGTGAAGTGACTATAAATCATATGGGTATGGCCTTTTTCATGGAACCCAATTTCTAAAACACATATAAATATATCATTTTAATGAAATAGTTTTATAAATAAAGTCCATAAAATATATATGACTAGGGTATTTGAGATATCATTTACATAAAACATAAGAAAAAAAATAAATGGATTTTAGTCAACCTCAATAACATTATATTATATTCTATTAATCAATACTTACATTAAAAATACCATAGGAACATACAAAATAGAATTTCTTGGTCTATAAAACCCATTAAGATAATTTAAATTATGATGGAGTATAATATATGAGTCAAGAGGCCTAAAAATATTAACAAAGAGTGGTATAATATATAATCACTTAAAAAAGTGAAAAAAATTAATATAATTTCATGATATCATTATATCAAAATAATTAGGAATCAATATCCAACATGATATCATCAACTTAAGTCAAGGCTTACTACCAAAACAAATAACGTATTGTTCATGAATTATTTATTATCTATTATAATTGGTATAGTAGGAGATGAAAACTTTTCCCAATGCATTATAAAATATATATTTATTTTCAAATTAGATTCATATTAATATTTATAAAGATATGTGTTCCACAAAAACGAAAATATGTAAAATGAATAATTATAATAAAAACACATTTTTGTGGAATGAGATATATAAGCATGTCATAAATTTTAATGAAATGATACCTCATAATGATTCTGATTAGTGTATGATATTTTTTTCATACTTGAATAATGTAATATATCCCATGGTGGTAGAGATTAAATGAAAAAAACATGATAAAGGGGTGAATAAAAGGGGGGAAATGACCCCTTAATGTATGGTTTATGATTTTTAAAAAAAAAATCATATAAAAATTCTATATTAAATTCAATAAAAATAGTAGTATGAAACAATTTATTAACATTAATTAATCAATCTTTTAATAAATAAAAGATAATTTTGAAATTTTTATTGAAATTTTCATTTTATGAATGGTGACATGGAAAATTTTCCTTCATTTAGGATCACTATAATAGATGTATTGATATGGGAACATAAAAATATTCATATTAATATAAAATTAAGAGAAAATAAATTTGTTATATATGTATTTAAAATATATGTAATATATAACAAGTAAATGGGTAGTGAATAAAAATTAAGATAGATAAACAAATTTTATGCCATAGTTCTGTATAAAAGAAAGTGGTAAATTAATTCTCTTACCTCGTATTCCGACTCACAATATGGGTTCATCTAACCGATTAAATAATCATATTAAATTTATAAAATTTATTTACTTTAAAAATTTCAGTTTTATTTAATATATTATTCTTTTATTTTCATTTATTGAAATTTTATTAATTATTTTATAAGTCATGTTAACTCTAATCATTTTTGGTTAACCTATTGGTATACCTAGTTTAATATTAATTATGATGAATTTTCTTTAAATTTTTAGTATTAATTATTAATATATAAATATTTATTCATTAATTTTTTTTTTGAAATACTGAATAAATATATGTAGTACATTTTATCAAATTCAATTCACAAAAGTTTCTAAATTTATAGCATATCGAAAAATAGTATTTCAAAAAAAGTATTTCTCTAAACTAAGATGATTTATTATTAATTATGTGACTAATTATAATAATTATATATATTTAAATTCATATATTTACAAATATAATGAATAAACTTCATTTTAATCATTCATAATAGATTAATATTATAATTACTTATAATGGAAAGATAATGTACATTTAAAAATACATTTCAGAATAATATCCCTTATTCCCTTCGATGGAACATAACATTATTTCGTGAAATTTTAATGCCAAAACAAGGTTTACACAGAATATTATAACTCATTATTATAAATAAATACATTATTTATTAAATAATAAATTTTATCCAATTTATAGAATCATATTTACAATTGACTGTTTCAAGCACACATTATAGGATTATTTTTATCTGGTAAGATGAAAATATATATTCATAATATCAAATTATAATTTGTGTTCCCAGAAATATTAAAAAAATTATTCAATCATTGTTTTTAAATTAAATATTCACATATTATAATTTATTATCTAGTGTATTGTATACTTATGACCATGTTGAATAAACCAATCAAGTTCTCTAGTATATATTAATTTGTGGCATGTAATATTTTGGAATTAGCGTAGAGGATAACATTTCCCTTTAGGTTATCCATAGAAAAATAGTATCCATTACACCATTACAACAGATCATTATAGGGGTTTCTATTAGTGACCATATTAGTTATCCTTATATTAGATTGAGATAAGAGAAAATGAAAAGGATGGTTTCAATGATGGATAGTGTGGTTTCTGAGAAGGAAAAGGTGAAAAAGGTAGGTATAAGGAACTCATATATCCATTAAATGTAAAAAACCAATATTTGTTGACTTTGGGGTTTGATGTCTGAGATAAAGTTTATATATTTTTCTGACCATGAGTCAATATGTAGTTATATTATCAAGGAGTAATGGTTTCATATATATTAATCAAACTATATTACATCCATTGTGGGTGAGTATGATTACCTCAAAGAGCATCACTATTGTAATAAAAGCTATAAAAAATTCTCTATCCCATCACTTTAGAGATACATGCCTTCCCATTTACATGTATATTAGTTGTGTGAGAGGGAAATTAAGGGTCCTTCCACCTTGACATAGTACCAGTGAAATTTGAGGACTATTATAAGTGAAAAATTAGAATAGTATATATTCCACTGGTGATTGAAATTTTCCATTATTAGTAACATAAAGAGAGATCATGGTATCTTTAGAAATTTATATAGTATGTGTTCCCTAAACATTTCAATTAGTTTCTGATTTAAACGGGGGGTACAAGAACCAGATTAAGATGTAGTTATCCGGGTATTAACTAGTTAGAAATTTATAGTATTTAAAATAATATATTACTAATTTAACATGGGTCTAGTTTGTAATTTCTTCTATGATAGTGTGAAATATATATTTATATATATATACATGCATGCATACAAAATTTATATTTCAATTTTAATGTTGAATGGTGTCATGGTATAATTCATAATGTCATTGTGTGGCGTGTAGTGTCATAGTGTGGGGCATGATTCATGATTCTATTGAGTTGTTTTGTATTGGGGATGATGTATTGTTTTATCATTGAGGATTATGGTCATTACATGGGGGTTTCCGTCATTGGTGGGCCACAAATTCCCCAGAGTAAAGCATTTTGTTTTTCCATTCCACATTGTAGATTCTTTGTTTCATTTTAGAAATCAAATATAACAAGTTAATGGTATATTTAATAATCTTAATGACAAGGTATTTAATAGTATATGATAACCCTAATTTGGTCTTGAAATAAATCATAAATATATATGATATGATAAATGATTAATCACCCATTATGTGCCACAACCCATGACCTATACAGAAGAATTATATCTTACCCACAATTCAGCTGGGGGTTTTCCATAGATCATTCCAAAAAATAGGATGTGGTTTCTATTATTTATCCCTATTTTATTAATTATTCCATGCATAGTGTGTTCATAATAATGTATTTCTATTGAGTTTTATTGTTATTCATTCTATGTTCACTCTTTTATATTCTTTATTTAGTGTGATTCAATAAAACAGTTCGTAGATCATTACATTATAAAAAAATTAATTCACTCTTGATTTCTCTTCATAATTGATGCTAATATTATATTGGATTATTTCACAAGCTAGAGTTATTGAGAAAGTTACAATTAAGAAGTTATATATAACTTAGTGGTAGATATTTTTATTATTATATAAATCATTTTTTGGTGGTAGATTGGATTAGTGTAAGGGATATTGATAATGAGTGATGGTGGATCGCTATAGAGTATACCAATATGGGATATTTCATGCAGTGACATGAGTAATTTTTGATTCAATGTTAGAACCCATTATGGAATGATTCATGGTGAATCATGTGTTTAAATTGAAACAATGAGGTAAAAAACATTGATGGTGAATTTTTGGGAGTTGATACTCTAATATAAAGAATGAAATTTAATGTAAGTCAAATTAATGATGGTTTTATATGGATTTTTGATCATAACATGATTCATGGAGTTATCAATACATGAAGTGTCTGAGCATGGATGATGGAATTTTGGTATAGGGGTATTATGTGACTGAATAAGAACTAGGACTATAGTTGACGACATGGAGAAGGTCTTTCATGGTGTAGTTGTTCAGAGTGTCCAAAATAGGTATTTCTAATACATAGGAGCCCAGATATAAGTATTTACCATTAAATACATAAACATTATGGAAATTCATTCTATGGTGTATTGTTTATGTCATATATGAGAGGTAGTATTATACAAGAGGGTTACATGACATGTCACGACCCATCCAAAAGGGGCACATTCCATGACTACCCTAAGCCAGCCTTCTATTAATAAAGTGGCTGTTGACTATCATCGAGTAGGAATATCCCACAAATGGGAGTAATTTTTCAATGAATTTGTACACACACACATCTCCAATCCAAAAATGATAAAATTTAAAAGTAGGAATTAAAAAATGCATGCAATGTACTATATCCCACATAAAAGGTACAAAATTTAATGTAATGGAATGTAAACAAAGCCAAAACCATCCTACCAAATGAAATGTGTCTGCACCCACAAGATCATCCTATAATGTAAGAGGTACTTGGATAGTTATCCGAAAAGATATTCGATCACACATCGAAAAATATGGTCTAAAGGGAACTAGTTGTTCCAAGACTTCCTAGAACTCAATGGAAAAGTCAATCATCTGCACAATACACCACACGTAAAGGAAATTCCTGTATAGGGGTGTGTAAAAAAATTCACAGTGAGACACCCTTAAACCAAAAATAAATAATAAAAATGAGATACCAAAAAAGAAATTCCATGAAGGATTACCACAACTGAATACCACAAAGGAATTACAACAAAGTATGTACCAAATATAAAATACCATGAATGAATATCTCAAAATAATACCAAGTAAAATACACTAGATATATATCTAAAAATATATCATGAAAATATAGATATACCAAATCCAACAATATAGATAGTCTCAATAAGACATATTATCCCCATAAGACACATAGTCTCTATAAGATACTCATTTTCCATTAGACACACATTTTCTCTAAGACACACATTCTATATAAGAAACCCAATTTCTATGTTATATCTAGCCACAAATATTGTTTCTCGAAGTGCACTAGTTTCAAGAGAACTCACTCACAAGGCCATTAGGATGTATATGGAGTATTGAGAAAACCCATTTAGGATATTCTAAATTGATCATATCTTATTAATGGAAACAACTACACTAATGGCTCCTCAAACAAATGTTAGGATTTAATTTTACGGATGTTTGAAAATTTCTATTGGGGGTTCATTGGGATGTGGGCCTACTATGGCGGTCGATCATTCTAGGGTAGCTCCATCAAATAGGTCCTGGTTCACCCACCCTAAGTCTGAACTGACTTGCAGGGTCTCACACAACCCTCAGGGACCTTCTCATCATTCCATTCCCAACCCTCTCACTCGACACATCCTATTGATGAGTCGATCTACTCACCCAGTCTCCCACATCGACTGTCGTTAGTCCACTTAGAAACCAAACCGTGTCATGTAGTGCTGCATGTGTTGTGCCACCTCTTTAATAAGATATCAATTCCCTTGCTTCTCTAGTCCACCATTCTTCTCATAGGGCTCCAATATCTATATCCAAAACACAAAAATCGATCCACGGGAACCGAGATACAAAAATCAGAACATTGATTCTTCTTGACTCCAATCCATAGGTATTATTATATTTGAAGACTCCAGACAATTCGAGTTGTGATCATGATGATCTAGGGTTGAAGAACACCATAAATGGAGGATATAAACCTCAAGAACAATAGAAGAAAAATAATTTTCCATTGTTCATTTAAACCACGATTTATTCCTGTTAGAAGGATAAATGAAGAGGATAAAATAATATCCTAAAAACCTTGCATTAATAACCCATCCAGTAATAATGATCAAACCAAAGATCAATATATTTGTGGGTTGAAACACATTAATCTTGGGAATAAATAATGGGGTGGTCGATATCATAAATCAACCGCCCTACATAGGATATGAATCATTCACTATCGAGGATAAATTTCCAGTGGCAATCTTTTAGGAATAATCTCTAATCCTTATGGTTCTCGTCAGTAGTAGGATATTTATCTAAGGATTATCTCCATAACCTTCATGGATTTTCCATGGTTATGAGTCTAACCGTATGTCCCAGACTATATGTTCATTTAAAATAAGAGTCATTGACATGTCGATGTAAAATTAAAAAACACACAATTTTTATCATTCATTAAATCATTCAAAACAATTTATCACAACCGACCCAAGAAGGATGATGTTAATTCTCCCATAGGGAAAACAACACATTCAGAAATCAAAAATAGTCCCTCATTTAAAATATGAGTCACTTTTCATGATTTATGAGTGTTTTAGTAGAAAATAATTTTACCTAATAATTTTTGTTGTTGTTACGTATTTGGTGAGGTTTTCTTCAGATTTCCTATGTATCCCATTGATGGGTTGTTCTTTTGGTAAAGCCATTAATTTTAACACAATGGTTCCATCTTATTTCTAATCATGGAACAGATGTAAAATATATTCTACTTTTTTCATAAATCCAAACACAGTTGTTGTAAAAAGCATATCTTTTTCAGAAAATTGTTTTGGACACACTTGTCCTTATAATCGCATGTCATCTCAGTCCCTAGTATAAGAATATTCAAAACATAATTTCTAAAAATACAATTGGGAATCTAATATGAGCCATTACATTTTCCACTCCTTATAATATTATATCCATGAAATCCAAAAAATGGGTTAATCAAAAAATGTGGGAACTCAACAAGAATCTCACCCTACCTTTCCCTTGTTCTCTCTTGGATATTATACTGATTCTATTGAACATTCATAAGAGGAATCAACCACCAGAAAATAAACATCCTCTATTTTTGATCCTCTATCACTACCGAGTACTTAGCAGATGTATCCACATCATCGATGTCCATCATTCCCAGTCACAGATGTGATTTTCGGCATGTACATGCCTCCTCAACTGTGACACGTACAAGAATTCATGTACCCACTCAAACTATGTAGAAAGGGACATGGAGTATGCTTCCATGACAACTCTACATATTTTCAGTACAGGTATGATAAACTTCAATGATAGATTGATGGCTCCACCAAATATTGTTAATCCACAATGAGGTGGGACCAAAATGAACAGGTGGTCTCTTTCCGTTAGTTTCAAAGGCATCCATTGTTGGTTATCATATGAAATCTAAAAAATTATTATAGTCTTTAACCTCTCCTAGATTATTTTCTCCTTCTTTGTAGTCACATGAACCAACATAGACCCATGTGTGGTGACTATCGTAGGTCCATCTAGAAATGTCGTGACCTACAATGTTACCCATACAAGGACCTAATTTGTTCCATACTGATGGAGGAATTGAAGCTAATGTTGAAATAAAAAACAAAATGGGTTGGATATCCTCCCAACTATCAGAAAAATATAACATTAAATCTAATAGCATATCCTCCAAAATATGTATGGTTCACTTTGTTTGTTCAACCTTTTAGGGGTTAAATTCTATGATGAAGTGTAACTCAGTCGCAAAGGCCAACAAAAATCCCTTCCACAACTAGAATGTGAATATGGGATCACAATACAAGACTATAATCGATGTAAATCAAAGGATTCTAACAATTTCTTAGACATATTGGCATCCCAATAACACTACACAACTCTTCTCTCAAATAGCTAGGATGTGGGATGAGTGGTTGAGTTGTTCAACAATCAAACAGATGGAATCTTTCTCCATGGACATATGGGTAAACGCATCATGAATTAAATCAATATTACATCTCACTTAAATTCCATCATATCAATGGGTGGTCTTAATCAGACAGGAACCTAGTGTCAAGCCCTCATTTATTGAAAAGTTAGGCATCAAGAATCAAACTCTGCAACTCCCTTCCTTATAACTAGCCACCAAAACTAACATCAGAGGATCTAGTAAATCATCACCACAACTAGATGTACAACCAGAGGGTTTCTATGGAACTCCATAAAAATATCATACTAAAATTCCACTGGTATAGCTATTCACCATATGAATAGGACTATATCCTCCCCACCAATAAAATATTTATTAGGGGAATGCCATGTAGACATATAATCATGTAAATTCTTGTTGTTAGAATCACTAAGTTGTGCCTCCAAGATTAAATCTATGTGTGGAGTGGTAATAACCATTGCATTGAGGTAATATTTTATAGACCCATCAGTAAGGGATATTTTCAATGAGTTCAACTGGTCTGATTCATCATTCAGCAACTACGAACTAGATCTCCTACTTAGAGAATATTCTACCATGTTTTCCTTTAAAATAGTTTAGACATTATAAATGTCACGGTCCTAGAGGACCTATATCCACTGCATATGTCTCATGTTCAGATTCTTTTTAGAGGATATATAACTGAGACTCTTATTTTCATATTAAATAATAAACCGCTCACCAATCAGATTCTATGACAACATCTTCAAAGATAATACCGCAACTACTAACTCAAGAACATTGGTCACATGGTTCTTTCTAATGTGGTCTCAACTAGTTTAAAATATTGGAAATCAATGATTTCCCCTAAATCAAGTCACAACCCAAAAATGTTCCTGATGTATCAAATAAAACTATGTACTTTGTACCCTCCACTAACAATCTCTCGATGGGAGTGCTCATCAATCTCTACCTCAACTCCTGAAAACATTCATGGCACTTCTCCATCTGAGTGAGAGGATGTCCCTTTAATATAAAATCTATCAAATATGCTTCCACTCTTTAGAATTCAACTACAAACATCTAGTAGTACCACCCAATGAAAGGATACACCAAACCTTTGAAACACTCTTTGGTGGATCCCAATCAATCACTGCCTAAATATTCTCTTAAACCACTACTACCCCATTCTCTAAAATGACGTGTCATAAAAAATAGAACTACTAATTCCAAAAGGGAAACTATTATAGATTCCCATAAATCCGGTTCTATTAGAGTGTGTTTTAGAACATCCTCAATTTTCTCGTGTGCTCCTCCTTAGATGTTATGTACACTAGGGTGTCATCAATGATGACCACCCCAAACTGGTCCAATTGAGGCTGAATGATCCTATGTATGAGTCCAATGGAAACCATGGGAGTGTTCTTTTTGAGTAAAGACATCACCAAGTACTCATAGGGAATATAAAACATCTATAGGATTTCATCCATATATCCTAATCTCTTACTCATATATGGTGATATCCAAATATGAGGAAAATATTAGAGAACCACTATATCCCCATTCAATTGATTGAAGAGGTCATGATTCCTCTGTAGTGGATAGTTATTCATTACACTCACCAGGTTCTGGTGCCAAAAAATCATACATAACATCAATCCACCATATTCCATCTTATCAAGAAAAAATGGGGTCTTATAAGGGTTAAACACTTGGTCTCATGATGCCATTCCAATGAAATACCTCCAAATACCCCCTTAGCTCGTGAATCTCTTTAAGACCCATCCAATATGAATGTATTGATATTGGAACTATAATATGGTATAAATCAATGCATATTTCTACCTCCCATTGGGAAGGTAATCCTAGAACCCGCATAGGGAATATTTCCTCACACTCTTCCACAACTATAAGAAACTATGGAATCAAATCATCCACAACACCGAGGGTCAGGCTAGGAAAAAAATTAGTGGTCAGCTGTAACCTCACAGTTCTGAGTCCATCAAGTGATTCCAAAATTTCCATTTCACCAAAAAAAACATGGTCCCAAAACTACTGACTATCTCCACTCTAACATGGTGTCCCTTCACCCATCTCTTAATTGTTCATAGGATTGGATAAAAAATATCATACCATATGTCTATGACCACTACACCATTAACATATCATGTCCCTCGGCTGACTTGAGCTACCCATGGAGGCTCACACCACTGATCCTATTTCATGAGATCATCCCCCAAAGCATCTAAAAGGATTTGTTCTCTAACGCTGTCTTCGAAAAAAATGATGTTGAGTCCTCAGTTACCCAGTGCATGCTAGTAGCTCCCAATTCCAGTTTCTACTCTTCTTGAAGGCACTCCACTTGGAGGGATCACTCAAATAGGCCATCATATGGTGGAATGATAAGTTATATCATGGATTCCTTGATCACTTGGTGTAAGACCTAATAAAATGTCCGATCACTAATGAACGTGTCTCATACCATATCTGTATAGTAGCATGAACGATCAGTAAATCTCACTGAATAATCCACCACAGTCTGAATTCCCTATTCTAGATGCAGAGGATCATGTATGTAAATTCACTAAAAAATGTTTAGAATGAACTCCAATATGATGATATTCTCAATGTTTTCCCATGATGTAGTCATATCATTTTTTAGGTGTCACTAAGATACACCATCACCCCATAGAGCCCCAGAAAAGACATGTGATAAGGACTATAATTGGGTAATAATGTGTCTACACAAGGTGGAAGACATAAGTAACTACATCCAGTCAATCCTTGGCTGCATGGGTGTCTGGATCACCATTAAACCGAGGAGGACTCTACCCTTAAAAATAGTACAATGTGCATAGTCTATAAAAATATTCATCTGGTAGTGATTGTAGTAGTCATTGCTTGAAGGGTAGTGGTATAGTTGGTAAACCACCCAGTGGTGTTGTCTCTGGTACGTGAACGTGTACTAATGCCTTGTCGTTGGGTTGGTCATCCTCGTAATCATGCAACAAAATCCTGGTTCACTATCTTTTTGGATGCATCTTTTAATAAAACATGTTTTACCATAGTTAATAGAGTATAAATAAAGAGATGGCTTGTGAATGTCATATAAGACACAAACCATTCAAATATGATTTATTTAGAATTATTTTCATTACAACCTATGTTCTCATGTGTCGAGTTGAAAAGTGGGTTCCTAGAGTCATGGTGTATGGATATGATTGATGTCACATTAACACTAGATTCCCTAGCCTTACAACGAAACCAGAAACACATAAAAAAATTCCCCAAACCAACCTCACACTCTCTTAGTCCTAATTTAAAACTAACATGAACCAATTCAACTCTCTCATGACCTTTCGCATAGGGGCCTATGTTGTGACTACAACATTCCTTCCACCAATAGGCCATTGGATGGTGACTAACACCATATTGGCATATCCAAAAAATGGACAGAATTTGACTATGTACCAGTACATACACATATCTAAGAAACACATGTTGAAATGTAAAATAACTGTGTAAATTATGCATGAAATCTCTTATATCTCATAATTCACTTCCTTGTCCTAGTCATCATGGATTTCTTTCACATATTCGATCATTTCCAAATGACAGAACACATATTGGTATGTCTTACACAATGGTGCGTAAAAAATTCTCAGTTGGATACCTCAATACCATTAAAGAATACCGAAAATGTTTTACCACAAAGGAAATAACATGAAGAATTAAAAAAATGTAATTCCACAAGGTAAACGCCACGAAGGAAGTAACACTAAGGAAATACCACAAAGGAATACAAAATATGAATACCCAAAAGGAAATACCACCGATAAAAACAAAGACACAACCACAAAAATATATTCCTATAACAAATATATTGAGAACATACAGATATACTCAATCCAATAAGACACAGAGTCTCAATAAGACAAATAGTCTCGATAAGACACATAGTCTCTGTAAGGAACATAGTCTCTACCTAACATGCAACCACAATAAGACAGTTAGTCACTATAAGAGACATAGTATCTAGGTCACAACTAGTTGCAGAAATGTTTTTATTAACGCATGATTGTTTTGGGGTGAAATCATTCCTCCAGCAATTAGGTCGTATTCAACATCTAAAAAAACACACATAGGATATCATAAAATGATTGGATAATCAATAGATTCCCAAATCTCTATATGGTTCATCAAATGATTTTCATGTTTGAATGTTTGGGCCAATTGAAAATTTTATAAGGGGGATTACTAGGTCGTAGAACGATTGGGTTGTTGGTCCACCAACCACAGTAGTTGACCACCATGGTTGATTGTGTAATGATTCCTCAAGTGACTATAGTGGTCAACCACATCACCATCTACCACAGACTTACAGTTGATTGGTGGACCTCAACTACAGCTTGATGCTTCGAGTCCTCCCCAACCCTCGAGGTCCAACCAGACCAGCCAATTTCGTTTGGTCCTCTGGGTGAACTTGGAAAACCTCTACTACCCAGTTCATCATATTGTCTTAGATGACTCACCGACCTGACCTATTGTTGGGTCGTTCTACTCATACAGTCTCCAGTAGTGATTTCCATCAGTCTGCACGACCACCCCTCCATGTCCCACATAGTGTCATACACACCACATTTTTATTTTTCGTCACCCATCGCCACCTGTGTCAACCACATACACCCTTCATTATGCAGTATATTTACTTGTATATGTTTCTATAATCTTTAAAAAAACAAAATTTTGATCCTCTGGTATGAAGTTTCAGTAATTCAACCATTATTTCTTCCTTCTTATAATATGGGGGTGTGATAACAGTCAGATCTTCGTGGAAAGTCGGGTCGTAATCACGAGGATTCAACAGTGAGGAACTTGATGAATGAGAACAAATTTATTTGATATTAACTTTTTTCAGAAATAAACAAGTGCATGATACTAATAACAAAATAAATAAATAAATTTTACATGGAACACCCAGCCTCTGTATCACATGTCGTTTTAGGACCTAGACTGTGAATACTCCCAAATAATTTCTAAAAATAAAATTGGATAAAAAATTATAGTAATTACTTGAAAAAAATATCATTATATTGGGAGAATCGTGTTAATTTGGGAGATTCATTTTTCCATGATACCACCATTAACTAGAGACATCACGGAATTGAAAACATGATCATGTAATGATGGATTTGTGATAGGTAATGATGTCATCTCCTTCTTCATATAATATAATGGTTCACATATATTACACATGAGTGGTGGGGAAAGAGGTAGTAATCTATTTTAATTCTTTTTATACATATTGAAATACTAATATAATTGAGTGTGAATATTTTATTTTAAACATGGATACATAATCACTAATCTATTTTATTCTATTTAGTGGTGTAGAGATCCCCTACATTAATAACAATGTGAGGTCCCCACATTTTATCTATACTCTATATGTGGATGAGGTCATCGATAAGTGATCATTCGACCACCCTCAACATTTATGTGCTATATGGGAGATGAAATAAATCTATATATAAATTGTGTCATCTTTATGACTACTATGTGATAGAAAATTAGGTTAAATTCCACCTTTTTATTTTTCAGAGGTGGCATGTGTTGATATTTGGGTAGATATAATTTTTTCGGATACTTGATAGTCAATCATATGGATGGAATATGAAGAGTGTCTATCTCTTATGAACATGTCTCCCTTCAATAATAAAAATATATGATATTTTTCGCATGGTTTATTCATTCCATCAATATTTTTAATTAATTTTGTTATTTAAATATTGTTTTTTGTGCTATGTATACACACCACCGTATATTTACATATTATCATTTATATATAATGTTCTTGGAATTAAATATATTTTTAAATTATGAAATTTGGGTATATAGTAATTGTAGAGTATAGTGGTTATTATAGATGTGTAAAAAAATGAAATTAATTTTATGATTTAGGTCATTATATAAGTTATTAACCATAGTAATAATAGTTATAAATATTTTATTTGGATTATATCATTCTATTATTAAATTGTAGTTTACTTACTAGACTCCAATAGTGTATTAATCGTAGTTTTCACATGAATTATATATTATAGTTAGTTTAACTTCTATATTTTGAATTATTATAGTCTTTTAGTGACTTGAGATATGAAAATGTTCATTTTAATTTTTCCTCTGACTATTTATATTTTACAATCTATCATATTGTACCCATCCCCTTTTATATTGTGTAGGGTGTTTGGGTGGAACAATCTGAAATCTATCTCCCATCAGGTGTCCTAGTGTGTAATGTCTTTTCTAAAAATTTGGATATAAGCCAATGATAAATTATAAAAATATTGATTCAATCACTTTCCTCTATTGCATGTGATGTATCATTGTAATATTTATATAATATTATGTATCACATGATTAGTTTTTCATATCTCTTCAAATGTAAATAATCATCATTTTCGTAAATATAAAATAATATTGAGATATTTATCCATCCTCATTGGTGTAGACTACATTTACAATAACATCTTTCACTGAGATCACTCTCACCTCTAAAGACAAAGAATATATCCCTAATTATTTATTAATTCTTAAATATGTTATTATTAATCAATAGAGTCTTACCAATATTATATTTTTATATACTTTTTATAATAAAATCACAAGAGACATTAAATCGTGTACACGGCGTAGGAAACAAGATACATCCTATGGAGGATTCATATTTCATTTTAATTATGATTCTATTTTTAAAAAATTTAATGTATATTTTTTCATTATAATAATTTTTATATGAAATAATTGAAAATAGTCATTCTTAATATTCTCTATGTAAAACTAGTCTATAATATTACTAATACATGAAATATGACATACTACAATAAGTAAATATAATTCATCTATATAGATATTCAAAAAATTAGATTAGTTTCTTCACACATTAAAATCATTAATTTTTTTTTCAAACATCCTATCCCAAAATGTAATAGTAGGATATAATTTTTTATTGTTAATATTTCACCCAAATTCAAAACCATAAATAATTAAATATCCCTTGTTATATAATAGTACGCAAATGATTCATTATCATTATTTAAGAATCTAAACTATTTTTTGAATGATAAAATATGATATACCATCTTCAATGACACTTGTTAATTTCATAAATTATCCGTTGAAATTTATATGATTTTGATGCATCATTTAGTACTTTGAGAACAAAAGGTTAAATTAAATATATTACCTTGATTAACTTATAACACAATTTTTTTTTGAAAATTATTTTTTTATTATATAATAGTAAATATCTAAAATAGAAAAAAATGTACTTTTAATCAAAAATCATGAATATATAATGCCATATAATTTTGTTAAAATCCATTATCAACTAGTGAATATTAAGTGTAGAAACCCTTTTATTTACAAATGCTTATTCAGTAAAAAAATAAAATTTACCACAACCATCTTAGCCATTCTTTTGGGTCCACCATGTACAATGTATGGTTTTTTTAAAAATAAATGTATCAATAACATATTTGTTTGTGTTATAATATACATGAATTATATAAAACACAAAAAAAATTGTAATTTTCATTAATTCAATATTTAAAAAAACATATTAATGTTATATGCATAATATAAATTTAGAAATTTAATTGTTGGATATTATAAAAAAATAAATAACATTAGCAGTTTTAAGAAATCCCTTAGGTCATGCTATTCTTGAAATAACATAGCTCTAAACAACACTGTAAAAATAAAACAATATATTAGAATATATGTTTTTCATTTTCAATAGAGAAAATATAGGTATCACATATATAAATATACATGAAAAATATATGATTTATATGTTGATGTATTATAGTTATGTGATTGCTAGTATAGTAAAATGGCAATTTGAATAATTAATTTTTAAATTGAATTATAACCTTGTCATTAGAATACAAACATGACCATTATAATTTAATATTAACATCATTAAATTTAAAATTATTAGTAATTAATATCCACAACGAAAAAATTATATAAATTTAAATATTAGAATTCTATAATAAAAAAAATAAAATTATGTAACTAAAATAAAATATAATTTTATATTTTTAATATGGTTTTTATTTAATAATATTAAACCACCAAGAATCATCATATGAATATTTATGAAACATAGTTACATTAATTTTTAATAAAAATAAATTTACTGAAAGTTTTGGAATATTTAATTGAAAATTAACCAATGCAATTTTTTTTTATTTTGTATGATAAACATGAGTGTTTTAATGATTTTAAACCCATTTGTTTTCATATATTAAAAAAATTATAACAATATTTTTATGGAATATTTAAACATAGATTTATAAAATTGATTCTAGATCAATATTATGTCTCATGAGACATTTTGTCGTTAAAAAGATAATACAACCATTTTCCCTACAAAAAATGAAAATTTTAAAATATTAAATAATAGAATATTACATTTAAAAACATATTTGGTTATTTAATTAATTTATTGGTATTGTTTTTTAGAATATAAACTTATTTCTTTAATGTATTAAAAACCTAGGAAAATATTTTTTTATAAAAATATTTTTGTTCTCAATGAATACAATGAATTAATGTATGGTTACTGAAATTATATAATCTTAATTTTTTACTATAATATTGATCCAAAACAAACATAAATTCTAGACGTCAACCTATGGAATGTAAAATGTTAAATTCTACATGTTTATGGATATTTAAAAATGACTCTCCTCTTTTGACTCACTGAATTCATGGATATTTTTAGATAAGACCACTCTCAAAGTCTTCATGGAATTACTCCCCTGGAAAATTTGTAATCATAATGGAAGAGAAAACTAAACATTATTATCAATTTTATTTTCTCTATATAATATTTAGTTTTATTTTCAATGTATATACTTTTAAAAGTTTTTATTAAAATATCTATAGTATTTATATATTTTAATGATTCTAAATAATTTTGATGAGGTATTAATAATTTCTGAATTACCAACATTCATCATTCTACACATCTTATTAATGTGTTCCTTTAAATACACTAATAAAAATTTCAATTCATTTCATATAAATTTCTTCATTTCTGGATATTTTATCCCATTTGTTTTAAGTAGAAATGTGTTCGTGTTTGTTTAATTTCATCTTATTATATTTCTCAATCTATAATAATTATTAATAAATAAAAATTATCCAAATATGAAAATTAAAATGGAAAATTAAATATTTTGGTAAAATTATTTTCAGGCATTCTATCATGGAATAATTCATAACAAGTAATTCTCAATAAAATTAATAAATAGTGAACCATAATGAATGATAATTTATTTTGGAATAATTTTTTAGTGGATATAAATTTTTATACATGATATAGATGTATTAAAATGTATTATGGTACCTATTATAAGGTGTTGTCCGTTAATCAATCATCTTGTTTGGGGGTTTATCCCTTACCAAATCCTATGGGTTTTCTAAAAATGTGTACTTAATGTATATAAATTAGTTTCATAGAATAAATTTTTGAGGATATACAAGTTTATTGACATCTTATACATTCAATGTTTTTACATACCTTTCATATTTTGTAAGGTTAATGCCTTTAGGTCCATCAAATTGGGATTCTTTGTTATTGTGTAATCCTTTTTTTCAATTTTCATTAGATATTTTTAACTAAAAATAAAATATAAAATAATTTATTATCCATTTTTGGGGATTGGGTTAGTTATTAATATTATTATTATAATTTTTTTATCATTTGATGAACTACTGTGGTTTTTAAAGTATTCCACATCAACTACATCTATATGAGGATTTAAATTCACTCATGATAGCCATTATAAATTAATTCCATAATTTTTACATTCATGACATGAAATATTATACTCATATTTCTTATGCTATTCAATTATTTTTAAACATCCATGTCATGTTAATGTGAGATTTTATAGGTATTCTATCTCCACTCCATGAAAATCTCCCTTAACACTTTCTTTTTTAGAAGCATTTACTGAAATTATAGTTCAACATCATAATTTCATTCATATTAAGTTTTTTAGGTTTTTATTAACTATATATATTTAATAACATGATTTTATATTATACTCATGATTATATAACTTTCGATAATATTTTTAATTAATTTCATCCCATGATTTCCACACACTTAATTTTATGATTTATTTAAATTTATTTAATTTAAATGTATTACATCACCAAGGATAGTTAAATATCCAAAATATACCATTTTTTACTTTATGTATATTTACACATATCCCTATTATTTTCTCTATAATTGATGATTAGAAAATATATAACAGATATCTAGGTACGAAATTTATTTTTCGACATGGGTTATCTTTGTTATGAAACTTGATTTTTGTAATTATACAATACTCTTCCTAAAATATGGGAATAAATTTTTTAACATAATTACATATGAAGAGTGATAATGGAGTTATAAATCATATTAATGAATTTATAAAATAAATTATATCTCATAATATCATCATGATTTTATATAATTCAAATAGAATTCTAAAAAATGTTATTCATGTACCTGAATAGGGTACCGACCTACACTATATTCTGATATATTAGATGTAATCACTATCATAAGTATAAAATGTTTCATTATTATACAATAACAACATTCAATTTATCCTCTCAATTATTTACATTTTTTTTTACAATTATGAATATATAAATATGATGATCTAATGTTTAATTTTCAAAACTATATAATTTCCTTAATTTATATATCTATTTTATCATTTTTCTCAGACCATTAATAATATATTTATCTCTAATATTCATTGATATAGATCCCTAGTTTCTTTCTTGAATTATAACTAGTACAATTATTTTATGTGGACTATAATGATGTTATTAATTAATATGTATATATATCTGTGTGTGTGTGTGTATATATATTATGGATCTAAATTTCAAAATTGTAATAAAATAATTATTAATATATTAAATATTATATAGGGGTTATGAAAATATATTTTAATAAATTTTAGTGTGATGTATGTGTTTCTATGATTTTTTTTCAGATAATGAATTATATAATTTAGTTATTAAGTTAGATAATTAAATCTAATCTATGTAATAATAAGAGATTTTATAACATAACTGTATTACATCTTAACAATTATTCACCAACACTAATCTAAGTTTTATCCATTAATCTTCATTTATATTTTTTCACTATAATCACTTTTTAATAAGATGTTGGGATTCTAGAAGTTAAATAATTTGGATAAATTTGAAATAAAATTTTACTTATGAATAGTGGATGTTTTTTATAAGTTATTTCATTTCATAGTATGATTATTTACTTATAGAATCATTAAATAATGACAAAAATGTATTTATTTTCATATATCCCTGAAAAAACCATGTTGAGAAATTTATGCATTACATTTTTTTGAATCTTCCAAAATTAACATTTATTTCAGGAATATTCTTTCACATCTAATAAATATCCCATTAGTTTAATTTTTAGGAATTAGTGGCATGGCATTTTGTAGATCTAATAAAAAATACTTATAAAATAAAATTTTCTTCTAAATCCAATAATATACAATGTTTCTTAAAATAAAGTAGGCAAATGAATCATATTAGATAAATATTTCACATGAAACAATATAAAAAAAAAGAAACATATGTGGCTAAGATGATTTATTCAAAGAAAATGTTTAACACTAAGGATATATTTTTCATGAGGGACTGTCGTATTGTATTCCATAATAACATTTTAGGTCATTCCTAGATCATTAGTTAGACATCTCAATACAATTTAAACATATTTTATCACGAGTATCAATGAACCCCCCCCAACGATCTTCCCCCATGTAACTATATTATGTATAGGTGAATCTATAAGAATAAACATAAAAATTTATTAAATGAACTAGGGTATTATCGTGTTATCCTCCAATGATATTTATTATAAAGAAAGATTTTTTAATAAAAATTTTCATCTATTAGTGGTAGATTAACAAGATCATTATTTAAAATAATTTTCAAATACATTATAAAGGTTACATAGTCAATAAACATTTGTTACATCAATATTCAACAAATGTAAATCATTTTTTTATTTAATCAACTTCATTTAGACAAGAAGTTATGTTATTTTGAGATCTATGTATAAATTATATGGAAACTTTTAGTTCATTGGGAAGTAATTTGGACATTAAAATTCACTAAAATTCCACATGTATAAGAATAGTAGTGTTTTTAGTGAATACCTTAATAAATTTATTGGTGATGTTATCAATTAAATTCGTTTATTTATGAAGATTAATTATGAATATGGTGACTATTTTAAAATATTGATGAAGACTGTATGAAAATAAATGTTTTAAAAAATAACAAGTGATATATTTTCTACTATCAAGTCCCATTGCTAGATCATGTGATCACAATAAAAGGAATTCCTATGGAACCATTACAATTAAATGTAATTGAAAATTGTGAAAAATGTACAAAAGGGATCAATTATTTTTCAGTAACTTCAATTATACTCATAATACTGTCATGTGGAGATGTTTGTGTGATAAAAGATGAGTCCTAATTAAATTTCATGGGAAAATTTATAATGATAAATAATATTTTGAATACATAAATATCATTTAAATTATGGATACATGATATAAACTATCAAACACAAGATTTTGTGCTAGTATTTGTCATCATTGGAACGAGGATTTTAAAATTCTATCTAAATTGTTAAAAGTATTGTTAAAATAATTATTTGAATGTTTCTAGGTATATTTGAATGTATAATAACATCACATTCATAAAATAAAAATGTTGGGATATTACTAATGAATATGATTTCACATTATATTACCAGTATTATTACAATAATATAGTAGGATATGTTCAATTTCTAATAAGGCCAACTAACAATGAAATACTAATGACTGTGGATGAACCAATATATATTGAACTGAGGGATATTAAAAATGGGAAAAATAATGGGATATGAAAAGGTATCTAATGAAAATGACACCATATTAAATATCAATGTTCATTATACCATGAGTACTCACTTATTCCACATATATAATAATTTTTCACTCAGATAACATTCCATAATTTCTTTCATTGTAGTGGTGAAATAATATTTGGTACCAATATTGACCATATATATAGTTAAAATTATTTTTCTGATGACTCTTATAAATTCATTGAACACTATGTCATAATTTATCACAATTGATCGTCATTAATGAAAACTGAAATCTAAAATACAATATCTAGGCAATAAAATAAATGATATAATGGTTCTAAATGTACTTCATAGGAGTATATGAATAATCATCATATACTATTTGATTTATCATTCTATATCGACCAATGAATTTTTAAAGGTATCTATTCT
This sequence comes from Viscum album, assembly GCA_963277665.1. Taxonomy (NCBI): domain Eukaryota; kingdom Viridiplantae; phylum Streptophyta; class Magnoliopsida; order Santalales; family Viscaceae; genus Viscum; species Viscum album. Next base: position 1,550,148,262 of record OY728146.1, on the reverse strand, counting down.
TGATATCATACATTAAATTAACCATCAACCATAAATGAATAATGAAATAATATTATATTATATATGATTTTAATAATTATGCTGCTAAATTGGGAGGTATCAATATTTATAACTAATTTATTATATATATATATATACTAATCGTATAATTTTATTTTTATGTTAATTTTAAATAATAAATAAATATTTAATAACATCATTTTATATTTTAGATATATGTTTTCTTCTATAATGATTTTTATTGCTTCTTTTGATTAAATATTATAATCAATTTATATAGATAATAGAAATTTTATTTGGTAAAATGAAAATTACTTCTGACATCATCAAACAATAATTTTCATATCATGAAATATTTGTATTTTTCAGAAAATATTATTTTTTCCGTGAATAGTGAAAAATATAAAATTTTGTAAAAGTATCATTTATTTACAAAACGAATATTTAATTGAAATGGTTGACTATGTTATAAATTTTATTCTAGGAGTCTGAAGTAATATTTAGTTGTATTTAATCAACTATCATAAATTTTATTCTACATTATATATGATTTTATTATAGGTTTATTTTTTTATTTTTAAAAAATATTTTTTAGAAAAAGTGTTTGTAGATTAAATTATTTATCCAGTTTAATTAATTTAAGAAAATATAAAATAAAATTGATTATAATTAAATTTATTTATTATAAATGAATATATATTAATTTAAATTCATTATATTATGATTATAAGTCATATAGTTCATATGAAATCATCGTGTGTTAAAAAATATGATGAATGAAAAAACACTGACTTATCACATCCATGGGTTTACTAATCAGTTAAATAATCAAAATTTTGATAATAAAATTTTGGAAACTAGATCCCATATTTTTAATTAAAATAATATATATTATAAAATATGTTCATCTTAGTATTGGGTTATACTTAATAGTGAAATGTTTTTAAATATTCTACCATTGTTATGTTGATAACGGTTTGACAATGTAGATTGAATAAAAATATACTATAAAAATGAGACAAAACCGTGAATAAATATATTTTCATCCTTTATTGACCTTAACATGACTAATTCATGTTAATAGTCATTTTATGTTATATTTTCCATCAAAAACATATGGGTAAAACATTTTTTGCTTTATAATTATAAGTCTGCCACTCAACTCATTTTAAAAAGGAAACCCCCTCTCCTCAAAACAACACACAATCAATTCCCATTGTATCATACAATAACATCCATGATACAATACCTAATTTCTTTTGGATGTAATGTAGACCATTTTTTTATCATAAATCCATCCAATTAAGGAATTTGGTGATATCCTAGGTAGGGTGTCCGAATAAGTTATATTGTTCCAAATGAAGGGTTTTTCTTTTAATAAATCTCCAACAATCATAATGTATTATCCAATTAGTCTAATATAAAAGAAATAATATTTCTCATTTTTGATGTTTTATTATGATAATTCTATAGACTAAATCCAAATTCAATTTTATCAAATTGGAAATGAAACCATATTTAATTTGTATGAACTACTACTTCTTCATAAACCGATGTAATTCATTTTCCATCATTTACAATCAAAACATATTATAATGATGTATTTAAAGAATATATATGTAAATGATATTTTAAAATAATTATACTTATTGGTTTATTATATCACATATTCTTTATGAATTCAATTACATAATGAAATTGATAATATCGTCAATTTGTACAGTGGACATCATCTATAGGAGGAGATATGATTCATTTTCATTAACAATTAAATCATATATAGTATGTATAATGTTAATTATTTTTTCTCTTATAAATATTAATTTTTTTATATTAACAGATTATTAATCTTTATTATCATAAAATACAGCATTTTTTTGTACAATTCAACTCTTTGAAAAATGATGTCAATATTCTTGTGTATCTATGGACTACAACCCCCACAATTCAATGTGAAACATCCCAAACCTAGTGCCACAAGACTGTACCCAATTTCGGTTCTCCACATGACCTCATGCATGCCTCCCCGTATGCTAGAGGTTGTTGACTAGCAGCTAGGTTCTGGTAAGTAAGTTTCACATAGACTATAACCTCATTTATCATAGTTAAACATTAGAAGATATAAATAAATAGATGCAGAATCATATATAACCGTGAAAATAATCATATCACAAGAAAATAATTTTGAAATACAATACTCAACTGAAATGACAAACATTATTTTCTATTATATGTGTCTTGTTCCTTTAATGTTACTAAACATAAAGAAACTTTGACTCCCCAAATGAGTCCAGAACCATGTTTGGTTCCCTCCTCCAATCTCCATCCTCAATCATCCACCAAACCCAAGGAATTTTCTATTATCCAGTACTACCAAAATATAATCTATTTAGGTACCGATCTAGAATCCCAAATATTATGTGAGTACAACTTAGTTGGCCACCACCAATGGTGTCTAAAACATGTCATGTCAAACTATAGTGTATGCAGTTTTATAAAAAATAAATATAGTAAAAAAATAATCCATTATAATATTATCATATATTCTTATCTAAATTCCGTAACTTGAGGGTTCCAAAGAAGACTCGTACCCCATTTCTATCTTTATCTCGTACTGGAGCCCGAATTTTTCCCTATGTAATAAAAAATCATAAAACATGATTATTGCTAGAGCTAGATTTTTTCAATTGTGCTATGATATCTCTTAAAACATTTGACTCATTCTGAGGTTCTAATATTCTCGTGTGAGTCCTTAAATTAGATACCAATTATATGTAATATTTAACTTCACATTTATTAGCCACATTGAAAAAGTTAACAAAAACAGAAATGTAAGTATGATGACAATGCTACCATGATTACTCCACAATAGAATGATCATGTTTTCATCCTCTTAACTCATAAGTTTAACGACCATGTTACCATATATAATTATCAATTGAGAATGGACATCTTCCCATTCTCTTTTCTCGTAAGTATGATGACCATTTAATCATATTTACTTCTAAATATTGAATAACCATGTTACAATTTGTTCACACATAATTAATTTTTAATTAATTTTCCACATCAATCCCATTACTAAGTCAATAATTTTCTAAAATAAGTCATTATCATTAGTTAACTAAAAAATTACCTACGTGCATAAAACCATTAATAATTCATTAATTAGTCAATTAATATCCAAATTAATATTCTATAATTTATTTTCCAGAATTAATTCTCCTATTCAAATCTAATAATTCAATAATTAATCCCAAAAGTAATTTTGGAGATCATATAATCAAATGTAAATAATTAATACACTGATAATTATCTCAAATAATCCATTTAAATATCACACAATAAATCACTAAATTAGATATCTAGATGAAAACTATTACTATTATATATTTCTTCAATTTTATTATCTAATAGGGCATCCCCTTTGTCTCAGGATCAGTTTCTAAACAAATCACATATTTCAACAAATACATGGTAAATCAATTGGTCAATCAAATAAATCCAATTCATGATAACCAATTTTGTATGGATGCTATAAATAATTAACATTTCATATATTTATCTAATCCCATAAAATGGGAATTATATTTTAGACTACCTTCCTCAACTCGTTAACTAATGTTTTTTCCATTGAAATTCTAAAAGTCTGAGCTTCACAATGAAGTAGATATGAGTTTCAGATCTAAATCACAAAATCAGGATCTCTATATCAAGATATAATTAAAATTGATCTAGATCTAGAATCATATATCTAGATCTAACAATCCAGGTTTAGATATAATGAAACAAAGGATAAATCCAACCAAAAGATGAAGTGATGAGAAGATAATGAAAGGTATAGTCATTGAGATGATATCCACATACCAGATGTGTATTTCTCCTATTTGGGTTTTTAATATCAAATAACAGTGGTTGGGAATCCTTGTAACCCCTTTATGTAGCCCTGGAATCACCCCAAATCTTCCAATCTCATGATAAGTCCGAATATGATGTATGTAGAGGGTTTATGGGATATTAATACTGATTTTTAGATAAATAAAAACCATGCACATTGTTTCATGGACGGGTTTCACAGTTTTGATAAACTGTGCACCAACCATGCAGACTATAATGTCCAGAGTTGCACATTTTCTGGGATTTGGGTGAACACTTTGTAAAACTGTTTTCTAGCCAATAAAACATGCATTATTTGGTTTTCATGATTAGATATGCTCTGTTCAAAATATAACCTCAACATGAACCAACCATTCATAGACTCATTGCTTCATATTTCTTCTTAAAAATCCACAAAAATTCACACCAATTCATAACTAAAAAGAAAGATACTATAATTAGAATGAAATGTACCTAAAATGTTTCTCGATATTAGTCTATAAAATTTCAGGATCTTACAATCTCCTCAACATATACTTGCTTCTCATCAAACAGAACTCCTAAATGTCTCTATGATTCTAAGCCAAAAATGGGACATTGAGTCCTAAAATTTATTCCTCTTTCGAACCTTTCTTGTTGTAAACGTCAATGTTTCCATAAAACATTAAGTATATTTACTATATTTACCCATAACAAATTAACACTAAGATCCAAAAAACATATCATATGCTCCTCGAAGAATTCATTTATATCCTGTTTTATGTCATTCACTTAGATCAAATGTGATGGGTCAACGTAACACATCTGTAGCTGTGATACATCTAAAACATATTACATAGAATTATATCTTTATGGAAGATCTAATACACAAGTCAAGGACCCAATTCTTTGTACTATCTCAAAAGGTCCATCAAACCTGGTTACCAACGTTCCCTGCCTCTGTATCCTGCATTGACCGTACTGAAAAAACACCTCAAGAAATAGAGATCATCTTATATAAACACTCGTGTTGTCTCCATATGTCATCGTAGGAAATCATTCTTCCCTAATTTGTTTCCATTCATTTCCCAAATAACAATACCATCTTTGATGTCTCTTGAAAAAGACTCAGTCCCAAAAAATCCATCTCACAAGCCTTCATCCAACCGAGAGGTTATCTACATGGCCTACAATAAATATCCTCATATGGTTCCATCTATATAGTTTTCTGATAACTATAGTAATACGTGAACTCAACTAATTACAATGGCTTATCCCAAGATCCATTTATTTCAAGAAAAATTACCCATAGAATATCTGAAGACACATGTACAGTACATTACAACTTCGAATCTATCAATGGGTGGAATGATGTACCCCATGTGTCAAGCGCTTTCTGCATGCTTTTCCAAAAGAATGAATGAAAGGGTGAATCATGATCTGAAACTATATTCTGTGAAACACCCAGATCATGATATTGTTAGTTTGGTCCTTGGCCACATGTTATTGATTTCCTTGGGCTATTGCCCTCACGAATCTCCCATGAAAACTCCTCATGATTGCATAGGTGTGGACACCACCGTATAGATGTGTGATTTATGCTCCTCATCCTCCGATAGGGTGATTACATTATAATAATCCATTGATTGGGCCAATATCCTCAATGGAAAATAAAATAGACAGTTGCAGTGATACCATTTCTACCGACCTATTCCATCCATGATCATGATATTGGTCACATTGGGCTTAGCCTGGATGTTTTTTCATTCCATAGGCTCTATCCCTGATTCATCTCCAAGTAAAAAATCTCAGGATGGGTGAGGTAACAAAACTAAATTATAAACGAGAGATTCATACTCCTCCTACTTATATGTGGTATTTTCAAAATACTCCCTATATATGGTCCATTATAAATAGTATTATATCTAATGTACATTTGATATCATAGTGAGGATGTTGGGACCTTCTAGGGGGGAATATGGCAATCTCACATAAAAGGATGAGGATCACAAAGCAACCCTTTATAAGGTTTTTTGGATTCCTCACCCATCATGAGGCCTTTCCTGAGATATTCCCGATGGATAGATCCCAAGGAATGTAAGACCATGTGGGCTAGGTCCAATATAGAAAAAATCATGATCGTGGGTCACACTAGGCTGTTATACAACGTGATAATTTTTCATCATCCCAAAACACGGATGATATATATATATTTATATTTATATAAATAACATAGTATTTATTATCATATTATAATTATAAAAATAAAAAATATCATTTTCTTTCTATCCATAATGATAACTCAAATGTGGAAACATATCTCATGTTTATGTATGGATTATAGTGTCCATGATTGTGAAATAGTTACTTTGAACTTAAAAAATTAATGAATTGTTTTAGATTATAATTAATGTGAAATAATTATATATATATCTTGATTATTATTTTGATAATGTCAATATAATGGCCTCATTGTCCTAGGTTAGCACACTGAAGCTGTTTTAAAATAATGACCTAAACTTCATCAAAACAGCTAATATATACATAACTAATTTTTTTATTTTATTATAGAATTTTAAATAATTAATAATAAATCATTTAAATATACGTTATTAAAGCTATATAATGTTTTCATTAATTATAATATTTATTTTATTCTTATAATACAATATTTTAAGAAAATAAATATATTGTTTGTACTCTTGATAAGGGACTCCATCTCATTTACTTTATTTAAACATATTTTAATGTTGTTCACAAAATTTCATCAATATGGTTTATTATCTAAAACATTTAAATGTAATACAATTTCAAGATCATACATAATAATATTTTCTATTTGACTATTTATTATTTAATCAAAATGGATTTTACTTGAATTTTATAAAGTGGAAAATGGTTTCATAACTAAATTTTGTCTTATTGTGTTATAACAATTCTTCGTTGACACTGTTTTAATAAAACAAATTTTGAATTGGTATATAAGAATTTTTATTATATATTTTGACTTATTTTTTTATATAAATATTTTATACCAAATCTCTCCAATTATTAACAGTCAATTCAATGTTATGGTATTTATAAGTGATGTTAATCCCGAATTCTATTCTACGGGACATATTATTATTATATGATCAAATACGAAACTATATGTTGAATATAGTTCTATTTTGTACATGATATATCATTTATGTATTTATTTTTATGATATTTAAATTTTCATTTAGTGATTTTATCTTTGGGGATTAAGATTTAAGAGATACCAAATTTAGAAAGGCATTAGGTTACAATTTCATTTCATTTAGAAACTATTAATATCCATGGTTCCATTGAAATAATACATTTTTTATTATTTTAAAAAATTAATTTCCTATACGGAATTTATTAATTATTTTAACATGTTTTATTTTCATTTCCTCCCATTTTTATTAACTAAACTTTAATAATTTTTTTTATAAATGATACTAATATGTTATTTTCTTTCACATTATCTATTAATCACTTCCAAATCCATGTTTTAAAAAATGATTCAGTTTTTTTATACAATGTAAATTTATTTATAGAATCTATCAGATATTATAATTGATGTTTTTATTAATTTTTTATTATGAAAAATTCATAATATTTTTAAATTGTGTCATTTTTACTCGCTATACAAAATTTTTGAGTACAATGTTTATTATTATCATTTACTACATGATTGTTCTATCTAATAATCATGACCACTCAATGAATAAAAAGAATAATTATTTTGTTACAAATTTTATTTCAATTAAAATTATTTATTTAATTAAATGTAATTATATATATTTTAAATTTTATTTTTCCAAATGGAATGAATATATTCCTCTTCAAATCTTCCAAGTGATATATGAAAATCATTTTCCATATAAAATGGAAATATTTTATTTTAATTAAGATCAAATGGTTATTTTACTGATCAATATTTCAATTACCTTATAATGGTATTTCAATAAATAATTATATAATACCATTGATTATTTATAAGACCACTACTGATATTTTTTAATTGAACCGACCTCATTACTTTTCTTAATGGATTAAAATTGATTAAAAGATATTTATAGGGAACAAATTTCATTTACATGGGTTAATAATGATTCATAGATACTTTCATTGGAAATGTTTATTTTTCATGTTTCAATAATTATATAAACTATATAATTGTTGTTTCAATTAGTTAATGAATTGTTTACATTTTATTAAATTTATTCATGTTAGGGTCCCGAGATATTTTTATAATTATGGGTTGAGACCCATGATAGAAGATGTGTGAGCCTGATACATAATTTGTTATTTGTTCACATAGATAGTTCTAAAAATTAGTTTGGTATGGATGTTTACCCTATACTAGTATAATTTTTTATAATTTTTATGAGTTTTGTTATGTTTTGTTTTCGAAGATGTTGTTCTATGATATGAAAAAAAATTCATTACTCCTTTTATTTTTTATTTATGATTCCATTGATCATGTTTGAAAATACATGGGTAAGGATTATTTATTCATATGAATCTTTCAATCACTATTTATTATTCCTTGTTTCATGATAAAATATCCTCTTATTGATAGATATGAATAATATAATGTTATTTTCATCCACATTAACAATGATAATAAATTATTATTATGTTCTCATACTCATTAATGATATAAATTTATTAACGATTATTTATACATGTACTGAATATTTGATCTCAAACTTATTATGTTTCTAATTTTATTATATTTTGATAAATAAGGATTAAATTGTTTTAGATACATTTTTTTGTAACGTAATGGTGTTTTTGGGAGATATTGATGACATCATATGAATTATAAAAGATCATGTATTTTAATAAATTTGTTTATTTGAATTCATGGGTATTTTTTATGTAATAGATTATTATGGTTCTTTAAAACTATAAACCAAAATTGTGATTGGATATTTAGGTGATAAAAATTAATATCCTCATGTTTTATGTTTTTTGTGGTGAAAATAATATCACCTTTATCCGTTGAGGGGCCTAAAATGTAAGGATTATAATATTACCACAAGCACTAGAAGTTCATATTAGGGGATAATATATTTTGTATTATAAAAAATAAAGGAATAAAATAATTATTATATATCATGTTTTATCATTGGAAAAAGCATGAATATCTGACCAATGTCTTAATTTTGACATGGGTTTCATTAGGGATATTGGTGACAACCCCACCAAGGAGGTGTAGGCAACCATTGATTGTTTTGATAGGTATCAATTATAGTACATTGTTAATAATTCTTTACCATTTTAGTTGGTATCAATGTAATGTTTATTTAACATTATCATTTTGTATGTTTTCATATGATGTTATCATAAATTTTTTTAATACATTCATAGAACTATTAGATTTAGGTTGTTTAAAAATTCAAGGTCATAAAAAAAATTTCATGCTTATAGTGTGTATATATTTTTGTGATTAAATAAATTTTTGAGAATTTAATTTGTGTTTTGTTTATGTAATTAATTAATTTAATATTATATATCATAGTAGATTTCATAAAAATGAGTACTAACTTATTGAATTCCATTAGTGAATATCATATCATCGACGTTAATGTAATTATAAGATATTCAATTTTAGGATCATATGATATAGGTAACCATGTGATTAAAAATAGTTTTGGTGACTATATGACTACTGTATATGTTTATTATTTTTTCTAACATTATTTGATTAAGGTAAAAAAATAGAATGGGATTTTATTTATGGTATTGTGGTTGAATTATATTTTTGAATAATATATGATTTTAATTTGGAATTATAGGGATTTGGGTTTTTAAAGATTATTATATCATGGAGATTAATTATATGATGTTTTACAGATTTTTGAAAATTGTATCATCAATTTTTTGTGATCAATGAAAAATATTGGTGGAATATTATGTTATCTTTATTATATAATATTTTATTGGGAGTTTTTTGTGATATAGGTCGGATAAATTCAACTTGAATACGCATCTTTTAGAGGAAATTATTTGATTCTGGTTAAAATTTATTGATGGAATAAATTATACTCATCTTTAAAGAATATTTCCTCATAATATCTATATGTATGGTAATAAAATTCCATAAATCTATAAAAATTATCATCAATCAAAAATGTTTTCTTATTAACATTGTTTCTGATGAAATCATTGATCATTGCCACACCTATTTTTTTGTTTTTGTTTTTTATTATATTCTTCTCTCCATTCGATTTTTATTGATAAATTATATATTTCAAAATCCACAATAATTTGGAATTTATATTTTTATTTCATTTCCATATATTCAAATCCCTGAAATTCCGTCATACATTGAATCCTGGTTGTGAAAAATTATAGACAGCATTTATATTTCACTCTCTCCCTCTCCATGTAGATGTTTTATTGTCATTTTTATTATGTGTGATTTTATCATTAGTATTTTGAAATTTCAAATACTTTTTTATGGAGTTCAATTTATAATTTATAAGATCACATTTATTGGTGTTATCACATCCACTTTTTTTAATGTAACGTATTCTAGATAGTGTACATGAGATTCAACACCAAGAATAAGAAAATCCCGAATAATATTATTCTAAAAATGATGACTATAACATATCTGTTAAATTTATTTCTATGAACAGTATTAAATAATTTAATATTAATATATATATATATTAATATTTTCTAATAATTATAAATCTATTCATAAATCCTTATTAAATAATCAATCAATTTGTAGTAATGAAATTTTATTCTTCAAAAACATATTACCTTAAAAAATATTTATTATTTTAGGGGAAATATTATAATTAATAACAAAAATATTTATAAATAATTATTTCAAAAAAATAATTTAACTATATATCTTATCTAATAAAAAATAATATACAGTGGAACTATAGAATATTTTTATATAATTTTGTCTTTTCAATGAATAGTGAAAAAATATTGATTTCTGTAAAACTATCATTTCTCCATAAAATTATGTAATTTAATTAAAAAAATATTATCATTATTTAAATAAATAAAATATTATTAATTTATATATAATCAACATAATTACAATTTAACCATACTTGTATTTTATATTATTATATTTTTTTATTAAAAACATGGTTATGTTTTAAAACCATTTTAAACTGTATAATGTTTGAAAAATATAAATTAATTAAATACAAAATAATTTTAAATTTCATAAATGAATATATGGTTTTTAAATAAATAAATATTAATTTAAATTAATAAGTATTTTCCTTCTAAAAAAATATTTAATATGTAATAATAATAAAAATGAAAATTTGGATTATTAAAAACCATATTTTTTATCACATATTTGACATTAATTATAAATTAAATTATGAGCCTTTAGTGAATTGAATTTATTAATAATAATTAGATTAATGGAATTAGAATAATTTATACTATCTAATAATTTCAATAGAATTTTTATGCATAATTAATAATGAAAATTGTAACTCTATTTTTCCATGTTTTAGTTGGAAATAGCTTCACAATGTGGGTAAAACTGAAATGATAAATTATTTAATGACCCAAAAAGATGTTCAATATTTTTTTTGTGTAAATATTTGTCCCTTTTAATGTATATTTATAAATAATTTCTCCTTTTTAAACCTTGGAGATCAGGAAAATTTTTGGTACATCTTTTTCTCTCAAATAATTTCATGTTTACCAATCACATCCCTTATAACAGTACACCCCTCCCCTCACCAAATCAAATTTTTTATAAATTTATATAAAAAACTACCCAAATAACAACATTATATTTTATAACATAACCTAGATGACATATTTTGAAAAAAAATCCAAAGAATAATTTTATCTATATCTTATGTAGGTTGTCTAAAGTAGTTGTATCAGGCCTAATTGAGTGTTTTAATTTTATTTCTTCTTCCAACACCTTAATTTATTAATTTATGATAATATATATATATACAATATACAGAGTTATTATTAGGATAATTGAATAATTTTAATCCATCTCCTCTTCAATAAATTTTAATGGAAAGCATTATTCTAGAGTATGACATACTACTACCAAAAAAAATTTTATAATTCATTATCCATCATCCCACCCAGTAGATTTTTTTAATGATGAATTCTATGTATATATATATATATATTATATTTTTAAAATAAAAATTCTTATTTTACTATGATATCACATATACCATCTTACATTCCATTATATTTGGGATATGATAAATACTATTATGTGTACGGTGGATTACAACCTTTCAAAGTGATGTGATTTTGTTTTCACTAACATTATACATGGAATATAAGAATCAGAAAGATAAAGAATATATATTATATAAATTTGAAATAATTTGGATATTATATTAATATTAATAATTATGAAACTTTAATTAATAGTTATCTTTCATTCTGATATACTAAATGATAAATTATAGTGTCGTCTGTGTGATTGTGTTGACTATCGCCTCTAAAAAAATGAATATTTTTTCATCACCATAGATCTTGGATGGTATATATAATCATATGTAAGAAAATAAATTATTATTTATAATATTTTTGTTATTATTATTTATAATATTACATAACATTTTTCCATAATGATCATTGAAAATTTTAAACATTTCTAGTGTACACATACGATATACCTTCACCAGGAGTGTAGCATATTTCATTTTTCAAAAATAAATATTTCATGATTAATTTAAAAAGTATAATTTTTGTATAAAAATGATAAATATTTTATTGTTATTATTTTTGAGAGGTCCAAATAGTGATCTCAATTACCTTGTTCGACACAGTTAATCCATTTTGAAAAAATGGACTAAACAACTTCAAAAAATGATGTAGACATAACCGATGACATTTTAATTTATTTCATTTAAAATTCATAGAATAATTGACATAACTATAAGTAATTAGATAATGATAATATTCATAATAATTAATATTTTTTATATAATCTTATTATATTGGACTTATGTGATATACCTGGAATTCCTAGACTATAGGTAAGGGACGTCATGTGAATTTTCCTTCATTGATGAGTATTTTAGTATTAAGACCCAAATAAATTTTATATAATATTTATACTAAACATTTTAAATTTAATATCATGAATAATTAGATTATCCAAATATTTTATGATTAAATATAAATTATATATTCCAATGGGGGTTTACAATTTTTGATTCTATATGGTAAATAGTTTTATAACATAATTACCTTTCATTTCATTATAACAAAACATCATTGAATATATTAATATATGAATATATGTTATTTAATATTTTATATATTTTATGATGTATATTCTTGTCTTGTTTTGGATTTATATTTTTTACTCATTATACCTTCATTAATTAACACACAATTTAGTTATATGATATTTGTATCATCTAATCATCCACAATTCAATTCATTGGGATATAATATTATGTTACGTGCCTATCTTATATTATGTGAAGTATATAAATCCTTTTTTTTAAATGTTATTATGTTAATAAACTTATATTCATGGTATTAAAACTATCATTTTATGTTATTATTTCATGGAGCCTATAATTGAATATTTATCAAATTGGAAAATGCTTTATGATATAATCTATTTTATTTGCAGGTTTTTTTACATTCAAGGTTAATTTATATTAAATTATATGATCTTATATTCAAGAATAACATCTATATCTTATAATCTATTTACATGTGTCGTTAAAATTTAATATTAAATTTTTATCCATTATTAATTAAGGTATCATAATGAATTTCAGTTTTAAGTGACAAAAATATTGTATTTTCGTTTATATTGGCTATGATTCTAATCCATATCAATGTTTTCATAAATTTTTTTGAACATTTTTATTTTTTATTGGATACTACTTTTATAAAGATAACAATCCTGACGATTGAACATCTATTAAATGGGTTTACAAATGAAATTTTTATCATATTTATAAGGGTTAATTTGGACTCCAATTACAAAATGATTGAATAAAAAAATTATTTATATCATTTACTGCATGAAAGGATTTTCCAATTTTCATTACTAACCATTTTTTAAGAATAATTTATATCATTGAGAGGTAATTTTCAATGAAATATTTATTTTACTATTTCATAATGTATTATATATAAAATATGTTTTTTGAAAATCGAGATGATATTTTCCTCTTGATATGTTCTGAGTGATCATTAATAATCATTTTCCATCTAAAATTACATCCATTATTGTTAATATATTTTATAAGGTTATTTTAATAAAGAATTATTTTAATGAAATTTTAATGGAATTTAAATTCATAAACCTTAACAATCATTTGTTTTACTTATGATCTAATTGAGATTTTTTGAGCAATACCATCGTCATTATAACACTAAATATATTGGTAATGTTTCTAATATATTTTGAGGGGATATATTTTTTTCCCCTATAAAAACCATGTTTTTAAGATATTTTCCTGGAATATATTTCTTTCCATCATATTTATCATTTTCTATATAAATAGAGGATATATTTATTAGATTTAAAATGAGATTCACGTTTTATTTAATCTATTTATGTTATTTATATTGAACAGGGATTATAAATGTTTTATCGCTATTATAGATCATGGGTGATCCCACTCACGATTATGGAATGGGTGTACCCATATAACACTTCAATTAGTTAGGTGTATAATTTAAATATTTAGTATTTAAATTTTCAATGGTTTTGTTAGGGTTTTATATGGGATATATGATGATGATGTTTCAACATACACACGTTTTTTTCATTATGAATGAAATTTAATTTTAATGAATCCTATAATAATGTTTGAAATCACATGGAGTAGGATTATTAATTCTTATTAATATTTTCTATATTAAATCCCATTATATGTTTGATGTTTCGTGATATAGGTACTGATGGGTGTGGATATTTTTTTTGTTATTCTAATTATATTTGAAAACTTTATCCAACCCTTATTCTCTTATCATAATCAATGATGATATTCTATTATTAGTAATTATTTTTACCCGAAAAAATAATTTTATATTAATATTATTATGTTTCATATTTCTCCAAGTTATTAAGAATATGGTTTAAAATATTTGTGTAATAAAAGGATTCTAACATGGTGAGGTTTGTTGATGATATTGATTACATTATATGGAATACGAAAATCATTGTATATTTTTGAAAATTTCCCCTTCAATTGATGGTTATTGTTTATAAATGAGTTTATCATAATTTTATAAATCTCTAAACGTAAATGGTCATTGGATATTTATATTATTGAAAATATAACTTTTTTTCAATAATTTTTATGCTATAAATTTAGTCACTATCATCAATATCAATGCCTTAAATATACAGTTTTTAATTTTGAAAATAAATCAATGAGTTTGGGTTCAAGGTTGTTATTCTTATATAAAATTTCTCCAAATAGATGTAGATATATCATCATCTAATAATAAATATGGAATGATATGAAGAAGATATCTATGTTTGGATGATATTTGTGAATGAAATATATTGGGACCGATTGTTGTGAATGAAATGAAAGTGAAGGTTCAAACATTTTTAATAAATTATAGAATATAAATTCTGAGAAAACATTTATATAATCATGTAAGAGGGGGATAGTTTTATGATGGATATATATTACTCAATTATACTTCTCATTAAAATAGATTTGTGAGTTCTAAAATTTTATATATCATATAATACAAGACACTAGAAAATTGAATATTATTAATAGAATAATATCTATATTTAACAAACTCTAACATACCAATATACTAGCTCAATTTCATATTTTCTTCTATGTATATCTCCTTTTTAATAAGATATAAAATTAATTTAATGTAAAGAATTTTGATATTGGGAAAATATTGAGATATTTCTTTTATGAGGATAATCATGTGAATATCATTAGTATTGTTGAAAATGTTGATTATAAAATGAAACTCAGTCATAAAATAATATTTTGAAAAAATTCAATGTAAGAAGAATTAAAATGGAAATAAAAGGTTAAATATAAATAAAACAATACAAATTTATTACACACTAAATATTTAAATTCAATTTTCATAGATATAATTTATTAATTGATAATAAAACATTTTCCTACAAATTCAAATGTGAAATTTCACATCTTTAAATATATGTGTTTTATAGTATAAATTTATCATATGTTGAACATAAAAAGTATATAATTTATTTCATCAAAATATATCATTAAATACCAATTATATATATATATATATATATGCAATAAAAATAAAAAATATACAATTTTATTATAATAATATATAAAACCTGATTAGAATTTTTTTATTGAATAGGTTCTAGTATTATATAAATTACATTGTTGTGAAAGAAACTATAAAGATCATTATGAATAGTATTATAATTATTGTTGGAGAAAATTTAAAGTATACCATGTGAATGATTAATAAGTAAAATAAAAGGTATACATGGTAAATAAAAGGATCCAAAGTTTTTTATGAATATTAACCATATTGTTTAAATAGTCGCAAAATTATTAAATTATAATCTACCCATTAGATTACTCAAATGCATTTTATAATGTATAAATGTATATTTATTAATATATTCCATCAATAAACTATGTAAATATTAGTATTACAGTGATATAAGATAAATATTCTCATAATATATATAAATTAATTTAAATTATCTTTTTAAGAAAATAATGTAAATTAAGCAATAAATACCATTACACAAAATAGATTTTTATATATATTATTAAATAAATTAAAATTTTATTCGTGTAAAATAAATGAAATTTTTAGAATCATCACATAAATAATATATTAAAGTTTTTCTTTGAGTTGTTTTTTAAAAATTTATAATTTTTATTCAGTAAAAAATAATTATTTTCCTGTAATAGTTTTTATTCTGATATAATATTTAAATAATATTGACCAAATTATTCTTTCAAGAAATCATTAATCATTTTATTTTGAATCCTATAAAATTTCATTATGTAATTCATCTAACATTAAGGTTGTTATATTTGTATTTTTTATGTATATGTCAATACCATTAAATTAAGGAATGATAAACCTAGGGTATTATATAAAAAATTTAATTTTTGGATCTAGAAAAACACGATAATATAAGGAAAGGTTAAATATCCATGGTTTTTGGATTCCTAAATATTAATAAATATGAATAATTTTTCCATATTTCTTTCATCAAATGTATTTTAACAACAGAGATTTTTGATTACATCTTGAATGTCTATATTTTGATTTTGAGTTCATCACAGATGTTATAACTGCTCCTAATGTTTTTATAATTGAGCCAAAAGTGAATGGAATTCAGACAATGGATATTTTCTTATAAATATATCTACAATTAGGGTGTCTACAAAATAGTAATTAAGAATTCTTAATTTTCATTTAATCATTGTATTGAAAAACCACTTATTTCATTAAGATAATCTAATTAATATAGTAATTCAATCGGAATATTTTCTTACATTCTTAGAGTTTTCATTTTTATCAACCAAATCACCTCGTATTTCGTACTAAATGGATTTTTTCACCTCCCTTAATCTTGAAGGATTCCATTTGAAAGACATTTTTAAAAAATAGTTTATAGAAGTATGTAAAAACATTATTTTTGGTTGATTCATGGATCAAATCATGAGGATAGATCTAGGATTCAATTTTGTATAGTCATTCATAATCCTACTAACTTTATTATTGTCAATTAATTATTTAGATTCATAAATAAAACATTAATAGGTTAATTTCATGTTTAATATAGTGTACAAATTTTTGATTCCTAGAATCATTATTATAATTCCCCTAATTCAATGTTCAACTTGTTAATATTGTGGGAACATTTATTTTAATGACTTAAAAAACCATTATACGTGTTTAATATTTTCATTATACATTATGCTAAAAATTACTTTTATAATATTTTTATATGGTATATTAATTTTCAATTATTTCATACGATTTTGATTATTTTTTCTAGACATATTTTTTTCTGACTGATTATTTCTATTATTTATAAAACATTTATTATAATTAATATAATATTTATTATTCTAATTCCTATATGTATAGTCAAGTGTATTTATATGTTGATATAGATGATATATTTATGTGTTTCAAGGAATTTATTATTTTTAATATTTCTAATACACACAAAAGATGAAAAATAATAATTTTAGTACTAAAATATATTTCACCCCTCCCCTAATCATGTAATGAAATTGCAACTGAATACTCTGAAAAATGAATATCCCCCATATCATTTCTATAAAACCATAATATTTTTAATATAATCACTTAAAAATTGATGAATTGTTATTCTAATGATAAAAAATTCTCCTAGATTTTATTGTTACGTATTTCTAAAATAAAATAAAATGAAGTATGATGGTATAGTAAAGTTCAAAGAGTAATCATCAGAATAGATAAATATAATCAATGATACCAAGAAAAATAAATATATTTACTAAAAAATGAAGATTATTGTTATTATATTTGATGTTAAAAAAAGGAACATCCATTGAAATTTATATTCGCTTCTATTAGTGAATAATTCTACAAGTTGAAGAAATCACATAGGCTTTTTTAGTAATGAATTTCTTGGAATCCATTAAAAAGAAACAAGAATAGGGAGGAGTAAATTCTTATTTTTGTTAAAATAAATGTATGGTATATACATAAGGGGGGAGAGTAATAAATTGATTATTGAAAATAAAAGTCAAATAAATTCACCAAATAATGGTAGCTTCTTGTGTAAAAATTATTATTCTACCCTTTGATTTCGTAATAGGGCCTCTTATGGGAGAGGAATCACTAAAAATAAAATTATTCATTACTATAAAAGGGAATTAGACTTTTATTAATGAACATTTGATTTCATACACACGTACTACATATTGAGTGTAATATGTATAATTTTCTTTCAAATGAACAGGTTTAATTTCACAAAAATTAATATCATCATGTGTTCATTATTATAATTTTTTACAAGAATGAAATTATAATATAATTTACAAAGTTGCAATTCTAGATAAAATAGTTTTAATGGAAAATATTTTTTTATTCTAGTAAAAATAATGATGTTGATTCAAGGAATGCCATTTTAAAATTTAAATCCTCTATTATGATTTTTGAAACAAAGAATTAATTAAATTCAATGACATCATATAGAAAATATTCGTTATACGAAAATGATTCAGGTTACGACTCATTATTATATTGTTGGTAAAATGTAAATTATTAACTTCTGATAATTTCAAATGTTAATAATGGACTACTTGTGTAAAAATATTATGAGACAATTTATGTTGAGGTGTTTAATAATTATAAAATTAATAAATTTATTAACTTGATAATTGATAAATTTTTAGAGCATAATGATTTTAATTATCCTGAAGAATAATATAATTTTAAATTATAAAGTATTATATATTTATGGACACAATGACATGATGAATAATTATGTTATTTTATAATAATTTTTATGAATGTTGACATTCATAATAATATTGTTTTGTAATAAATTATAAAATTTAGTCATATGTAAGGAAATTTTCCCATTCTAAAGTTCACAAATTGAATAATCAATTGGTCAAATCATTAGATAAAATTTATAGAAGTATGAATACTATTATGTGATAATGATACCATCGTGAACAAAAGTTACAAATAAAATTATTTGTATTATGTCCTTGTTTTTTAATATAATTTTAAACAGTGATCAATGTCTTATATTTTATCAGAATTATTATATGAAATATATGAATTTAGAATAAATATTAAAACCTTTAATTTGAAAGGATAGAAGATATATGATATTTCCATATCCATTAGATAGATGAAACATACATATTTTTTCTAAATTCATTATATTGTTGACTAGTTCTTGTTAAGAAAATCTTACGATTTCTTTTTTCAGAAGATAGATTCATAAGATCAAAAGTTCACTAAGCCGAATCATAATTTCCATTTTGAAGATAATATATTGGAAAAAATAGAAATAAAGTAATATGAAAAATCATATTTTATAGAATTATAATAATAATTAATAATTTTTGAATTATTATCACTAGTAGTATTTTTTAATTAATATGATAAAATATATATAAATATAATTAAAAATATTTCATTAAACCAATTTTCAATATTACATATTATTAAAATTCATGTATTATGGGATAATATTCTTTTTTAACAAATGTTTCCAATTCCATTGATGAATGAAAATTTTTACATCTACAAGGAATAATAAATTTTAGTAAAATTAAATATTTGTATGAATGTTTATGTTTTCCAAAAATACATTAATACAAATTTCATGGAGGATTTCACATATTTTTCACCAATATGTATGTTTTTTAAATCATTAATGGTTTGAAATTTAGTAAATGTTAGAAAATAAATTCTAAAAATATTTTATTTATATTTAATTGATAATGGAGGAAAACATTAGAAAATCTATGAAAAAATTCACATGAAAAAATAATTTTTTTTAAATGGTAAAATTTTTCGAATGAAAGATATATTAATTTTTTTAAATTAATGATTGAAATATGTTTGTTAAAATAATTTTTTGAATTAGAATTTATAGATTTTATAAATATATAAAAAATATTGGCAGTTATTTTTAAAAATATGTTTTTATTTTTTATTCTATTTTTTTTAATCGTAATGATTGTTTCTTCAATGACTCACCTTACCTTATGTTCATAAAATCACAATACACTTCCATAATAGTTTAATCATACATGATTTATTTTATATATGTAATTGTAGAATATATGTAATTAAATTGAATAAAATATATAAAATATAAGGTTTATATGTATCATGGACATTATGAGGATATGTGAACATACAATAATCAAAGGGATTATGAAATAATATTTTTTTTTGGATTTTTGAATATAAAATAAATAAATGGAAGAGAGTGATTTTTTAGAGATACAACCCCAATATGTCCATGTTCTGTGTTAGCAACTATTAAATTTACATGATTACAAGTTAATACAGCCTGATTGACAAATTTGTCTAGATTAGTGGTAATCCAGATACATGCATGAGTCTTATATTAAAAATGAGTACACTAATTATAATATATTTTTTTATTATGAGGATAATTTTAGTATGTTATGATTATACTTTAATATATTTAGTAGTATACTTCCTTGATTATTACTAAAGGAAAATGATAAGGGTGAGAAAAAAACGGTCTTTTAGGGTATGTAAAATGGTTTAAATAATGAATATATGAAAATAAATCATCATCGAAAGGTAAATAACAAATAACTCATTCCATTATTAAACTGGATGAGTTATAATCAATTAATAGAAGAAATACATAACATTTAATCAATAAGATGATAATATAATGATTCAATTAACAAATTAATGAAAAAATACCATTCTTAAATAATAATAATTACTCAATTCTAAATATAGTCAACTATTAATTAATTCATTCAATGTCTCCTTTGTACATGCTCTATTTAACGCCATGACATTTCAAAAGAAGGTTTGGTAGGTCGGGTAGATTCCCAACTGATTTGGCCAACTGATTTGCCTCATTAGATTGTTCATGCAATAATGGGAATAATTAAAATTGTCCATAAAACATATCGTTCAAGTGAAAATCACTCTTTTTATATGTAATAAATGATTTTCTTATTAAAAAATTATTCCATATCAAATATCAATATATGTTGAAGATTATGTATTTATAGATATTTCGCACAATAATCTAATAATTTGTTGGAGTAAACACCATATTTAAAACAACAATATGCTTTATGAGTGAATCATTATGTTAAATTAAAAAGGGGAAACATATACGCAATAATATTTGACTTTCTTCTTAAAAATAAAATAGTATCAATGGAATGTAAATTTACATGAAATCTCTTATGAATTCAATATTGCTTATTTAAAAGGCCATGCAATTATAAAATAAAATATTTTATTTGTTATAGTCCTTTTGAATATGTAATGGATTAATTAAAAAATTAGGGAATCATTATGGAAAATAATTTTTTTCATTCCTCATACAATAAAAAAACATTCCATTTACAGTTGTATGAAATGATATAAAGTACCCAGTTTAGGAAAAGGATTAGAATATTCATTTCAAATATTTTTTTAAAATGTAAAATATCATATCAATGAAAATAAAAATAATTCGCGAATAATAAGAACATTATTGGAAACAATTATTGAACAATCTTAGATGGGAAATAAATATTCAAAAAATGAAATTTAAATAATAAAGATTGCTGAATAATGATGAGATTTTGAAATAACCCCTTGCCAATTTACAATCAGAACAATCATATTACTCATAATTGAAATTATATAATATGGATGAAAAATTACCATAATATTCAGAATAATATACATAAAATAACCTCATGTAGACTATATACTCTACACAAATGAATCATGCAGTTTAGAAGGCAATTGTCCCATAAAAACTAATTTCAGACTAAAATCCCTTTCCTTATATATTGAATCTCATCATACACATTAAAACATATTTTTTAACAAATATATGTTAAATATACATCCACATTAGAACCATATTATTTTCTATTATACCATATATTATTTATGTATGACATTATATTACCCATTTATTATATATTTCATGTTAATGTAATATTTTGTGTAACAACTGCTTTGTTTTTCACATGTGTTTTATTATTTTTTATTTTTGACCCTCTTAATTATATACTAATTTAATCATATCCATAATGATAAAAATATATTAATCTAACATTAACTCAGTGTATATTTTTTTATAATAATATATAAAATATGTAAATAAAAATGAAATTCATATTTCATAGAGACTGTAGGTTTTATGTTCACATGAAAACTATTTAATTTTTAATTTCATAATGAAATAAATAATGTATTAAATATAGTTTCAGAATAATAAATAAATAACAAATATCAAATATTTCTTATAAAAACTGAAATTCCATAATTATTCCAAAATTTTAATGGTGGTATTGGGAGATTCAAAAACATTAGTTTTCTAGGTGGGTTTCCACCATACTCATGAACTATGATTGCATATAAAGTTTTATGGAAGTGTTTTTGAGTATTGGTATAACCCTTAATATAAAAACATACCAATATATGTTTTAAAATTTAAATATTATATAACATCTAGATAAAAATAATTTAAGGGTATTAAGGAAGAAAAAAATTCAAATATTTATTGTTGAACGTGGCCTCTCTTTGGTGTATCTTAATTTTATTTTCACTAAAAGACTTCATTATATTGATTCAATCACAAATTAAATCTTATATAAGAGGAGAGGTATTATCGTACTATAAATTGGTAGGAATTGGTCAGTATATAAGGCTGAAATTGTTATGAGGATGTGATGGAGTAGGTTAAATTTATAATTGTTTTTAGGCGATGTTTTCGAAACTATAAAAATATTATGTTAATATAAATTTTCTTTTCAATTACATATGTATCAAAAGTATATATTTATAATTTTAGATTTTTTTGTATCAAAATACTCTCATTAATTAATTTTTATACTAGTTTAGGCCATATTTGTAGCATTATCATTGGTCATTAATTCTTAGTTAAACACTTTAACTCTTACCCTAAAAAAATTGATTTTTACTTTTTAAGAGTTAATATAGTTACATTAATATTCCAAAAAAACGTAAATAATTCATGGATGAAATTTTCAACTGTGTATTAATTATTTGGATATGGTTTATAATTTATTTATTTCTATATCACATTCTAAAATATTATTTATTTCAAAATAACTTTAATGTTAGTTATGACATTATTCAATTCATGACTTTTTTTTAAAATAAAAACACACTCTAATAACAAAACCAACCCTTTCATACATCGAAAATATGTCTATGTAATCTAACAAATAATTTTATATCATTAAGTACATCAAGGTATATTTTATTATTATTTTCAATATCATACATTTGAAAATAATATTAAATAATCAGTTACTTCATCATAATTTTTTATATTTTAGTCTAATTATTTATTTCGAACAAATTTTAAAAAATAGAAAAGTAAATATATTTTTTCATTAATATAGATATTTATAATCACATATAACTTATTAATGAGCACAAATATAAAATGTAATATGTACTTAAAATATCAATATTTCATGTTATACTTTCCTTATAATAAAATACAGAAGATGACCTAATATCATCCAATGTGCTCAATGAGGCACTAAAATTGGACCACTATTGATTTTTGTCAATAATTACCCATTAAATAAAATTAGGATGTATAAGCATAATTGTATAAAAATTATAATATTTTTTAACCTTAATTTTCATATTTAACCTTAAGATTGGTAATAAAAGAAATACTAATGGTACTATTCATATTGCCAAAAAATAAACAAGTTGTTGAGTCAATAAGGTATTCCTTAAGACTTTTTCCATTCCTTCTTGTATTGAAAATCAAAAACACCTTATACTTAAGAAAATCTATATTTTACTTCTATAATGAAAATTTACTTCTCGAAGGAATTTACCCATACTATGTTTTCATTTTTCATTTCAATATTTTTCATAAGTATAAAAACCGGATTCATATCTAAAACCTCAGAATTGTATAATACTTAGAAATGAGTCATTCTGTTTTACGATCTGAATTCTGGATACGAACTCTCAAGAAGTTCCAGTATGAATTCAGGATACGAACTCTCATGAAGTTCCACTCCGAATTCTGTATACAAACTCTCTTGAAGTTCCACTCTGAATTCTGGATACGAACTCTAATGAAGTTCCACTCCGAATTCTGGATATGAAATCTCATGAAGTTCCACTATGAATTATGGATACGAACTCTCATGTAGTTTGACTCCGAATTCTGATTACAAACATATCTATGTTCTGACTCCGAGTTCTCTGAATTCAGACTCCGAACTCTTATGATTTCTGACTCTGAATTCTCGTGAACTCTGACTCCGATCTTTGTAAGTTCTTGTTCGAATTCAAATGTGACCAGACTCCGAATTTCCTTAAAATTCGGACTCCATATTTCTATAGAATTCTGGATCCGAATTCCTACAAAATAGAATCTGAATATCTCATTATTATAGACTCCAAATTGAATTTTGGTTAGACTCCGAACTTTTATTTCCATACATTCTGAACATCAGTTTTACTTATTCTTACAATTGTTTCATTACAAAACGATGATGTGCTTTCAGTTATTGACTAACCGTTGGTTGAGTGAAATGTGTACAGGTCCCTCTGAAATTTAAGGAGAAATATGACCGTTGAAGGAGGGATCCGACCATTGGAGCTTCATCTATAAATAAGAGATGACTTGAAAGTGATCGAGATTTTTGGAATTTTGGTGATCAGAACTTCCTGATGTGATTTCTAATTTCGGTTATTCAAAATTTTCTAAGGGAATTTTTAAAGTATACAATTTACCCCCCTCTTGTATTTGTATCTCATTGTAATTATTCAATCCTACATTTGGTATAATAGAGTATATCGTACCCAGTCATACCATCCTAACAATTGGTATCAGATGAGTTGGTTCAATCTGAATTAATCACACGATTAGTTCCAGAAGATTTTTTTTAGATTCATATTTCTGGATTCATACTATTCAGAATCTATTTTTTGGAATCATAGTTCAGATTCACTTTTTTCTTAGAGATACAATTTTTTTTATAGAATATTTTCTCTTTTTTACAAACTCGTATTACTAACAAGTTTGTGTGCTAAAGTATTTCTTAAGGATGTAAGGTTTACATTTTGGTTCTATCGACAATGTAAATCCTACATGATCAAAAAAATTTAATGGTAATGATTACGAATATTGGAGAGATCATATGAAGACATAAATTATCAATACTAGGGTAGATTACTTTTTCATGCTGACTGGAGGATATAAAATTCCTAGCAAGGAATTAAGTGCTTTTACTAATCATGGAAGGAATGAATACCAACTCAACAATAAGGTAAGAAATGATTTGCTTTGTTCAGTGACTAGGAACATATATTTCCAAATTTCTTCTTGTGAAGCAGCTAATTTTATATGATAGATACTTGAAATTACACATTTTGGTACATCTAATGTGATTGAGACTAGAAGATCCATGCTTAGAGCTGAGTATCAAGGTATTAATTTTCGTTATGGAGAACCAAATTGTAAGGTGCAATAGAGATTCATGAAAATTGTGAATAGTTTACAATCACGGGGAGAGAAAGGTCTAGATGATGAATCCATTATTGAAATGATTATTGACATTATGCTCAATGAGTGGGAATCAAAGAGAACTACTATCGATGAAAACAGAAAGGATACTAAAATTTCTCCTGATAAACTATTTGAAACTCTTCTTCAACATCAGACTAGAATGAAGAGAGATTTTAACACATAAAGAATAAGAATGGGAATGGTAGTGTAGCTTTTACTACAACTTCAAGTCACATGAAATATAAGACTCATGAGAGAGTTACAAGATTAAAATCTAATAAGGTTATTATTCAATTCGAATCTAGTGAGAGTGAAGTCCTAGAAAATGAGTTAGCTAATCTTGCTCAAAGGATGAGCAAGATAGCTGGACAAAGAAATTTACAATCCAAGTATAATTAGAAGGAAAGGAAAGATAATAAAGATTCCAATGTCACGTGCTATGAATGCAAGAGAGCTGTACACATAAGACATGATTTTCCTATGCTCAAGAGAAAAGAAAGAAAAGAGAGAAATTATGAAAGGAACCGAAAGAAGTATTACAATCAAAAGATAAGAATGTTTTGAAAGCTAATGACACCTGGAGTGCCAGTGGTGGTGACTCTTCAGATGAATCTTCATATTATGATTCTTCTAGACAGAAGAATCTTCGTCTTATAGCCAGACTACCTATTGATAATCATTTATTTATGTATAATGTACACAATGCTGAATCAATGGCCAATGTTTCATTGAATTCTAATAATAGTTAATATTATAAATCGTTTGATGAATATTTTTCTTCTGATGAAGAAAATACTTTACCTACATATGAATATGTTTCTAGGTTTTCTGAAATTCTTGAGATTGATAACTCAAAACTCTTGAAAAATATTGATAAGGAAAACACTAAGAATACTATTTTTCGTACGAAAATATCAGATATTTCTAAATATCATGATAAGAAAATTTATGATTTTGAATGTAGTTCAAAAAATCTTGAGGAAGTAAGTTCTGATAAGAATAAACATTCAAAAGATCGTGAAAATGTAATTTCTACGAAAGATGTTTTCGATTCTAGATCTAGTTCAAATTTTTTTGAAGATAAGAACTTAGATATCAAACTCAAATCCGAAATATTTTCCTTGAGGAAATGTTTTTCAAACTTTACCCATGGTAAGGAAAATTTTGGTAAAATGTATTCACAAACCTGACCTCAAAGGAATACTCTTGGTTTTGGTTAGACTAGTTCTAAACCGATTTTTAGTATCAACTACATTGTTCCTCAAAGTGCCTCATTTTTCACAAAGTGTCAATGTAGTGGTCACTGGGAAAAGAATTGTTCCTTAAACAAAACCCAATCTTTAGGATTTCATGAGGCTTCTTTTTCTAAGAAGATGTGGGTACCCAAAATTTTACTTTCTGAAATTTCCAGATCTAAGCAAGTCTGGATTCCGAAAACCTAACTTTTTCTTATTTTCAGGAAAATAAGGAAATATCCGACAACAGTACCTGGTACAGGGATAGTAGATGTTCCCGGAATATGAATAGTAACAAAAACTATTTTGAAAAGTTTATCAAGACGAAAGGAGGAAAAGTAACATTCAGAGATATTTCTTAGGGAGAAATTATGGGTATAGGTAACATCGTTTTTCTTTGAAAACCCGTGATTTCAAATGCTTTGTTTGTTAAGGAACTTAATCACAACCTCATAAGAATAAGCCAATAATGTGATGAAGGCTACCTTGTGAGTTTTTGGAATGATAAGTTCTTAGTACATAATTCCAAGGAAGAATTTATTCTTTCTGCCAATAGGCAATAGAATGTTTACACACTAAACATAGAAGTCCTTAGGAGCCAAGACATACCTTCCCTTAGTGTAATGGAAGATCATTCTTGGTTATGGAATAGAAGTTTATGATATTGTAACCTTAGGAACATATGAAAACTCTCTAATAATGGTTTAGTTAAGGATATATCAGAGATTAGATTTGATTCTTCAAAAGTTTTTGATCCTTTCAACATGGAAAGCAACATAAATCATGTTTTAAATCAATCGGTGAAGTCTCAACAACTAACACATTACATCTAGTGAATATGGATCTTTTTATTCCCACTCAAACTGGATGCATTGGGGTAAAGTATTATGTATCTGTTTTGGTTGACGATTACAGTAGATTTACATGGGTCTATATTCTAGCAAATAAGTCTGAAGCTTTTTCTTATTTCAAATGTTTTAGAGCCCAAGTAAAAAATGAGAAAACCCTTCCATTGAAAACTATTCATAGTGATAATGGAGGAGAATTTCAAAATTTTGATTTTGAATCATTTTGTAGTAGAAAAGGTATTACTCACAACTTCTCAGAACCCAGAACACCTCAACAAAATGGTGTTGTTGAAAGAAGAAATATAATTCTTCAAGAGATAACTAGAACCATATTGAGTGAGTATTCTGTTGCCAAACATTTCTGGAATAAATCTGTAAGTACTTCTTGTTATACTATAAATCATGTTTTGAATAGAACATTTCTTAATAAAACTCATTATGAGTTATGGAATGGTAGAAAACCTAGACTTTCCAAATTTAAGGTTTTTTGTTGAAAAGTATTCATTCTGAATAATAAAGATAATTTACACAAATTTGCATGAAAATCTGATGAAGGAATTTTCTTAGGATACTCCACAACTTCTAAGGATTATAGAGTTTTCAACTAAAACTCTTTCACTGTAGAAGAGACAGTACATTTCAAATTTGATGAAACTGATCCCTTTGTTTTCAAACAACCCCAACTTACATCCTCAGATGTGTTTTCAAAAACCGATTATCAACCTTTGATAGAAAACCCTTCTGATAAGGAAAATATTCTAGAATATTCTTCTGAAACTTTTACTCCAGAATATTTCCTACCCTATGTTGATGAACAAGTTCTTCAAAAACCAAATCAGTCGTTTCTTATGAATCATCCTAGTTATAACATCATTGGTGATGTCAATGAACCTGTAAGGACTTGAAGTTTTTTAAGATGTGAAGTATAACATCTATAATTCCTTTCCCAATTATAACCAAAAATCATTGATGAAGCTTTAGGTGATGATGATTTTATTAAAACCATGCAAGATGAACTAAATAAATTCGAATGGATTAAAGTCTTGGACTTGGTTGAAAGACCTACAGAAACTTCTGTTATTGGAGTAAAATGGGTCTTCAGAAATAAGTGTGAAGAAAATGGAGTCATCATTAGAAGTAAAGCTAGATTGGTTTCTAAAGGTTATAATCAACAAGTGGGAATAGACTTTGAAGAAACCTATACTCCAGTAGCTAGACTTGAATCTATTCGTATTTTACTTGCCTTTGCAGCATTGTTCAATTTCAAACTATTTCAAATGGAAGTGAAATGTGCATTTATTAATGGTTATGTTCAGGAGGATGTTTTTGTTGATCAACCTCCTATATTTGAGGACACAAAATATCCTTATCATGTTTTCAGACTTACCAATGCTTTGTATGGCCTTAAACAAGCCCCACGAGCTTGGTATGATAGACTTACAGGTTTTTTTGCTTCAAAATAACTATGTTAAGGGAAATGTAGATCCAACCCTTTTTATAAATAAAGACATGAAAAATGTTTTGATTGTTCAAATTTATATTGGTGATATTATATTTGGTTCAAATTAGCGTTCTTTAACTGATTCCATTGAGGATCTAATGAAATGTGATTTTGAAATGAGTATGATGGGTGAGTTAACATTTTTTCTTTAGTTTTTAGATTTCACAAAAACCATAAGGAACTTATCTATCTCAACATAAGTATTTTAAGGATCATATTAAAAAGTATAGATATGACAAAACTAAAAGTATTAGTACTCCCATTGATACCTCAAACACACTTGATCTTGATGATGTTGGGAAACTAGTGGATCAAACATCTTTTCGAGGTATGATAGGAAGCTTACTATACTTAATAGCTAGTCGTGCAGAGTGGATGTTTTCAGTATTATTATGTACAAGATATAAATATAATCCTAAGGAATCTCATTTAAAGGCAGTGAAAATAGTTTTTTGCTTCTTAAAGGGAACCATATATTTAGGACTCTTTTACACTTCTTGAAATGATTTTGTTTTAAAAATGTTTTCAGATGCTGACTTTGGTGGATGTAGAATGATAGAAAGAGTACATCTAGAACTTGTTATTTCATTGGAGATTCATTAGTTTCTTGGTATTTCAAGAAGCAACACTCAGTAGCACTCTCCACTGATGAAGCTGAATATGTAGCAGCTTGAAGTTGTAGTGCTCAACTGTGGTGGATGCAACACACACTCAAGGAATATGTCTTGAGTTTTACTAAGACTCAAATTTTGTGTGATAACACAAGTTCCATTTCCCATTGTAAAAACCCTACACATCACTCTCCTGCAATGCACATAGATATTAGGCATAAATTTCTTAGGGATCACACACAAAAAGGAGGTATCATTCTTCAATTTATCGGAACGCATGATCAACTTACTGACATTTTCCCAAAATCATTACCTTACGATAGATTTGAATACATTAAACAGAAGTTAGGAATGATAACCATGAGGTAATCCTCCTTCATTAAATTCTTTTTAAACCATTCTATTTATAGTAATAAATGCCTTTTCTTAAGGGGAGTACATCTCCTTGTAAATTTTTTTTCATAGTGAGTTTTCGTATTGGAAATTTTCGTAAGGATGTATTCGTACTGGAAATTTTCGTATTGAAGTTTTCATAGTGGAAATTTTTGTAATGATGTTTTCATAATGAGAATTTTCGTAATGAAAATTTTCATAATAGGAATTTTTGTACTCATACTTTTCGTACTAGAGTTTTGGTACTCAAAGATTTTGCAATAATGTTTTCGACATTATGTCTTTCGTAGTATGTTTTTTGTAGTGGGTTTTTCATAGTTAATTTTTCATCAAGAAGAATATCACCTATTACGAATAAACTTCCTAGCCAATCTGAAATATATGAATTCATTACTTAAGTTTTTGTAATTGTTTTTTGTTTCTGGAATTTTTTTTATAAAATTTCTCGGATTCATTTCTTCTTAAATCTAAATGTTTTGGTTAAAACCTCAAAAGTTCATATTCATGATTTCCTTGCGGGTATGTTTTCAACTATCAGATCAGTGCAAAGAGTTTTTCAACTGTTAAATTGGTTTTGGAAGTTCAAAGTTCACCACCATCGCCTATATAAAGGGGACCCCAGATGGTTGTCCAACGTCGATTTCAAAGCCCTCGCGTGTCAAAGCTCTACCTCAGTTCATATAGCATGTTCCGAATCTTTCAGTGATCCTCCATTCTGAATGTCTATAGAAGCCACTACCCAAGATATATCTTCTATGAAGACAATCTAAAATTGGTTAGTCTACTGGGAAAGGTTGGTCCATCAGAACTTTTTCGTTAAGCATGATTCTCTAATTTCTAAGAAGATCAAACTCAATGAATAGGATGATTTATGCATATAGAAACCAGGGGATCAGCATGATGTTTATACATATTTTCTTGTATAATTTTATGATTCTCTTTCCTTATATGAAGAATATGGGAGAGAAAAATTCTCCATTAAGAGCTATGGCATGACATACAATATCTCTTACACCAAGGCCACGAGCTTGGTGGGGATCTCATATGTAGGTGAATGTGAATTTTGTTCAAATAATCTTCTAGATGTGCAAGAAAGATTCAGCAACGTGAAGCCAATGTAATTCCATGGACTCAAAGATAATGAAACAGTAATTATTTCCCATCTCTCCACCAACAACCGGATTATGAAGTTGTGGGTTCAAGGGTTTTTTGTTCCGAGAATAGGTGATAAGGATAACCTAGATAAAGGTGATATTTACATCTTGGATTTCTTAGTAAATCTAAGAAATATCAATCTGATGAGGAATAATCTTATTACAGTTCATAACATCAAGAATGGAATTTTGAAAGCTGAAATTATAATGTATCATGCTCTTCTCTCCAAGATTATTATTCGGTGTCATGAGTCTTTCAAGATTGCTTGCACCTCCAAGCCGAGAAATTGTATGGTGATGCTGATATGTGATGACACCTTAAAGAGGATGAAAGCCAGTTTTTCAAAATAGTTAGGTGATTTATATGATCTACCAGAGGAGGAGCCAGAAGTCATTCTGGAAAATATGGATAAATCTAAGCTAGTGAAGAAGGTTGGTAAGAATAGGAAATTGAAACAAGTTGTGGATGAAGACAAAAACCCTAAAGCAACGGAAACCCAATACGTACCTCCCTAGACAAAGAAACAGAAAGCATATCCAGATGAGGTGGTTTCTTAATGGAGGGAAGATAAGGTGAAAAGGAAAGAAGGGGAACCTCAATTCGGATTGGACCCTACTGAAGCTAAATCCTTAAGGGAGGAGATTATTGAATACCTTAAGAAGGTAGAAAAGGAGAATAATATGAAGAAGAAGATGTCTGAAGCTGAGGTTGTACAATATCTTTTGAGAGACACAGAAGTATATTTTGAGAAGATTCCCGTACCAGAAACTTTTATTGTCCAACCATTACCAGAGACCCCTGGAAATAACTACTTCACTCCAGAAAAACCTAAAGATAAAGAGGTTGTAGAAAGAGTAGAATAACTGGAGGAAGTAGAGGAAGAAGAAGAAGTAGAAGAAGATAGTGGTGATCTAGATGACTTGATTAATCAAATTGAGAAATATCAAGAGATGGAAACCCCATCAGAAAAACTACCACTCCAAACTTCTATGGTTGATTCCTCAATGCTTGTCACTCCGGGAAAGGGATATGAGAAAGATGGTAAGAAAGATGATGACAAAGAATAAGTGAAATAAAATGAATTATCTGAGGAAGAAAGATATGAGAAGCATTTTCTTGAAGAAAAAGCAGAGAAAAAAACCAGATAAAGACAAAAAATTTCAACTATCTGAACGTGAGGAAGAATATCCTGATAAAGAACCCATTCTGAAAGTTAATAAGGGTATGAAAATTCAAAAAAAAAACCCAAAAAAGATATCATAAGAAAGAAGGATGTTGGCGGCTCTTCAAGAAGAATGTTGGTGAAAATTGAAGAAGGACAATCCCCGAGCAAGGTGTCTGATTCAGAGTCATCAGCATTGGGTCATGATTTTGTTGTTGAATATTTGAAAAAGTTGAGGGATAAAATTCCAATATTTTCCACCATAGAATCCAGGTGCCATATGCTTCAACATTACCTAAATAAAAAATCAGAATCTGTATTGATGGTGATGGATAAGTGTGTGAAGATTGAGGCTGAGCATAGACATTTTCTTATCAATTATGATGTTCATCAAAAATCATGCAGCAAAACCACTCTATGGTCAATGAAAATTGATAATGACAAGGAAGATCTTGATCAATTTCAACATGATGTAAAAGAATATTTTGACACTGATGATGCCAAGATGAAGAATCTTTAGGATAAGATGACCCTTGAGAAAAATTCTCGGAATCAACAACTGAAGTATCTGAATGGGAAGCTTAACTCAGTTGCTCAAAGCTGGAAAGGGGAAAGAGATCATTGAATTGAGATCGAAGAAAAGATTGTGAAGTAGGATGAAATTCCTAAGGAAGAGTCTGAGGCACTGAAGGCTCAAGATGATAGGATTAAATCCTTATAAAAGCAAGCTGAGGAGGATCAGAAATAATTGAAGAAGCTGAAACCCCTATTGAAGATGTTAATCCCCAAGGAAAAGGAAGAAAAATAGACCAATCCAATTTTTTTGTAATGTCTTTCCATGTAAAAATATTTTCAATCATAATGAAAACTTTGGTTTCTTCTATTGTGTGTATGTCTCTATTAATGTTTTATTTACTTTATTGTTTTTCCATTCCCTCAAATTCTTATTGAAAATCACAAAGGGGGAGAAGGAAAAATAACTACTCAAAAGGGGGAGAAGGAAAAATCTAAAATGGAGGAGAAAAATATCTATGTTAAGAAGAACTATCCTTAAGTAAGGGTGAGTCTCTCATTATGATGTTTCTCATTCCAATGATAATGAAAATTCCATTCCAAAAATCCTGAATACAATCCTTAGTGTTCCAATGCCTAAGGGGGAGTTAGTTATATTCAGCATCACGTATGAACAATGGGAGATAAGTTTTAATTTCAATGTCTAAAGAAATTTTTTCTAAGTCATTATAATCATTTTTAAAGGATGTTTGTGCTTTCAAAAATAGGAGAGATAGTTGAG
This sequence comes from Viscum album, assembly GCA_963277665.1. Classification (NCBI taxonomy): domain Eukaryota; kingdom Viridiplantae; phylum Streptophyta; class Magnoliopsida; order Santalales; family Viscaceae; genus Viscum; species Viscum album. Next base: position 1,550,113,956 of record OY728146.1, on the reverse strand, counting down.
TACATAAGGGTTTCCTTATGAATTTTTCCATTCATTCATGTTTTCAAAATCACAAACACCTTATACTTACGAATATATATATTTTACTTCTTTAAGTAAAATTTCGTTCTCAAAGGAATTTACCCCTACCATGTTTTCATTGTTCATATCAGTATTTTTCTTAAGTATAAAAATTGAATTCATATATAAAACCTCGAAATCGTGTAATACTTTGATATAAAGAATTTTGTTTTAGGATCTGAATTCTAGATATGAACTCTCATGAAGCTCCACTCTGAATTCTGGATACGAACACTCATGGAGTTCCACTCTGAATTCTGGATACGAACTCTCATGAAGTTCCACTCTGAAATCAGGCTACGAAATCTCAGGAAGTTCCACTCCGAATTTTGGATACGAACTCTCATGATGTTCCACTCCAAATTCTGGATACGAACTCTCATTAAGTTCCACTTAGAATTCTATATACAAACTCTCATGTAGTTCGACTCTGAATTCTGATTAGAAACTTATCTTAGTTCTGACTCCGAGTTCTCTGAATTCAGACTCCAAACTGTTATGAGTTTTGACTCCGAATTCTCAGGAACTCTGAACCCGAACATTGTATGTTCTGGTTCCAAATTCAAATTAAACTAGAATCCGAAATTCCTTAAAATTTGGACTCTTGATTTCTATAGAATTCAGGTTTCGAATTCATAAAAAATAGAATCTGAATAACTCTTTATTGTAGACTCCTAATTCCATTTTTGTTAGACTCTAAACTTTTATTTGCTTACATTCCTAAGATTAGTTTTACGTTTTCTTACACTTGTTTCATTACAAAACGATGTCATTCTTTTAGTTATTGACTAACCCTAGGTTGAGTGACATGTATACAGGTCCCTCCGAAGTTTAGGGAGAAATATGACCATTAGAGGAGGGAGCCGACCATTGGACCTTCGCCTATAAATACTATCTCATTTGAAAGTGTTCGAGAGATTTGGAATCGAGGGCTTCCGGGGATAGAAGATAGTGGTTCCAACACATTGAAGTTGAGGGCTTCCATGAGAAGGAAGTGTAGAGACCCGAAGCTTATCGTACATGGAAATTATATTACTTTTGCGGAATACTTAGTACATAACAAAAACACACACACAAGGACCGTAATAGTTTAGTATCTTTGGAAACACGGAATATAATCTTCTAATCGTGGTGAAATATCTTCAACATCTCCCATAATGGAAATTTATATTCTCTTAAATAAATATAATATTAACAAACTAGTAAATAAATATCTATTTAATGTTCAATAAAATAAATAAAAATATTTATTTTATTTATGAGATCACTTTAACTGGAATAAAATTATTCCTCGGCCTTGAGAATAATATTCATTTCACCAAAAATTATTTTCATCTATCGCCATCATCATCACATGAAAATGCAATGCACCTGCGTTATTATTTATTACTATTCACGTGCACACGTAATGCACATGCGACAAAACCCTAAAAAACCCACTTATAATTTATTATTTATTATCATTCACATGCAAATGCGCATACTCAACCCTAATAAACCTTGATAAAACCTTAAAGATACTGACTAAACCCTAATAAAACCCTAAAAAATCTTAATCAACCCTAGTAAACCCTAATAGGAAAACAATATATAAGACATTTTTGGCATGCATAAATCAACTGCACCTCAACATAAACCAAAAAATGCAACATAAACCCAAAAAACGCTACATAAACCCAAAAATTACTACATAAACCCTACGAGGCAACCCTTTTTGCACATTTCTAGTATGCATGTTGACTTGATCTAACATATTAGTTAAAGTTAAACTAATATTTTTTTGGGTTATAAAAAACATGTTTATATTTTCTAAAAGTTTATTTAAAAAGATGTTACAACGGTCCTTCCGCGACGCCGTATCCGCGACGCGACGTACAAACTAAGCATTAGGATAGTAATAAAACATAAGGCATCATGATGCCCAAATTCTTAGACCACTGTTAGTAACTCATAACACTTCATACTTTTTATATCCATAAACTCATATTTTCTCCATACGATGAGTATTCAAGATGACTTGGATATCATTCCCGCTCGTTCGTTCACTGAACGTACCCGAGCCAAACTTGTGGGAATCTTATATAGAGATAACTAGGGAATTTTTTTCATAGTAAAAAAAAGGTTTCCTTAGGACACTGCCCCCCCTTCATCTCTAATGGACAGAGGAAGATGATTTTGATATAATGAGATTTATTAAGCTAATGAAAATGTTTTGAATGGGACGAATTGGATTTCAAGATGGAATCCATGGGATTTTATTTTTAGCATCTTCCTTTTTTTACCTAAAACCTTTCTTTATATCCTGGGGAAAAGAAAACATAAAAGGGTGAGCTCAAATTCCCAGTAAGGGTAAATAAAAGAAATATCAATCACATCATATTCATAAGAACATAACATTTTGGAAATCTTAACCTGCAAAAGAGATCATAATATCATAACATGGGATAAATCATAGTAGTGAAATGTAATCCCAATAATCATAACTTAAAACATGAAACTTTGTGGCATACACACATAATCATAGAGAATCATTTCTTATTAGTCAATACTCATTGACAAGACTATCTTAGTGGACAAAGTCCCTTTTTAAACCAAGTTCACTCCTCGTTTCAGTCCTGTTTCACTGAACCGGTATAACCTACCGTTCCAGCCATGTATATCTCATGAGATATAAAATCTTTACCCAATGCATTGGAGGGAGATATAGGTCCCACCCATCTCAAAATTATACCAGTTTTATGTGTGCCACAAAATCATAAACCATACATCATAGCATAACCCATGTAATAAAAATGGGAATCTTAAGCATCGTAACATCATAAAACAATTCATATAAGGTAAAGTAATTCATAAAAATATTTCCATCACAACATAATCAAATCCATGTAATAATAGGGATAGAAACAGAACCCTTTATTATCTTAGATGGAAAATAATTTTTATAAAACACTTGAACTCCATTCTTGAGGAAAATGTCCTTTCTACTTTAAAAACACTTATCATTTCATAACATGTCATAAAATTATAACTAAAAGAAGTTGATTAAAAATAAACTTGAAAACTTATAAGGGAAGCTTCTTGAAAATAATGTTTTAAAAATACATTCATGTCGTATAAGTTAAAAGAAAACATTCTTCTCGTACTTTTGTCGGAAAAATCAAAAAGTACCTCGTACGAAAAACAACAAAAGATTCCATTCATACATTTTACTAAAAACTCACCGAAGGGTAAAATTGGATTTAAACAATTGTAGGGGTATGGGAATAAAATTACATATTGATAAAACATGGATGTGGATGATAAAATACACCCCAGTAAATACCAAAGTATAAACAATCTCGGATAAAAATGAGATTGTGATATTTTCCCTTACCTTAGGTCCGATTTTCTTTGTAAGTGTCCGAACCACCTCTTCTTTGAAGTGCTTCTTTGAGACCTCCTTTTAGGGCACTAAAATAGGTCTTTCAAGAAGACCAGAACCTCTAGGATGTTTCTAGGGAAGTGTAGAGGAGACATTGGTAGGGGTTGGCCGAGCTTGAAGGCTTAATGTGGTGTGAGGAAGAGGGGGAGGAGGTGCCCTTTTATAAGGGAGGAGAGGGGACCTTTGGAATAACTAAAAATATTATTTTATTATAATGTCAAATTCGGTTTTTAATAGCTCAGAATTGAAATATTTCGAAGATAAGGTGGGTAGGGGTCTAAATAATCTCATCCAATAGAATTTAGACAAGTTTAGGTATCAATTTTAACCTTATCATTTAGACTTAACTTTAAGTTAGATAATTTAACTTTTCACTGTGTCTTCTTATTTTCTTACAGTATAAGGTTGATAAACTTACTATATCAAGAAAAACGAAACCCAAGTTGTTTATTATTAATATATATAACCTTATCTAAGTCATATTTCTGAACCTTAGATTTTTAGGAATAAAAGTACAATTAATAATATAATATTTGTTTTAAAAACTATTTTATGTCAATTTTGACACTATTTAGTAATTGATTTTTTTGAAAATCATAACAAAAATATTAGTTCAATCCAAGTTACAAAAATCAATACTAACATGTCATATTAACTTAGAAAATTAGTGTAATTCATAAAAAGTCTCAAATTACATTTATTTGAGTATTTATAACATCAATTATGTCAATATTTCATTAACAAGATAATTACTGCATCATCATTGTGTCATAAATAAATTAAATTATTTAATGTCTAAAAATTACAAATAAAATACAATTATGTAGTAAATCCTTCTAGATTTCTAATGAATATTTATAGTCGAATTTATCTTATGTATAACCCCATATTAAAAATTATTTACTTATTAAACTTTGATTTTAACTATTTTAACCCTTCTTTAAATAAATTAATAATAAATGTCCTAATCTAATCCAAGTGGGCCTAAATGGTCATATTTTATTCCTAAGGTTGTATTTGGTCGAATTAAATTTGTCCAATGAATTAGGACATGTGTTAGGGTAATAATAATATCATTTTTACCTTTAATTACCCTATTTACTTTTAACCGTTTTAAAAAAAGTAAAAAGTTACTATTCACCAAAAAATTATTTTCATCTCATTGAACCACATTTTACTTACTGACATCAACCTTGTCTCTCGAATTTTCGAAATTCCACTCACAAAAGCGGTAAAATTATGTTTTATGAAAAATTCAGTTTTTTAACTACCACTTAGTGGTTTCACTATTCATCAAAAATTGAAAGTTTTCAGAAAAATACCAAGATTTCACCCTAGGCTAAATTCGATATTCCGAATCTAAAAATGAATACCATTTTGAAAAATAAAATTTACAAAATTCCAAAAAGTGGTTATTACTATTCATAACGGCTAGTTTTAATAATATTTTAATAGCATATTGTTGTTTAGTGAAACTCGTTATTGCGTACTACAAACGCTATCGAGGAAGGTCGTGATTGCGTGTAATGCAAGGCAAGTCAAGGATGCATGTTGTGAAAGCTCATTTTGGTGTAGCGTACAACACAAGACATTAATGAAATTAAAAAGAATATTTTTCATAAAATCTCGGGGTGTTATATTCTACCCCCTTAAAATGAATTTCACCCTCGAAATTTGTCGAGGTTATAAATGGTTTACTATTCGAAAGTTTCTTTAATATAAACCTACAACGTAAAAAGGAATACCAAAACCAATCTTTAAAAACAAAAATATGAAACGTAACGGTTACCGAAATAAACTAATCACTGGGTTTCCACATAGGTAAAAATATGGATATGGAAGAGAAATCTAACCATCATGTTCTGATGGAGAGTGGTAGAGAACATGGCTATGGAAAAGCCAGCAATAACAAAGCCATAAATTTGTGATGATCTAAGGTACCATCTGATTCATCAGATATAAGAGAACTAGGACAACATTTTTGGTTTTCAAGATCATTTCCCTAAAGTTGAAGAAATTGGAATTAGAAGAAATACTTTCGTGATTTTGGTATAGTCTCACCGTTTGTCGTTCTTTGGACAATTTCCACTTAATATCTTAAAGAAATGAAGTTGAATTTATCATTCGTGATGTGTTAGCATATCATGTGATAGAATGATGGGTCATTCCATCTGTCTCAAACAAAAGGTTAGAAAAGTTATCAAAAAATACATAAGTCCATATATAGTGAGATTAATCATATATGGTTCCTAAAATGGACTTATACTTCATATATCGTACTGATTAATATAATAAAACTAGTTTCTACTAAATAGGTACTTCCTGTAGGCCAGTGGTAGGCGATAAAGGCCAGTCGCACTTCGGTTGTGGGTTCGATTCCCACAGCCTTGTCCGACGCGATGGGTTGTCACCCGTCCTACAGGTTTTCCTTTTTCTAAATCTATATTAATATAACATCCCATCAATAATATTAAAAAAACTTCTATCCTAAAACAATAGTAACTTATGTCCAACATAATTCATTCCAATATTTAGGCTTATCTAAAATACTTCATCCCAAGATCATAGTATAAAGAAAATGATTACATGAAATGTCACATAACAATCACGTGAATTCCATCATTTATAACCCATATATCATAAGATATATCTTTTAGGTAAAATTACAAACATGTGAATACCTTAATCATGTATTCTCTTGAAGAATGAATACCCATTGAACCTTAGTGAAAACATGAATGCAGTCAAAAGTTAACTCTTTCCACATACCAAAATCCAAATAATTCTATATACTCAAACCATGATATAACCTTCTCCTTATATCAGTCATGAGCTCATGAATACTATCAAACATTTAATTTTCTCCTTATACATTCATTATGCGCATATCATCTACATTCCAAAAATATCTGAATAACATTTCATGGATACGAGTACCATTAATCATACACTTTCAAAACTCAAGGAAAGACAACAGTGTAACAATCCTTAGATGTCTCTTTATTCCATACTACCATGAGATTACTTATACAAAATTACACATGATAAACATGTAATCATTCCACTACATTCTTAAACCATTGACCGAGCTTCAACAATTCATTCATCTCACATATCATTTGTAGTCTCTTCATCATCATCAACATAAATACTACCCATATGACCATATTGTTTCTCTTCATGAGACTTTCCCTTAGGGAATTGGTTTGCATAATGCCTGTAAATTCCACATTTTAAACATTTAATCATTGTTGATGTTGTAGAAATACCATTATCCTCATCCATGGTGTTAACTGATCCTTTTCCTTTGCACTTACTGCGTTTGTGTACTTCTTTTCCACACCCAAATAATCTTCCAGTTCCTTTGAAACATTCTCCTTGATGCCTCTTCCCACATGATTTACATAGGGGAAATTGAACTTTCTTTCCTCTATGATCATCATGAAACTCCATCTTTCTCTTATTAGCCGAGTCAGGAAACTTACCAAATTTTACTTTATTGATCATATAATGAGATTGCTGATTTGGCATAATAATGATGTTTGGACTTCCAAATCCCATTTCTTTTGGTTTATCATGAATAATATCATTCCATTGTCCATTATATCCTCCATTATCATGAATCATCTTGTTTCCAGCCATTTTTTAAAACCCAAAAAGAATAGTGTGAGAGGAAAAAATAATAATAAAGGGGGAGTAACTTCAATATCTAACATCTTTGTTTTAATCTAATATCATTACCATAGTTCTAGGACTATATCCTATACATATACTTATCCTTAGGGACATCCGTAGACATACCTTAGAAATACCTCTAGAGATCTCACTAACGTTTTCGCATCCTAGTTTTCAAAGGTTGACTGAACTTTTCCTCTGATACCAGAAGCTTAACGTACATGGACATTAAATTACTTTTGCGGAATTCTTAGTACATAACAAAAACACACACACAAGGACCTTAATAGTTTAGTGTCTTTGGAAACACGGAATATAATCTTCTAATCGTGGTGAAAGATCTTCAACATCTCCCATAAAGATCTTCCTTTTTTTACCTAAAACCTTTCTTTATATCCTGGGGAAAAGAAAACATAAATGGGTGAGCTCAAATTCTCATTAAGGGTAAACAAAAGAAATATCAATCACATCATTTTCATAAGAAGATAACATTTTGGAAATCTTAACAAGCAAAAGAGATCATAATATCATAACATGGGATAAATAATAGTAGTGAAATGTAATCCCAATAATCATAAATTAAAACATGAAACTTTGTGTAATACACACATAATCATAGAGATTCATCTCTTATTAGTCAAGACTCATTTCCAAGACTATCTTAGTGGATAAAGTCCCTTTCTGAACCGAGTTCACTCCTCGTTTCAGTCCTGTTTCACTGAACCTGTATAACCTACCATTCCAGCCATGTCTATCTCATGAGATATAAAATCTTTACCCAATGCATTGGAGGGAGATATAGGTCCCACCCATCTCATAATGATACCATTCTTATGTGTGCCACAAAATAATAAACCATACATCATAGCATAACCCATGTAATAAATATGGGAATCTTATGCATCGTGACATCATAAAACAATTCATATAAGGTAAAGGAATTCATAAAAATATTTCCATCAAAACATAATAAAATCCATGTAATAATAGATATAGAAACAGAACCCTTTATTATCTTAGATGGAAAATGATTTTGATAAAACACTCGAACTCCATTCTGGAGGAAAATATCTTTTCTACTTTAAAAACACTATTCATTTCTTAACATGTCATAAAATTATAACTAAAAGAAGTTGATTAAAAATAAACTTGAAAACTTATAAGGGAAGCTTCTTGGAAATAATGTTTTAAAAATCCATTAATGTCGTATAAGTTAAAAGAAAACATTCTTCTCGTAATTTTGTCGGAAAAGTAAAAATGTACCTTGTATGAAAAACGTCAAAAGATTCCTTTCATACATTTTACTAAAAACTCACCGAAGGGTAAAATTGGATTTAAACAATTGTAGGTGTATGGGAATAAAATTACATATTGAACAAACATGGATGTGGATTAATAAATACACCCCAGTAAATACCAAAGTATAAACAATCTCGGATAAAAATGATATTGTGATATTTTCCCTTACCTTAGGTCCGATTTGCTTCGTAAGTGTCTGAACCTCCTCTTCTTTGAAGTGATTTTTTGAGACCGCATTTTAGGGCACTAAAATATGTCTCTGAAGAATACCAGAACCTCTAGGATGTTTCTAGGGAAGTGGATAGGAGAAATTGGCAGGGGTTGGCCGAGCTTGAAGGCTCAAAGTGGTGTTAGTAAGAGGGGGAGGAGGTGCCCTTTTATAAGGGAGGAGAGGGGCACCTTTGGAACAACTAAAAATATTATTTTATTATAAAGTAAAATTCGGGTTTTAATAGCTCCAAATTGATATATTTCAAATATAATGTGGGTAGGGGTCTAAATCCTCTCATCCAATAGAATTTAGAGAAGATTATGTATCAATTTTAACCTTATCATTTAGATTTATCTTTAAGTTAGATAATTTAAATTTTCACCATGTCTTCTTGTTTTCTTACACTATAAGGTTAATAAACTTACTATATCAAGCCAAAAGAACCCCAAGTTGTTTATTATTAATATATATAACCTTATCTAAGTGATTTGGCCGAAACATATATTTTTAGGAATAAAATAACAATTAATAATATAATATTTGTTTTAAAAACTATTTTATGTCAATTTTGACACTATTTAGTAATTGATTTTTATGAAAAATATAACAGAATTTTTAGTTCGAAACAAGTTACTTAAATACATAATAACATGTCATATTAACCTTGAAAATTATTTAATTAATAAAAAGTCTCAAATTACATTTATTTTGTATTTATAACATCAATTATGTCAATATTTCATTAATAACATAATTACTGCATCATCATTCTGTCATAAATAATTAAATTATTTAATGTATAAAAATTAAAAATAAAATACCATTATGTAGGAAATATTTTTAGCTTTGTAATGAATAATTATAGTCTAATTTATCTTATTTATAACCCCATATTAAAAATGAATTACTTATTAATCTTTGATTTTAACTATTTTAACCCTTCTTTAAATAAATTAATAATAAATGTCCTAATCTAATCCAAGTAGGCCTAAATGGTCATATTTTATTCCTAAGGTTGTTTTTGGTCGAATTACACTTGTACAATAGAATTAGGACATGTGTTAGGGTAATAATAATACCATTTTTACCCTTAATTACCCTATTTACTTTTAACCGTGGTAAAAAAGTAAAAAGTTACTATTAACCAAAAAATTATTTTCATCTCATTGAACCACATTTTACTTACTGACATCAATCGTGTCTCTCGGATTTTCGAAATTCCACTCACAGAAGCGGTAAAAATAAGTTTTATGAAAAATTCAGTTTTTTAACTACCACTTAGTGGTTTCACTATTCATCAAATATTGAAAGTTTTCAGAAAAATACCAAAATTGCACCCTAAGCTAATTTCAATATTCTGAATCCAAAAATGAATACCATTTTGAAAAATAAAATTTACAAAATTCTAAAAAGTGGTTATTACAATTCATAACGGCTAGTTTTAATAATATTTTGACAGCATATTGTTGTTTACTAAAACTCGTTATTGTGTACTACACACGCTATCGAGGAAGGTCGTGATTGCGTGTAATGCAAGGCAAGTCAAGGATGCGTGTTGTGAAAGCTCTTTTTGGTGTAGCGTACAACAAAAGACATTAATGAAATTAAAAAGAATATTTTTCATAAAATCTCGGGGTGTTACCGGAAGACAGAGGTGCCTACTAACTGATAGTTGAGGGCTTGTGGGGATAACAAAGAGAGAATCTGATCTTCGTATCGAGGGATTACCCTAGTGTGGGTATGACAGACATTCTTGAATGTATAAATCAAGGGACCTCTTATCCAGGGTTGTTGGATACCCTTCTTTTTGGGGTAAAAGAGTTATTGTTTGTTATGTGTAGTTTCTAATACATTGTTTTTTCACTTCATTTTGTATTGGTAAGGAAAGTATAACTTTCTTATACTTCCTTGTAATATGTTTTACTTAGATTTTATACGCTTTAAGGTAGAATCTTATTTGGTGTAAAAAATTTTTACGTTTCGTTTCCGGAATCACTTTTTCGGAATCAAGTACATCTTTAGAACATAGAGGTGTTGTGAATTTTAGTTATTCAAAATTTCCTAAGGGAATTTTTAAAGTATACAAATCACCCCCCTCTTTTATTTGTATCTCATTGTACTTATTCAATCGTACAGTTGGTATAATAGAGTATATCATACTCAGTCATACCATCCTAGCACAAGTCCTATTAATTAAATATTTAACATAAAAAAATAAGGAATTATTTTCTCATGATTCAGACAACATAATTAGATAACAATTATTTAAAAATTAACACACTTGTACAATAAGGAAAATTGGTTTTTAATGTGAAATCGTTCAAAAAATTGAAATTTTTTTATATGAAATTTCGTTTTGAAATTATTTATAATGACCAAAATTATATTACATGATATAAAATCGTTATTATTATATGTTTAAACTTATTAAATATAAAAATAATCAATATAAGCTATTTGTATGATTTTTTTTTCAATTTAAATGAAATATTTTATCATTATTCTTTCTAACTTGAAACTTATCGAAAAAATAATAATAAATCCACCGATTTAAGTTTCTAAATTTTTATTTAGTAATAAATTTTTATTTTGTAAAATAAAATTTCTAAATTATTCAAAATCAAGATTAAATAATTTACATCAAATTACAAGAAACATTACTTTTTATTCAAATAAGAAATTTATATGTAAAATTGGATTTGATTTTTATTCATGTCTATAAAATACATTTGAATAATGTAAAATATTATATTGAATATTATAAATATATAATTAATTTAATCCAAATAAAGTGAATTGTTTATTTTTTTGGTTTAAAACACTCATTTACTTAGTTAAATATATTTTATAAAGTCATTTCCCATATATTAAATTGAATTTTATATTTTATTCAAATAATTGGTAACCAATTAATTCAATAATGTATTTTTATATTCGATTTAATCCAATTAATGACAACTAATTTATCTCCTAGGACATAATTTCATTTTAAATAAAAACATTTAGAATATTTCGTGGTTCGTTGATGCTCGATGTTTTAGGAAATGAATGTTATCGAAGATATTAAATTTGAAAACATATATACCATAGAATCATCATTGTTGGATTCTTGTCTCCATCCACAAATTTTGTTCTCACAGGTTTTTTTCAAGCTCTGTATATATGGTATGACAGTTGAAAATACCTTTGTTGAAATCCCATATTTGAACTAGGGTTGATAAAACATCTTCATTAAAAAATGAAATGGAAATATGAAGGTCAGGTATGATAACACATAATTGGATTATTTGATGGAAAATGATGAAATGGAATGAAAAATAACTATCATCATCTAATGGATTATTATAGAGAACATGGTAATGATAATGTTAACCATCACATAATAATAAATCCATAATGGATTAAAATAAAAAATTGAGGCTTCGGCCCCAACCTTTGAAAAAAAAATTCGTAATGGATCAAACAGAAATTAACAACATAGTAATAAAAGTTAACGAATAATATTTTTTTTCAAAATCCTTTTTCTGAATGTTAAATAATTCATATAATTAATATACTAAAAACATAAGTAAACATTCATTCAATACAACTATAGTTTCGTACATAAATCAAATTCCACAAACAACTCATATTTTTCTCAAAATTATGAGTATTTATGATTGATTTTTCATATGTGAATAATTCAGATAAGATTTTATAGTTCACAATATCCATAGCAATATAAATATATATTCCTAATGTCTTTAAATGTAAACCAAAACTAGTATGGTTAGAATATGATGATAAAATACTCCAAAAATCATTAACCATTATATGAGGGAAAAAACCTTAATATCCAAAAATAAAACGAATAATGAAATTTCATCATAGATCATTTAGAAAAACAATCCTACCTCTAAAATAATCATGTAACTGACACAAATAAAATACAATTATTTGATCATATAGTATTTAAAATGACATCAATCACTCAGAATTTATAATAAAAAATTTTAGTTAACTAAATTACATAATCTCTAAGATAAGTTAACCATTTCAATAAACACCAACAATCACTCTAATTCTATAATAAAGTCATACTTAATTCCAAAACAATATTCAACCAATATTCTAGATAATATTTTTTCTACCTTATTCTTATAGGATATTCAAATATAGATAATTTATTAAAAAATAAAATGAATAACTTGATCACAAAATCATTTTCCAATCCTAGGGTTATTTATTTGAAAAAAAGTGTCCCTAAAATAAAAATAACATTTATCCATTAGGTATCTTTATTTAAAATAGCATGATAACCAGAACATCACATGGGATAGTGGTAGGAGATACACCATTTTTTCCATTTTTCTATGTGTAAAAATACAATATCCATTATGGATATTATGGGATATAACAAAACATACTTGTTTTTCTTTTCTAATACCTTATTCTATGATTTTTTGAAACAACACCAATATATAAATACTTACCCAATTTATTTCTACAATGGTCCCTCCTTGTTCGAGTATTTATCTATTATAAGAGTTCATTTACATTTATAATAACTAGGTTATCTAAAATTAATAAAATAAACAATAAATGGAATATTATGATGATTTTTATTTCCTTCTATCATAATCAATATTTTTCATTATAAATTATTTTATTTATTCTTATATTTCTAACTCAATGCAACTTTATCCATTCCATTGATACACTTTCCAAGGTGTCCCCTTCCAAATTTTATGACTGATGGAAATCACGACTTTGTAATTCACAAACTCCTCCATTAAAACTAAAAGAAAACTCAATTATCCTCTTCATGGTGAGTTATAGAGTTGGTTGTTGTATATGTTATTAATCATGTTTCTGGAAAATGATTGGTCTGGAACATGATATCATTCACTCATATCAACATCCCATTTGGATTCTATTAACAAAACCTTTGAATCATATTCAAGGATAACAAGCCTCTTTCCGGTTTAATCCATTGAATAAAACATAAAATCACAATGTGAATAAAAATATTCATAGTGAGAAAACCATATAATCATTTATTTAATATCATGAATCCATATTTTCAATATAAAACACTGTAGGTTTAACCTAGGATATTCATTTCAACATATACTCAAATACATCATAATGGTTTATAGAAATATTTATAATAACCCCAATAATATATATCATGACTGTCAAACATGGTGTATGTTAAGACTCATTGTCATGTGCCAGGTAATGCTCATGCTAGGCACGATGCACTGTTTCGATTCAGTTACCCCAAGGTACATATGTTCTAGAACATCATTCACATGTAGTATCTAGAAATGGATATATTTTTACGAAAACCATAAAATATATATATCTAGCTAACACTTTATGATTCTCTTCTATATATATTATCAAATCATACCATCATGATATGTTATCTAACTTGTTTTTTCCTAAATATAGTTTTCAACATTTCTACTAAATGTCCTCTAATACTAATTTTTGTGATCAAACCCCTGTAACCCTAGAGTTGGTGACTACTACAATTATATTGGTATGGTTACAAGGAAATATATCCTGAAGGACATATAAATTTATTAGTCTTGGTAAAAAAGATATATACATGGGTATTATATTAAAAATGAATTCAATAATCATAACATAATTTATTATTTTTATGATAACAATATTTCGTTTATATTATCATTGGATATCTTAAATAGTACAATTTAGGGATTCCTACAGAAGCAAAGACAATAAGTGTAATCTAATATACATAGTAAGGGTAAATAAATTGGGATTAGTAGTGAATTATTTAAATTAAATCAACATTCCACAGTATATAACTGACAAAACATTCTTGTTAAAATATTTTTAATTAATAATCAATCATTTGCTAGAATATATTCCCTTTAATCAATAAAAAGATATTGAAATAAATCCATAGATAATATAAAAGAAAAAATTTAATTGAAAAAAATAATAATAACTAAATTATGAATTAAGGTGATGATTACTTATTTGATTTCATTTATCCCAGGAATATTGTACATTTACCATCATGACCATTCAATAGATGGTATAGAATATCAAGTAAGAACCCATTTTATTTCGAAATACTAATCATATAATGAAAATAACAATTAATATTGGGGAATAAATTACATGGTCCCCAACCAATGATGTACTATTACAAGGCATTATTTATATTTTTAATAATATAATTAATTAATAAACAATGTGCCTCTCCAAATATCCATTTCGAATGAAAAATAAATATTTATAAATATTTCTTTGATAATATAATAACTATCAAAGTAATAACTTTATGTAAAAAATGTATAGGAATTATGAGAGAATTCTAATATTATATGTAAAATGTTTAGTATATACACCATTTTAATTGAGTTGGTTCATAATGATTAATAAGTCTCAAAGCCATGTGAATTGAGATAAAATCCCTTACCAAATTGTAATAATTTATTTAAAAGGTCACATATTTAAAAAATAAAATATTTATTTTTTAATAGAAACTCATAAAATTGTAAACGAAGCTTCAAAACATACGGGCATCACGAGGGAATGATATTTCATTCCAGTCATATAAGTTTAAAAAAGTCATTTTATTTTTTCTAAAAAAAATTATGAAGTAACTTGTTTTGAAAATGATAGGATGATTCAATTTTATGAATTTTGTATCAAGTACAAAAAGGTGTAAAATGAAATTAAACAATAAAAATAGAATAGTGTAATCCTATTCAAAAACATTTGTAAAAGACACTAACATGGAGATGAAATATCCCCTATTGAAATCTATAAAAATACGATCTCTAATAATGTTAAGATTGTGAAATAACCTCATACCACATTATAATTAGTTGAATACTATTCCTCGTTATTGAACGAAAATCATATCTATATGAATGTTCTATATTTTTAAGATCCTAACAATTTTAGGAGTTATCTCAGTCAGAATATTAGGTACATTTTATATTTTACTTATGTAACATTGATTGCATTTATGGATTGGGGTGCATTAGGTAAAGTCTAATAAAATATTGGAGAGAATTAGATGTGCACAGTCAGTGCATAGTTTATAATAATTGTGTGGATACACACGAGAAATCGTGCACTCTCTAGTGTTTTGAGGCAATGGCTTCTGCATGGTTAATGCACGGGTTCAGAGGTCTTGCAAGGTAGTTGAGAAAATTTACCCCATGAAGATGTTGGTAATGCATGGTTTGTGCACAGTTGGTCTAATTATTAGAGTAAATTGTGCGCAAACTGACAGTGAGATCCTAAAATTGTTGATATCTCTCATTTTAAATATTTAGGGACATGTTTCACTTCTTATATTGATGTAACATGTGATTTTATATTACTAAGGGTAACGAAAGATTCTCTAATCAAATCATGTGAATTCTAAGGCCTTACTAACACCGTTCTTCTAGATCAAAATCCCAAAATGAAGATTATCTCTTCTCCCAGTAGGTGTATTTCATCCATATACTTCTTTTTTTCTTATATCATTCATTTATCTTTCCATGGAATATATCCTCTATTTCTATGGATCTAAAAGTATTTTGAGATATATAGATTTGTGATTGTGAATATGAATCTATATTTATGATATATTGATGTATTTGATCATGATTGTGGTTTTGAGATTTAGATCTGAAATATTTATCAGTGTCATCACGCAACTCTTATTTTTGGAATCTGTATTTATAAAACATCCATTAAATAATCAAGGTAGTTTGTCTAAATATAATTTCCATAGTCATGGATTTGATATGTATATGCAATATTTTATAATTTCTAGCCTCCTTTATCAACTATTTTTCATTAATTGGGTTTGTTAGATTGACGAATTGATTTATCAAAGAATTAATAAAATATGTTATTTATTGGTGAATTAATCGTGATACTAAGGGCCTTCCCTATTTTATAATTAATTTTTGGAATTAACTATAATATTCAGGTTTTGTAATATAGTTAATTAATTAGGGGATTAATTTTTTTTAATTCGATAAGTTGAGATAATTAATTGTGGATTGATTATGTTCCTTTGATGGTATGAACTAGATAATTAATTTTGAGACGAATTATTGAATGTTGAGATTATAATGACGTAATTAATTCATGAAATTTAAATATGTAATACAAATTGTGTTATTGATTAGTTAATTGATGAATTATTTAATGGACAAAATCACTTAGTTGATTTCTGAGTTAACTAATGGATTTGATATGTTAAAGTAATTGTTGAATTATTAATGGTATTTGGGTGGATAATTAATTGGTAAATGAATTATTTTTTAAATAATGGGAACATGGCCAGTATAAATTGATATATAAAAATGGAAATATGTTCATCATACTTATGAGTAAATAAAATGAGAGCATGGTCATTCTACATTAATAAGTATACATCGTTAAATGGTTATTATAATTATGATTAAAGAGAATGGGAAGATGGAAATTCTATTGTGGATTATGAAAGGTTATATGGTCATCATTGTTATGTTTGTGTTATTGGTATCATTAGAAATGGTTCATATAAATGTGAAATTAATGAATGAGAATAATGTCACTCCAAGTTATGGCCTCACCAGAGAATAATCGAAGTCCAACATGAGTCAAATCAGGTACAGAGATATTATAGTGCTTTTAATACTTTGATCTTATGCAAGAAGCATGTGTCTTGAAATGAGATTACCTTGCAAACAATTTAAGGTCTGATAGGAGATTATGACTGTATTGTGGTATGGGTATCCTTGGGATTTCTGCAGTTAATGTAGATAGATAAGAATACATGAAAATGGTACAATCTATTTATTATTACATTTTACAGAACTACATATGGAACTGCATGCACTATCCATTGATTGGAATTTTATTAGACACTGTTTTTGGTGGCATACTGAGTTGTACTCTAACCCTATACATGTTCCCTGAACAGTACCTGAATAAATTATATTGTTGCAGGATTGGATAAGGTAAAAGTCCATGGTATAGGTGGCGAGGAATGGATATTGGTTTAAGGGACTGAACATGGTAAAAAATATATTTTTGGAGTCATAGTTTCAATATTTTTACTTTTATTATAGACATTCGACACTTATATTTGCATAGAATATTTTCGCCTTCAATTGATTATTCTATTTCCTATTTGGTTATCTTGTGAGATGAGTATTGTTTAGGTAATATATTCATCCATGTTTTTTTATTTACATTAATTGGTATTTTACTAGGATAAAATATTTTATATTATCCCCAAGAATGACTTATAATACCCTCACTTCTAGTCAGTAGCAAGTAGAATACAGGGTGGTGTGCTTGATGTAATATAGATACCTAGATCAGAGCACCATTCCAAGTCACCCAGTTCGAGATGTTACGATGTTGTATCAGAAGTCCAGGTTTCATTATTCTTGTATCACTATTTTTGTAAAGGTATACATGGTAATAGGAATTGTCTAGGAATTGTAATGAGCTTGTGCATGGTAGTTGAAAACCTATGTATGTAAAAAAACATGGGTAATCATGGCAGGATTGTTGTCATTGATGATTTTTATTATAGTTGAATAT
This sequence comes from Viscum album, assembly GCA_963277665.1. NCBI lineage: Eukaryota > Viridiplantae > Streptophyta > Magnoliopsida > Santalales > Viscaceae > Viscum > Viscum album. The sequence continues at coordinate 1,550,095,726 of OY728146.1, read as the reverse complement.
TATCCCACATTGTGTGACAAACTTGTGTTGTGATTCTATAATTGTTTCTCAGGATTTTTTATTATTTATTCATGTCCTAAAATGGAAGGAGAGTTGATTTTGGATGAATCATTCTATGAAATCATGGTTATTGTGACATGCATCAATTTAGGAATTAATGGGAAAATGGGTCATGGGTATGTTGATAAACATATACAGTATTCCTTAATTATTGTGAGATTAAAATGATAAATGGTGATTAAGATGAATTGATAAAGATTGAAAAGTAATTAAAAATGAGAATAATTGGGTGTCAAAATGAGAAACATTGTTATGATAGTTTGATAACCATTTTTATCCAAAACCGATGAGAATGATGGTTAAGGGTTGTACAACTACTTAGTTTTGACCATTGAGAGAGGTGGGGGAAAATTGCTTGCTGTGATTATTTCCCCATACATAAATACTATAATGTTGTTTTAAGATACCTAATATGTTTGTTTGGAATGGAAAATAACATGCCTCTATGATATTATTGACAGTATGATCAAGGGGTATTCCTATAAATTATTTTCCAGTTAGGGAACATGAGGCACCGATCTTGATAGGTGAATATAATGGAGAGTAGTTCCAAGAGAACATCACTCGCTTCATGGAATTCATTGAAACAGCCCTAGTACAAGTTCTAAAAATCATGTCTATGTTGACAAGGGATCTTCAGTTGCACAAACCATTGAATTTTACCGGATTGGGTTGGCCCATGGGATCTATATTCTGAGATGAGTCTATAGAGACAATACGTGAACATTTGGAGACATCAGCTGGGGGGTCAAGTTGGATTCCTATATTCTACGAGGATCAATGAAGTGAAGGTGGGTAACACATGAATGAAATGGAGAGACTTATGTTATGTAATGGAATGAATTCATGGATTGGTTAATGGAACAATTTTATCTAGAGACACTGACATAAGAGAAAGATGTCAAATTCAACCATTTTACATTGAGGAGAATATCAGTGTTGGACTACGCTGAATGCTACACATATCTATACACTTTTCTCTTTTTTTAGTGGGATATGAGGAAACTATGTTAAAGTGTTATTTGGATGGACTTAAGTGTGATATTTAGTATTCTTCGAATATCATCGGGATAAATTAGTTTACAGAAGTGGTTGATTCCGATATTATAGTTTAAGAAACTTGCGGGTGGCTTCCAGTGGGGGATAGAAAATTATTACTGGATGATCAACAGGTGCAACGTCCAAGAGTATGAAGCAACGTTATGACAATAATAACCAAGTAACTGGGAATTAGAGTACACATACATGAGGGTTGATGGAATAAGAAATTAATATGGTGATCTCTAAATAGTGTGGATGTTCGGGACACAATCATTGACAATGTACCCAACCACCAGTAGAGTTTTGATATTGCAACAATACGAGACATATACATATGTCATGTAGGTCATAGAAATAGACAATTACGTAAGGAGTAAATGGTATGGGTCATAGTATTGAAAGAGGATATTATACACCAATTTGGGCTGATAAAATTAGTTCGACTTGCCAAGGCAATAGATGTAGTAGACATGGTGCTTCTGGGCAGAAGCACCTGCATCAGCACAGTGCTTCTCATCAGGGGAGGCAAGTTGTGTCACATAGAAGTGTTTAATCACAATTACATGTAGTAGAAACTTTATATTTTTATAGAGGGGATGTAATATTGATATTGATTGGTTCTATTCATGTAGCATCAACATTATCTAGTACATTATTTGATAATGGTGCCTTTAATTCCCTTATGTCAGGAAAACATGTTAATAGTTGGAGCCTAAAAGTGGAGATTTTGAGAGGTGTTATTACCATAGATACACTGATGGGAGTACAGTCGATAGATATCTATCATTTCATGGGATATTTAATATATATTATAGAATAACATTTCTTATGGGATCTCATTGATCATGATATGTAAGGCTTTGACCTAATTATTGGTATGGACTGTCCAGTTGCATACTGAGTGCACATCCATTATTATCATAGGAGAGTAAGCTTTGTGTCTCTTAAGGGTGATAAGTATATTTACCATGGTGAGTGGGATATGCAGGAAGGTTGAGTAGGGCCAATTACTCTACCACTGTGATTGCTCACATCCCATGTTGCTAGACATTTGTTGGATAATGATGGTGTTAGGAAATATTTCTTTCCACCAATAGTGTAACTATTTTAGGATGTATTTCCCCCAAAGTTATTATTGATGCCACCTAAAAGAGATGTAGAAATCACTATTGATATCATTCTAGGTGCTGATCTGGAATATATTCCTCCAAAAATAATGGCACTAACTGAGCTTCAATAGCATAATATTCAATTGCAGGGGTAGTAGGATAAGGGATTTATCCATCCAAGTATGTCTCATTAGTGATAAACTATTTTTTTGTAGTGAATTCTAATGGGAGTTTATGTTTTTGTGTATATTACCATAATTTGAGAAAAATTATTATGAAGAACCAATATCATCTTCCGCATGTCGATTATCTATTGGAATAATTTATGAGATCTTCTGTGTTCTCAATGATCTAATTTAGATCAAATGTATCATCAGTAGAGAGTTCGAACTTCTGTTATTATAAAGACTACTTTCAGACGCCTGTATTTCATTTATGAGTATGTTGTAATGATCCATGGGTAGATAAATTCACTAGTACTGTTCATAGCATTGATTAAAATAATCATTCATCCATATATTTATCAGATTAGGGTGGGGTTTGTGGATAAAATATCGGTGTACTCCAAGACTCGTAGAAATCATGCCAAACAAATTGACAAAATCCAAGGAAGATTAATAGAGCATTAGCTATACACCAATCTATCTATCTTTCGGATATAGATTTACAAATTACACTTCATGATGAAAATTATATAAGCGGGAGGTGTGTTAGTGCACCCAATGTGAGTTCAGGTAGTGGTTTCATGGGAGTTGAATAAGAACATAACATGGAAACCAATTTTGATCCTATATGAGTCATGTGAGGATTATACGGTGGATTTTGATACTTTTAGGATCGTACATGGAGGTTTGTAGATTTAGGGATATATAGTTGTGGCATAGGGGCCTTTTCATTTGAGGACTCGTAAATCGAATTAACCAATGAAAAAAATCAATTTGGCAGAATTAGTTTCTGCTCATATGTGTTGGGAACACTATATTTTGGGAGAAACTAATACATTCTATACAGATCATATGAATATGAAGTATATATTTTCACACCCATATTTGAATCTTCGGTAGGAGTTATCGATTGATTATATGTTGTCTTTTGATTTTTTTCTATAATATAAACCCATGATGGGAAACAGTGTGGGTGATTACATTCATAGGTAAACTCAGACTCATATGGTTCAGGTGTTGAGTGTAGAGTAATAGATGGTGACCTTGTAGGCAGAAATGCATGTGGTAGTTCATGAGAGATAAGAGAATATGACTCTGTTTTCAGTTGTAGTTGAGTCTATTCCATTGATATTAATCAAGGATAGATAGAATGAATATCTAGAGTACTTATCCTAGAGGGAAATCTTTGATGGTGGTGATACATCTTCAGAATGGTTGATTGATGAGGATGAGATCATATAAGTGAGCAATTGATTTTTTTTTTCCTATAAAAATGAAAGAGGATATCTTGTGGGAATTTCATGCATCAAAATTTTCAGTCCATCCAAGAGTAACCCAAATGTACCATATCCTACAATGAAAGGTTTGGGTGCTATGAAAGAAATATGATATAGAAGTGTTTTTTCCAAGATGTTTCACCAATCAATAGGTGATGGGAGAGCATCAAAGTCCTTGTGGTTTTCTACAATCTTTTCCCATTATAGAATTAAAGTGGGAGTACGTGACCATGGAAATTGTGGTGGGTCTCCCAAAGATGATTAGGAATAATTACTCTATTTCGTTCATTATGGATTGACTAAAATGGTAGCACATTTCTTATCATTAAGGGATAACATTTAAGTATAACAGTTGTAAAAATAGCACATTCATGAAATAGCGTGTCTATATTGAGTTTCAATGAAAATAGTTTCATAACATTATTCATAATTTACTTCATGCTTATGGTATTTCTTTTATAAATCATTTCACACACATGTATTATTGGGTAAATAATTCCACAAATAGACTCATGGTTATTCAGATCGTACTATACAAATGCTTGGGGATATGCAACGAGAATGTGTGATTTACTTAAGTGGGTCATGGGAGAAGAACAAGGATTTAAAGGTGTTTTTCTATAAAAATTTTTATCAAGAAACTATATAGATGTAACCATATAAGGCCCATTATTGTAGACTAAGAAGATCACTACTATATTTGATGGAGTTTGGTGAGTCAAAGTTGTTGGGACCGAGTCTCGTACTTGAGACATTGGAGTAGGAATAGTTTATTCAGAAACAAATGGATATGGCTCAGAGGGGAGATAAGTCATATACCGATAGGTGAATATAACCCCTAGTGTATACGTAGTGTTATAATTTATTCCGTAGAGTGAATCTACAGTTGGTTCACTACATGATACATTGGTTCAGAGAGTTGTTACCTAGGTTTGATGGAACCTTTCATATAGTGGAGTGAAGCATGTCGATTGCATACCTATTATCTCTTCAAAAGAGATAAATATTAATACATGATGTTTTCCATGTATCAAAACATCAACAATGTAACCTTGACCCTTCTCAATTGATTGATTTGGATGATTTGGACCATGAGATAGATGCATCCTTTGAGAAGCATTTGATACATGTGTTGGATTGTAGTGTGAAAGTGTTGTAGTGATGACCTCATAGATAGTTTATGTGTCAGGTAAATATGGACATGTTCAATAAGAAACATGAGAAATATATGAATATATGAGTGCTCAATGGAATGATATTTTTCCCATGGAATATTATAATGCATTAGAAGTAAACCTCAAGGATGAGCTGTTATAAGAATGGGAGATTGCAATATCCCAACCTTTTCAAAAGTTATATCATTCATGATTTTAGGTAGTTTTTTTAGAAATAAGAACCATTTATTGGAGTTATGGGATGGGTTTTGTTTGGGTGATATATAAGAAAATTTAGGATAAAATAGGTTGTACAATTTTTGTACACTATTTTTACAAATAGTGCAACTACCTAAAAGAAATCATGAACTCATTGGCCATTTGAGGTAGTAGCTTCAGCACGGTTAAAGCACAAGTAGAGTGGTCATGAGAGGTAGAAATTCAATGTGTCCCCTTGAATTAGTGGCTAACACACAGTTATTTCAGGGTTTCCCTAACTCTGAAACTAAACAATGCGCAATATGATAGTGGTATCCTAATAATGTGGATCTAACTTGTTTTAAAATTTTAATGACGTGTTTCACCTCCTATGCCGCCATAACTCTAGATTTTACTTTATTAAGGTCAAATTAAGCTTCTCTATTTCACATCAAGCAATTTTATTCCCTTATGAACACCATTATTTGATATCAAAATCATGAATTTATGATATTATCTTCTCCTGGTAAGTGGATTTTAACCTGATCTTTCTCATCTACATTATTCTATACTTCATTGACATTTTCATGGAAGATATAATCGTTTTCCATGGATATAAACCAATGTGGTGATATATAGATCTAGGATTGTGGATCTAGATCTAGATTTATGATATATTGATGTCTTCGATCATGATTTCAGTTTAGGGAAACATTATCAGAACTTTTATCAATGTTGTTGTGCTAGTTGGATTTTGTGGTTTCCCATTAGGAAAACATCATTCAACATATTAATATTGGTGGCCTAATTATAATTCCCATTGTCACGTATTTGATATTTATATGAAAATTTGTATAATTTCTAGAATCCTTTAGCAATTGTTTCCCTAGAATTGGATTTATTAGATTTTCTAATTGATTAATCAATGAATTATTGAAATAAGTGATTAATTTTTGATTTAATCATAAGATTGGGGGTATTCCCTATTAGATAATTAATCTTGGAAATTTATTATAAGGTTTATGGGTTGTTTTCTAGATAAAAAATCAGTGGATTAATTATGAGATTTCTAAATGGTGATTTTGGGATAATAAATTTTTGATTAATTATGTGCCTTTGATAAAATGATCCAGATAATTAATTATGGGATTATATATTGAATGTTGATTTTATAATTAGATGATTATATCTATTCAATTAATTATAGTATTTTAATTGTTATATTGATTAATTATTACATGAGTTAATTTATGGATTGAAGAACACAGTTAATTGCTGATTTAACTAATGGAAAAGATGGAATTAAATAATTATTGAATTTGTAATGGGATTGGGGAAGATAATTAAATGGTAAATTAATTATGTGATATTTTATGTGAACATGATCATTATAAATTGAGATGTAGAAATAGTAACATGGGCATCATACTTTTGAGTAACGAGAACGGGAATGTGGTCATTCTAAATTATGAAGTATATTTGGTTACATGGTCAATATACTAATTAGTATAGAGAATGGGAAGAAGTTAATTCTATTGGGGAGTAAGTATGATAACACGGTCTTTTTAATTACATTATTGATATTGGAACCTTTGAAAATGTGGATTATAATTGTGAAATTAAATAATTCAAATAATGGGACATAGAGTTATGGCCTCACAAAAGAATATTTGATCTCCAAAATGAGTCGAATCAGGTACTTATATATCATAACAACTTGAATAATCAGAGCATCAGCAAGATGAAGGTATTAATATATGATATTACCCATTAAACACTCCAGACATCGGTATGAGATGATGTCAGTATTGAGTAATGTGTATCTTTGGGAAAAATTGAGTTAATATTGTTAGATAATATTAAATGAAAATGTGATGAACTATTTAACATTTCATTATAATTATTTCCTTATATTACCCTATGCACTATATTTTTACTCGACTAGTTTTAAACAACATTGGTTGTAGCCTACTATGTTGTACTCACAGCCTAATTAGGCTGCATAAATATTACCCGAATATATTATATTTTTTTGGTATTTGATAAGGTCAATGCCTCTAGGATAGTTTGTTGATTTTGTATAGATCATAGATTAGGGGTCCATATGTGGTTCATAACCCTCTTGTGGAGTGTTAGTGTCTTTATTTTCATTTCATTATGGACACTTGACACTTATATTTTCATAAAATGTTTTCACCTTCAGTTGAGTATAGTATTTCCTATTTGGTTTTCTTGTGACATGAGTATATCTCTAGTTATATATGCTTATACATATATTTATTTACTTACATTTTCATTTTTCTCTAATTAAAATCTTATATTCTATCCATGAAAGACTTAACAGACCCTCATAGTTATTCAGAAGCCTCTCACGTAAGGGTTGGCACACTGGAGGTCATGTGATGAATTGGACCAGGGAACCTTTTCATGGCACCTAGTTCAAGACATTGCAATATTCTTCAGAATAATACTCATTAAATAAAATCATGGGAACTATGTACACAAATAAAATAGGCATATAGTTTATATGGAATTTTTCTCATTTTAATATACATGAGACAAAAATCCCTCAGCTTATGTCTTCACTAACATAGAACTCATAAATTTCAGCTATATAACTAATACTCATTTATTATATAACTATCATATAATGATATTAATTTATAAAATAAAATATATGATTTACCTTTTAATTTATATTACAACATTATTATAAATTTAATGTTTATGTTACCTTAAGGTGAATAACCACTTTGCTTTTGGAATGTGTTTGGATTTGATATATTTTTGGATCCTTTTACTTATATCATGATTTAATCCTATCCAGATTGATATAAATGAAAATAAAATATTATAGATTCAGTATATAGGTATTTTTAATAATATACAATATATATATATATATATATATAAAATTCAATACATCGTTCAAGGAGATGGTCGACTGTATGTATGCATGACCATATATTCCATTTAGATTTATTTTTGAAATAAATAATGTAATTAATTTAATTCTAGATGAAGAAATCAAAAATAAATAATATATATATATATATATAATCTAATATCATAAATAACATCTTTATTTCTAACCATGAAAAGTGAAAATGGAAGATCAAACAACATCATTTTGAGAGATGGTAGACTTTTGTACATCAGAATGATAATTGTGTATCTCATTTGATTGATTTGTGGGTGAGTGTTGAGAAAACCCTAATTATAAAACCATATCAATATATTATTTATAATGAGTTTATTTTGTAAATAATAATATGATAATTGAATTTTTTTATAAAATAAAAAACAACAAAAACATTTGATGATGAAAATTACTTCTAATTTCGGTATCTTATTTTGATTTTTAGAAACAGACTAATTATGTTAGATTTATTCAAAATTTAAGGCTTTTAGGATGATGGTAATATATTATTTAATAAATTATTATAGGGCTTGGTCATGATATATGGTTGAATGTGGTGTGATGAAAAAGGTAGAGGATGTGCCCTTTTATAATTGAGTTGAGGTGTACTTTTGGAAACACTTAATATATTAGGTCAATATAAATTAATTATCAATAAAAATTTGATCAAATGAGATTTAATTCCATGAAAATATTATTATGGGTATAAATAATGTCAAAAAATAATTTTTACATAGGATTAGTTCAAATTACTACCCTTATCTTCTGGCCATAACCTTTTGTTAAACTCTTTAACACATAAAGTGACAACAAGGATTTTCCGTCATTAAATCTTACTATACATATAATAAAATCAAATAAAAACCACAAATGAGTAATATAGAAAATTTTCAACATTATATAAATACTTTTTCAAAATATTATATTTTTATGAATTTTATTTCATTTTATAAAATATTATTTAAAATAAAATATCATTACTATCAATTTTGAAACTATTCATTTCCTCACATCCAAAAAAATATAAAAACAAATGATAATATAAAAAAACATTTTAATATATCTGTAAGATCTATAGTTAATATATAAAATTACAATATTTAATTAATTAGGAAAAAGTATATTTATTTTATAATTTTTAGTATAATTTATTTGATATTTCTGTTAATTAAATAATTATTTCATCACCAAAGTGTAAGAAATTAAAGTAATTATTTATTTCCTAAAATTTTAAAATAAATTATCATTATTAAGATAAAAATTTTATATTTATCATTAATATTTATATTTAAATATATATTATGAATAACCACTTATAAAAAAATAATACTTTTATAAAACATGTGAATGACATATTGGACTTTCCAAAGAAGAAAATACTAAAAGTGATAAAATTTATCCATGTGGATCTAAGTGGCCATGAAACATGACCAAGGCTATTTTTTAGACACTAAATCATCAAATAAATTCATGTAATGTGTAAGGGTAATTTTATAACAGTCATTATAATATATTTTACATGAATTTCCAGATTTACCCTTAACCATGCTAATAAAAAAAATAATGATATTTTTCATATTGCACAAAAATAAAAGTGAGCTAGTTATTAAATGATGAATTTATTATAAAAAATATGGATTCTATTTTTCATATAAAATCCATTTTTCATAATTTTGAAAAATAATTTCTAAAATTTAATTTAATATTTATAATGTTGATTTAATGAGAAAACATGTCTTTAAAGTGAAAACCATTAAAACATTGAAATGTTTTTTATCTAAATTCATTATTAAGTTTGTTACAATTACATAATTTAGATTAAATGGTAAAAATTTGATCTTATTATAATTAAAAACAAATAAAAAATATAAGAAAATTCTATATATTATTATGATGAAATTTTTGTTTTCAATTAGTATGCAATGTTTTATCATTATTCATCAAAATATGAAATATATTAATAATATTCCAAAATATAAACAAAATAAAATAGTTATATTTCAGTTTAAAATAATGATTTTATTTTTTCAAATATTATTTATAAAATGTTCCAACATTATAGTTAAAACAAGTGCACTATCAAAATGTGGTAAAATTGTAATTTTATAAAACTGATTCTTTTATGTGTAAAATTTACTTTTTTGAACATAATTTCTATAAATAATAAGGGTTAATTTTAAACCTTATATTGAATATATTATTTATATATTTCATTAATATGATCCCAGTGGTGTGGTTTATATATTTAGTTGGTATAAAACACACCTCTGGTCATTTTAATAGTTTTATATAACTATTTTCTTTATATTAAATTGTAATTTAAATTTATTTCTATATAATTAGTGAAAAATGATTAGAAATATATATATTTTAAAATTTATTATTAAACTATTAATAACACAAAATTTAACAAATATGTGTTAATTGCATTTTAATTAACAATAATATTAATATTATATCATTATTTATTTAATATAGGTGGTGCATGAAGGACAATATATCAAAGAGATTAAATTTTAAAACATACAATCCATAAAATATTGTGGTGTTAAATATTTTATCATAGGGATTAGCACAATTGTAGAAAAACAACCCTTCATGAGTAGAAAAATAGATACACTGAGTTTATTAGAAAATATTAGAGTACTTATAGATTTTTTACAACATAACCTGATGTTTTTGGAATATACCTATTTGTTGTTTTCAAATAAATAATAATATGGTTCTAGGAATATATAGAAAATGAAACCAAGAAATTAGAATATTCACTATCACTTTGTGTCATGAAATAATATTATTTCATTGAGTACTACAAAAATATAATAAATATTTCTAAGGGTTCTTCAAATAACATATATTTGTGTTGGTTTATTATAATTTCTCTATGTGTTTATTTTTTAAAAAATTTATTTTTTAGCGTTTGTATTGAGGGATTCAATGTAGAAGAAATATAGTAGATTCTAAATTTTATAATTTTCCATTTAAAATTGATTGAGTTGATTAATGTATTTTTTTAGGAATACCATGTCAAGATACTATTTTTTTAATATATCTTTGATCTTATGATTGGTTAATTTTTTATTGATTTTTAAAGAAGAGAATATATAAATTTTTAATTTATAATGTTTATAAACTTTTAGATTATGAATATATGATACTTTGAAATTTATATAGAAATACAATTATTCAACATTCTATAGGTTAAATTCTATAGACCGAAAACATAACAAAGTATATAACAATGCCTATGGGTTTTTATTCCCTTTATCAATTAGTTTAATATTTTATTTATATAACATAATATTAGGAAAATAATATTTTTTTCAATATATTGGGATTTCTTAAATTCCAAGTCACTTATATGATTTCATACATGTTCTTATTTGTTAAATGTATATTATGTATCTCATATGTTTGATAGAGATAATGGTTTAAATACATTTACACATTTACATTATACTATGTTCAAATATAGTTAGTAGTCTATTATGGATTTATCATAATTATGTATTCTTGATTGTTATAATATTTTATAATGGTAATGTTTTTAGTTTACTTTTAATCAATAATTACCCCCTCCAATGACTGGCTTTAATAAATTTTTATATGGAAAAAAACTAATTATAGATCTATTTTAATTAAAAAAATAATTATAATAAGAAATATAATTTATTTAAAAAAATAGAATTCAATTTTAAACAGTAAAATAAAATTTATAAATTCAAAAATGGAATTAATTTCAGTAAAAAATATTTTTTACTCCATTATTTCAACCCTTTATATAATTTACCATGATATGAGAATATTATTTTGTTAGGTTTTTAATGTCAAAAATTGTATGTTATCAATTAAATACTATTCATAGTGTCAAAAAAAACTCTCAACTCTATATGTACAAATAATACTAGTTTCATTATTTTATTTTAAAACACTAATCCAATCCTTCTATAAATACCCCATCTCTCACTACCCATTTGAAATCATATCCAAAATTAATCTTATTACTTGATATTTTGTAATTCATAATTTTTTACCCTCTTATGTGTTTTCTTAAGATGTTATAGGGTAACCCAACTATACTTATTTATCATATTAGATTCATATAAATTTAGAAATCATCAATTAGAAGGTAACCCTCTTTTTCCATCACATTAGTTTTCCCATTTTATACTCTAATAATAATTTCAATTTTTAGCTTTAAAGAATACAACTATAGTTTTTTTATAGATAAATTTATTTTTTAATTTTCTAAATTTTTACAAAAAAATCATCTTATATATATTATTTATATTTCTCCCAATTGTGAATATTATAGTTAATATTCCTTTTTACATCATACATTTTGGCTTCAAGAGTTAATGTAATTTATGAAAAATAACAATAACTGAATCCATAAAATTGAAAAAAAAATTAAATAAATATATTGTCCTTCATTTTTATATTTTATGGAAAAAAATAAGAAATTTCATGTGCTAATTAATAATCACATATAAAATAATTGAATAATTAATAATTCTACAATAATTATTTAATAAACATAAGTTCTTTATACAAGATTTTTAAATATAAATATGTAAATTGGGACATATTCAATGTAGTTCTTCGTTAATACCTTTTCAGAGGTTTGGTTATCTATCTTACCTTCTACTATTTCTATTTATATATATATTGTACATCACAGTATTAACCATTTATATTCAGTTCAAATAATACATAAATCCAAATCATTCTTAATTATGTGAAAGAATTAATACTTCATGATATAAATCAGTCCGTCATTTCAATGGGTATCCCTTCTCATTATAAAATCCTCACTTAAAATATTTTATTTTTTTCCTAAAACATATGTCATAATGGTTTCGTTTAAAATAATTTACATATTTTTTTTCATCTAAATTATAATCTCAATCAATTTTTTCAATTGATTCATTACAATGTTCATAAGGGTATTCCAAATTAATTGTCTTATTCATTTGTGTTTAGTTATTTATTCATAGATAGTAATATATTAGGCATAATTTTCTACATTGAATTTATGTAATCCTATAAAATTATTCTATTTTTAGTTACCATACATTTTTTATATCCATTTAATATTTTATTATATTTTATAATACTATTTATTGGAGTTTTTATAATCCCACTTATCCATTATTATTATTGAAAATCATTTGTTATAGTATTATTACCATATAACCCTTAATTTTTATTAGTCTTCTCTTAGGATATATATTTCTTTATTTATGTTTATATAAATTTATTCTCTTATTAATTATACAAAAACATTTTTTAGTTTTTTTACCCTAACATACCATAACTTTATATCACATCATATAATATTATCTTTAGTTATTTACAATAAACTATTAAATATTTTTTAAAAAATAATATTCCATCAATCCTCCATAATCTAATTCTATGATTTTTAAATATATATCAAAAGTTTTCTTTAAAATGGATTTTAGGACATGAAATATTGGAATTTAATTTAATCCTTTTATTTTCCAACATAGGATATTTATGATAGAATATACTTTTATGTATGATAGTTTTTGTAATTTTATAATTAATAAAAATAATTATCTTTTACATAGTATTATATGACATGTGGGAAGACAACTATACAACAATCTAATTAATTTTTTAATTATTTTTATCTAATGATACAGTTGTCTGTGTAAATTATTCGGTTATCCATTCCCACTACGATTTAAATGGAAATGGAGTGATTATCTTTGTTCATTATTATATGATTTATTAATATAAATCCATTACTGAGACTGATAATTTTCATAAAAAACTAATAATTATTATTAATTTGAATATCTCTCATATATCCATATTATATACACTAGATGAAAAGTTTTCTGGGATCTTTAGACATTTGGATATATAAAACATTGTAACTTAAATGATAAAAATCATTTCCCATTAATTTTATCCAAACTAGAACCCTTTTTAGACGTAACATTCTTAAAACCATTCAATATAACCAGTGGAAGGGAAGCATAAGAATAGATCTTCCCAATGACTATAAATTGTATAAATAATAAATATCAATCAATGATTGTATATGATAACAATATAATAATAAGGGTAAGATATCATGAGATTAATATTATAAAATCAAACCCATGAATTCCATGATCATAATCATTAAACCTGGAATAACTTTTTATAAATCAAATGGCATAATACATAACTATGAGGAATCATTAATAACCAATCATGATTCATGAGAAAATATCATTTGAATAATATAATATTTTTTAATACATATTATAATACAATGTAATTTCCTTATCAAGTCTCACTACCAAAAATATCATAGTAGAAATGGTTCACTACCCATTCCAACATATACTCATCAATGTTCAATCTAATAATTATCTTCTTGAAAATATCACTTATTGAATGTGGTTCACTCCACATTCTCGCGATTCTTAAATATTGAGATATACTTCTTTACTAAATCCATTATAGAGAAATACAATAAAGGTACCCTTTAAACATACATAAAATCAAACAAAGGTGTTCCAAAACATCATTAAACATTTATTATAACACTACTTATGGAATGTACACTTGTTTAATAATAACTTCATCATTATAAAAATATGTTATCAAAAAACACAAAGAAAGTATCAATGGATCATATCCATAGTAAATTCTAAAGATCGTCAATGGATGATGTTATAGATCATAATAGATTTAAAATATTACAATAATAATTCTCGAGGGAAATTCTCTTTTTATTTTGAAATCAATTATTTTAAATATAATAATAAAAATACTAATAATGGAAAAAAAATTTATATCCAATGAAAATTTTAAATGTATAATGAAATTAATAAATAATTGTGTATTCATGATGTAAGTGAAAATCATTTGTGTGTTGTATGTAAAAAATACCTTCACATTTTCAGTAACATATCAAAATCACAATGTTGGTAAAATGGCATGAGGGTTCCATTTTAAAAAATTTATTAAAATATAAATATATAAAAATTAATTTTAAATAACATTTTTATAGTTTTAAAATCATTAATTATAATTATTTATTTAAATTGAGGACATATAAGAGAAGTTAGTTGACGAAAGGGAGAAATACGTTTGGTATTCAGTAAAAATATTTATTGGTATCATAAGGAAATAATGGGACAAAAATAAAATGGGAAAATGAAATTTGCTTAAATTAATAGGGTATAATAATATTTATTTTATTATGTACAACTAAATAATAAAATTACATCATTTTAAAATTTAATAGTAAACATTACTTGTAAAAATTATATTGTACATGTAGGAATTACTTCACATTAGTATTGAATCACAAGAACAAAAACATCATTTATAATAAAATTAAAATTTATTATAATTATATATCATTATAATAATTATAACTATAATACCATTACAAGTTTGTTTATGACATCAGATCATCCATTTGTTATCAATCATTTCTTATCACAATCATTTTTGTTATTAAATGCTCCATTTTTCATGTTGGTTTTGGTTCTGTAGTTGTTGGTCCTTGCACATTATTCATGGAATAGACATATATATAATTAAAATAAGGATATAAATTAATTCTATATTTTTTATACATATTTATATATAATCATATAAATATCAAAGGAAAAATTAATTACATCACTATGTGTATATTGTAGTATTTACGTATGAATTAGTGATGATTTAATTATTTCATGGATAAATAAATGAAAAAAATATTGATTATAAAATATATAACAATTATTATAACATATGAATCATATGTATATATATCTATTTAATTTATCATAACTACTTCCAAATAAATATGGTATGGAAAAGAAATCATATCGCACTGTGAGATGTTGTCCACACATTCGCGCGATTGATACTTAAATCACCCATTTGAAGGTTATTACATGGTTAAAGGATACTACATTATAATAATACATATTAATATATTAATGAAATTTTAATAATCATTTCATGTTTTGTAAATATAATATATACGAAGTAGAATAAAACATAATATTGGAAGATCCTAGTTAAGATCTATACCTTTTCATTGATATACCTGATTTGGGTTACACATTAATCATTTAATGATTTCACCTACAAGAAGAATAATAAAATCAAATATGAGGGGAAGGAATGTTGGATTTTTTTTATATTTTCTAATCATGAAGGATAATATAGGTGTTTTTATATGTGATGGGAGGGACACACATGGAATTTCATTAAATATTTCAATTATATATGGTCACAGTCCTGGGAATGTATTTAAAAATATATACATTTTCAAAATTAACATAATATATTCTTTAAATATATATAACAAATAATAAGATGACATTATTGGTGGAAATACTAGACATATTCCTTGGAATTACACTCCATGTAATCCTATTTTAACTATAACTATCATAACAAATCTTTATTATGGTCAATATTCACTATTACCAATAATTATGTTGAAACTAATATATTAGAATAGTTTTAATGATTAAATGTATTGATTCAGTTATACGATATTATATTTCTATAGGTGTTACAATTTATTAATATAAATTCATGTTACCCACAATGGAAACACATTTTAGGAGAATAAATTATTAATAATGAAACATAATTTCAAAAAAAAATATCCAAAAAAAATAATTAAAATAAATTATTAAAATATTATTTAACATATAATTTATAAATTTCATTAAATCCATAACTCAATTTGTATTAATTTAATATATATTGGTAAAGCATATTCCTTGTAAAAAAATAGTTTTTAGACTAATGTGTTTTAAGGTAAGAAATTGAACTTAAATCAAAATAATGTATAATGATTGAAATTATATAATTAAATACATCATATAAAATTATTGGATATTTATACTAATATATAATAAAATTAAAAACATAATGATTCTTTTACATTAAAATAAATGGAATTATTATCACGACCCGTCCCCCAGGGCACATGTAGTGACTACCCCAAGTCCGCCTTCCATAGGCCCAGGGCTGGAAACTATCACAGGAAAGGCGTATCCCTTAACGGGAAGGCATTTCCAATAAACCTATAAAACACACAAATCCAAGACCATAACTAGAGGCATCCATGACATTAACTACTATAGTAAAAAGTGTGCTAAAGGTAAAGGGGTCAGAATACAATCCTAAATAGAGAGTACATGTAAAGTTGAAAAGAGAAAAATACCTCATGGATTATCCACTGAGGATATTTCTTGAATGGTAGATACATCTCACGATCAGTAGTCCTGTGTCACGCCACATAAAATGGTCCACCTTTGAGCGTCGTCCAGTCCTGGCTTCCTTATCCTCGATCAACATTGTCTGTCGTCCCCCCCCCCAAGACATAAGACGTTGTCAGCAAATCCGGTGTAGGGTTTAGTATAACAATACTCAGTAGGGACCCCGAGACCCCTGACAGACTCCTATAGTTCAAAAAAGGAAAATCCATAAAGAAATACCTCAATCACAAAGCACTAAGCAGTCATAAACTCTACTTAAGCATATTCCCATACATATATCTATGTTATCAAGATATACTCATTTCATACATGAGGGAAAAATATCACAATGGTAACACCACAAAGGTAACTGAATGAAGGTAAAGGTACCAAACATGTAACACCACGAAAGTAAAATTTCCACATAGTTAACACCACAAATATATAACCATGAAGGTGAAAGTACCACAGAGGTATCACCACGATGATATCACCACAAATGTAAAAGTACCACAGAGGTAACACCATGAAGATAACACCACGAAGGTAGAAGTACCACACAAGTAACAACACAAAGATATCACCATAAAAGAAAAATTACCACATAGTTATCACCACAAAGATATCAGCACAAGGTTAAATGTACCCCACAGGTATCACCACGAAGGTAAAAGACTTTTCTCACATCAGATTTTAGTGAAGTGTAGAAGTGAAAATGATTAGTCACGAAGCTAGATCATCTTATTCTATCAAGAGGCACTATTGTTGACCATAGAAAGTCATACCCACATAGTTTCAATAGGTAATAATCTTCACAATGATCCACATATGACTTGACCTACCCGGAGTTGATCGGTACTAGCCCCTGTAATGACCCACACATGATATGACCCACATAGAATCAGTATGCACTGACCCACACAGGATCGATGAGCACTGGAACACACAGGATCTGAACCTTATAGAATTGGTATGCACTGACCCAAAAATGATTTCTAAGTGCTGAACCACACATGATATGACCCACATAGGATCAGTGCTGACCCACATAGGATCACTCGGTACTGACCATAGTATGATCTTTCTCCAAACACTACCTCACTACAAGCCACTGGATTCCATCTCATAGCATGTTTTGGAGAACCGCTCCTCACGCTATTGATCATACATAAATGTCCTTTAAAATCCAAGAATATGTATCCCAAAGGACCTCCATGACGTAAGGGTTCCAACACAACAGATGAAGAATCAATCAGATGCACGGTCTGTGACTTATAAGCGTTTTAGTTCTAAGGGATCGGTTAGATTCGTATTTAATCCAACCCATCTACACACCAACATTCTCAAAAACTGAAGTGGATTATACCAAACATTCCACCTTTTCCTATGATTTTTGGCACCACAGATGATTCTTCAATCGGACACCTCGTCTGTTAGTTACACATCTTTCCGTAAAATGAGGGTGATTTCACTTTGGTCTGGCCCATCTCAGTCGAACCCGCCGGAATACATCAAGGGTATCACTTCCCAAAAGGGATCCAAACACCAATGACGGAGTGTCGAACAAACACCTGGTTTTTCAGTTAAAGGTGTTTCTTTATTCAAGGACAGGTTGGGTCTGGGCACAGTCTGACTCGGTTAGGCCGACCCGACACAACAGTTCTCGGGGTCCACCTGACCCCACTCATGTCCATCCCACTAAGGGTTGGCCTAGTTTACTGGGTCCAAACCATCGAGGTCATCCTAGATTGGTTCAGTGTTCTTGGTCGAGGTTGACTCTGCCCACTGGGTGGTGCTCGACACACCCATGCTGGCCTATCGGGCCGCCGATCCGGCCCGACCCGATAGTTGGTCCTGCCCACTGGGCAGGTTCAGCCCACGCCGACTTAGTCCACCTGGAGGCAGAATATTTCACCCCACTATCACCATGATTGCGGGGCCATTTTCCAGCTGGTGGGGTGTTTCCCCACTGCAATTAACCAGTCGGTCGTTTGGCAGACTGAGTGTCGCTAACGCGGCACGACGCAGACTGCACTGCACATTCCTACAGCGGCCTGCTGGCCACAACTACTTTTTTCGGGCGATGCAAGTGGGAACTGCACATATATCATGTGGATAGCTCGGGATTTACACCCTTGGCTGTCGAGGCACACCATCACGTGCTTCCCTGCACCGCCTGCAGTCGGTTGTCGTGGTTCTCCTCTAGCTACCGTCTGCTGCCCCCAACATGGTGCACCGGTGGTTTCTTCCCCGGGTCACCAGACATGTTCCGGTGTCTGTTCTTGGTGATTTATGCAACTATGGTTCTTCTAGGATGCTACCGTCATATTGTGAACCACCATTTCGTGTTTCCATCATGTTGGAAATTGTTCCCCATGGTTCAAATCAAGAATGAAGCGGCAGATGGTCTATGCCTTGTTCATTCGGAATGTTCCCTCCATGTTAAGGTGATATAAAGAGGAATAGGATTTAATTTATCAATGTAAAAATTTAAAATATCTCCATGCCTCATGATCCTTGGAGAAAATCCATGCTTGAGGTAGAGTCAGTGTTCGTTGTTCCTGCAACTAGCCCCCAACGTTTTTTCCCAAACGACGTTCATTAGTTCAGGAATTGGTGTTGCACGTCACCGCTCCCCAAAACTAGATCAATCCTACAATTGATTGGTGTCGTGGAACTTTATTGGAACTTCATCGCTTGGTTAAGTCATGCCAACACCTCTCCCCAAGATTTATATAAATAGGAGAGTGGGTGAGTGAGTAACACTCATGGAATTAATGGGGGTTCATTTAATAGGAACCTTCCTAATTATAATGGCGCTATTATGAAAGATTTTTGGAGTCAATCCATTTCATTTTTTGACACGTCATTGGTCCCGCCACAACCACTTGTCCGTTGAAGGAATAGAAAAGAGAGAAATAATATAACTATGTTATTTTATTATTCTTTAAAAAGTCCCATAATCAAATATTTTCATCAGACATACTGTGGTCGATGAAAAGCATGCCTTAAGTGAATCTCATATTTGCAGATTCAACAGTGCCCTTAAATTTTTAATCTGAGTACTGGTTCAAAATTTATAAAACTTTTCTCATGCGTTTACTGAATGTACCTGAAAAAATATTCAGAATAATAATTAAAAGAAACCCTCAACTCACAATAGTCGAGGATAATCTCTTCCTAAGGAGAACATTCTACCACGAGCTCAACTGCACTCTTGAACTTCCAATATGTGTTACCATTTATAATTAATCGAATTTGGAATAAAATAATTGTCACTTAATTATTTTATTTATTTCCAAAAAATGACATTCACTGGTGGCCGGTGGTGGAAAATATTACTATCAGCTTATGGAAAGCATACCTGCATGAGTTCATCGGTGGTCTCAGATTTTCAATCCGGGTTACCATTCGTGAGTTATAAGAATTTGAAAAATAAAATAATTTTATTTAATTATTTTCATTATAATTATGCAATTTTCTAGTTTTCCCACTGGAGGCCTACGCCGACTAAACATATGTCGCGGCTAGGGTATATCCACCCATTTATGAGTTATTGCACATTTTCAAGAAAACCACTAATGTGATACTTTTTAAAACCAAACATTTTTCGCAGGATCATTCTAGGAACATCGGGCCTCAGAATCACACGCCATCAAGTTTCACGGTCTCAAAATAAATTTATATAATAAAAAAATTACATAGAAATTCTGAGACATTACATTCTCTCCAACATAGGGCCTTACATCCACAAATGATAAATCCAATGAAATACAAAGAAAAGATGGTACTGAGCATCAATATGACCCTCCCGCACCCATGTGATCTCTAAGATGTTCTCGTGCTGCCATAGAAATTGCACCCGAGGGATCCACCGTCCACAAAGGACTCTCTCATGTTGATCCTCTATGTCCATAGAGAACTCCGTAAAAGTCAACCCATCGTCATTTCCAACTCACCCCAGTCGATAGTTTGCAATAGATTATTAACATATCTTCTCAGATGAGGAACATGGTAAACATTATGTACCCAATGCATCCATGGGGGAAGAGTTAGAAAGTACACCACATCGCCAACTCTGTTGAAAAATCTGGAACGGTCCGATGATCCTCAGAAATGTTTGTCGCCTTAACCAAACCATCGTAATCCCTTTCTGTGTGAGACCTGTAGGAAGAAATGGTCTCCCTCAGACTCCAAGGGTCATTGTATGCTGTCTGCATAAGAATTCTACCAGATCTGTGCAGTCTTCACTTGCTGATAAGTGAGAAATCATGATACAAACTATTCCATTGTTTCCTTTATCCTTGGCATCCAGTACAGACGTCGGAGGTCCAGGTACACCATCGCCACTCCATGATGTACTATTAAAGGGGATGCATGGAAATCCCTCAACCCCTCCTCCCAAAGCATCACTAGTAACACGGTGCATCCTCTGAAGAGAATGACATGCTCCACACCTTCATAAAATCCTTCAGAAGACTGCCATGAGGATATATGAGCATGTCAGGCCTTGCAGTCCATGTCACAAGACACGCATCCCAAACTCGCAGAATAATTGGGGTTGTGAAAGTCATAGACTTGAGGTAAGCTGACCCATCAATATCCATGAAGGATATCTATAGCGTGACTTGCAGATATGATTACTGACTCAGATGTTGTAGACCAGACCTCTTGCTAAGTGTGTTTGCTACCATGTTCCCCTTTCCCGGAGTATAGACTATCTCAAAGTCATAGTCCTGGAGGAACTCTTTTCATCATCATTGTCTCATGTTCAGGTCCTTCTGCAGAAAGATATACCTGAAAATCTTTTGATTATTCAAAATATTAAACGATTCACCCCTCAAGTAGTGTTGCCACATCTTCAATGAAAAGACAACTTTTTCTAGCTATAGGTCATGGCTATCATAGTTCTTCTAAATCTATGTCAACTTTCATGAGTTGTAGGCAATCACTACCTAGTCCTTCATCAAGAAACAACATAATCTAGTCCCTGATGTGTCGTAGTAGACTAAAAAAACAATACCCTATACTGGTGGCCTCAAGATGGGGGCACTCGTCAGCCTGTGTCTCTGTTCCAATAATATCTGCTGACACTTCACCGTCCATAGGAATGGCTCCCCATCTTCGTAAAAGTGGAAAAGGGTGTTGTTTCCCTAGAAAAGTCTTGTACAAATCTCACGTAGTACCCTACAAACGTAGAAGCCCTTCTCCCTTTTGGGAGTTAATCTGAGAAATATATATTGTAAAGATGTCCCTACACTCTACCAATATATTTGGGGACTGAGAACAACAAACTTTTTCTGCCATGAGGGTAATGTTTTACGACTCAAGGGTTATCAGATGTAGCCTCCAATGCATGATATTGTCATATACTGCCTGTGTTTCCTTTTTTTCCACCCCAGAAAACCCATTATAACCTAGTAGATATACCACATACTTTTTTTTATAATACAATCAATCTGAGTATGAACTGTGGATGACCAGCCCATACCCAAACTAACTTCGTATGACCTTAATGCTTCAATGAAGAGGTTTCAGCAAAAACTCTAACCTAAAGGGTCAGATAACACCATCATCATAAGTGTTATTATCACGTCTCCTCCTAAAGTTATCTCCAGACATAAGGGCCACGTTATTGGTTTAACTAGAAACTCTAGGTCTGGAACAAGATTTTTGGCAAG
This sequence comes from Viscum album, assembly GCA_963277665.1. Taxonomy (NCBI): domain Eukaryota; kingdom Viridiplantae; phylum Streptophyta; class Magnoliopsida; order Santalales; family Viscaceae; genus Viscum; species Viscum album. The sequence goes on along the minus strand of OY728146.1, from coordinate 1,550,072,886 downwards.
ATGAAATGATGCGTACCTATTTCTTTAAATATAAATACTAGTTCTAGACCCAGAATGTACCTCGAATCATTCCTGGAGTCCTTGGGTCACACCCTTTGACCGCATATAGCTACTCCATTATCTTTTCCTCTAGCTCCCTATGTAATGACCCAAATCATCTTTTAAATTAAATTTTTCATTTCATGTTGTTTTTTAGAAAAAGAGATGTTTATTGAAATTTTAGGAGTACACATTGTGTACATTAATTACACGATGTGTACATGATTGCCTCGGGTGACCATGTACTGGTTGTGTAACAGCTGAGTTCATGGTCATGTGTGGTGACTTAGAGACCACCTAAAGTGGAGACAAGAAAAGGAAAGTACACACAACATACTTTTAATGATCACACACTGTTCATTATTTTTATTTCATTAAATAGATTGGGTATGCGTCTGTTGGATATAACCATATTCTTCTCGACCTATCTCATCCAGGAGAGAACGAGACTACCGAATCATCTATGAGCCCCTAACACTCCATCCACACTCTGATCCGAACTCTATCGGTTGCATTGGAATCGTATCGGTGAGTTCTTCCTTCATCTAGAACCCCTTTTACTGATTTTTCATCTTTTATGAGATATCCTCGGTTGAATGTTTTAAATTTTTTTTGTAGATCTATTGAATTCTAGGAAAATTTGAGGCCTGATATTCACGTATGTCGATCTCACAACGCCGAGGTAGGTGGTTTGTGTCTTTCTATCAATAATATTCGAATATTATGTCCAAAAGTTCCTAATACCCCTGAACTGGGTATAGGGTGTTTATGGTTTTTAGCACTTATATTGACTTTTATTCCATTTTTGTCTGGATAAAGGTTAATTTTTTATAAATAGGGTAAAAGTTTCCATTCAATGGAGGTTTTCCCATGTTTTCTTGTTTTGGTCGTTTGGTCTAGCTTGCTTATTATGCTGCTTGCATTCAATGCCAGGTGTTGTTAAGATAGATTGATTATTATCTTACATGTTGTGATATGTTATAGATTGTTTATACACGTAGTTCTTGAGGTTTAAAAATGATTACATGTCTCTTTTGTGCACTATATATTTACAAGAATGGTGTGGGAACCTAGTAAAGTAGACCATAGAAACAATGGACGTTGAGGGATTATTTAGAGTGACTATTTACTTTTACGTTGCGAGACAATAGGGGGGAAAACATATGTTCTCCCCCATAGTGGTTTTAGTTTCCAAGATACGGGCCATATGGGGAATTGGACGTCGAGTACTTTCTCTAAGTGCCTATTAGTTACCGATACGAGACCACCTGGGGAATTGACAGTGAGTGATTCCTTATAGTGTCATTGTCAACTAAAGGAGAGGGGTTAGACTATGAGTACTACCCAGAGGGTTGCTTGTGATTGTTTTCGTTAAACTTGAGGGTTTAGGCTATCTGTACTTCCCATAGGGTTACCTAATTTTGATTAGATGCTTACTTGATATATGAAAATTAATGCAATTGAATTTGTATGATTGATACTATGTGTACTTCCTTATTTACTGCTCGTTTTTTTATTTCCTGCCATATATATTCAATGACTGTTTGGCACAAACCTTTCGGTGTTTCTCTACTAAGAATAGTCTCTCACCCTATTTGGGTCACGCTTTTGGGCCCAAATAGATTATATTGCTATAAGTGTAGATAAGGGGAAGCTCCCTTCAACTTTAGTTACTTGATTGCGTTGGAGCTAGGGAGCATTGGACCAAACATAGGCTTGCGATGTTGTGGATATGTTTACTTGATTTTCATCGTAACATTGGTTTAATATTGTATTATAGAATTTTGATTTCTTTGGATTCCTTCCAAGACATATGTATCATGAATCATTTATATATGTGTTGTCCAGTTGTTTATTACCATCAATGTTTACTTTTTGAATGGTTTACCGCATCCTATATTGCTATTTGTTTTACTTCTACTATATTACTCTGTCAATGAGGGCACAGTTTTCTAACTATCACACCCATGTCCCTCGCCGCTAGTATGTAGCCTCTAGCATTCGGGGAAATGTGCTTGAGGCCATCTGACCAACTGGGTACAAGGCACTTTAGGGTGGCACTGAGAAGCAAGACCTTAAAAAGTGGTGCCTGTGGGTTTTTTTCTTCTTGACTTACTATATGGAGCCTATATCCTGTGATAGAATGAAATAGGTACTTGGTAATAATCTGTCCCTAGGGGTAGCTAACCTGTGTACAGGGAAAATACAACATACCATGTTATTGCAATTTTTCTATTTATGCAACTTTTATAGTTGATTTGATTTTACCATTGGGTGATTCACTAGTTTTGTGCTATTATAATTGATATTATTGAGGTTCTATTTCTAATGAAACTTGATGAGATGAGGGTATTCCATCTCATGTATAATATAGACACATTCTAGAGATCACATGTCATGGATTCGTGCCATGCCATTTAGGGTGCATTAGTAATTGCATGTTGTTATGACAGATATTGTGCTAAATATACATTATGTTGTGATAGTTGAATAGATATAATACCTTCTATTTGATAGGATATTTATAATATGTATGTTTTTTTAAATTAACATCAAAATTTGGTTCTTGATGTGTTATGGGCCCTCATAGAACATTACTTGGTGAATCATTAACATGTTTTTCTTCTATATGACATGTATGAGATGCCGCTCTTTGATTTGTAGGGATTATGCACCTTCATGGATCATAGTTTTGAAATTTAATGTTCCTTTCAATGTTTTTATGGGTTTCGAAGTAGTTTTTGAGTCTTACTACCAGGAAAAACCCAGAATACATGACCTGTAATGATGAATTCATGTCATGTGTCCTTCTCTTTGGGAAGGAACTATTTTCTTGAGTACACATATTGTACTGTATGTACACGTTGTATAGTCTCAAACTGTGTCACTAAATGTGTGGGTAGAGATACAGGGTTGGGAAATCATTGGTGGGACATTCCCTGTACAGGATGTACACACCGTGTTGTGTAGACCACGTGTCGAACCGGGTGACTAACGACACAGATAGATAAAACATAAGTTATACACACCATGTCAACCATGATCATGTCGTGTAGTGTAACCCTTATATTTGGCCATGTAACGAATAAAATGGGTCAAAAAAATCCTTCATGTACATGTAGTGTCAATATAAAACACAACGTGTAGTTTTGTTCTAGGGAAACCATGTTTCTTAGCTATGTAGAAGAACTCAGGCAGTGGAAGAGGAATCATTTACAAGTCATGTGTTAGGAAAGTACGTCGTGTATATGGGGTGTTACACAACCTGGGTTGGAAAAATTATACACATTTGTGAAGGCTTAAAGGAACAAGTAATTTATATGATATACACATCGTGTATCCATGTTTATAAAACCTTTAATGCATTCTTTCTCATGTACCCTTAACACACTTCTATGATTAAGTCCTTGATGATGTTGATCTAATGGGTGTGCTTGACCATGCATATTCATGCCACCGAGACATAATCTAGTTGTCTTCCAGTTACAGGGCAGTGATCAGATAACAATATGTATGATCAGGGACTACCAGTAGATCCTCCAGTTGTTCCAGTCTCGGAAAAAGACGTTATCCCAGATACAGGTGTTGATGCACAGTTACGAAAGATCTTTCTGATTTTTATGCATACCTTCCACTGAGTACCACATCCTACCCTGTCTATAGAATTTTCGACATGGGTTTTCTAGTAGCTTCATCCTCCCACCTACATAGGGGATGGAGGAAATTAGGCTTCATAGTTAGGGATAGAATCCATGATTTCTATATTTGAGAATTTGGAGATGCCTCCAAGGAGGAGGGTGAAGCTTAGGACGTATATGCATTTGGATTCTTTCAACAAACTATGGGATGTGATATCAAAGGTGGGACACCAGCAGGTTGTGTCTTGTGATGAGTTCCAGCGTGCCTTATATGACTACTTTTACATGGAGACTTTGTGGGCCGATCGAGCCTGAGATTTCATGAATCTAGAACACGGTACTCTTTCCATCATGAAGTATTCTTCACGCTTCACAGAGCTGCAGAGTTTCATGCCCATCCCAGGAGCTGATGAGTTATTACTGGAATGAAGTTTAGGGATGGTCTCATGCACAACATCCAATCTTAGGTGAACATTTTTGGTTGAATTCCATTACTTCTATAGTAAACCATGCACTGATCACGAAGTGAAATATGAGGGATTATGGAGTTGTGATCCAGGCCGACTCTAAATCTGGAGTTGGTGTCCCTCTTACTGACAGTAGGAAGCACCGTAGGGAGTCTACGCACGAGGATATGAGGATTTGGGAAACTTATTCAAGTATCTAGGTGGTTTTCTACCAATTTTGGAAGGGAAGACATACAAGGCCACATTACAGAAATTACCATATGTACAATATCATGCTGGCTGCAGTTGTTCATGATTTACGTAGTTAGAGACATTATCTTTTCGGAGATAATTTTTTTTGTTTTCACCGACCATAGAAGTCTCAAGTATATCTTCGCTCAGCATGACCAAAATTTGAGACATTGAAGTTGGGTTGAGTACCTTAAATACATTGACATTGAGATTTCTTACATGCCTGGGAAAGGAAATGTTGTGGCCGATGCGTTGAGCAGTAGAACTCAAATACAGGCAGTTCGGAAGTCCAGTAGTGAGTGGCATCTTATAACTATGTTCTCTGAGATGCATTTGGAGGTGCATGACATAGAGAGGAAGAATTTACTTTCTTCTGTATATATTACATCTAATCTACTTGATCGAGTGATAATGAGGTAGCTATCATATTCAGAAGGCCATGTCCTACGGGAGTGTGTGTATGGACAATACCCTATTCCTGGATGGAATGTAGGTGAGGATGAGATCATGTGTTTTCAAGGGCACATTTGGGTGTTAGAAAACATTCACAAGGAGCTGAAGTGGGACATTAATTTATTTGATTGGGTAGTTTATCCTGGTGTCACCAAGATGTATCATGATATAAACCTCCAGTATTGGTAGAAAGGTAGGAAGAGAGATGTTTCTGGGTATTCTATGAGGTGATCCACCTTTCAGCTAGTGAAAGAAGAGCATCAGCGACCATCATGGATTTTGCAGTAGTTACCCATTCCAGAGAGGATGTGGAATGATTCCATGATGGACTTAATGAAATGTTTACTGAGGTCTCCTTTAGAGAATGATGCAGTTTGGGTTGTCGTTGATAGAATCACAAAGGTTTCTCACTTCTTAACAATCAAGGAGAACTTATGTTTTGACGAGCTGGGAAGATTGCGAATCCGAGAGACTGTATAACTACATAGGGTTCCACACTTCATTTTTTCATAGAAGGATTCATGTTATAATTCTTGGGACTAGTAGGGAATATAGATGGATTTGGGTACATAAGTAGTTCTGAATACAACTTACCATCCCCATACATATGGCCAGTCCGAGCGTACGATTCTAGTGCTAGAGGACATGATTCAAGCATGCGTCCTAGATTTTAGAGGATCTTTGGAGAAGCACAAACCTCTTGTGGAATTATCCTACAATAATAATTTTCAAGAAACTATTCATATGGCACCTTATAAGGATTTATATGGTATGCCATGCCTATTTCCATTATGTTCTCATTAGGCAAGAGATACAGCTACGATGTGACCTCATCATGTCCATGAGACCACCATACAGATAGAGTTAATTATGAAGAGGATGGCCAATGCCTAGTCACGACAGAAGTCTTATTCTAATCGATGAAGTTGACCTCTATAGTTTTAGGATAGAGATTAGGTTTTTCTATATCTCTCACCGAGGTAGGGACACAGGAGGGTTAGGAGACAGGTTAATCATTCACCGAGATAATTTTGGCCATTTGAGATGTTGGAGAGTGTTGTACCGATTGCCTATCGGTTGAAGTTACCTTAGGGGTACCATGCTATGCATGATGTCTTCGATTTTTCATAGCTCTAACATTACTTATCAGACCCATCTCATGTTTTCTGACATAAGGATGTTTAGTTAGAGGTGGATGCATCTTTCTTGGTCCATCCTATCTGGATCGTTGATTGAAGTGTGATGGTTCTCCATGGATGGTCTATTCCTTTGGTACAAGCGCTATGGAAGCACGGCTGAGTGAAAGACGAGACATAAGAGAGGTATGTTGATGTATGATCAAAGTAGCGGGAGATGTATGACGTTTCTTCTTCTAAGTTTCCTAGCTAGGGAAATTTAAGGACAAATTTCATTAAGGGGGGATGTATGTAAGAACCCAGATATTCTTTTCAGTTATGTTTTAATTTTCTGGTTGTATTTTAGAAAAAGAGGAGTTTCTAGTTGTTTTGGGAGAACATGCCTTGTACATTAAGTACACTCCAGGAACCTAGTTGAATAGGGTGACCGTGTACTGACTGTGTAACGACAGAGTAGATGGTTGTGTGTGGTGACCTTGAGACTGCCTAATGTGGTGGCAGACAAAGGCAATTACACGTCGTGTACTTTTAAATAGCACACCGTGCACTTTCGTTTTATTTCATTCAAAGGACTGAGGACGCGTCTGATGGATAAAACCACCAACTTCTCGACCTATCTCATCCGGGAGTGAATAATACCAACAAAACATATCTGATCTCCTAACTCATTGTTTGTTCTTCGATCTGAACTCCATCAATTTTGTTGGAATCTAAGCGGTGAGTTTATCCTTTTTCTATAACAAAATTCCCTAATTTCTAATCTTTTACAATAAATCTTCGGGTGAACATTTTTAACGTTTGTGTAGATCTATGGCATTATATGGAGATTCTTGGCCTAAGATTCACGTATATCAATCTCACAACATTGAGGTAGGTGGTTTGTGAATTTCTATATATAGACTATTAATTTTATGGGAAAAATTGCCCAATACCCTAGAATGAGGTCCTGCATATTTTTGGTTTTTAGCCCTGATATAGCATGTTATTCCTTGTTTGTTTGAATTGAGGATTATTGATTATGAATAGGGTTATCTTTTCCATGCTATGGAGGTTTTGGACTTGTTTTCTTGTTTTGATTGTTTCTTCTGGCTTGCATGTTAGTCTTCTTCCTTTCCATGCCTAGTATTGTGAAGATGAAGTGATTATTATCTGATATGATATGATATGTTGTAGATTGTTTATCTAAGTAGTTCATGAGGTTAACTTTGGATTCCATTAATAGTTTTTTCATGATTGATTTACATAGGGATGTGGTAACCTTGTGTTGTAAACCATAGGGAGAATGGACGTTGAGGGATTCTCTAGAGTGTCTATTTACTTTTATGTTGTGTGACCATAGGGGGGATGGGCATATGTTCTCCCTCAGAGTGTTTGTTGTTTCCTCGATAAGGGTCATAAGCAGAAAATGATGTTGATTTCTTCTTCTGAGTGCCTATTAGTTACCAATACAAGACCACATGGGGAATTGACGGCGACTGCTTCCTCATTGGGACTTTGTTAATGATAAACCAAAGGGTTTACACTGTGAGTACTAATGAGAGGGTTTCTTATGTTGGTTTTGGTCGAACCAGAGGGGTGAGGCTATGAGTACTTCCCAGAGGGTTAGATGCATTTGATTAGCTACATACTTGATATATGAAAATGGAAGTAATTGAATTTGTAGGATTGATACTATGGGTACTTCTTTGTTTACTTCTTCATTTTGTTTATTACCTTCCATATATATTCACTTATTGATAGGCACATATCATTGGGTGGTTGCCTATAGGGATTAGTCTCACACCCTATTTGGGCCATTCTTTTGGCCCAAACTGATTATATTTTTGTAAGTGAAGATAATTGAAAGTGACCATCTACATCAGGTACTTGATTGTGATGGAGCTGGAGAGTATAGGACCAAGTTGAAGCTTGCGATGCAATGGATCTCATTACATTCTTTTCATTAGTACATTGGTTTAGTACTATATTCCATCATTGTGATTTGTTTGGATTCTATCATAGAAATATGTATCATGTATTCTTTATATATATGTGGTCCAGTTGTTTATTAATTTTTTGTGTTATTATGGTATGTTTCACTACTTTTTCAAAAGATATATTTTTTGTGTCCGTTGTGTTACTATGTCAATGAGGGCATAGTTTCCCCACTATCATACAAAAGTCCTTCACTACTAGTCGGAAGCCTCTTGCGTTTGATGAAATGCGCTTGAGGCCATCTGACCAACCGGCTACGAGGCACCTCTGGGCGGCAATTGGAACAGGGACATTACACCCTGAACATGGTGGGGACGACATTGGGGTGGTAGTGGAAACATGTCGAAATGTATACCAACTCATGATGCTCTCCTAGATTCACTTCCACGTTTTCTACCCTTCAGATTCATTTGTCTCTATCACTTCATCTTCCCAAAACATTTTATGGGCCTAAGTCTCTTATACTAGTGTTAGTTTCTAAATTTCCCACGGCTAACATTCACTGGCTCTACTCGCTCAGCCAATGAACATTCAACCCCAAAGATTCTCTCTATCACCATAACATAAGTAGGAATTCTTATAGGAATATTGCTATATTGGATATCCCTAAAAACACCTCGCTCAGAGGTCTGTGACCTGATGAACTAGTCGTACTGTATTCATCATGTACCGGGGATGGTCGGTACGCCTCGACGAATACTTATCTACAGACATGTTGTCCAGCCAAAGCTGTATAAACTCTTGGGAACACTCATCCTTTAGTTTTTTATGGAATGATACCTCCTTCTATGAAGATGGTTCTCAATCTTGTCCTCTAAAAAGTCACCTATTCGCAGAATTAGGGTAATCTAAACCATGTCATTATCATGGTGAGCCATGTTGAAGGATCTCTACGTAGACCACCATCCGTTTGAATGGTTCCCTAGCTAGATGGAAACTCAGTCACCTCTTGAATCTAGTCCTTATCTGCCTATGAGTCAGGATCACCTCGGAACCTGAGGGGTATCTGATGCTGAAACACGTTTATGGAACCAAGCATACATGTGTCACTTAATGAGATGGCCAGTTGTAACTACTGACCAACAGGTAGTGATATAGTTGGTGCAATACTCAATGGTACCATCTTGAGGAATGGTCCATGTATCAAAAACTCATCACTATGTGGACCATCCTCGTGGTCACTCATTGATAAAGTCTAGTATCTAGGAACACCATCTTATATGTTGGTGTCCCAACTAGGCAGAAACTCTGGCCATGTCCTCTAGAAAGTTCACAACTACATGGGAATTTATATCTCCTCGAAACCATGGAGGCCTTTTCCGCTAGAACTCGTGCTACACGCTCATTCAGTGTGCATGGTCCATTGGTAGAATCTTCTCCTCAAATGGTGGGGTTGTTGTTGGAGCTCCGCCCAAAGGTGATAACACGTTAAGAGGGCACTACACTGATGCCTCATCGCTTGGTGGGTCATTATCGTGTACTTTCTCATGAATCCTAGATGGATGTCTACAAAGAACCATCCTGATAAGAAATAAATGCACCACGGTCTTTATGTTATAACTGGTGAGATGACTCAAAGAGGACCTAAACAAAAAAAATATTTTCAAAAAAACTCGCAATCATGGTTTTTGTGCACTGATTCGGTAATCAGAATTCAGGGTCCTAGTGTATGGATACGTCAGCAACTGCACGAACACTAGATTATCCAAACTGAAAAACAAAATCATAACACATAACACTATAGCCATATAGAAAAGATCAAAGTCCATGTTATTTGGTAGAACTGGATCCTGTGATATCACTTTGTCATGACCCGTCCCCTGAGACCCGTGATGCGACTACCCGAAGCCCGCCTTCCATAGTCCAGGGGCTGGAAACTAGCACTGGAAAGAAGTATCCCTTAATAGGAAGGCATTGTATTTAATCTTGTACAAACAAAAAAAAATCCAAGAGCTTAATAAGAGGCAACCATGAGGTAAATAGTTTTATTTAAAAGTGTTCGAAAATTAAATGATCCGAAATACAAGCCCAATTAGAATGTAAAAGTATAACTAAAAAGAGAAAAAAATCTTCTGGATCATCCACCAAGGATCCTACCTGAAGGGTAGGTACAACTCATATTCAGTAGTCCTACATAACTCCATGTCAAATGGTCCACCTCTAAGCACCATCCAGTCTTGGCTCCTTCTACCCGATCGACGTTGTCCTTCATCTACAGAAGACATAACGAGATGTGGGTGAATCCCGTGCAGGGGTTAGTATAAAAATACTCAGTAGGGACCCCGAGACCCCTGAAGGTCTCCCTAAGTTACACAATCAAAAAACCACAAATCCAGACCTCAATCACAATTCCCGAAGTAGTCATAAACTCTACTTAGGTATATTCCCATATATATACCTATGTCATCAAGATATACTCGTATCATATAGGAGGGAAGAATATCACAACTGTATCCCCAAGAAGGTAGCACCACAATGGTAATGGTACTACACTGGTCACACCAAAAAGATAACTCCTCGACGGTAAAATTACTACACATGTAACACTACAAAGATATCACCACGATGGTAAAAGTACCACACATGTACCACTACGATGATATCACCCCGAAGGTAAAAGTACCACATAGGTAACACAATGAAGATAACACCACAATGGTAAAAGTAAAACATAGTTAACCCCACGAAGATATCACCATGAAGACAAAAGTACCATACATGTATCACTCCTAAGATATCACCAGGAAGATATCACCACAAAGGTAAAAGTAACACACATGTATTACCATGACTGTAACATACAAAAATCACACCATGTATTATTGTAGTGTAGAAGTACAGATGATTATCCACGAATCTAGATCATCTTATTCTATCAAGGGGAACTTCCACCGACCATACAGGGTCTGACCCACATAGGAAAAATAGGTACTGACCCCCACAATGATCTGCATAGGATCCGACCTTCCCGGAGTCGATAGGTACTAACCCCAGCAATGATCCACGAAGGATCTAACACACACATGATCGGTATGTGAGGACCAACACTGGATCGCTGAGTGCTGACCCACACTAGATCTGAACCAGATAGGATCGCTATGCACTGACCAGCACAAGATCACTAAGCGCTGACCCACAAAAGATCTGACCCACACAGGATCGGTGCTGACCCACATAGTGTCACTCGGTACTAACCTCTGTATGATCTGTCTCTAACCTCTACCTCACTCCAGCCAATGGAATCCCGATCATAGAACGTTTAGGAGAACCGCCCCTCAATCCATCAATCATACGTCAACCTCCATGATGTTCCATAATGAAGTATCCCAAAGGATCATCTTGTTGTAAGGGTTCCAACACGACAGACGTTGTGTCAATAGGATGCCCAGTTTGTGATTTATAAGTGATTATGTTTCGAGGGACCGGTTGGATTCGGGTTCAATCCATCCCGGCCACACTCTGACTTTCTCCAAAACAAATGTGGAGTATACCAAAAATATTTCCTCAACCTAAGGGATTCAGTGGAATATACGGATAGTCAATTGGATGCCAGTTCTATTAGTTACACCCCATTCCTTGAAATGTGGATGATCACACCGTGGTCTTGCCTGACTCTATCAGACCTGCCAGGATACATCAAAGGGGGCCGCTTCTCAATATGGATCTTGACGCCACTGACACAATGTCAAACAGACACCCTGTTAGTCAGTTACTTGAATTTAATTATTCGAGGATCAGTTGGGTCTTGGCCCAGTCCGACTCGGTCAGGATGACCTGACCCAACCAGTCCTAGTGTCCTCCTGACCCTGCTTAGGTTTGGTCTCCTAATGGTTGGCCCGGTTTACGTTGTTCATCCCATCAAGGTTGGCCTAGTTCAGTAAACAGATCTCAGCCACAGTTGACCCAGCCCTCTGGGTGGGTCTCGACCCACCCGTGTGGACCCATAGGCCACGGGTCCGGCCTACTCCAGCTCGGTCTGCCCAGAGGTGGACCGTTTCACCCTCATGGCCCCACGCTTTCGGGTTTATTCGAAATTTGGTGGGGTGCTGCCCCACCACAATTAATCGGTTATTGATTTGGCCAACCGGGTGTTGCCAATGAGGAATGGCACGGACCACACCACACAATCCTGCCACAACTGTTTCTGCGGGCTGCACCTGTGGGCACCTCACTATTCCCATGGGGCCGGCTCAGGTCGGCCGCCTTTTTCCGCCGTTGCGCGCCGTCACACGCCTCCTTCCACAGCCCGCAACCAGTTGTCACGGTTCTCCTCCGGCCATATCCAGTCGCCATAGACATGGCATACTGATGGTTTCATCCATGGTTCACCAGACATGCTCTTGTGTCTGTTCTTGGTTTTGTCTATGACTATGTCTCTTCCACATTTCTGACATCATAGCGTGACAAGACATTTCGTGTTTCCAACCAGTTGGAAATTGTTCCCTGTGGTTCACATCAAGAATGAAGCGGTAGAGGGTCTAGGCCTTGTTTGTTCAGCCTGCGCCCTCCGTATTAAGGTGATAACAAGTGGAAGTGGATTTAATTTATCCAAGTAAAAATTCAAAATAAACCCCACAACTAAATATCGTTGGAGAATGTCCATGCTTGAGGGAGATTCGACGTCCATTGTTCTCGCAACAAGCTTCCAACGTTGTCATTCAAACATCCTTCTTCGGTTCGGGATTCAGTGTCACTCGTCACCACTCACCGGAACTGGCTCTATCCTCCAAGTGACTGGTGTCACACTACTTTATCATAACTTTGTCGCTTGGTGAAGCAGTGCCAAAACCTCTCCCCATGATCCATATGAATAGGAGATTGGGAGAGTGAGTAGCGCCCATGGAATAAATGGGGGTTAATTTAATAGTTACCTTTCTAATTCAAATGATTCTATTACAAATTATTTGAGGAGTCAATCCATTTAATCGGTTGACACATCATTGGACCCACCACTACCTCTTGTCCATTGGAGGAATAGAAACAAGAGAAAAAATAAAACTACGTGATTTTATTATTCTTTCAAAAGTCCCAAACTCTAATTTTTTTTTCTTTCCTACAACGTTCAAAGTGAATCCTCAATTAAGAGAATCCTGGTGTTGTGGATTCCATGGTGCCCTCATATATTTAATCCGATCTATGGTTCAAAAGGTTGAAAATGCTTCCCAGGCATCTTTTGAACATACCGGAAAAAATGTTCCGAAAAATTGTTAATAGTGACCCTCAACTCGCGTGAGTCGAGGTTAGGCTCCACCTAAGGAGAACACGCCCTCACGAGCTCAATAATACTCTCATATTTTCAATTCGAGTAACCATGTAGATGTTCTGGAATTTATAATAAAATAATTATCACTTAATTGTTTTATATACGGCCAAAAACTAACTTACACCGGTGGCCTATGCCGGGCAATGATAGTATCATCCTAAGTAAATAATACACTCATGAATTAAGTAGTGGTCTCATATTTTCATTCCATGTTACCATTCATGAGTTATAATAATTTAAAAAATTAAATAGTTTTATTTGATTATTTTTTACCGGTATTCTATTATCGAGTTTTCTCAGTGGAGGCTTGTGCCGACTAAACTTATGTCATGCCTAAGGTAAACCCACCATCCTAAACTCAACGATGCCCTCAGATTTCTAATATGGGAAACAGTTTAAGAGTTATTCCACTTTTTCAGGAAAACTACTCAGGCACTATTTTTTAAAACATAACATATTTCACTAGATCATTCCGGGAACTCCGGTGGTTGAAATCATGCATTGTCAGATTTTTTGATCTCGAAATAATTTCATATAATAAAAAATTATACGGAAATTCTGGGACATTACAATTGTTTTCCAAAATGATTATTTTTCTGTATTCTCTTAATAATAAATTGTTTTAATAAAAACCCTAAAAATTTACCCTATGATGAAATTAAAATAATTATTTAATTTTTTTTATTAATTTTATTAAAAAATATATAAATATTAATGAAATTAGTTATAATTTTTAATTGAAAAATTAGGATAATAAACTTTTGTATAAATTCATATTTTGTAATTGTAAAATAACTTTACTAAATTTTAAGTAATTACTCATTATGATCTAATCTTTAAATTTAATATCTTAAAATACGGATTATATTTTTTACAATGTTTTTATCACTGTTATTTTATTCTAATTTATGATATATGTTATAATAGTTTAATATATAATTTAATATAAGGTATTGGGGTTTCAGGTATGCAAAGCTTTAGAATACTTCATGTTTTACATCAAATCATGAAACATATATAATATTTGGATTTTATGTTTTACGACGCCATAAAATTAATTTCACCCATAGAATTCCATAGCATCAGTATTAAAAAATTGTTGTATATATTCTTCAACACATCCTCTCTTTGTCATGTTTCATCACTAAACTTATTATTTATCCAATAAACAATAAAAATTCGATTAATATTGTTTTATAGTTCTTTTTATTTATCGTTCAAGATTTATAATGAATGAGTGGGTGAAAAAAATGTGCTCGTAAGGGGAACAGTGATGGCTAGGTTATCCCTTGTTGCCCCCTACTTCCTCATCTGGATCTTCGTGACCCTCCTTCACACTCGGTAAGATAGGGTGGTGGTCTTCTGTTGCAGCATCATCGGGGACTTCGTGGACTCGGTTTCCCTGGCGAATTTGAACTGTGGCTGGACAATTCTTTCCCAATTCCTCCTACGTTGGATAGGGTTTCTCGTGGCAGCGCGGTGTCAGCCCGCGACCGAGATCCAGCACCTGCATATTTATATTTGATCCCTCATCCTTAGAGTGTGTGGTGGGAATTTTCAATGTTCTTCGTGAGTGACTCATACGGTGGCGACGCGATCTGATTTTCAGCAATTTTCCTCCTATTGGAAAGGTGATGTTTCTCTGAATTTTGGTTTTTTTGAAATCATTTTTGAATTTGGAGGCGTTTCGGTTCATGGTGCTTCATTCGTGCATCAGCAATTTGGCTGAAATTTGGTCTTCCGTTGGATTCTTGGTTGTTTGATGTCTTGATTATGGTTGGGTGACCAGTTCTTCAGTATTGTGAAGGAATTTTGGTTATATTTCATGTGCCGGCAATGGATGGTTTGATAGATTGGTTATGTGATTATGGATGAATGGTTCATGAAGATGGATTTTCCTGCCTTTTGTGTTGATTATGGGTTAATTAATGTGAATCAGTGGATAGAGTGGTTGTGCTAGTTGAAGGCAAATTGGTGTTTTTTCTGATCATGATGAACTCTGGATATTTGGATGTGTGTCTATTGCAGCACCTGTGTGAGTTTGAGATTTTTTCAGTTGCATGTGGCTTGGGGACTTAATCCATGAGACAATGCATTCTGTTTACTTCCAATGGACTTCCCCGGATGAGTTTTTGAGCTTGGAGCGTTCTACTTCCTATCACTATTTGGAATTGGATGTTTTAGAGGGTATGTTGTTTTCTATCAGTACAGGGCCCGTGCATTCTTGCACGGGACAGCTAGCCGAGCAGCGATGGGAAGGTGGACTCTGAACGTATTGTTTTTCTCCTAGGGCTGGGATTTTCCTTTCTCTTGAACTGAAGTGTATTTTCACTTTATGATTCTAGACCATGGAGGGATGTTTGTTCTTTATGTATTTGATGTCATTTTGGTTTCACACTTTTTCCTCAAAAGTGCTTTTGAAATAAAAATATAATTTTTAGTCAGTTCAAGATTTCATATAGTTTTTCATGATTAGAATGATCACAGATGGATTTTATAACCTCAATGATTAGTACATTAGAATGATTAGGTATTTACTTCCTTAGTAGACATACATGGAACAAGACATGAACTTGAATGTAGTCTAGAGGGAGAGTTATGAAATATGGTATAGAACTTAATCGATATAGAATCTCGATTGGACAAATATATTTAGTGTATATAATTAACTTTTTAAAAAATATCATGTCATTATACCATGTATAAATTCATTGAAAAAACATGGGAAAAAAATCCTATTCCATATCCCACTAATGATTTTATATAGAAATCATCTATTGACTCTCAACTATCTTGATGTGATGTTGAATGGATATAACATACCCTATAATCTCATTAGATAGATCTGGTCCCAATATAATTATTTTTCCAACATCATCATAGAATACTAAATATTTATAGTTCATTCACTAATGGGAATCATATGGATCCATCTGATTGTTAAATTGAACAATCTTGTTTATCTGAGACTCAATTATATGAATCATCTGATCCTAACTACATAATAAATTTAGAGGATATGGTCTCAATATATCCTATAGTTTTTTAATTTTAATATTATATTTACCATCATCCCATTTATGATATGTATTACTGAAGAAACTCTTTAACTCCATTATTCTAATTACTTCTCCAGATCATCAAGGTAAAATTTGACTCGAAAACATTTTAATTATAATGTTATACAAATTTTGACCTTAAAAAATATTTAATTTATATACCTGAAATATTATAAAGAGAAAAATATTATCTTATAGAAATTAATTGTGCTAAATGCTTATGGATGTAAAATAAAATCAACATATTGTTGTGGTATTTATATATTTTTGGATTCTAATAATGAAATCGATGGTGATGATTTCCAATTTACATTTTGTAATGGGTAATCATTAAAAAGTTATCATTGAGATCTATCTCATATCAATAATATAATAATATTCAATGAAATTAGATAAATAGTTTAAAAACCTCTCTTCCTATTATCCCACCACAAATACACATTCAGATCTCCATAAATCTCCATACATCTAGGATAAATATTTACTAGTGATAAATTTTCTAATTCCAGTTGTTTCTTCAATGGAACTAGTACTGATGGTACACAAACATAGTTCCTAAAACATATCATTCAATCACAATATCAATTGAATGTAGAAACATTACTGGCTTTCTTTTGTAGATCTACATCATACTCATTCATATATAAAATCATTATATCAATAGGTTAATGATAACTCATATGAAAAAGGTAAGATGTCCCCACTAATGTCAATAATTAATGGTCACTAATATAGAAATCCATAAATATTTGATCATTTATGATCCTAATAAAGATAATATATAATTATCCCATCATCAAAATGAACTATCCCCTTTGTTATATTTCCAAGGGTGGTGATGTATTGAGATATAATAATATTTAAATAACTCAAACCGTTTTCTTCAGATCATATTCAACCAATCCTGGTTGAATATATATATTAAATATTTAGGATCAATATATTGGTCACTCAATTATCCACATGTAAAATTCATATATATACTTAATTTAATTATTATAGATATGAACTAAAAAATGGATTCTGAAAATTTTTCTCAAGAACTCTCAATTGACATGTGAATAACTCTATAAACATATCATTCTTCATAATAATTAACCACAACCATATTTTAAATACGTCACTGTAAATTAAATACCAATATCCACTTTAGGTTTGTGTGGTCACTGGTGAACTAGCCAATATTCCCTCTATATCCATGAAATGATCTTCACATTCATTATTCTAAGGACTCATAATACCCTTTTGAGATAACATGGAGTATCATTTAGTTATCCACTATTAATACTACATAAAACATCAATAATGACAAACCAATCCTTTAAAACTATAGATCAATGTTATAATAGTTTTTCTGTGACATTGTTAAATAACATCGGTTTTTATTGGATCCAACGTTACTCCTCTTCTTATGATTATATGACCCAATAATGAAACCATTTTTGAACAATTTTAGTCTTCATAAATGTTAAATATATTTTCTACTTGTAAATTGTATTTGGTAAAATATTCAAGTTATTTTAATTCCCTTCCTTAGCCTAAAAATATTTAATAATATCATTTTATAGTAATAAAAGAAACATATCAAGGAAATCAATAATTACATTATTCATTAAATTAATTGTGATAGTGGGGGACTATTATGAGGTAAATTCCTTGAATATATATTCATAGTATACATAAATCATTTATAATTATTTATTTGGTATTACATCATGTTTTCTCCCATTATTGATCGTATCGATATCTAAATAAATCATGTATAATGTTGAGATCCTCATTAATTATTGAATAGATCATCAATATGGGGAATATGATACACAATTTTGATCGTGATCATGTTATTTTTTCATAAATCAACGTACAATTAGATTGATCAATAATTCTTATTAAAAATATTATTAGGTTCACCCAATGGTGATCTGCATGGATGAATAATTTTCTGATCATGAAACCTCAAGAGTAACATATAAAATTCATATTAATCAATATAGTTTATTCTCTGTGGACAATAAGGAAATGGAATACCATGGAATATGGTGTTTACAAAAAAAAAAAATTCATGATTTAGAAGAAGACTATGAAAATATTCCTCAATGATCCAAAAAAACTATCTTACTATATGAATATCATTATTATCGATTTTCTCCCGATACATATGTTATAAATAACAAATTTGTATTCAACTCCCAACCCAGGCTATAACACAGCAAGGATTTAAAAATAAATTTTAATATAGAATGAAATGAATGAATCACTGAGTCAATATAAAATGAGTATTTTTTAAGTATATATATATAACCTCGCCTTTAAACTAAATTTTTCTACATTTATGTTTTCAAATTAAAAAAATGGATATTAATTTTTGCGATCATTGTGTTATTTGTAGTCTGAAAAAACCAGCATAATTTCTTATTAATAGTTACATACCATTATAAATATAAATGTCAGCCTTATAAATAGTAATTTTACCATAATGAATAGTAAATCAACAATGTGATTAGTAACCTCACTGATGAATTTATAAAAAAAATTAGGCATCTTACATCTGATAATATGATCATAGTATAAGTGTTGGTATTATTGTAAGTCATAAATATTTAATTTAAAAATTTTGAAGAAATTTTGTTATGAAATTATTCATGTATTTTGATTATGTTCTGGTTCATGTGAATATTATGAACGTTATGACCAATATCTCTCACCAATGCATTGGGTATATTAATTTTGGTGGTCGAAAATAAGGTTACACCAACTATAACTGTGATGGTTACACCATAAGTTAGCCATGAGGTTTACATTGTACGGTATTTATGAGGGTTAGAAATCATAAGGTATCCATGGGGGTTAAAATATTAAGTAATTAATTTCCGAAGACAATTTTTTGTTTTTATTTATGTTATCTATGGAATTTTAATTATTCACGCTATATGCATCTGTTACTTTTTTGGTAAGAAGCATTCCTTTTAGAAAATTATTTCTTATGTTTATAAGTATTCATGGAGTGCTGGTTTCATTCCTTATTTTTATATCCTATACTAGGAATTTAATTCTCATCCCATGATTTTAAATGATTCCATAGTTTATAAGGATGTATAAGAGAAAAAATGATGTCATGTAAAATGTTATAAAAAATTTCAAGGAAATCCTGTAATATTATTTATGTTTTATGTTCTGCATGAAATTGATACTTCTTTGGTGGTACCCACATTATATTCATGGGGGTTGATATGTATGAATTTTGTTTAAAAATCAATATTACTAAACCAAAAATATCATTGGGAATATAAAATGGTGAATTGATATTGAATATACAATATTATGTAGTGTTTAAGGCTTGGGTCTGTATAGTTGGTATCGGAGAATGGTTTTGCTAACTTGAGGGGTTAAGATGATGTTAATAGAATAATAGAAGTAAATTCTTCCTTATATTTATGTCTAAATGATATAGAATTTAAATATTTCCATGATTATTCATCTAATATATGTTATTTAGAATGGTGTTCTGTAGAAGAAATAGGGAAACTAACGTATAAAGGCACTGAGAAGAATATATCTTCCAGAAAACACAACCTAGAATAGTGGTAATTACAACTGAAAATTTTCAAATAGTAATGGATCATTTAATTTAGTATATACATAGTGATGTAATCCATTTTGAAAAAAATACCATGGCTATTATAAAGGATCATGGTGATAGTGGAATATTTTATGATGCAACACCCCCATGTTGTTAGTTGATCTTCTAAGCTAGTGGTGGAAGAAGAATGGATTAAATCCCATCAAAAGTTATTTTATGTTTTGGGGTGTTCCGAAAATCAAAAGGCAAGCCTTTTCATTTATTGTTTTGAATGTCAAGCTGGCGAGTGGTTGTTAATATTCCCGAATATCATGGATAATATGGATTTTTTTCATTGGAATTGGGTGAATCTAAAAATTAATTTCATAAAAAAACATTTCTATGGTGGTTCGACATAGGATAGAATAGAAATTCCATGAGTTTATGAAAAATGAGGAATATTCTGTGGTTTTATATGAATTAAACATGACAAGAGTAGCATGGTAGGCTCCAAATTATATTTGAGAACTTGATAGAAAAATAAATCATTTGTACATTTCTTTGAATCCATGACATTGAATGGTGTTGGCCTTATGATAATTCAAAATTTTTTATAAACTTGAAATATGAGGTGAGAGTGTAGAAATGGAGTTTTATGAGGATCATGTGTACTTTGGAAAAAAAAAGTAGAAAATGAGGTCCATATTGAAAGGGATGGTATATAATAAATAAATAAAGCAAGGTAAGAATGTATTTTATCCTCTTTTTTGAAATGTGTGTTGAGAAACATCATGGGGAATGTATTACTAAAAATGGGAAGTGTTTTTTATGCTGTAATTTTACACATATGGCCTGATATTATAATGAAAATGATAATACTTTTAATCATCATAAGAAAAATGTAAAGTGTTTTAGATGTAGTGAGATTGGTCATTATATAAATAATTTCCCATAGAAAGATATGATTGTGAGAAGCATTCAGATTATAAGAACAAAGGTTTAGTCAGATCCTTTGCAACTACACTAGCAACTTTTGTACCACCCATTGAAGTTGTGCGAGGTACATTGTTTGTTTACTCATATTATTCTAATGTTTTGTTTAAGACAGGGTATAATCATTCTTTTATTTATAATTAAATTTCTAGTATATTAGGAATTTCATATCTTGAAAAGAGACTATGAATTATTTTTAAAACACTAGGGGGAAATGTTATATAAAAATGTAATTATAAGAATCATAATATTATTATACGTGGAAATACATTACTTATAACCGATTTTTTTTACCTTATTATAGTTTGATGTCATTGTGGGTATAGATTGGAATTTAGTTTATAATGCTCAGATTGATTGTAGAGCTAAGGAAGTTTTTTTCAGAAAGTGTTTTGGTTTCTATACATGAATAGACCCCTACAATCGTTAAAATGTTAGAAATATGAGAAATTGTTAAAATAGGGAAATGAATGTTATCTTTGTCATATTGTTGAAAATAATGGATCTGTTTATACTAATGATATTCTAGTGGTAATTCAATACCTTGTTGTTTTTTCTTCTAATTAACCTAGTGTTGTACATTGAAGATAAATTGAATTTACTGTAGACTTGGTTCATGAGTCTATGACAATTTAGAACCCCCTTATCGAATGGCTCAAGTGGAACAACTCAAATAGGAAAATTAGTTGCATGTTTTTTTTCATAGAGGCTTCATTTATTCACGCACATCACCATGGGGTGCTTCGATTTTTTTGTTAAAAATAATGATGTTTCCATGAGACTCTACCTTGATTGTAGAGCATTTATAAAATTACTATTAAGAATAAGTATCCATTACTTCATATCGATGACTTGTTTGAATATATCCATGGTGTATAGTATTTTACCAATATTTATTTTCATCCAGGGTAGCATATGCTAATGGTTAAGAAGGAAGACATCCAGATAATATAATTTCATACAATATTTGGGTAGTATGAGTTCTTTTTATCCCCATTGGCTTGAAAAATTCCCATATATTTTTCAAGGAATTTATGAATAGAATATTCTATGAATATTTAGATAATACTGTTCTTGTTTTTATGGATGATATTTTGGTCTTTTAAAAAAGTTATGAGTATCATGAAATGCATTTAATGATTGTCTTGTATAATCAAAATGAAAAGAATTTATGAGGAAAATACTATAAAAGGGATTTTTGGTTGAAACTAATTTATTTTCTTAGGAACATTCTATAAAAGGATGGAATTAAATTTTACCCTTCCAAAATAATTTCTTGATGAATCTAAACATCCTTACAGTGTAATAAATAGTCATAGTTTTCTTAGATTAGAAGGTTATTACCGAAGGTTTCTTAAAACCATTACACAGTTTTCTATCCTCCTAAATATGTTAATATGAAAAGAGGAAATTCATATTCAGATAGAAAATATGATGTTTGTTTTTAGGAAGTGAAGAATATATTGGTGAATGTTTTAGTTTTGGAGCCACATTCAAAAAATGTAAATTTTTTCATCTACAATGATGCTTCATTGTAGGGTCCTGGTTGTGTTCTGATGCCGAATGAGCAGGTAATTTCTTATGCTTCAATACAACAAAAACCTCATGAGTTGAATTATCTCACACGTGTTTTTTAATAAGCATTTTTATGTTTTTCTATTAAAAATTAAATGCATCATTTATATGGATCCAATTCTCAAAATATATTTTGACCATAAAATATTGAAGTATATATTCACTCATAAGAAATTAAACACGAGGTATAGTGGATCACATGAACTAATTAAGCACTATGATTTCACGATAAATTACAAACCAGGAAAAGAAAAAAATTTGGGGAATTCATTGAGCCGTAAACATCATGACTCATTAACCATGTCATGTCTAGAACACGACCATTTGAATAATGGATTGATTGATTTTGGCTTGTATGTTATTGGTGCAGGAAATTCCATTATTTTGTTCAGGGGTCACTATAGTCGTCTCTATAAGAAATAATTAATCAAGTACATAAGGAAGACAGTGAGTTACAAAAAAAGGTTGAATATTTTAAAATGAGTAAGTTTCCAAAAAATGACGTTGATAATTATTATTTTTATATTTGGAAAAAGATTATGTGTGCCTTCAGGTTCCCATGTGAAGAATGAATTGTTGTTTGAATCACATAGTTCTCAATTTTCAACTCATCCTTCCAGTACTAAGATATAAAAAGTCCATCAATAGTATTAATGGTGGGATGTAATGATTAAAGCTATAGAAGATTTTACGATGAAATATATAACATGTAAATAGGTTAATGTAGTGTGACAACAACGCAATGGGATGCTTCATCGTTTTATAGTTCTGAAGTGGAAATGGGAAAAATAAAACCCTGGACTTTGTGGGGGGCTTCCAAACACATCAAAAGGTAACAATATGATTAGGGTTATTATTGAATGACTAATTAAATTAGAAAATTTACTTCTTATTTGAGAAATAATGTATTTGGAACATATTTCTCATTTATAACTCAAAGAGATTTTTATTTTAAATAGTGTTCCACATCCTATTGTATCTAACTCATATCCCATGTTCACTAATAACCGATGGAAATTCCTTGAAGAGTCGTTTACCCAAAAATTAAATTTCATCACTACTTTTCATCCCAGGTTTGATTGGAAACCCAAGATATCAATTCGGAATATGTAAGATATGTATTCTGATTGTTCATTGAATTACTAGGGATGTTGGGACAGTCGTTTTTCTTTAGTTGAATTTTATTTTAATATCAATTTTTATTCTAGTATATAGATGGAATCTATTGAGGAATTATATGGGAAGCAGTTCCGAACACCCACATTTTTGGGATGATGTTATGAAATGTCAGTTGCTGGTACCATAATTAGAAGTGGAAATGACTGATAATGTGAAGATAATCTAGCAAAACATGAGGATTTCTTAAAGAAGGCCAAAAATTTATGCTGATTATACGAGGAAATACTTTTCAATCATGTTGGGTGATCATGAGATTATTAGAATATCACCATATCAAATAGATACATATTTTATTAAGAAAGGAATGATATGTCCCTAGTTCATTGGAATTTATTAAATCCTAAGGAAAGATGGACCAGTATTCTATATAGTATCTTATCCTTTTAGTTTATATCATGTACAAAATGTTATTCATGTTTTGATTCAATGAATTTATGTGCTATATTCATATCATATTTTGAGGTCACATGTAATTAAACTAGAGGAGAACCATTATTATGAAAAAAATCCTTTTTTATTCTTGATTGAAATAAGAATGTATTGTTGAATAAGTTAATCATCTAGTTAAAGGGTTTGTGGAGAAACCACATGGTTTAAGAAGAATCTTGGGAATCTAAAAAATCTACGAGGGAGAGGTATCCTCACTTGTTTAATATGTAAATAATAATTTTGACGATGCAATTTCTAAAAGGTGGAATAATTTAACAACCCAAGGATTTAAATATTTATTTTAATATTGAATGAAATGCATGAAACAATGATTTTCTAAGAAATAAAGAATCTTTAAGGATCTAGTTTTAACCCTGAAGTTAAACTAAAATTTTATGCTTTTCTGTTATAAATTTTGAAAAACAGGCATACACTATTGCAATTACTATGTTTTTTGGAGTATAACAGGACCACCCTATTTTCTGTTGAATATTATCTTACTCTTAGGAATAGTATTGTCACACTTATGAGTAGAAATATTGCACTTATGTATAGTAAATCATCCATGTGAATAGTAACCTCAACCATAAATGTATAAATAAAAATTAGGCATCATAAAAGTGATAACATGATCGTAGTATAAGTGTTGACATTGTTGTTATAAGGCCCCAACCTTAAACCTTACTTAATCTAGAGTTATTACAAGATTACGCATTGAGGATATTTTCAGGTTTAGAGTTTTATAAAATTAGATCATAAAACATTAATTACATTCCACATTTAAACAAAGTGGTTACATAAAATATAGTATTCTTTTTTTTCCATCAATGAAAACATCATTAAAATAAAACATGGATTCTTTCTTGACACTTCCTTGAAACTATCATCATATCATGTAACCTTCACTTGACCTCTGAAAAACATTTCAAAAACTTGGGATGAGCATAAAAATCTCAGTATGGGATATAAAAATATGGAAAGGAAACATGAGTACATGTATACATAAGAATGAAATCATACTTTACCCATAAAACATAAGTACCTTAACATACCTCATAAAATCATGAATAAATCATAGAAATCATAAGACATAAAAGGTAACTTGAGGCATTCATAACATTCTTACGTAGGGAGTAACCCTCTTGGTTACATTTTGATTACCCACCACAATATATTCCCTAAATCTCTACTGAGAAACCTTAACATTTCACTCCTTCGCGTTACCCAATGCATTGGAGAGCTATATCGGGCTCACCCACCCTTAGTTTATCACGGAACCACCCGTCTTCATAATAATTCCCAAGAACCATAACATAATCGTATCACATAAAACATACATAAATTAAACATAACATTTCCAAATTTCAATAACAATATAACATTTTATGATAATGAAATAATGAATCCATTCTAAAAACCATTTTCCAAACCATATAAAACATTTAATAAAGAGATTTTTGAATCAAAGTGTCCCATACCACTTTGAAACTTTTAACATTTTAAACCATTAATATACATATAAATAAATACTTAAAACCATTTTGAAAACATGGATATTAATGGGAAATATATATAAGAATAAATCATTAAAACATTTAAAACGATATTTTAGTAAAAGTGTTTTTAACAAAATGAGAGACACTTGAATAAAATAATTGTGGAATAACATTTAATTAGAACTTTATAATATCATGAGAATAGAGGGATTCATGATATAATATTCCAAAGGACAGTATATACACCATATAAAAGTGAACTGGTGCATAAAAACAATGAAGTCTCAATAGAAATGTAAAATGAGATAAAATCCATAATAAAGAAGGTATCCTTAAATCAAGGATAAATCAATCTCATAATTATGTGTGACAAATATAAATACACCCAATATAAGTGGATATTGATTTTAAAACAATCAAAGGTCATTCACACATATTCAAAGGTTGTCATATTCAATAACTACATGTTGAACCCAAAGAAATCGAAATTGGGTTAAGAAGTTCCCTTGGTAAAATTCGACAGCCTAACAGCGTCACATAAAATTTTAGAAAAAGAGTTGATGAGAGAGATAAAGGGTATCCCATCACTTGAAAATAAAATTTATGACAGTAAGGATATATAAGAACATATCCCCACATAATAAGATGAAAATTAAAAGACCTAACAAAAGAAGTCTTTTAAAAAGAGGAGGGTGAAAGGTTCCCTTACCGATTTGAGAAACTTCAGAAACGTACACCCCATGAAAGAAGGGTCATACAACATTGATGTAAATACTCATAAAAGAAAGTATTTTACACAAAGATTAGAATAATGTATAGTAAATACACCACTCAAAGGAAATTGTGGCAAATGTAGCATAAATCTCACAGGAATAAAAGTGAGTTGAAAAATCCCTTACGAAAACTCGGCAGGCTAACAGAGCCACTTAAAACTTCAAAAAATGGATTGATGAGAGATAATAAGGTCTCTAATCATATGAACATAAAACTTATAGTATGATTAATATAAAATAACATCCCAATCACAATAAATATGAGCTTAAAAGGAATGACATAAAAGAGTGTACTTAAAAAGAAAGAGAGGAGTAGGATCCCTTACTTCGGGTCCGACTTGACTCGATCGTTCTTTAATATCCTGAATAATAAACTTGAGTTAATTTATACTTCCTTAAGAACTTTTTTCAAGTTCATTATTACTTTTATATCACTTATTTCCATGTTATAAACATTATTTAATCATTTAAGTTAATAATGTTTGTTTTGTCGATATATGGTTCTTAAGTCGAAAGTGGAATTATTATAATTACATGTTGTTCGTGTGGTCAAAGGTTCATTATATCCAGAATTATATTCATGATTTGGATATCATATATATCATATATATCCAGAATATACATGTATTTATAATATTACATAACATTTAGAGATAAGAAATGAAATGCACCGTTCATGGAGACGGTAAGCCGTACGTACGCATGAACACTACTTCCATTTCTATTTCATATTTAATGGAATTAAAAAATAATGATACATAATAGTATTTTAATTACAGTATGTTATTATATATAATACCATTAATTATATCCTTTATACGTACCACATATGGTATTAACGAATCAAATCACTTTGAGGGGGCGGTAGTCCGCACTTCCTAAAATGAAGATATCTCGTATACCCATAATGAAAGCCATAAAGGCATGCCATAAATGAAAAATTCAGAAGCTTAAGGAAAACATAAACATATTATATATCACATATAAATATAGTGTCATCTTAATGGCCACCTTTTAAGGTGTTAAAATAATATTGAACAATCATCGTTTCGGGAGGCAGAAATTCATCATCCACGGAAACAGTATGTTCTTTAACCATTTTATGTAGGTGTGTGTTAGTGTAGCACGAATACTTCTTATAAAAACATCCTAGTATATAGAAGATACTGGTTTTGTTACAAAAGAATTGAATAAAAAGAGTTTAGGGGGTTGTAGAAGCAAAATGAAACAAAATAACAAAAGTGAAGACATTACCTTAAAATCTGGTAACTCCCTTTGGTTTGAGCTCAAAGGATTTCTTGGGAAGACTTATGCCCAAAGTGAGGATTCAAGGATTAATAGAGGGAAGTGGAGAGAAAAAATGGGCAGGTTTTGGCCGATCCAACGGCTTTGGAAGTGCGGGTAATGAGGTAAACGTGGGGGCCTTTTATAAGAGGAGAGGAGGGGCACTCTTGGAAAGTAAAGAAATATTACTTTATTTTATAATGAGTTTAATATTTTAATTGTCCCACATTGATGTTTTTAGATGATAAGGTGATAAGGGTTCTAAATACACACATCCAATAGGTTTTGGACATGTTTAGGTCTTCTATTTTACATTAGCTTTCCATTTTATTTAGATTGTTAAATAATGAGGTCATCGCTGCATCATCATGATGTCATAAATAATTTAATTTATTAAATGTCTAAAAATTATAAAAAAATACTATGATTTAGGAACTATTTTTATCTTTACAATGACTATTTATAGTTAAAAATATGACTTTAATAACCCCATGTAAAAATTGTTTTAGTAAAACAACTCATGTTTGTGTCATTTTAATTTTAACATTAAATAAAAAGGTATTTATGTCATTTTTCAAGCAAAGTGGCTCCATGGTGTCCTTAAGTTGACCCATGGATTTTCTTGGTCGGAAAGGACTCATCCAATGAGGGTATGACATGTGTCTAGGTCATTTCATTTTATTAAAACATTATTCTTACCTTAAACTACACTAATTACCTCTAATCGGGATTAAAAACATAATAAGTTACTATTCACCAAAAAAATATTTTAATCCCATTGAACCACATTTTACTTATTAATGAAAACCATGTATGTCAGATTTTTCAAATTCAAAACACATAGATGGAAAAATTTCATTTAAACGGAAAATCAGTTTTTATAAGTACCACTTAGTGGTTTTAGTATTTATCAAAAATTGAAGTTTATCAGAAAATTACCAAAAATTCACCCTAAGCTATATTTGATATTCCAAATTCAAAAATTATGTCTATTTTAAAAAATTAAAAAAATAGAAGTTGCATTAATTAATTTAATAATTAATTCCCGCTGTCAAAACAAATAGCGTGTTTTTATGAGACAATATATATCAAAAGATTGACACTACTTAAAGTCAAATTTCAAGGTGAAATTAATTACAATGACCACTATTTGAATAAATTGTAAAAATATATTCTAATTTAGCTTTAAAACCAATTAAAAAGATAATCTAATAATATAAATAAATTAGATTAAAAAGAGGGTTTGAATTAAAATACAACATTTTTCACTATTCATTAAAAATTGAACTTTTTCGGAAAAATACAAAAAATTTACACAAAGTAAATTTTGATGTCCCAATTCTAAAGAAGAATTTTATTTTGTCAAATAAAACACATAAAATATTCAAAAAGTGGATTTAAAAGAGGTTCTCCATCAAAAGGCGATTAATCGACCTTTTAAAGAATATTAGAATGATTACATTTAAAAATGGATTCATTTGCATTTTTAATCCTCTAACATTTATTGTTAAAAGTAAAAATATTTGACAAACATATATAATCATTTTGTATTTAGTTCTATTCATTCCATCCATCACAACATCTAGGCATTAACTACCATTTAAAATAATATTATTTTATTATTAGAGTGCAACGTATGATTTCAAAGGAAGTCGTTGTTGTGTATTGGGTAAGCTATCGAGCATAGCATTCCCTTTAAATTAATATTGAAATTTTATTCACAAATAGGGATAAATATAAAAATGTCATATTCTTTATTTACTTGGGTTGTAACATTCTACTCCCCTTTTAGGAATTGCGTCCTCGCAATTTCAAAATTGGGTCAGAAACATCCTTGAATGTCCCACATCGGAATAAGAGTCAGTAAAACAATCACATTAAACGAATGGGAGAGAAGTACAAATTTCAACCAAGTTAACCCATACTAGGATTCCAAGTATGAAAATATGTACATGGAGGAAACAAAAAAGGGTCATGTTTAGATGGAGAGTGATAGTAAACATGTCTAGGAGAAAGTTAACCATAAAAAAATCACAAACTTGTGATGGGTTAAACGATATTCGATTCCCCAGTATGAAAAGTTAACGGACAATATTTTTGGTTTAAGTTACTTTTAATTGAGGAATTTATTTTTGATCTTAAGGAAACATACTTACTTGTCGTGTAGACTCTCATCTCCTACAAGATTTCATACACAAAATAATATTTTGTCCAAAAGACGAGTATTTAGGATGACTTGTTCACTATAATCAACTTCTAGAGAATCACCTAATCCACAAAAGAGAACTATATACTTCCCATGTCTTTAGACTCTAAACAAAACCAAAACAAAAAAGGTTAGAACAAGATCAGATAATCCAGAAAAGGATAACCCTTTATAAAAAGAAAATCTATTCTTAATCTCCAAAATTTGTCCAACAAAACCCAATGTTTAACAAAGACCATTCGATAAACTATTGTCCATAAAATTCATCAAAGTAAACCAAACTAGGATTGAAACCCAAATATTTGAAGGATTTAGTCACACAGTCTTCCAAGTTAAATCGTAACACTTATCTCCATACAACATCATTTTCTCTTAATGTCTCATATTCAAAAGTAATTAACCTAATCACATATCCTCGATGATAGGTTAATCATTCCATAGATAACCCAAAATAAACTTACTCTTGATTCCTAAAATCATCTAACTAAAAAGAACTAGTCAAACTAACCAGGGACTTCACGTAGTCCAGTGGTAGGTGAAAAATACCAGTCGCACTATGGTTGTGGGTTCGATTCCCGCAGCTTTGTCCGACGCGATGGGTTGCAACACAGTCTACATGTTGTTTTTTTTCAAAAACTATATAA
The DNA here is from genome assembly GCA_963277665.1 of Viscum album. Classification (NCBI taxonomy): domain Eukaryota; kingdom Viridiplantae; phylum Streptophyta; class Magnoliopsida; order Santalales; family Viscaceae; genus Viscum; species Viscum album. The sequence goes on along the minus strand of OY728146.1, from coordinate 1,550,042,488 downwards.
TTCTTAAAACATTCACCAAAACGAGATAAAATCTTCAAAAATAATCATATCAGATTTTAACCTCAAGTTTATCTCATTCCTTTCATTTTCCATCATAACATATAATAACTCATAATTACCTCAAAAGTAAGGATCATATAACCTCTAATGGTTACCTTTATAATTATTACCTGAACTTCCTCATCGATTGTTCATCTCATACATGATGCATTTCAGATCATACCAAGGTTCAAGTGGTTGATCATGACTCTTGGATAGTTGGTTTAGAACAACCATGAGTTTCCTCATTGAATCCCCCATTTCATCCAGTCTCTTAATCAGAGAACCACCACAGTTTCCTTCAAACCTATTGTCACTTTGGTGCCTGCTAGATCTATCCATTCACTAAAAACATAAATGTCAGTGTGAGTATATCAACAAAACCATCTTGTAATAATGTGGAAGATATACTTACTCATTCACTATGACTCTTTATGAAATCCTAACAATTATGGTAATGTCAATTATGCTTAAAAAATACCCTAACCTCTAAAGTTATCTAAACCGACCTTTGATACCAACTATAATGCCCTAGCCTTAAACCTTACTTAATCTTGAGTTATTACAAGATTACACATTGAGGATCTTTTCAGGTTGAGAGTTTTAGAGAATTAGATTATAAAACATGCATTACATTCCACATTTAAACAAAGTGGTTACATAAAAGATAGTATTCATTTTTCCCATCAATGAAAACATCTTTCAAATAAAACATGGATTCTTTCTTGAAACTTCCTTGACACTATCATCATATCATGTACCCTTCCCTTGACCTGTGAAAAACATTTCAAAAACTTGGGATAAGTATAAAACGCTCAGTAAGGGATATAAAAATATGGAAAGGAACATGAGTACATGTATACATAAGAATGAAATCATACTTACCCATAAAACATAAGCACTTTAACATACCTCATAAAATCATGAATAAATCATAGAAATCATAAGACATAAAATGTAACTTGAGGCATTCATAACATTCTTACGTAGGTAGTAACCCTCTTTGTTACATTTGGAATACCCACCATAGTATATTCCCTAAATCTATTCAGAGAAACCTTAACGTTTCACTCCTTCGCGTTACCCAATGCGTTGGAGAGCTATACCGGGCTCACCCGCCCTTAGTTTATCACGGAACCACCCATCTTCCTAATAATTCCCAAGAACCATAACATAATCGTATCACATAAAACATACATAAACGAAACATAACATTTCCACATTTCAATAACAGTATAACATTTTAAGATATTGAAATAATGAATCCATTCTAAAAACCATTATCCAAACCATATAAAACATTTAATAAAGATATTTTTGAATCAAATTGTCGCATACCACTTTGAAGCTTTTAATATTTTAAACCATTAATATCCATGTAAATAAATACTTAAAAACATTTTGAAAACATGGATATTAATGAGAAATATTTATAATAATAAATCATTAAAACATTTAAAATGATATTTTAGTTAAAGTGATTTTATCAAAATGAGAGACACTTGAAGACAATAATTGAGGAATAAAATTTAATTAGAACTTTATAATATCATGAGAATAGATGGATTCACGATATAATATTCCAAAGGACAGTATATAAACCATATAAGAGTGAACTGGTGCATAAAAACAATGAAGTCTCAATAGAAATGTAAAATGAGATGAAATCCATAATAAAGAAGGTATGCTTAAATAAAGGATAAATCAATCTCATAATTATGTGTGAAAAATATAAATACACCCAATATAAGTGGATATTGAGTTTAAAACAATAAAAGTTCATTCACACATATTCAAAGGGTGAAATATTCTATAACTATATGTTGAACCCAAAGAAATCGAAATTGGGTTAAGAAGTTCCCTTGGTAAAATTTGACAGCCTAACGGCGTCAAATAAAATTTTAGAAAAAGAGTTGATGAGAGAGATAAAGGGTATCCCATCACTTGGACATAAAATTTACGGAAATAAGGATATATAAGAACATATCCTCACATAATAATATGAAAATTAAAAGACATAACAAAAGAGGTCTTTTAAAAAGAGGAGGGTGAAAAGTTCCCTTACCGATTTGGGAAACTTTCGAAACGTACACACCATGAAAGAAGGGTCATACAACATTGATGTAAATAATCATCAACGAAATTATGTTACACTAAGATTAGAATAATGGATAGTAAATACACCACTCAATGGAAATTGTGGCAAATGTAGCATAAATCTCATAGGAATAAAAGTGAGATGAAAAATCCCTTACGAAAACTCGGCAGCCTAACGACGCCACTTAAAACTTCCAAAAATGGATTGATGAGAGAGAATAGGGTCTCTCATCATATGAACATAAAAATTACAGTATGACTAATATAAAATAAAATCCTAATCACAAAAAATATAAGCGTAAAAGGAGTGACATAAAAGAGTGTACTTAAAAAGAAAGAGAGGAGTAGGATCCCTTACCTCGGGTCTGACTTGACTCGATCATTCTTTAATCTCCTGAATAATAAACATGAGTTAATTTCTAATTCCTTAAGAACCTTTTTCAAGTTCATTATTACTTTTATATCACTTATTTACATTTTATAAACATTATATAATCATTTAAGTTAATAATGTTTGCTTTGTTGATATTTGGTTCTTAAGTCGAAATAGGACTTCTTATAATTACATGTTGTTCGTGTGGTCAAAGGTTAATTATATCAAGAATGATATTCATGATTTATATATCATATATATCATATATATCCAGAATATACATGTATTTATAATATTACATAACATCTAGAGTTAAGAAATGAAATGCACTGTTCATGGAGACGGTAAGCCGTACGCACGCATGAACGCTACTTCCATTTCTATTTCATATTTAATGGAATAAAAAAATAATGATAAATAATAGTATTTTAATTCCTGTATGGTATCATATATAATATCATTAATTATATCATTTATACGTACCACATATGGTATTAATGAATCAAATCACTTTGAGGGGGCGGTAGTCCGCACTTCCTAAAATGAAGATATCACATATACCCATAATGGAAGCCATAAAGGTATTCCATAAATAAAAAATACAGAATCTTAAGGAAAAAATAAACATATTATATATCATATATAAATATAGTGTCATCTTAATGGCCACCTTTGATGGTGTTAAAAGAATGTTGAACAATCATCGTTTCGGGAGGCAGAAATTCGCCATCCACGGGAACAATATGTTCTTTAACCATTAGATGTAGGTGTGTGTAAGTGTAGCTCGAATAATTATTATAAAAACATCTTAGTATATGGAATATACTGGTGTTGTTACAAAATAATTGAATAAAAAGAGTTTAGGGGGCTGTAGAAGCAAAATAAAACAAAAGAACACAAGTGAAGACATTACCTTAAAATCAGGTAACTCTCTTTGGTGTGAGATGAAATGCTTCTTTGGGAAGCCTTCTGCCCAAAGTGAGGCTTCAAGGAGTAATAGAGGGAAGTAGAGAGATAAAATGGTCAGGGGTTGGCTGAGCCAAAGGCTTTGGAAGTGTGGGTAAGGAGGTAGAGGTGGGGGCCTTTTATAAGAGGAGAGGAGGGGCACGCTTGGAAAATAAAGAAATATTTCTTTATTATAGAATGCGTTTCAGATTTTAATGGTCCCACATTGATCTGTTTCGAGGATAAGGTGATAAGGGTTCGAAATCCACCCATACAATTGGTTTTGTACATGTGTGGGTCTTAGATTTTACATTATCTCTTAATTTTATTTAAATCGTTAAATAATGAGGTCATCGCTGCATCATCATGATGTCATAAATAATTTAATTTATTAAATGTCTAAAAAATATAAAAAACAACTATGATGTATTAAATCTTTTTAGCTTTACAATGACTCTTTATAGTCAAAATTCTGAATTGAATAACCCCATGTAAAAATTATTTTAGTAAAACAATTCATGTTTGTGTCATTTTAATTTTATCATTAAATAAAAAGGTATTTTTTTAATTTTTCAACCAAAGTTGCTCCCTGGGGTCCCCAAGTTGACCCATGGATTGTATTGGTCGGCCATGACTCATCCAATGAGGGTAGGACATGGGTCTAGGTCATTTAATTTTATTAAAACATTATTATTACCTTAAACTACACTAATTACCTCTAATCGCGATTGAAAACTTAATAAGTTACTACTCACCAAAAAAAGTTTTAATCCCATTGAAAAACATTTTACATCTTAATGACAACCATGTATGTCGGATTTTTGAAATTCAAAACACAAAGAAGGAAAAATTTCATTTAAACGGAAAATCAGTTTTTATAAGTACCACTTAGTGGTTTCACTATTCATCAAAAAATGACGTTTATCAGATAATTACCAAAATTTCACCCTAAGCTATATTTGATATTCCGAATTCAAAAATGATGACTATTTTAAAAAAATAAAAAACATAGAAGTTGCATTAATTAATTTAATAATTAATTCCCGCTGTCAAAATAAATAGCGTGTTTTTATGAGACAATATATATTAAAAGATTGACACTAGTTTAAGTCAAATTTCAAGGTGAAATTAATTACAATGACCACTATTTGATTAAATTGTAAAAATATATTATAATTTCACTTTAAAACCAATTCAAAAGATAATCTAATCATATAAATAAATTAGATTAAAAAGTGGTTTTGAATTAAAATACAACATTTTTCACTATTCATTAAAAATTGAACTTTTTCGGAAAAATACCAAAATTTTACACAAAGTAAATTTTGATGCCCCAATTATAAAGAAGAATTTTATTTTGTCAAATACAACACATAAAATTGTCAAAAAGTGTATTTAAAAGAGGTTCTCCATCAAAAGGCGGTTAATCGACCTTTTAAAGAATATTAGAAAGTTTACGCTTAAAATTGGATTCATTCGCATCTTTAATCCTCTAACATTTATTGTAAAAAGTAAAAATATTTGACAAACATATATAATCATTTTTTAGTTAGTTCTATTCATTCCCGCCATCACAACAACTAGGCGTTAACTACCATTTAAAATAATATTATTTTATTATTAGAGTGCAACGTAAGATTTCAAAGGAACTCGTTGTTGTGTATTGGGTAAGCTATCGATCATAGTGTTACCTTTAAATTAATATTGACATTTTATTCACAAATAGGGATAAATATAAAAATATCATATTCTTTATTTACCTGGGGTGTTACATTTGTAATTCATAAATATTTAATTAAATTTTTATTATAAAATTAATAAATAAAATGAAAATTTATTTGAGTAAAATGTACTCATAGTTTATCATTTATTTGTGTTATGATCATTACATATTTTTATGAGACCTTGATTAATCATTCAAGGTGTTATAAAATCAGTTATAGTTTTAAAATTGTTGTTTTCTTTAAATATTTTGGTTTTAATTAAAAATTACATTCATCATATTTATAAAATTATTATGATATAATGGTGTTCATTTTTTAATGCAACATATAAAAAAATTGTTTTGGTTAATTTTTTGTTTTTTTCTAAAATATATGAATTTTTGTGAATAGTGACATTTTGCAATTTACGAAATATGCTAAATAAATGAATTTATAGTTCATGCTTGAGTAATGGATAATGTAATTCTCTATTTGTTATAACTCAAAATAAATTTTTACTATATTAAATCACAATAACCAACACTATTTCTTTTCTTGTGAAAACTAATAATATGAATTTAAAAATAATGGAAAACCCCTACTCCCCTGCCCTATAAATAGCACCCTAACCCCCTCTTCCTCACACACCTCTAAAAATTTGAGAAATTTATAAAATCATACCAATACTCTTCCCAAGGATCTTATCCATTTCCAAATATTTCAGTTCTTTGAAATAGGCCAAATCCAATGGCCTTATGATGATATCAAAGAGATAATATCAATAGGTAAAAAACCGTTAGCAATTTCTTTCAAATTATTTTCAATTCATATTCATTTATTATAAAATAATAACCCCCCCATCATAGAGGTATGAACAATCCAGTATTATATATATATATTATATATTTTTATTATTTTTATTTAAAATTTAATCATCATACTTATTCTCTTCGGCCTTTTACTCTAAAAATAAAAACGTCATATGTGACATGTCGAAATACAGACATTGTGGACGATCTGTTTTCAATGTTCTTTTAATTATTTAAAATATTGTTACAAAAAAAATTAATGGATAAAATAGATTTTAAATATTATTATATAACATATTTTTGGTTCTATAATTACTTCATAAACATAATATTTTTTATATATAACAAAACAAGTTTTTGATTATCGAAGAACCGCCATAATGATCAAAACAAATATCATTAAAGATTTATCTAATGATTCGTCATAATATATGAAAGAAAAATGATTTATGGTATAATTTTATATTATTGTAACATATTAATAATTTTTTTTTTCATTAGTTGATATTTCTCTTCCATTCATCATTAAAATCCACTATGAAGCGACCATGGAAACCATTTAAAGAAGAAACCTGACACAATATAAATGAAATTATATAATTAATAATGTGTGGAAAGTTTTTATAAAATGCCCATCTAAGGTTTTATAAAAATTAATATGTGTCTATAAAATATTAATAACCCTATTTTAAATATTATAATGGAGTTTTATACATGTTTGAAGGAAGAGAACTCTAAGGTAAGAGAATTCTTAACCAAATTTCTATTATTTGGGTTATCCTTCTACTTTATTGATTATATAGTTATATGATTATTTTATGTAAATAATTTTAATTATATTATGTTTTATTTTTTGTATTTATAGTTTATACACATATTACATTAATTATATTAAATCTCATATCAATTATATGACATTTGTAAGGGTATTATCCTTAAAATTCCTTTATTAAAATTCTCTTTAACAAAATTCAAAAGAAATGTTTTTATGTAATTCTTCATGTTTTATGATTTTGTTATAGTTCTAATAAATTGATTATAATTAATGGTGGGACCTATATCTCTAGCTAATTCATTGTTTATATGTTTTTTGGAGGTCGGTCAGAGGGTTAATCCATGTGTAACTGGGATAATTATACAATAAGGAAGCCGTTGTGGTTACATTGTAAGGTAACCATGAGGATTTCAAATAATTAGTAATGTATGAGAGTTAAAATATTATGTTATTAATTCCCCAAGATAACTTTATGTTTTTATTGATACTTTCTAAGAAAATGTCATTTTTCACTAAGAAATTATATGTTACTTTATGGGTGGTATGTAATTAATTGTGAATATGATTTCTTATGTTTATAAGTATTCATTGAAAAATGGGTTATTTCCTTATTTTTTTTTATCTTATACTAATATTTTTATGATAATCACATGTTTTTAAATATTTTCTAGGTTATAAGGATGTGTAAGGATAATAAGTACATCAAGCTAAATGTTATGATGTTTTTTAAAATAGATCAAGTTATATTTGTAAATTATTATGTTTCGGATGAAATGGATAATGTTTTTTTGGTACCCAATTTTAATTCTTGTGGTTTGGTATGTAGGAATTATATCCTTTCATTCCAAATCTATAAATAGAAATGATCTTTGGTAACATACGTATATGAATTCTAAATAATTTAATTTATTATTTAATGTTAAGGCATGGATCCTTATATGTGAAAATGATTTACTTTTCATTGGATGGACATATTTATCATTTCATTGATAATAAATCATTGGTCAGTTCATAATTAAAACCAATACTACCCCTCCATGACAATTGATAAGGGGTCTATATAATAAAACACAATATGTTCCCAAAATCACATGAATTTCATCTTAAGGAAGAATGAATTTTTTTATCACACACATTCTCAAAAAACTAAATTAGATAAGATTCATATACATGAGATGATATCATAGTACACTTTTTAGTTTTTAATTATATTTAAATATCTAGTTGTTGAGGTTGTAATGTGGTATAAATTTAAATTATTTAACATAAAACAATTTGGCTATGGAAAAATGAAATATTACATTACTATTTTTAGATTGGATTGTATGTGTTCCTTGCACAAACTCAGTATAACATTCCACATTTCAAATAATAATCTCATGATATTTACCTTTATCATACGGAAAAATTGATCAACCAACAATCATCAACAATAAACCTCATATTAAAGAACTAGTTAGTTAATGTTATATACACCTTGAAATTATATCAATGTAGTGTGTGTGGTTTATATTATTGATTTTTATATCTATTTATATCTTTTTTTTAATTCCATCCAATAAATTTGGAATTTGGTTTAAAAATATCATTCATTTCTATAATTAATATAGTTACTATTCAATGAGGATAATTTCACTATGGTTATTTCCAAAGATTTAGACAAATGAAAAATCCATCTTCTTCGCTAGATGACTTTCTAGAATTGAAATTTGTATCAATATTTAATTTATTATTAATACCATGATATTGATTGGTGATTTCAATATCTATTTCAAAATTCATAGTACATTTAATGATTTATTCTTTTTAACATATGATTCTTAGAGAAAAACTCATTTTAAAAAATATGGTTTCCATCTACTCAATGTGGGACAAGTATGGCATTATGGTTCAATAAAAAAATAATAACTCAAATGTATTGTAAAATGTTCCTCAAATGTACCAATTCAAACTTCACCATTCTAAAAAATATTACAGAATTACATCTCTTTTATCATATAATGTACTGGGTGAATATAATTATTAATTTTGTTGTTCAAATAACCATACCACTCCATGGAGTCCATTAGAAACTATTTTATTGAAATCATGATGGGTGAAAACCATTGAATCAGTTATCATTTTAAATAATAAATTATAATAATAATCTTTCATATTACATATAATGTAGAATGGAAAATAAATTTTTAGTTGGTCTGAGTAATTAATTAGTAGATAGTTGATCAGTGTACTAAATAAAAGAAAATGACTGTTTCTTTGTGAAGGAATCACAAAAATTATGTTCTTACAATTTATGATTTGGAGGTTTAGCTTGATTAATTTCATAGTAATTATGTTTAATCATAGTAAAAATTTATTCCATTCCAACTCATGTATGATTTGTTTTTCATGGGAAAAATTAGGGAATTTTCCTCACGTTATATATTATAATGGTTACAAATTTTTCTAACTATTTAATGAAATTTAAAATATAGTATTAGAAATAGTAATCATAGTGGTAAATCATATTAACCAGAAAATAATTTATATTTTCCCAAATCTTGTCACCATATTCTCCGTATAAGAATCCATTGGATTAATCATTGTAATGGATGGAAATTATCGATTAAAATGCCTCAAAATAGATCATAATGAAAAGTTAAATTATCCTTAGCATACAACTAAATATTTTCATTCAATGTGTGTATTATGGGACCCTTCACCATGAAAAATAATGATAGAAATGATATATGAGACCAACATTATTTAGGGTTATCACCAATAGATAAATTTGGACGATAACTAATTCCACATGTATACTCAATAAATGAATTTTCTTTCTTATGCAATTTATAATTATTTATTTGGCATATCATTTTTATAACTTATATACATAGTCTTATCATAATGGTTATCTCCAATGTTTATCTTTCCAGTTTTCAAAATGTTACTAAGCCATTCCCTGATACAAACTATAACAACCCATACATTTAATATAAAAATATTGGATCTTATTATAAGAAATATACTTTTAATATAAATATGGTCCATGAAATAATAAAAATGGTATTAGATTTTGAAAAAAGAATACATAAAAAACTACTATATAAAAATTCCACAATATTTCCTATTATATTTTTTATAACTTTCACCCTTCATTGAATGTACATATAGAAAACATGTCTCCATAACCAAGTGGAGGGAATCATGAGAAACTGTATGATCATATTTTCTATAATGTTAAAAATAATTGGTATAAAAAATATCATAAGTGAGGATATGATAATCATAAGTAAATGTTAAAAACATTATGCAATTAGAATATCCTACCCATCAAGTTATATATCATTATCATAATACCTGGAATATTATTTTTCCAATCAATCGCCATAAAATATAACAGTGTGGAATCTGAATTAACAAATAATGAAACATGAGAACACATTAAAAGTATTATAAATAAGTATATGGTATACAGATAATAATAATAAAATTATTTATAATGCAATGATTATTTACTTAATAGTCATAGAGTCTTGGGTTCAATCCACATTCAATCATTTTAATAGATTATGTTCACTCCCAAGGCTTTCTTATTTGAAAATTTTGCATACTAAATTAGGTTTTCTCCCAATCAGGATAATTATTATCCCATGGAATATCCTTCTTTACCCCTTTAATTATAGGTGTATTTTATTATGGTCACATATATTAAGCATTTAAATTAAAATATTTATGTTCCACATGATTGTAAGACATTATTCATATCATCAAATTATAACCCATATAGAGGTTTAAGTTTTCATAACCATTTTATCACCATAATCAAGAATCATATAAAAAAATAAGATGGTAAATTTGGATCATACCCCTAATAAATAATATGATACATCAAAGGAGGTAGTCAAAGATATACATTATAAGGCCCCAACCATAATCCTTACTTAATCTTGAGTTATTACAAGATTACACATTGAGGATCTTTTCAGGTTTAGAGTTTTAGAGAATTAGATCATAAAACTGACATTACTTTCTACATTTAAACAAAGTGGTTACATAAAAGATAGTATTCATTTTTTTCCATCAACGGAAACATATTTAAAAAGAAAGCATGGATTCTTTCTTGACACATCCTTGACACTATCATCACATCATGTACCTTTCCCTTGACCTGTGAAAAACATTTCTAAAACATGGGATGAGCATAAAAAGCTCAGTAAGAGTTATAAAAATATGGAAAGGAAACATGAGTTCATATATACATTAGAATGAAATCATACTTTACCCATAAAACATAGGCATATCAAATCATGAATAAATCATAGAAATCATAAGACATAAAAGGTATCTTGAGGCATTCATAACATTCTTACGTAGGGAGTAACCCTCTTGGTTACATTTGGAATACCCACCACAGTATATTCCCTAAATCTCTTCGGAGAAACCTTAACGTTTCACTCCTTCGCGTTACCCAATGCATTGGAGAGCTATATCGCGCTCACCAGCCCTTAGTTTATCACGGAACCACCTGTTTTCATAACAATGCCCAAGAACCATAACATAAACGTATCACATTAAACATGCATAAAGGAATCATAACATTTCCACATTTCAATCACAATATAACATTTTAGTATATTCAAATAATGAATCCATTCAAAATGAAACCATTTCCAAAACCATTTAAAACATTTAATAAAGAGATTTTTGAATCAAAGTGTCCCATACCACCTTGAAGATTTTAAAATTTTTAACCATTAATATCCATATAAATAAATCCTTAAAACCATTATGAAAACATGGATATTAATAAGAACAAATATTTAAAACATTTAAAGCGATATTTTGGGTAAAGGGGTTCTACCAAAATTAGAGACATTTGAATACAATAATTGAGGAATAACATTTTTTCAGAACTATATAATATCATGAGAGTAAATGGATTCATGATATAATATTTCAAAGGACAGTATATACACCATATAAGAGTGAATTGGTGCATAACAACAATGAAGTATCAATAGAAATGTCAAATGTGATGAATTCCCTTATAAAGAAGGTATCCTTAAATTAAGGATAATTCAATCTCAAAATTATGTGTGACAAATATAAATACACCCAATATAAGTGGATATTAAGTGTAAAAAAATAAAAGGTCATTCAAAAATATTCAAAAAATGACATATTCAATAACTACATGTTGAACCCAAAGAAATCCAAATTGGGTTAAAAAGTTCCCTTGGTAAAATGCGACAGCCTAACGGCATCACTTAAAAATTTAGAAAATGAGTTGATGAGATATAAAAAGGGAATCTAATCACTTGGACATAAAATTTACATCAATAAGGATATAAAGTAACATATCCCCACATAATAGTATGTGAATTAAAATACATAACAAAAGAAGTCTTTTAAAGAGAGGAGGGTGAAAGGTCCCCTTACCGAGTTGGGTAACTTTAAAAACGTACACCACATGGAAGAAGGGTCATACAATGAAGATGTGAATACCCATAAATGAAATTATACTACAAAAAGTGTATAATAATGGGTAGTACATACACCACTCAAAGTAAATTGTGGCAAATGTAGCAGAAATCTCACGGGAATAAAAGTGAGATGAAAAATCCCTTACGAAAACTCGGCAGCCTAACGACTCCACTTAAAACTTCCAAAAATGGATTGATGAGATCAAATAGGGTCTCTCATCATATAGAAATAAAATTTATAGCAAGAGGAATATAAAAGAACATCCCCTATCATAACAAAGAGGAGGTTAAATGAAGTGACATAAAGGAGAGTACTCAAAAAGAAAGAGAGAGGTTAGATCTCTTACGAAAATTCGGCAGCCTAATGACGCCACTCAAAACTTCCAAAATGGATTGATGAGAGAGAATGTGGTCTCTCATCATATGAACATAAAAATTACAGTAATAGTAATATAAATTATCATCCCAATAACAAGAAAGATGAGATTTAAAAGGAATGACATAAAAGTGTGTACTTAAAAAGAAAGAGAGGAGTAGGATCCCTTACCTCGGGTCCGACTTGACTAGATCGTTCTTTAACGTCCTGAATAAAAAACTTGAGTTAATTTCTACTTGATTAAGAACCTTTTTAAAGCTTATTATTCATTTTATATCACTTATTTCCATGTTATAAACATTATGTAATCATTAAGTTAATAATGTTTGTTTTGTCGATATTTGGTTCTTAAGTCGAAAGTGGACTTCTTACAATTACATGTTGTTCATGTGGCCAAATGTTCATTATATACAGAATTTTATTCATGATGTAGATATCATATATATCATATATATCCAGTATATTCATGAATTTATAATATTACATAACATTTAGAGTTAAGAAATGAAATGCACCGTTCATGGAGACGGTAAGCCGTACGTACGCATGAACGCTACTTCCATTTCTATTTCATATTTAATGGAATTAAAACATAATGATACATAATAGTGTTTTAATTCCAGTATGGTATCATATATAATATAATTAAATATATCCTTTACACATACCACATATGGTATTAACGAATCAAATCACTTTGAGGGGGCGGTAGTCCGCACTTCCTTAAATGAAGATATCGCGTTTACCCATAATGGAAACCATAAAGGTATGCCATAAATGAAAAATACAGAAGCTTAAGTAAAACATAAACATATAAGATATCATATATAAATATATTGTCATATTAATGGCCCCCTTTCGAGGTGTTAGAATAATGTTGAACAATCATCGTTTCGGGAGGCAGAAATTCGCCATCCACTGAAACAGTATGTTCTTTAACCATTAGATGTAGGTGTCCGTAATTGTAGCTCGAATAGTTCTTATAAAAACATACTAGTATATTTATGATACTGGGTTTGTTACAAAATAAATTAATAAAAAGAGTTTAGGGGGTTTGAGAAGCAAAGTAAAACAAAATGACACAAGTGAAGACATTACCTTAAAATCGGGTAACTCCCTTTGGTTTGACCTCAAAAGCCTCCTTGGGAAGACTTCTGACCAATGTTAGGCTTCAAAGAGTAAGAGAGGGAAGTGGAGAGACAAAATGGGAAGGGTTTGGCCGAGCCAAAAGCCTTTGGGAGTGTGGGTAAGGAAGTAGAGGTGGGGGCCTTTTATAAGAGGAGAGGAGGGGCACTCTTGTAAAGTTACAAAAGGTTACTTTATTTTCAAAATAGTTTCGGATTTTAAAAGTCCCACATTGATTAATTTCAAGGATAAGGTGAGAAGGGTTCTAAATCCACTCATCCAACAGGTTTTGGACATTTTTAGGTCTTAGATATTACATTATCGTTCCATTTTATTTAAATCGTTAAATAATGAGGTCATCGCTGCATCATCCCGATGTCTTAAATAATCTAATTTATTTAATGTCTAAAAATTATAAAAAAATTACTATGATGTAGGAAATTTTTTTATCCTTCCAATTACTATTTATAGTCAAAAATATGACTTTTATAACCCCATGTAAACATTGTTTTAGTAAAACAACTCATGTTTGTGTCATTTTTACTTTAACATAAAATAAAAAGATATTTATGTCATTTTCCAACCAAAGTGGCTCCATGGAGTCCCCAAGTTGACCCATGGATTTTCTTGGTCGGCCATGACACATCCAATTAGGGTAGGACATGTGTCTAGGTCATTTCATTTTATTAAAAGAATATTCTTACCATATACTACACTAATTACCTCTAATCGTGATTAAAAACTTAATTAGTTACTATTCACCAAAAAATTATTTCTATCCCATTGAACCACATTTTACTTCTTAATGATCACCATGTATGTCAGATTTTTTAAATTCAAAACACAAAGATGGAAAAATTTCATTTAAACGGAAAAATTAGTTTTTATAAGTACCACTTAGTGGTTTCACTATTCATCAAAAATTGACGTTTTTCAGAAAAATCCAAAAAATTCACCATAAGCTATATTTGATATTCTGTATTAAAAAATGAAGTATATTTTAAAAAATTGAAAACATATAAGTCACATTAATTAATTTAATAATTAATTCCCGTTGTTAGAGCAAATAGCGTGTTTTTATGAAACAATAAGTATCAAAAGATTGACACTAGTTTAAGTCTGATTTCAAAGTGAAATTAATTCCAACGATAACTATTAGATTTAATGGTAAAAATATATTATAATTTCACTTTAAATCAAATTAAAAAGATAATCTAATCATATAAATAAATTAGTTTAAAAAGAGGTTTTGAATTAAAATACAACATTTGACACTATTCATTAAAAAATGAACTTTATCGGAAAGATACCAAAAATTTACACAAAGTAAATTTTTATGTACCAATTCTTAAGAAGAGTTTTCTTTGGTCTAGAAGAATGTATAAGAGTGAACAAAACTATATTTAATGACGGTTCTCCATCAAAAGGCGATAAGTTAACTTTTAGTGAAAACTAGGGCATATACGCCTAAAATTGAATTATTTCCGCATTTTAAGCCTTTATCTTTTATTGGATAAAAGTAAAAACATTTAAAAACATATATAATCATATTTTTTGCTATTTCTATCCATCCACGCCAATACAACGGCTACATGTTAAGTACCATTTAAAATAATATTATTTTATTATTAGAGTGCAACGTAAGATTCCCAAGAAACTCGTTGTTGCGTGTTGGGTACGCCATCGATCATAGCGTCCCCTTTAAAGTCATATTAATATTTTATTCAAAAATATGGATAAATATAAAGATGTCATATTCTTTATTTACCTGGGGTGTTACATAAATACCATTAAAATATCGCATGGACACATTATTAGAAAAATATTATTTTTATATGAAATAACATATTTATAATATAAAAATGTAAAAAGATATTAAATAAAAAAATATTATATGAAAAAATAGAGAAGGATAATGGAATAATCACATATATTATCGTTAATGAAGGAATAGAAATATGTTTAGGCCCTTTTATTAAAAATAATATTTCATTTTTTCCTTACAAAATGAAAATACTACCATATTGAGAAATTGAGAAGGATACCTGTAATAATTTTTAATGAAAGGAAAATATATAAAAAAATAAATTTAAATATTCATTGTAGAATATTAAAAAAATCATGAAAACATTTCAAATAAAATATTGATATTGATGAAATGATTCTAGACTGAGTGGATAAAATAACATACTTTAACTTGAAAGAATTATATCATTTGATTGAGTAAAAAAATATTGGAAAATGAAATAAATCATGATTCTTATAAAATGAACTAGAGGTTAATAATATAAATAATAATTGGGATAAATTAAAAATAATATTTCATCATCATAACATTTTATCATTTACAATACCGATAAAAATGAGGTTATAACCAAATAACCTTAACTCAAGTATATCGTTCATCATAAGGTCTCTAACCACCAATATAATAAATATCAATTTTATTATATGAATATTATAATACATGATCAAACATGTGATAACTCATATAGTTTCATTATAATTGTTTTTCCCTGATTAGTTTTCAATAATACATTATCGCCATCAATTCATATGTTAATTACTTTATTTTAATGTATTTTTTATGGTTATTTTGGTGCATAACATTTGAAATTGGTTATTTCATATATAAAATTTCAAAATTGGTATAAATATAATATATATTCATTATATAAATATTCATATACATTCATATAAATAGGTTCTGAAAATGGAATATATCACATCATGGAGATGGTAGCCCATACAGAGGGAAACATGATTTTTAATTTTATAATGTACAGGTTGAAAGAATGATAAAATTAAATTCTACCTCTTATAAGAATACAGATAAAATAACTTTCTTATATATAAATTAAATATAACATAATAACCACCCATTAACTATTGGGATGTAAAATTAAGTATATCATTGTGTGGAATCTATGACTATATATAAACTTGATTGATATTTTTCCCCATATGAATGATTAAAATTTGTAATAAGTGTTTCCATCATCTTAATATCATCAAAATATATTAATTATACTATATTAATCATGTTTCTATTTATAATACATTTTTATTAGTTGTAATATAATAAATAAAATTGAATGATCTAAGTTAATATACATACCTCTTCTTTGAGAGACCAACAATGGAATACTCCATAAGCCTCAGGTGATTGATAATAAGTGAATAATAAAATATTTAATATGAATTTTTTTATTCAATGATGTTTATGGAGAATGTATATCCATATATATGATGCTCAGATCATGTAAATAATGAAGTATAATAGGTTCCATTTTATAAGTGAGAGGAGGAATGTCCTGTAATTTGATAAAAATATACAAATGATTTAAGGAAACATAATTTCAAAGTAGGAAAAATGGAATCATGTTTTTAGGAAGGATGATATATGTATTATATGAAAGAACAAAATATTAATTTTACCTTTTTGGGGAATGTTCTACACTTATATCTTTTCTTATCCCCCCATCGGGTAATCCTATTTTAACCCTGATGACCGTAACCAAAATTCAAAATTTTTCAATATTCATGAAGATAACATATTATGTTGATTGTATTCAAAAATTTAAATTATTATTTTTGGACATAAAAATTCCATTTTACAAGATATAATTTCTATAAGTGTCTGAATTTAGATTTAATAGATGTGACACCCCTATAAATACATGTTTTAGAAGAATGAATCATTAATCATAAGAAATTTTTTACATACATTCCATTCCATGAAAAAATAATTTTAATAATAAAATATCTGATTTAAATTATAATTTATAAATTTAATTTGACAAATTAATCAATGTGTATTACATTAATTTATGAAGATAAAAAGATATTGTGAATTAAAACTCAAGTGTTATAAAACATTTGTATTTATTTATGAATATTTACTTATGATATAATAATATATAATGATGAATCATATATAATTAATTATATTTTTCATAATTAAATAATTTTTATCTTATCTTAAGGGAAAATTAAATACATAATGGGTTCATTACATGAAATGAAATTATATTTCTTATAGAAATCATTATTTCCCTCTATTCAATAGAAGATAAACCATCTCTCTAATATTATAAAAATTAATCCCAATAAAAATATTGAAATTATGATTTCAAAAATTATATTTATTTAGTCAAATAAAATTTATAAAAGTCAAACACATTATTTTTAACATTTTTAATAAAACATAAGTTAAAATCTATTTTCGAATAAAAATTATTTTTGATGTGTAAATTCACATTAATGAAATCTTATTATTTATTTAGTAATCATTAATAAATACATTTGAATTATTAAAAATATTTATATATTTTTTTATAATGTGTTTATTTCTGTTGATTCATTCCATTTTACCAGTTTTTCTATAATTTTTTTCTATATTTCATCTCATATAGATTTGGGATTCCATGTACAAAAAACTATTTAATTATCCCTATTTAATTTCAATGGAAAAACATATAAAATAAATGGGTGTTATAACATTTAATTATTTTTATGATGTCTAATTATAATTCATGTAACCAGATTCATATATTCGTAAAATTATTTTCATAATCATATA
This sequence comes from Viscum album, assembly GCA_963277665.1. Taxonomy (NCBI): domain Eukaryota; kingdom Viridiplantae; phylum Streptophyta; class Magnoliopsida; order Santalales; family Viscaceae; genus Viscum; species Viscum album. The sequence continues at coordinate 1,550,024,199 of OY728146.1, read as the reverse complement.
TTTATGATTATATGTTACTATGTGACATTGATTATTATGGTCACTCATGTACATATATTAATTTAGGTTTCCTTTTTTTCTTATTATGGAAATAAATAAATGCATAATTATCTCACACATTATTTAATCAATAACACCTTATGATTACATATATTATTATTATTATAAATTTTATTCTATATACTATTATGGACTAAATAAATAATTTATAATGTCTTACATTGATTATTGATAGATAAATGTGATTTTCAATTTATCGAATACTCTCTATCATATTATATAGATAGTTTGTTATTTTTATCGAAGTAGTGATGTAATATTTATTATTGAGATTTAGGAATCAGTATTTTACATTATATTCATGGAATAATGGGGTCTATCATAGTTATCATAGCATCTAAGAATTTTATAATAGAATATTTTCATTACTTTCTTGGTAAGAAGATAAACCATTAGCTACAAAAAAAATTTCATCGTCATTTTCCATATTTAATCCATATAATTTGACCACCTAATGAATCATACCTAACCAATTCTATTCATGTGTATCCTATTTTTATCCTAATTTTCATACCCTTATAGAACCAAATCATTCTACATATTCAGAAAAATACTTCATTATTGGTTTTATATTTCAAAAATAAATAATTTTCCATCCATTGAAACTATGATTCAGGTAACAATTCATTGATAAAATTCCATATCATTAAATTAATGAAATATGTTCATTCATATTATAGAAATAATTTCTCATATATTTGATGTAATAAATATTATGTAATAATATATCTAATTTACAATGTCATTAAATAGAGTCCAAAAAACAAATTTATTCTTATAACCTAAAAAATAAAATGATTACCAATGTTTTTTACAAAAATTTTCATTATAACTATTGTATATGGTATGTAATTGTGTAGTAATGTAGTAGATTAATCAGAATAAACTTTAAATGATATTGAATTGTCCTAGAAACCTAGAAATGTCTAGAACATGATGAATAGAGTAATATTCATAATCATGAAAAAATAATTGAACTATATTGTTCCCAAATTATTGGGAATAGAAAACAATGATCACATTGATCTATCATGATATATTTTGTTATATCGAGTAATTTCACCATTATTATATATATTTTACATGATCAATTGATGAAATTTATTAAATAATATAATATGTATTGGGTAACATCACATATTCATTAGAAATATATTGAAATATAAAAATAATAAATGGTTTTAAATCACCCCATTTCCATTTACAATTATCAATGTTGTCATACCAAATTTATATCAACAATAAAATTTTAAAAAAATTATATCTTATAATGGTTATGATATTGTCCCCAATCTATAATTTATTTATTACATGTGTCCCAAATATCTAATAAATTCCATATAGAATACAGGGAATAATATTAAAAACGGAGGTGGTTTGATTTATTCCATGTAAATTAATTTTCAAATCTCATACATCATGTGGTTGATAAATTAAAATGTTCATTAAAATAGGATTAAAAATTTACATTTCATCTCAACCAAATCCATCTTTTTCCATTGAATAGTGGTATTAGATAATACTACTAAAAATCTATAAAAAGAACAAGCCAATATATATTTATATTTGTTTTGATGACTAACATACCATTCTTTTTGGGTCGCCTTCCACTAGCTTTCATGGCTATCTACCATCCATGTTATATGGTATACATAAAAAAAATTCAATAATTGGGTGTCATGAATTGCATCCAACCCCCCCCCCCCCCCCTTCAAAACCTATTCCAACCACTAATTTTTAATACCTAACACAGTAAATCCCACTAAACCAATTTTAAACCTCCATATTCCTTCTAGATCCCTAAAAAACATAAAAAAATTCATATTAAAATTTTGAAAATAAATAAAATTCGGTGAAACCTATAAAAATTGAAACCATTAAAATTTATAATAGTGATCTAAAATAATTTATACGTCGTTTATTAATTTAAAATTATTTCTTATAAAATTAATTCCACATTTTTTATGATATTATGAGTAAATTAAAATTATAATATAATAAATCCAAATAATGTTTTTAGTTAGTTATTTATAAAATTATAATTATTTAAATAGTCCGAAAGTATTATTCATTAAGGATTGTATGTATTTTTTGTTATTTCAAAATGAAAATTTCATTTTTAACTATATAGAGGTTATTGAGTTTGTACACATGATATATAATATAACAACCACAACTCTACTTACCCTCAATATCATGTGAGTATATATTGTAATGATAAATATCCTCATGATGGGGTGTTGTATGATGTGATTAGTTTTTAATTAATGCATGTAATATTATTCAAAAAAAATACATCAATTCAAGTTAATATATAACATAGGAAGATCCTATAGTGTGTTGGATGACAAATTATCCACATGATTGATCAATAGGTAGAATAATACATATGATTTCATCAATATTTATTATCTGTTATCATGGATGGATAATTAATAAATATGTATTTTCAAGATATGTTATCTCATAGGATAGTTAAAAATCATTCAAATTCTAACATAAATAAATTTATTATGATTTGAATCTAATTATACAAGACAATATTATTCAATTTAAAAATATAAATTAATTAAAAATCATTGTAACGCGAGTTAGAAATTATTTACATTGTATAAAAAGTTTAAAATAATCCAATGAATTATTATTTACTAAAATTCATCTGCCTAATATTTTATAATGTATTGGAATTTATGTGTCCTCATTAGAGATTATTTAGTGTGTTTTTTATTTTTGGACTTCTTTTTAGAGTGGATGAATGAAATAACTAAAATATTCCACAAAGAAGTATCCATAGTATACATTGATCAATTTTAGTGGAGTATAGGTTAGTAAATCCAATATCATCACATAAAATAAATACTAATCTTCCCAATTTAACTATAATAATTAATTACTGTTCATTGATAGGAAAAATGATGAAATTGATATTATATATAGGGTAATACTATATAATTTCTAATGAAGAATAGTTTTGTGGATCTTTTGATCTAAAATATTCATTTGATTGATCATATTAAATGCAATGGATAAAATTGATTGGGAATTTAATAAAATAGTGGGATATATTTAAGATTAATAAATAAATATTGTCAAAATAATTTATAATTAATATATAATTACTAATTAGTGATGTGTTGGATTATTTAATGTTCCGGTAATATAACAGAATTAGTTTTATAATATTTCTTAAATTAACACATCATACGAGATAAATATTTCCAAATGTGGAATAAAAACATGTTCCTAATACTATGAAATGGTATAAAATTTTATATTTTAGAGTATCCACTAAATGATTTAACATGATCCATTATAGGATAAACATTAATAGAGAAAATAGATAAATCTCCAAACAGACCAAATTCCCATCATTGATTTCCCTATGACGAAGAATCTATAAGTTCATCAAAAGAAATATCTGGGTATCAATTTTCCCTGAATATTACTGTTATAGATGTAACACAATTCTTTGAGAAGTATTGCTTGATTCCACTAGAAATTATAACCTTATGACATAAAAATAACCATATAAAATATATAAATAATATCAAACATATAATAACCAAAAAAACTCATTTGAAACAAAACTATCTAAATGCAGTATAAAACTATAACAGAAAAAATACATCATAAACTAGAATACCAAATACTACTATACACGAAATTTATGTACAAGAAAACTAATGAAATAAAACACGATCACATTAATAAATATTATTCTAAATATATATATATATAACTAATCCCACTATAGTACCAATCCTGAATTGAAATGTGAAACCATATGATTTATCTTGTATTCATTGATGTGTGGGAGAAGAAGTGTGGTATTATAAAAAAAGTGAGAAGTTCAATTAATATAGTATGTGGACTTCCACTCCCAAATTAGATTGTAAGCACTACTTTTAAAATAAAAAAATAAACTACATTTTTATGAAATTTGATATAAATTCCAATGTCCTAATCAACTCATTACACAAAATCCCAAATCATTTTCTTATTTGAAATCAAAAACCAAAACCGTGTTCCAAGACTCATCCGACATTTTTCCAAAATCCAAAGTTAAAATCTAATATATAAGTGAACCCAGTTCAAAACAATTTAAAATCATATTAATAATGAAATATAAATGAAAAACCATATCCACAAAGTATGAATACATTGACAAATTGAATCCATCAATGAAAAATATTAAAGATCAATAACATAGTTGGGTTGGGAAGCAGTGAAATGAAATAGAAAGAAATCAAATGGTGTAAAAAACATTTCATATTAAAAAAATTACCAATTAGAGGGAGTATACATACCCATGTGGGACATTTCTATAATCATATTTTCATGTTCCTATGTCTATAACCAAATTGTATACCTTGCCAATTATAATTGATGGTACTTTACTATGCCTTGTAATATAATATCTTATTTAAGACATATAATTGAGAATATATATTAACCATATATCATCCCTCACTGGGAAACCTTTTATCCCATGATGATAATATATTATAGATGGTGTATCCTTAGCACATAACATATCAACCAATAATCACATAATGCAACCCCATGTTCTTATCCACCCTCCATACACAAAACAACGAAAAAAACTATTCAAGAACAATATAATACATATTGACATAATTTTTTGAGGTATTATTTAGTGGAAAAAACATTTTAAGAAAACCAATATAATGTTCTAATAAATAAATATTTATTTACAAATTGTAATAGATTTCTAGGAAAATATTCATTCCCACACTATATTTTAAAAAACAATAGAAAGGGGAAAAACATTATAGATCAAATATTTTCAATTAAATTTACATTTAATTTAATTGTTTTAAACCCAAAATATTGTTACTATAAGATTAATTACTTCAATTTTATGATATTGGTATTATTTTGAGATGAATAGTAAAAATGCCTTGTTTCAGATTTTTATCTATTTTCAGTTATTTCTATAGTTTGGCCATAACATATTCTACAGAAACATAAATTTCGAAATTCTTTTTTTCCAGATTCTACCCATATAGGTATTCATTAAATCTTTTTGAACCAGAAGTTGAATCGAACATATGGAAGCTCCAAATAAGATCACAAGTTGTCTCAAGAAAACTGTTTAAAATTCTTCCAATTTGTGGTGTGGGATCCATAACTCATTCTTGGTGGGGCCAATTGTAGTGGAATTCGGTTTTTGGACACGCTAGGGGTTGTGGAATATCTTTCATGAAGGAAAGACCATGTGAATGTTTCATTTAGGGGGAAATTAACGCTTCTTAATATGTGGGATGGCATTTTGGAGAGTCGGACATGATAGAATAAATGGTCGTAGAAAATGAGGATAACTCTCGGAATACATCTCCAAATCTGCAGCGATTTTTAGGGGAAACTCCCAAGGGAATTCAGAACAAAATTAAATAAGGGAGAAACACGCTAAGATGTTATTTAATGTGGCTAAAACACAACAAAATTTGGGGGAAAAATTCTGGCTATAAAAGGAGGAGAGTTCCACCCCCTCAAAGCATCTCTCATACCATCCCATTTCTCCTAGGACATCAAGAAGAAAAAAATTTGGATTAATATTTTGTTTATTTTATTTTTCATTCTTTTATAAGGGCTTTTTCTTCCCCATTCATGTAGATTACCCTTACCATTGTGGGGTAAAAATTTGAGTGACTGGGGATGGGTTGGTTTTCTATGTTGTAATTCTTGATTTCATGAAGGTAATTGAATTAAATTTCTTTCTTCTTCATATATGACTTCAATTTCATATCGTGGATTTGATTATCAAGTGCAATCGTTCTTGAATTTTAATTCTATTGTTGATTTTTTCCTTAGTAAAATAATCATTATCTCCCTCAACTAATTTTTGGTTTATATACAATGGAATAGACAAGGGATTAGTGATGAAGTACTCGACGATCGTCAGTACTTGTGAAAGTTGTAGTGAATGTTCGTGATTGTTTGGGATAATCAAAACCTGATCGGGTATTGCCAATGTTAATTAAGGATATTCAATATAACTATTTTACACATGGAAGTAGAGTTGACCAAATTGAGATCTTGGTAAGGTTTGATCTCACCATCATAATTTCACCAAGGAAGTGAGAGGAAATGATTGTGAAAAAACTAACTTTAATCAACTAAAAAGAAGAGTTTTGAATTTAATTGAATGAGGATAGAATTATAATTAAGAAACCGAACCCAACCTAATCACCCTTTTTAATATCATAGTTCTTCATTCATATGAATTTCAAATTTCATTTCAAAAACCCAAAATTTTTACCCTCGTTTAAAAATGAAAAACTTATTCTGTGTTCACTCCTCTTCAAGAGACTTCCTAGGATTAATAACTAGACTACACTTAGGAAATTTAAAAATTCTTTTTTCCATGCCCTACGACAGGTGAGCATCAAACTTGGCGTCGTTTCCGGGGAGGAATTTCAACAACAAAAATCCAAATTGTATGAAACAAAACTCAAAAGAACCATTAATTGAAAATATCCCTAAATCGAAAGAACATTAACCCAAGTAAGAAAATGAAATATACCGGAAATCCCGGAAGAAATGGATCTCTTAGATTCAAGTGATACTCTTAGTGTTCCTTATGAACCTGAAATAATGGCTAGAAATCCCAGCCAAACCCTATGTGATCTATATGCACCACAAATTTCCATTCAAAATAACCAACTAATTGCACCCACTAAACCGAATGATTTTGAATTACATTTCAATATGATTTCTGTTCTTCCAAAGTTTCATGGTCTTGAAGGAGATGAAACAAGTCGACACATTCAAGAATTTAGATACACTTTCTCAAGCTTCAGGCCAAGAGGATCACCCGAAGAAAAATTTTAGTGGATGGAATTCCCTTTCTCACTCAAAGGAGCTGCTAAAGAATGGTTGTAAAATCTAAAACTAGGGGATATCAATTATTGTGAGGACCTAAAAAAGGATTCATTCAAAGTTTCATTCCCACATTGTGGAGCACGACCATTAAGAAAGAGATTTATATTATATGACAATCAACTGTAGAAACCCTCTACGAGTAGTGGGATCAGTTCAAGAAGCTATGTTCTAGCTTCTCACATCATGAACTGGAGGAACACCAATTCCTTGTGTTCTTGTACCAAGGAATTATGGATAATGATCGAAATATTCTAGATGCCTCATCTGGGGGGATCCTTGATTGACAAGTTGACTACAAATATCAGAGTACTAATAGAGAAGATTTTTCAAAAATGAAAACAATTTGGACTTAGAGGAATGGGAACCTGGGGGATACATGAGGTAAAACATCTGATTCATCTACATTGATTGAAACAAAAGTTGATGAACTTTCAAGGTTATTCCGTCAAATGGTTGTAACTCACGTAAATGGAAAACAATATTTAGCTCAGGTATGTGGTTTATGTTATTATTCAATTCATTATACTGACCAGTTCCCTGAGATACTTGGGAGAGAATACTGTTATGTGGCCTTTCAACCAAGAAAATTCCAACAAAATCTGCTCCATCAACGCAATGACCAACAAGGATACGAGAACCAAAAAAACCAGATGAGATTATTTTACCAGCACCCCAGTCAACCTCCTTACCACAAGCAGCAATACCAGTACCCCCTCCCTTCTAACAATCCTATAAATATCCCTTCCGACAACAACAATCCTTTCATCCACCACCATTTTAAAGAAAAACATATGAACAACCATCCACCAACACAAAACCTTTTGTGGAACAGCTGCAATACAAGTATGATGGCCTTACAGATAAGGTTGACAAGATGGAAGACATAGTGGAAAGTGTTGTTGAAATCATGTCCAAGAATCTAGGGAAGCTTCCATCCCAAATAGTTCCAAATCATAAAGTGTATATTAGTGCAATCATAATAAGAAGTGTAAAAGAAATCCCACCTCCATCCAACCCTGATCCTGAAATAATACCACCTATTCTAAGGGAGAATGATTCATAAAATCTTATGAAAATCCAAAAAAAAGTAGAAAAGGAAGAGGATGAGGAAAATGATAGGATAGAGAATAAGAAAAAAGAAATACCAATGAAAAGGAAACAAAGGGAGAAGAAAGACTTACCCCCACCATTTGAAATTGGATTATCGAATCAACGAAATTGCAGGAATACGCACTTCAAAAATAAATTCTGGACACCTTCCAGAATGTGAAAATCAATATCCCCCTACATGAAGCTATTAAAAAATTTCCAAGGTAAGAAAAAAATTTAAATATCTTTTCACCAAAAAGAAAAGGCTTCATGGTAATGAAAGAATCAACTTGGGGGAAGTGTCTCAGCCCTTATCACAATGAAGATTCTAACCAAATTTCAAGATCCAGGGATGTATTCCAATCCATGAAAAATTGGTTCATTAACTTTCAATAATGCATTGTGTTTTCTAGGTGATTCAATTAATATATTTCCTGACTCAGTATACACTTATTTACAGATGTGATAATTGAATCCCACAAGAGTGGTGGTCCATCTTGCAAAAAGATCCATAGTTTTCCCTGTAGGAGTTTTGGAGGATTTACTCATTAAAGTCAAAGATATCTTATTCCCAATAGACTAATACATGCTCAATATGGAAGAAGAAAGGATCATGTCACATTCACCCATCATTTTTTCGATACCATTCTTGAAGATAGCCAAAACCATCATCAATGTCCATGAGGGGACAGTCACCGTGGAGTTTGGAGAGAGCACGGTCCACTTCAATATTTTGGAATCCATGAGCCACCCATCGAATGATCACTCACTCTTTTCACTTTCCCATGAAGTTGGTACAAAACCTATTAAAGAATGAGGACCAATATTTAGAAGATAGAAACGTCAATTTTGTCTCATCCCTAGAGCATCCCCCAGATCTAGAACTCAAACCACTCCCCACTGATTTTAAATATTTATAACATAGAGAAGGATAGAAACTACCAGTTATAATTGATATTAATCTCTCTAATAACCAAGAAAAATTATTTATTTAGATTTTGAGCAAGAATTTCTAGAAAATAGGATGGAGCTTAGGTGATATCCTAGGAATAAACCCAAAAATAGGCTCACATAGAATTTTTATTGAGGTAGATTCCAAACCTGTTAGACATCCCCAAATGAGATTGAATCCCATATTTATGGAGGTTGTGAAGAAAAATATCCAGAAGCTCTTGGAAGCTGGGATCATCTATCCCATTTCATATTTACAGTGGGTTAGCCCTATTCATGTCATTCCTAAAAAAACTGGCCTGACCACTACAAGGAATGAAAAGAATTAGTTAATCCCAATGAGAATTAAAAATAGCTGGAGAGTGTGCACTGATTTTAGGAAATTGAACCAAGTCACTTGAAAAGATAATTTCCCCATCCCTTTCATTGACCAGATGTTAGAAATATTGGTAGGGAGAACTCATTATTGCTTTTTGAATGTATTTTCAGGTTTCTTACAGGTACCAATTACTCCTGAGGATCAAGATAAGAAAACATTTACATGTTCTTTTGGTATATTGTCATATAAATGAATGATATTTGTATTATTTATTGCTCTAGGTACATTTCATAGGTGTACGGTGAGTATATTTTTTGATCACATTGAAAATTGATTGGAAGTTTTCTTAGATGATTTCATTGTTTTTGGAGATTCCTTTTATCATTGTTTTAAAAATTTGGGAAATGTTTTGAAAACCTACATTGAAAAAAATCTTGTTTTAAATTTTGAAAAGTGTAATTTCATTGTTCGAAGATAAATTGTAATTGGTCATGTCATTTCCCAACATAGAATTGAAGTGGATAAATCAAAAATTGAAGTGATAAATTTATTACCATACCCTACTTGTGTGAAACATGTTAGATCATTTTTTTAGGACATCCATGATTCTCCAGGTACATTTTAATGGTTCGTGTAGGAAATCTTTTGATGAGTTGAAGAAGATATTGATTTCACCACCCGTGATGCAACCTCCAAATTGGGAAGAACCATTTAAAATACTCTATGGTGCCTCAAACCAAGTAGTTAGAGCATTACTTTCTTAGAAAATTGAGGGCATAGCACAAGTAATTTCATATGCCTCGAGAACCTTAGATGAGGCCAAATTAAATTACACAACCTCGGAAAAAGATTTCTTAATAGGTTTTTTTCTTTAGAATGATTTAGATCATATCTTCTTGGAACTAAAATAACTATACTCTCTGATCATATAGAATTCAAGTACATAATGATGAAATATGATGCTAAACCAAGGTTAGTGAGATGGATGATACTACTGTAAGAGTTCAATATAGAAATCATTGATAATAAGGGATCTGAGAACCAAGTGTCTTATCACTTAATTAGACTACGAGACACCATTGAAATTGAAATTCTAAAAAGGGACCCTCTTAATGATCAAATTCCAAAAAAGCAGTTGTACTTGATTGAAGGAGAAGTGCCTTGGTATGCTGACATGATCAATTTTTTTTGTAATATCTCATGTCCCATTTAATTTCAATTCTCACCAAATTCAAAAAATAAAAGAGGAATCTAGGTATTACATTTGGGATGATCCATTCTACTAGAATATTTGAAATGATCAAGTAATAAGAAGATGCTTACCTAAAAGTGAAGTTAAATCTGTCTTTGACTGTTGCCACAATTTACCTTGTGGAGTCTACTTTGGACAGCAATGGAAAATAAGGATGGTTTTAGAATTTGGAATTTATTTTCCCACCATTTTTAAAGATGCTCAGGAATTTTTCAAAATATGTGGAAAATGTCAATTTTCAGGAAATATTTCAAAGTGACATGAAATGACCCAAAATACATTGAATTTATTTGAAATTTTTGAAGTTAGGGGGATATATTTTACAGGACCTCTCCGAATTTCATTTGGAAATTATTATATATTTCATACAGTTGATTATGTTTCCAAATGTGTGGAATCAAAATCCACAAGGACTAACGCTGCTAAAATTGTTTGTCATTTTGTCAGGTATAACATATTTTGTAGGTTTGGAGTGCCCAGAGAAATCATCAGTGATCAAGGGACTCACTGTAATTAGAGAATGGAGACTTTGTTGAAAACGTATGGGCTGCATCATAATACATCAACTCCCGATCATCCACAGACTAATAGGAAAGCTGAAGATTCCAACACAGAAATCAAGGGAATTTTGGAAAAGGCCGTTAATCCAAATAGAAAGGATTTAGACAAAAAGTTTGGAAGACACCTTATGGGCTTAAAGGACAACCTTGAAAACCCCGATTGGTATGAGTCCATATAGGCTGATTTATGGGAAAAGCTTCTAGCTACCTATGGAATTGCAGCATAAGGCATATTAGGTTGTGAGGAAAATGAATTTGGACATTTAATGTGCTTTGAAGGAAAGAATATTGAAGTTTCAATAGCTGGAAGAAATAAGAAGGGAAACATTTAAAAATTCCAGGATTTACAAAGAATGAACAGGAGTGTCCCATGAAAAGATGAGCCAACCAAAAGACTTCTATCCTGTAGAAAAAGTGTTGTTATTCAACTCAAGACTCAAGATGATGCCAGGTAAACTTCGTTCTAGATAGGAAGGTCCATTTATAGTTACTCAAGTATATCCTTTTGATGCTGTACAGATTATGAAGGATGGAGAGCGGGATCCATTCATTGTGAATGGGCATAGGTTGAAGAAATTATTTGGGACCCTTCCATCAGAGCAATTGGAGGAGATCACACTCCTCTAACCGACCTATCAATACGACTCATGAGGTTTCACCTCACCTTCACACTTTCTTGATGTTGTGATTCATTTTAAAATTGGCTTACAGGTTAAATCCACTTGAAAGCATTAAAGACACTGCATCATTTATGTGTGGTGGAGAGAACCTTTTTAGTTTAGGATTTCTATATATTGTGTATTTTTTTAAAAAAAGAGTGTTTTCAAATTTTTGTGTGTTTATTTTTCAATTTATGGTGTGGTTTTTTGAGAATTTTGAGTTGAATTGATTATCTTTACCATTTTTGAATCCCATTTCAATGAGTGAACCAATCTATTCCATGAAACTGAGCTTAAATGAGTGGTGAAATGGCTTTGTTTCGAGTTCAAATATTTAGGAATTTCATAAAAACTACACTATTTTTTATTGAATCCCATGCTAGATTTCACTTTCTATATCATTTAAATAACTATATTGTGAGGATTATGAGCCATTTTGGTCATATTCTTTTCATTCACCTCATTTCATTAGAGAACTAGACCATGCTTACATTAACCAGAATTTGATTTATTCCTTTCAAAACATGAGGGTTTGGGGTACGTTTGTTTTAAATTATTGAGTAATTTATTTTGTTTGAATCCCCCTTTTCAAAATAATCCTTTTCATTATGTCCAACTTTATATATTAATCATTTTATCCTCTAGTATCCATGAATAGCCTTTGAGGTTTTCCGTATTACAATAAATGTTTTCCTATCCAACCTGCTATTGAAGTGAAATTCCATGATATAGATGAACTTAAGTGTAGTGGAATATGTCTTGTGGTGTACTCCATCATTTGGTAATACTTTTGGTGGAATATAAAATTTTAATGAGATGATGTTTCTACTTAATATTTCATCTTGTTAAAATTTGTTCCTTTTATGGATATTTACGGATAAGAGAAGCTATCCCTTTCCGGAGTTTCCAATGTAAAATAAAAGTTATGCCTATCTGGTGTTTTCAAGAAAAATCTTGTTTGAAAAGATTGAAATATTTTATGCTGAAATCTTGAGCTGATTGAATGTTTATGTATCTTATTTTATACAAAGGGGAAGAGAAAGAGACCATATTTTAGTGAAAATTAGAATCTTGCAATTTTTCTTCAAAAAGTCCAAAGCTCTCCTTTTTTAGCCATAGAATTTTTAACATCTAAATCCTACCAACCAGAAGCCACATAACAAACCTAAAATATCCTCATGAGAAACACATGTCCTTGACTCACATAAAGTGGAGAAGTATGAATTTATCAATTCCATGGTGACTCTTGTGTGAGTTTGGATGATAAAATCCTTGTTCATCATATACATTTGTGAGACGAGAAAAAATTCATGTGAGGTTGGTGTTTTGTTTACATGAGCTCGATATCGCAAGATGGGATCGTTATATATCTCTTACCAACTTTCACATTGTTAAAGCTTTGAGATGATGATGTCAGACGTTCCCGTCTCCATGAGTTGGCCTTCCTCGGCAGGGGAGATCATACTGACCTTAGTAGCGCTCTTCTTCCTTAGCTTAGGAGAGCTCTTTCGACTAGGATCAGCGGCTATAGCATTGATTTCATCCAAAGAAAATAATATTAAAATCTAAAATGGAGAACATGAAATAATTATTTTTGATGAGGCATGATATATTTTTGTTTCTTAGTATGGATTTGGTAGATCTCATTGGTATGTGTTTTGGATTTGATTTTATTTGATATTATTTGTCCTAGATTCCAAGTGCTAAGTGTGGGATAACTGAAAGAGAAAATATTTTCAATTAAATTTATGTTAAATTTAATTATTTTAAACACACAAAATTGTTACTATAAGATTAATTGCTTCATTTATATGATATTTGAGTTATTTTGAGATGAACAGTAAAAATTGCCCATTTCAGATTTTGAACTATTTTAAATTATATCTATAGTTTTTCCATAACATATTCTACCCTAATCCAAATTGAAAAATTATTTCTTTTCCAGATCCCACACATCCAGGGATAAATTTTATCTTTTTGTACTAGAATCTGAATCAACCATATGGAAGCTCAAAAGAAGCTCCCAATTTTTCTCAAGAAAATTGTTTATAGTTGCTTCGATTTTTGGTGTGGGGTCCATAACTCATTCATGGTGGACCAAATTGTTGAGTAATTCAGTGGATTTATGCGCAAGGAGTAGGGGGATATCATTCATGAATGAAATCCCATGTTAATTGGTCGATTAAGGATACATTAGAGCTGCCTAATCTGGGGGTTGGCGTTTTGGGGAGTCTGATTGGATAGAATAAATTGTAGGAGTAAAACGAGCATAACTCTCCGAATACTTGTCCAAATATGCTGATAAATTGTGGGGAAATTCCCAAGAGATTTATGAACAACATTAAAGAAGGTAGAAACACGTGAAGATGTCATTTAATGGGGCTACAATGCGTCAACCATTGGGGGAAAATTATGGCTATAAAAGGAGGAGAGATCCTCCCCCTCAAAGAATCTCTCATTCCATCCCATTACTCCAGGGACATCAAGAAGGATATGTTTTTTTCTTTATCTTTTATTAATTTTCCTTTTCATAGTTTTGTAATTCTTTCTTTTTCCCCATTCATCTCAATTACCCTTACCATTATTTGGTAGACATTTTGACTAATTCGGGAAGCGTTGGTTTTCTATGTTGAAATGCTTGAGTTCTTGAATGTAATGGAATGAAATTTCTTTTTTATTCAAAGTTGATTTCAATTTCATATAGGAGATTTTATTATGAAGAGCGATCATTATGGAAATTTAATTTGGTTATTGATTTATTCCTTGGTAAAATAATCATTATCTCCAACCACTAATTTTTGGTTTATATACTATGGAATAGACCATAGATTAGTGGTGAACTACTCGATGTTGTCAGTACGTGTAAAAGGTTTAGTGAATGTTCTTGAATTTTTGGGATAAACAAAAACCGATCAGGTATTGCCCATGTCAATTAAGGTTATTCAATAAAACTATTTTAATCATGGAATGAGTGTTGACCAAACCGAGATCTTTGTTTGATTTTCTCTCACCATCTTAATATCACCAAGAAAGTGAGAGGAAAAGATTGTGGAATCTCACTTTAATCCCCTAATAAGAAAAGTTTTGAATTTAATTGAAAAACAATAGCATTAAAATTAGGAAACCAACCCTGACCTAGTCACCATTGGTAATATCATAGTTGTTCATTCATTTGAATTTAAAATTACATTTCAAAAACACAACATTTTTACCCTCGTTTAAAAGTGACAAACTAATTTTGTGTGCACTCATCTTTAGGAGACATCCTAGGGTTAATCACTAGACTACACCTAGGAAATTTAAAAATTGTTTTTCCATGACCTATGACAAGCGTGCATCAACCCTATTTAAAAAATTATATAAGGATCCCTAAACCATGATTTGGAAGAAAATTTATTTTTAATCTTGTTTCAAAAAGTATTATAGAATTCAAGAAAAAAATTTGAAATCATAAGAATAAGTTTAAATAATTATAAGAAATTAAATTGTCTATATGAATGAAAACATATATTTGTAAACGTGCATGTTTGTATATATTTTTACATATTAAACTCATATATATATATATATATTCCTTTATATAGATTATAATTATTCAAAAAAAGAGAACAATTTTTATCATGCATCATACTATAATAATTTCCAAGAATAATGAACAAAAATTTTCAAAGGGAAACAACCTAAACAAACCATGATTAAATTCCACCAAATGTATTCTAAATTATTATCAACGTCCCAATAATAGTTAAAATAAATATTTTTATATGATGAATATCTATTCGGGGTTTTATTAAATACATTACAAACATATATAATTAATACAAAGGCATGAGAACTAGAATTAATTGAAAATTAATCATTATCTAAAACCCTTAACCTTTATATATTTCAAAACCAAATTATTAATTTATCAATTAGATAATATTAGAAAAAAAAATACATTAAAAATAGTCAAATGTCTTATAGTGTGATTTGGGAAGAAATTATGGAAAAAACTATACCAATACATTTGTGGATGTGAACAAACCCTCAATTACAAAAGTAGAAATAGCTGATGAAAAATATGTACACAGTATCATTGAAATCAAGAACATGTTATGATTAACCCTCAACCAATAATATTTGAATAAAATATACTAGGATATGTTTGTTTAGGAAAAAATATAAAAAGAAAGAATATATAATTAATGATCCTTACCTTAAAGGAAACATAATTGAGAAAAAAATGAAAATCTTCAAAGCCAAGAAGAAGAAGTAGAGAGGCACCACTGACTCCCTTCTAGTTTAGATGTATGGAAGTGATGGATAAAATATGTAATTATGTTTTTTATGTTTAATGATGAAAATTTGATGAATATAAAATTTTGAAAACATTGTAGACAAACCATTTTTTACTAATCATTACCAAGTCCCAAACCATCCCCTATAGAATATGAATGCATTGCGGCCCAAATATCCATGGGTTAATGTACGGAAAAGGACAATAGTATTTTTAACATTTCCATCTTATTTGCTAGGGCTTAGACTACTATGATACGGTGTATCCACTAATTATGTTGTATTGGGGTGTCCACGGGCCATACACAACCACGAATAGATCCTATTATATTACACCTTCAACCATTTTGTTGTATGAGCTCCATTCCATAGTAACCCTTATTATAATATAGTGACTCTCAAAATAAAGAGTCTCTTCCTGGAATCCCAAGGAACATACCCCAAATAAAAATATAGATTTTATTAAAAAGGAATCAAAAATAATAATCATGGCATAAATGTAATAAGAACTATAATAATGTTAGAGTGTGAAAATTATCCCCACCATACTACTTTTTTCCCCCCATAATGTAACATACTTTATTTGATAAAATAATGTGAAATATTTCTTTATGGAATCAGGTAAATAAACAACAAGAAAATGAATATCAAAATCAGATTTAGCAAAATAACTACAATATAAAATAGGTCTATCTCCAAATCCCACTACATAATAGAGACCTTATGTGGGTCTCACTAAAATTTAATTAAAACGTATATTGGTGGATTTAATAAGAAGATTGATACGAAATTTACAAATATGTACATAATACTATATTACAGCACAATGACTTTTATGGATCACAAAACTAAGATAAAACCCCAAACATTACAAATCACGCATATCAATAAACATAAAAAATATATTGAATTAAGCAATAAGTAATTCATAGATCAAAAAAGAAACCACAACATAAAATAAAGGAATAAATAACATTTATATTAATGTATTCAAAAAATGATTAGGTGGAAGACATATAGAGATTCCAAATTTTACAAGTCCTGCATTTTCTTCTCTTGGATCCCAACCAATAGAATACATGCAGATTTATTAGTTGGACATAGTGTTAATATTTCCATAGATAATGATTGAAAATTACTTCAAATGATCAATATTACATAACATGAACCACACAATGGGTACCAATAAATTTTAATTAGTATAAAGATAAGGTATAGACCCCAAAAATTATTTTTCTTCTATTGTGCCCCTATCCTATGTTGGGAAACCATCATTATCACTGATTAAAATTTGGCAATCAGTTGACATGGGTAACCCGGTAGAATCTAATATTTCTTAGATGATGTTTGTCAATAATTATATCAGAAATCAATCATAGAGTAAGGGACATGGTATAATGATATTTGTGAAGGAAAATAAAAAATTAACATTCATTGAATACCTAAAAACCATCTGTGTACAAAATGGACTCATCTCAATAATTTGGACAACATATTATCTTACCATCCAGTGACCTTGATTAAGGATCAACATTGTAGTCACATTATAGTCCATCACTCCCTTGGAAATAATTCTTGAAAAAAATTATATAAATAATACTCATCAGATTCTATCTTATAATTTAGATTCAATGACAACCATCCATTTGCTAAGAAGCTATCATAATGTTATACCTAAAAATTCTATTATATTCATATCATCAAGAGTTCCATAAAACTAAAAGATTACACTAATTTCATATATCCATCTTTCAGACACATGAAGATAGTAATAATCTGGAATGAATTATAATATAAACTCAAAACCCTAATCTAATTGGATAAATCATGATAATATCAAATGAATCACCACATATATAAATTTCACCTCTTTATTAAACAACATAAAAATTAACCACATTAATTTTTAACGCCCAATTCTCACATAATAAATATTTAAATATTTAAATAATTTTATTAAATAAAATTATATATATATATTTCACTAAATCCATATTAATTGAAAATATTATTTATCTTTATAAACCTCAAGTATCAAAATAAATTAATTTTTGCAATAAAATATCCATTATTAAATTTTATGTAGACAATATCATGTCATTCACTTTTCCATTATAACCAATATTATTTCATTATAAATCAACCATCATTATGCCTTCAATAATATTAGACCACCATAAATTCTATTAAATGAAATAGAGGTTTTTTCATAACATAGAAACATTGTCTTGATGACCTTGTTCCAATCATGAAATATCCTCTTGATGTAATGTTGATCGTGGAACATTTGCACCACATTTTTTATACTCGCATAAATCTAATATTGTGATTACAGTTTAAAAAACAATTTAATCTCTCATAACATATGAAACCATTAATTAATTAACACTACCATCGATATAAAATATTTTAAATTAATAAAATTGAACTGAAAATGTGACTTTACATGGAATATTGGTGTAAGTACATGTATTTCATTCGAAACTCATCACACATATAACCAAAAAATATAAATAGTCCGATCATATATTGTACTATATATTCCAAATAAAAAAGTATTCTCTAAATACTATGATCTCTATTTGAGGATATGAACATATTTAATTTTCTCAATATCCAACCAATTTTATACCCTGAGTAAGGAACTGGATCCATCATAAAATAAAATTGAAGCATGTTCCCAATTTCATCAAAAAATTGTAAAGACCTAGAAATTCCATGTAATTTTTTTAATTACATGGAATTTTTTCAAGACTTGGAAATCTGACAGCGCTCAAATCCGAGGCCTGGAGTGCCCGGAATGATACGTTGAAGTTTTGTTAAGCGTTAATTAGCAGGCGTAAGTAGTTTTCCTAAAAAACTAGAATAACTCTTAAACAGTTACTCAGATAAGAAATATGGGGGCACCATTGTGCTCAAGATGGTAGGATTACCCTATGTGTGAATTAATTTTAATCGGTGCAGGCCTCTAGTGAGAAAAACCAAAAAAATGGAATAACCCTAAATAAAATAATTAGATAAATTATTTTAATTTTCAAATGCTTACAACTCACAAACAGTAGCTCGAATAAAAAATAGGATACCTCCGCTGAACTCATGAGATAATTCTTTATTTAATAAGATACCAACATTGGCCGGCGCGGGCCACCAGTAAATGTTAGTTTTTGACCGTAAATAAAATAAATAATGACTGTTATTTTATTGTAAAATCCATAACATTTAAAAGATAAATCAGATTTAAAATTAGAGAGTACTATTGGGTTCAGTGGGGCGTGTTTCACTTTGGTAGAGCGTAACCTCGACCTGTGCTGGTCAAGGGTGACTTTTAATAATTTTCCAAATTTTTTTTGAGTAAGTTCAGTAAACGTGAAAGAGAGTTTTTATAACTTTTAAACCAGTGCTTGAAATTGAAATATGAGGGCACTGTTGAACTCACAGCGCCAATATTCTCTTAAGGAGACATTCTCTTTAATGACTGTTGGTCGGGGGTGAATGTAAGTTTTGGATTTTTTGTGAAGGAATAAAATAAAAATAAAATTGTGCAAACATTTTATTTTTATTAGTAGCTCCCATGTGATTATTGTGGAGGTGTAACCATATGAGTTTTGTCCTACATGTGGAAGTTGAGAAGTGGGGACCACCAAACCATAACCTCCCATGTCAGTTTATGGTTGTGGGGACCACCCAAGCCTAGCCTCCCATGAGAGGTTATGGTGGTGGGGACCACCTGTGATTAAACCTCACTTTTAATTGTAAAAAACTCACAACTCTCCACATTAATGTGGACGATCCTCTTGACATCCTTCAAATTAAATTGTTCCAACACACCATTTTATTATGCCTACATAAATTAATTGGATTGACCCTTTTTAAATATTACGTAACAACATCGTTGGAATTTAGTATGGTTCCAAAAAAAATGAACCATCATAGATTCAACGATAGTTACTTACCTATCTCCCTCTCCTATATATATGGAGCTTGGGAAGATTATTGGGACCGCTTCAATATGCGACGAAGGGAAGGTAAAGTGCTAAGACTCCCAACACTAGGAGGATTATGCTCTCCAAATGAAGAATGCTCCACCGATGAAGAATGCCAACCTCCTTCGACCTTCTTCCTTGGGACTTCTTCTGATGTGGGTCGTCCACATCTTCAACTGTGAGGAACTGATTCACAAGACCGTAATTGGTGGGATGTGCCAGAAGAGACAAACATCCACAAATTTACCTCCTTCTTACTTGCACAAATGACATCAGGTGAACAATGGTAGGGTTATTGATTAAGTATGATTTTATTCCCTTGATTCATTCCTTATAATAACAAAGAATGTGGATCAACTTATTATCAAGTTGATCAACAGATTTTTTCCTTGAGGGATGGGAATATATTATAGTGGGAAGTTTTAGGGGTTTGTTACTTATTTTATTAACACTTCCCATGATCTCAACCCATTTTCCTTTGCAGGGTTGGGAATAGAAATTATCGTGGGATTATGGGAATTGATGTTTTAAAATATCTCCCATGATCGTTCTTTGTTTATGTTCTTGATGAACCGCTTGATACCACTCTAAATGCTGAGGGTGTAGGACAAACAAACATGGCCTGGACCCCACCCCCTCACGTTGTTCTTCTTTGTGTTTTTTCTGAAATGGAGGAAGGCAAAAATGGCATCGAAGGTGACGAAGGCAACAACCACGCCACCCACAGCCTCTGTGACCCCCGCTGCCCCAACGACGCTTCTGTGCCCCTGCCGACCCGGCTCCCCCACCCCAAGCCACATCCCCCCTTGCCGACCGTGCCACCCAACGGCTGCACATCCCACTAGCTAGCGCTTCCCGCAGGCCTCCTGCGCCACGCCGACCATGCCAGCATGCCGTCCTTATGAGCCGCCCTGGCCGCGCCAGCCCACCAGCCCCTCGCGGCGCCCTGGTAAAACTGGCCCTTGCCCTCACGGTTCCCTTGTAGAACCGGCCCGCTTCCTCATAGTTCCCCGAGCTGGACCGCCCTCGTGACGCCCTCCATGCCAAGCCTCCCACGTGGCGCTCTCCGAGCCAAACCGCCCTCGGGCCGACCCGCGGCCGGTATGTGCCCTCGCGGCCAGTCTGCAACCTCTCGGCCATCCGCGACCCCTCACGGCCGGCTGGGCAAGGCCCAACGGGCCGGGCCGGGCCAGAATCAACGGATCAGGCCGGGTCGACACGATCTGGGTCGGTCTGTGTTGGACCGGACCTGGACCCACTACGACCCTTTGCTTTCTTTTGGCCATATCTTTAGCACCAGACGTCCATTTGACAAACCATCAGCGGTGCTGGTAATCAAGGAGCATGAATATCACTTGGATTATACCCCACTAATGTTTCAGGTATAGTTGAGATACGATCAGGTTGGATCGTGCACGAATCCAACTAGAAATCGTGGACTAAAAGGCTAATAACTCAATGATCGGGCATCCATATGATGCGTAGTCTGTTATGTTGAGACCCCTATGACGTGGCAGACATTTGAGATACTTATTCGTGGGAATTCTTGATAGTTTGAGTATAAACCAAAAGCTCGTGGAGCGGATCCTCATGGAGATGAGAGAGAGTAGTGTGGAGTCCAAGTAGCTGGATGAGACCTGAAGACTGCGGACCGTTTGACTCGGAGTGACTCTAATAAACCAGTGGAGAGTGCCTTGGTTTGGCGGAAGAACCATGGTGGAGGAGCTTACATGGTGATGCGGCAGACCCACGGTACTCGATAGGAGGAGTACCTCAGCAGGCTACGTGGGGGAGTTCACTTGTTGACACAGAAGACCCACAGTGGGGTGCACTTCTATGTGACATGGCTGATCCATGCTACTAGAAAGCAGGAGTACCTCAATATTCTATTGTTAGTGGTAAGTTTCCTTGGTGTTGCGGAAAGCCCACTGTACTCTATTGGGCATGAGTTCTCCAGTAGCCGAGGTTTCGATAATGTGACTGGTGATGTTACTTGATGGTACCACTAAAATAAAATCCCGGTTGTGCTAAGTCAGTACTTTTCTGTTTTCCTCATGATTGAGATGGATTACTTAATAACATCGATATATGTATAGGCATGCACCTAAGTAGGGTTATCAGTTGATTTCATGTAATGTGGTTTATCCTTGTGGGATTTTGTAATACCTTGAGGTTCTTGGGGTCCCAACTGAGTGTCTTTATACTCACCCTTGTATGGGCTATTCCCACACTTTGTTGTGTTGGATGCAGACGACAGATAGCGCTGATGGAGGCTGAGAGTACCAGGAATGGACGTTACCTGGAGGTGGACCATATGGATTTTTGAAAAATAGAGGTGATGGACGATAATGGGGGGTTGATGAGATGATATATACCAACCCTTTAGGTAGGAACCTTAGAGGCTGATCCAATAGCTGTATTTTCTTTTTCATCAGTTGTATTTCATTTCAGTTGTAATTGTACTTTCTAGTTGGGCTTGTATTCTGGGCCCTTTTTCATTCATCACTCTTTTGTTATACAGTTTACTTTGTTGTTTCGTCCAGTTGTGTGCTATCTTGTGTGTGTGTAACAGGTAATAAAGGCAAATACTTCCCAGTTTTAGGTAATTATGCCTTTTGTGCTAGTCGTCATACCTTGTCCTATGGAAGGCAGGCATTGGGTAGTCACAGCACGAGCCTCGAGGTACTGGTCATGAGAAATTTGTATCCGAGGAGTCAGTTCTACCACAGAACATAGAACTTTGATCTCCTTTGTGAATAAATAGTTTTAAGTGTAGTGAGTGTGGTTTCTAGTTCAGGGAGTGCAGTGTTGGTGCGGCAGCTGACATATCCATACACCAGGTCCCTAACTTTTGATTTCCGACTCAGTGCATGAAAACATTGATTGTGTGTGTGTTGAAAAAAGTTTTCTTTATGTCAGCTCACTAGGTTAGATAACCAGGTATAACCTTTAACCATGACACACATGTTTCTTTTTAGAATTCCACAATGTAGACATCCATCTAGAGTTCCGAGATTTGAATGCACCAATAGCCCACCGAGCGACGGGGCCTCGGTTCAGGGCGCTCTTCCAGTAGAGTCAATGTGGAGTCCCCATTGGTACTATACCCTGTTGTACCACCGATGCCACAAGACCCAATAGTAGACGATGCACTCTTCTTGAGCGTGTTGCATGATATCCAGGGCTAGGGTCCACCCAAGTTTATTTGTGAGAGAGACCCACAGGAAGATGTGGATTTGATGGAGGATGTGGTGAGAGTTTTCCACCTATTTGAGACACCAATAGAGTACATGGTGATATTAGATACTAGAATTTTTCAGTGAGAGACCATGAGGATGGTCCAAATTGTGATGAGGCTTCGATATGTGGACAATTACCATAGATAATACCTTCGAGTAGTGTTTCGTTTTAATCACTACCCATTGCTCAGTAGTTACAACCGGATATACCAGTAAAGGACGCATATAGGCTTAGTTCCTTAAGCGTGATTCAACATATGATTACCCACTGGTTCCGAGGTGAGATGACTCCCAAACGACTGAGTACTAGATTGAGGAGGTGGTTGAGAGTTCTATAGAACATCTAGATCCTCAGTAGGATGAGATGTCGGTAGGTTTGTATTCATCTTGGTCTACATATCATTCTTGGTACTCGATGAACACGATACGATCAGTGCTTCAGAGCTCGGACCTCTGGGAGAGGTTCCTTTAGGGACATCTGGCCTTGCATAATTCTTATATTCATTCATAAATATGTTAGGGTGATAGAGATAACCTTTGTGGTTGAATATTATTTTTCTGAGAAGATGCATCGAGGGAAAGTTAGTAGTGGGAATGTAGTAAAAGAGTGCTAGTCATAGAGACCTGGATGTGTAAAAATGTTTTAGGAAGATGTAATGTTAGGGAAAGATGAATCTGAAGGGCTGTAGATGTTGAAGAAGAGCTAGGGGAGAAGCATGAGGTGGTGTACATTTCGACATATGTTACAACCACCCCCCTATGTGGTCTCCGCCAAGCTCGGGGAGGTGGAGGACGTGGGGGAAGATAGTAGCTTCATGCAGTCAAGGAGTGCAACCCTAGGGCTCTATGAATGATATGAGGCATAACCTGGGTCTACTACTAGCTGTTATATCAATATAAAAAGGTACCGATCATTCCTTCCCTCCACGAATCTTGTCCAAGACATAGAGTTTCATGTTAAAACGTTGAATTACCCTCACATATAGAGATACCTTTGGGAGGAGACTCCATAATCACACTTACACCGATGGTGATATCTGACCCATGAGGCAAAAGTTTTGGGTGGAACCTCTTGGTGGCAGCATCAAGTCCTTACAACGTTATTTTGGGAATGACTGGACGTCCAAAATTCATACTCAGATTGACTGTATTAGGCCAAAGGATTGTTGTTTATCTACAACATTGGGATGAGGTATTCATTAGTTGGTGATAAAGGAAACCCTAGTAGCATAGGATAAACTCATTCATAGTAGGGTTCCACTGATCAATCATGAGTCGGCCAACCTCACTCTTGTGGTAGTAGATGTTTTGAGCATTTGGTTCCCAACAAGAGTGGCTAGATTTCTTCCTAGATTATGACATAATGATATTATATACCCCTGGGATGGGGAACATGGTAGAAGACGCACTCAGCAAGAGGTCTGGCTTGCAGAATTTAAGTGAGGCAGCATAGTAGCTAGCTATTTTCTGATATCTTTATTTCATCACGATGAAGAATATTTTTTTTCAGTCTCTTAGAGTCACTACCCCACTTGTTCAGTGATTCAGGGAGGCTCAGTGTGGGGATGCTGACTACGAGACTCGATGAGCTCTGATATCCACATGGCAGGCACCTGATGGATTTTCTGAAGGTGTGGACCACGACATTATCTTTAGAGGACGTACCATGGTACATGTGTCTCTTTGGGAAAAATTGTTGAGGGATTTCCCCACATCCCCTCTAGCGGTACATCCTGGTGTCGTGAATATGTACCAGGTCCTTCAGTGTCCGAACTGGTGGTCGATAATGAAGAACGAAATTGAAGATTTTGTATCACGATGCTTCACATGTTAGAATGTGAAAACTAATCATAGCTGACAGAGGTCTTTTGATGAAAGGAGTTGGGAGACCTTGTCTTCCTACGAGTCTCGACTCGATGAGGTTTGTAGAGTTTTTGATGAGGGGGAAAGTTATGTCCAAGATTTATTTGACCCTTCCAGGTCCTCAGTAGAGTTGGCGAGGTGGCTTTCTGCCTAGCTCTTCCACCTCTATTTCACCAGGTGCATGACATCTTCCTTGGATCCCAACAGAGAAGATAGGATAATGAACCAACTCACATCATCAACCATGGAGAGATAGGCATTGACTTTGGGGTGATGATTATAGAGGATCTAGTAGAGATTGAGGATCGATAGAAGTGGTTACTTCATGGACGGTCGATACCTTCGGTGCTTGTGCGTTGGCAGCACAAGAACCTCCAGGAGAGCACAAGGGAGCAGGAGGCTCAGATTCATGCTCAATACCAACACATGATTTTCCTAGTTTTTGTAATGTGGCTTTTGGGGATCAAATCATATAGGTGGGTAAAATGTTATGACGTGGAAATTCCATGTATTTTTTATCTACATGGAAATTTTTCAAAACTATGAAATCTAACGGCGCTCGATTTCGAGGCCCAGAGTTCCCAGAATGATCTGTCAAAGTATTCTTAAGCATTAATTAGCATGCATAAGCAGTTTTCTTGAAAAAGTTGAATAACTCTTAAACTGTTAATCATATTAGAATTCTGAGGGCACTGTTGTGCTCAGGATGGTGTTTTTACCCTAAGCATGACTTAATTTTAATCGGCATCGGCCTCCTGTAAGAAAACCCAAATATGGAATTACCGTAAATAAAATAATTAAATAAATTAATTTATTTTTCAAACCCTTATCACTCACAAATGGTATCTCGGATTAAAATTATGATACCACCACTGAACCTATGAGGGTATACATTATTTTAGAAGATACTAACTTTTTTCGGTGCAGGCCACATGTGAATGTTGTTTTTGGTCGTAAATAAAAAAATAATGTGACAATTATTTTATTGTAAAATCCATAAATTTTAAACGGTAACTAGAATTGGAAATCCGAGAGTACGATTTGGTTTTTCGGGGCGTGTTTCACTTGGGAAAATCCAAACCTTGACCGGTGTGGGTCGAGGGTGACTGTTAATAACTTTTTTAACATTTTTTCAGGTATGTTCAGTAAACGTGCAAGCGAGTTTTTATATAAAATAAATAGCTGCATGAAATTGAAATATGTGGGAACCATGGAACTCACAGCTCCGTTATTCGCTTAAGGAGACATTCACCTCGATGGAAGTAGGTCGAGGGTGAATGTTAGTTTTGGGTTTTTCATGATGGAATAAAAAAAAATTGTGCAATCATTTTATTTGTATTTGAAGAACCCATGTGAATATTGTGGAGGTGGGACCATAGGAGTTTTATCCTATAATGACCCATACATTACAGACATTGTTAATACATAAAAATTGAATTACACTTATTACAACATATAACAAAACCATGAAAGCACCTTATAGGTATAGTTTCTTTAGAAACTGGGAAACATACACAACTGGTTCATTAAGCATCTACATTGTCTCCCATTTATTTCATCATATCTAGAGTCCATTTTTGGCATATCTTACTTAATAAACTTCTTCCTGAACTGGGGAAAGAAAACATACAAATGGGTGAGCTCAAATGCTCAGTAAGGGTAAACAAAATAAATATCAATCAAATCATATTACTAAGAACATAACATTTTGGAAATATTAACCTAAGAAAGAGATTATAATTTCATAATAATGGGATAAACATAGTAGTGAAATATAATCCCAATCATCATAACATAAAACATCAAACTTTGTGGCATTCACACATAATCATAGAGAATCATTTCAAAGTAGTAAAGACTCATATCCTATACTATCTTAGCGGACAAAGTCCATTTCGGAACCGAGTTCACTCCTCGTTTCAGTCGTGTTTCACTGAACCGGTTTAAACTTCCGTTCCAGCCATGTCTATCTCATGAGATATAAATCTTTACCCAATGCATTGGAGGGATATATAGGTACCACCCATCTCATAATTATAACATTCTTATGTGTACCACAAAATCATAAACCGTACATCATAGCATTACCCATGTAATAAAAATGGGAATCATAAACATCATGCCATCCTAACATAATCCATATAAGATAAAAGGAAATCATAAAAATAATTCCATCATAACATAATCAATTCAATTTAAAAAAATAGGGATAGAAACAGAACCCAATATTATCATAGATGGAAAATAATTTTGATAAAACACTTCAACTCTATTTTTGAGGAAAATATCCTTTCTACTTCAAAAACATTTTTCGTTTCATAACATGTCATATAATTTTAAACTAAAAGAAGATGATTAAAAATAAACTTGATAACATGTAAAGGATTCTTCATGGATATAATTTTCTAAAATTCCATTCGGGCCGTATAAGTTAAAAAAACATTCTTCTAATACTTTGGCCGGAAAAGTCAAAAACTACCTCGTACGAAAAATGACAAAAGATACATTTCATATCTATTAATAAAAACTAACTAAAGGGTAAAATTTGATTTAAACAATTTTAGAATGATATAAATATTAAATATTGAGGAAACATGG
The DNA here is from genome assembly GCA_963277665.1 of Viscum album. Taxonomy (NCBI): domain Eukaryota; kingdom Viridiplantae; phylum Streptophyta; class Magnoliopsida; order Santalales; family Viscaceae; genus Viscum; species Viscum album. The sequence goes on along the minus strand of OY728146.1, from coordinate 1,549,996,442 downwards.
ATGTAGATTATAAATATTCTCCAGTAAATTCAGTAGTATAAACAATCTCGGATAAAAAATGAGATTGCAAGATTTTCCCTTACCTTAGGTCCGATTTGCATCATAAATGTCTGAAACTACTGTATAATTATTTAAATAATGTTTTATACTTATTCCAGAATCATAATTATTTTTATGATATCATATATGGTCATATTCTTATCTTCTTATTTGTAAAATTTCATTGTTACTTGTTATTCGGGTGTTTATTGCTTTATGTTCTTATGCGTGTTTTGTCGAATAAAATCTTTTTCTTCTTTCTAGGTTACAGATAAATCATTTAAATAATGGTAGTAGTGTAATACATATCATTTTTATTCACTCAATTCATTTATTTAATAATTATGAAAATAAAATCATCTAGAACGAGTCGCATCACATCGTGGAGACGTAATTCCGTACGTACGCACGAGCGATGATATCGTTCCCATGATCGTGTAATTGTATTGGAGTGTATGGATAATATTTAAGAATCAATTTAACTTTACAATAATCATATATGGATATTATTTACACCATTATACCCATCCAAGTAAGGTGGTGGTGGAAAATATATTACACCATGGCGTGCAGATGGTATTCCGTACGTACGCACGCGCGGTGATTTCATTTTCCGTAGGATGGATAGAAGGTGAAATAGTGTTTTTTCATACTTATAATAACATATCAGTATATGAGTGATACTGATGTTATTACTTCATAATTAAACAACTAAATAAGAATAATTGGAAGGCGAAATAAAGTTGAAAGAATCGATAACAGACATTACCTCTTCTTTGAAGTCCCTCTTTGAGACCTCCTCTTAGGGCTCTGAAATTGGCCTTTGAAGAAGACCAGGACCTCTATGATGTTTCTAGGGAAGTGGAGTTGAGATTTTTTCAAGGGTTGGCCGAGCTTGAAGTCTCAATGTGGTGTGAGGAAGAGAGGAAGGAGGTGCCCTTTTATAAGGGAGGAGAGGGGCACCTTTGGAAAAACTAAAAATATTATTTTATTATAAAATCATATTCTGTTTTTAATAGCTCCAAATTGACTTATTTCGAAGATAAGGTGGGGATGGGTCGAAATACTCTTATCCAATTGAATTTAGACAATTTTAGGTTTCTATTTTAACCTTATCATTTAGATTTAACTTAAAGTTAGATAATTTAACTTTTTCTGTGTCTTCTTGTTTTCTTACAATATATGGTTAATAAACTTACTATAACATGCCAAAAGAACCCCAAGTTGTTTATTATTAATATATATAACCTTATCTAAGTCATTTGGCCAAACTGTAGATTTTTAGAAATAAAATAACAATTAATAATATAATATTTGTTTTAAAAACTATTTTATGTCAATTTTGACACTATTTGGTAATTGATTTTTGTGAAAATCATAACAGAATTATTAGTTCGAAAAAAGTTAATTAAATCAATAATTAAATGTCATATTAACATATAAAATTATTTGAATTCATAAAGAGTCTCATATTACATTTATTTGGGTATTTATAACATCAATTTTTTCAATATTTCATTAATAAGATAATTACTATATCACATTGTGTCGTAAATAAATTAAATTAAATTAAGTCTAAAAATTAAAAATAAAATACCATTATGTAGTAAATATTTTTTTTCTTTCTAATGAATATTTATAGCCAAATTTATATTATGTATAACCCTATATTAAAAATTATTTAGTTATTATACTTTGATTTTAACTATTTTAACCCTTCCTTAAATAAATTACTATAAAATGATCTAATCTAATCCAAGTGGGCCTAAATGGTCATATTTTATTCCTAATGTTTTTTTGCCTAATTACGCTTATCCAATAGAATTCTGACATGTTTTAGGGTAATAATAATATATTTTCTATCCTTAATTACCCTATTTACTTTTAACCGGGGTAAAAAAGTAAAAAGTTACTATTCACCAAAAATCATTTCCATCTCATTGAACCAGATTTTAGTCCTTGATTTTAACCATGTGTCCTGGATTTTTGAAATTCCACTCACAGAAGTGGTAAAATTAAGTTTTATGTGAATTTGGAAATTCTCCCAAGAGGTGGGTAAAAGACTGTGAAAAGTTCAATAAAATTTATATATATCTAAAATTATTATAAAATGACTCCAATGAATTTAATTGAACTTATATTGGTGTTATATATCAATTTTGACCTAAAATGAATTTAAATAAATTAAATAATTATTTAAATAAAAAGTCGGTTTTTAAATAGTAACCCGGTGTTTTCACTATTCATCAAAAATTGAATGTTTTCCGAAAAATACCGAAATTTCACCCTAGGCTAATTTCGATATTCCGAATCCAAAAATGAAGTCCATTTTGAAAATTAAAATTGACAAAATTTTAAAACGTGGTTATTACTATTCATGAGGGATAGTTTTAATACTATTTTAAAAGCATATCGTTGTTTAGTGATGCTCGGTATCGCGTATGACACAAGCTATAGAGGAAGGTCGCAATTGCGTGTAAAGAAAGAAAAGATAGTGTTATGTGTAGTGAAAGATACCTTTGATGATTTATATATCATAAAAAAAAATATTTCTCATAAAGGTCTCTGGTGTTACATTCTACCCCCCTTAAAATGAATTTCGCCTCGAAATTCGTCACTTTGTAACAAACAGACGAGGATACTACTCCCTCATCATATCCTCAAGATCCCATGTAGATTCTTCTAATTGGTGGTTCCTCCATAAAACTTTCACTAAGCGAGTGGTCTTGTTCCGTATGACTTTTTCACTACGATCGAGAATCTCTATCGGCTGTTCTTCATAAGAAAGATCTTGTTCCAGCAGTACAACTTCTGAGCTGAGTACATGTGAAAGATTATGTATGTACTTTCTCAGGAGAGATACATGGAACACATCGTGAACATGAGAGAGATTCGGTGGAAGCACCAATCGGTAAGCAACCTTCCCAATATGATCCAGTATTTCGAAAGGACTGATATACCAAGGGCTCAGTTTTCCCTTCTTTCCAAATCTCATTACTCTATTCCAAGGAGATATTCGTAAGAACACTTTATCACCCACTTCAAACTCTAGGTCTTTTCTTCGGTTATCGGCTTATAATTTTTGTCGACTCTGAGATGCTCTTATGTGTTATTGAATAGATCTGACCTTTTCTACCATCTCATCAACAAAATCATGTCCTAATAGCATTCTTTCCCCAACTTCATCCCAACAAGTTGGAGTCCTTCATTTCTTTCCATAGAGTGCTTTATAAGGAGCCATCTGAATACTGGAGTGAAAGCTATTATTATAAGAAAATTCCACCAATGGTAGGTGGTGATCCCAACCACCATTGAAATCCATAGAGCAAGCTCTCAACCTATCTTCTAGAGTTTGAATTGTCCACTCAGACTGACCGTCTATCTAAGGATGATAAGCAGTGCTGAAACTCAACTCTATATCTAGAGTATGCTGAAGAATTCGCTAGAACTTCTAGGTAAACCTTGGATCTCGATCAGATATAATATAAAGTGGTACTCCATGAAATCTTACCACTTCCTTTACATATATCCTGGAAAGCCGATCCAGAGATAAATCCTCTCTAATAGCGATGAAGTGTGCCGACTTTGTAAGACGATCAACTATGACCCAGATAACATTATTTCCTTTGGATGTTTTAGGAAGTCCAGTGAAAAAGTCCATAGTGATGTTTTCCCATTTCCATTATGGTTTGGGTAATGGTTGTAACATCTCCTTAGACTCTTGTATCATAGAATTAACTTTCTGAAAAACCAAGAATCGAGAGACATATTCAACAACATCTCTTTTCATGCCATCCCACCAGAAGTACTCTTTCAGGTCCCTATACATCTTCGTGCTTCCAGGATGAATAGAGAATAAAGAACTATGAGCCTCATCCAGCAGCTCCTTCTTTAATTCTGGGATGGGAGGAACACAAACCCGATTCCTGAACTTTATTATCCCATCACAATCAAGGTTGAATTCAAGACCATTTCTCACCTTCTTTTGTAACTCTAAATATTTTTTATGTTCCTCTTTAATCTTCACATGCATATATGGTTGAACATTCATTTGAGAAAGATACTATTTTTCCCCTTCCATTATAATTTCAAGATCCATCCTTTGTAAATCCATAAATATTGGATCTTTTGTAATCCTCATCATGGATAAGCTAGCATGGTCTTGTCGACTTAATGCATCTGCCACCTTGTTCGCTTTCCCAGGGTGGTAATGAATTGAGCAGTTGTAATCCTTAATCAGCTCCAACGATCTTCTTTGGCACATATTGAGCTCTTTTTGTGTGAAAATATACTTTAAAATTTTATGATCAGTATAAATATTACACCTTTCTCCATAAAGATAATGCCTCCAAATCAATAATGCAAAGATTACGGCAGCTAACTCTAAATCATGAGTTGGGTAATTTTGCTCATGGATTTTCAACTGTCGTGTGGAAAAAGCTATCACCATATCGTTTTGCATCAGAACACACCCCAATCCCTTCTTGGATGCATCACTATAGATCACAAACCTTTCTCCACTACAAGGCAGTGTGAGCACAGGTGCATTATATAACCTTCTTTTTAACTCCTTGATATTCTCTTCACATCACTCCATCCATAGGAACTTAACTCCTTTTCACGTTAACCTGGTGAGTGGATTAGATAATCGTGAAAAATCCTTCACAAAACGTCGATAATATCCATCCAAACCAAGAAAACATTGGATCTTAGTTACTATTATTGTTCTCGACCATCATTCAATAACCTCTGTTTTTGCTGGATCCACAGATATCCCCTCTTTTGAGATTATGTGACCCAAAAATGAAACTTTTTGAAGCCAAAATTCACACTTGGTAAATTTTGCATAAATATTATCCATTCTTAGGGTCTTTAATACAATTCTCAAGTGATATTAATGTTCTTACTTACTCTTTGAATAGACAAGAATATCTTCTATAAAGAATACCACAAACTGATCAAGATAGTATCTAAATAATCTATTCATCAGATCCATGAAGATAGCAGGGGCATTTGTAAGTCCAAATTGCATCACTATAAATTCATAGTGTCCATACCTTTTATGGAAATCCATCTTTGGTATATCCTCATTTTGACCCTTAATAGATGATACCCTGAATGAAGATCAATATTGGAAAAGTATTGAGCTCCACGTAGTTGGTCAAATAAGTCATCAATGCGTGGGAGAGTATATTTGTTCTTGATAGTGATCTTGTTAAGTTCTCGATAATCAATTCAAGGCATCATTGATCCATCATTCTTCTTAACAAATAGAACAGGTGCTCCCCAAGGTGACGCACTATGGCATATGAATCCCTTATCAAGATTCTCTTGGAGTTTCTTCTTCAATTACTACAACTCAATTGGTGCCATTCTATAAGGTGTCTTTGAAATAGGAAAAACACCCGGTACGAGTTATATTGAAATCTCGATTTCACGATTTGGTGGGAGACCCGACAATTCCACCAGAAAGACATCGTCAAACTCCCGTACAATGGGAATATTCTTAATCGTGAGTTTCTCTCCAACTATTTGAGATAAATAACCATCATTTAGTGGAATCAAGACCCATAAGATGGAAGAAATTTCCGCTGGAAGGTTATGTTCATCCTTGCATCGATAGACGATCATAGATTGATCTGGAATATGAAATGTGACTTCCCTTATTTGGCAATTTATATGAGCTCCATATAAAGAAATCTAATCCATTCCATGAATCAAATCAAATTACACTATAGGAAGGATCACAAGATTTTTAGGAAGCGCTTTCCCACAAACATCATTCGGAGAAGAATTATAAACTTTTGATGTGACTATTGTGCCATTAGGGGTTTTCACAGCTAACTCAACATCTATTTGTTAAGGTAATACAGTGATACCCTTAGAAAATTCATCAGAAATAAAAGAGCGGGTGGATCGAGAATCAAATAAAACATTTTCTACTTTAGATTGGATGGTAAGAGTACCATTCACCACTTCGTTATCGTACTCCACTTTGCTGATAGAAATTTCTTGTGAATTTCGTTTGTATTTAGCCTTATGAGTTTGTTGACGTCGACTATCATCATCAACCCTTGGATTTGGGAATTGATTGGCATAATTCCACATATCCTTGCACTTGAAACATTGAAGTGTAGTATGTTCATTCTGTGTATCCCTTCCTTTGTTTGCATCATTATACATCTTATTCCCATAATCGCAGCATTCAAATTCCCTATGACCTTCCTTTTCACATTTGAAACATTTAATTTTCCCTTTAAGACAACTCCCTCAATGTTTCCTTCCACACTTAGAGAATAAGGGAAAGATCATCTTCTATTCAGTGTGCTCTTTAGATTTTCCTTTGAATTCCATTTTCCTCTTCTTATCAAACCCATATGACTAATGGGTTACTCCAATCTCCATTCCAACTTTGAGAGCACATCGAACAATTTCCCCGTAGATATTGATGTCCCTTATATCTAACGTCCTTAGAAGACTTGGTTTTAAGACACTAAAGAATTGACCGATCTTACTCTCTGGTTGGATAATAATTCTAGAAGCGCACCTTGCAAGTCTTGTAAAATTTTCTTCATAGGTACCAACATATTCGTCATCCTTTTTCATTAGTTCAAGAAACTCCTTCTAAATTATTTTTTGAAGAATACGAGGGAAGTACTTGTTGAAAAATATGTTCTTGAACTCTTCTCATTCCATGGACTCAATTTCATCTCTTTGCCTCGTATTCTTAATAATATTCTACCATTGATCAGCATCTCCTTCCAAACGATATACTGCTAAGATGAGTTTATCATGTTCAGAACATTGAAGAACTGAAAATATCTTTTTAGTGGTACTGATCCATTGTTCAGCCACTAATGGATCAGAAGACCCACTGAATGAATGTGAATGCTGCCTAATGAAGGATTCAATAGAATGTTGCTCCTTCCTTTGCTCATTTGGAAGTCCAGCATGATTCATAGCTTTGTAAAGTTGTGTGAGCATGGATACAAGATTTTTCATTCTAGCTCCCATAACGTTTCATTGCTCAGGGGAACAAACATTGCATTACCCGTCGCATTCCGCATTAACACGGTTCCTTCGGGTTCCAGACATTGACTAAAACCAAGATGAATAGTGTGAGCAACACTAATTATAATAGTGAAACCACATAGTCAAGAATAAAATTTCACACTTAAGGTCTTATCATAGGTTTTTCATGGCCATTTCTAAAACACTAAGATTGTGTTCTATGCTTAGACTTATCCTTAGGGTTCTTACTAAGGCTTTCACATACTAGTTTCCAAAGGTTGACTATGCCTTTTCTCTGATACCAACTATTACGACCCATAAATTACATACATTGTTATTACTTCAAAATTGACGTATACTTATTACATCATATAAAAAAACCATGAAAGGACCGTATAGGTATAGTGTCTTTAGAAACTGGGAAACATAAACAACTGGTTCATAAATCATCTACATTGTCTCCCATTTATTTCATGATATCTAGAGTCCCTTTTGGCATATCTTACTTAATAACCTTCTTCCTGACCTGGGGAAAGAAAACATACAAAAGGGTGATCTCAAATGCTCAGTAATGGTAAAAAAAAAGAAATATCAATCACATCATAATAATAAGAACTTAACATTTTAGAAAATATTAACCTGAAAAAGAGATCATAATTTCATAATAATGGGATAAACATAGTAGTGAAATGTAATCCCAATAATCATAAATTAAAACATGAAACTTTGAGACATACCTACATAGTCATAGAGAATCATTTCTTAGTAGTAAATACTCATATCCAAGACTATCTTAGCGGACAAAGTCCATTTCTCAGCTGAGTTCACTCCTCATTTCAGTCATGTTTCACTGAACCAGTTTAACCTGCCATTCCAGCCATGTCTATTTCATGAGATATAAATATTTAACCAATTAATTGGAGGGATATATAGGTCCCACCCATCTCATAATTATTCGATTCTTATGTGTTGCACAAAATCATAAACCATACATCATAGCATAACCCATGTAATAAAAATGTGAATCTTAAACATCATGACATCATAACATAATCCATATAAGATAGAAGGACATAATAAAAATAATTCCATCATAACATAATAAAATCAATGTAAAAAAATAGTGATAGAAACAGAACCCTATATTATCTTAGATGGAAAATAATTTTGATAAAACACTTGAACTCCATTCTTGAAGAAAATATCCTTTCTACTTAAATTTTTTTCCCTTCTTAACATGTCATACAATTTTAAACTAAAATAAGTTGATTAAAAATAACCTTTAGAACATGTAAAGGAAGCTTCATTGATAGAATTTTCTCAAATTCCCTTCGGGCCGTATAAGTTAAAAAAACATTCTTCTCGTACTTTGGCAAGAAAATTCAAAAAGCAGCTCGTACGAAAAACGACAAAAGATTCCTTTCATATCTTTTACTAAAAACTCACCAAAGGGTAAAATTGGATTTAAAAAATTTTATAAGGATATAAATATTACATATTGATGAAACATGGATTTGGATGGTAAATATTCCCCAGTAAATTCTGAAGTATAAACAATCTCGGATAAAAAAATGAGAATGCGAGATTTTCCCTTCCCTTAGGTCCTATTTTCTTCGTAAATGTCCGAAACTCATATATAATGATCTAAATAATTTTAATTACTTATTCCAGAATCATAATTATTATTATGATATCATATATGGTCATATTCTTAGCTTCTTATTAGTAATATTTCATTTTTTACTTGTTATTCGGGTGTTTGTTGCTTTTTGGTCTTATGCGTGTTTTGTCGAATAAATTCTTATTCTTATTTTTAGGTTATAGATACACCATTTAAAGAATGGTAGTAGTGTAATACATATCATATTTATTCACTCAATACATTTATGTGACCATTATTCAATTAAAATCATGTAGAACGAGATGCATCACATCGTGGAGACGGTATTCCGTACGTACGCACGAGCGATGATATCATTCCCATGATCGTGGAATTGTATTGGAGTGTATTTATACTATTTCAGAATAAATATAACATTAAAATAATCATATATAGTTATTATTTACACCATTATACCCATCCATGTAAGGTGGTTGTGGAAAATAGATTACACCACGGCGTGCAGACGATATTCCATACGTACGCACGCGTGGTGATTTCATTTTTCATAGGATGGATAGATAGTGAAATAGGTTTGTTTCATAATTATAATAAAATATCAGTATATGAGTGATACTGATGTTATTACTTCATAATTAGAAAACTAAATAAGAAGAAGTGGAAGAAGAAATAATGTTGAAAGAATCAGTAACGGACATTACCTCTTCTTTGAAGTGCCTCTTTGATACCTCCTCTTAGGGCACTAAAATTGGTCATTGAAAAAGACCAGGACCTCTACGATGTTTCTAGGGAAGTGGAGAAGAGAATTTGGCAGGTTTGGGCGAGCTTGAAGGCTCAATTTCATGTGAGGAAGAGAGGGAGGAGGTGCCCTTTTATAAGGGATGAGAGGGGAAACTTTGGAAAAACTAAAAATATTATTTTATTATAAACCCAAATTCTGTTTTTAATAGATCCAAATTGATTTATTGCGAAGCTAAGGTGGGTATGGGTCGAAATTCACTCATCCATGAGAATTTAGACAAGATTAGGTTTCTATTTTAACCTTATCATTTAGATTTAACTTTAAGTTAGATAATTTAACTTTTACCGTCTCTTCTTGTTTTCTTACACTATAAGGTTAATAAACTTACAATAACAAGCCAAACGAACCCAAATTTGTTTATTATTAATATATATAACCTTATCTATGTCATTTGGCCTATCCTTTGATTTTTAGGAATAAAATAAAAATTAATAATATAATATTTTAAAAAAACTATTTTATGTCAATTTCTGACACTATTTGGTAGTTGATTTTTGTGAAAATCTTAACAGAATTATTAGTTCAAAAAAAGTTAATTAAATAATTAATAACATGTCATATTAACATATACAATTATTGGAATTCATAAAAAGTCTCAAATTAAATTTATTTGGTTATTTATAACATCAATTATGTCAATATTTCATTAATAAGATAATTACTGCATCACCATTGTGTCATAAATAAATTAAATTATTTTAATTATAAAAATTACAAATAAAATACTATTATGTAGTAAATCTTTTTAGATTTTTTATGAATATTTATAGTCTAATTTATCTTATGTATAACCCTATATTAAAAATGATTTAGTTATTAAACATTGCTTTTAACTATTTTAACCCTTCTTTAAATAAATTAATATTAAATTTCCTAATCTAATCTAAGTGGGCCTAAATGGTCATATTTTATTCCTAAGGTTGATTTAGGTCGAATTAAACTTATCCAATAGAATTAGGACACGTTTTAGGGTAATAATAATATCATTTTTATCCTTAATTATCCTATTTAATTTTAACCGTGTAAAAAAAAGTAAAAAGTTAATATTCACAAAAAACTATTTTCATCTCATTGAACCACATTTTAGTCCTTGATATTATCCATGTCTCTCGGATTTTCGAAATTCCACTCACAGAAGTGGTAAAATTATGTTTTATGCGAATTTGGAAATTCTCCTAGGTGGTGGGTAAAAGACGGTGAAAAGTTCAATAATATATATATATATATATATATATATATGTAATTATTATAAAATTACTCCAATGAATTGCATTGAACTTATATAGGTATTATGTATAAATTTTGACCTAAAATAAATTTAAATAAAATAAATAAATTTTTAAATAAAAACTCGGTTTTTAAATAGTAACCCGATGTTTTCACTATTCATAAAAAAATGAATGTTTTCCAAAAAATAACAAAATTTCACCCTAGGCTAATTTCGATATTCTGATTCCAAAAATGAAGTCCATTTTGAAAAATAAAATTAAAAAAAATTTCAAAAAGTGGTTATTACTATTAATAATGGAATGTTTTAAAATTATTTTAATATCATATCGTTTTTAGTGAAACTCGGTATCACGTATGACGCAAGCTATCGAGGAAGGTTGTGATTGCGTGTAAAGCAAGACAAGCTAGTGTTGTGTGTAGTGAAAGATCCCTTTGATGATTTATATCACATAAAAACAAAATATTTCTCATAAAAGTCCCGGGTGTTACATATCCTAAATGAGAAATTTGAAAAGTGGGGACCACCATACCTTAACCTCAATGTGAGGTTATGTTGGTGGGGACCACTCAAGCCTAACCTCCCAGTAAAGGTTAGGTTGGTGGGGACCACCTGGGATTAAACCTCCCTTTTAATTGATAGAAAATCACAACTCCTCTCATTAATGTGGAAGAGCATTTGGACTTCCTCCACATTAAATTGTATCAATACACCACTTTATTATGCCAATGTAAATTAATTGGCATGACCCTTTTTAAATATTAAGTAACAGTGTCATTGGAATTTAGAAAGGTTCATAATAAATGAACTATCATAAATTTAATGATAGTTACTTATCTCTCCCCCTATTTTATATATATGGAGCTTGGGAGGAGGATTTGGGATGGCTCCACCATGCGATGAAGCGCAAGTAATGAGCCGTGATGCCCAACAATTGGAGGATTACACTCTCTAATGAAGAACGCTCCACCGATGAAGAACACTGACCTCCTTCGACCTTCTTCCTCGGGACATCTTCTGACGGGGGACGTCCACATCTTCAAATATGAAGAAATGACGCATGAGCCCAGAATTGGAGGTGTGTGGTGGATGAGACCAATGTCGACAACATCACCTCCTTCCTTCTTGCACCAATGACATCAAGTGAACCAAGGTAGGATTTTTAATTATGTATGATTTTCATCCCTTAATTAATTCCTTCTAAAAACAAAAAACGTGGATCAACATATTATCAAAATGATCCTCGGATGTTTTCTTTACGGGTTGGGAATAAATTGTTGTGGGAAGTTGTAGGGGTTTATTAATTATTTGATTATCACTTCCCATGTTATCATATCTTTTTCCTTTGTGGGGTTGGGAATAGAAATTATCGAGTGATTTTGGGAATTGATGTTTTAAAAGATCTTCATTGCTCGTTCTTTGTTTATGTTCTTGATGAACCGATTGCTACCACTCTAAACGCAGAGGGTGCAGGCCAGAAAAACATGGAACCACCCCCCATCATTCTTCTTTGTGGTGTTTTTCAATATGGACGAAGGCAAAAATTGTGTCGAAGGTGACGAAGGAAAAGGTCACACCACCCATGACATCTGCGACCCGCGCTGTAGATAGGTCGGCCGCCCACACCAATACTGGACTCCCTGAACTGAAAACCACACTCGGTACCCTTAGCACTATTTCTTTACAGAAAAGAAATATCAGAGATATATGTTCTGTAGTAGAACCGACTCCTCTGATACCAGTTTGTCACGACCTGTGCTCGGGGCCCGTGTCGTGACTACCCTAAGCCTGCCTTCCATAGGCCATGGGATGGAGACTAGCAAAAAAGTAGTAAAACTTGGTATCTGGGAAGGAATTGCCTTTATAAACATAAACACATCCAACCAAAGTACAAGCGGAAGTAATACACTAAGTACAAAAGAATGTTCTAAAAATTAAATGAGATAGAATACAAACCTAACTGAGAAGTACAAATACAACTGAACGAAATACAATAGAAACGACATATATCTGGAAGTTAGAAGAAGCTCCTGGGGTGTCCACCTTGGATCCTACCTGAAGGGTAGGTACATATAGTCTTCTCAATGCTCTCTCATGCCAACCTCCTTCGAGTACCTTCTCGTTGTGAAGTCCATCTCCGGGTACTGACTCGTCGTGACTTCCACCTCTAGGTACTGACTCGTCGTGAGGTCCACCTCCCGGTACATTCTAATCCTCATACAATCAATCTCAGTCAGCGTTTTTCGTTGTCTGCATCCAACACAACAACCTACGGGCATAGCCCGTGCAGGGGTGAGTATACGATACTCAGTAGGGACCTCGAGACCCTCAAGGTCTCACTAAATCCAAAATGGATAATCACAAAGAATGTTCTCAACAGATAACCCTTACTTAGGTATAAGCCCATACATATACCTACGTTATCAAGTAACCCATCTCAGCAACGAGGTATCACACAGATAAGAAGTCTATGGATAACCACTACTTAGGTATATTCCCATACATATACATAAGTTATCAAGTAACCCATCTCAATAATGAAGAAAACACAAAGGTCATTGACTCAGCTCAAACCAGGATATTCATTAATGATATCGAAACCACTACTGGTGAAGAGCTACCTCTCCGTCGAGTACACTGATCCTGTCACTACTCTGAGGCACTTCTCACTGACCTAAGACTGCTGAGGTACTCCTCCTTTCGCGTACCGCAGGTCAGCCACCCAAACAAAGTAGTGCTCCCCGACTGGGTCTTTCACCCAAACACAGTAGTGCACCCCCCTAATAGCCTACAGAGGTACTCCTTCGGTTGAGTACCGTGGGTCTTCCTCCCAAACACAGTTGTTCTCCCCACCGTGGGTCTTCCACCCAAACACAGTAGTTCTCCCCACTATGCTACACAAGTCACTCCGACTCGAATCAGACAAGTATTCTTCAGGTCTCATCCAGCAATATGGTCTTCGTACTTCGTATGCTCATCTTTGGTAGGATCCTCTCCACGAGATATTGGTCGATACTCCAAGTATCACAAAGTCCCACGAAGAAGTATATCAAAGGACCGCCTCATCATAGAGATCTCAACACAATAGACGATGCGTCAATCAGACGCTCGGTCTGTGAGATATTAGCCTTTTCGTCCCAGGGGCCCGATTGGTTTTGTGTACGAACCAACCCGGTCGTATCTCAACTGTACCCCGAACTCTCATAGGGTATACTCAAAGGGACCGTTTCTCAATGAGATTACCAATGCCGCTAACAGTTCGTCAAATGGTCGTCTGGTCTGAAAGTTATCGGCTTTTCCGTTCCAGGGCACCGATTGGATTTTGGGTACAATCCAACCAGGCCATATTCCAACTACGTACAAGCCTCAGGTGAAGTATACCAAAAGAACCCTCTCCTCAATAGGAATCCAACAAATTCTACAACACATCAATCAGACGTCCAGAACACAAGTTATAACGGTTTCCACTCCGTTGGCCTGGTTGGTTTCGGGTTCAAAACAACCCAGCCGTACCCAATCATTACCGAAATCTCGGGTGTAATATATTGAAATGACCATCTCGATTCAAGGATCCCAACGCAACTAACAGTGCGTCGATCAGAGGTCCGTAGAAAAAGTTATTAGGGTTTGAACGAAACTGCCCGAAATTAGGGGCTTTGGGCCCGGTCCGACCCGGCCCAATACCCCCTGGGTCGGCCCAAACCGGGTCGACCCAACCCGGGACCGGGTCTGGCCAGATTGGGCACGGCCCGACCCTGCGCTGGCGGCCCGGCCCGACCGGTTTGGCTCGGCCAGTGTGGTCGAGCGGACGCAGAGCGGGGGGGGGGGGGGGGGGGGGGGGGGGGCTCGACCCCTAGCCGCTAATTGGCGCCAGTGGTGTTTTGTGTTGCTTCCGTTCTTCCGGGAACCCGCGCGCCGCGTGATTCGTCGTGTCGCACCGCCGTGGCAAGACGCGACGAATTTTCTCTAGTGACGTGCTGGGGCGCCGCCGCCTCCCGGTGGCCAAACGGCTCTGGCCGCCGCCTCCGGTATCCGGCAACGCCGTGCCGGCGCTGCGCGCTGGCAGTTATTTCTTCGGACCACCAGCCATGTTCCGTTAATCCGATTTTCCAGCCGTCTTTGCCAGTGGTCCTCCTGGGACCTGCTCTTCACTACGACGGCTTTTAAACATCATTGCGGTCCCGTTTCATCATTGCCGTCAATCCACGCACCAACAACAATCTGTGGAGGGTTTCCGGGCCATGTTTGTTTGGCTCGCGTCCTCCGTGTTATGTGTTATCAATTGGAAATATTAAACAGGGTTTTATAAATAACAAACATTCAATTTTATTTATATAAAATTGAATCAAATCATCCCATAAAATCTTAAATAAATTGAAGCATACCAATATTCCAAACCTACAATTAAAATAAAACATCCCCTGATCAACTTAATGATGAGTTGATCTGCATCCTTTGTTTTAGAAGGATACAACCATGGGAATTATATAATTCTCAAATTAATACCCTACCTCATGTCGTTCGTCATTTGTTGGCAATATCACTGAAGGGAAAGGATGTCGGTTCATTGACATCGTCTCAAGGTAAGAGGTGATGGTGACGATAGTCGTTGGCATTCATTGTTTCCTCAAAGACCTTCGATCCGGCACGAGCATCATTTGTTGGAGAACCGTTCTTCATAGAGGTAGGGAGTCATTCTACGATAAAGAATTGTCGTTCTTCGACGAAGAGGAATTATCTTCTTTTCCTTCTGCTTCTTCTTCTTCTAACAAAGGCTCTCCCACACAACAATCACAACCCCAAATAAAATAAGACTTACTCTTATTTTATTATAACATGCCAAGCATTTCAAACTAAAAATTCCAACTCTTTAGTTAAATTAATTGAATCGGTTTAGTCAATTAATTTAATGTGAGTTGGAAAGAAATAATGTGGGGGAGAGGGTGAGTTACACAATTAAAGAGGCATTGTGGAGTTAAACATTAAATATCAGGGGTTTAATGGGGGTTTAAGGGGGTTTGGGAAAGTGAAGGGTTAGGGATCATGTGGGCCCCACCTCACCTTAATCCTCACTTGGTTAGTTAGCAACTAGTGGTTCCACCCCAACTTCCACACTTAGTATATAGCCACTTAAGTTAGGAATAAAATTTGTTCCACAGATTTTATTCAATTCTTTATTAAACTCCAAATTCTAACAACTCCTCTTGAGAAAACGCACCATTGGTAAAGGTCCTCTTAAGTAAAAACCAGCGTTGCGAGTTCAGCGGTGCCCTCAGATTTCAATTCCAAGAACAAGTTCAAAAGATAGAAAAACCAGCTTATTCGTTCACTGAACGTACCCAAGCTAAACATCTGAAATTGATTCCAGGCAAACCTGGCCTCAGAATCAAGTGTCTTCGGAAGCCACAGGCTCGTAAAATTCAAAATATTTAAGAAAAAAAAAATCCCTTGAAATTTCTGGGTCTTTACAATGCATGTAAAAATTAAGGGTTTAATTTAACTATATTTTCCATAGACTTTACTAATATATGATGGATGATTTTATATTTAGTGTTCCAAATATTGTTATGGATATTGAATAAAATAAAGGATAAATACTTTCTGGATGAATACATGTATAATTATATATTTACAGATATAATTTCATTTAAATTAACTATTGATATAGTGGTAGTGCAAAAAAATTGTCCATTAATTTCATATATGTAATTTAGTATAAATTTAATATTAATTTAAATGAAATTAAGATAAAATAATAAGTATATTTTATATTAAGTGTATTCATTATTTAATTTAATCTTTTTCATTCAATTATCATTTATGACATTGTATTTTATAATAACACATTTTAATCCAAGTATAGTAGGTAAAAATATAATTACTATATATGTTGAAGTGGATCAAAAGTCCTATATTAATTTTGACACCAATGTGATCTTTATAAGATTTCAACATAACATTTCCTATTGAAAATATTCTAATATATGATAAATATAAATGTGTTTAAGGAGTTACAAAAATAATTATATCATTTTCACATATTAGAATTAATGTTATTATATTTTATTAATTGATATTATTATTTTCATTTTATATGATACATAAATTGATGATCTATTACCCTTTTCAAGAACTAGCTCCAGTACCATAGTAACCTTAAAATTGGGATGACATTTATAGTTTTAAGTTCCTTCCCCAAACTCATTGGTTGGAGACTAGCACTTAGAATTACACAATATTAAAGTGGGAATAATTTTTCCACAATCATTATGGAAGCATGATAGAAACATTTGTATGTATACAAATGGAATTACATAGGGAGAAGTGTACTGAAAGACAAATGGTACTGAAAACATAATGTAATATAACAAAGTACCAAAAATAGGTAAAATTTCCCAACTGTAAATGTAATCATCTAAAAAATTCAATGAATTGAAAACTATTACCACCCTAAAGCAGTGCTTTTCCCCTAATCATACCCAAAAGTAGATAATATACAAACACATGAAGTTACACATAGGGTTTGGTCTAAATGCCTAGTTTTATCTCACTAATGATTCCATACCAATATGTGACATTTAATTAACTAAATAATTACCTTTCAATTGAAAATAAAATGATTTTTCATTAGAAAATAATATTTAAAAAATTCAGGATTTCAATTTGAAATGATGGAAATACATTAAAAATGGTTTAATAAAAGTATTTTATATAAAACAATTTATAAAAATTCTTAAACAATAAAAAATATGTCACAAACATTGGTATACATTTATAACTCGTATATAAAAAATATATGAACATGTTTATCAAAAAAAACGAATGATATTTGAATGTTATGGGATCCCCACATAAAGGTATTATGATAGGGGTGATGTTTATACACACCCATTAAAACTATTCAAGTATGATTCATTGACTTCGCAATGTGGTGTAAAATGTTCCAAACATTTTATGTAAGAGTTGTAAATCATAAATTTGGTGCTATTCATTCCCATATAGCATGAATATCCCTAATAAATCAATAACTATATTAGATTTCTTGTTCTCTAATAGAAAATCAATGATGGGAAATTTATTTTATGAATCCTTAAAATAAAATTAAATACTATTCTTCTAATTAGAAAATTACAATTTTCCCATAAAAAATAAAAAAATTGTTTTAATCAATACATTAATCCTCTAATGATAAAACCAAAATGTTTCTATCAAAACCATTTAATGGCAATTTTTATCTAAAACTATTTCAAATAAATTCACAATTAAATTTCAGAATATAATTTCCATAATTGAATTAAACAATTTAATTGATGGAATTTACATCAATTTCTCAAATAAAATTCAACAACAAAAATCTCCATAATTTTCCATAAATTTCACAATCCCTCTACAAATTAATGGAATTACATCTGTAAAACCCCATGATTTCATAGTACGTTATCTCTTTAAAGAAATTCAATAACTTGTGACACAGAGTTCGAGTGCACCATGACTTACCAAACTAGTTGTTGAAAAGAATTTATGAATATTATTAACTGAATTTGGAATTTTATATACTCAAAAAAAATCAGAATCCATATTATGTGTTTTTTAGACATAATATAATCACAAATTCATATTTTCAGATAAAAGAAGTATTTTCCAAAAAATGTAATTTTACAGCCTTTTAATTGAGATACTTTTTTAAAACAAATATTTGACACTTTAATGTATTAAATTTAATGAAAATAAATTATTTTTCAGAATAGGGACATCAAAATTTAGTTTCGATAAAATTTTGGTACTTTTATGATAACTTTAATATTTTGATGAATAGTGAAAAATACTATGTTTTAATTGAAAACATCGTTTTTAATAAAATTAATTTATAGTTTTAAATTATACATTTTAATGGGTTTTAAGTATAATTAGATTAAATTTTTATAATTTTATATATTTTATGTAAGTGGATGTAATTTCACATTTAAACTGGACATTAACAAATGTCAATCTTTGGATTGTTATTATTTCTTAAAAACACGTTTTTTGTTTTGACAACGAGAAATACTTTTCAATTAATTTCATCCACTTCTGTTTTTTGAATTTGGAAAAATTTATTACATATTTGAAATCATAAGGTCCAAACTGTGTAAATATTTTACTTTTATTTCTATACATTATGAATAATTACTTCGGTAAATATTTCATTTATCATGATTAAAGAATTAATCTGGTAAATAAGGGTAAAAAATAATTTTATAATAATATTAAAATATCCTAACACATGTCCTAAAGATATTTTCTGATACATGCCCGACCATAGGAATCCTTTGGTCGATTTTGGAACCCCATGGAGCTAGTTGGGAGTGATAATGACATTTTATATTAAGTAATCTAATGTAAAGACAAAAATATAGAAACCATGTATCTTTTAATAAAAAAATTAATATGATGTTATATAATTGATCTGTTAGACAATAAATGTTCATTAGAAATAAAAAAATATTTCCTACTTCAATATAATTTATTTATAATTTTTTGACATCAAATATTTATATTAATATATGACACAATAATGATGTAGTATTTTCCTTATTGATGAAAGAATCAAATAAATTATATAATAATTATTAAAAAAAATATATTTTGAAATTATTTATGTCATAAAATAATTTCATAATTTTATAAGTGAATATTACACGTTAGTATTGATTTAATGTATTTTTTATGTAGTAATTCTTTTGACTTTCACAAAAAACAGAACCCCAAATAGTGTCAAAATTGACATAAATAATTTTTTTTAAAAAAATACTATATTATTGGTTGATATAATAGTAAAAAAAATCTAAGGATTGGAAAACAGATTAAATAATATTATATATTTCATTAATTAACCACTTGATGTTCTCATGGATGTTTAGTGTATTTTTATTCATCATATAGTATTAGAATACAAAAAGACGCGGTAAAAGTTAAACTATGTAACTAAGAGTTAAATCTAAAATATAAGGTTACAATGGTAACCTAAACTTGTCTAAAAACTATTTGTTGAGATTATTTAGACCCATAAATACCTAAGGATTGAAATAAATTCATTCTGAGCCATTATAAACAAACAATTATTGTATAATAAACTAATATTTCAATCTTTTCCTAAAGTGACCCTCACCCCTCTTATAAAAGGGAACTTCCACTTCCATCAAAATCACACCTCTATAGCCATTTTTCTCGTCCATAATCCTGCCCAAATATCCTCCAAAAATCCCTGAAATCAATCTAGATTCTTTACTTGGATCTGAAATCCAACCTACGGAGCCCTTTTGATCCACTCAAAAGGAAACACCTGAGGAAGATGTAATAATTTCACCACCACATTCATGTACTTTTCATATTTCACTTCCACATTCTTTGTATTTTCCATAAAAAAATAATAACTCTTGTACCTTATACATATGATGATGTTATTATAAATATCGTAAAATAATATTCGTCATTCTATCCATCCTCTAAATGTCAAAGTCACCATACGTGCGTACACACGTCTTACCATCTCAACGTCGGGGTGTAGTTTGATATTCAAACACATAATTATTTGGATGGGTATAATAATGAGTATAACTAAAATAAATAATAAATATAACATGTTAATTATTCATTATATATGATATACCATCCAATTACATTTTATTTCACCATCAATATAATGAGATTATCACTCGTGTGTATGTACAGACTATCGTCTCCACGACGCGATGAGATTCATTCCCACGTTCACCATTCAAAGATGATTATAAAAATGTATATTATTAATAATTATGTAATATATGAAATAATAATTCTACTTGATATATATATAGATATGTACTTATATATATCTTATTCACTTACTTTCTTCAATATATATGAAAACAGAAATAATGTTTCTGGGTACGCACGACCTACCGTCTCCATAAACGGTGCCTTCTATATCATATATCTATCTATTATAAATATTTATTTTCTAAATATATAATATATAAATCATGGTTTATATTCTTTAAGTATTTAAATCCTAATCTAAATGATAAGATAAATAAAGCGATTACTACCCAAAATGTTAATTTAACATGAAAATCATTACTAAAGGTGTAGTATAAAGTCATAAATGAATCATGTATGATATAATAAATATGAATATTGTTCTAGAATAATTTAATAACATAAAATGGTCATTATACAGGAGGTTAAATGCACCCTTGACCAAAATAAAGTTCAAGGTAAGGGTTAATTTCACTATCACTTTATTATCCGAGGTTGTTTTTACGTAAGTATCTACTGGGACATATTTATTATCCTCATCCATTTTTCTAAAAAGAGTTTTCAACTGAATAATTCATAAGGGAATATATTACAAAAACATTTATTTTAATGTTATAGTGATTTATTCTTTAAAAAATTTCTCATTGTTGTCCCAAATTTTAAAATGGTTTGAAGGATTTATTAATATGAACATGAATGTTTGAAAATGTTAATTCCATTCAAAAGTATCAAAGTGGAATGGGACACTTTGATTGAAAATTGTCTTTTAAATTACTTCCTTTATAAATTATCTGAATTTTAAATGATTTCATGAAAAATGGATATTTCACCGAAATATTTTTTATGATCATTTTCATCTCTGTTCATATCCTTTTTGAGATATTATTCATGATCATGGTTGATTTATTGTGAAAATCGTCCATATTGTATTGAAGGTTTTGTGATTTTCTTGACAGTGGATGTGTTATTTTTATACCATTAATTTTATAGGGATAAAGTATTAAAATTTAATATGGTAATTTTTTTAAAAAAATATATTATGTTTAAACCTTTTCAATTGAAGAATGCATTAGACGTAGTATGTGATGGGTGCAGCCAACTATAGCTCCTCGATGCATCAGTAGGTCTCATGAGACAAACTAGTGTCCTAGCAAAAGGAATTGAAAAAAATTTTATTTTTAGTATTGGAACAAGGCATTGAATTTGTCGTTATGAAGTCTAGAATTATTCATTCCATAATTATGTAATTAGATATTAATATTACATATGATTATTCGACTAGTAGAATATCCATGAGAAAAAGTAAATTGAATTATTTGATTTTTCTTTACCATATTTTTCTGAAGTTTATGTTTAATAGTATTTTTTTTGTTTTGTATATTTCCATAAATATTTATGCTTATTTATAAATGTTTTCTCTATATTGTTATCCTTACTGAGCATCTAACCTCACCCCTTTCTATATTTTATTTTTCCTAGGATTCAAAAAAGTATATTATGACTGACCTACCCGGATAGTCTAAGGGATAAGAATGTGGTCAATGGAGAAAATGTTGTTTTTTTCATTTTATAATGTAATGTAACGTTCATGTATGTAATATATATTCCAAGACAACTAAATTGATCGGTCCTTTGGGACATAATTCCTTGTAATAATGGAAATTTAATAAAATAATGCACTGACTCTGGGTAACTGGGGTCGAGGCGTTATATTTTCTATGAATGGACGTTTAGCAACAAACTTGGAAATAGATTTAAATTAACTCTGATTAGAGAACAATACCATAAGATATACTTTGAGTATTATTATATAAATACTTCCTAGAATTTTGGTAATGTATATATTTTGTGTATTTTCGAAAAATACATCCATGTCTGGATACGAGCAGGTACTGCCTGCTCTAGCACAAATGCACCTAGGAGTACAAACACTAACAAGGAGTTTTGGACGTGACCAGGGGTATCCTGGTACATGAAAACTAGACTTACTTCACACTTCGTTATGACACTCCTGAGGGATATGATTAGGCTAATTCACATTTTCATTAAAATCCATTATGAAGGATTTAGGACTATATACTTCCATGAAGAAAACATTTTATTATTTTATATTATATGCATAATCTTTTCAATTTAAGTTAGATATTTTAAATGTTTGGAATTATCCATTATGATTCATAAAGTAACCTATTCTATGCCATTATTTAGAAATGAATCCCAGTATATGGAATAAGAACCCCAACAATACGAATGATCCAAAAAGTAAGAAGGTTCATATCTTTCATGGTACTAATCCAACATATAGAAATAAAATAGTATCCCATGTATTATCATCATATGAAGAAATATTATCTTGTGTTAATAATATAAGTATTGAATATTCTTATTCCTTTGGATTTTAAGGGAAGCTGGAGAAGAAAAGGATGGTAGAAAGAATGATGGATAAAGGTAATAAAAGAAAGAAGGATTTTCCCATAAGTGATTACTGTGGAGATAATCACCTTGGTAAATTCTTAAAGTGAATGTGAGTTTGCTATAATTGTGGATAAAAAGGACACTGAGTATGTGATTTCAAGGGTAAGAAAAAGGTTTCAAATATACAATGTTTAATCTTCATAGAGTTGGGACACTATGCAAATCAATATCCAAATCACCCGAGTATGCCAAAAATGCTGTTGTGGGATAATAAACATGTTATGTTAAAACCACAGATGAGGAGTAATGACTACTGTTCTTAGGTAGATATTATAGAATTATGTCATTTGAGTATTGTATCAATGATTTACTAGTTATAATAATAATGGAGTATATAAGGATTATACTGTAGTACTATTTCAATGAGGATTTCAGATTTTATGGTACCATGTAATGGGAGTCAATAGCAAGTTAAATTTTTTAGATAATACATGGTTAAAGGAATGATAAAACTTAAATATCGTCCTGATAGTGAGGTATTGAATTTGGAATAAGATATGATAGATTTGGATAAATTATATTGGATATTATTGACATTATTGGAATAGATTAATGGTATGTTTATTCCATCATTGTTTGAGTTTAAAACATTTTGGATAGAAGGAGAATATCCATTATTCTATAAGGAATAATGGAGAATTATTGTAATCAATAAGGTTTTATAGTAATTTAGAGTGTTACAGTGTTCTAAAAGAATACATGATGAAGGTATTAACATGTTATTATGTTGAAAAAAGGATCTTCATTGTGTTCACCTTCCTTATAAATTTGGGACAGCCATTTTGGATAGAAGTATTGTGGATAAGCTTAAAGCATAGGATCAGTTATGTTGGACATTGGATAATATTATTAAGCTTAAATCATTTCATGATATTTTTTTTTGGATTTTCATAAAAAGGGCAACCCGAAGGTCGAGTGACCACTCGTCGCGTCCGGCAAGGCCGTGAGACTTGAACCCACAACTGAAGGACGAAAAAGGTGAATCACCTATCACTAGCCTACGTGATGTCATGTATTGTATAATTTAGTTTTATAATATATTCTGACAAATTAATTGTAATGTAACTTTTTTTTGGAACCCTATATGATTAGGATAAATATATTATTTCTGAATGCTATTATATTATGGGGTGACAGATGAGTTTGTGATAGGAATTAGTTGAAGGATGAAACTCTACTTGTCATGTATATATATATATATATCCCTCTTATTCTATGATGAAATGAATTTTTAATCTTTAGGGAAGAGATCTTAAAACCGAAAATGTGTTATCCTAATACCTTATATGTTGTTGAACTGATGAAATTTTAAATCAGCATAGATCGATGGCGGTGAGGCCCTCAATTATACACTTGTTTGTGATTGATGTCCTCAATCAATTCCTATATATATTTACCTTTTTCTTCCCATTATGTGTCTCTAATTTCGACAAATGTTCCTAATTGAGATCATTATTTTGTGGTGACGTTTTCATTTACCTTTTGTTATTATTATGACTAAATTTTATTAACCCAATTTCTGAAGTGGGTTTTCTGAGAATGTATTTTTCTCTTATTTTAGAAGAAAATTTTCAAATTTCTAGGAAGAAATTTTTTGAAGGAGGGGAGAATTTAACACCCCGAAATTTCATAGTACATTATCTCTTCAAAGAAATTCAATAATTTTTACACCGATTTCGAGTGCAACACAACTTACCAAACAAGCCATTCAAAAGCGGTTATGAATAGTATTAAATGAATTTTTAATTTTATATACTCAAAATAAATTTATAATCAATATTATCTATATCTTAGACAAAATATAAGAACAAATTCATTTTTTCAGATAAAAGAAGTATTTCCCAAAATATTCAATTTTACCACCTTTTAATAGAAATACTTCTTTTTTAAAACAAATATTTGAGACTTTTATATATTAAATTTAATAAAATTAAACTATTCTTTAAATTTAGTCATAAAAATTTATTTTGGATAAATTTTTGGTTCTTTTCTGATAAATTTCATATTTTGTTGAATAGTGAAAAATACTATGTTTTAATTGAAAAGTAATTTTTAATCAAAATAATTTATAATGTTATATTAAATATTTGAATTGTTTTAAGTATAATTATATTATAGTTTTATCGTTTAATATAATTTAGGGAATTTCATGTAATTTTAAATTTAAACTAGAAATAAAAAACTATCAATCTTCTGATAGTTATTATTTCTTAAAAACACATTTTTTTGTTTTGACAATGGGAATTAATTTTAATTTAATTTCTGCCACTTATTTGTTTTGAATTTGGATAAATGGATTCCATATTTGGAATAATAAGGTCCAAATTTTATTAATTGATAACTTTTATTTTTAGAAATTATGATTAATTACTTCGGTAAATATTTTATTTACCATGATTAAAGGGATAAGTAGGTAAATAAGGGTAAACAAATAATAATATAATAATATTAAATTTTCCAAACACATGTTTTATCTCAATTGGATGATAAATGTTCGACCATGTTCAAACTTATGTCAATTTTGGGGACCCCATGGATCCACATGGGAGTGATAATGACATTTTATATTAAATAATCTAAAGTTAAAGACAAAAATAACAAAAGCATGTATCTTTTAGTAAAACAATTTTTATATGAGGTTATATAATTTATCGATTCTACTATAAAAATTATATAGTAATAAAAAACAACTTCCTATATCATGATAATTTTTTTATAATTTTTATACATAATATATATATATATATATTAATATATCACCCAATAATGATGTAGTATTTTCCTTATTAATGAGATGAATCAAATAAATGATATTATAAATTATAAAATAAATATTATATGAACATTTTGGTGCCATAAATGAATTTTTTTGGTTAATATGACATGTTATAATTGGATTAATATATTTTTTAAGTTATACTGTTTTTTTACTTTCACAAGAAACCTAATACCAAACAATATCAAAATGTAAAAAAATTAATTTTTAAACCAAATACTATATTATTGGTTGATGTAATATTCTTGAAAATAAATGGTTAAGCGAAAGGGTTAAATAATATTATTTATGTCATTAAATATCCACTTGATGTTCTCTTTGAAGTATAGAGTATGTTTATTAACCGTATATTGTAAGAATACAAGAAGATGCAGTAAAAGTTAAACTAATTAACTAAGAGTTAAATAATAAGGATATGGTTAAAATGGAAAAACAAACTTGTATAAAACCTATTAAATGAGATTATTTAGACCCATAACCACATAAGGATATAAATAAATTCATTTATAGTAATTATAAACTGAAAATGATTATATAATAAATTAGTATTTTAATCTTTTCCTAAAGAGACCCTCACCCCTCTTATAAAATTGGACTTCCACTTCTCTCCAAATCCCACCTCCAAATCTATTTGGATTGACCAAAACTATACAGACATATCCTCCCAAATTACCTAAAATAATCCTAGATTTTTTTCTTTGATCATAAATCCAACCTAAGGAGCCCTTTTGATCAACTCAAAAGGTAACACCTGAAGAAGAGGTAATAATTTCACCACCCCTTTCATGTTTTTTTTTCATATTCCACTTAATATTTCTTTGTTGTTTTGATAGAAAAATAATAACTTAAGTACCTAATACATACTATGATGTCATTATAAAAATGTAACAACAATATTTTAAATTCTATCCATCCACTAAATGACAGAGTCATCATACGTGCAGATGTGGGGCTTACCAGCTGCACGTCGTGGTGTAGTTTGTTATTCAAACACTTCGTTATATGGATGGGTATAATAATGAGTATAACTGATGTAAATAATAAATATAACTTGTTAATGATTATGGATATATTATATAACATCCAATTACATACGATTTCACCATCAATATATTGAAATTATCGCTCGTTCGTATGTACGGATTACTGTCTCCACGACGTGATGCGATTCATTCCCACGATCACCATTAAATGATGATTATAAAAAAATATATTATTAATAAGTATGTAATATATGACATAACAATTATACTAGATATATATATATATGTACTTACAAATATCTTATTCACTTACTTTCGTTCAATACGATATGAAAACGAAAACATCGTTTATGAGTTTGTACGGCCTACCGTCTCCATAAACGGTGCCTTCCATTTCATATATATATCTATTATAAATATTTATATTATAAATATATATGATATATAAATCAAGGTTTCTATTATGTAATTATTTAAATAATGATCTAATTGACACGATCAAGAATAACATGTTAAAACATGTACGAAAAAGAAAGAGATTACAAACCAAAATAATAATTTTATATGAAAATCATTATTAAATGGGTAATATAGAATCATAAATGAATCATGTATGATTTAATAAATATTAATATCATTCTGGTATAATTTAATAACATATTATGGTCGTTATACAAGAGTTTAAATGTACCCTGAACCAAAGGAAAGTGCAAGGTAAGGGTTAATTTCAAAATCTCTTTATTATCCACGGTTGTTTTTACGTAAGTATCTATTGGAACATATTTATTATCCATGTTATTGTTTCATAGATTATTTTTTAAATGATTTCATTTTAAGTGAATATTTTACTAAAACATCATTTTAAATATTTTAATAATTTATTCTTTTAAACCTTTATCATTAATTTCCATGTTTTTAAAATGGTTTTAAGTATTTATTTATATGGAAAAGAATGTTTTAAAATGTTAATTCCATTCAAATGCTTCAAATTGGTATGGGACACATTTATTTAAAACTATATTTTCAATAAATTCCCTTATAAATTATGAGACGTTTAAATAATTTCATAAAAAAGGGATATTTCTATCAAATACATTTACTTATCATTTTCAACTATGTCAACATCATTTACGAGATATTATCCTTGATCATTCTTGATTTATTATACAAATCTTCTACATTGTATTGATGATTTTGTGATATTTTTGACTCTGGATGTGTTATTTTTATATCATTAATTTTTTATGGATTTGGTATTGAAATTTCGTATGATAATTTTAATATGAATTTTTATATTATGTTTAAACCATTTCATATGAGTAATGCATTGGAATTAGTATGTGACTGGTGGGGCACACTATATCTCCTCGATGCATCAGTAGATCTCAGGAGACAAACTAGTGACTTCACACAAGGCATTGAAAAAAATCTTATTTGCAGTCTTGGCACAAGGTCTTCACTTTGTGGTTATGAATTCTGGATTATGCATTCCATCATTATGAAATTTTCTATTGATATTACATGTGATTATTAGACTAGTAGAATATCCATGCGAATAAGTAAATGGATTTATTTGATTTATCTTTCCCATATAATGATGAAGTTTAACTTTAAAAGGCTTTTGTTTTAGTTTTATATATTGCCTTAAATATTTATTCTTAATATGTTTTCTCTATATTGATATCCTTACTGAGCATATGAGCTCACCTGTTTCTATGTTTTATTTTTCCCAGGATGCGAAGATGTGTATTATGACTGACCAACAGGGATAGTCTAAGGGATATGAATTAGGTCCATGGAGACAATATTGTTGTTGTTTTTCTTTTTATAATGTAAGGTAAAGTTCATGTATATAATCTATTTTCCAATACTGCTAAACTGATCGGTCCTTTGGGACTTGAATCTTTGAAATCATGCCAATGTATTAAAATAATGCACTGACTCTGGGTAACTGGGGTCAGGGCGTTACAAGGTCTTTTTCCATATTCAGGAAAAAATTAAATTTTTTAAAATCCCAATTAAATGGAAATTGGATTTCAATTAATTATTTGAAATCAAATTCATTTATTGTAGTTATTATGTTTAAATCACTAATTGAATTAAAATAAAGATATTTATGGTCAATAAAAACTATGCATCATGACAGTACCACCTACTTCTGAATCTATAGACCTCAATACTCCAAACCCTAATTTTTATTTTAATGAATATAAAAACAGAAATATAAAATGGGAATTAAACATGGGTTTGTGTTCCCAAAATATGGAATTATATCCTCCAATTGAAAATGAAATCTAAAAAACCCTAGGGAGGAAAGTGGAGCTAGTGGGAGATAGATAAAAAGAAGAGGAAACTATATAAGAAAGGATTGTACATCATTTTACATAATTTAATCCACTTCTAGGAGGATGTTGAGGGGCCAAAAATTTCCCTATGGATATTTATTGGATGAAAATACTAACTTGGGGTAATACTTGTTCATGAGTGAAACAAAAGTTTGGTTTTTTAAAACATCTCTTCGGATTAAAAACATACATGTATTCATGGTTACCCATGTAGGGACACGATGTTAGACCAATATATGCAGCCATGTTGTGGGTCTATTTTAAATTTAAAACAAAAGTTCTCATAAGTGGCTAAAAAGTTTTTAATATCTTTGACCAAATGTGAAAAATCCAACTACTTGGGTTTCATGGTTTTCCTTGAGAGGTTACACGGTTTGGGAAAATCATTTCCATATTGTCCACTCTCCCCCAAAGTATATGATCTTTTAAAATTTCACATGACTCGCACTTAAATGAAACATAACTAAAGCATGTCAACAATATGGGATTAAGAATACAAGAAAATAGTAACAGTATGTTATAATATTCAAATCACAGAAACGTTATATACCCATAAATCCTACACATAGGATTCCATATGGAAAATAATAGGCTAATGCTCTCTAGTCAGTTCCTCCATCACTAATGTCTCATGAGAATTAGTACTATGATTCAATAACACTTGAATTAAAGTGTTCATATTCTAATAGAGTACCTTGGTTTTAGAATCAATTATCTAAATTATTTGTTTGTTTATAGATAGATTAGGTTCAACCTAAATATAACTCATGATAATCACATGATATGGATTAGATAGATGATTTCATAGCTCTGAAAGTTGAATCATGTAATGTATAAATTTCATCTTGAGTGGAAGTGCTAAATGGTAATTAGATTTTTTAACCTTCTCAGAGAACTAAAAATGTCATATAAAATAAAGAATAAGATTAACGTGCCTCCCAATTCCAAAATGAACCAAATGGTTTGTAAATTTCATGAAAACCTTGTCATTTATTGATAATTCCATTAGTCTGCAATGACGATCAACATAATACTTCTATCATAACTATATAGTTTAAATTTTATGAAAAATCAATTGAATATTTTATGTCCATTATTGAACTAATATTTTTCTGAAAAAGGAACATTCACAAATCATTGATAAATAAATTTATATTCTTAATGAAAACAATTCAAGTACAGAAAATTACCTATTCTGATCACAAAATGATAAATATTGTTATCAGGATATTAAATCATCTCTATTAGGTCACCCCAAACTGCACCAAAGTCATGAACTCTAGTTCAGAGAATATCCTCAAGAATTGGAATATATCATTCTATTTATAAAACCTATTATGGATGGTATACCCTACGTAAAAGTAAATCAGAACCTATTGAATTCTTATGGCCTTTTCAGAAATGATATGTGAAATTGTGACCCCTATCACTCACTATAGTAGATGGAACTCCATAAAAAAGGAAAATATCTTCCTTGTTACGATCTACCAACTCTTCAACATTGGTTTTATGGTGAATGGAAGAAATTTTATATTATTTTGTCATCAAACCAATAAAATCCCATATCACATCCTTTAATCTATGGATACATGGTAAACCAACCAAAAAGTGTAACATCCCAAATATAATAAAAAATATTACATTTTCATATTTATTAATATTTGTGACTTAAATATTAATTTTTCTTTATAAGTGATGGAATGTTTGATGGAATACCTAATAAAAAACAATGGGCTTCTTTCAAATCATATGCTACACACAACTTTGAGTTATACTGAAAAATATTAATATAATATTATTATTTTAAATGTTAGTTAACACCAATATATTGTAATGGAAACAATTAACATAACTAACTTCAAAATGATTATACATGTTTTTTAAATGTTTTTACATTTATTCAATAAATTTTACAAGCTTAAAATAATTGAGAATATGATTTTAAGCATAAATACTCTAATATTCTTTAAAAGGAAATTTTACCACCTTTTGATGGAGAACCATTTTTAAATATAGTTTTTGTCACTTTTATATGTTATATTTGATAAAATAATTTTCTTTTTTTCAATCAGTACATCAAAATTTACTTTGAATGAAATATTTTTATTATTCTGATAAATTTCAATTTCTTAATGAATAGTGAAAAATATTTTATTTTAATTCAAAACTGCCATTTAATCTTATTTATTGATATGAATAGATTATCATTTTAATTGGTTTTAAAGTGTAATTAGATTATATTTTTACCATTTAATCCAATTATGGTTATTATAAGTAATTTCACTTTGAAATTGGACATAAACAAGTGTCAATCTTTTGATAGTTATTCATTCTTAAAAACATGCTTTTGGATTTGAGAACCGGAATTAATTTTAAATTTATGAATTCAACCTCTATGTTTTTAATTTCATAAAATAGACATAATTTTTGAATTTGGAAGATCAAATATTTCATTGGCTGAATGTTTGGTATTTTTTTTGAAAACCTTGAATTATTGATGAATAATGAAAACACTAAGTAGTAGTTAAAAAATCATCTTTTTCATTTATATGAAATTTTACCGCTTCTATGAATTTAATTTAAAAAATCCAACTTACATGGTTGTTATCAGTATGTAAAACGTGGTTCAATCAAGAGAAAGTAATTTTTGGTGAACAGTGACTTTTGAATTTTATTTACCGCGGTTAAAGGTAAATAGGGTAACTCAAGTTATAAATAATATTATAATAATATTAAATTACCCTAAAATGTTTCATAATATTATGAGTTGATTCCTTTATGACCATGGGTATCTTTGGGTCTATTTTGGGACCCCATGGATCCACTTAACATTGATAATGACACTTTATTTTAATTAATTTAATGAAAAGCCAAACATGATAAAACATATATATATTATAGTAAATCAATATTTACATGGGGTTATATATGTTATATGTTCAACTATATATATTAATTTTAAATCTAAAAATATTTCCTACATCATGGTATTTTGTTTATAATTTTTAGACATCAAATAATTAAAATTATTTACGACACAAAAATGAAGCAATGTTTTCCACATTAATTAATGATTTAAATAAATAACATTATAAAAATTAAAAAAATATCCAAAACCTGTCCAATTCTAATTGGATTAAGTTTTTATAACATGAGTCATATTATATTTGACTTTAATGAGTTTTGTACTTTTAGAAACAGAAAATCATTGTATGATAAAATAATATTTTCAAAAATTCCAAAAGAGCCCATCCTCCTCCTTATAAAAAGCCATCAACTCTAACCCATTTATCACACCTCTCAAGCCCCTTGTATAGTCTAAACTATACCAAATTAATCTCCCTAAGTCCCTCTATTAAACGTAGAATCCTTAACTTAGGCATTAGTTACTTCAATAAATCCTTCTCGTTCAAACAGAATGGAGTTACCCAATTTAAAGGCATCATCTTCTCTTATGTTCATTTATTTTATTTTACATCTCAAACACCCTAAAATATTTTTATTCCTTTATTTTATAAAAAAACAGTATCCTAAATATAATATGTTGTTTTTATGAGATTTATTCTAACAGCACTTCCAAATACCTCCATCTAATGTGTAAGTTACATATTGTTTATGTGGGTGAAAAACTACTGCCTCATGAAATGATTATTGTTCAATCATTACATACCACCTCTCAGAGTGGACATTATAATGGAACTTTATTTGTATATGAAATATGTTATGTTTATTTTTTCTCTATTCTTATTTAATTTTTATTTACAAACATACCTTTATTATTTCTAAAATGTGTAATCATGATAATTTCATTTGAGGAAGTGTGGACTACCGCCCCCTCAAGCTGATATGATTCATTCATGAAATAAATGGGACATATAAAGGATGGAGTTATTAAATTATGTAACATATTTCATATGATATTCTACTGTAATTAATAATATACCGATCTTACAGTATGTTTTTATTCCAAGATATACGAAATTAAAATGAAATTAGCGTTCATGCATACGTACGGCTTACCGTCTCCAAGAGCGGTGCATTTAGTTTATTATTTCCAAATTTAATGAAAAATTACACACATATATATATATATAATAGACATATATGATATATACTACATCTAAATCCTGAATAATATTCTAGAGATAATGAAAATTTTACCACAGGGACAACTTGTAATTAAAAAAAGTTCATTTTTTACTCAAGTTCTGAACATCAAAAAATATATATAATATGAACTGAAATAATTAATTAATTGTTATAGAAAGGTAATATGTGAAATAAAATAAATAATACACTTGAAAAAGGTTCATAATAAAGTAAAATTTAATTTAATTTTATTATTCAGGAAGAACAAGGATGATATAAGACAAGTCTTACTTAAGGTAAGGGGTTTCTTTTCTCAATTTTAATTCCATGAGAATTCCATTGTTGGAAATCTATTTCGTGAATGTGGTGTGTTTTTCACTTCTATTTGATATATAATATCACGATTCATTTTATATTCAAGGTATTCTATGATTAATTTGGTGGTTATTAACTTGTGTTCATACGACTCGATTGATTACAACGTGGTAATGGATTTTCTTCCCACTTTTTATTCTCATGGGATTCATTCTATATTTTTCACTATTCCCTTTCTTATGGTGTATGTACATTTAATGATTTTATTAATTGTGTTATATAATTTAATTTATGGGTATTTACATTGTCATTTTATGATCCTTCTTTCATGTGTTTTACGTTTCGTAAGTTAACAAATTGGTAAGGGAACCTTTCACCCTCTTCTTTTTAAAAGACATATTTTTTTTATGCCTATTAATTTACATATTATTGTGTTGGGATATGTTATTATATTCCGTATTGCTATAAATTTTATTTACATGTTATGGGATACCCTTTTCTACCTCATCAACTCAGTTAATGAATTTTAATGTGACGATGTTAGACTGTCGTATTTATGTAAGAGAACTTCTTAACCCAATTTCAATTCTTTGGGTTAAGCATATACTTATTGATTATGTCATGATAGAAATATGTTTTAATGTCATATTATTTTTTTACACTTAATATCCACTTATATTGGGTGTATTATTATTTCTCACACATAACATTGTCATTGATTTGTCCTTTATCTAAGGATATGATATTCTCAAGGGACTTTGTCTCAATTTACAATCTATGGAGCATTATTTATAGTTAAACACCAATTCACTTTTATATGATCTATATACTTCTCTTTGACAGATTATATCAAGCATCTATTAATTCTCATGATATTATAATCTATTATTATTGTTATTTCTCAATTATTTGTATTCGATATTCTCTTATTTGGTTAGAAACTCTCTAAAAACATATCCTATTAAATTATTTAATGATTAAATATTCTAAATATTTTCATTAATGTCCATGTTTTCAAATTTTTGTTGTGGATTTATTTTAATATACATAAATGTTTTACATTTTTAATTCATTTAAAAGCCTCAACGTGGTATGGGACACTTTATTCAAAAATCTCTTTATTTAATGTTTTAAATGGTTTTGAAAATGGTTTGATTAATCATTGATTATGTAAATATAATCAAATGATAGATTTTAATTGAAATGTGGAAGTGTAATTAATTAAATATTTATATTTTAAATATTTTATGTTTTATGATTTGATAATGATACTTGGTCATTTGATGGGTGGTTGCGTGTTAAACCGAATGATTGGTGGTGTCGTGATAATCCAGGATGGTTGGTTACATAATAACCTCCAATGAATTGGGTAAGGAAGTGGTCCCTATGGCTATTCAATTTAGTGATATGTGTGGAAGTCAACCATATTGTTATTCCATATATGTATGTTTATTTACCATGTTACCTATATATGTTATGTGTGATATCTATGTGTTTTATGGTAATCCTTTGGTTAGAAAAGGATAAGAAATTATCATAAATTCAGAAAAGAGTATTTACTACTTCATAATGTTGATAAATATTACTTATGATAAATTATACATGGTTTACTTGTAGTTCTGAAAAAATAACAGTTTTCCTTCTTTGTGTATCCCTTACTATGATTTTTATGCTCATCCCTTGTTTTGATTTTTTTTTCAAATGATATATAGATGGATAGAGTAAAGGATGAGATCATGTAAAATCCATATTGTCTAAAATATAAAAGTAAACATGTTTTTTAGAGTTTTTATTTTAAATAAAAATGGATACAACATATAAGTTTCTAATTTGTAATATTCAAGATGTAATGTAATAAGTTATGGCATAATTTTCTAAAAGTCAAAACCTAAAAAGATCATTAACGTGAATTCTTAATTTAACTCAAGATTAAGTAATGTTTAAGGTCGGGGCCTTACAGTTGTTATAAGAGGCTAGTTTAGACAACATTAGGCATTAATAGTTTTAATTAAACACATTGTTAGTATCTGTGTCTATTATTTCAGTCTAATAATTTTTTTATAACTTTTTTAGATCAATAAAAGTAGGTTACAAATGGAAGGAGGAGGATCTCAAACAACATTCCGATATCTTCCTGATTACATGCTTGAAATAATTATTACAAAGTCATGTTTAGATGATTTTGAAGCATTTTATTTCATACAACTCACTTGAAAGCAGTTTTTTGAGATATCAAACACCTCCATTAAATTTTGATATCATTATAGATCATGGGTTGTATTTAATAAAATCCTATTTTCACAAAATTCTCATATTTTCAAGAAAGGTAAATATTATCAAGGAATTTCCAAATATTTTACCTTATATTAAGATTTTGAAGCATATAATGATTTTGAAAATGGTGCTGAAGAGGGAGACCCTTGTACAACATATTTATATTTTCTTTTACAATATATTCTCTCAGCATATACTTATAGTATTTTAAAAAGAAAATTAATTCAATGTTTCAACTCAAATTTGGTCTTACTATTTAATATAAATCATGTTTTACAATATGTATTGAAATTATATGTCATACATGATTATTTTCTGAAACTATTTTTTCTACGAACACCCATATGAACCAAGTTTTACAAGGTCTATTTTGAAGAAGGAAGAAATTTATTTCGAAGGATCTCAAAATCATTGTTGTAATGATTGGACCTTCTACCTACGTGAACAAGCTGATGATGAAACCATATGGTCACTAAGATGAAGTTATGTTGTTATTTCTGTTAGGAATAGTTTTATTTTATCATATGTATGTTAAATAAGAAAAGAAGACAATATATATAAGGCTTCATGAATTTAGATGTCGAGGTATTAATGTGTTGGGATGAAACTGAATATTATAAGAAAACCTTTGAGGATAAAACATGTTAGGGTTATTTTTTTGTTTTATAAAATGGAAAACACGCAGATAGTTTGACAACCCATTGCGTTGGACAATGCTGTAGTAATCGAACCCCAACCAGATTGTGGTTCGAATTTATCACCAACCACTGGACTACGTGAAGTCCCTTTTTAGAATGACTAATTCGTTTTAGTGAAATTATTTTATGGATCAAGAATATGTTTACCTGGTATCTTATGTTTTATCGAATGTAAATCCTTATTATAGGAAAATGATTTGGTGATTAGGTGATAATATTTTTTTGGAAGACATTAACTCTTTTGGGGACACTATATGCTTAAGGAAAATAAAATACATTAGGATATCATTTGTGGAGTAATGGTTGATATTTTATATTGGAAGAATATATGATTTTATTGAGGATATTTTATTATTTGGTTTATTTAAGGAAATGTGTAACCTATCATAGAGAATATGTGATTAGGTTAATTACACTTCAGTATGAGAGTTAAAGAGTGGTAAATATTTTTGAAGATAAATGTTATTATTTACTGTGGAATACTATGTGATTAAATTCGTCTGAGTTTTTGGTTTCAATCATAGTTTTTATTATTTGGAATAATTTTAACGATAGATGTATATTAAATTGTATTTCATGAAATTTGGATACTTTTTTTTGAATTTTGGAGATTTAGAGTAATATTTCTTTTTATAAGGGATTATCATTTTAGGGGATTATCTGATATTGTACTAACCAATTTTGGTTTTGGTTGATGTATAAAGATAGGGGAAATATATAGTTCATTTTATGTAGATTATGTTATACTCTAGATGTTTATTCAAGCACTTCAGGTGTTACTAAGTCATCTTGAATACTTACCGTTTAGAGAAAAGATGAGTTTGTGGAATAATTTTATTAAAGGATGACACTCTACATGATAATTAAGTATATTTCATTAAAATATTAGCCTAGTTATTTATAAAATTCATCAACTCTATGAAAAGGATCATGAAGAAAAAATGTTATAAGCTCTCTTTTAGAATCATACTTTTACTCAACCACAGATATATGGTATTGTGGTGGTTAACTTTCCATGATCTTGTTCTCTATCACTCACTATTAATCTATAAGAGTTAGTTTCTCTTTGATATCCATATTTTCATGGAATCTTAGTATCTATTGTCTCGGGTGAACTTTTTTTACTTCTCTTACTAAAATTTAATGTAATAGTTTTATTGACTCTTTTTCTGATGTGGGACTTTCAATGATGTTTTTGAGCCAAATTTTGAAATTGTGAGGACGTAATTTCCAAAAGGGGGAAGGATTTAACATCCCAGGTAAATAATGAAATTTACATTTTCAACCTTATTAATATTTTTTAATTGAATATTAATTTTACATTACAGGGGATTCTATGTTTGATGGAATACCTGATACACAACAATTAGTTTCTTTGAAATCTTTCGTTGCACACAACGTTGAGTTATTCTAAAAAAATATAAAATATTATTATTTTAAATCGTAGTTAACTCCTAGTCATTGTGATGGAAGTAATGAATATAACTAACCACCAAGGGACTATACATGTTTTTTAAATGGTTTAACATTTTTCTAATAAAGTTTAGAGGCTTAAAATAAGAAATAATCCAATTTTAAGCATAAATACTCTAATATTTTTTAAAAGGTCATTTTACAGCTTTTTGATGTCGAACCCTTTTGAAATCTAATTTTTATAACTTTTATATGTTCTATTTGACAAAATAATACTCTTATTTAGAATCGGGACATCAAAATTAACTTTGGATGAATTTTTTTTTATTTTTATGATAAAATTCAATTTTTTAATGAATAGTGAAAAATGTTGTATTTTTATTCAAAAGTGCCTTTTAATGTAATTTATTTATATGGTTATATTGTCTTTTTAATGTGTTTTAAAGGGTAATTATTTTATATTTTAACCACTTAATCCAATTTCGGTAATTGGAAGTAATTTCGCTTGGAAATTTGAAAAAAAACAAGTGTCAATCTTTTGATAGTTATTATTTCTTAAAAAATGCATTTTGTTTTGAAAACGGGAATTAATTTTAAATTAATTAATACAAAATATATGTTTTAAATTTGTTAAAATAGACATAATTTATGAATTAGGAATATCAAATTTTTCTTAGGCTGAATTTTTGGTATTTTTCTGAAAACCTTTAATTTTTTATGAATACTGAAAACACTACGTATTAGTTAAAAAACCAACTATTCATTTAAATGAAATTTTTTCACTTCTATTAATTTAATTTCAAAAATTCGACATAAATTGCTGTAATCAGTAAGTACAATTTGGTTCCATTACATGAAAATAACTTTTGGTGAATTGTGACTTTAAACTATTATTTACCACGATTAAAGGTAAATAGCGTAATTCAATGAAAAAAATAATATTATAATAATATTAAATTACCCTAACATGTGTCATAATCCTATTTTTTGATACATTTTCTACCATGGGAATATTTGGGTTGATTTTTTGACCCCATTGAGCCACTTAAAACTGATAATGTCACTTTATTTAAATTAATTTAATGTAATGTCAAAAATGACATAAGCATATATATTTTAGTAAATCAATTTTTACATGGGGTTATATAAGTTATATTTTAGACTATAAATATTTATTTGATAAATAATACTATTTCATACATCATGGTATTTGTTTTATAATTTTTAGACATCAAATAAATAAAAGTATTTATGACATAGTAATGATGCAGTGCTTAGATCATTAATGAATGATTTAAATAAATAAAATTAAAAAAATTAAAAAAATATCCAAACCTATCCAATTATAATTTTGTACTTTTATTTCAAACATGAGTCATCGTATCTTTAACTTTAATGTGTTTTGGAAATTTTGAAACCAAAAATCATTATATACTAAAATAACATTTTCAAACATTCCTAAAGAGACCCTCCTCCCCCTTATAAAAATCTATCAACTCTAACCCATTTCTCAGAGCTCTAAAGCAACTTGGGCCATCCAAAATCTACCCAATTAATCGCGCTAAATCCCTCTCTTCCACCTATAATCCTTACCTTAGGTATAAGGCACTTCAAAAAATCCATTTGGTTCAAACAAAATGGAGTTACCTGATATAAATGTAACGTCTTCTCTTAAGTTCATTTCAGTTATTTTACATCTCCAACACGCTAAAATCTATTTATTCCTTTATATTATAAAAAATTATCCTAAATATTCTATTTTGTTTATTTGAGAAGGATTCGAACTACACTTCAACAAACCTCCATCTAATGGGTAAAGAATATATTGTTTCAGTGGACGGAAAACTACTGCCTCACGAAATGATGGATGTTAAATCTTCTCCTACCACTTCTCATGGTGTCCATTATGTTGGAACTATATTTATATATGATATTATTTATTTTTTTCTCTATTATTCTTTAATTTTTATTTACAATCATACCTATATGCTTTCCAATATGTGTAAACATGATATTTTCATTTACGGAAGTGCGGACTACCGCCCCCTCAAGGTGATATGATTCATTCAGGACATACATGAGACCTATAAAGGAGGGAATTGTGAAATTATGTAACATATATCATATTATATTATAATATAATTATAATATACCTATTTATCATTATGTTTTCATTTCATTCAATATGAAATAGAAATGAAAGTAGCGTCCATGCGTACGTACGACTTACCGTCTCAAAGAATGGTGCATTTCATTTCTTATCTCCAAATTTAATGTACTATTATATATATATATATAGGATATATATGAAATATATTATTTATAAATATAAAATATTAAGATGAATATAATTAAATTTTGACCACAGGGAAAACTTATAATTAAAAGTTCATTTTTGACTCAAGTTCTGAGCATTAAAAAATTGTCGGATATGAAATAAAATAAATAACTACTTTTAATAGAAAGGTAATAAGAGATATAAAAGTAATAATAAACTTGAAAAAGGTTCTTAATAAAGTAAAAAATAACTTATGTTTATTATTCATGAAGAACAAGGAACATACAAGACAAGTAGTACATATGTTAAGGGGTTACTTATCCCACTTTTAATTCTATGAGATATCCATTATTCCACACTTATTTATTTCATGTGGTGTATTGCGTACATAGATTTGATATATACTATCATGATTCAAATTATAATCATGGAATTCTGTTTTCCATTTTGGTGGTTATTTTTTTTTCATACGACTCGATTGATTACAACGTGGTAAGGGGTTTCCATCTCACATTTTAATCTCGTGAGATTCATGAAATTTTTGACATTATTTCCTTTTGTTTGGTGTATGTACTTCCCAGGATTGAATTAATTGTGTAATATACTTAAATTTGTCAGTATTTATACGTTCATTTTATGAACCTTCTTTAATGGGTTTTATGTTTCGTATGTTACCAAATTGGTAAGGGAACCTATCACCCTCATCTCTTTAAAATATATATTTTTTGTTATGTAATTTATTTTAAATATTCTTGTGTTGGGATATGTTCTTATATATCCATATTTCTATAAATTTTATGTCCAAGTTTTGAGTTACCATTTTCTCTCTCATCAACTCATTTTCTGAATTTTAATGTGATGTAGTTAGGCTGTCAAAATTCTTATAAGAGAACTTATTAATCTATTTTCAACTCATTGGTTTAAACTTATAAATCTTGATTATGTCCTGATTTGAATATGTGTTAATGTCCTCTAATAGTTTTACACTTAATATACACTTATATTATGTGTATTTTAATTGGTCACACACAATTATGTCATCTATTCATCCTTAATCTAAGGACGTGATATTTTTAGGGGACTTTGTCTAAACTTTCATTCCATTGAGACATATTTGTTTTTATACACCAATTCACTTTTATATGTTGTATATACTTCCCTTTGAAATATTATATCATGAATCTATTTATATCATGATATTATAATCTTTTATTAATGTTAATCCTCAACTATTTTAATTTGAGCATCTCTCATTTGGTTAGGAACACTCTAACTAAGATATCATTTTAAATGATTTAATGAATAATTCTTTTAAATATTTCTCATCAATTTCCATCATTTAAAAATGTATTTAAGGATTTATTTATGTGGACAATAATTATTTAAAATTTTAATTCATTTAAAATCTTCAATGTGGTATGGGACACTTTTATTTAAAAAATATCTTTTTTAAATGTTTTATATGGTTTTGAAAATTGTTTGATTAAGAATTGATTATGTCAATATCTTAAAATGATATATTGTAATTAAAATATGGAAATGTTATTAGTGAAATGTTTATATTTGAAATATGTTATGTGTTATATTTTTATAATGGTACATGGTCTTTTGATGGGTGGTTATGTGATAAACCAAAAGACTGGTGGTGCCGTGATAAATTAGGATTGGTGGTTACGTTAAAACCTCCAAAGCATTCGGCATGGAAGTTGGTTGTATGGCTCTTCTATTTAGTGATATGTGTGGATATTGACAATATAATTATTC
Source organism: Viscum album (assembly GCA_963277665.1). NCBI lineage: Eukaryota > Viridiplantae > Streptophyta > Magnoliopsida > Santalales > Viscaceae > Viscum > Viscum album. The sequence goes on along the minus strand of OY728146.1, from coordinate 1,549,954,554 downwards.
CATTTAATTATGTTTATGTCCCAAGTTACCTATATATATTATGTGTGTTGTCAATGGGTTTTATGGTAATATTTTGGTTAGAAGAGATTAAAAAATGATCTTAAATTCATAAAATATTATTTACTACTTTAAAAACATGAAATGTATTACTTATGATAAAGTATTAACGGTTTAGTTTTTGTTTTTAAAAAACTAATGGTTTTTCTTTCATTGTGAATCACTTACTAAGATTTTTCGGCTCATCCCATGTTTTTAAATTTTTTCCACATTACTTAAAGATGAGTAGTGTCAACGATGTGATTAAGGAAAAGTCATGTTTTCTAAAATATGGAACTAGACTTGTTTTTTTAGAGTTTTTATTTTATTAATATATGGATACTGTGTAGAATTTTCTACTTTGTAATATTCCAAATGTAATGTAATATGTTATGGCCTGATTCTCTAGAACTATAAACCTGAAAAGATCTTTAATGTGAATTCTGGATTTAACTCATGATTATTTAATGTTTATGGTTGAGGCCTTATAGTTGGTATTAGAGGTCAGTTTAGACAACTTTAGGGATTGGTATTTTTCGTTAAACACATGGTTAGTCTCATTGTATATTATTTATATTTAATCATTGTTCTATAACTTTTTCATATCAAGGAATGTCAATTACAAATAAAAGGAGAAGGATATCAAACAATATTCATATCTCTTCCTGGTGACATGCTTGCAATAATTATTTAAAAGTCATGTTCAGATGATTGGGAAACTTTTTCTTTCATACAACTCACATGCAATCAGTTGTTTGAGATATCAAACACCTCCACTATACCTCGATATCATTTTGGATCATGGGTTTTATTTTATCATATCCTATTTTCACAATATTCTAACATTTATAAGAAAGTTAATTATTATCAAGGAATTTTCAAATATTTTACCATATCTCAAGATTTTAAAGCATACTTTGATTTTGAAAGTGGTTCTAAATAAGAAGACCATTGAGAAACCTATTTATATTTGAATTTATAATGTAGTCTCTCCGCACATACTTATAGTTTTTTAAAAGGACAATTAATTAAAAGTTTCAACTAAAATTTGGTCAAACTGTTTTATAAAAATCATGATCTATAAGATGTTTTTAAATTATATGTCATACATTATTATTTTCTGAAACAATTTTTCCACAAACACCCATATGAACCAAGTTTTACAAGGCGTATTTTGATGAAGGAATAAAATGATTTTGAAGGATATCTAAATCATTATTTCAATGCATGGACCTTCTACATACGTGAACAAGATGACGATGAAAAAATATGAACACCATGATGAAGGTATTTTGTTCATTCTATTAAGAATAGTTTAATTTTAACATATGTATATGAAATAAGAATAAATGACAATATATATTAGGATTCATGAAATTGGATGTTGAGGTCTTAATGTGTTGGGAAAAAAATTAAAGATATAAGAAAACCATTGAGGTTAAATCTTGTTAGGTTTATTTTTGTGTTTTTTAAAAAGGACAACATGAAAACCGTGTGATAACCCATCGCTTCAGACAAAGATGTGGGATTTGAACCCACAACAAAAGTGGGATTGAGATTTATCACCTACCACTAGACTACACGAAGTCCCTTGTTAGTGTGAATATTTTTTTTAGTTAAATGATTTTATTGATCAAGAATAAGTTTATTTGGGATATTATTTTTTTTCAAGTGGAAATCCTTGGTATAAGAAAATGATTTTTTGATTATGTGATAAAGGTTATTTTGGAATACATTCTCTCTTTTGGGAGTACTATATGCTTAAAGGAAAATAGAATATTATGGGATCTTATTTGTGGAGTAGTGGTTGAAATTTTATTTTGGTAAAATCTATGTTTTTATTATAGACATATGATGATTTGGTTTATTTATGTAAATGATTAACATATCATAGAGAACATGTGATTTGGTTAATTACACTTCAGCAAGAGAATTTAGGAGCAGTAGATGTTTTTAGAGAGAAATGTTATGATTTACAATGGAAGACTATGTGATTAAATCATTTTGAGTTTTGGGTTTTAATATTCCATTGGATTATTTTGATGAATTTTAATGACAATTGTACAATGAATGATCTTTTGGGAACTTTGGGTACTTTTTTTGAATTTTGTAGTATAAGTGTAGTATTTCTTTTTATAAAGGATTTTCCTTTTGAGGAGTATCTGATCTGGTACTATCCAATTTTGGATTTGGTTGATGTCTACAGATAGGGGAAATATATAGTCCCTATTTTGTAGATTATGTGATAATCAAGAAGTTGATTCTATAATTTCAGGTGTGACCAAGTCATCTTGAATACTTACTGTTTGGAGAAAAAAATGAGTTTTTTGTAGAATTTAATTAAAGGATGACACTCTATGTGACAAGTAAATATATTTCCCTATGATCATAGTCTAGTTATTAATAAAATTCTTCAACTCTCTGAAATGGATCTTGAAGAAAAAATGTTATAAGATATCTTTTATCATCAGACCTTTACCCAACCGCTAATTTATGTTATTGTGGTGGTTAACTTTCCATGATCAAGTTCTCTATCACTGTCTATTAATCTATGAGAGTTAGTTTTTCATCCAAATCCATGTTTTCATGGAATCCTATTATATATTGTCTCGAGTGAACATTTTACTTCTCTTAATTTATTTTAAAGTGATAGTTTTATTGACTCTTTTTCTGATGTGGGACTTTTAATGAAGTTTCTGAGCCCAATTTTAAAATTGCGAGGATGCAATTTCAAAAAGGGTTGAAGGATGTAACATCCCAGGTAAATAAAGAATAAGAAATTTTCATATTTATTAACATTTTTGAATTAAATATTAATATTAATTTAAAAGGGATGTAATGTTTACTGGCGTACCTCATACACAACAAAAACAATGTTTGAAATCTTAAGTTGCACAAAACATTGAGTTATACTAAATAATAAAAATATTATATTATTATTTTCCATGGTTGCTAACACATAGATGTTGTAATGGATGTAACGAACAAAACTAACCCAAAAATGATTATACATGTTTGTTAAATGGTTTTACATTTATACAAAAAAATTGGAGGCTCAACATAAAAAAGAATCTGATTTTAGGCATAAAAACTATCATATTCCTTAAAAGGGCATTTTACCAATTTTTTATGGATAACCCTTTTTAAATCTAATTTCGGTCACTTTTATATGTTCTATTTGAGAAAATAATATTCTTATTTAGAATTGGGACATCAAAATTTACATTGGATGAAATTTTGGTATTTTTCTAATAAATATAAATTTTTAATGAATAGTGAAAATTATTGTATTTTAATTCATGACTGCCTTTTAATATATTTTAATTATATTGTTAGATTATATTTTTTACTATTTTTAAAGTGTAATTAGATTATATTTGTTCAATTTAATCCAATTTTGGCGATTGGAAGTAATTTCACAATGAAATTGGACATAAACAACTGTCAATCTTTTTATAGTTATTATTTATTAAAAACACGCTTCTTGTTGTATGATTTTATTTCAAACATGAATCATATTATCTTTTACTTTAATGACTTATGGACCTTTAGAAACAAAAAATCACAATATAATAAAATATAATTTCCCAACATTACTAAAGAGCCCCTCCTCCCCCTAATAAAAATCCATCAACTCTAAACCATTTCTCACAATTGAAAAGACCCTTGGCTCATCCAACCTATACCCAATTATTCTCTACATACCCCACTATTACAAATAAAATCCATACCTTCGGAAGAAGGATCTCCAAGAAATCATTTTTTTTCAAACCAATGGGAGTTACTCGATTTAAAGGTAACGTCATCTCTTAAGTTCATTTCATTTATTTTACTTCACCAACCCCATTACTCTTTTTATTACTTTCATCTATAATAAAACCAGTATGATAAATATACAAGGTTTTTTTATGAGATGTATTATAACTACTCTTCCACACACCTTCATCTAATGGGTAAAAAATATATTGTTTCTGTGGACGGAAAACTATTGCCTCATGAAACGATGATTGTTCAATATTTTCCTACAACCTATCATGTTGGTAATTATGATGGAACTGTATTTATATTTAATATATATTATTTTTATTCTTTCTATAAGCTTCTATAATTTTTATTTACAAACATACCGTTATGCTTTCCTATATGAGTTTACATGATATTTTCATTTGAGGAAGTGCAGACTACTACCCTCAAGGTGATATGATATGTTCATTACATACATGGAATGTATAACTAATGGAATTATGAGGTTATATAATATTGGAATTATAATATACCTATGAATCATTACGTTTTCATTCAATTATATATTAAATAGAAATGAAAGTAACGTTCATACATACATATAACTCACAGTCTCAATAAATGGTGCATTTCATTTCTTATATCAAAATTTCATGTTCTATTATAAATATATATATATATATACATGGGATATATATGATATATATGATATCTAAATCTATAATATTATTTTGGAGATAATGAAATTTTGACTACATGGATAACTTTTAATTAAAAAAAGTTCAATTTTGACTCATGTTCTGAACATCAAAAAAATGTCCGACATAAAATCAAATAATTAACTAATTGTTAAAGAAAGGAAATAAGTGATATAAAAGTAATAATAAACCTGAAAAATGTTATTCATAAATTATAAATTAACAAATGTTTATTGTTCAAAAAGAACAAGGAACATACATGTCATGTCGGACTTAAGGTAAGGGGTTTCTTATCTCACTTTTAATTCTGTGTTATTTCCACTGTTCTCCACTGATTTATTTCATATGGTGTATTTTGTACTTCCATTTGATATATACTATCATTATTCATTTTTTTATTCTTTGTATTCAGTGATTAATTTGGTTGTTATTAACATTTTTTCGTATGACATGATTGATTACCACGTTGTAAGGGGAATTCATCTCACTTTTTATTCCCAAGAGATTCATGCTATATTTTCCACTATTTATATTTGTGTGGTGTATGTACTGCACATTATTGTATTAATTTTTTAATATAATTAAATTTATGGGAATTTAAATCTTCATTGTATGATCCAACTTTCATTGGTTGTATGTCTAGTAAGTTACCAAATCTGTAAGGGAACCTTTCACCCTCGTGTTTTCAAAAGCTGTCTTTTTTGTTATGACTTTTTATTAACATATTATTTTGTTGGGATATGTTCTTCTATAACCTTATTACTATAAATTATATTTCCATGTTGTGAGATACTATCTTCTCTCTCATCTACTCATTTTTTGAATTTTAATGTGACATCATTAGGCTGTCGAATTTTTGTAAGAGAACTTCTTAACCCAATTTCAATTCTTTGGGTTAAACTTATACTTCTTGATTATGTCGTGCTATGAATATATGTGAAATTCTTATGATTGTTTTACACATAATTTCCACCTATAATGGGTGTATTTTTATTTATCACACGTAATTATGTCATTGATTGGTCCTCAATCTAATGATATTCTATTTTCAAGGGACTTTGTCTCAATATAAATTCCATTGAGACTTATTTGTTGTTATACACCAATTCACATTTATATGGTGTGTATAATTACCTGGGACATATTATATAAGGAATATATTTATTTTCATGATATTAAAAGATTTTATTAATGTTATTCCTCAATTATCGGTATTCAAGTGTCACTCATTTGGTCTGTAACACTCTAACTAAAATATCATTTTCAATGTTTTAATGATTAAATATTTTAAATATATCACATTAATGTCCATTTTTTCAAAATGGTTTTCTGTGTATATTCATATGTACATTAATGATTTAAAATTTTAAATCATTTAGAAGCTTCAAATTGGTATGAGAAACATTGATTAAAAAATCTCTTTATTAAATGTCTTAAATGGTTTTGAAAATGGTTTAATTAAGCATTGATTATGTCCATATCTTGAAATGATATGTTATAATTGAAATGTGGAAATGTTATTAGTGAAATGTTTATATTTGAAATATTTTATGTGTTATTATTTTATAATGGTACATGGACATTTTACGGGTTGTTACATGATAAAACAAATGACGGGTGTTGTCAGGATAAACTATGATGGGTGGTTAAGTTAAAACCTCCAATGCATTGGGGATGGATTTTTTTCTGTATGGCTATTCCATTTAGTGATATGTGTGGAAGTAAATTATATGTTTATTCCATTTAAGTATGTTTATGTCCAGAGTTACAAATATATATTATGTGGGATTTCTATAGGTTTTATGGTAATATTTTGGTTACAAAAGGTTAAGCAATGATATTATATTCAGAGAAGAGTATTTACTACTTTATAAAGGTTAAAAGTATTACATATGATAATGTATTCATGGTTTAATTGTTTTTTTTGAAAAAATAACAGTTTTCCTTATTTTTGTATCCATTACTGAGATATTTATGCTAATACCATGTTTTGAAATGTTTTCCACAATACATAAAGATGAATAGGATCTAGGATAGGATCAAGGAAATGTCATGTTGTCTAAAATATAGAACTAGACATGTTTTTTACAGTTTTTATTATATAAAAAATGGATAATATGTTGGAGTTTCTACATTGTAATATTCTATACGTAATGTAATATGTTATGGCCTAATTCCCTAAAACACTAAACCTGAAATGATACTCAATGTGAATTCTTGATTTTACTCAAGATATAGTAATGTTTAAGGATGTGGTCTTACACAAAGACCATTTAGATTTCATCCCACTACCAAATTGACTTTGGATGTGGTCTAAACGTAGATGAAAGATTATGGTTATTTTCCTTAACTAGATGAAATATATAACATTGAGATATAAATTCATAAATTTACTATCTCATATATGTATAACAAAATCTATGTCACATTTCATCGAAAATTTTCATGGTTACTGGGTTCTCTGACAACTAGGAAATACAGAAATCCACAATATCATCTTTCATTAGTGAGAACAAAAAAATTGATTTTGATAATATATAATTACCTATTTATTGAAAAAACACTCAATAAGGGTCTCCCCAAAATAAATAAATAATAAAATTATATGGAACTCTTCATCAGGGTGATGATCCTGAAGAATGATTTTCATAAGAACAGAGGTCAACTATGCAGTAGCCAATGTATCCTTAGCCCCTGATTCAAGGAGTCCAATATGAAACTGTGAAAAGAGTGAAATCATTATCCACTCATACGATGATTTTTTATGTCCTCAGTCAGAAGTTCCCTAATCAAAGTATCTGCGATGACGTCTCTTTTCCCAAGGGTATAGGAGATGTCAAAATTGAAACAATTAAGGAATTACACCCAATTCCTCAGGCATAGATTCAAATATTATTGATATTATATATAAATCAATATATTGTTGTTTGAAGAAATCTGTAGACAATTCTATATTATGATAATGAAAACAACTCATAGTGTATGCATCATAGTTACTAGTTGAAGTTCATGGGTGAGGTAAATTTTATATTATGTCCAAATATAACAAGATTCATAAGTAATGAAATTATTTTCATTCATATCTACATATCCAAAACCTAATCATGATTCCACAAAAAAGACCACATTACCATGCCTATCCTCTGGAAGAATCCACACTAAAGTAGAAGCCAAAAGGAATTTCCACTCAAAAAATTAAATTTAACATAATTAATCCTAATAAAACATTTTTACCATATATTTAGAGCATTTATCGAAGAATCCAACTTTGATAATTTTTTTATGAATCAGAGTTAATAACAGTTTATACTCAAGAAGATATAGATTTCAAAAACATTCAGTGTATATTCCCAACCCACATTAGCCATTACATTTTCAGTATCAATTGAAATACCATGTTGTGACACAACAAGTCCAATGGATTTCGCTTACAAAATAGAAAAATCATAATAAAAAAGATAGGTATAAAGTCAGATATTTCTCTTCATTTCCAAAATGTCTCTCAAATGACGCGCATGGAACCCCACTGATGGAACCTTATAAAGAACCATCATAGTTACACTAGCAACCCATTAATCGAGTCAGCACATAAATATCCTAAAGGGAATTCCCAAACCCAATAATTTTGAAATTAACAATAAGCATGAAACAAAATGGTTTTGGGAACTACTTTTCAAAAAATATCATTGAACTATGATGAACAAGTCAGTGTGTATAAAAAATAAACTCCATATAGAGAAGTGTATTAAAAGTAAAACATATATAAACAAACCAAATTACTATATAAAATTACCATAAAAGATAATAATACCTAGTCCAAATGGAATCAACTCACCAAGCCCATAGATCAACAACTAGAAGAAACTACAACTAGTACTTTACCCCATCTCAAACTTGGAAGGAGATAATTTGAATGCACCTGAAGGCTCAGAAAAAGTGTGAGCTAAAAGCCTAATAGAGACTCAATAATTAGAAGACATATTTAATTAACAAATTATATTAATTTCTAATATATATATATATATATATTTTAATTTCAATAGAATATTTACAAAACAAGAATTACATTTCAAATGATGGAAATAATTTTAAAAAAATGATTAAAAATAAATTTTTTATAAAAAAGATTATATAAATTCATATGGCATGTAAAATAGTTCACAAATATAGTAATATATTTATATATCTTATATAAGTATGCAAGAAACAAGTTCTTCTACCTAGAGTTACAATAGTTCTAGATTAATGGATCCTCACAAATTTGTATAAAAATAACGGAAATGTGTACACACGGCCCTTGAAACTAGTCAATAATAATTCATCGACATCCTATTGAGTAATAAAATGCGCTAAATAGAATATGTTAGATTTTTTGTCCTTCAATCTGGTGATAATTTATTCTCATCCAAACAAGTTTGTCCCTAATAACTCACTAACTACATTGGATTTCATGTGCTCTAGTTAAAATCAATATTGGAAAATTTATTTTCTGAAACCTAAAAAAATTAAATCCCATTCTCCCATTTTAAAAATGAAAATTTATCTTTTAAACCCCAAAATTGGGTTTTAATGAAATTATAAACTTTTTTAGGATAAAACAACACCCTTTTACCCAAACAATTTTATTCTATTCATAAGAAAATATAATTTGAAAACAATTAGTTGTTCAACATCACAATTCAATTTAGAAAATTAATTTAAAAATATAAATTTTTACAGATTACATCAATTCTTAAGTTTTAATTCAACAACATAATGTTATTAGTTTTCCATCAATTTTAGAATCACACCCCAATTCAATGGAATTGTGGGTCTTCCCAATTTCCTGGGCAAATTCAATTTTTAAAACCTCATATCAATTGAATTAGTTTTCTAATCAATAAATTTAAAGAAATTTAATTTATAATGTTAAATAAATATAAAATAGAAATTAAATTTAAATAATGAAACATAGGGTTCAACATAATTTGGCATCACAGAGTATTCGCATACCTTAGAATTGCTATATCTCAAAACTCTATGCCCTATTGATAAATTCCAATAGATAGTGATGATAAAAGAAAATATTTTTTAATCCAAGTTTTATGATCCCTTAACATACGGTATTAGATCCTCTAGTCAACGTCGAATTATATGAATCCCTATATATGAAAATGGGTATATTGGGAGATAGAAAATTGTAGGAGGAGACTAGGAAAGAAAGGATCTAATAACATTCAACTATATTTTATATGGTTTCAAGAGGTTGTCTCGGGGCCAAAATTTTCTCTTGGGAGAACTCTTAGATGATTAAAAAAATCTGGGGTCATACATGTGCATCGGATAACTAAAACAAGATTTTTGATATTTAAAAACATAGTTTCATTTAAAAAAACACATGTACTCATTGATAGATATGAATGGATTCATATTTTGACAAAATTACACGCCCTAGAAATATGAATATTTTATATGGGCTACATGGTATCTCATAAGTGGGTGAATGGATTTTCAAAGAATGTTCCACCCGTGAAAAACAAAACTACCTGGGATTGTATGATTTTCTATGAAAGGGAACATTATTTGGGAAAACTATTTTACAACCACAAACTATCCTAGAAATATTTATAAATTTTTACATTTCATTAGATTCAAAGTTAAATGAAACCCAAATAAATCATAATAAAATGATGGGTTTAGGAATACTTGAAAATAGTAACACGTTGTTACAAAATATAAATTATAGATATCATATGTCAATATTCAATGGTTAATATGTTAAAATATAGTTTATATAATATATTTTTATACAAATATGGTACTTTATAAGTGAATACGTAATGAACATTTCAATGATAGATCATGTGGGATATTTAAACCCCTTTATGATATTTTTATTTGTAAATTTTCAATGTTTTATTATATGATATAATGTCAAATAATCTATTAGAATTTATTGTCTACATATTGGATAGTCATACATAATTTATTCAAAAATATACCAATTTCAAGTGGAAGTTAGAGGTATTTTCGCCTATGTCATGATATAAATTAAATATTTTTATAGAATATAAAAGGGAGTTATAAAACATTGTATGTAATATGAAAACTGATGTTCTGAGTTAGTTGTTAATATAATATCTTGACCATTAATTTATCGATAAAAAATATTGTGTATATAGTATTAAAAAATTAAAATATCCAGATACATATTATATTAATGATTTGTGTAAAAGGAAGAAATATATTATTCTTATCATGTTGTGGTTAATAATGAGTCTTATATAGTATTATATTATCCCATTAAGAATATTCCAAGAAATTATTTATTAAACAGATAACAATATACACTCTAAAATTATAAATGGAAATTCATATACGTGATTATATAAATGAAACTCAAAATGTCATAAATTATTATTTTATGATATGAAATTTCTTATTTAAATTTATGAATATATTTATGTTCCACTGTATAAAATAATCCAATGCTATAATGGATATTTTATATATCAATATCATATAAAATAAATAGTAATTTTAGTGATATATTTCTATAGAGTCATAACATATCTACTGTAAAACAGGAATCAAGAAACACGAAGTGAATCTATATGAATTTAGTTCAGGATATTAATGATATTATAAAAATACTTAATATATAAATGTAATAATAAAATAACGAAATTAATTTCAGTATGATGTAATTAAATAATTTCACTATATACTAAAAGAGACATAGACATTAATAATGTGTTTGATTAAGATGAAGAGGGTGATTTTATAAGAACAAGTTAGACATTTTCTCATGAAATAGATTATTCTAGAGTCCCATGTTATATAGAAAAAATGAAAAATAAAAGATATGGTTATACAAAAACTATGTTATGTAATATATAATCCAATGAGAATAATAAATACTTATCCCATAGGGAATATGTTAATAGTTACTATTCATGTAATTGATAAATTTACATGAATATTGAAAAGGATTCAATGAAATATAAGAATGAAATTACTTTTACTATATCTTCAACTAATGAAATAAAAACTAAGAATAAATGTGGATTCACAAAATATAATATTATTCTTGTTAAAATAAATATGTATATTGATAGATTCATTGTTACTGGTTTATAATAAGTCAATTCACTAATCTTGGAATAACTAGACCAGTAATGGAGTTGATGGAATCTATTTGAATTCAAAAAGACCGTGAATATTTCTATTGTGATTATATTCACTAAGTGAATGTAAAAAAAAATTTAAATTTGAACATATCTATTGAATTTAACGAGAATGGTGTCTGATATATATTTTTTTAGTATAATATTAATGTTTCTGGGATCTATTTATTTGTCATGGAACATATTCAATTATTGAACGATTAATTTATAATTTGATTATAAGTATTTATTTGGAGCACCAATGTCTTTATAGTAATATATATTAACAAAATATAGATTATAGATAATTATCATTATGATTGTTAATATAAATTTAATAACAAATATTTATTATTAAATTAATTAATATAAACCTGTTATAATGAAAATTTTTATAATAATATATCGAAAATAGATATATTTCCTAATATAAGTCAATATAATGTAAATAAGAAATATCTATGATTGAAATAATGAGGAAAACATTTTTCTAAGGGATAATAACTATGTATATTTATTTTTAGGATTTCATAGACATAATCAAGATATTTAGAGGGAAATTGTAGTGGGAATAGTTGGTATAACAATTAGATATATAATTACTTCCAATGTATCTTGGAATAAATTTCTATTAAAATATTTGTTTAATACAATACTAGAAATTTAGATATTGAATATCATTTTATTCACATTTTGGTTTAGATCAATCACCTATTATGTCATATTATCTATGTTTTATATTTCATTAATATAAAATCTTGTTTTCCTTATATTATTTACATCTAGTATAATTGAACTATACTATAGTTATATCGAATCAATACTAATTGATCAAATAATAGGTATATTTCTAAGAAACATGAATGGTAGATGGAGTTATTTATTTATGGGATAAAAACAATAAATTAATTTTAAAAAAATAATTTATTATCAAATTTTATACAAAAATTAATTTCATGATTATTATAACTATTTGTAGAATATTCTATAATAAAAAATCTTGTTCTGTATGATGATATAGATAATGGAGCTATATAAATTTTAATTTTTACCCATATCATTGAATTGAACAAAACTTTTTCTATAATGATACGATTTGTTTAATGATAATTGTTGCGATGAAAGTTACACTTTCTACATTTTTTCTATAATCTTGGAAATCAAAAACATGTTTTTGAACAATATTTTACTAAGTGTATATGTCGCAACTTTTTTTTGTATATATTTTTTTAAAATTACTTTTTAAATTTAAAATATAAAATATTAAAATGAATAATGAATATATACTTATACTATTCAATATGAACCATCAGACTGATCATGCATCCATAACATCATATTAACTATTATTCTTAATAAAGGTTAGACTACAGTTATGTCTATTATACTAACCAAATATATTACAATTAGACTAACATTATTACTAATACACCATATTAACATTTATTCAGTTTATCTGATTTATCGACAATAGTGATGTATATCGGACTATCCAATGTAAATAATAAGAATAATTTAAATTATATCTATCAAAAAAACTACAAAATTTCATTCTATTGATGTTAAAAAATTGCATCATAAAATATAATATAGATCATTATTAGCTATCAAGATCATGATCCATATCATTATGAGTAATTAAAGTGAAAGTAATCATAGTTTGTTTTATCCGGTAAATAAATATGATCGTAAAAGGATTTCCAATAAATACATGGTCATTGATCATATTGTATCTGATGAATTATCAACCCAAAACATATTTTTTTCACTATTTGATCATATCCTGCTAAACACTTCATAGTTTAATATATAGGTGATTTTATATGGAGTCAATGTGAGGATTAAAAATTCTGTTGAACACTATTTATTTTGTACCTGATATATATCATCATGGATAGATAAATGAATTCCAAGGATTATAAAATGGGTGAATCAGATCCATAAGATTGAGGTCTTATGGGGCTAAGAAAACCAAGATTGTAATCTTAATATGGATGGATTTTTTGGGTAATAAAGTCCGAACTAATACTCATTATCCAAATAAGGAGATCTATGGGATTGGAAGATAGATATATTTGGATCATCATATCGATGTATTTATATTTATGGAAAGACATAACTTTGAAAATCGAGAAATCATAGGAAATAAATTATGACATATTATATTATTAATGTAAATGTGTAAAATTACAATTTATTAAAATTGTATCTATTTTAATTGTTATATGATTTATTAAATTGTTTATACGTCGATTTTTGGATTACCATTAAAATGTTAGTTCATGACATATACTTCCAATAAGCTATATTTTTCGTATCTTTGAAACTAATAATTACTATGATATAACATATGATTTTGGGATGTAATTTCAATAATCTGATCATCAGAAAATATATTAGTCCAATAATTTTGACATAAGATTTTATATTATTTGTCTTAGTCTACATTATATAAACTAATATTCAATCCACCCCCTATATCCCCAATATAGTATTACTATCAAAAAGATATAATCAAAATATGTTCTAACACTATAAATTCTAGGTTGTTATTTTTATTATAGACTATAAGTAGATTATTTGTTATTATGAATTTCATATTTGTTAATATACTATCACAGTATGGTATTTCAGAAGAAATTGATAATATGTTAGGTTTGAATGTTGGTGCACATTGATATATGAATCCTAGAAGACCATTTATTATTATGTGAATGTTTACGAATACTAGAGAGATATAATAAATTCATTTTTTATTAATACTGGTGTGGATACATTTTTTCAGAGAACTATAGATTATAATATTCCATAAAAATGATACTACTTTTATGAATCGAGAAAAATGGATTAACAAATAAATTACAAATTTGTGATTACTCTACATTGTTCCATTAAAATATTTATATATTAAAAAATTTATTTAGTTAAAGTAGATAATAGTATACTGAAAAATTTGGAGGTTACTCAGATTTGTTCTTCTTATTTTAGTGAAGGTAAAAGTTCTAAATCGAGAAAATAATAATCTCCATTTGATTTTTAACCACAATAATTGGTAGATAAGATGCATGAATGATTCATGAAAATTATTATTCTATTATATTCTCTTAGAGAAAAATATATAATTGATGTAATATTATTAGAGATGAATATTTAAAACATCCCTAATAAATTTTAATACAAATTGAAATCTTTGGATGATATGACGAGATATAGAAATCTTACTTTATATATTCTCATTGTTAAAATTATGAAATATGAATGTAAAATGACAATTTATTGTAATTAGAAAAAAAATAAAAATATAGAAGATTATTTTGAAAAATAATTTAATGATGCAATTAATGTTTAATGTACATACATCTATGTGATATATTTTAGAAAGATGAAAGTTAATATTTAATCAAATAATACTTTATCTGAATATCCTGAAAATGGATTCGAAAGTATTTAAATAAGGATTAATAATATTTTTGGATAAAAAGAAATTATGTACATATACAAAAAGTTTCATAGAGATATATGTAAATAACTGGATTATTATTATGTTATTTCATATGATTTAAAAAAAATTCGACATAGTATACATGATTACAATATTCTAAGAAGAAAGGATTATAAATATTGGTGTTCGAAGAGAAATTGTAAAAATTATAAAATTCACAAGTGATAGATTAATTTAAAAGAATATAAGGCTTGATGTAAATATGATGGAGATAGTTATTAGGTAAATTATTCAGATTATGAGAGATCAAGGGATATAAATATTGTTTCATATATAGAAATAAATAAATGTGAATTAATGTTTCATGGATACAGAAACCACATCTCAATCTGTTATTTTTCTTACAGTAAATAAAAAACAATCATGAAATAAATAATTTAAAAAATTATAAATCATTTTATGGGTAGTTATATTAAAATTAATATGATAATATATTACCTTATTATAAATAAGTATCTAGATTTTCAAAATTACATGAGAATTAATAGTGTAATGTTTCTAAAAAACATGATATTTTTCAAGGAAATAATATTAAAACAAATCCTATTATTCCTAAATTAACTACTTAAATATGATAAAGTTCCAAACAAAATGATAAAATTAATTTAGAAAATGATAATCATTGAAAATATCTTTAAAAATATATTTCTACCAAAACATGTTTATATTGTAATTTTTGATGCTTTGTATGAATTCAAATACTACATAGGGTATAATTTTTTTAAAAAAAATATCATTGTAATATTTTTATATGGATTTTATGATGTTTACCTCTTGAAAAAAAAAATTTTATTAAATTTAAAATCTAATTATACTTTATAGATGTATTTTTATAATGGTTTTTACTAAAAAAAATATTTATCGATATTAATGAATTTCTCCAAAGAGTGATCCATTTGGAACTAAAATTCAATGTGATAAAGATAGGAAGATGAAATGTTCTTTAACTAAAATTCTTCATTTAGGATTTCACAAATCCTGTTTTTCAGAATAGATGACATTATTCCACTATATCATGTTTGTAATGATATGGATATCTATGATTCAAATAATAATAATAATAACAGTCTAAAAATTGTTTGGATTCTTAAATGCGTATATCATGGTTTTTAGTAAATAAATATGGTACTAATCATAGAAATATTAGGTATATGGATAGTGGTTATTCTATATATTGTACTAGAGAATAAATATATATATTATACGATCATAAATAATGATAATGTAAATGTAAATTGTGGAGATAATTCTCAAGGATATTTTATCGGTATGGGTAATTTCGTTATTCCTAGAAAGTGATTAATTAAAAATAATTTATTTTTTTAGTAATTAAGAGAAACTATAGTAGAATATGTCTATTATGTGATGAGGGATATCATGCGATCACCAATAATGATAAATGTTTTGTTCATTACCCTATAGATGAAATTATTATTTCTTCCAATTAGTATGATAATGTTTATACACTCAACATTGAAGACCATATGATCCGTGATCTGCATTACCTTAGTGAAATGGAAGACAAATTGTTGTAATCGATTAAAAGATTATTAAATTTTAATATTATAACATTAGATATATTTTCTATGAACGGAATGGGTAAGTATCTAACAAATATTATATTTAATTCTTCAAATTAATTTTTTCCATGTGAATATGGTAAAAAAGAATGTCATTATTTATGTTTATTAATGATGTCTCGAATTATGATGCTTTCCAATTTCTACATATGGACTTTTTTGGTCCAATAAAAATTGTACATGTTAGTGGAAACTACAATTTATATGTTTTATCATGATTAAAATAGATAATATTTGGTCTATTATTAGTAATAAAAATTGAAGCCTTCAGTTAGGTTTTAAAACATTTAGTAGTAGTTAAGAATGATAAAATAATTCTAATGAAAAATAATCATTGTTATCACGGTGGAGAAATTTTAAATGATAAATTTAAAAAAATAATTAAGTTATAAATATATAAATAATATTTTTTGGTACCTATAACTATACATTAAATTGTGTATCTTGATGTAGAAATATAATTCTTCAATATATTACTATAACAATGAGGATATAATAAATATTTTCTAATCATTTTCAGACTAATGTAGATAATGATTCTTGTTATAAAATAAATATTGTTTTTTTAAATTGGCCATTTACTAATAAGACTATTCATGTGTATTAGAGTGGTTTAAAACCAAAACATCGTTGCTTCTTTTTTTTTGGATGAAAATAACTTATTATGAATAATGATGACAAATTAGATAATTTTTCACTAGAATATGAAGATGAAATATTTTTATATTACTCCACATAATATAAGTCTTATAAAGTTTTCAATAAAATAACTAGTTTTCTTTTGAAATAGTAAATGTGTAATTTTATGAAGCCAATCCATTTTATTTCAAAAAATCTCATCCAAAATCTTTTGATTTTATTTATTAAACTGATTCAACCTATGATATAGTGTATTTTTTTAAAAAAAATTAATGAATTTATTTTTAAATTTATACCTCAAAAATAATTTTGGCCCATTATTGAAGAAATGTATTTTTAAAATCCATAAATTTGTTGATTCTTTGGAATAATTTTAGTGATAAGGTCATTGGTAATTTAGATCTGTGAGTTATAACTAAAAGTATCATTGATAAATAAAATAGCTTTTTTTTTGAATTTTTATCTCAATTGAAACCTGATAAATATGATGTGGATTTAGGTTTTTAGGATAGGATAAATGAAATGAAATATAAACTCAATTATTTTTAAATTAATAATTATTCGAGTATGGATGAACGACCTAAAGATACTATGTTATGTTGAGTGAAGTGTATCATTTAGAATAAATATGATTAAATTGCATAATAGTTATATAATTTTCTAGAAATATTTATATCGTTTATAATCAATAAGGAGTAATAGACCATGAATAAAATTATGTTCTTATGGTTTTAATTGAGGCTATACATGTACTTATAACCTTGGAAGCATTCATAAATTTAATGTTATTTCAACTTTTTATGAACTGTGCATTCCTTAATGAATGTGATCAAATGTATTTTTACGTAGTAAAACCACTTATTTATATCTATAAATACCATTTAGGCCATGTTTCAATCATGCTATTATTCTATAAAGACATAAAAAAGAACTTGTATCGTAGTATGGTAGGATAAATGGATTTTTTATCAAATAACATTTTTAATAGAGCTTTTGATCCAACTATTTTTACAAAATAACTTGATAAAAATAATTTTATTATAAAAATATTTATTTATTAAATTATATTTGTTTCAAATAAAAAAATTAACATATATGTATTTGAAGAAACTATGAATCCTATATTTGAAATGAGTTTAATATGTGAGTTAAAATACATTCTTGGTTTTCAAATTTCATGAAAAAAAAACTAGAAGGAACTTTTATATATCAATATAAGTATATTCAATTTATTAGTATGATATTCAGTCTTGAATACGTAATAATTATTAGTTATCCTACCACACCCATATATATATCAAATATTTATGAACTTGTTAAACTAGTTTATTAAAATATTTTTAGTGGAATGATTGTATTTTAATATTACATTATAAATAGTTATCTGAATAATTTTTTTTCAGTATTATTATGTGTGATATATCATGAAAATACAATAGAGTCCCATCTTCATGCTATTATACAATGTTTCTGTTACATTGAATGAAAAATTGATTAAATTTTTTAACTTCTAGAAATATAATTAAGTTAAAAAATATTTCATATTATTACATTGGTGGATGTATAATCCATAAGAAAATTATGTATAAAACATTTTCTACCATATGAGTTGGTTTGGATTCTCTTTCTTGATTTAATGAACACTATAGTAATATCCACTACTATATCATAATATGCGGAAAATTGATGTTTTTTAACTCCTATATAGTATATGAAACACTATGCCATTGACTATGATGTGTTTTTAGTAAAACTATAACAATGAGTGACAAATCATGTTCCGTTACCTTATATAAAATACTAGATATTAAGTCACTTTCTAAAAATAATTTTATAATACACTATTTAATTCATTATCTCACACAAAGAAAGATAATATTTTACAATTCATAAAAGTGAAAGAAAAACATCTTGGTATTTTTAATGAACCACATAGTGGTCATATATTTCATTACACTAAATAGAATATAATAAAGGTCATTATTAATAAATTATTCATATCTAATCCACATTTACCAATCTCTTCACATTAATTATCTCTTTCATGAATGGGGGGAACATATGTTTATATATCTTCCTAAATGATTTCCTTTTCTCAATCTTTTGGTTTTCTAATAAATTATATTTTTGAAAAATAATATTACCTCCAATTAAACAATTTTTATAATTTTTTTTCTTTCATACCTTTAATATTTTTGGATTAAAAATATTTAAAAAAATTTCACTGTTTAATATTGTATAAACTCTCTATTACAAAAGTCATATAATTAATATTTCTAAAGTAAAAAAATTATGAACCCAATAGTTGTTATAAAATTATTCTATTCAATACTATTTTATAAATATTTTTATAATAAATTTAATCTATAAAAATAATGGGAATATGTTACTCATAATAAAAGTAATATTTAAAATCAAAAGGTACCATTATTTTAGATTATTGACATAACCATTACATTAGTTTCTCAACGATGATGGTTACATGTTGTTTTTATTATTTAAAAAAAATTATTTTATACTCTGAATAAAAATTACACTAATATATGGTTTTCATAAAAAATAGGATATTATAATTATTTCTAAACAAATTCATCAATTAAATCATGGTCATCACATCACAAAAGGATATTTAATATACCCTATTGAAATTTATTGGTTAGAAACAATCGCCAATCATGACTATATATGGGTTGTTCATCTCATATCAGATATCATATTCTTTAGAATCCACTCATGAATATCACCATTAGATTTCTTGAACAGTCAGTTTCTTTACCATCTGTTGGATCATCATCACAAAACATAGACTGATGGTCACTCCAGTGAAAAAATTTATAAGGGATGTTGTCAGATAAAGACTCATTAATGAAAAATGTGATGAGAAATATAATTTCTTATAAAAAATTATTCTAATGATACAGTTTTTAAAAAATATATTGAATTTTTTTCTAATGGTATAATTTTTGGAAAATATATTGATAATTTTTCAAATGATCTTGTTTTTGGAAAATTTATTCATCCAAAAATATGATATTATGTTATTTCACATTTATATTTTGAGAGAATTTTACACATTAGTTGAATTTAATTATATATTGGGTATGTTAGTGGACTATTTTACATTTTTTCAGGATAAATGAATAAATTTTTAAAATAATTATATAGGATAGTAAAAGTAAAAGAGTTGAGTGAATATTATCTTCCTTCTCAAAATATCATAGATAAGATTGGGAGTTATGTGAAGCCAAGTAATGAACAAGTCTGATTACATATTTTAAGAATATAATATATTTTTCTCATTTTCAACTCGATGAAAGGTTACTCTAATTATCAATATAGAGTTATTTTATTAAATGGATTTGTTAAAGGGATGTCTTAATATCTCACGTTATATTTGTATAATATTTCATGATGAAAATCATAAAATCAACCTAGTATTATTTGTTTTTTGATTAGTATCATCAATACAGAATATGATTGGGATATTTCCAAGATTCATAGATTAATTATTTTTCAATTTCATTGATTTTTTTCATATTAATAATTATACATATAACATGAGGGAAAGCATTTCTTTCAATTGTGAAGATACCATGGAGGGGGTGAAGTTCATTTTTGATTCCAATATATTGAAATTTGTGGATAGAATATACATAACCATTTCTTATTTCAACCAAAACATGAAAAATAATTAGTTATAGAAAAAGAAAAATGGTGATTCATCTCCCAATAAATACAATACAAATAATAAATAATTAATGCTGAAGAATTCAAGTGGATTATAGATTAAAAAGCTCAAGAGAATCAAGTTAATCTGTTTTGTCATCATGATAAGGCTACAAGATTGGTTTTGCAAATTAAAACTACAGATGAGTATCAATAATCTAAAATGGTAATTAATTAAAAGGAATTATTCAAATTGGTTCTGATTAGAATAATTATTAATAAAGCTAATCAAAAAAACTACATAAGATTCACATTAATATATTTATCTGTTGTGATTTGTTAAAAAATTTCCACAATCTCAATACATTCCAAATACTAATCAAATCATAGATACCATGTTATATATTTTTGGAAACCAAATAATGCTATATTAAATTCAAAAATATTGTTAAATTGGTAGTGGAAAAGAGGTTTTAGAATAAGTTACAGACACCCTCATCATTAATGTTATGAAGATAGTTGATAAGGAAAAATTTAAATCTGTTTAAAAAGCCAGTAAATGTGTGTAGACAACTATGCGATAGTCAGAAATATAACATGAATAAATCTCCGAGAATATTTTTATTAAGAGGAAGAATAATAACATGAAATTGGAATATTGGAAGATACTAAGGAAAATAAATGTGCATTGAAATCTTCATAAAAATAAGCTTGGTTACCTTCTATGTATTATAAGATTCCAAAGCTAGATGATTTATAGGAAGTTATATAATCAAAAAAAGTATAATATGAAGCTCATTATTCTAACATGAAATATTAATAAAAGTAAAATAAAAATAATTATTTTTTTTTATTTTAAAATATTAATAATAATGAAAAGTTCATGAAGATAAGAAGCCATCTCTTGGACCTTCTAGACCACAAGTTTCTGAGATTCAATCCATTTCCTTGGAATCTACTGCCTCAGATGAAAAAAGTAACATATATTAAATTTTCAAAAAACAAAAATATTTATTTAAATTGATAATTTAACATTTGAACGTAGAATCTATAAATAAAAAATTTAAAACCCTATGAATGAAAAATAGAAACCACTAAAGACATAAAATGACAATGTAATCCAGAATAAGGGTGAAATCAAAACCATCAAATATACTTGAATGGATAAAAAAATATGATATATTAATTTTGTGATATTCTTGAAATACATTGATAATAACATTAGTGATCATGGTGATATTTTAATAGAATTTAATAATCTATCGCATAAATATTGACGATTATTTTGAAGAATTCTCATCATACATTTTTTACGGAGTGTTGTTTGTTAATAAATTCAACGGTATGGTTGAAAATGGGACTAAGAAGTTAGATTTATATAAGAAAATGTGCTAAATGTTTTTTTTAAATATAAGGATGTGATGTTCTCAATATTAGTCATACAGAATAAATGAAAAAAAATAATAAAATCGATGAGAATATTATAATGTTTGATGTAGAGAATCAACTAATTTTGTTTGTGGAGGACATGATGGTAATGGTAGATTCATATATTTTCATAATAAAAATGGTCCATTATGTAATAAATTAACTGAATTTTATGGTTAATAAACTATATAATAAAAAAAATCAATTTATTTTAACTCATAATGAAAAGAAGATATTTTAATGAAATTATTTTGATTATTTTTTTCCCAAATTATCTTTTATATATATGATTCAAAACATCCCGTTCATGAATATTTAATTTTTTTCATGGATAAAAAATATTTAATAATAATATGTATCTTATGTTATTATTTTATATCATTTTCTGAGGCTATATACATTGAAAATTACTGAGTTAATATAGTAATGTGGGATATGCTATGATATTTTCATTGGATATTTACTGATGAATATTGTTCTTATGGGGGGGAGGTTGTTTTAATAATGAAATTAAGATTCTGATGGGGATACATTTAAAGTATTTCTATATCGAATAAATAATGATAAAGATGAATATGGTGTTATGTAATGGGTATAGATATATTATAACGGAAAAAAAATTATATATCGATTCTATTTGATGTTTACAAAAGAAAAATAGATTTTCTATATGAAGGTGTTTTTATTTTTCATTTGATTTTTTTTTCTCTACTTTCAAAAATTTGGGATATTATTTAGTTAAAAGTTATACATTGTACTTATCTATTAATCAGTTTTGTAAATAACGTGATCATTATTTAAAAACTATACTACCAACATTATCTGTCCAAATTTTATAAATATTTTTTATATAACAAAATATTCATAAACAAAAAAGAGAAATGGTTCTAATAAAATGTATATCATATTATATTATTAAATATTATCTTATATAATGAATGTTCATCATGTACATCAGTTCATATACTGTTCTTACAATTTTTAAGGCTAGTGTTTTATCAAGCAGACTAACAAAAGCTGTAACCATCAAACAAACATTCATATCAATCCATTAAATTGACATTTTTATAGTTAATCAATTTGATAATTAATAGTTAATTGCATCATGATGTCCATGATTTTCAATAATAATAATTAAAATTATATCTATTGAATGGAATCCATAATAGGAACATTATAGTTCAAAATAAAACAACATCGAACAATATATTACTATTAATACTTAGTTTCTAGACTATGATCTAGATCATTGAATGCTATGAAAGTGAATATTTTCAAATACCATTTAAATAAACTCATAATTAAGAATTCTAGACTATTTAATATAAATATTAGTTAATTGTAAGAGATGGGAGCTGATGAATTCATAACTCAACACGTCGATGTTTTTCTCCTCTGGAAAATCTCATTATGAATACAATTAAATTTCTTATCGCGTATATTTTATATGGAATCCATGTGATTATTAGAAATTAATTAGAACTCGTTTTCTTTTTTATTTTCTCTATCTGATGAAGTATATATATAGAGATTCTATAGATATTAAGATAAATGATAGAGATCCATTGGATTGATGGATTCTCAGGATAGGATGACAAAGATGATGAGCTTTGTGTCAAGGTTTTCTTGGTTTAAGAACGATAGAACATATACCAATTATCATATTTATGGATTCTAGGGGATTGTATGATATAGATAATATAATCAATATATAAATGGATTTTATGGTAAAAAAGATAAAACATTAATGTTGGAATTGAAACTATGTTTATCTTATGTTAAGAGTTATAAAATAGACAACATTTAAGGATAATTAGTATATTTTATTTTAATATATCTTTTATGTAATTTTTATTGTTATGATTTTTTACATTATTTTATATGTTTAATAATATTCAACACATTAACACTATAGTATTAGTTCATTACTTTTATTTCTGGAAAACTATTTCAGTATTGTTTCTATGATACAAATTATAACTCTGATATATCTGATAACTTTTAGATCACATATTAATACACATATCTCCATGAAAACACAGATTTCAGACTTTTTGACGTAATTTTTTTTTTCTATTGTGCCTTTTTTCAAATTTTTTAATCTAAAATTATCCCTCCATTATAGGTATTGTTTAATCTTATGATCTGACCTTAATATTTTAATATTACTAGGAAATAATTTAATCTTCTCATATTAAGAAGAATTTAGATACATTAGAGTATCCATTATTGATGGATTTTAGTTAAATAAAAGACGATTCATATTACAATGTTACAAAATACTGAAATGTGTTTGACTGGATGAATTAATTGATATCTCCATATAAGTATGGTTTTTTATGATATAGATGAACTTGATAATTTTTATTTGATGGATATAGTGTATGTTAGAGTATTGGGAGAGTGGGTTCACATGTCATAACATTATATTGAAAATTTTATTACCATGTGATGCATATATTCAGATATATTAACGAGTTGTTATCATAATGGTGGTTTTGTAACTTATATCTATACTATTTAAATGGTAATATTCATGAGATATTTTTCATATCAAAAGGATATATATGATCCCTAATATGAACAGAACCATGTGACAATTTGACAAACAACATAATCATATAGCAAAAAAATTCTAGATACATCTCTCTTATAAGAAAAAAATGATCCATAGATATAAATGATGTGGTTCATAATCATTTAATATTATTCAGATTATGATTCGATATCATTATCTCATGTTTAAAATGTCATGTAATCGACCAGTGAATATGAACAATACATTTTTTTTCATTGAAGATTCTTACCTAGTGTAATGTGTATAGGTTAAAAAAAATTAAAATTTCATTATTGTATCTCAATTAGTAAGTACTTAAATGAAAGTGAAAAACTACTATATATTATGGTTGGAAGAATTATGGGTGTTTCATGTGAATCATTTTTATTATTAATAAAAATTAATTACCTAGATAAAATTTATCTATTCTGAGTGTATGATGAAAATATACATGTCAATTTGACTAGGTGGTATGTCATTAATGGTATTTATGGATGTGTTATATCATGTCATGTAAATTAAATTTTTTTAATTTACGATAAATATATCATGAATGGATGGATACAAAAGGAAAGCATCATGGATTATGATATTTCACAAGGAATGTAGGTTATGTTACATTATCTGTGTTTGTATCAGGATTCCATATCTATGAATAATCACAATCTATTTAGTTTCTATGGTTTGTTGTTTGATACAACACCTATATAGTGACTATGAGTCACATTAATTATAATAAGGTCCAATGGGGTCATAGACATACTATATCATGAATTTAAACAAATTATATTGAATTAAACAATATTACAAAGTGTACACCATGTCCATTGGTAGATAAAAAATTGATTGTGAATAATCACTATTAAATTGTAAAATAAAATTAATTATATCTATAAATCATTATGATAAATTATAATTGAAATTATTAGTATAGGTATTCAAATTTTCATTAAGGATCTATTTGTGAATATGAGTAATATTTTATGTCTAATATATATATACTATTGATGGTATATTAATGATATTTGGGAGGAATAAGAGATGTTGATTGTTTATATTTCACTATGTTTCATGTTATATATACAATAGTGAATGATAATATACATTAAAAATTTACAAAATGTATAATAAGTCATTGGTTTATCTACCAATTAGATTTAGAGTATAAATATAGGGACTACTTACAATTTACATGATTTTATCCACTATATGAAAACCATATTTTAGATCCTCGAACTATTATGGAGTTATCAATAATTAATTTCAATAAAATTATTTCTCCACATAAAATTTAGTAACATAGATAATAGATAAGAATAATAATGTTTAGATTTCCCATTCTCAAAAGAAATTCAATGGGTATTTTATAATCATATTGGTGTTCATAACCACACATTTATATCATGTGAACATTACAATGATATAAAATTATTTCTAATTGAAATATGTGTTTTTTTATTATCCATATAAATCCAAATATTATTAAACTAAACTATGGTGATATGGTGATATAAGAAGCTTGTCGATAGTATATCATGACATAGAGGTGTTAGTTACAATGTTTTCTATCTTGATGCATAAATTTAATATAAATAGATTCCTAAATGATCTCAATACATTTATAGTAGAGCATACTCTATAACCTTATTTTGACAGAGACTCGTATATAATTCCAATGAAAATGGAACCCAAATCCCCACAATATTTTATTTAATATTCAATATTGGAAAAAATTCCAAAAGAACACTATCACAAAATATATATAATCATAAAAAAAACCTTAATAATGAATACATAGTTATGATTAAAAACATTTTCTATCTTTAATAAATACTAATTAAATGATTTATTACATGTTATTTAATATATAGAAACATTGATTTAATATTATAAAAATATGTTTAAAAAATATAAACATAATCCTATTATATTCATAATGAATTCAATTTATATAAATTAATATGGAATTAAAATTAAATGAAGAAATAAAATTATTTAATATGATATAAAATAGGTTCATATAATTATATTAATCAAGATTAAAATTTTTACGAGTTAATGTAACATGGAATCGATGTATGTCAAATGGCCACAAATCAAACATAGTTTAATAGAAATTAAATTTTTTTATATATTTATAAAATCAATCCCAACCGCAACAACTATTTTTTTTATTCCCAATCAATATTAGATTGACATGTTCTCAGAATTTATAAAATGATTCAAACTATAGTTTTCATTAATAATTCATATTTTTAATGGCTATAATTTAAAATTTAAGAAAATGAAATTTAACATGACGTTGTATTTATTTATTAAATTATTTTTTCTATAAAACATGATGTTTTAGAAAGGAAATATTCATTTAGTAAAATTTAATAACATTGATATATTTTATTAAAATAAGAAAATTATGGGTATTTTCTAACAACTGATAATTTTTCATGAACACTTTTACAATACTTTATATATATTATCTAAATACCTAGATTTTTAGAATTTATTTTTATATTGGTTTAAGTTTTTCCGAAAAATCTAATTTTCTATAAAGACCCAAAAACATATTCATTTTTTAGTTACTACTAATGATTATTTTCTTCGATATTGTTGGAGGTTTTGTTGAGACATATATAATGAAGAAATCCATGAAAACCATTCTAAAAAACAGTTCTGTCCCACCATATGGTCCAAATATCACATTCAGTCTCTATGGGACAGATACCTATTCTATGGCATCTATCATACAAATTTTTGATTGAATTCATCTAAAAAAATTAAATCATCACAATTATGGTTTGGAATAGAAACCTAGGTCGACCTTCACATATGATGATGAGACATATATATTGGATAAATAGTTTAAATTTTGTAATGAATCTAGTAATGGTATAATTATTAAATAAAAATTCATTATCTATTAGGCATAATAACACAAGATTAAGACGAAAATATTAATAAAATTAATATATACAACTAAAACATTAACTATATAAAATCTATATGTAGAAGAAATGGATAAATACAATAGGATGTTCATTTAGTTTTGTAAATAAGGGTTATCAAAAGTTTATATCATAAATGTAACAAAAAAAATTATTTCTAAATGAATTCCTGATAAAAGTCACATCAGTAAATTTTATGCACTTCAAGTCCAATACGAATCAATTAATGACCCTCTACAATATTCTGGTTCATTTAATTAATGATTATTTGGTAACAAAATATAAAAAAACATAGTTAGTAAATCTGTATTGTCTGATTAGAACATTACCTATTTTGTTCCCCTATATAACAAATGTATATCCTTTAAAAAATAAATAACTTAAGGTTATACTAAACTACCTATACGATATTTACATTCATTTATCCTTTTTAGATACTAATCATAAAGGATAATTACTTTCTATGTTTCCATAAAATATTCTCATGAGATAGGTACACATGGTAGGAATATATAATTATTTTAGATATACTATTAAATTAATTACAATATAAATTTGAATATTTTAAAAATATAAAAATAATCAATTGTTCGTGAGATTGATATTCATAGACTAATGATGTGAGTTGAAAAATATTCATAATAGTCTACTGCATATTGAAAAATGAAACTATTTATATTTCATTATCGAGAGTTGGAATTCAATGCTAGTATCTAAATCTACTTCCCCATTTAAAACATTAAAGATTGGTTGTGGTTATACTAGAATAATTCATATTGTATTCACAAATAACCCACCATAACTATTTTTTAATTACAACATTGATAGAACATGCTATGTATTGTGGAATATTTTAATAATATTGAAAATATACAAAAAACATAATAACTACATGTTATATTCCCATTTTTTAAACAATAATTCATATAATATAAAATATATTGATAATTTACATGAAATGGATATTTTCAATCAAGGGAAGAGTGATTTGATGATTTAATTTATTAGAAAACAAAATATTAAAAACAAATATGTAGAAATAGACCAACATTTAGATAAATGAAACATAACATTGACTAATCATATTTTATCTAAAATCTCACAAATAAGTCAATATTGTTCATATTAAATATTCATATTAAAGTCACACAATTTAATTTATAAATAAATAAAAACCAAAAAATATATAAAGACAATGTTGTTATCATTTTATGAAAAATATTTTTTACCCAAATTTTACAAAAACATAACCAATATAATTAATTCTTGATACAATTAATCAATATATTTGAAAAAAATCAAAAACACATGACAAAGAAAATTTTCATATATCAAATAAACACTTAAAAATTCATGAATCGGTGCTTCATAAAATAATTGAAATTGAATAAAACAAAAAATCATAATTTGATGGAAACACAATTCATCAATGATTCACCAATAAAATAGAAGAAATTATGTCCTTAAAAAAATATTTAAATTCTTAAAAAT
Source organism: Viscum album (assembly GCA_963277665.1). Taxonomy (NCBI): domain Eukaryota; kingdom Viridiplantae; phylum Streptophyta; class Magnoliopsida; order Santalales; family Viscaceae; genus Viscum; species Viscum album. The sequence goes on along the minus strand of OY728146.1, from coordinate 1,549,925,126 downwards.
CAAAACCCCTAATATATATATAAATCTTGTTGAGTCTTATGAGAATTAGTTTATGGGAATGAATGAAAATGGATGATAGAGAATGAATCGAATAAAAATATTTGTTTTTCATGAACATGCTTCTAAAACATAATTTAAAGAATAATGATTTTTGATGTATAAGAAAAGATAAGAATGATTAAATGAATGTTATGGGATATTTTTATACTTTCATATAAATCAACATATTTAAATGTATTTATATTTTATGTAGACGAATTAATTTTTGGAATTATCAATCCTATTGTGTATCTAATCATGAAAAACACATGACATGGAAATATTTGGTAAATGATCTCCATACAAGGATAGGTTTATCCTGTACCATAATACTAAATCTTTAATTACCAATAATATATTATAATTTTATTATTAAATTAAAGGTAAAATATAAAAATATAAAATAAAATATTTAAATTTTAATAATGACATCTTATGAGACACATGTCTCAATTCAGATAAAAATCATATTTGAAAAACCCAAAACAAAATATATTTGTAAGGTAATTTATAAATTAAATTAAAAATAGAAAAATTACCATTCCTATTATCTATGAAAATATTTTCAAAAAAATTGATCTTAGTCATTTTGTTTTAGAAGGAACCAACTGGTTCCTACGTAAAAGGCACTAAAAAAATATTATGTACATTAGTGGATTTCATAAAACCCCTTAGAAAAATGTACAATAGTAAGATCCCTAAAAAAGAAACAATATAAGAAAGTATTCGAAATATTTAAATCATATTCAATATCCCCAAATTTCCTCTAGTGAGATACAAAAATTTTAGTATATTTACCTATATCCAGGAATTATGGAGCTCAATAGAATAAATTATTTAATATGAAATTAAATTAATAATGATTTTCCTTTGATATTATACATCTTACAACATATCCTCAATAAAGCGTAATAATTTACAAAAATAATCCATAATTTATATTAAAATTTTCCCTTAAGGTTTCCTTAGTTGGATCGTAGATAATAATATTTTTTGACATGTTTCCCAAATATCAACTAACATCATTAATCAAATTCACTATTATTTAGTATAAATGAAATCCATCAAACATAATTAATAGAATTTTTAAACTCATCATGTTTTAATTTTTATTTAGTAAATATATTGACAATCATTATTTAAATCCACGGTAATCAAACCTCATGTTTTTTAACTAATTCGTGCACAATAAAACCACGATGTATTTTTATATGATGTGGATATATTTTAAAATAATGATCCTCCAATCATTTTCAATCATCCACAAGTTATTTACAATTTTAACATATAATATTATTCTATCACATACATTTTTTATTCATATTTTTTGATTTTATTCATAATTTTAAAATTCATTTAAAGGAAATAGTCAAAATATTAGATATTTTATTAGAGGTATAGTGATTTTTTACTATTATCACAATATTAATCAATCTAATCAAAATATAAAAATTCATTTGTTACCATATATTAAAGAATTTGGCACATAAATAATTAAATTAGATATTTCTATGATTTGAACCACATGAGGTTCTATTGAGTGCCACATATACATGTAAATACAAAAGATAAAGATTAATAATCCCTTAAAAATGAAATATAATATAGGTTAACTAAAAATAATAATTTCTTAGTGGGGTTTTAGTCACAATTTTTCTAGTAACCACCACATAATAAATTCGGTAAAAATATATAATACTCCATCATCTACATAAATATTTCATGATTGTTTTCATATATTTAAATTAGTTTTTGTATATTTTAAACCATCAATAAATTATTTTAAAAACCTAAATCCCTTCACCTCCCATTCTCCCTTTGTGTGACCCTGAACCATTCCCCCCACCATCCCCGACCTCCCCCCACCTCCCTGTAGGTGACCCCAATCCCACGACCCCCATTCCCCCCACCCTTCCTACTCTCGTATCCTTATTGGAGACCCCGACCCTAAACCCCAAGGCCACAACCCCCTATCATTGTGACATATATCACCAACCCCCCTCCCCAAATGACCCTAACCCTTATGAAATAAACACTAGTTGGCTCGTCGATGATATGAAACCCTCTACCACCTCCGACCTCCCTCCCCAGGGCTCGGTTCCACTCTTGTTTGCGACATAAACCCCCTCCCCCTCTAAGCACCCCCTTCCTCGCTCAGGTCCACACCATAGTGTAAACAAAGAACCACATTAAGATTCTTTCATTCTAATGCTGAATAGATTATATGTAGAATTATTATATATGATACCATCTGGCACAAAGTAAATAAATTATAAATTAAGATAAAATATCATGAACTTGTATATAATATAATTTATTTTTTATAAATTTTCATTCAAAGTTCATTCTAAAATCAATATGGTGATGAATCCCACATTATGATTCATCCATGAAAAAATAATACAATCTTCAACCATTGGTTTATTTTGTTGGGGTTATTAGCTCTTTAATGATTTCATAAATTGTTACATACACAATAACTTGGATATATGTTCATATATAAGATATATATATTTAAATTTTAGTGGATATATATATATATGAAATCATATAGATTCACCAACATTGCATAGAATGAATTCAATATATGATGGTAATTTATTATTGGTTAAAAAACACCATGATAACAGTATTACTAATAATGTTTTTTATAATTTGATAGATAGATATGGTATGAATAAGTATTACTTTTTTAATTAATATGTAATAATGTTAGTTTTTTTTGAATAAAAATATTTGAAATCAATATGTCAATTTTGATAATTTTGGTTTGATAAAATATATCAATATCTTATATCTAAACATATAATTATTTAAGGATATAGACTATCAATGTTACTCTTTCAATATATGTTTTTTTGTGGCTTCCTTTAGACAATTTATTATGACCATAATTATTTTTTACAAAATTAATTACATAGACAATGATAATATTTCAGTGTTAATCATGACACAACCACCATTTTCTAATCTATATTAATCAGGTTTCAAAATTTTACTGTTAATTATAACATGAACGTTTTTAAATGAGATTTTACAGATGATCATATTCTCATAAATTTTGGATAAAACCATTTTAATAATGAATATATCATAAAAAATAAATATCAAATACAAATAATGATAAATGATTATGTAGACAACATGTAATTTATGATCAATATCAATAAATGTTAAATGATGATGAGCAAAAAGAAATAGTTCTCTTTCTTATTCCTTAATCGTTTTTATATAGGTCACCATACTCTACATATACAATCATAGGATTGAATGATAATGATTTACTTATATACTAATCATTGTATATTCATAAGAAGGATGTATGGAGAGTGAATAATAATTTATTGGTTTTTAACACATTAAAAAACATATTTCGGTCTCATTATTTATTTTAATCCACTTAATTAAATAATATTTCTGGAGAGACCTCTAATTTGTATATAATATAATTTATCAATGTCTTTATAGTAATTTATGAACATTATTATGAATGTATAATTATTATCAATGATTTTATAAATCATTTTAATGATTAATATCAGAATAATAACCCATATAGAAATATGAATTTCAATATTATATTACATAAACTATATCATATATCTACCGTATAATATGATATATGACTCCGATAAATACCCTAGTATTAAGTTGTGATTAAAATGTTTTTTTATATAAATGGTTTTATAATAATATATTAAAATATAATAGTTATTCATATAGTATGGTTTACATATTTTATTGAAAATTTATCAGTTTTGAAGATAATGGATTTTCTTCAAATATTCTTTGATATAAATCACAATTCCATGGGAATACATCAAAACTCCATTTAAATGGTTCATAAAAAAACATTCATTAACCATTAAAAATGAAGTAATTTTTAGAAAAAAATACATGATCCTAGAAAATTAGCATCTCATAGTACACCATGACTACCATCATCATCTGTGGATCCTAGTGACTCTGTTGCAATTGATACTGCTAGAGAGCCATCTATTTCCCCTTATGATATTGGTATCCCACCACCCGATTCACCTTCTATGATGGATTATCCATTCCTATATCCATCTTGGGGATATTTTCGAGTTAACATTACTGTTATGTCTATTTAATTCAAAAAAAAAACATTGAATATTGTTACAAATTTAATCCAGTTGTCATATTGATATTTTCAGCTATATAAAGGGAAACATTAGAACATGGTATATGTATGGGACTTGTTGGACTTCAATATTATCATTCCATTCGTTGAGTTTGGTGGGCCTATCAGTGATGATGCTAGAATCTATGGGTCAATTTAATAGAATCTTTCTTCTAAGACGGTGATATTTTCCATTAATTATAATGGTTGGAGGAATATTCTTACCACATTGGAAGATGTGGTCTTTGATATTCGTGTGATGGTAATATTACACTAATAATTAATGACAATTAATTTAAATTAATAGAGTAAATTTTAGTAAAATATTTATAAAATGTAATGTCATTTATTTCAAGGTGTTCATTCATTATGATATTATTGGCTCTGTTTCATTCACATTGTCAATGAAAAATTTGGGAATGAAATGGATAAAATTTAATGGGATATTATGGAATGAGTTTAATGACACATATCTAAAGTTCCTGACAATTATATAAGAATGTGGCTTGGGGAATTTCTCAGGAGTAATGAAATATCATTTTCTATACCAGCATAGATGAATCTCATGAAGTAATTACATAATTTAATGTATCTTAATAACATAATGAAAATTAAATTATAATATTTTTTAATGTTGCTATTTTTTAAAGATTTATCTAAAAAATTATATAAGTCATTAGAACAAATTCATTCCATACATTGTAGGGTCTCGGTGTTTAAAAAAGAACAATTTTGGGTTGTACTTTATTCATTATTATTTATGTCAATTTATTATAATTCAAGGTTTTTTCTTACATGTTTATAATTTTTTATAAAGTTTATTGTTTTAGGGAACTCTATTGGCTGAATAAATATGTGGTTTAATGTGAATATGAATCTATATGGTTGTGTTTTAAATGAAACTACCAATTATATTAGTGTAAGTACTATTTATGATCATTTCATTGTTTTACGTCACTGTAAAATCATAATAATGTATTATCACTTATATCAGCAAAAATACATAAAACCAATTAATTGGGTCAACTACATGGATCAAATGATTCCAATTTTGCATCGTTTGATGTATTAACCTGGCCTAAATTAGCTGGGAATATGGATTTTTATTATTATAATATAATTTTCAATATAATGATTTTATCATTTTGAAATAACCATACATACTAACGAAACATTAATATATTTATTAAAATATTATTTTCATCTATTTTTAAAAATTATTTTTTATTTTTTTGTAGTAACATGATAAAATTCATGTAGTCTAGGTTGAAAATACTTCACAATATGCATTGGATTCCAAGAACATTGTAGTAAGAATAGTTTTTGGGAAGGAACATTCTTTACATGTATGGTGTATGGGTCCAGGCCCTACTTAATTTTCATGAATTGGTATGGAGGTTTCATTCATTACTAAAACTCCCATTGGGGGTTTTTTTATTGTGGTTGATTGGAAATTCTAATGAGATATTGCGAGATTGCATGAAAAAGTGAAAAAAAATATGATTTTTATAGGAAAACGTAGGACCAGTGGCACCGACAACTGGAAAATACCCAAGTTTCTATATTTTATTAGATGATCGACATTATCACTGAATAAATATTCTACCACATATCCCATCCTTCCATTGTAAATTATAAATCCAATAGATCATTCACATGTTATCAAAGAACACATAAAAGTCAATAATCTCTCCTGCTATAATTTTGTTAGATAAAATATATAAATGTATATGTATATTAGATGGAACAATACAAGAGGGGGGGTGAATTGTAGGTTTAAAAACTTTGTGTTTAACCACTTAAGATATTTAGTTTAAAAGATCTTAACCTAATACAAATACAAACACCCACAATTTTAATCAGAATAAATGGTATGAAGTAATGTAATACTAATGAAATGTAAAACAATTGTATTTGAGATGAACACAATAATCATAGTAATATAAAGATGAATGATTCCACCAAAAAGTGTATAGAATCAATCAATACAATATGTAATAGAATGATTGTAATTGAAACAATTAAAATTGAATATGTAAAGAACAAAGGAAACAATACAAATTCCTTTTTAATACAAGCAGCAGCGGAAAAGTAAAAGTATAACAATTCTTTTGACCCAAAGAGAAGGGTTATCCTTTCACCTAGGATAAAAGTTCTATCTCACCAACACCTTGGTAATCCCTCGATACTATGATCGAAATGTCTGTCTTCCTATCCCCGACAACCCTCGATACGATGATCAGAACGCATGTATGCTTATCCCCAGCAGCCCTCGATATGATGATCGAAACGTCCGTCTGCCTATCCCCGGAAGCCCTCGATTTTGTAGGTAATCGGCACCTCTGTCTTTCAATAACTTGAAAGACCTGGATACAATGATCGGACGCACAAATCATATGAGAGAAGTCACAATGTCTCTCTCTGGAACATGATAGAAGTAGAGTATCACAATTGTTCCAAAAGTCTCTCTATTTCAGCTTCAAATGACCTCTTATTTATAGGCCTCGGGTTCTAACGGTCATATTTCTCCAAAATACTCGGAGGGACATGGACACCTGGCATCACAACGGTCATATTGAAACAGAAAGAACGACATCATTTTGATTAGTTTTTAACTAACTCAGCGACATCGTATTGGTTAAAACAAGATATATGAAGATGATAAACAATAGTACGACTAATATGAAACAAGTGTTTTTGACTATGTACCAAAAAAAGTAATGAAAGTATGGATAGAAGAGTCAGTATGATTCAATTTATAGAGTCAGTACGATATAGTTGATAGAGTCAGTACGATATGATTGTCAAGGTCAGTACGATACGATTAACAAGGTCAGTATGAGACGACTGACAGAATCAGTATGATACGTTTGACAGAGTCAGTACGATACGATTGACAAGGTCAGTACGATACGATTGAAAAGGTCAGTACGATATTATTGACAAGGTTAGTAATATTAAAAAGACATTTGTGATTTCCAAAACAAAATATAGAAGTCAAAAGAGAACTTTTGACTTAATAATATCCCCTTTTTGGAAAGCACAACACACAATGTAAATATAACAAGAAAAAATTATCTCCCCCTGAGTTATTGGACACTCTTATGATTATGAATTTGAATACAACTAACTCCCCCTTAGGTGTATACATTCCTAAGGATTGAATTCATAGATTTTCCTTGGTTTCGAAGTATTTGTTTAAACTAATCTACCTTTGTAAAACATTCTCCCCTTTATAGAACATTCTCCCTCTTTGTGGTTTACAAAATGAATGGGGTCACTTTGAGTTTCCATAAAGGGTTAGAGAAAAGAATTTGCAGGACAAAAGAAAAAAACATAAAAGTTATTACAAAACAAAGACTGGTTCCAAAAGAAAATAAAAACAAAAAACAACAGTCATTTGTTTTCTCTTTCTTTTTCCTTCTTTATGAGATCATGAAGAAGAACTTTCATCTTCTTGATTTTCTTCTTGTCTTCAGAAATTGAATCACCCTTAGTTCCGAGAATCTCTTGTTGGTCCGAAAAAATCTGATCTTGATTCTTGATAGTCTCCTCCTAGACTCAGATTACATCCTCATGGGTATCAATTTTGTCTTGCAGATTCTTGTTATCTTTGGATAACACAGAATTTTGTTTCTTTATCAAAAACATTTCATCCTTGAGTGATGAATCCTTAGAGAATTCAGACTGAAAAGCATTAATTCTCTATTGCAATTCATTCACTGAAGGAATATCGGCTCTATGAGTTATCTGATCCAGCCTTTCACCAATTTCTTTGTCAAGCTTATTAAAGGAAATAGATAGATCATTTGATAACCTTCTTATATCTTCAATTTCTATATCATGGTAATTCACCGAGATTTCTGTTTTAGATGACCACTTGCTCATCCTGTTGCAAGATTTCTTATGAGCAGCCGAGGTTTTAGAAAGAACTTTCAAATCGTCATCAACTGACAAAACATTTTTTTCATAACTCTTTTACAGAACCAAACTTCTTTTTCTGATGGTCAGTAATGAAATCAAATTTTCTCTTCCAGTCTGAGAAAGTAAGGAATGGTATTTTCAACCCTTCTCAAAACATCGAAAATATAATCACTCTTCTTGAGAGAGATTGTATGTTCAGAATCAGTATCCTCATCGTACGAAGGCAATTCATTTGATCGGCTTGAGTCAACAACTGGCTGTTTTCCTTTTTCTATTTCTTTCTCTTTTCTTTTTTCTTCTACTTTATCAATGATGAAAATAACTTTTTCAGTATGAGAAGATTGGGAACCATGCTTTACTTGAGGGGGTGTTTTATCCAGAGTTCCAGTAGATTCAAAAGGTGCTTGATCTGCATGAGGGGTTTGTTGAACACCTTCACTCTTCTTTTGAATCAATTTCTCCCTACTCTTCTTTGAACTCTGAAGGAATTCTAAAAGAAAATATTCTTCCTCCTCTTCCACTTCTTCTATCTCTTCCATCATTTGATTTTCTTTTTCATTATCAGGAAGGCTTTGTACGGTGGGCTCTTGATGCAATTATGTGTTAAGTTGATCACTAGCTTCCTCAACTTCTTCCAAGAGATTTCAAGCATCAATTTCTTATTCTTTTCTTTTGAAAAGAACCTTCTTCTTCTTTTCAGCCTAAAGGGTATCCTCACCCCTTAATCTCTCAGCAAAGGCATCGGCTGGATCAAGACCAATCTCTGGATCACCTTCTTTTATCTATTCCTTATCCTTTCTCCATATGGATACAACCTATTTACTGTACTTAGGCTTCTTCTATGGCTTTGAGCTGGTTTGCAGATCAGGGAAAAAAATAAATGTTTAGGATAAAAGTGGAGAAATATTAAAAAAATGAAAAGTTCCTACTGGTGAGTGTAAGGTAATTTTTGGTTTTAGTAATGATAAAAAGAAAACACAATCGTACAATGGAAAAAAATTATCATACCGATGGAAAACAATGTCATTACCATTAACTGACAAGACGATGAAAAACAATCTCGTTACCATGAACTGACAAGCTGATGGAGAACATTCTCATTACCATGAACTGACAAGCCGATGGAAAACAATCTCGTTACCATGAATTGACAGGCCGATGGAAAACTATCTCATTACCATGAACTGACAAGCCTATGAAAAAACAATATCGTTACCATGAACTGACATGCTGATGGGAAACAATCTCGTTACCATGAACTGATAATATGATGGAAAAGAAATTCATTACCATGATTGGTCAATACGATGGAAAAGAAATTCATTACCATGATCAGTCAATACGATGGAAAAGAAATTCTTTACCATGATCGGTCGATACGTTGGAAAAGAAAATGATACGATAAAACTGTCAATATGATAAATAGAAAAGTAAATGATACAATAAAACCGTCAATAAGATAAATAGAAAATTAAATGATACTATAAAACTATCAATATGATACACAAAAAAACAAAAACACATACCATGAGAGTAAATAATTAAAGATAAAAGAAAAATATTAAGAAAAAAAACATAGTAAGAAGAAAAAAAACATTGTAAGAAATGTCTTCCCCCTTTAAAGGGAGATGTTTTCTGTAAGGAGAAAAGTAAAATAAGAAGTGGATATGAATGATTATTTTAATGTAATCATTCTTAGATTCTGTTTTATAAACTCAAAACTATCGGAAGGTAATGGTTTTGTAAAAATGTCAGTAAGTTGTTCTTGCATTCCGATAAATTGTAGAATAATATCATCTTTTGTGTGTGTGATCCCTAAGAAAGTGATGCCTAACATCTATGTGTTTTTCACGAGAGTGATGTGCTGGGTTCTTACTAAGAGATATGGAACTAGTATTATCACATAGAATTTGAGTTTTGGAGAAACTCAATTCATAGTTAGTGAGTGTGTGTTGCATCCACAATACTTGAGCACAACAAATTCCAGCTGCTACATATTCAGCTTCAGTAGTGGATAATCCTACTGAGTGTTGTTTCTTACTGGACCAAGAAACTAGAGAATCTCCTAAGAAATGACATGTTCCAGATGTACTTTTTCTATCCATTCTACAACCTCCAAAGTCAGCATCTGAAAAAAAATTGAAAACAAAATCATTCCCAGAAGAGTAAAAAAGACCTAAATCCACAGTGCCTTTTAAATACCGAAAGATTCTCTGTACAACATTTAAATGAGACACTTTTGGATTAGATTGATATCTTGCACATAAGAATACAGAAAACATTAATTCTGGTCGACTAGCTGTCCTATATAGAAATCTTCATATCATACCTCTAAAGATTGGTTGATCTACTGGTTTCCCAGTTTCATCAATATCAAGTGTATTTTAGGTACCCATTAGAGTGCTAATACTTTTAGTTTTGTCATATCTATACTTTTTGAGTAAATCTTTTATATAATTATGTTGAGACATATATGTTCCTTCTGTCTTTTGAGAAATTTGAAAACCTAAAAAGAATGTTAAATCACCCATCATACTCATTTCAAACTCATATTTCATTAAATTACCAAAAGAATCAGTCAAAGATTTCTGAGTTGATCCGAATATGATATCTTCATAATAGATTTGAACAATCAAGACATATTTATTTTCCATTTTTATAAAAAGGGTTTGATTTGCTATACCTTTTGTATAATTTTTTTGTAAAATAAATCACGTAGTTCTATCATACCATGATCTAGGGGCTTGTTTAAGACCATATAGAGCCTTGGTAAGTTTACAAACATGATCATGATGTTTTGGGTCTACGAAACCAGGAGGCTGTTCGAGAAAAACTTCTTCTTTAACCAAACCATTTAGAAAAGCACATTTTACATCCATTTGAAATAGTTTGAAATTAAAGTATGCTGAAAAGGATAATAGAATATGAATAGATTCATGTCTAGCTACAGGAGCATATGTTTCTTCATAGTCTATTCCCTCTTGTTTATTATAGCCTTTAGAAACAAGTCGTGCTCTATTTCTTACAATGATTCCATTTTCATCAAATTTGTTTCAGAAAACCCATTTTACACCAATTACAGTTGTTTCTTTAGGTCTATCAACTAATGTGAAGACTTGATTCCTTTCAAATTCATTTAGTTCAGCTTGCATTACTTTGATCCAATCATCATCACCTAAGGCCTCACATGGACTTTTAGGTTCAAATTGGGAATGAAAATCAAGATGCGCTATTTCATTTCTTAAGGAATTTCTGGTCCATACAGGTTGATTTACGTCACCAATGATGTTATCACTGGGATTATTCCTATGAAACAATTGATTTCGGTTTTGTAAAACCTTTTCATCAACATATGGTAGAAAATGTTCTGTGGTAAATGTTTCAGAAGTATCTTCTTGAATATTTTCCTTATCAGAATGATCTTCTAATAACGGTTGATAAACATTTTTAGAAAACACATCCGGGGATATAGGTTTGGGTTGGTTGAAAACAAAAGGATCAGTTTCATCAAATTTTACATGTACTGTTTCCTCAACAGTACAAGTATTTTTATTGAAATCTCTATAAGCCTTAGATGTTGTGGAGTAACCTAGAAATATTCCTTAATCAGATTTTGGTGTGATTTTGTGAGGATTACCTTTTTTATTCAGAATGAATACTTTTCACCCAAAAAACATTGAAGTATGAAACTTTAGGTTTTTGTCCAGTCCATAACTCATAAGAGGTTTCATTAAGAAATGGTCTAGTTAAAACACGATTTATAGTATAGAAAGCAGTACTAACAGCTTCAGCCCAAAAGTTCTTAGAAATTGAGTATTCACTCAACATGGTTCTAGTCATTTCCTGAAGAATACGATTTCTTCTTTCAACAACACCATTTTGCTGAGGAGTTCTTGGATCTGAGAAATTGTGAGTAATACCTTTCTTACTACAAAAAGTTTCCAATTCTGAATTTTGAAATTCACCACTATGATCACTATGAATAGTTATCAATGGTTGGTTTTTGTCATTTTTAACTTGGTCTCTAAAAGTTTTGAAATAGGAAAAGGCATCAGATATCTTTGTAAGAAAATATACCCATGTAAATCTAGTAAAGTCATCAACTAAAACAAATACATAGTATTTACCTCCAATGCTTCCAGTTTGTGTGGGACCAAAATGATCCATATGCAGTAGATGTAATGCATTAGAAGTTGAAACTTCATTAATTGATTTAAAGATAGTTTTATGTTGCTTGCTAAATTGACAAGGATCATAGACTTTTGAAGAATCATATCTAAGGTCCGGTAGTCCCTTCACAAGTCTTTTCTTTGAAAGTTTACTAAGGTTTCGTAGATTACAGTGTCCTAGTTTTCTATTCCATAGCCCTGATTGGTCTTCTATTGCACTTAAGCAGGATAAGTTTTGGATCCTATGATCTTCTATGTTAATAGTCTAATCATTCTCTTGCCTATGAGCAGATAGATTGAACTCATCCTTGGAATTGTGATCTAGACAGTTATCATTTTTAAAATTCACAAGGTATCCTTCATAACATAATTGAATTATGCTGATGTGGTTGTGCCTAAGACCTTTAACAAACAAAACGTTTGAAATAAGCACTTTTCCAAGAAAAACGATATTACCTATATCAACAATATTTCCTTGAGCATTGTCTCTGAAGGTAACATTTCCACCTTTTGTTTTGATAACCTTTTCAAAGAGATCTTTGTTTCCTATCATGTGTCGAGAACAACCACTATCCATGTACCAAATATTCTTATTGGTACTCTTCTTATTTTCCTGAAAAAGAAACAATTAGTTTTTCGGAATCCAAACATGTTTGGATCCTGAAAGGATAGATAAAAGAATTTTACGAATCCCCATTTGTTTTGAAAAAATGATCTTTATGAAATCCTAATGATTGAGTTCTGTTAAGAGAACAATCGTCTCTCCACTGTCCTCCACATTGACACTTAGAGAAAAACGGGTTATTTTGAGGAACACAATAGTTATTGCTAAAAACTAGTTTGGAATAAGTATAACCAAGTCCAGAATGATTTCTCAAGGGTTGGATTTGGGAGTTAATTTTGTCAAAATTTTCTTTTCCATGATTAAAGTTTGACAAACATATTTTCAAGGAAAAATTTTCTGACTTTAATTTTAAAACTAAATTTTTATTCTCCAAAACGTTTGAATTTGATCTACAGTTTGGTTCTAAAACATTTTTCTTAGAAATCACATTTTGAAGATCCTTAGAAAGTGTATCTTTGTCATATTGGACTTTCTCAAGGGTTTTTAAATTACATTAAAAATCAGAAGTTTTCATATAAAGATCCATAGAAAGATCTGACATTTCTTTAGTTAAAATTGAAATTCTAAAATTTTCTTTCTCAAGCATCTTCTTGAGTTTGGAATTTTCATTTTCGAGTAATTTAGCAAATCTGGATACTTATTCAAAAGAAGGTAATGTATCATCTTCTGATGATGAACATTCATCATTTGAAGATTCATAATATCTATTATCAACATAATTTTTATTTAAAGTGACATTTGTAATAGCTTCAGCATTGTTTACCTTAGCCATTAGATAGTGATCTTCAATTGGTAATCTGGCTATAATTACAAAATTCTTTCATCCTAAGGACTCATATTCTGAAGAATCATCTGAATAATCACTACCACTTGCACTCCACGTATCATTTTCCACCAAGACTATCATTGTCTTTGTCTTGTAAAACATTTTATTGTTTCTTTCAGAATGTTTTTCCTTTCTATCTTTTATCTTTAGTAAAGGACAATCAGGCCTTATATGTCCTACTTTCTTACATTCATAACAAGTTACCTCTGAATATTTATTATCCTTCATATATTTCTTTTTGAATCTATATTGGAAGTCGTTCTTTCCCAAAATCATGTTCATCCTTCGAGCAAGATTGGATAGCTCATTATCTGAAAGATCACAATCACTTGAATCAGATATAAAAACATTCTTGGCTTTGGATCTTGTAAGTCTTTCAGGTGATTTAGCATTAGATGTAAAGGCTACACTTCCATTCCCATTACTCTTCTTGTTGAAATCATCATCTCTCATCATTCTTGTCTTGTGCTGTAGAAGAGTTCCAAAGAGTTCATCAAGAGTAATCTGGGAAACTTTTCTATTTTCATCAATAGCTGTCCTTTTTGACACCCATTAATTTGGAATTATATCTGTAATTTAATCTACAAGAGCTTCATCATCAAGGCCTTTTTTACCCATGGATTGTAGGCTGTTGACAATTTTCATAAATCTTTGTTGCACTTTACATACTGTCTCTCCATAAGGAAAAACAAATCCATGATACTCTGCTCGAAGCATTGCTCTTCTTGTTTCTATAACCTTGGATGTACCAAAATGAGTGACTTATAATTTCTTCCAAATATAGTTGGCTGCTTCACATGAAGATATCTGACTGTATATATTCCTAGTCATAGAACATAATAAAGTATTGTGTACCTTGTAATTCCGTTGATATTTTTTCTTCTCTTGGTTAGTGAAAGTACTGACTACTTTTTCATGAATTTTGTAACCTCCAGTAAGCATAATAAAATTGTTTATGCCAATATTGATCACAAAAGTATTCATACGATCTCTCTAGTACTCATAATCCTTCCCATCAAATATAGGTGGTCTAGAAGGATTTAGATTGTATATTGACCCAATATTCACTACTTCCATCTAATAAAACAAAAATATTTTCCACTCCACACGTTAGCGTAGTAAGTAAAAATAGAACAAGTAATACAAATTAGTGGAAAACTCCTCTGATACAAATTGTTGGATCCAATATGTAGATGTATATGTATATTAGATGGAACAATACAAGAGGAGGGTGATTTGTAGGTTTAAAAACATTGTGTTTAAACACTTAAGAGATTTAGATTAAAAGAACTTAAACTAATACAAATACAAACAACCACAATTGTATTGAGAATATATGGTATGAAGTAATGTAATACTAATGAAATGTAAAAAAATTGTATTTGAGATTATCACAATAATTAGATTAATATAATGATGAATGATTCTACCATAAAGGGTATAGAATCAATCAATACAATATTTAATAGAATGATTGTAATTAAAACAATTACAATTGAATATGTAAAGAGGAAAGGAAACAATAAAATTTTTTTTAATACAAGCAGCAGTAGAAAAGTAAAAGTATTACAATTCTTTTGACCCAAAGAGAAGGGTTATCCTTTCACCTAAGAAAAAAGTTATGTCTCACCAACGCCTTGGTAAGCCCTCGATACGATGATCGGAACATCTGTATGCCTATCCCCAGCAGCCCTCGATATGATGATTGGAACGTCTGTCTGCCTATCCCCAGCAGCCCTCGATACGATGATCGGACTGTCCGTCTGCCTATCCCCAGCAGCCCTAGATTTTGTAGGTAATCGGCACCTCTGTCTTTCAATTACTTGAAATCCCTAGATACAAAGATAGGACGCACAAAGAAGATGAGAGAAGTCACAATGTCTCTCTCTAGAACTTGATAGAAGTAGATTATCGCAGTTGTTCCAAACATCTCTCTCTTTCAGCTTCAAATGACCTCCTATTTATAGGCCTCGGGTTCCAACGGTCATGTTGCCTCCAACAGTCATATTTCTCCTAAAAACTCGGAGGGACATGGACACCTAACATCATAATGGCCATATTTAAACAGAAATCACGGCATCATTTTGATTAGTTTGTAACTAACTCAACAACATCGTATTTGTTATATCAAGATATATGAAGATGATAAACAATAGTATGATTAATATGAAACAATTTTTTTTGACAAAGTACCAAAACAAGTAATGAATGTATGAATAGCAGAGTCAGTACGAAACAATTGATAGAGTTAGTACGATATCGTTGACAGAGTCAGTAAGATACGATTGACAAGGTCAGTACGATACGATTGCCAAGGTCAGTATGATACGATTGACAGAATCAGTACGATACATTTGACAAAGTCAGTACGATGCTATTGAAAAGGTCAGGACGATACGATTGACAAGGTCTGTATAATACGATTGACAAGGTCAGTATGATTAAAAAGACATTTTTGATTTCTAAAGAAAAATATAGAAGTCAAAAGTGAACTTTTGACTTAACAAATTTATGAAAATCATCATTAATTTGTTTTATCTTTTTATAGATAGTTTTGAATAACCATAGCTATATAATTTATTAATTGTTATATTAAAATAATCTACGTTTTTATATGTGTTTTTAAATAAATTAAATTTAACTAAATAAAAACCCACCACTGAGTACCCAAAAATCACCCATATAAAAACTATCTCTCAACTATAAAAATAATAGTTAAATTATTCTAAACATTGAAATAAATTATATTTTAGAAAGTAAAATTATCTTTCAGTAATAAAAAACGAGCAACGAATGATATGAAATAACTAATATAATGTTTAATTATTAAATAAATTGATTCTATAAATAGTTAAAAATCATAAATTTTTAAAGTAATACCTTATTTATAAAATTATTATTTTTTGAAAAATTATTTAATGATTAAAAAAGTTATTAGAGGATGAAAACCAATTAATTATTTTTCAAATGTACGAATCAATACCCCTTCAATCCGAATTCTGGTTCCCTTGTTATGACCATAAATATGTTTTTAGTGTATTACAACACTGAAATGAAAATTTAATGATAAAAACAATTAAAAATTATCTCATATTAATGTGAAAACCAATGAAAACTACAATTGAATTATTTGTGACATATATACAAAAAAACATGTCCATTAAATGCGTTTTTTTCTATGAATGGATCATTAATAAATTTTAAAAGAAATAAACATATTAGAAACCTACTTAAGGGGATCAAAAATAAGAATATTTTTTCACATTTCCTTGAAATCACAAGAATATAAAGGTAAATTTAATTTTCAAATATAGGAATTTATTTTCCATCATTCTTAAATTGGTTTACCAATTATTATTATAAACGTTTTTAGTGTTTTAAAACACTATAATATGTATGGAATTATAAAACACATAGAAATTGTGATCATATTTATTTGAAAATATGTAGCAACCACCAATGATTTTTTCGGATATGTTCATACTAAGAACACTCCAATGTGATGTGAAATGTGGCCAACATTACACAATACACATCTTTGAAAGCTACAAAAGTCTTTAAAAAAGTAAAGGGGTCAAAATAAGGAAAAAATATCCCTAATTTCATAAAATCATGAAACATCAATCGTATCGTTAATTATTTATTATAGGAACTAACTTCATGTAATTCAATATTACAATTTTAACGTTAAAGACATAAAATATTTTTAGTGTTTGCAAACATTAAAACATACGTATAACAATAAAAACCATATAAAACAACCATTTAATTATTTTATAACATGGTAATAACAAATCTAAGTTTTTTGAAATATAACCATAGAAAACATATCAATATCATGAGAGGTGTGGTCGGAATTACTCATTATAAATATTTGAAAGGTACAAAAGACATGAAAAGAAATTGTCAGTGGGTCAAAAATTGGAAAATGATATCAAATTACCCTGAAGAAAAGGGGAAACGACCATCTATTTAGTATTAAAATTTTGGAATCAACGATATTTCATTCTGAATTATCATTTCCCATTTTCATGTAAATACGTTTCAGTGTTTTAAAACAGTAAATCATTTGTGGAAAACCCAAAACAAAAGAGAATTACCTCATATTTATTAGAAATAATTGGAAACCCACTAATGAGTCTTTTCTAATGTGTGTGTGTTGAAAACATGACAATCTGATGTGCGATGTTGTCCTAATTTCTTGGTATCCACTGTGGAAATCTATAAAAGACATTAAATACAATAATTGGCTGTCAAAACTATGAGAAAATGTTATATTTTCTAGAAATAAAAGGAAATTGAATATGGATTATAATTTTAAATATAATAACTGATGTCATGTCATTTAGAATTATGGTTTT
The DNA here is from genome assembly GCA_963277665.1 of Viscum album. Taxonomy (NCBI): domain Eukaryota; kingdom Viridiplantae; phylum Streptophyta; class Magnoliopsida; order Santalales; family Viscaceae; genus Viscum; species Viscum album. The sequence continues at coordinate 1,549,907,038 of OY728146.1, read as the reverse complement.
CCCATTATGGTTGTAAAACATTTTTATTGTTTTAAAATACTAAAATGTGTGTGGAATAGTCATAACTATAGAAAATAACATCATATTTAAGTAGAATCTTGGGAAAACCATTGAAGAGTTGTTTTTAGAATGTACGCATTGAGAACATCTCAATATGACGTGTGGTGTGGTTTGAATTACACGTTATACAAATTTGAAAGGTACAAAATCCTTGAAAAACAATTATTAGGGATTCAATCCAAGAAAACAATTTCAGTGCAATATCCTAGACCTCCAAGGTTAATCAAATTGTAAAAATATTATCATTTTAGTGTATTAGGTGTTAATAGAGATTCTTTTTAGGATTTTTACAAAATTATTACTTTTTCAATGGTAGGTCACCCCAACGGGGAGTCACCTAATTGGCTTGTAATGGTTACTCACAATGGTGGTTCAGGACCAGTGAGTAGGGAATAGAGAGTCTCCCAATTGTGAATCATCAAATAGTGACTCATCCAACACTAACACATTTAAATTTAACTTTTCAAATGGTGTGTCATCAAATGGTAACTCATCTAATGGTGACTCGTCCAATAGTGACCCATCCATTGGTGAGTCCCCCAACAGTGAATCTTCAATTTCTAACTCATATGATGGTGAATATTCCATTGGAATATTTACTAATGGTGAGTCTCCCAATATTGGCTCACCCACTAGTGACCCGTGATGGTGACTCACCCAACGGTGTACCATTTCTGATAGTTTGTCAAAATTACAGAATCTTACTAGTTTTTCCAATTTCACCCCTTTAATAATTTACTTGGTGTTAAAATATTCTAAATCCATATATAAGGGGTTTTGAATCCTTTTCAATGTTCTTAAATAATATCATTGGTTCCTATAAATTATTGAGGCATTTGAATAGACGAACCATGTAGTATTGTTTAAGATCCGACAATAATGTCTATTAAAAAAATTCCTCTATTTATATAATACCATGTCTTTCTAAAGTTTAGATACTTTTTCCAGTGAACATTTCTTATTCTATTGATATTTATTCACCCCTAAACATTATTCAATCAATAATCATGTATTTGTTCTATGGACTTGGATTGAATTTCAATAGGGGCTTCTTCCTACTACATGTTCACCCCCCTACATTGGTGCAATAAAGAATTGATGATTGTATATTGATCTGAATAGGGATCCCTACATATCTATTTCTTGTGAATCAAGTGGGGGTGGGTGTACAACACATCCATTTTTCATAATAAAAATGAATCCAAATTTAATAAAAAAAATTGAATATCTTTCAAGACAATATATTGGGAATTGATAAGGTAGGAAATTCATCTATTTGTTGGACTCCACATGTTTTAATGGTCACAAATTGTTACTCATGTTTAATATATCTTATATCATGTGTATATATTCTTGGTTTCTTTATGATTTAAATGAATTTTCTCAAGATATTGATTCCTATAAATCATGACTAATATTTGTATAATATATTTAATTTGTTTTATAATTAATGATCAAGTCTAATTCATTCTTGGAATATAACTGCTTACAAAAATATAATGAATTTTGGCTATGTTTGAGAAATCATGAGTCTTCCACCAGTTCTAGTTTTCTAGAAATTGAAGCAGATTCCATAACCCAAACATTATGACCCAGACAACGTGATGCAGACACCATGACCAGAAACCATGACCTAGATACAGTGACTAGAAAATATGACCCAGAAACCATGATAAGACACTATATCTAGTTTCGGATCTGTTGAAGTCTTTGAAAACCATTTCTTACTAAGAAACCATTCGATGTTTTCAAATGTACTAGACATTGTGATCCTAACACCACATCTGTTTTACTGGTTACTGATATCTATACAATTATGCCATCATAACTATCTCACCACTTAATGTAAAATAATAATACCTCATATCATGGTGACACTATTTACCAGTGACACCGTTTCTAGACAAAATGTGACATTGTTATTTAATTTGATTTGTCATTTTCAATTTAATTTCTAATGGTCATATTTGAGTCTTTTAAATGCACTAACATAATTAATATTTCATTATAGACATGTCACCTGATAGTACGAGTTATGAGGTGCAGAATACATGCATCATGTGGGATTCAACACATGCACTCCATGAATAAAAAAAATTATGGTCCTGAAACAAAAGTGAATGGTGTGGTAGGGAAGAAGACATGTGAGAAATCGTTAAAGAGAACTGATGCCTGCAACAAGATTCTTCAGAAGAACACACAAAGAATTCATGTATACAAAAGATGGGATACCAAAGAGTATAGTCAAGAACATCTCTGCAATACCAACTCCATGAAGAACATGAGCCATATCTAACTGAAAACCATAGCACTAGACTTGTGATACTTTATTTCTCGCAGGAGGACTCGATACTTGTTTCTTGTTCATTCTAGAAGTCCATAAATGCATATAATAACACTCAGAGCACTTATAACCATTTTTCATCATCTTTTTCTATATTGTTTATTGAGTTTAGCATTCTAGTAGTGTGTGTGTTTGTTTTTTAATTAAAAAACACATTTTATCCTACAACAAATTGAAGGATACCAGATATCCTTCCTATCATATATTTTTACACTTGTTTACTCCCACAGATAAGCATGGAAGTGGTTCTAGTGTGACTTGGTAGTTTATACCCATGAATAATTGTGGAAGAGGCCGTGTGATCTGGATAGTCCTTTGAAATATTGTTTACCTTGATCCAGGGTGTGGATCATGTTTATTAATATAAACTGCTTGGTGGCAGGTGAACATCAAGTGGAGTGGATTAGGTCTTATCTTGAGACTGAACCACATGTTTTATATCCGCAATGTTGTTTAATTTTGTTTTCTCTGTTTTACAATATAATTTAGATATCACTAGATTTACATTGATAGTTAATCTTGTACAGAAGTTATAATTGTTTTTCCATGTTATAATAGATTCAAAATTAATATAAATATCTGATTTTGAGATTACTAAGAATATATCAATCTTCAGAGAAGTTATTTAAATAGTAAAAATTTCATAACTGTATTACCCTAATTAATTGGGCTATGTTTATTTTTATTGGAGAACCTTTTATGAAAAAATTTTATACATAAATTTTTATAGATACTCAATTCACCTCTCCCCCCCACTGGAGTACTATACTCTGACAAACATTTGGTAGAAAAGGATTTTTTATTCTTATTAAGAATCTATTTTTAAAAAAATTCATCTATGATTTTAGTTTTACTTCAATGATATGTAAATTTCAGTTAACTCTAAATTTTTATCTTTTCAAAAGTATTTCATTATTATGGATAATGGATTGGAAGGTGCTACAACTAACAGATCACCATTCATTAAGGGAACTAATTAATCCCAATGGAAAATTAAAATGAAAATACATTTAGAATGTATGTAAATTGAAATTTGTTCTTCAATTATAGTTGAGTATATGATTTTTTCTACCGATAGAATCGTTTTGGGATGACCCAACAAATACTGCATAAAATAAAAAGTTCAATGGCATGAATGCTTTATATTTCTCTTTAGAAGATGAGAAATTTAACAGAATTTCTATATGTAAAACTGCTCATGAAATTGGGGATCCCATATATGATTCACATGAAGTTACTTCTAGTGTTAAAGAAATTAGAATTAATACTTTTACTATAAATTATGATAACATTAAAAAGAAACATGATGAGGCTATTTCTGGAATGTATCATATGTTCAACGAAATTTTCAACACAATGATTTCTCTTGAAAGAGACGTTACAGCCAAAGAACAAATCATGAGGATTCTCAGATGCCTACCAAATATATTGGGAGGAAACTCTATATCTATTATAGATTCGGGAGAAATCATCATGTTACATGTCAAAGAAACCATTGGGAAACAAATGATGTATGAAGAGGAGATGAATGTAAATAAAAATGAGGGGGATAAAAAAAAGAAAATATATTCCATTTACGACTACCACCTCTAACCACAAATAAAAATGGAAATTAGATGTATATCTAGAATGTTATATTAGTGAATAATCATCACCTAATAGTTATGAGGAGATGTCTCAATTAGACAAAGGGTTTAAGATATTTTACAAGAAGAAGGATGTTTTAAAAAATTCATACTTCAAAAAAAAAAGATATGATCAAAAGGGAAGCTGGAAGAATGATTGGAAAGGAAGTGACAGGTAAGAAGAGATAGTATTCTATGAATGTAAGTGAAAATGACATGTAATGGTTGAGTGTACCAAGATCAAGTAAAAAGAGAAATATGAGGACACATATAGAAGGTATAAAAATGCAATGAAATCGACGTGGTGTACTTCTGAGGACAATTCAAGTGATTTAGAATCATCACATGATGAACAGGATAACAACACAAATATGTGTTTTATAACAAACACATCTGAGGTAACACTGGAATCTCTTGTATTAAATTACTATTATTCAGAAGATCAAAGTCATTCTGAAATAATGTTTAATGAAGAAATTTTTGAGTACTGTAATATGCATGGAGAGACATGTAATGGACTAAAAGATAAATACCCGTCTTTAAAGAAACAACATGATCTTACCTCAACTTTTAAATCTGAACATACACTATAATGAATGGAAAATGTTCAATTACTAAAAAATACAATGAACTCAATCTATCTATTGTGAAATTGATAAAGTAGCTGGGATGTTACACTAATGGTAATGAGACATTGGTACAAATTGTAGGAAAACTGATTCCCCATAAATATACTATAGGTATTTGATGTCATCCTGGTAAAAGAAATTTTGGAAGAACTAATTTTGTTTCTAAATCTAGGATATACAACATTACTCATAGTACTGGAAAACATCAGCTAGTTCAAATTATGATACAATCTTTACTCTTTCAAGATTTTACGGACCCAATAGAGTTTATTTTTCAAGTACTTTAAATAATGATTATAGGAAACCTATGAGGAATATATGGGTTCCTCAAGAACTAGTAACTAATATTACTATACCCAAACAAATTTTGGTACCATAGTTTGTTTTTATTTGACTATTTTGTAAGAAAATTCTATAAAGAGCTCCTATAAAGGCTTATGGTACTTGGACAGTGTGTGTTCAAGACACATGAAAGGGTATTTTTCAGGCTTCAAGAACAAAATAAAAATTAATGGTAGACATGCCACCTTTGGAGACAATTCCAATAGAAAAATAATTGGCCATGTACAAATCGGTAACTCAAACTTAGTTTTAATTTCCCAAGTACTTTTTCTTGATGGATTAAAATATAATATTCTTAGAAATTCACAACTATGTGATGATGGATTTAATGTCAAATATGAAAATGATGCCTGAAATATATTTCATTCTAAAAATGAATTGGTGTTTTCTGAATTAAGAAATGAAAATGTATACTCTGTTAACATTGAGTATTTAGTTTCTCAAAATGCTTCATGTTTACGTGTATTTCACAATGAGTCTGGGATTTGGCCAAGGAGACTGGGAAACTATAATATTCACTCCCTTAGAAAGATAACCTGAAAATTATTAAACAACGGTCTACCCGATCATGAGTTTCCAAATGATAATGTGTGTAATCATTGTAAAAAGGCAAAGAAACACAAAATCTCCATCAAACCAAAGAATGAAGTGTCAACTTCTCAATCTCTCAAATTGGTTCACATAGATTTTTTGGACCATCTAGAGTTTCTAGTTTAAATATGAATCACTATGTTTTGGATCTTTTAGATGACTTTTCTAGATATACGGGGACCTTATTTTTGGCTAAAAAAAGTGAATGCTTCTTTCTTTTCACCAAATATTCTAAAACTGTATAAAATCATAGTGGACATAGAATTAAATAATTAATAATTTATCATGGTCATGAGTATAAAAATCAAGTGTTTGAATCCTTTTTTTACCAAAATGGATATATTCATAATATCTATACCCCTAGAACACCTCAACAAAATTGATTTTTAGAAAGAAGAAATTGAACCTTCCGAGATATTTCTAGAACCTTGATTAATTAATATGAATTAACTATTTATTTTTTGGCTGAAGCTGTAATTACAACATGATATATTATTAATAGATTTTTTATTAGACCTATTCTTAAAATAACTCTTTATTATTTATGGAATAGTATAAAACCCCTAGAATGCTACATCAATTTTTTTTCCAAATTCTATATCCTTAATACGAAGGAAAATCATGAAAATTTTGTATCCGGAAGTGATGAAGGAATTTTTTTAGGATATTCAATCTGTAGTAAAGCCTATAGAGTGTTCAAAAAAATAACTAAATGTGTGGAATAATATGTCGTTGTCAATTTTTATGAGACAGTTCCACAATAGCCTACGACCACTCTAGAGAACGTGGAGGATGATGGGTCAAATTTGGACATCAATTGAAAATAATTTAACCATCTTGTAAAGGAATTTGTAAAAGCTTCCCGTTCTTAAAATTATTTAGATTCAAGTCATAATGAACCTGAACATGTTGTAGAACCTTAAATCACACGTACTTATTTTCATAGAGCTGATAGAACCTTTACAAACTATCCTTTAGATTCTATTGAAATAGATTTAGATAAAGGAACTCAAACAATATATTCTCTTAGAAATCATGTCGAATGTCAAGTTTTCATGTCAAAACATGTACCTGAAAACATTAATGATGTTATCAATGATGAATTTTGGTTGATAGATATGAAAGAAGAACATAATCAGTTTGAAAGGAACAAAGTTTGGAATCTTATTTATAGACATAACGACACATTTACCATAGGCACTAAGTGGGTGTTTAGAAATAAGGTAGATGGAGATAGTAACATAGATAGAAATAAGGAAATATTGGTTGCACAAGGCTATTGTCCAGAAGAGGGAATTTACTATGAAAAGACCATTTCACCAGTATCTAGACGTGAAGCCGACATAATCCTTCTTGCTTATGCTACAAATCTGAATTTCAAACTATATCAAATGGATTTTAAGTATGAATTACTAAATGGGTGTATAAATAAGAATGTCTTGGTTAAGAAACCACCATGTTTTATAAATCATCACTTTCCAAATAATTTTTTAAATTATCAAAAGCTTTATATTTTTTAGAACAAGCTCTAAGAGCTTGGTATGATAGATTAAGTACTTTTCTTGTTTCAAAATGTTTTACAATAGGCATTGTTAATCATTCCCATTTTATAAAACGAATTTCCAATTATATTTTAGTAGTTCAAATTTTTGTAGATGATATTATCTTTTGATCTTAAAAAAATTATCTATGTATTGAATTTTCTAAAATATGAAAAAAAATATTGAAATGAGATTAATGGGGGAACTGAAATTATTTCTTGGATTTCAAATAATTAAAAATAATGATGGTATTATTTTAAATCTATGAAAATATTATAGATATCTTCTCAAATGAATTGTCTTGGATAAAACTATAAGTAGTGACACTCCAATGATTACTACAAGTAAGTATGATCTTAATGAATGATGGAGATTCTATTAATCAAATAACATACAGAGGAATGATGGGAAACATACTCTATATAACTTCTAGCCAACCTGACATTATGTTTAGTGTATGAATGTGTTCTCGTTATCAAGAAAACCTGATGGAATCTCATTTTCAAGTTTCTAAGATAATTTTCAAATACTAATAGAATTCACCAAATCTAAGACTATTCCATCCCAGAGGACAATCATTTGAGTTAGTTAGCTATTCTAATTCGGATTTCAGTGGTTGTAAGTTACATAGAAGTTAACCGATGGAACATGTCATGTTTTAGGCATGTAACTAGTATCATGGTGTCGTTTGAAACAAAAAACTATTACCTTATCTACTGTCAAAGTAGAGTGCATAGCTTCAAGTAGTTGTTGTACACAAATTTTTTGAATGATACACAAATTACTTGTTTATGTATATAAATTCAGGCATGTACCTATAAACTTTGACAATACAGGTTCTATTAACATTTCAAAAAATAATCTTTCTCACTCTAGGACAAAACATATTGATTTAAGAGATCACTTTTATGAGATGTCATTATCAATAAGGTGATATCACTTTGGAATTCATTGTAACTATATCATCTCGATGATATATTCACTATGACATTAAATTATAAAAAGATAGATTACATCATAAATTAATTGGAAATGATAAATCTTATATAGTAAGTGTACATTTTCACCTCTTATTGTTTCATAGTTTACGATTTCACAAGTCATTAGCATAAGATAAATATCTAACTCTTACTATTTTATAGGTTAATATCTTATAGTTTTAGTCTCATGGTTATGGTGTCACCGTGAAAACGAGTTATCATCTCATAGTGAAAACCTATTACGGTCTCACCGTGTAAACCTGTTATTGCCTCACCGTGATAGTCTATTTTGGACTCACCATAATAATACAGTTTCGTTTTATTTACATAGTATAATATGTGTCATTGTGGTTTATTATTTTATTCATTTTCATTCTAGTGGTTTTGAATTTTCTATGCTCGATATCCCTAAATGATAAAAACAAAAGAAGTTTCACTCTTTTCTTTACACAAGCTCTCTTCTCTCAAACCATAATCCCTCCTTCAACCCTTCAGTTCTCTATTTCTCTCTATTAAACCTTATTTGAATTTACCATGTTGGGATTCCATCTTCTTCGACTATAGAGAAGCGCAAATCAAAGAATAAAATGAAAAGGGCATTGAAAATAGTGGCAGATGGTCCTCTTAATTTGATCCTTTTTTACAGAATAGTGGTACCTAAAAATTAAATCTTCCCTAAGTGGTTTCTATCAAGTATGTCTATAGTGTTGAAAGTAGTGAAAGTAAAGTTATGGATGGATTGGTTCACAATGTAGATATTGTCGATTAACCATAATCTTGTTGCTTAGTTTTATCATTTTGTTCAATTCAAATTTGATACATAAGATTGTTTTATTGTGATATGTTGGATCAATGTCCAAAGATGTACCTTTTCTTCAAGGTTATGGGTTTCATTCCTAATAATACCTCATGATGGAATTTTTTTAACCATTAGAGTGGTATTCTTCCTCCCTGTGAGATCATTGTTTTAGAAGAAGTATTGAGAATCTTGAATGGAAATTGAATAACATATAAGAGATATTTCTACTAATCTAGATTGTGAAACCATATTTTTGTTTATGATTTTTCAGAATCTGATCAGTCTATGAAAAATAAATTTTTCTACCCTCATGTATCCAGATGTAATTTTGATAAATCTTTTGAATAATGGACACATTATTAACCAACGTAAGTATGTTATACTTTATATGTGTGAGTTGATAAATAAAACCTCAATGTCTACCTCATTTTTATACTTATGGTTAATCTCTACAATGCTTCATGCTAAAGGGTTGGTGAGACCAGATGAAGAAGTAATTAAGGACTATGAACTTTTTATCTCAAATGTTACAATCTATAGAATGAAAATAAGTTGGAATACATGGATAAAAGAATGGGTGTAGGATAATGATAGGGTTTATGAAAAGTTCAACCCGATTGAGCATTTATCAAGACCTTAAATCATTTCTCATCCTGGTCTGGAAGTAGATGAAAATTTTGAATATCATATTTAGGAAGAAGAAGAAGAGTGTGTTGAACCTACAGTCCAAACTCCCATAGATAAAGAAGAAAATGTACATCTTACTGAAGTCATATCTGATAAAGAAGTACATGTTCTTGGGGGAACTGATGATTTAGAAGAAGAACTTACTTCTAGATACGATTATGTTGTTAATATAAAAGAAAAGGATTTTCTTGAAGTGAATATAGAATGATATATTTCTCTTGAGAAAGAAAATTATTTTGAGAATCACAAAGAGGACCAAACTGTCCCTATGATTATCACATATACTGAGGATATAATGGAGAAATCCTTTTAGATGAATATAGAATACAAGGGTGAAGCTATTAGGGATGAAAATTTGGAAGTAGATTAGAAAACTAAATCTCATAGTCCTATGATAGATTCACTGGTTGAGGGGGAGCATCACCATAATCTGGAATGTTTTGAAATTCCTAATCCAGTTTATCAAAGCACTGTGGATACATGGTATAAATTCCATATCTACATTAATTTGAATGTTTCCCAAGAATCCATAGTTAATAGTATATATTTTCCTACTATGTTTCAATTGAAACCATTCATTAATCATGAAGTTAAATCTGCAAAGGATCCTAAGCCTGTCTCAGCCCTTTTTCTTGAACCATCACAAGAACCTTCTATCTTAGTGAGTAAATACGATTTGAAATCTTTAGAGCTACTTTATTGGCTGGGGTTGAAAAATTCATGAACACCTGACATGATCCTATAACAAACCTATGTGAATGAGATGTTTCCCTATAGTTACAAAAGATCAAATTACACATTCATCCCAAAATGCTTCATAGAAGTCAAGATGTCAAAATTGAGAGAAAAATAACTTTGTAATGAAGTAATATATCTCAGATCTATGGTTGAGGATATGCAGAAAGTGTTGAAATCAAGACTCAATCTTATTTCCCATTATATTGAGGATGTTAGTGATTATATTTCACAGTAAGTTGTTTCTCTAATTCAACCTAACCTAACTTCATTAGATTACAAGGTGGTAGAAAGAAACAATAAAATAGTTCAAGAAATTTGTGATCTTGTTATTGGTCTAAAAAAAATTGACTGATGATTACAAGGGATGTCAACAGAAAGTTCTGAATCAACTAAATTCCCTTACTTCATCTATTATAGATTCGACTACCTATGGATAGTCATCTCATCCCTCCTTTGATAGTTATATGCTCAGAAAATTTATTAAGTAAGAACTTCAATCTGTGCTAAGTGGCCTTAACAATGAGTCTCTATCTATGGTTGAAAATAATAGTGATAGAGTTCCTGATTTGGTAAGAATTCATTCAATGATTGAAAACGATGCTCAGGAAGAAAATACTAAGAATTTGGATTTCTACTTTAATAGGATTTTCTCTTTGAATGATATAACAAACCATTTCAAGTAACATTTATAGAATAAAAGAATCCCTCATGTGACTCGTGATTTCAAAAATCAAGTTCAAAAGATGAAATATTTCACTCATTTGATGGAAAAGTTCATGGAGAACAAAGATTACTTTGAGAAAGTGATGAAGTATGGTGGTGAGATTATTGCTGACTTCATCGAGTTATTAAGACCTTATCTTCATGTTAATAGCATTACTATTTTGGCTCCTACATGTGCACCCTTACGACATGGATTTCCTCCTTCATTTATTTCCATTACCTCTACCTCTATGCCTTTATCTTAGGCTTTGAATCTGATCAGACCTATTATCCTAAAACATCAATTAAATTTGTTTTCTACTAAATCTAATTTGGCCCCTTTTATTTTTGACGGACTCTCTCTTCCTTCTCAGACAGTTGGTTCACTCCGTTCTTCAACTTATACCTCCGCTCCTGTGGCTTCTCCTGATGTTGTTTCCAAGAGAAAAGAGAATACAACTACTACTGAATAACAGTTAACACTATCTTTTTATAAGGATAATTTTTTTATTTTTGTTTCTTACTCTTTGTAATGACACATTTTTATCCATACAATTCACTGTGAGCTCTTGTATTATATTCACGAATTTACTTTTTTACACTTTTTTATAATCTCGGAAGGGGGAGAGACACGTACACTTAGGAACACAAATCACAGTAAATCATATATCTGACCAACACAATTTTTGATCATCCAAAAGGGGAATATTTTTTGACTCCTCATGTTTAAATCATGTTTTAATGATCCCTAATTATTACTCATGTTTAATCTATATCATACCTTGTGTAGATGTGCTTGGTTTCTTTAGGAATTAAATAAATTTTGTCAATATCATGATTCCTATAAATCATGAATGGTTTTTGTAAACTATATTTAATTTTTTTTATAATTAATGATCATGTCTAATTCATTCTAGTAATATCACTGCTTATGTGTATATACAGATATTTGGATAAGTATAAGAAACCGTGAGTCTGCAACTGATTTTGGCTTTCTAGCAAAGGAGCCAGACACCATGACCCAGACCCCAAGACCCAAACACTGTGACCGAGACACCGTGACAAAACAACATGACCTAGACAATGTTACCAGACACCGTGACTACACATCGTGACGTATACACCATGACCAGACACAATATCCTGTTTCAAATTTGTTGAAGTATGTGACACTGGTTCCATGATAGGACATTGTTTGATGTTTGGGAATGAACTAGACACCGTTGTTCATGCACCGTAACTATGAAACCAGTTTCTGATCTCTATAAAACTATGCCATCATTAGTGTATCACCAATAAAAGAAAGATAAGGAGACATCGTTTTTCTATTACACAATTTCAATGTGACATCGTTTCTAGATAGACTGTGAAACCGTTCATTAATCTGTTTTTTCATTTTCAATTTAATTTCTAAATGTCATATTTGAGTCTTTTAAATGCACATAAATAATTAATATTTATTTTTAGACATTTCACCTGATAGTAAGAGGTATGAGGTGTAGAATACATGAATCATGTCAACTCCAAAGCATGCACTCCGTGAGTAAAAAAGAAAACTGTGTCCTTGAAAGACATCTAGATGATGTGGTAGAGAAGTAGATGTGAGAACAATCTCAATAGAGAACTGATACTTTCAAAAACTAACATCGGAAGAACACATGAAGCATTCATGAATCCAATAGCCGGGATACCATATCTTAGAGTCAAGAGCATCTTCATAATACCATCTCTATGAAAAACATTAGCTGAATCTAACTGGAAACCAGATCATCAGACATGCGATACTCTGTTTCTCACAAGATCACCCAATACTTGCATCTGCTTCATCGTAGAAGTCTAGAGCTGCATATAATAACACTCAGAGCACTTCAACCCATATCTCATCATATTTTCTCTATTTGGAATTTTATTAACATTTGAGATGTGTGTGTGTCTATATTAAAACATTGGTTGTCACCTTCACTAAACTGATAGATACAAGATCTATTTCCTCTCATATCTTTTTACACATGTTTACTCCCAATGATAAGTGTGGAAGAGGTCCCTATGTGACAAGGTAGATTATAGCCACGAAGAACTGTGGAAGAGGTTGTGTGACCTGGACACTATTGTGCACTGTTTTATACCCAAATCTAGTTTTTGGATCATGTTTATAAAAATAAACATCGTGGTGGCATGTGATGACCAAGTGGAGTGGATTATATATCATCTTGAGACTGTACCACATGTTTTATATTATTTGTGTTGTTAAATTTTGTTTTCTCTATTTTACATTATAAATTGGAAATCACTAGATTTACTTTTATATTTAATCTTGTACAGAAGTTATAATTGTTTTACATTATTAAAAAAGCCTCAATATTTACATAAATAACTTATATTGTGATTATTGAGAATTAATCAATCTTCCTAGAAGTTATTTAAACAGTCAATCATTCAAAACCTTATTTCCATGATAAATTGTGCTGTATTTATTTTTATTGGGGAACAATTTAAGAAAAAAATTCAAACAGAAATATTTATAGATACTCAATACACCCCCTCCTTAGTAGTCTACTCCAACAAACACATTTTAATTAGATATGTTGATATTGTGTTGTATGCGTTCTGAAAATCAGTGTCTTTTGTGGGTTTTTGTGAATCTATGATGACTTGTGAATGTATATTTGTTTACATATTATTAAAAAAATCATTGAATATGTTATTCACATATATTGGGTTAATTATTTAGATTCCCCATGATCTTATTTATTCTGTGATCACATCACCAATTAACGAAACTGAATTGAATAGTATCCCCTCTGTTAAATCTAAATAAATTTTGTAATTATTGTGATATGAGGATTGATTTGGTCTTTGTATAAGTGGTAATTAATGACTATGGTTACACAATAGGGGTAGTTATAGGTGTGAAATTTTTAGTTTGAAATGTTTGGCTACGTATGGATATGAATTGGGGTATTCCCAGATGAGAAGATGAATTGGGTGGGAATACATTGAAGAATGGTGATGGAAGTTATTGTTATGGGTAGTTATATCATAGTTTCTCCATGAGTAGTGTCACCCCTTTTCATGGTATCAACTCCTTGTTAATGAATGAATGGATGATAAATATACTATAAAGTGATAGTAATTTTTATTATATAGATATTCAACTTCTATGATGACTTTGGTTGTGTTCCATTTTGTGGCTTCTGTTTGGTCATTACTCGGGTAGTAATGGAATGAATAAATGGATAGTTTAGTAATGAAATATTGATTTTTAATTGAATGGGATGTTGGTATTATTAGTTTTTTTGGCTTATCATAAGGTGGATTTCATTGATCAATATATTAAAATATTGTCGTTAATGTCGATAAACACATTTATTGATATCAACATGGTTTGTAGTGTTATGGGTTGGTTGTTCATTCAGGAGACCATAGGTTGGCTATATTTTATAGTACCTATATAAATGTACTTTTATTTTCTTGTTATTTATATATACACCCCACCATATTTGAGAATAATTGTCCGAACACATTAATCATCTTGGTGGGTGGTGTTTTTTCCAAACATACCGTTGGGACGATGGCTGGATGGTCACATTGTTATCAATGTTCCCTCTTCTAAGAATTGGAATCCAATTATTCATCGGGAAGGATGAGGTGTGAGTTTTGGATATGTATCTATGGGTGTGATGTGATCATGTTTGTGGACTAGGTGTATATAGGTGAGATGTGTTGTGGTTTGTGCATCCCAGGATTGTACCTGAGGGCTATAATGTCAGGCTTGTGGAATATGAAGGTGAGATATGGGGTTTCCCGTTAATGTATGAATATAAAACTAGTGGGGAGTGGTGATGGGTACCCAAATCATTATTGTTCTTTCTTTATCAAAAAACTTATCGTTTGTTATTATAGGAGTTTCCTAAGTGAGTTTGGGGTGGAAAGTATACCTTGTAAGGTACTATTTGGTTATGCTATTTTCTCACAGTGGAATTATTATGCTTCTCCAATTGTGCATGAGTGACATTTTTTTTTACTACTATGTATTCATCTATGATCACCCTATGTATATTAAATTATTTCCATGTCCTCCAAAAGATTACATGGACTATGATGGACCTTACTAGCTTGTTGGTTGGGAATGTTTATGTGTTGCTGAATTTCTTTCATTTCATACTTACATTGGATATTTATTATAATTTTAATAGTTTTATTTTAATCATTCATGAGTGATGGGTTTTCTTCATTTATATATAGATATTTTTTTGGGGGATGAAAAATCTTATATCCTACTCTATTTTTTGAAAAAAAGGAAATACCTATTATATTTTGAGATTTTATAACCTTTGTGTCGATCTCTACCCCATGGAATATAAGTTGTGGGACTCAGGTGTCAATTTATATCAGTCTTCATCATGAATATTGATGATTGGGAATGTTTATGTTCTTTTATCCACCTTAAGGATGATAGGTCATGATAGAATTATTTTTGAGGAGATGGATGAGATATAGGATAGAGTTTTGAGTTAGTACTACTGAGGATTGAAAAGGTAGGCATGGATATAGTTTTTGGTGAACTTAGGACATGACATAGGCTAGGGGAGAACAGTTATGGAATGTGGTTTTAGGGCCCCAAGATCTGATGCAAGGACTCTAAGACCATCAAACGACCAATAGAGGCTTCAACATTTGTAGGATTGAGAACCAAAGAATGGTATATGCATCATAATGAATGGTGTTCTATTTAGATTCACATGTTATGGGGAAATTGAAATAAAAAATGGGGTATATGAGTTAAAATGAATCTTAAATTAAATTTCTTACCACTTGGGCTTATTAATTCGTTAGATAATTTTCATCTATGGAACCCAAACATCATCCTCATGTGGCTTGGATTGTTGAGGATTTATATGTATATGTGGTTGATTGATGGAGGGTTGATCTAGTGGGTGGGGATTACCAGTGGGAGATAACATTTTGTTCCTTCCTGTGGATGATATTGGGAATGTATGAAGGAAATGTTTCATATATGTGGACAAAATTATATCTTGAGGAGCTTCTGTTCACCTTTAGTTTCTTCCGGGCTCTAATGAGGTACTTGGTTCTGTTTGAGGTTAGTTAGATGATGGAGGATTCATGTTAGTGGAGGAAGTTATACATTGAAGAGATGAATGATTTTTTAGTTCTTTGGACCAATATCTAGAATGAGTTCTCAGAATATTTCATTTCAAAATCTATGAAGGACATGATGAGGAAGGAGTTACACTCCCTCCAGCATGGAAGTATATATCAGAAACGAAGTTGGGTATTATGTTCAACTATCCTCTTTTTTTTCTCATGATCCCTTTCGGGATGAGGAGTATCATGCAAGGCACCTATGGGAGATACTTTTTCATTCTTTCTAGTACTTGGTTACCCACATTACCTTGTTGACATACATGGATGTCCCGAAGAAGCCATATGTAGTTGATCTAATGAACTCATTAGAATTTATACTTTGAGAGGGGATCCAACAAGGTTCTTATATAGGTTATGTTTCTAGTAGTAGGGATCATGCTCTATAGACCTCATTCTTTGGAATGATGTAGAGTCTTCCTTATTAGTTTTAGTTTCGACCTTCTGGACCTAATTCCTTTTTTGAGAATCTTGGAATGATGTGTTTCTCTTGTGGATGTCATGGGAATTAGCATAATTTTTTCCCAATGGATATTTGGGCATTGTATGGTATAGTTAAGAAGGTTTAGTTCCCAACACAATAGTAGTTTCCAGCTAGTCTGTAATACCATCACGGCCAGTATGCTCTTGCTCCACTAGGGGAGACAGAGTTGGTGGAAGCTGACCATAAGGTGTACCTTTGGGACATAAAACTGGGAATGGTCGAGGATATGGTCATCAGTAAAGGTATAGAGGACATAGGTATGGTTAGTTTCTTTTTTTAGATGCACTAGTTCAATTAGCTATCAAGATCATTAGAGGACCTATCAATTTTTTCAGGAGTCTTTCATGGTCATTATTTTATTAAAGAGATTCACACTCCGTTGCTGCACCCAGTCATGGACATGATCTAGGAGAATATGTAGAGAGTATTTTCATTCACTTGGTATTGATTACCCCAATAAAATGTAATAAAAACATGTTTGATGTGTGCCAAGTATTTATAATGATGAAGCAGATGCATCAGTCCTATAGGGATCTCTTCTAGCTACAAATACAACCATATGATATCATATTTTTAACTGACAAGCTCTATTGTGTACATCGTGTTATTGAATGATTCTAGAGGTGAGTTTTCTTTTCAGATGTGGATGGACAACACATGTCTTTAGTTTGTGATTATAGTTATTAGGTGTGAAATTATCATGTAGAAACTCTTCAATCATAATTGAAAAAGTAGTCACTATGATAAGTGGATGTTTAGATTGAAGAGGCCCCTCGGGTTATTGGGGAGTTACTGTACGTTTTCCTTGAGAAGACCTAACTCCACCCCTTGACGTGAAATCGAGTTCGCGATATACATGTATCCCATCTCTTCTTAGATTCTGATGGATCTTTTTAGATGTAACCTTATGAGTTATATCAACTTAGGACTCATGTTAATGACATAATAAAGAATGTATACATACATCCTAGTGTGTCTCCATATGGTTCTATTGAATTTTTTGTAAATAAAGAATATGTTGGATTGAGGTTGTTCATATACCAATAGATGTAGAACTTGGTGTGGGTCACGAACCATTCCCTTTACCAAAGATAGATTATCTTTTAGACAAGATATGTGTAGAAGGATGGTTTTACAATATCAATCAGTTATATGTAAATCGCCAATTGGGGGATGAGGAAGGAAATGTCCCAAAGACTTATTTTAGATCACGGTATAGATACTTCGAGTTCATAGTTATATCATTCAGTATTACAAAAATACCATTCATGTTCATTAGGATTACAAAATATATTTGCTGTGAGTACCTATACTATTTTGTGGTCATATAAATTGATGAAATCGTGATCTAATAGAGTTCATAGGAGTGGTATTATAAACATATAAGGACCATCTTGATGGTTCTCCGACACCAGTAACTCTCTAGAATGTTTTCCATGTGCATGATTTTGACATGATAGGTACACTTCCTTAGACATGTGGTGTTAATGTAGGGTCTGTCATTGGACCTGTCGAAGGTATAAGCAGTTGATTCTTGGTAAGATCAAATGATTGTAGAAAATGATCAAAATTTTCATTGTTCAGTAAGATATTACTAGATATTTTTACACAATTTATCTATATTTATTGCTCCATTGAAAACAATGTCTTCGAGAGACCATACTTACTTATGGAAAGATCAGTTCCAGGTAGCATTAAGCTATCTAAAGTGGATTTTATTTGGTGCACTAGTGATCCATTATATAGATCAAGGGGTAATGATGAGTTATTTTTTGATGCATCCAGTTTATATTTAGGATTCTTATTTATTCAGTAATGGAGGGTAATCTCTTTTGGGACTAGGAAGTAACATTAACACGAATGTAATAATACCACCAATGATCAGGAAAAATTATCGGTCGTTCATTCACCAAGGTTATGAAATAATTACATCCCAGTGGAGAGGTTTTTGGTCTTCACAGATCAAATGAGCTTGAGGTATATCTTTCCCCTATGAAATTTGGTCTTGAAGCATTGAAGGTGGATGATGTTTTTTCTGGACAATGATTTTTTGATCTCTGACAACTTAGGAATGGGGAATGTTTTGGCTGATTCCTTATGAATATTGTGGTATAAGGATGTTGTTCAAGAGTATGTGGACAATTTCAAGGTGATGTAGTAGTTGGTAGCCTTGCTCTTAGATTCCAGTACAGATGATGGTAGAGTCTATTTGTTTATGTTGACATTGTAGTCTTCTTAAATGTCTTATGAGGAGGAGTCTCAATGGGGGGGACTCAGCGTTAGAGGTAGGGCACGATCACATTGACATTGGTGATTCTCTAGAGGGAGAGTCGTAGGATGGTCAGAATCAAATGTTGAATCATTGAAGGTTGTTTTTTATAGCATCGATGAGTGATGTATTACAATAGGAGTTTCATAGATCAGCCTGAGTGATACACTCAATGTTTCCAAGATGTGTCATGTCTTGAGAGAGTAGTTTTCTAGCTACGGATCAAGAAAAAATTATAAGAGTTTGGAGAGAAATTCCATGATTTTCAATAGGTTAAGACTGAGAACCTTACTCCTATTGTTTTTTAAATCACATAGATGTCCCCAAGTTGATGTTGGAATATATATCGATGTATTTAATCATAGGGTTACCTATAGATCAAGGAGGACACAATTTGATCTTGGTAGTTGTTGATTGGTTGACAGAATTGATCCACTTATTATTTATTAAGGAGTTAGGCATAGTGAATGTGTTATAAATGATCTTTATAGATGAGTTTACGTGGCTTCATGGAGTTCAGAAATCCATTTTCTTGGATTGGGATACATGATGTTCTTCATAATTTTAGAGGGGATTGTAGCATTCTTTTTCCACCCAGATACACCTCAGCACTCCCTTCCACCCTCAAACATATGAAAAAATGGATTAGACCATCCAAAAATTGGATGATATGTTACATGAATACATCATGTATGTTGGGAGATATTGGGTACAAAAATTTCCATTAGTATTGTTTTCATACAAAAATATCTATCACTATTTCTTGGGCATGGCTCCGTTTAGAGCCTTGTATGAAAGACCATATAGATTACCCTTGTGTTGGATAAATGATGGTGAGAAAACTTTTAATGGTCCTCAAAAGTTGTAGAGAACAATTGAGATGGTTTATCTCGATCGTGGTAGGATAAAGGTAGGACATGGCTGGAAGAAATGATATTTCATTTGAAGAGGAGGTCCTCAGTGTATGATGTTGGGGACACGGTGTTCATGTAGGTTTCTCCTCAATGTGTGAAGAGGGGGTTTGGAAGAGGAATAATGATTTATCTGATGTTCCTCAGAACCTTTAAGGTGTTGTGAGGAGTTGGTGATGTGGCATAATAGTTGGCATTTACACTATAGTTGGAAAGGTTCCATGATGTCTTTCATGTCTCCCAAGACCATTTGTATTTTCACAATGAATAAGTAATATTGGATATAATGGTTGAAAAAATGTTTTTAGAACAACAAGTAGAAATCCAAGAACATTTGGGGAAGGTGATGTGTGGATGATCCATTTCCTTGGATTGTGTGTTTTGGAATCATGGTGTTTAGGAGGATAGATCATGGTAGCGACAAGCTCATTTGAATTCCTAGTACCTCGGGTGGTTTTTATTTATTCCATGACTATTTTTTTCAAATTAATGTGACGACTACCCCATTTTTCTATGAGATGGATTGTTTTATTTATCAATAATGTGTTATAAATTTCTCACAAGTAGAATGTGGAGGACATTACTTCAAATAAAGACACATTAATTATGATGCGATTAAACTCGTGCATCAGAGTTAGTGTCATCCATAGAGGATAGTACCATGATGGGGAGAAATCAATTATCTAGTCTGTGTGGTCGAATAGTATGGATTTTTATTCTTGTGTTGTGTATCGTGTGGTTGGTTGGGTAACATATGTCAAAGGAGGTGTTCTAGTATGTTTAGAATTCTATGAATTTTTTATGTAACATATGGTGGTTTATCATTTAACCTTGATGTGTTCAGTAGGTTGTGATGTTTCATGCGTGGTATCTCCTGGGGTGGTTATTCAAACCCCTCTTTATTCTGGTCCATTAATTTGTGAAAATTTGGTCTTTAAGGTGTTTTCAGAGGTAACAGTGGCTCATTTCAAGAGTTTTCCAAAAATTCAGTTTTTCAAACAGAATGTTATCCCAATGTTTAGTCTTATCGGTGAATCCTATTTGTGACTTGTAATGATGCGTCATGACAGGTGAGTCCTGAATGGAAATTCAAACAACAATAACTCATCCAACAATGACTCATCCAACAGTGACTCATCAAATGGTTACTCATACAATAGTGAATCATTCAATTGTGAGTGACCACACAGTGACTCATCCAAAGGTGAATCATCCAATGGTGAGACAACTAATGGTGACTCATCCAAAAGTGACTCATTCGATGGTGAATCATCCATTGGTTTCTTATATAATGGTGGGACACCCAATAGTTCCTCTCTCACTGGTGACACGCAAGGGTGAATCACCCCACAATTCATTATTTTTTATAGTTTTTCAAAATATTAAAATCTTCCCAAATTTTCCGGTTTTCCCCATTAACGTTTTCATTTACATAAATTGGATTTATTTCCATATTTGAGTAGGTTTTATTCCATTTTAATGTTCTTGTATAATATCATTGACACTCATAATAACATGGGTCTTTTAAATGGCCTAACTGGTTGGTCATGATCAATATCATAATTTAATAGATTTTCAAATCGTTTCTTTTTCATATAGGATATAGTCTATCTAATGATAAGATCCTTTATTCCATGTATGTTTCCAATTAACATGATCCTATTACAACCCAAAAAAAATCTCCCCTTAGGAGTTGTGTGTTTGTTTTGTGGCCTTGGCTCTCATATCCCTAGAGGATACTTCATGTAGCATATGTATCCCTAGATACTGTGCAATAAGGAACCGTTTAATGTCTATTTTCGATGTAGGAATCCATTAATCTATAATATTTGTACATAATGTGGGGTGGGTGTAAATTTTTTACCTTTTTTGAATAAATTCGAATAAAATTCTAATAAATATAATCTATTCCAATTCAAATCAATAAACCGGGATTGGGGACATTGGAACAAGATTTTGTTTAAATTGGTTTTTAATATTGTGTAGGAAGCCAACTAAAAATTATGGTCATTATTTTTTTTTGTTGTGCACATATGATAACTTTTGAATGCATGTTTATCTAATTTTCATTAAAACAAATTCATGGAATCTATTAAGCAAATATTATTTACCAATTAATTGGATTCCATATTATCGTAAGGATTCTATGATCAACCCATCAATTTAATGAGTGTAATTGAATAATACACCATCTGTTAAAACTAAATAAATTGTGTTGTCATTGTCATGTGTGGATTATTGTGGGATAGTTTTATGGGGTAAATGGGTGTGGTTGTATAGAGGAGTTTTGGTGGTTGCACTATTGAAGCGAGGAGATGTGTTGTTGGGTGTGACAATGAGTTGGGTTTTTCTTTGTTTAGAGGATGGAATGAGCAGCATGACTTTAATGAATTATGATGGTAGTGGAGGGTATGTGTATTTCACCTTGAGTTTCTCCAAGAGTAGCTTTTTTCAGTGTATTAGGAGAATTAACTTGTTATATAAGGAATGGTTGTTAAAATGATAGGAATGGAAAAATAATTTTGTTTGTATGGATCTTCTGATTCTGGGATAACTTTGGTTGGGTTTATTTATTGTGTCTTGTGTGTTGTAGTTTATTGGGTAGTGATGGTATGAATAATTTAATTATTCAATAAATAATGTTAAATTGTTAATTGAATTGGTTGAGGTTATGATTTGTATTTGTGGCTCTTCATAATGTGGATTTCGTTGATGAAAATCCAAAGTTAATATTGTTAATGTTGATGAATTCATGTAGAGGTTGAAAAAGGGTTGGTAATGTTTTGGGATTGGTAGTTCGTTCAAAAAACCATAGGTTATATTGAGTGTTTGGTTCCTATATATATATACTTGTATTTTTTTTATTTCTATACATACCCCACCATGGTTGAGCACCACATGCCGAACACTCTAATCATCATAGGGGAGGGTGTCATTTCCCTACACCCCAATTGGATGATGGAAGGATAGTTACATAAACTTCATTGCTCCCTCCTCTATGAATTGATAGAACATGATTCTATGGGCAGGTTGAGGTGTGGTTTTGGCCAATGTGTGTGCAGGAGAAATGTGGTGTGGTTAGTTATGCTAGGGTGTGTGTGGGAAGTCTATGATGTGGGGCATGTGGAAGTTTTAAGAGCACCATGACGTTTTATGGTATGGTGTAAGTAACAAACTAGTGGGGAGTGATGTAGGGTTCCCTAATCATATATTTTCTCACTATATTAAATTACATGATTTTTTTATTTGGTGATAATTCCATGGTGAGGTTTGAGTGGCTAGTATACAATATTAGGTGTTGTTGGGTTCTAGTATTTTCTCACTTGAAATTTAATATGCTTCTCCACTTGTGTAAGAGAGTATTTGGATTTTCCTACTGATTATAATTCTATGCTCACCCTATCTATATGAAATTGTTTTCAAGTCTCTTGGAGGATTTTGTGGATCGTGCTGGACATTACATCCTAATAGGATGTGATCCTTTTTGTGATGCTTCTTATATTGATTTTGGAAATTGCGTTGGAGTTTTATTATAACATTAATATTTTTATTTTATACATGTATGTGGGAAAGATTTCAGTTTTCATTAATGTATAGTTATTGGAGTTGTTTGGATGAACCATCTTATCTCCTATTCTTATTTATAAAAAAGGGAAAATGCCTCCAATATTGTGAGAATTTATACCCTGGTGCTGATTACCACACCAGGGTCTAATGACAGAAAGACCTAGGGGTTATTATCTCTATTTATTCATCTTGAATATGGATGGTTGTGAAATAGTACCTTTATTTATCCATTTTGAAGAAGGTGAGTTGTGACATTCAAACGTCCATAAAATTGGATGAAATTTACTGTACATTTAATTCATAAATATAGGAACCAATCAAATGTCATTCTAACATTATATTTTCCAGTTATAGGTGTAAAACATTTTTAGTGCTTTAAAACATCAAAATCTGTTTGGAATTGTTAATACCATAGATAAGAAAGTCAAATTGATGTAAAATCATTGGATAACATCCACTGATTTCTTTTTAATGTGTACATATAAACAAAAATTTAATCCACTATACAGTGATGTAGGAATTACATAGTTCTCACATTTGAAAGGTATAAAATCAATTAGAAACATGTTTCAATGGGTGAAAACTATTAAATGATGTCAGATTGCCTTAATACGACATATAAACAACTTTGTATTTATTTGGAATGTGTAGTAACAAACGACACATCATTTTTAATTACAGTTTTCGCATTATGGAAAAAAATTCAAATTTATTATTTTAGCACACTAAACATGCATGGAATAGTCACAAAATAGAAAGTGACCTCCGATTGATGTGAAATCATGGGACAACCACCATTGAGTTTTTTTGATGTGTATGTACACAAAAAAAATCAATCTATCATGTAGTATAGATTAAATTTATTCATATAAAAGTTTAAAAGGCTTAAAAATCCACCACAGACTAGTATACGCTGGTAAAAATCAATAAATGACATCAGATTACACTTAAATCATGAGAACCAACCGTATATATTTTTTTACAATTTTGGAACCGATGAAATGGCATTTGGATGTTTTGTTTTCCCGTTTTTCCTATACCTTTTTTTGTGTTTAAAAACAGTAAAACATTTATATAAAGGTCAAAACAAAAGAAAACTACCTCAGATTGATGTGTAATGTTGTGTAAACCACCAATGAGTTTTTTTAATGTTTTAACATAATAAACATCAATCTGATGAATAGTGTAATCATAATTAGTTGGTATTGTCTTCAGAACTGCACAAAATCCATTGAAATCTTGTATCAGTGGGTCAAAACGTGAAAAACAATGTTGACTTTCTCTTAAATCATGGGTCCATGTTAGTAGATATAATTGTGAATTACAGGAACAAACAACATTTCATTCTTAAATATGGTTTTCATATTCTAGTTGTAAATACTTATTTAGTGTTTTAAAACACAAAAAACATCCATGGAATTGTCATAATAATTGAATACATGTGAATATCCAAGATTGATGTACATGGACATTAAATTTATTTTGCAGAATACCTAATACATTAAACAAAAAGATGCACTAACACCATAAAAGATTATAGTCTTTAGAAATATTGAATAAATTCTTTTAATTTATGGAATGAACATTAACATCTCCAATATAGATCATCCCCTTTAGTTTTCCCACCAAAAAACATTTTTTATATCCTGGTCAAATGAGAACAGATGAAAAGCTTGAGCATAAATGGCCAGAAAGGGTAAACAAGTAAAATATAAAATAAAACATAATTATAAGAATGTAAAAATAGTAAAATAACTTTTCAATGTCATTACATGTATAAGAAATTTAAAAATATTGAGTCATAAAATAAATAATAAAATTCAATAAGCCACGAATCATTATGGATCAAAAACTATGAAATAATATCAAATGTATAAAACATGGAATTGTGGAAAATACATAAGCATAGAAAATCATTTCCATATTTGAAAACTATCATTTCCAAGATGATCATTGTGTAAAAATTTCATTACCAAATTGATTTCACACCTCGTTCCAACCCTATATTATTGAATAATATTCATTTTCCATTATAGCCATGTATTATTGAACCAGATTTAAAATCGATTCCAGTATAGGACAACTCATGAGATATATATCATTACCCAATGCATTGAAGTAAGATATAGGTCCCACCCATCCCATAATTAAGTCATTATCACATGTTCCATTAAAAAATAAATCATTCATCATAGCATAACCCAAGGAATAAAATGGGTTTCTTAACAATCATTCTATGATAAAAAATTCCATATAAAACAAATTTATTTTTTAAATATAATTCAATCATAAACACAATCAAACCATAGGAATTATATTGATATTATAATTGAAATATATCAGTATTAAATTATGTCATCATAGATGAAAAACAATTTTGATAAAACACATTAAATTAATTAATGAGGAAATTTTTTATTATTCTTCAGAATGATTACTTTTTCTTAAAATGTCGTACAAATTTAAATTAAATTTTTTTTTCTGGAAATAACCGTGAAATCGTTTAAGGGAGGATTCATGGAAATAATTCATTATTAACTTGTAAAATTCCATTCATGCATTATATGATAAAAACATTATTCTCGTACTTTATTCAAAAAAAAGTCAAAAAGTAACTCGTTTGGAAAATGAATGAAATATTACATTCAAAGTATTTAGTAAAATGACGTAAATGGGTACAATTGACATTAAAAATACATATAATAATAGTAATACATATTATGAAAAGATTTTTATTAAACATGTACATGGATGATAAATATACCCCAGTAAATAATTACATATACACTATCTCTGATAATAATGAGATTATGAAATAATTTTTTACAAATTTATAATCAAGTGAATCATATTCATATTAAAAAAATTATATTAATATCATAACATTCATAATAAGAATCAAAAAATTAATCATGGGATGCATAAACACCAATCAAATGAAATAGGAGGTGTATAGGTAATATGTGCCACAATAATAACAAGGAAACAAAATAATCTCTTACCTTTGGTCTGATATCCTTTGAATGTATACAAAAATCATTTATATTTATTTAAATATTGTAGTGAATTTATACCATATTCATATTCTATTTTATGATGTAATATATGATCATATTATCATCTGTTTATTAATTATATTTATTATTACTCATTATTTACATATTAGAGGATTTATGTTCTTATGCATGTTTTTTTTAAAATAAGTAGAAGTTATCCTTCTAAAGATATATTTATATTATTAAAATATATATTAAATTAATATATACTATATTAATTAACTATTTATATTTATATATTCATTCTTTATTTTATATCTTGTATAATTAATCGAATCACATTTTGGAGATGGTTTGTTATACATACTCATTAGCAGTCACGACCCGCCTTCAGAAAGATGAGGGAATGGACAGAAGATTTCCAAACCCTTCCTTATTCAAGTTGAAGGAGAGATAATGACCCCCGAGACCCGCCTTCAATAGGCCCCAGAGTGGTAACTAGCACCAAGGGGATATAATCACACACAAGATGGAAGTCATTAAACTTTTTTCCCTTTATTATGATAGGGAGTGAACATAGTAAATCCAAACAACACCAAAACTAGGGGGTAAGAGTAAAGCCCAAAGAAAACCATTCCCATATGCACATTACAAATGTAAATACCACAAAATACAAGGAGACTACAAAGGTAAAGTAGCAAGGAAAAGAAAAACATCAACTGTGACTGTCCCAATGTCTGAGCTAGTACAGCCCCGCACGATCCTTGAAGTCCCCCTGGAAACCTGAAAGTAGTTTTATATACGTAGGGTGATCATACAAGTATGCTCTGTAGAGAAAAACAAAAAATCTCATGCACAAGTGGGGAGTAATTCTAATGTCATGTGAAAAATGAAATAACCAAAGCACGTAGTAAGGAAAAATATCCACCCAAGCCTCACTAAGGCACACTCCCCAAATAACACAAGTCAAGTAATGTATAGTAGTAGAACATCGATATTTGGGTACTCTGCACCACTTTCCCCCTGGTTATTGAAGACATCCTACACATCGAAATAATCCCGCCTTTCTCACAGCAGTCCCACTACCACACCACGCCCGCACACACCTGGAACACCACCACACATCCCACCCGCAAACACCTAGACCACAACCACCATCTTGTAGGCAAACACCTGGGCCACAAACACCATGCATAACCATGACCGCGAACACCTGGTCCAAGACAACGACTGCCATTCCCTAAGACACATGGGCCTCATCCTGAAGACTATTGTAAAACAACCTGCCCGCACAAACTTGGGCCAACCACCACAACTACCCTGCCCAAAGAATTATGGGCTATAATAGACCTCAGGCCATCAAAACCTACCTGACGATTCTTGGGATATTTGGGGAATGGATCAGAAAAGGAGCTAATAACCGGCTACTCATTGGAGTGCTTAGAAAAACAGCCACCACCATGAAATGGGGGTGTTTGGCACTATGTGTCACGACCCCTCCCCACAAGGTGTACCCCTCCTGGGCCGACAATGTGAGATGGAAGATAATGACCCCCGAGTCCCGCCTCCGGTAGGCCCTGGGTTGGCTAATAGCACCGAGGGTATAGTAAACACACAATTGGGAGGCATTACCCTTTAAGAGAACAAATGCGGAAGAGAGAGACAAGATAGACACCAATAAACTCCAACTCAGAACTGAAATATAAAAGAAACCCAAGTACATATATTAAATTTCATGTAAATGAACTAAAACTGAAAGGGGAAACTAAAAGTAACCAAAATAAAGTAAAACGACAGCGAACACAAGCCCGAAAAGCTCCTCCAACCACAAGCTAGTAGTCACCAGCTTGATCTCCATCCTGCTCCAAGTGACCTGAAAAAACGGCTTATATATACATAGGGTGAGTATAATAGTATACTCAGTAGGATCCTCCCCAAGCCTCTCTTGAAAAAGTAAAGAAAGAATGCTAAATCCTAGTGAACAACAAGTTAAACTAACTCGTCACCTAAACAGGTATAATAAGTTCCCAACTTCACCATGGATACTCTCACCAAGTAACGCATACAAGAATATAGAACATATTAATGAATATCAAGGGTACCCCACTACTACTTCCCCACTGGTTTGCCGCTTTTCCCCAACTACATACGTCCTATGCTTCTCTCTCCAAAGGCTTTCCCGCAGACACCTAGGCTAAGCTCCACTATCTGCACCTCGTGCACCACAATGGCTTGCCCGCATACACCTGGGAAAAGCCCCACACCATCCTCACCACCAAAATTCACCAGGTATGTTCCGAGAGCCACCACAGCCCACATAACGTGTATCATACATCAGTATTATAACTCAAGCCATTATAGCCCATACACTGAGTAGGGATCCTCAAGACATTACATCCTATACACGTTACACCTATAGTAGTCCATATGATACTATATCTAGAATATATGTGTGTGAAATAACCACAATCCATTACATCCCTCTACACACATATATAGGGAAACTAACTATTGTGACTGTTGGAAAATGTATCTACCATGAGAAGAGAGCGGGGCCAAAGGGGGTAGTCATCCATTCGACCTCCCATCAGAATGATGGGGAAAACACCCCCCAAAGGCTCAGAATTTCCAAGGTGTCAGATGCCCTTACCGACAGGGTGGAGAAGTGTATAGAAACACAAAAAGTATAGAATATATATAACTCGCATCCACACTATGGGCATTACCTAGTCTTAGATACAACTGCAGCAAACGTCTCTCAGACTCCAGGCTACTACTTCTAAGACTAGGTGTCCTATAAGCACACAAACATTTGAAGAGATTTATTAGATTACTCCATTCCCATTTTATCACTTCCATTGTACGTTAATTAATTCTTTAAAAATTAATTGACCAAGAACAATTCCACATTAATCTGAATTGGCATCACATTCAAAATTAACTGCTCCTTTTAAGATTCACATCACCTTTAAATTCCAGTATCTCCACCCCTGTGGATTTTCACCATTTAATCAAATTTACATTACATAATTACTTTCCCATATTCCCAGGCATTCTAGAAAAGCATCATATGCTACAAAACACAATGGAGGCTCAACACAGTGAGTAGATATACTACCCGTCGAGTCTTTACCACATATAGAAAAAGCATAGACCCATTCCCTCCTCGAGAGGCTAAACACGGAAAGCATGTGGCATACCCCACACGTCTTCGCCTCCTTCGGAAGAAGGGTATACAAGACCTGCTTCCTTGAGAAGTGGGGAAAATCATAGCAGATAAACATTCAAAGAATCCACAAGCATCTAGAAACCACATCCATCACGTTCCATCACCCCTGGTGTTCTCCCCGACACCCACATTCATAAACTGATGCATCTCACCACTCTAGGCGTCATCTGCTTCCACAACCACAAGGCATCCATGCCTCCACATAACACAACACCCCTCTAGGGTCACATCACAACACAAGCTACAGGAAAACAACAATCACAACCATGGGTTCTTGGCCCTTTAACAAACTAGAGGGTAACTCAGAACCCTTTTATAAAATATCAAACAAGCGATTCTTTAATCCATATTGAATTAACAGATTCAATCCGTAGGATAAAATTTTGGAGAAACTAACCAGTAAACTATCACAAAGATTTAACATGCTTCCTATGCCAATTCGATTATCATTAAATTAGAATAACTACATCAACGACATCAACCAGATTCATTCACATGCCTCTTTATCTTTAGACAATTAATTAAAAATTAATTCAGGATTTACGTTCATTATCAATTTCCTTCAAGAACGAACAACTAATAAAAGAAAACATAGATATCACTATATCTAGAGAAACATGAGGCAAACCGTTATCACGACACAAAGCAACAACATGCGATCAACCAATTATTTTAATCCGGTTCATGTATTTAATTAGGTCAATTTCATTATGATCCAAAGGGATAAATCATGCTAATTCTATGATTGCACATATAAAATTAGAGAATCCATGAATCCATTACCTCGAAGAGTTCTTGACATCCTTTATCCACACAACGGGTCACAATCCTCCTCTCACGACAACTAAATCCACCAGAGGATGCTACGGTACGACAGTACCAACAAACCCCAAGAAAAACCCATTAGAATCTTGGAAATTACATGGTATAATATTGAAGGGAGAAACAAGAGAGGATGATCCCCAAAAGAACGATGATAAAACAGACCTTATTGGGAAGATTGAACGACACAGCTCGGTTGTATCAAAACAGAGAAGAACCAATCCTAGGAGTAAATATTGATTTCAAACTCCTACATGAAGGATTTAAAGGTTCTAGCATCTCATAGCTGAGAAAAAAGGGGAAGAACAAGGGAGAATGATATCTGCTTTCTTTTTGAAGATTTAACGAGGTGACATTTTAAGATGCGGTTAATTCTCCATTAAAAACGGATCACATTAACCCACACGGTTTGACCAAGTAAAAACATCCCGGACTTAGGAATAATTAATATAGGATTTATGGAATTTGAATCGGCCTTAAGAGTCCATAAAACAAGGCTTTAAATGTATTTTACATCAATGGAAACATCAAAGGGGAGAAACTGTAGGAAGCTGGAAACACTGTTCAAGTCCATCGTTAGAAGGTCACCGTTAGAAGGTTACCGTTCTGGAAACACTGTTCACGTCTACCGTTAGAAGGTCACCGTTAGAAGGTTACCGTTCTGAAAAAACTATTGAAGTCTACCATTAGAAGGTCACCGTTAGAAGGTTACCGTTCTGGAAACACTGTTCAAGTCCACCGTTATAAGGTCACCGTTAGAAGGTTACCGTTCTGGAAACACTGTTCATGTCTACCATTATAAGGTCACCATTAGAAGGTTACCATTCTAGAAAAACTATTCAAGAATACCGTTAGAAGTCCACTGATAGAACCTCACTGATAAAAACACTGTTCACTAAACCTCAATGATAGAAACATTGTTCACCTTCCGATACTGTTCATAAAACTGGAAACACTATTCACAGAACTAGATATTTGGCAAAGTGTTGGGGATAAGTGACCTTGACCTCCCAGAACACCTCCAACACCACATTTTCACATAGTAATGGACCAGAGAGGTCCGGTACATTACATTAGATACCTCTCAAAACATTCTCATCCTTGAGAATTAAAATCCAACCCAGAAGAAAAGAGGTGTCCGAACAACCACCCCATAAGATTCCTCTTAGGGGAAAACCACCATGAGTTGTTCGAAAGATGGAACAAAACTACGAATTTTGAGAGTATGGAAAAAAGCAAACCATATCCAAACAATTTAATCATTACATCACATCAAAGGTACATAAATAAAACATGAAAGTTCTAACCACAAAGGATACATCATTTCATGAAAGGAGTTAAAAATTAAACAACTCTGGGTACTGAGCACGTATCTGTGACTCACGCTCCCAGGTACTCTCCTCCATGCCACCGTGTCGCCACAAGACATGATATAAGGGGATAGAATGCCCATGAAACACCTTCTCCTTGCAGTCTTGGGTCTCCACAGGTCGCTCCTCGAAGGTTGCATCATCATCAATATCGATCTATCCCCAATCGATAACATGAGATTCATCCTGAAGATAACGACGACGCTGTGATACATGGAAAACATCATGTATCTGACTCATCTGAGGGGGAAGTGCTACTCAATATGCCATAGCTCCAACACGAGATAACACGTCGAAAGGCCCAAAAAACCGGGGAGAAAGCTTAATTCCACGACCAAACCTTCGCTGCCCACGACGGGGAGTCACCTTCAGAAACACATGATCCCCAACATTAAACACTAAGGGTATCCTTCTTTGATCAGTATATGATTTCTGACGATTTTGCGCGGTCTTCATCCTCTCACGAATCACCTGAACCATCTCTGTTGTATTCTGCAGTAGTTCTGGTCTGAGAATTGCTGACACTCCGACCCCAGTCCAGCACAATAGAGAACGACATGGACGACCATACAAGGCTTCAAACGGCACCATACCGATGGTAGAGTGAAAACTATTATTGTAAGATAACTCTACCAAGGGTAATTTCTTCATCAATGAACCTCCAAAATCAAGAACACAAGAGTGAAACATGTCTTCAAGAGTCTGGATGGTTCGCTATGTCTAACCATCCTTTGGAGGATGAAAAGCAGTGCTAACGCACAATTGAGAGCCAAAAAAATGCTAGAGACCTCTCCACACCCTGGAGGTAAAATGAGGATATCGATCAGAAATGATTGTCCTAGGTACTCCATGAAGTCTCACCACCTCCTCTATATACTGCCTTGACAAAACTTCCACTGAGTTCGACTCCTTGATCGCTATGAAGTGGGACAATTTTTTTAAACGATCCAATACCACCCATATAGAATCATGTCCTCCCAAAACTCGAGGTAAACCTGTAACAAAGTCCATTGAGATGTCCTCCCACTTCCACTGAGGAATCACTAATTGCTGGAGAAGACCACCAGGAACACATTGTTCGGCCTTCACCTTCTGGCAGACTAATCATCGAGACACACACTCTACAACTGCATGCTTCAGCCCAGGCCACCAAAACTGATTCCTCAAGGATCGGTACATCTTTGTCACACCAGTATGTACATCCAAGGGAGAACTATGGAACTATCAGAGAATAGTCTCGCATTCGCCAAGGGAAAAAACCTACCATTATACAACACTCGGTGTTGTTCATCCTCTGACCAACCATCAGGGGCCTCACCATAAACAACTCTGTCTCTCCAAACTTCCACCTCTAGATCACCCAACTGAGACTCTTCCACCTTCTGCATTAGGGACGACGACACTGTCATCTGGAAAAGACTACCTCTACCTACATCCTCTTCCATATCAAGATGAAAAGCTGAAAGTTCCTCCATTACTCTCCAGGAATCACCAGATTCACACACAAAATCATTGCGTGACTTTCTGCTCAGTGCATCAACTACAATGTTCCCTTTTCCAGGTGTATACGATATTTCAAAGTAGTATTCCTACATGAACTCCATCCACCAATGCTGCCTCATGTTCAAGTCACATTGGGATAAAACATACCTCAAACTCTTATGATCAGTGAAAACCACAAAGTGCTTACAAATAAGGTAATGTATCCACAACTTCAGAGAAAACACCATGACTTCCAACTCAATATTATGGGTGGCATAGTTGCATTCATGGGGACACAACATCCGAGACCCATAAGAAACAACTGACCTCTGCTGCATGAGAAAACAACCTAGCCTTAGATGTGAAGCATCACTGAAAACATCAAACTGGACTCCCTCTGCTGGAAGACAAAAGACTGGAGCACTTACCAACTTCTCCTATAGATAATCGAAAGCTGCCGGACACTGATCAGTCCATATGAACGCTTGACCCTTCCTGGTAAAATCCGTCATAGGAGTCACAAATCGGGATAAATTGGCTACAAACCTCCTATAATAGCCTGCAATACCAAGGAAACTTTGCACCTCTGACACGGTCTTGGGGGATACCCAAGACACCATTGTGGCTATCTTCGATGGATCCACTGCTACTCCCTGTTGGGACACAACATTCCCAAGAAACGAACTTCTTAAGCCCAAAACTCACCCTTTGAAAACATCCCAAACAACTGATGTTGGCGAAGAACTCCTAAAACAGCTCATAGATGCTCTGTATGCTCCTCTTCAGATGTGGAGTACACAAGGATGTCGTCGATGAAAACCACAACAAACATGTCCAAGAATTCACGGAACACAGCATTCATCAATCCCATGAAAACAGCTGGAGCATTCGTCACGCCGAATGGCATTTCAACAAAGTCATAATTCCCATGATGACAAAAGATAGCAGTCTTCGTGATATCCTCATCCTTTACATGCATCTGATTATATCCTGACCGCAAGTCGAACTTTGAGAACCAACTTGCACCCTTCAGTTGATCGAATAAGTCATCAATCCACATGAGAGGATATCAGTTCTTTATTGTCACTTTTTTAATCGATGATAATCGACGCCCAACCGCAAACTGTTGTCAGCCTACTTCACAAAAAAATTGGCGCACCCCTCTGTGACACACTTGGATGAAAAAAACCTCACTGCAATAGACCATCAAGCTATATACGTAGCTCTCATAATTCAGAAGGGCCCATCCTATACGGAGACATAGAGATAAGAGACACTCTTTTTTGTAGCTCGATCCCAAACTCGATCTCTTATCAAGGGTGTAAGGCAACACCCTCTTCTGGAATGACATCAGGGTACTCCTATACGACCCTAGGAAACACCAATTGCTGAACCTCTAAATAACTCAACATCATATCAGCGATTATGGATGATAATGATGAAACTCATCTATGAACCATCTAAGGATCTCGCTCACCAACAAACACCACTTTCTCTCCATCTGCATCAAAGAAAATGACCTTCTTCCTGTAGCAATCCACAATATACTTCACCAAATACAACTAATCCATGCCCAGTATGACATCATATGGTTGTATTCGTAAACATATAAAATCTCCCCAAGAACGGTGTTGCCCCAACAATAGCTCACAGTCTCTACATACATCAAACATGTCAGCTTGACCTCCAACTGGCATAGTCAACGCCAAGGGCACTAGAAGCCTCTCCACCTCATGTCCCAATTCATGGACAAGAGTAGGTGATATGAAGGTGTGTGTTGTTCCTGAATCAAACAAGGCATACACCAAATTAGAAAACAAGCAAAGGGTACCTCGAACGACATCTGGCTCGCCTGGGGCTGACAACGCTAGAGCATGAAGCTGAGCACGACCTCCTCCATGACCTCTTTGACCCTGATGACGACCACCACCACATCCACACTCTGCTCTCTGAGGATGGGGAGCATCATGGGTTTGTCCTCTTCCTGCTCCATCTACCCTCTGGTGATCTAAAGCTAGTGCGACCTACTGCTGCTGCCTCGGCTGGAATTGCCTCAACAGAGGAACCTGGAGCGGAGCACCCGGTACACGATGACTACTCTGAAGAGTTGGGCACTCCCACTACTGATGACCACAATTACCACAATAAAAACAAGTGTATGATCCCTTTGCATAGGCCTGAGAGTTGCTTCCTCCAGAGAAACGAGATGGGAAGGGCTGGGACCTACCCCAAGTGAACAGAAACTCTTCTTCCCTGAAAACCGGGAACCCCGAACCAAAGCTCTGCTTCATGTGGAATCATGACGATTCCACTCTCGTGATGATCCGGTCCTGGCCAAAGTCCTCTCAACAACCTCTTCCCTCACCAGAACTTCAAGATATGTCTTCTGCATAAATGGGGTGACCTAGCGCTGGATCTCTAGATGCAACGCCTCCTCGAAATGCCTCGCCCTGTCCTCCTCATCTGGTAATAGGTCTGAAGCGTATCGTAGAAGGTTCATGATATGAATTCCAAACTCTCGAACACTGGATCTACCCTGTCGAAGGGTAAGAAGCTCCTGGTTACTGGATGCCTTCACAGTCGAATAATGAAACTCGACTCTAAAACTGTCTCGAAACTCCTCCCATGAGATCGCTGACTCCTCACGATCCCCGAGAAATAAGAACCACCACTGCCTTGCTGCTCCACATAGCATCGTCACAACCAAGGACACCCAGTGTTCCTTCCGAGCACGAATCGAACTGAAGCCTATCTCGACTTCCTCCAACCAGTCTTTTGTGACTGCATCTGAAACGGAGCCCTCATACTTCTATAGATTCTGTCACCGAAACTCTTGGAGTGTCTTCCTCCAAGTCTCATCGTCGTCAACCCCTACCAGGTGACGATCTGCTGGAATAGTCTGTTTGACATCTTCTGCGCAAACCGGACGAGGACGTCGACCTGGAGCCATACCTGTAAAATAAAAACCGTTAGAGCTCCTAAGCCTAGAATATGTAAGACTCAACATTAATGAATTAATTGTTTTATTTTATTAATTTATGGTTAACCTATCCAAAGGTCTACCCATTCAAACACAGGAGAAAAGAAGAATGATGCATTATCCTTTCCTAGGTCTCTACCCTACAACCAGTATCACTTTGTTTAGTAGCTATCGTAAACATAAAGGTCCATGCAAAAGATCATAGGGAGCCCTAAACACCTATGTCTCTGCCGGTCTCCAGTGTTTACCCCACTTGCTAAACATGAATGACACCGTTACCCTACCATCCCATGCATCCTCACCTGTGCCTAACTCCAAACTCCATCCTATCCTTCAACCAGACCTCTGATACCACTCTGTCACGACCCCCTCCACACAAGTTTTACCCCTCCTAGGTCGGAAATGTGAGAAGGAAGATAATGACCCCCGAGTCCCACCTCCAATAGGCCCGGGGTTGACAACTAGCACCGAGGGTATAATAGACACACAATTGGTATGCATTACCCTTTAAAAGAACACATGAATAAGAGAGAGATAAGATAGACACCAATCAACTCCAACTCAGAACTGAAATATAAAATAAACCCTAGTACATAGATAAAATGTCATGAAAAAGTACTACAACTAAAAGGGGAAACTATAAGTACCCAAAATAAAGATAAACGACAATGACCACAGGCCCGAACAGGTCCTCTAACCACATGCTAGTAGTAACCAGCATGATCTCCAACCTGCTCCAAGTGACCTGAAAAAACAGTTTATATATACATAGGGTGAGTATAACAGTATAATCAGTAGGATCCTCCTCATGACTCTCATGAAAAAGTAATGAAAGAATGTTAAAGACTAGTGAACATCATGTGAAACTAACTCTTCACCTAAACAGGTCTACTATGTTCCCAACATCACTATGGCTACTCTCACCAAGTAACGCATACAATAATATAGCATATAGTAATGAATATCAAGGGTAACCCACTACTACTTCCCCACTAGTTTTCTGCTTTTCCCCAACGATATACATCATGTGCATCTCTCTCCAAAGGCTTACCCATAGACACCTGGGCTAAGCTCCACAATCTGCACCTTGTTCACCACAAAGGCTTGCCTGCAGACACCTAGGGAAAGCATCATACCATCCTCACAATCAAAAGTAACCAGATAAGATTTGGGAGCCACCACATCCCGCATAACGTCTATCATACATCGGTATTATACCTCAAGCCATTATAGCCCATACACCGAGTAGGGATCCTCAAGGAATTACAGCCTATACACGTTACACCTATAGTAGTCCATAGGATACTATATCCAGGATATATGTGTGTGAAATAACCACAAGCCATTAAATCCCTCTACGCACATATATGGGGAAACTAACTGTTGTGCATGTTGACACATGAATCTACCAAGAGAAGAGTGCAGGGCCAAAGGGGGTAGTCATCCATTCGACCTCCCATCAGAATGTTGGGGAAAACACACCCACCCTCCATGGATCAGAATCCCCGAGTTGTCATTTTCCCTTACCGACAGGGTGGAGTAGCGTATAGAAAATCAAAAAGTATAGAATATATATAACTCACATACACACTATGGGCATTACCTAGTCTTGGATACAACTATAGCTAATGTCTCTAAGACTCCAGGCTGATACTTCTAAGACTAGGTGTTCTATAAGCACACAAACATTTGAATATATTTATTAGATTACTCGATTCTCATTTTATCAATTCCAAAGTATGTTAATTAATTCTTTAAACATCAATTATCTATGAAAAATTCCACATTAAACTGAATTGGCATCACAATCAAAATTAACTGCTCCTTTTAAGATTCACATCACCTTTAAATTCCAGTATCTCCATCCCCATGGAGTTTCACCATTTAATCAAATGTTCATTACATAATTACTTTCCCATATTCCCAGGAATTCTAGAAAAGCATCCTATGATACTAAAAACAAAGGAGGCTCAACACTGTGATTAGATATACTACCTGTCGAGTCATTTCCACCTATAGAAAGAGCATAGACCCATTCCCCCTCGAGAGGCTAAACTAGGAAAGTATGTGGCATACCCAGCACGTCTTCTCTTCCTTAGGAAGAAGGGTAAGCAAGACCAGCTGCCTTGAGAAGTGGGGAAAAGCAAAGCAGATAAACATTCAAAGAATCCACAAGAATCCAACAACCACATCCATCCCATTCCATCACCCCTGGTGTCCTCCCCGACACCCACATGTATAAACTGATGCACTCGCCACTCTAGGCGTCATCCGCTGCCACAACCATAAGGCCTCAATGCCTCCACATATCACAACACCCCTCCAGGGTCACATCTGTAGAGACCCGAAGCTTGACGTACATGGAAATTAAATTACATTAGCGTAATACTTAATACATAACAAAAACATACACACAAGGATCGTAATAGTTTATTGTATTTGGAAACTTGGAATATAATCTTCTAATCGTGGTGAAAGATCTTCAACATCACCCATAAGATCTTCCCCTTTTTTTCTTACCTAAAAACTTTCTTTAAATCCTAGGGAAAAGAAAACATATTAAGGGTGAGCTCAAATTCTCAGTAAGGGTATGAATGGATAAAATAAAACCAATCATATACATTTGAACTTCAAAACATGAACATAATATTTAAATATCAGAATCTTGAGCAATGGCATAAATCATGGCATTACATAAGGCATAGATCATAAAGAAACATTACTCATGATAAAATAGCATGGGAATTAAACATGTAATTGTGTAAACCATTAAGAACATGTTATCATTTCCATAGTATCCAAGGTATTGCTGCCAAGCCCATCTTAGTGGACAAGGTGCCTTTCTGAATCGAGTTCACTCCTCGTTTCAGTCCGGTAACACCGAACCAGATTAACTTACCGTTCCAGCCATGTCTATCTCATGAGATATAAATCTTTACCCAATTCATTTGAGGGAGATATAGGTCCCACAATCTCATAATGAAATCATTCTTACTTGTGCCACCAAATAAACAAACATCATTCATAATAACCCAACGAATAAAATGGGTTTCATAAACATCATCACATCATCACATAATCCATATAAAAAAATGGATATCATTTCATAATAAGAAAATTGAAACCATGTAAATCATAGAGGCATTATACTTGAAACATACACGTATGAAATAATGTCATCTTAGATGTAAAATGTTTTTGATAAAGCACATGAAATGAATTATTGAGGAAAATATCCTTTGTTCTTGAAAATCATATTCTTTTCACAAAAATACATGCAATTTTAAAAGAATGAGATTTTTTTGAAAATAGTCATGAAATATTTTGGAGGAAGCTTCATGAAAATAAGGCTTTATAAAATCGTAAAAATCCTTTCATGCCGTATAAGTTAAAAAAACATTCCTCTCGTACTTTTTCCTGAAAAGTCAAAAAGTACCTCGTAAAAGAATGATTCCATACATACCATGTAGTAAAAGTAAAAAATGGGAAAAAATACTTTAAACATACATGAAACCATTTTTAGGAAACATGGACATTCATGAGAATAATAACCCCAGTAAATACTTAAGAATAAACAATCTCGGATAAGAATGAGATTGGAATAATTGTCCCGTACCTTAGGTCTGATATGCTTCGTACGTATCCTAACCTCCTGTGTAATGATTTAAATAATTTCATTGACTTATTACAGAATCATATTCATTTTTATGATATCATATATGTTTCACTTATGACTTTATATTACCCGTTCTTTTTTAAATTCCATGTTAATGCAGCGTTTTGGGTAAAATCATTTTATTTATCGTATGTGTTTCGAATTGTTGTTCTTGATATTATTACTTATATCCTGATTTAAATAATTCCATAATGTAAATAATGATTTATATATAATCTATATTCATCATATACATATATATTATAGATCGATAAAAGGAATGAAATACAACGTTCATGGAGATGGTAGTCTGTACGTACGCATGGAAAATGAAATATATATGTATATGATGTAATATATTTCATTATTATTCATTATATATACTTTATAATCATTATTGAATGGTTAATCATGGAAAATGAACCTTATAGCATTCGTGGACATGGTAGTCCGTACGTACGCACGAGTGATGATATCATTCCCATGATCGTGGAATTGTATTTAAGTGTGTGTATAATATTACAAAATCAATATCACATTAAAATAACCATATATAGTTATTTATTTACACCATTATACCCATCCATGTATGGTGGTGGTGGAAAATAGATTACACCACGGCGTGGAGAGGGTATTCTGTGTGTACGCACGCGCAGTGATTTAATTTTCCGTAGGATGGATAGATGGTAAAATAGGGTTGTTTCATACATATAATAACATATCTGTATATGAGTGATACTGATGTTATTACATCATAATTAAAGAATTAATAAATAAGAAGAAGTGGAAGAAGAAATAAAGTTGAAAGAATCATTAACGGACATTATCTCTTCTTTGAAGCGCCTCTTTGAGACCTCCTTTTATGGAACTAAAATTGGTCATTGAAGAACACGAAGTCCTCTAAGATGTTTCTAGGGAAGTGGAGAAGTGAATTTGGTAGGGGTTGTACGAGCTTGAAAGCTCAATGTGGTGTGAGGAGGAGAGGGAGGAGGTGCCCATTTGTAAGAGAGGAGAGGGGAACCTTTGTAATTCCTAAAAATATTAATTTATAATAAATCTAACCCCACTTAAAAACCACCAAAAAATGACTCATATTCGAAGATTATATGAGATAAGATTTTAATCGCATCATCCAATAAAATTTAGACATGTTTTGATCTTATTTTAAACCTTATAATTTTGATTTATCCTTATTTAATCTATTTTAGTTTATTTGTGGTAATAAAATTCTAAATTTTAAATGGTTATAAATAATTACATATGTGTTGTTAATTTTAAATAAATGGATAATTTATGAAATTTTAGAATATATAAATTTCAATTTATAATTTTTAAATATTTTTGTGATTTTTATACAATTTAATAATATGTTATTTTTATAAAATAACAATACTGTCAATTCTGACACTAATAATTTATTTGAATTTAAATAAAATCTAAACAGAGGATATATTCGAACTAAAATATTTAATAGATTCATAAAAGGTCATATGTATATAGAAAATTAGTGGAGAAAATTAAATAGTTCATATAATATTTATTTTATTATTTTTAAAACCATTTATTTGGTTTATCTCTTAATAAAATAATTACTACAACATTTTTGTATAATTATTTAATATACATATTTGTTGCATAAAAATTAAAAATAAAATCCAATGATGAATATAAATCTATTAAATTTTACAATAATACTTTTACTCGAATTTATCATAATAAAATCACAATATTTAAATTGTTATATTTATTAAATTATGAAGGTGACAACTTTGGCATCATTTAATATAAATTAATATAAATGTCATAATCGATTTTATAAGGCTCCTAATGGTCAAATATTCTACCATTGGATGATTATGGTTTACATTTGCATGAAAAATAAGTTGTGGTCAGGGTTTTGTTCATTTTATGGTCACTATTAGTTTAATAAAAACTATATTCTTGATTTTTCACTAGATAAACAATTTCTGCATCACTATTGTGTCACAATTAATGATAATTATTTAATCCCTAAATATTATAAATAAATTCATATGATGTAGATAATTTTATTATAATTCTTGATACTATTAATTTTCTATGTTTCATTAATGTTATCACTAAATTAAAATTATTATACTTATAAGATTTAAGAGAGTGACATGTTGTCACTTTCTTTGGTTTTAATGATAATTAAATTATTTTCATGGTCAAAATTTCATAAAATGAATCTAATCCTACCCTTAGGTGATATGGGTCGACTTTTAACCATCCAATAGAATTTTGGCATGTCTTAGGGTAATTTTATAATATTATATTTACACTTAATTACACGATTCACCTTTAACTATGGTAAATAAAATTTACCGTAGTTACTATTCATAATTCCCAAAAATAAAAATTAGCCTATTAAAATAATTTTGACCCACTGATTCCAAATATGGGATCCATTTTTTGAAATTCAATACACAAAAGTTTCAGAAATTAAATTAAAATTAATCCTGTTGTCGAATGAAAACAGGCTTTTGTTTAAAACATTGCAAAAGATTGAATTGATTTAACCTACGAAAATCAAGGTAAAATCAATGATAATTACATACATTATATTAAATGGTAAAAATATATTCTATTTATACTTTAAAACCATTAAATTTGATACTTTAACCATATAAATTATTACGATGAAAAAAGTTGTTTTTAATTAAAATATAGCGTGTTTTTACTATTCATTAAAATATGAAGGATATCAGAAAAATATCAAAACATTATCCAATTTAAATATTTATATCTTGATTCAAAATAATAAGTTTATTTTGTAAAATTAAATTTATAAATATTTCAAAAACTAGATTTAATGTGGGTGCGCCATCAAAAGGCGGCAAAACTGCATTTCTTGAAAAATACTTATTTTACACGAAAAAATTTATTTTGTTCTTATACCATGTTATAGAAAATGTGTAAGATGAATAATAATGTTATAAAATTCAAAATTTAGTTAATAATATTCATAAATTCTAGTTCATAATAATATTATAATAATATATCATTTTTTAGTAAAACATGGTATTGCGTACAACACACTCTATCGA
Organism: Viscum album; assembly: GCA_963277665.1. Taxonomy (NCBI): domain Eukaryota; kingdom Viridiplantae; phylum Streptophyta; class Magnoliopsida; order Santalales; family Viscaceae; genus Viscum; species Viscum album. Next base: position 1,549,864,004 of record OY728146.1, on the reverse strand, counting down.
GGAAGGTAGCGATTGCGTGTAATGCAAGCCAAGTCAGGGTTGCGTGTAGTGCACGAATCCTTTGTTGTATAACATTACAAAATCCAACCATATTTCATTAATACATTAAACATATATATATATATATACTCAATGTTGCGTAGAATAACTACTATCAAACAAACTTGAAATTGTGTTTAACACGATCCAAGATTAGTATTGCATATACTGCAAGCTAATACGGTGTTGCGTAAAATGAAATATTATTTTGGGCTATCATACAACACAATACATCAATTAAATTAAAAATAATACTTCTCATAAAATCTCGGGGTGTTACATTCTACCCCCCTTAAAATGAATTTTCCCCTCGAAATTCGTCGGGGTTAAAAGTTGTTTACTACTTGAAATTTTCTTTAATAAATCCCAACATCGTAAAAAGGAATGCCAAAACATGGCTTTAAAAACTAAAGTATGAAATGTAACGGTTACCCAAATTAACTCATCACTGGGTTTTCACGTAGTAGAATATAGGTGAAAATATGGATATGGAAGAAAAATCTAACCATCATGTTCTGATAGAGTGTGGTAGAGAAAATGGCTATGAAAAATACAAAAATCACAAATCCATAAATTTGTGATGATCTAGGGTACCATCTGATTCATCGGATATAAGGGTACTAGGACATCATTTTTGGTTTTCAAGATCATTTCCCTATAGTTGAAGAATTTGAATTAGAATAAATACATACATTATTTTGGTACAATATCACTGTTGTTTGTGCCTTGAACAATTTCCACTTCATCTCTTAAATAAATGAAGTTTAATTTCTTATTCGTGAAGTGTTAGCAGATCATGTGATAGAATGGCGGGTCTTTCCGTCTGTCTTAAAAAAAGGTTAACAAAAGATATTAAATATACCTAAGTCGATCTATAGTGAGATTAATCATATATGGTTCCTAAAATGGAATTATACTTCATATATCATACTGCTTAATATAATAGAACTAGTTTCTACTAATCAGGGACATCCTGTAGGCCAGTGGTAGGCGATAAAGGAATGACGCACTTCAGTTGTGGGTTCGATTCCCACAGCCTTGTCCGACGCGATGGGTTGTCGCCCGTCCTGCAGGTTGTACTTTTTCTAAAACAACATTACTATAACATCCCATCAATAATATAGAAAAAACTTCTATCCTTAAACAATACTAACTTATGTCCAACATAATCCATTCCCATCTTTAGGCTTATCGATTATACTACAGTCCACTCTCATATTATAATGAAAACGATTACCCGATATTTCATATAACAAGCATGTTAATACCATATTTGATCCCCATATATCATAAGATATGTCTTGTTGGTAACATTATAGACATTAGAAGTCCTTAATAATGTATTCTCTTGAAAAATTAATACCTATTAAAACTTAGTAAAAACATGAGTGTTGTCAAAAGATAACTCTTTCCACATACCAAAATCCAAAAATTATATATTCTCAAACCATGATATAACCTTCTCCTTATATCAGTCATGAGCTCATGAATACTATCAAACATTTAATTTTCTCATTATCCCTTCATTATGTGCATATCATCTACTTTCCAAAAATATCTGAATAACCTTTCATGGTTACTGGTACCATTCATCATACACATTCGAAACTTAAGGAAAGACAATAGTGTAACAATCCTTATATGTCTCTTTATTCCATAGTACCATGAGATTGCTTATATAACATTACACTTGATAAACATGTAATCATTCCACTACCTTCTTAAACCATTGACCAAGATTCAAAAATTCTTTCATGTCACATATCATTTGTAATCTCTTCATCATCATCCACATAAATACTAACCATACGACCATACTGATTCTCTTCATGAGACTTTCCCTTAAGGCATTGGTTTTCATAATTCCCGTACATTCCACATTTAAAACATTTAACCATTGTTGATGTTGTAGCAATACCATTATCCTCATCCATGGTGTTAACTGAACCTTTTCCATTGCACTTATTGGCTTTATGTCCTTCTTTTCCACACCCAAAGCATCTTCCAGTTCCTTTGAAACATTCTCCTTGATGCCTCTTCCCACATGATTTACATAGGGGAAATTGAACATTCTTTCCTCAATGATCATCAGGAAACTCCATCTTTCTCTTATTATCAGTGTCAGAAAACATACCAAATTTGAGTTTATTGATCATATTATGAGATTTATAATTCGGCATAATAATGATGTCTGGACATCCAAATCCCATTCCATTTGGTTTCTCATTAATTATATCATTCCATTGTCCATCATATCCTCTATTATCGTGAATCATCTTGTTTCCATCCATTTTCTAAAACCCAAATAGAATACTGTGAGAGGCAAAAATCATAATAAAGGGGGAGTAACTTCAATATATAACATGTTAGGTTTAATCAAATATTTTTACCATAATTCTAGGACTATAACCTATACTTATACGTAACCTTAGGGACATCCCTAGACACACCTTAGAAATATCTCTAGGGATCTCACTAAAGTTATCGCATCCCAGTTTCCAAAGGTTGACTAAACCTTTCCTCTAATACCAACTGTAGAGACCCGAAGCTTGACGTACATGGACATTACATTACCTTAGAGGAATACTTAATACATAAAAAAATAGACACACAAGGATCGTAATAGTTTAGTGTCTTTGGAAACTCGGAATAAAATCTTCTAATCATGGTGAAAGATCTTCAACATCACCTATAAGATCTTCCCCTTTTTTTCTTACCTAAAACATTTCTTTAAATCCTGGGGAAAAGAAAACATATAAAGGGTGATCTCAAATGCTCAGTAAGGGTAAGCATGGATAAAATAAAACAAATCATATACATTTGAACTTCAAAACATGAACATAATATTTAAACATCAGAATCTTGAGGAATGACATAAATCATTGTAGTGCATAAGGCATAGATCATAAAGAAACATTAATCATGATAAAATAGCATGGGAATTAAACATGTAATTATGGAAACCATTAATAAGATGTAATGATTTCTATAGTAGCCAAGTCATTGCTGCCAAGACAATCTTAGTGGAAAAAGTCCCTTTCTGAATCAAGTTCACTCCTCGTTTCAGTCCTATATCACCGAACCGGATTAACTTACCAATCTAGCCATCTCTATCTCATGAGATATAAATCTCTACACAATGAATTGGAGGGAGATATAGGTCCCACCCATCTCATAATGAAATAATTCTTACTTGTGCCAAAAAATAAGCATACATCATTCATAATAACCCAACGAATAAAATGGGTTTCATAAACATCATCCCATTATCAAATAATCCATATAAAAAATGTATATCATTTCATAATAAGAAAAGTGAAACCATGTAAATCATATATACATTATACTTGAAACATACACATATGAAATAATGTCATCTTAGATGGAAAATGGTTTTGATAAAGCACTTGAAATGAATTCTTGAGGAAAATATCCTTTCTTCTTGAAAATCAATTTTTTTTCACAAAATGCCATGCAATTTTAAAAGAAGGATATTTTGTTGAAAATAGTCAAGAAATATTTTGGAGGAAGCTTCATGAAAATAAGGCTTTATAAAACTGTAAAAATCCTTTCATGCCGTATAAGTTAAAAATACATTCTTCTCGTACTTTTGCTGGAAAAGTCAAAAAGTACCTCGTAAAATAATGATTCCATACATACCATTTAGTAAAAGTAAAAAATGGGTAAAAAGGACTTTAAACATACATGAAACCATTTTTAGGAAACATGGACATTGATGAGAACAATAACCCCAGTAAATACTTATGAATAAACAATCTCAGATAATAATGAGATTGGATTAATTATCCCTTACCTTAGGCCTGATATGCTTCGTACGTATCTGAACCACTTGTATAATAATTTAAATAAAGTTATTGACTTATTACAGAATAATATTCATTGTTATTATATCATATATGTTTCAATTATGACTTTATATTACCCGTTCTTTTGTAAATTCCATGTTAAAGCCGCGTTTTGGGTAAAATCATTTCATTTATCGTATGTGTTTCGACTTGTTGTTCATGATATTATTACATATATCCTGATTTACATAATTCCATAATGTAAAACATGGTTTATATATAATATATATACATCATATACATATATATTATAGATCGATAAAAGGAATGAAATACAACATTCATGGAGACGGTAGTCCGTACGTACACATGAACGATGTTTTCGTTTCCTTATTGAATTGAATGAAATTAAGTAGATGATATATATATATGTATACATAAATATATTAGCTTAATTATGTCATATATTTCATTATTATTCATTATATATACATTATAATCATTCTTGAATGGTTAATCATGGAAAATGAATCTCATCGCATTCGTGGAGACGGTAGTCTGTACGTACGCACGAGCGATGATATCATTACCATGATCGTGGAATTGTATTTAAGTATATGTATAGTATTAAAGAATCAATATCACATTACAATAACCAGATATAGTTATTTATTTACACCATTATACCCATCCATGTAAGGTGGTGGCGGAAAATAGATTACACCACGGTGTGGAGACGGTATTCCGTACGTACGCACGCGCGATGATTTCATTTTCCGTAGGATGGATAGATGGTGAAATAGGGTTTTTTCATACTTATAATAACATATCAGTATATTATTGATACTGATGTTTTTAATTCATAATGAAACAACTATATAAGAATATGTGGAAGAAGAAATAAAGTTGAAAGAATCGTTAACAGACATTACCTCTTCTTTGAAGCGCCTCTTTGTGACCTCCTTTTAGGGCACTAAAATTGGACTTTGAAGAATACCAGGACCTCTAGGATGTTTCTAGGGAAGTGGAGAAGAGAGTTTGTAAGGGTTTGGCTGAGATTGAATTCTCAATGTGGTGTGAGGAGGAGAGGGAGGAGGTGCCCTTTTATAAGGGAGGAGAGGGGGACCTTTGGAATTCATAAAAATATTAATTTATAATAAATCTAACCCCACAAAAAATCCTCCAAAAAATGACAAATATTCAATGATTAGATGAGATAGGGTTGTAATCGCATCAACCAATCAAATTTAGACATGTTTTGAGCTTATTTTAAACCTTATTATTTTGATTTATCCTTATTTAATCTATTTATGTTTATTTGTGGTAATCAAATTATAAATTTTAAATGGTTATAAATAATCACTTATGTGTTGATAATTTTCCATAATTGGATACTTTATGACATTTTCGACAATAAAAATTTCAATTTATAAATTTTAGATATTTTTGTGATTTTTAAACAATTTAATAATATATTATTTTTATAAAATAACAATAGTGTCAATTTTGACACTATTCATTTATTTTAAATGAAAATAAAATCTAAACATAGGATATATTCTAACTAAAACATTTAATAGATTCATAAAAGGTCATATGTATCTATAAAATTAGTGGAGCACATTAAATAGTTCATATAATATTTATTTTATTATTTTTAAAACCATTTATTTGGTTTATCTATTAATAAAATAATTACTACAACATTTTTGTATAATTATTTAATATACTTATTTGTTTCATAAAAATTAAAAATAAATTTCTATGATGAATATAAATATATTACCTTTCACAATAATACTTTTACTCGTATTTATCATCTAAAAATCACAATATTTAAATTGTTATATTTATTAAATTATGAAGGTGAAAAATTTGGAATAATTTAAAATAAAATAATATAAGTTTCATAATCACTTTTATATGGCTACAAATGGTCAGATATTCGACCATTGGATGATTATGGTTTAAATTTACATGACCAATATGTTTTGGTCTGGGTTTTGTTCATTTTATGGTCACTATTAGTTTAATAAAAACTATATTCTTGATGTTTCACTAGATAAACCATTTCTGCCTCACTATTGTGTCATAATTAATGATAATTATTTAATCCCTAAAAATTATAAATAAATTCATATGATGTGGATAATTTTATTCAATTTCTGGAGACTATTCATTTTCGAAGTTTCATGAAGTTTATCACTAAATTAAAATTATTATACTTATAAGATTTAAGAGAGTGACATGTTGTCACTTTCTTTGGTTTTAATAATAATTAAATTATTTTCATAGTCAAAAGTCCATAAAATGAATCTAATCCATCTCTTAGGTGATATGGGTAAAATTTTAGCCATCCAATAGAATTTTGGTATGTGTTAGGGTAATTTTATAATATTATATTACCCTTAATTACTCGATTTACCTTTAACTATGGTAAATAAAATTTACCGTAGTTACTATTCATAATTTAAAAAAATTAAAAGTAGCCTATTAACATAATTTGGTCCCACTGATTATAAATATCGAATCCAATTTTTGAAATTCAATACACAAATGTTTCAGAAATTAAATTATAATTAATCCTGTTGTCGAAAGAAAACGAGTTTTTTTAAAACATTGAAAAAGATTGAATTGATTTAACTTACGAATTCAAGGTAAAATCAATGATAATGAAATAAATTATATTAAATGGTAAAAATATATTATATTTATACATTAACACCATTAAATATTATAATTTAACCATATAAATTATTACTATGAAAAAATTTGTTTTTAATTAAAATATAGCATGTTTTTACTATTCATTAAAATATAAAAGTTATCAGAAAAATATCAAAACTTTATCCAACGTAAATTTTTATATCCTGATTCAATAGAATAAGTTTATTTTGTAAAATTGATTTTATAAACATGTCAAAAACTAGATTTAATGTGGGTGCACCATTAAAAGGCGGTAAAACTTCATTTTTTGAAAAATACTTATTTTACCCGAAAAATTTATTTTTTTCTTATACCATGTTCTAGAAAATGTGTAAGATGAATAATAATGTTATAAAATTAAAAATTTAGTTAATACTATTCTTAACGGCTAGTTCATAATAATATTATAATAATATATCGTTCTTTAGTAAAACCCGGTATTTCGTACAACACACGCTATCGAGGATGGTCGCGATTGCGTATAATGCAAGCCAAGTCAGGGTTGTGTTTTGGGAAAGACTCCTTTGTTGTTTAATATAACAAAATCCAACCATATTTCATTAATACATTTAATATATATATATATATATATACTCAATATTGTGTAGAATAACTACTATCAAACAAACATGAAATTGTGTGTAACACGATCCATGATTAGTGTTGCATATACTGCAAGCTAATACGGTGTTGCGTATAACGCAATATAATATTGGGGTATCATACAAAAAAATACATCAAATAAATTACAAATAATACATCTCATAAAATCTTGGGGTGTTACAACATCACAGCACAAGCAGCAGGAATACAACAATCACAACCATGGGCTCTTGGCCCTTTAACAAACCAGAGGGTACCTCAGAACCCTTTTAGAAATTTTCAATCAAGAAATTCTTTAATCCATATTGAGTTAACAGATTTAATCCGTAGGTTCCAATTTCAGAAAAACTAATCATTAAGCTATCACAAATATTTAACATGTTTACTATGCCAATTCGATTATCATCAAATTAGAACAACAACATTAACAAAAACAAACAGATTCATTCACATGCCTCTTTATCTTTATCCAATTAATTAACAATTAATTATGGATTTACGTTCATTATTAATTTCCATCAAGAACGAACCACTAATCAAAGAAAACATAGATATCACTCTATCTAGGAAAACATGAGGCAAACCGTTATCATGGTACAAAGCAACAACATGCGATCAACCAATTATTTTAATATGGTTCAAGTATTTAATTAGGAAAATTTCATTGTGATCCAAAGGGCTAAATCATGCTAATTCTACGAATGCACATATACAATTAGAGAAGCCATGAATCATCTACCTCGAAGAGTTCTTGATGTCCATTATCCACACAACGGGTCACAATCCTCCTCTCACGACAACTGCATCTACTAGAGGATGGCACGATATGACAGTACCAACCAACCCCAAGAAAAAACCATTAGAATCCTTGAAATTACATGGTATAATATGGAAGGGAGAAACAAGAGAAGATGATCCCCAAAGGAACGACGATAAAACATACCTTATTGGGAAGATTGACCGACACATCTCAGTTGCATCAAAACAGAGAACAAACAATCCTAGGAATAAAGATTGATTGTGCAACTCCTATGTGAATGATTTAAAGGTTCTAGAGTCTCATAGGTGAGAAAAAAGGGGATGAACAAGGGAGAATGATATCTGGTTCCTTTTTGAAGATTTAACGAGGCGACGGTTTAAGATCCAGTTAATTCTCTATTAGAAAAAGATCACATTAACCCACCCGGTTTGACCAAGTAAAAACATCTCGGCCTTAGGAATAATTAATATAGGATTTATGGAATTTGAATCGGCCTTAAGAGTCCATAAAATAAGGATTTAAATGTATTTTACGTCAATGTAAACGTCAAAGGGGCGAAACTATAGGAAGCTGGAAACACTGTTCAAGTCCACTGTTAGAAGGTTACCGTTCTGGAAGCACTGTTCAAGACCACTGTTAGAAGGGTACCGTTCTGGAAAAACTGTTCATGTCCACCGTTATAAGGTCACCGTTAGAAGGTTACCGTTCGGGAAACACTGTTCATGTCTACCGTTATAAAGTCCCCGTTAGATGGTTACCATTCTGGAAACACTGTTCAAGTCTATCATTAGAAGTCCACCGATAGAACCTCATCGATAGAAGCACCGTTCACCTACTGATACTGTTCATAAAACTGGAAAAACTGTTCACAGAACTGGAAATTTGGCAAAGTGTTTGGGATAAGTCACCATGACCTCCCAGAACACCTCCAACACCACATTTTCACAAAGTAATGGACCAGAGTGGTCCGGGCCATTACACTATGTGCTCAAATAGGGTGGGGTGAGAATAAGAAATATTAAACCTAAAGATATATGTATAGATAAAAGCACTCATACCAACCTATGGTTTCCAAATCTAGCCTAAGAACAACACCCTTAATACCATTGATTCATAAAATAAGGCACATCACTCACGACCAAGTCAAAAATCATTCCCAAAACCAATTCCCCATTTAAACCATTCTTATTTTCATGTTCACGAGATCCCATTTGGGTGAATTCTACACTAATGTGAAACTAACCATCATAACCATGGGCTAGAGAAAGAGAAATATCCAAATAAACAATTTAAGCATTCAACCCCTGTTCTCTTGTGAAGTCACAACAACAAAGGGATCAATGAGATCCCTCAATGTACTAGAACCAAACCAAGCCTCGAGATACAGACCCACACAACTTCAGATTCACAACCAACAATCATTCCATAATAGAGGAGCCCATCCTCATCCACATCACCTCATAAGCATCGAACAGAACAAACGGACATGCCACCGAGATAGAACAAGGAAGTTTCCAGACTCAAGTACATCATTCATAATGTTTTCTTCATTCTGTTTGGTTAACGGGGGTGATCACACAAGGATTGTTTTTCAATGGAAATTCATTTAATCGGCCAAGTTTATGTGATCATCCAAATTCCCATGTTAGATAAATTCAATCATCATAGAATATAGAGGTTCAGTAATGCACAATGAAAGACCACCAAAGACCATAATTTCAGTGGGCATAGGCCCGCACAATTCACAACATAAATAATAAAGGGTAAGGAAAAGCAGAAAAACATTGATCACCCACCCCCTTAATTCTTTAAAAGTCTATTTTTTATCTTTGTTAAGGTTTGGTTTCATCCATTCCCACAGAAACAGTAGTGCACCCACCCCGCATCATACACAGTAAGGAGAGATGAAGGAAAATCCCTACCTGGTTGATCAAGGATCGAAGTTCTTCTCCACGCGCCAAGAACTGGGGATGCATGACTTGTAGGGGAGGAACTTCGGGGACTCCAAGGGTGAGAAAAAATACACTAGCACCAGCACACCAAAAGCCTCAGGAAGGAGGGAATCTAAGCACACTGGGGAGAAGAAATAAATACATCCAAGAAGGGGAAGGAAGAAACTCTAGCAAGATATAATGATGAGATCCTGTTGTTATGGGATATGGAAATTTGAATGATTTAAAGTAGGATCGTGTTTTCTTATGTGGTTGGGAGGTTACACACAACGGGATTAATTTTTATTTAATTATTCCCATTGGGGTGGTGGAATAATGGTTGTGTGTTAAACAATTTATTTTAAACGGAGGAATAACACGCAATGGGGGAGGAACTGGAAGGTACGGGGAAAGGCTTGCCGTTGAAGAAAAACCACACATTTTGGAAAGTTTAAGGTTTTCCCGACTCTTGGGGGATTATAAATATTATTTATGGGCATTAAATGTCTTTGAAAGGGGCATTAAATCATTTTACATCAAAAGATATGTTTCGGGAGCGGAAAAAGATGAAAACTGGAAAAAGAACAAAGACGCGGTGAGGACACGGTGCCACCGTCACGGTGCCACCGTGACTGGTGTGTGACCATCCTAGTGCCACCGTGACTGGTGTGTGATAGTCATGGTGCCACCATGAAGGGTGCCACCGTGACAAGTGCCACTATTTCGGTGGAGCCATGTTTTGGAAAAGTAATGGACCGGGTGGGCCCAGGTCATTATATCAGATACCTCTCAAACAATTCTCTCCCTCGATAATCAAAACTAGACCAGAAGAAAAGAGAATTTCTGCACAACTACCTTGAAAGATACCTCTCAAGAGTGAACCTCAATGATATCTAGGAACACCTCTCTCTCAAGTAACCAGACAATATATGAATGTCAAACTGTCTAGTCATATGGGTTAGGGAGTTTCTCCCTCCATGTCAAGATACTATCTGCTTTGGGTGGCACTGACTCGCCCATACGGTTTTAATCTCATCCAACTTAATGCATCTTGATTAGGGATCACGTCCTCTGCTCTCCATAGTCAAGACTCTTCACAAAAATCAACAGAACAAGGAAAACTGCAAGTTCCATAGTTAACAAAGTAAAGTGTTCCACCACAACAAGTACGAAAAAACAGAACAAAACTCAAAACAGCTCTGGGTACTGGGCTCACATCTGCGTCTCCCAGTCTTAGGAACTTTCCTCGAGCCTTCCATGCCTCTATAACACACAAACCAAAGGAATGGTCTGTCCATGGAGCATCGTCTCCTCACAGTCCTCAATTGTCACAGGCATTTCCGCATACGTCACGTCGGCCGTGATGTCTTGATTTCCCCAATCGAGGACGTGTGAATCATCATGTAGATACCGTAGGAGTTGGGGAACATAGAAGACGTCATGTATTCTCAGTAGAGGATGTGGTAGTGCTAGCTAATAATCCACTTCTCCGATCCACCGCAACACTTCAAAGGGTCCGATGAACCTTGGAGAGAGATTACTCCCCCTGCCTAACCTCCATTGTCCATGCTGAGGGGAGACCTTCAATAATATGTGGTCCCCGGAATCAAACTCCAAGGGTATCCTATTATTATCGGAATATGACGTTTGCCGATCCTGAGCCGCCTTCATCCTCTTCCATATAAGATGAACCTTCCCTGTTGTGCTCTTCACCACTTCCGGGCCAAGAACACTTGTATCCCCAACCTCAGTCCCGCACATGGGTGAGTGACATGGCCTTCCATACAAGGCTTCGAACATAGCCATGCCAATAGTAGTGTGATAGGTATAATTGTAAGCAAACTCTACCAGAGGAAATTGTTGCACCCACGATCCCCCAAAATCCAGAATACTTGCTTGTTGCATATCCTCCAATGTCTGGATGGTGCGCTCTTTCTGTCCATCTGTCTGGGGATGGAAAGCAGTGCTAAGACATATCTGGGTGCCAAAAGCATGCTTCAATCCTCTCCAGACACATGAAGTAAGCCGTGCATCCCTATATGATACTATTTACCATGGAACTCCATGCAACCGCACCACCTCATCCACGTACCTCCATACTAAGGCATCCACTGCTCCTGACACCGTGATCATCAAAAAGTGAGCCGATTTCATCAACCGGTCCACCATTACCCAGATAGTGTCACAAACTCCTTGAACCATGGGTATCCCTGTGTTTAAATTCATCGAGATGTAATCCCACTTCCACTATGGGATGTCTAAAGGATCTAACAAGCCACCTGGAACACGGTGTTCAGCCTTCGCCTGCTGACACACTAGGAACCTGGCCGCGAACTCTTCCACCACCCGCTTTACCACAAGCCACCATAATTGACCCCTCAATCCCCGATACATTTTGGAAACTGCTGTGTGCACTACTAGGGGTGAGTTTTGGAACTCACCAAGAACCCTCTCATGCATCGCTTATAGACAAACATCTTCCCTTGGAAAAGAATCTGATTCTGACCGTCCTCCGACCATCCTTCCAGAGCATTGCCTTGGTTAGCCTGATAGCGCATCACTTCACTGTCTATGTCTCCCCACTGAGACTCCTCCACCTGCCACAATAGAGAAGACTGCACTTTCATCTGATATAGGCAAGCTCTACCACCATCCATCGTCACATCTAGGTTCATGACAGCCAACTCCTCCATCACCATCCAAGAATCTGCCGACTCTCGAACCGCATCCTTCTACGACTTCCTACTCAAGGCATCATCCACCACATTCCCCTTTCTTGAGGTGTATGAAATCTCGAAGTCGTAGTCCTGAGGGAAATCCATCCACATTAGCTGCTGTGAGTTCAGGTCCCACTGGGAGAAGATATATTTCAAGATTTTGTGATCCATGAAGACCACGAAGCACTCCCTGATGAGGTAATGTTTCCACAACATTAGTGCGAACACAACTGTCGAAAGATCCAGATCTTGGGGGGCATAACGACGCTCATGAGTACATAACTACCTAGACCCATAAGAGATCACCCATTGTCGTTGCATCAACACACACCCGAGGCCTTTTCCTGAAGCATCACAGAATACCTCATACACTGCCCCTTCTTATGGAAACCTCAGCACTAGGGAATATACCAACATTCCTTCAGATATCTAAAGGCTGCATGGCACAACCCATTCCACATTAAAGCATAGTCCTTTTTGGTCAAAGGTGTCAAAGGTGCTGCAAATCAGGAGAAGATGGGTACGAACCTCTGATAGTAGCATTCTATTCCAAGGAAACTACGAACCTCTGCCACATTCTTGGGTGTTGTTCAAGAAACAACTGGCTAGACCTTCAATGGATCCACCTCTATTCTTGCTCGGACACCATGTGCCCAAGATTTGGTGCAGTCAGAGGACCTCTAAAACCATTCTCAGGTGCTCAGTGTGATCCTCCTCTGACCTTAAGTAGATTAGGATGTCGTCAATAAACATGACTACGAACCAATCCAGGTATTTCTGGAAGACGGATTTCATGAGTCCCATGAACACAACAGGTGCATTTGTAATGCCGAACGACATAAATAAAAACTCAAAGTGCCCATATCTACACCTGAAGGAAGTCTTCATGATTTCACCCTCATTCACCATCAACTATTGATATCTTGACCGCAGGTCAATCTTGGAGAACCACCCTGCCCATTTTAACTGGTCGAAAAGGGCTTCTATCATTGGGAGAGGGTAATAGTTCTTGACTGTTACCAGATTCAGTCTTCGGTAGTATTGCACAGACTGAGACCAACATCTTCCTTCTTTGAAAATAAGATTGGATCACCCCATGGTGACACACTTAGTTGAACCATACCCTTCTTCATCAGATCATCAATCTGAATCCGCAACTACCGCAACTTGGAATGTTCCATCTGGTAGGGTGACATCGAAATCGGACAGGCACTATGTTGAAAGTCTATCCCAAACTCAACATCACATCGAGGGGGTAGAGTTGCCACCTCCTCATTGAGGAAGTCCATAAACTCACTGAAGATCCCTAGGACATCCTCCATTTCTGCATCCACTGACTGCACCGATAGTTCAGATAACAAGTAATGGAGGGGCTCCTCTCGCCTACTGCTTTTATAGTAACCCTGCTTGCCGATGAAAGTGACACGTTGTCTGCCCATATCTGAAAACACAACCATTCCTCAGAAGAATTCAATGAAGCCACATATAGAGAACAACTATTCAATGCCTCGGATGACATCGTATGGATGTATCTGCAATAATATAAGATCCTTGATATACTGATGTGGCCCTGTCTTCAGTCTACACCCTCGTAAAACATAAGAAAAGTCGGTCAGACCTCCGACTGGTGTGCTTATTACTAGAGGAAGTATAAGTATCTCGGCATCTAAACCCAGATCATGGGTCAGACTGGGTGCAACAAAGGAGTGCGAATCTCCTGTATCGAACAAGGCATAGTCAAGAGTACTAAAAAAGTTGATCATACCTCGGATGACTTCGGGCCCTGCTGGAACCACTACCTCTGTGGAATGCAACTGCCCATGCCCAGTTCCTCTGCCTCTTGGTTGTTAGCCACCTCCCCGACCACGCCCTGGCCGAGGTCCTTGAGGAGCGTCCTATGGTCGGCCTCCTCCTGCCACATCTAGTATCGGAGGGGCGAAAGCTTGCTGCCCCTACTGCTGCTGCTGAAAGGGCCTAGCTGGAAACTACTGCTGTTGAGGTGGGCGATTAACCTGCCCACCCCCACTGTAATGTACTCTGTCCAGGCACTGATTCCGAAGGTACCCATGGCTACCACAGATGAAGCATCTAGGCCCTAGGCTTGAAAGGAAAGGGCGAGGGCCCGGAGATCGGAACTGGAACTACTGAGGCATGTTTCCTGCTGGTCGAAACCTAGAGGGCCCTGATGCTAGAGACCTACTACTGACGTCATTCCCTTTCATTGAGCCCAAATGGATTCCCTCTCACCATACACCTCCCAGCCTTTGCATCCTTTCCACCACTTCAGCATTCTTCAGGACATCCAAGAACATCAGTAGGGTGTAGGGATTAACAACATACTGGAGAGAAGGTCGAAGTGCCTCCTCAAAATGTCTTGCGTGAGTCTCCTCATTCGGAAAGAGGTCGGGAGCAAATTGAAGGATATCCATGAACATGATCCCCAACTCTCTCACTGACATACTCCCCTGCCGGAGGGAGATTAGTTCCTACCTATTCTCATCCTTCATCATGGAAGAAAGGAATTCTACCTAGAACTACTTCTCAAAGTCAGCCCACAAAACCTCGGACTCCCTCTTCTACCCAAGATAAAGTGTCCACCACAGATGCACTACTCCACACATCTGGATTACAACCAAGGGAACCCAGTACTCCTTCGGAGCCTAGAACAAGTTGAAATCTATCACCAGCTCCTCTAGCCAGCACTCTGTCTCCACGTCTGAGATGCTACCCTTGTACTTCCCGAGGGTCTACCACTGAAAGGCACGGAGCGTCCTCTTACACTGATCATCCTCCTCCTCTCGGTCATCCCTCTGCTGATCAGCCAAGTCAACCACCTGGGCCTCGATCGCCCACACTACTCGTGGTCATCTCTCAGGTTCCATAGCCGCAAGGTAAACAAGGAATGCCTAAGCCTGAGTAGTGTAGAATATTGTTCATAAATTTTCATAAATTTTTTATTTATTTTAAATCCAAAAAATTTCCCTAAAACATAAGAACTCAATTCATTATGATGCCTGTACCTTTTCTAGGGTCTCTACCCTGCAATTAGTGTAGCTTTACTTGGACATTCAGTAGGCCCATAGTCCTATAATCAGATCATGGGGGCCCTAATATCCCATGTCCTTGCCAGTCTTACCTGGCCTATTTCACACAAGAAGATCACCCAACACTATTTCCCTACCATCCCATGCAATCCTCACTGTGCCTAACCCAGACTCCATCCTATCTCTCAACGTTCCTCTGATACCATTCTCTCACGACCCGCCTTCACCAAGATGAGGTAAGGGATAGCATATTTCCAGACCATTCCTTCTTCATGTTGATGGAGAGATAATGAACCCTAAGACCCGCCTTCAATAGCCCTTGAAGTGGAGACTAGCACCAAGGGTATTTAATCACACAAAAAATGGAAGGCATTGCAATTTTTTTTATTATTAGGATCAGGAGATAAGATAGTAAATCCCAACAACACAAAAACTAGGGGGTAAGAGTAAAGGCAAAGGAAAACCATTCCCATATTCATGTTACAAATGTAAATACCACAAATTACATGCATAATAAAAAGGTAAAGTACAATGGAAAAGAAAAATAGCAACTGCAACTATCCCAACTTATGAGCTAGTATGGCCCCGCATGATCCCTCAAGTCCTCTTGGAAATCTGAAAGAAGTTTTATATACATAGGGTGAGCAAACAAGTATGATAAATAGGGAAAACCAAAAACTATCTTGCACAAGTGTGGAGGCATTCTAATGCCCAGTGAGAAAAGAATTAACCAAAGAACCATGCGAGTAAAACTATCCACCCAAGCGTCACCAAGGAACACTCCCCAAATAATGCATGTAAAGTAATGTATAGTAATAGAACATTGATATTTGGGCACCCTGAGCCACTTTCACACTGGTTATTGAAGACATATTACGCATCGAACCAATCCCTCCATTCTCACCACAGTCCCACTACAACACCCCGCCCACACACACCTGGGCCACAACCACACATCCCGCCCGCAAACATCTAGGCCAAAACCACCATCTCTCCCACAAACACCTGGGACACAACCACCACATATAACCACGCCCACAAACACCTAGGTCACAACAACTACTGTAATGCCCGATGACACCTGGGGCTCATCCCGAAGACTCTTGGGAAACAACCTACCCGCACACACATGGGCCAACCACCACAACTACCCTGCCCGAAGAATGTTGGGCTATAATAGACCTCATGCTGTTAAAGCCTACCAGAATAGTATTGAGCTATTCAAAAAAGGGAGTAGAAAAGGAGCTATTAACCATCCACTCATAAGAGTGTTGGGAAAAACACCCTGCCCCATGAAATGGGGGTGTTCAGTACTAAGTGCTCAACATGGGTGGGGTGAGAATAAGAAACATGAAAATTATAGATATATGTATAGCTAACAAGAACACATACCAACCTTGGGTTTCCAAAGACAAACTAAGATCAACACCCTTGTTACTATTCATTCATAAAAGAAGGCACATCACTCACGACCAAGTCACAACTCATTCCCAAAACCAATTCACCATTTAAACCATTATTGCTTTCATGTCCACGTGATCCCATTTAGGTGAATTATATACTACAGGGAAACTAACCGGAATAACCGCAATCCATAGAAACAGAAATAGCCAAACATAAATTTAAGCATTCATAGCCAGTTCTCTTGTGAAGTCACAACAACAAAGGGATCAGTGAGATCCCTCAAAGTACTGGAACCAAAACAAGCCTCGAGATACATCCCCACACAACTTCAGATTCACAACATACAACTATTCCACAACAGAGGATCCCATACACATCCACATCAACTCATAAGAATTGAAAAGAACAAATATACATGCCACCAAGAAAGAACAAGGAAGTTTCGAGACTCAAGTACATCCTTCACTAGGTTTTCATTTTTTCTGTTTGGTTAACTAGGGTGATCACACAAGTATTATTGTTCACTGGACATTCATTTAATCATTCGAGTTTATGTGATTAACCAAATTCTCATATTAGAGCCATTCAATCATCACAGAAGAAGGAGGTTAATTAATTCAAAAAGAAAGACCACCAACAACCATGATTTTCAGTGGGCATATGCCTACACAATTCACAACATAAATAATCAAGGGTAAAGAAAAGAAGTAGAACATCGATCAAACCCCCCATTCATTCTTTAAAAGTTCATTTGCTATCTTTTTTAAGGGATGTTTTATTATATTACCATAGAAACTGTAGCGCACCCACCTCGCATGATACACAGTAATGAGAGACGAAGGGAAATCCTTACCTAATTGATCAAGGATCGAAGTTCTTCTCCACGTGCCAGGAACTAGGGATGCGCGACTTGCAGGGGAGGAATGTCGGGGACTCCAAGGGTGAGAAAAAAGACCCCAGCACAGGTGCACCACATGCCTAGGGAAGGTGGGACTCCAAGCTCACCAAGGAGAATAATGAAATCCATCCAAGAAGGGGAAGGAAGAAACTCTACCGTGATATAAAATGAGATCATGTTGTTACATGATATGGAAATTTGAACGCTTTAAAGTCGGATCGTGGTTTCTTATGCAGTTGGGAGGTTACACACGATGGGATTAATTCTTATTTAATGATCCCCTTTGGGGTGGTGGTATAACTGCTGTGCATTAAAATTTTCTTTTAAATAGGGGAAAAATGCAATGGTGGCGAAACTCAAAGGTACAGGGAAAGGATGTGCCGCTGAATAAAAACCACACATTTTGGCAAGCTTAAGGTTTTATCGACTCTTGGGGGAATTTAGATATTATTTATGGGCTTTAAATGGCTTGAAAATGGGCATTAAATCATTTTTACTTCAAAATATACGTTGCGGGAGCAGAAAAATTTAGTAACTGGAAAAAGAATGAAGGCACGGTGAGGATACGGTGCCATCGTCACAGTTCAACTGTCACAGTACCTCCGTGATCGGTGTGTGACCATCACAATGCCACTATTACTGGTATGTGACCATCACGGTGCCACCGTGACCGGTGCCACCGTGACCGGTGCCACCGTGACTAGTGTGCGACCGTCACGGTGCCACCATAACAGGTGCCCCCATGACCGGTGCCACCGTTTTGGTGGATCCGTGTTTTGGCAATGTTATGTATCATGTGGACCCAGGCCATTACATTAGAGAGGATATCATTCTGATAATTATGAATTGGTATAGAATTGGAAGGTATATACATTTTTCTATAATACATATAATGTTTTAATAATTATATATTGTTATTATTTCCATCATTATACCAATTCATGTATGGTGGGGATGAAACACAGATTAAACCACTACGTGGAGACGGTAAGTCATACATATACATGTAGTGTGATTTGGTTTTTCATAGGATTGATTGAAAGTGGAATATAGTTGTTAAATAATTATAATAACATCTAAATATAAAGTTGATACAAGATTTATTACATAATAAATTAAACCACTCATGATGAACTAGTTGAAGAAGAAATAATTTGAAAGAATCGGTATAGGGTATTACCTATTCATTGACGTGCTCCCTCTGGATATCCACTTAAAGAAATAGATATGTTCTGTTGAGTAGCAAAAAAACCTCTATAATATTAATTTTATGTTTATAAGGTATATTTTTCTGGTATGGATGATCTTGATGGATCAATGTGATGTGAATATGTGAGCGAGGAGGTTCTCTCTAATAATTGAGGTTAGGGGGACTTTTGGGATATCTAAAATTATGAATTTATAATAAAATAAATCTCCATATAGAGACCTCAAAAATGTCATAATTTAGATTATGATATGATCTATATTTTAATTTCATCAAAAAAAAATTTTTAGATATTTTTTTATTTCATTTTTAACAGTCTCATTCGGTTTTACCCTTAATTATTCTCTTACAATTTTTACTAATGTTGTACATTTTTAAATATTAGAAACTGTAATTTATATTTATTTGATATCAATTAGACAATAAATGAACAAATAAAAAATTATAAGTAATAAAAAAATTATTTTATATTATATGAAATATTTTAGTATTTTTAAATAATTTAATAAAACATTAT
Source organism: Viscum album (assembly GCA_963277665.1). Classification (NCBI taxonomy): domain Eukaryota; kingdom Viridiplantae; phylum Streptophyta; class Magnoliopsida; order Santalales; family Viscaceae; genus Viscum; species Viscum album. The sequence continues at coordinate 1,549,844,372 of OY728146.1, read as the reverse complement.
TCTAACAAAATATCAATAGTGTCAATGTTAACACAATTTATTTTATGGATTATTAAAAATTTCCATGTAAGATATTAACCTCAAACCAAATATTTTATTTTATATCTATAGTGTCTCGTTAATAATTTTTTATATATATTAATTATATGATATTATATTCATTTTTTTAATATAATTAATTTGATATTAACATTAATAAAATAATTACTCCACCCATTTTGTTTAATTATATATCATAGTTATTTTTGGGTAAAAATAAAAAATAAAATAAAATGATGAATATAATTCTACTATATTTCATAAGAATACTTTTACTGGAATATATCTTCTATAAAGTCCATCATTAAAATGATATTCTTATTAAAAAATTAAGGTGACATGTTTATCATCACATTAAATAAAATAATATAAGATTCTTAGTATCTTCTATGAGGCAAAAAATAGTAAATTACATTATTTTTAGATGATTATGGTTGATATATACTTAAAAAATAATTTTTGGTCTATTTTTTGTGTCTTTTAAAATATATTACAATTTCAATAAAAATTAGTTTATTGATTATTCTACAATTTAAAAATTAATCCATCATCGACATATAAACCTTTAAGGTGAAAATTTAACCTCCGAAAATCATAAATAAATTAAGATGATGTAGATAATTTCATTATATTTTTTGAGACTACTTATTATCAACGTTGTATCATTTTTAGCACTACAATAAAATTATAATTCTTATAATAAGTAAAAGGGTTACATTTTGTCACATTCATGTCACTTTCTCTAATTTTGATAATAATTATATTAATTTCTTGTGAAAAGTCCCTTAAATGACTTAAACCTAATGCTGAAGTGTTAAGGGTCGATGTTTACTCATCCAATATGAAGTGCCCAGATCAGTGTGAATCACTGAGAGGGGGAGGGGGTGAATCAGTGATCCCTTAAAACTTTTTACTAATTGATTCTTATCAATTAAACCTCTATGGCTGGTTAAAGCCTCGATCCATTCTTCTTGTATCTCTCAACCTTTCCCGAATGATGCAGTAATGAAAAGGCACAGGACACAAGGATTTACATGGTTCGGCACCAAAGGCCTACATCCTTTCCATGCTCTCCCAGCATGGATTCTCCCATTATAACTTGTTAGAATTACAATGGTCGATACAGCTTCCCACCGTATCTCTCCTGAGTCCCACAGGAGGGTCTTTATACTGCGTCCCACAGTGTTACCAGAGTCCCACTGGACTGCTCCAGAATCCCACTGGAGACTTCCTCCACCCAGAGTCTCACAGGGGTCTTCTCCTGGCTGCTCGAGTCACACGAGTAGCTCTTCTTCTTGTTCAGCTCTTCAAGTATCTTCAGCAGCCTGGGATAAAGACTGTTGGCCTTGCTCTGTACCTCTGATCACTTGTGGTGAACAGGTCTTCTCGTCTTTCTCGGGATTTATCACCTTCTTCTAAGGATGACCCGGCTTCTCTCCAACTACTGAATACTCAGACAAATAATATCTTTAACTTCAGTCTGGTCCAGTCTCAGTTCAACTCTACTTCATGCACTGAGTGCATGGCAACTCTGCATCCTCATGCACTGACTGCATGGTCTTCTCAAATCTTCAAGAACCTCCTGGTCTTGGTCAACTCAAATGCACACCACTGATTTATCTTTGTTCACGTGTGCACGTGCATGCATGCATGCATGCACTCTCCTCTTTCTCTTCTTGGTGCAGTAATCCCACAAAGGGTGTAACACTTTAAGCACACACCTTCTTCCTCCTTCACACACTTTATCCAATTTGTTTACACACTTAGAGTGTGTTCTACTTTAGTGTGGGTCACTCTTTATTTCTTCTAAGTGTATACACACTTCTTAGTGCACACACTTAGGTTCGGCCTCCTTATCTCATTGCACACAAAACTTCTTCACTTTGGCAAACACTTGAGCTTGGCCTACTTCACTTGCAAAGCACACACACTTCCTTGTTCTTTTAATTTCCTTCAAAGTGTGCACTCCTCTTATGCACCCACTTGGTACTCCATTTTGCACACACAAGGGCTACGGCCTCCACTTGTATTTTTCTTTTGCACAAACTTCCTCTCGGCCTTCAACTTTTACTTTGCACACACAAGAGGCAAAGCCTCAGCTCTTCTTTCTTTGCACAGCTACTGCCCGTAGGGTGTTTTCACTTGGCACACACACAAGATATGCCTCGGCCTCCTCTTCCACACACCTGAATACCAACACAAGGGCTACGACCTCCTCCTTTTCTTTTTGCACAAAAGCTCGGCCTTCTCAATGTTCACACACGAGGCACTGCCTCGGTCTTCACCTAGCCTTCGGGCATGCAAGGTGCACGGCACAGGGGCGCGCAAGACCTCGGGTGTGCAAGGTGCAACACCTCGGGTGCGCAGGGTGTCAAGCACCTAGGCCACACAAGCTTCTCCTGCCGCGCAAGTATGCGGGCAGGGAGAGCTCTTCCTGTCGCACAAGTGATGCGCGCAGGGAACTACTTCCCTTCACCTCTTTCACGCAAGGGGTGCATGAAAGGAAATCCTTCGGGCCTCGGGTGGCACCGGGAAAAACTGCCGTGCAAATGGGATGCGCGGGGCTCAAATCTTCGCAAAGCACAGGGTGCTCGCGGGACACTCTCGAGTTTTTTTTTTCAGCAAGCAAAAACGAGAGATCAGCCTCTCTTTTTATAGGCAGTGGTGAGACGGTGCATCCACGTGAGAAATATTTTATCTCCCGAAGATTTCGGATCTTCAAAATCTTCCAAATCTTGATTTCCTCTCTGTTCAAACGCGGGTTCTTTTATTTTCCCTTTCTTTACGTGCATGCGACTGAAACCGCATGCATGGCCTCTGTTTGGACCATCCCATGCAAAGGCATAGACCATTCATAGCCTCGGCAGATTCTCTTGCCTCGGCCGAAACCGAAATCTTCCGTATATTGCATGCATGCTCATTTTAAACCATGGACGAGTTCCATATGGCCAGACGATCTCATTGGACCCTTCAGCTTAATCAGAGGTGGCCGAGAACTCGATTTGGCTTGCTTGGAGGGAGCCTGGTTCGTTGGTGGCCGCGGGAATGCGCGGGGAGGCCTCAGCCAAGCTCAGGGTTGAAGACGGTCTCGCAGCCGTTGGATCGGCGATTCAATGGATCTCGGACGGCCTGGATCAGATCATCTCGCCGCGGATCAGATGTGCGGCTCGGATCTGGCGCGCGATTGATCGTGCGGCCAGGATCGCTCCGCGGAAATTTTTCCGCATCCCACATCAAAACCTCTCGCGGTTTATCCGCGGTTTATCAATATGCCGCTGCCATCCAACGCTCAGTTGCACTTCTCCCCTCTCGGTGCCGCCCCGCACCGAGTTCTCTTAGCGGGCGCGCTCTTGCGCCCACCTCTGCCACTCGGGCGCGCCACTGGCGCCCACTATGCACACACGGGCGCGCTATGCGCCCACCATGCGCTCCTCCGGGCGTGCCCCAGCGCCTCTGCAGTGTCTTGGGTGCGCCCTGCCACCCTGGGCTCGCCCCACGGGTTCCCCCTTGGGTGTGGCGCCTTAGGCCCAAATGTTCCTTGGGGTTGAACCCTCAAGGTGTCCACGGGCTGGCCAATTTTTTGGCTAAGTAACGAATAAGACTGTCAAAAACAAAGTCCTCCATGAAAAATGCCAATTCTAAATGCCAATCCATCTTCCTCTAAGCCATTCTTCTTCTACATTTCTATTCTTCTTCTTCATTAGAATTCCTCCATTCTTCTTAAACAAATAATCTTCACTTAGGAGGGAATTCCCGAAGGTTCTTCATCAACCGAGCTCTGGAATCACACAAAATTCTTCAATGTGCTTCATTGATCGAATCAGAGATCAATTGGATCTTATTCTAATTCTCATGCACTAAGTGATAGTGCATGGACTTCTTCAGCTCACTTCATCCACTTAGGAGGTGTGTATGGATCATCTTCCTCTCCTCATGCATTGTCAATACAATGCATGGTCTTCTAACTTTGTTGTGACTTTGTATCCAGTTGATTCAAGTTCTTGGAACTTAAAGAGCAGCTCAACAATCGTCAGATATCCTAGAGAATGTTTCAACCACATCTCCTATGCCACTCAGTGAATCTCCTAAGTGACATGCATCTTAATACCTTGGACATTCTCCTTTCCTTACCAACACCATCACAACCATTGGCATTCACATCTTGAAAACTCTTGACATCCATTCATTCTAAGACAACATCATGCCTCATTGACAACAAATGCAACACAGTGCACTTCAATCTCCCCCTTTGTATTTGTTGTCAATACACCACTTCAGCACATATGAATGGGTCAATATGTGTGCCAATATTTTCTCCCCCTTATTGGCAATCAAATGCAAAGGTGTGGTGTGGTTCACTTTCAAAAATCTCTTCCTCCCTTATAAAATCATTTTCTTCAAAATCACTGAGAGAGGGATGATGTCACACGTTCTCTTGAACAAGGAACCTTTAGTAGATCAACTCTAAGTCTACTTGGGCTAACCCAGTGTAGAAAACAAGAGTGATATAACCAAGGAACTCAATGCTGTCCACATTCACTATAAACATGTGAGATCATGCTTAGGGGTTGAATTTTTTCAGATATTCAATGAATTCCTGAATCCAGAACATACTTCACAAAACACATTAGAATGTTCAGGTGCAAAGATAAAGCTCCCCCATTCATTCATTTTCTTAAGATGATATTAATCTCAGAACATCATCTTCTTCAGATTTGCTCCCCCTCAAGGGGTGCACTCCATTCTGTCCAAACCATCCTCCAGATGAGAATGATCATCATCTTCAATTCCCTGCAATGTTAGCACATGTATATACCAAGAGTATAAGGGAATGAGATGGAACCTCCTTGGTTCATCAATGTGAACAATAAGGTTGAGAAGATTCTCTCAACCGAGATGTCCCATTTTCACCAGTCTTCACACTTGCATATTTGATCTTCATTGATGATTGTGCTGGTGTGGTTCTCAAAACATCTTCATGTGAAATCTTCTTCTTCTCTTTTTCCTTAGCAATTGCCAGAACTTCATCTTCAGCTCTCTGCAGATCTTTGGCAAGTTGCAACTGATTAGGCCATATGACTAACAAGTCATTTGGAAGTGAGGCCTCAGTTTTGGATATTCCACATGGTTCCTTTGATTCTGTCAAGCTACCTCTCTTAGGCAACTTGTTTTCAATCAATCCCTTCTGCTTCTTTTGGATTGATTTTCTATTTGAGTTCAGTTGGCTTCTATTGATTTCCATGGCTTGTTTGCAAAGATCCATGGTATGACCTTTCTTTCCACAGTAGAAGCATGTCTTCTTGGTGGTCCTACTGGATGACTCACCCTTCTTGGACTTAGACTCCAAGGTCTTCTCTTCCTTTTTCATAATCTTCATGGGAGAATCTTCCACTTTCTTCTACTTGCCTCCCAAGGATTCTTTCTGAGCCAGGTTCAGTGATCTTCTCTACTTTTTAGCTCTGGATACAGTTGGAGATTGACATGTATCTATTTGACCACTTGTGCAATCATCCCAGATGTTGTCAAGTAATCCAAATCTATTTGCAGTAAACAGATGTCTCTGGACCTGTGGATGTTGCTTCCTTCCTTCTGGCTTGCTCCCCCTAGGCATGGGCTTCCTTTGTGCCTTTGAATTTAAAGGATTGTACATACAATCTTTTGCACAATGCCCATACCTGTTACAACACCAAAACTGACCCACAAATCTTGACCTTTTCAGTCCTTCTGATTGCTGGGTACTTTTCTTGACAGGTTTTGTTGTTCCAGGAGAGATCTGCTTCTTCATTTTCTTCATCCATACTTGTATGGAATTATTTTTCCATCCTGCACTTTTTGTGGAAACACAATTAGAAGAATCAGTACAAGATTGGATGGATGGTACCTTCTTTTTAGAAGTTGTTGCACTTTCACTAGAGGATGTCTTTCTTTTAGAATCATCCTTCTCAATGCATACTTGTGTAGCAACATTTCTTCTTACAGCTGACTGGGAGGATTCGGCTTTGGGTGATTGCAGATTTGTCAATATCACCTCTAGTTCTAAACACTTCATGTTGAGGGAGTTCATCTCATCCTCAACTGTTCTTGCCTTCCTTCCCATTTCTCTTCCAGCTGTTTTATCTGGTCATCATTCACCTGCTTCATTTCAAGCAATGAGTTGTCAAGCTCCTTCACCATTTTGACTTTGTCTTCAATTTGAGCATCTCTGACAATCATTGAAACTTTGTGCCTCTTCTCCAGTGCATGGTAAACATCATTGATTATTATTTTAAAGAATTCTTTCTCAGAAAGGCTTCTTTTCAATTCTTCAGCAGTATCTTCATATCTTTCATTGCAAAGGGAAATAGTTTCATCTTTGGCCTTCACCAGCTTTCTGAGAGTGTTGGTTATGCCAACCCTTTTAGCCAGCTGATCTTCCATTTCATTGGCTTCTTCTTCTAACTGTGATTTTTCTTCTTGAAGATCAAGGATGACTGTAGCTATAAACATTGCCACTTCTTTGGGGACTGTCTTCTGAAGATATTCGATTGCACTTTGAAGATCTTTCATTGTTTCAACTTCATCACAGCTAGGACAGGATTTCTTCATCTTCGTGGCCTGTTTCTTCTTTCTATTTTTCTGAGTCTTGGCAGATATCTCCATTTGAGGCTGGTCGCTTGTTTCCTCAAATCTGCACTTCATAAAGACTCCCTTGGATCTTTTAGAGGTAACCTCGCTCTGATACCAATTGAAGTGCCCAGATCAGTGTGAATCACTGAGAGGGGGAGGGGGTGAATCAGTGATCCCTTAAAACTTTTTACTAATTGATTCTTATCAATTAAACCTCTATGGATGGTTAAAGCCTCGATCCACTCATATTGTATCTCTCAACCTTTCCTGAATGATGAAGTAATGAAAAGGCACAGGACACAAGGATTTACAAGGTTCGGCACCAAAGGCCTACATCCTTTCCATGATCTCCTAGCATGGATTCTCCCATTATAACTCGTTAGAATTACAATGGTCGATACAGCTTCCCACCGTATCTCTCCTGAGTCCCAGAGGAGGGTCTTTATACTGGGTCCCACAGTGTTACCAGAGTCCCACTGGCCTGCTCCAGAATCCCACTGGAGACTTCCTCCACCCTGAGTCTCACAGGGGTCTTCTCCTGGCTGCTCGAGTCACACGAGTAGCTCTTCTTCTTGTTCAGATCTTCTAGTATCTTCAGCAGCCTGGGATAAAGACTGCTGGCCTTGCTCTGTACCTCTGATCACTTGTGGTGAACAGGTCTTCTCGTCTTGCTCGGGCTTTATCACCTTCTTCTAAGGATGACCCGGCTTCTCTCCAACTACTGAATACTCAGACAAATAATATCTTTAACTTCAGTCTGGTCCAGTCTCAGTTCAACTCTACTTCATGCACTGAGTGCATGGCAACTCTGCATCCTCAGGAACTGACTGCATGGTCTTCTCAAATCTTCAAGAACCTCCTGGTCTTGGTCAACTCAAATGCACACCACTGATTTATCTTTGTTCACGTGTGCACGTGCATGCATGCATGCATGAACTCTCCTCTTTCTCTTCTTGGTGCAGTAAACCCACAAAGGGTGTAACACTTTAAGCACACACCTTCTTCCTCCTTCACACACTTTATACAATTTGTTTACACACTTAGAGTGTGTTCTACTTTAGTGTGGGTCACTCCTTATTTCTTCTAAGTGTATACACACTTCTTAGTGCACACACTTAGGTTCGGCCTCCTTATCTCATTGCACACAAAACTTCTTCACTTTGGCAAACACTTGAGCTTGGCCTACTTCACTTTCAAAGCACACACACTTCCTTGTTCTTTTAATTTCCTTGAAAGTGTGCACTCCTCTTATGCACCCACTTGGTACTCCATTTTGCACACACAAGGGCTACGGCCTCCACTTGTATTTTTCTTTTGCACAAACTTCCTCTCGGCCTTCAACTTTTACTTTGCACACACAAGAGGCAAAGCCTCGGCTCTTCTTGCTTTGCACAGCTACTTCCCGTAGGGTGTTTTCACTTGGCACACACACAAGATATGCCTCGGCCTCCTCTTGCACACACCCGAATACCAACACAAGGGCTATGGCCTCCTCCTTTTCTTTTTGCACAAAAGCTCGGCCTTCTCAATGTTCACACACGAGGCACTGCCTCGGTCTTCACCTAGCCTTCGGGCGCGCAAGGTGCACGGCACAGGGGCGCGCAAGACCTCGGGTGTGCAAGGTGCAACACCTCGGGCGCGCAGGGTGTCAAGCACCTCGGCCACACAAGCTTCTCCTGCCGCGCAAGTATGCGGGCAGGGAGAGCTCTTCCTGTCGCACAAGTGATGCGCGCATGGAACTACTTCCCTTCACCTCTTTCGCGCAAGGGGTGCGCGAAAGGAACTCCTTCGGGCCTCGGGTGGCACCGGGACAAACTGTCGCGCAAATGGGATGCGCGGGGCTCAAATCTTCGCAAAGCATAGGGTGCTCGCGGGACACTCTCGAGTTTTTTTTTTCAGCAAGCAAAAACGAGAGATCAGCCTCTCTTTTTATAGGCAGTGGTGAGGCGGTGCATCCGCGTGAGAAATATTTGATCTCCCGAAGATTTCGGATCTTCAAAATCTTCCAAATCTTGATTTCCTCTCTGTTCAAACGCGGGTTCTTTTATTTTCCCTTTCTTTACGTGCATGTGACTGAAACCGCATGCATGGCCTCTGTTTGGCCCATCCCATGCAAAGGCATAGACCATTCATAGGCTCGGCAGATTCTCTTGCCTCGGCCGCAACCGAAATCTTCCGTATATTGCATGCAGGCTCATTTTAAACCATGGACGAGTTCCATAGGGCCAGACGTTCTCATTGGACCCTTCAGCTTGATCAAAGGTGGGCGGGAACTCGATTTGGCTTGCTCGGAGGGCGCCTGGTTCGTTGGTGGCCGCGAGAATGCGCGGGGAGGCCTCAGCCGAGCTCGGGGTTGAAGACGGTCTCGCAGCCGTTGGATCGGCGATTCAATTGATCTCGGACGGCCTGGATCAGATCATCTCGCCGCGGATCAGATGTGCAGCTCGGATCTGGAGCGTGATTGATCGTGCGGCCAGGATCGCTCCGCGGAAATTTTTCCGCGTCCCACATCGAAACCTCTCGCGGTTTATCCGCGCTTTATCAATATGCCGCTGCCATCCAACGCTCAGTTGCACTTCTCCCCTCTCGGTGCCACCCCGCACCGAGTTCTCTTAGCGGGCGCGCTCTTGCGCCCACCTCTGCCACTCGGGCGCGCCACTGGCGCCCACTATGCACACACGGGCGCGCTATGCGCCCACCATGCGCTCCTCCGGGCGTGCCCCAGCGCCTCTGCGGTGTCTTGGGTGCGCCCTGCCGCCCTGGGCTCGCCCCACGGGTTCCCCCTTGGGCGTGGCGCCTTAGGCCCACATGTGCCTTGGGGTTGAACCCTCAAGGTTTTCACGGGCTGGCCAATTTTTTGGCTAAGTAACGAATAAGACTGTCAAAAACAAAGTCCTCCATGAAAAATGCCAATTCTAAATGCCAAGACATCTTCCTCTAAGCCATTCTTCTTCTACATTTATATTCTTCTTCTTCATTAGAATTCCTCCATTCTTCTTAAACAAATAATCTTCACTTAGGAGGGAATTACCGAAGGTTCTTCATCAACCGAGCTCTGGAATCACACAAAATTCTTCAATGTGCTTCATTGATCGAATCAGAGATCAATTGGATCTTCTTCTAATTCTCATGCACTAAGTGATAGTGCATGGACTTCTTCAGCTCACTTCATCCACTTAGGAGGTGTGGATGGATCATCTTCCTCTCATCATGCATTGTCAATACAATGCATGGTCTTCTAACTTTGTTGTGACTTTGTATCCAGTTGATACAAGTTCTTGGAACTTAAAGAGCAGCTCAACAATCGTCAGATATCCTAGAGAATGTTTCAACCACATCTCCTATGCCACTCAGTGAATCTCCTAAGTGACATGCATCTTAATACCATGGCCATTCTCCTTTCGTTACCAACACCATCACAACCTTTGGCATTCACATCTTGACAACTCTTGACATCCATTCATTCTAAGACAACATCATGCCTCATTGACAACAAATGCAACACAGTGCACTTCACAATATGAATTTTTCAATTGTTAGTGTAATTTTATTGTCCTTATAATATTAATTTGTATTCTAAATTACTATATTTACCTTTAAACATGTTAAATAAAAATTATTGTAGATAATATTCATAACATCCAACAAAAAATTATTCTATTATCATAATATGTACATAATGATTTCAAATATTAAATATATTATTCAACATTATATAATCATAAGTTATAGTAATTAAATTAAAATCAATCTCATTGAGGGAATGAGAAAATGAGTTATTAAATTGTAAAAACCATCAAAACATTAACATGTGTTAATATTGAGTTTTAACTTGAAATTACACCCAATGACCAATATTTTTTTAAGATATAAAAAATGACTCTAATAATAATAAATAACTGATTAAAAGGATAATCTATCTTTATAAATAAATACGATGAAAAATGAGTTTTGAATTAAAGTACATTATTTTTCACTATTCATGAAAATATTAATGATATCATAAAAATTTGAAAAAGATTAGAAAAATAATTTTATATTCACCTATTACACATAAGAAGTTTATTTTATAAAAGTTTCAAAAAAATAGTTTTAAAATGGGTTTTCTATCAAAATGTTCAAAAAACGACATTTTTTTAAAATACTTATTTTATCCAAAAAAATTGATTTTTTTTATATATAATATATATATTTTATATTATATAAATTTTAATAACTATATTAAATATATTAAATATATATCTCATTAATAAATTTTATCTTGATATAATTTATTGTTTTATAAACTCAGTTATAATCAGTCTTGCGTGAAATAAATTCTATCAAAATAACTAGGTATTCAATGTAACAAAGCCAATCATATTCTTATCTATACTACAAGCTATACTGGTGTTACATATATCACAAGATTATCATATTGTAGTACACAACACAAGACATCATATAAATTAATATAAATCATAAAAATACTGGTTTGTTACATTCTACACCCCTTAAAATGTATTCTTCCCTCGAAATTATTCTATTTAATAAAAGGATTAATACTTGAATGATTCATTAATTGAAACCGAAATTATAAAAATGAATTCTCAAACATCATTTAAAAATGATATTATGAAAACAATATTTTCCCAAAGTACATCATAATTATTTATCTACGTAGGATATCAGAGGCAATGAATTGGGTGTGGAGGAAAAGTGTAAATAGTTATAGACATTGATATAGATTACTAATAAAAAATTGGGTTATCTATACAATGCTAAAAATCATAACACCATAAAGTAAACATGAATGAATGATATCATTGATATCACCAAAAATTATTATAATAGTACACCCTTTTACACATGAAATTTTTTCCTAATGTTGATGAATTTTCATGAGAAGATATAATTACATGATTTAATCATAATATCATGGTTTATGATGCCTTAAACAATTTCCATTTCTCCTCATATTAAAATAAATGATGTTTTATTTTTTTTACAGATCGTTTGCTTCATAAATTGAATGATATTTCATTATATCTATCTTAACAATAAGTGTATAAAAAGATATCAAATATTATAAATTCCTCCTATAGTGAGATAATACTTTAATCTCACAGGTATCATAATGTGATTATCATATACTATCCATAATTGGATAATCATATAATCATTATGATTGTATAAAATCATGACCCTTTTGAATGAGGCACAGTAACTGGTCTTAACATTTATCCCCCATATATAATTACGTATCTCTTCTTGGTATCATCGTGAACATGTGATAACCTTAATCTTTAATTATATTGATTCATGGCAATATACAGAATTACAATATAAAATTATTAAATACATTCATGTTTACATATTCCGAATCATATTGGATATATTCCTTATATCCCAGATGGACATATACATAATTTTAGGTGACATAACCATTTTATTGAAAAATCGATAATTATTTCCCAATAAACTAGTATCATCCAACTAAATTACTCAATTCCAACATATCATTACCCAAATATCATTATCTTAACATAAGGGACATATTAAGGATATCAGTCCCTTAAACATGTGTTCTCTAAGTATTCCACCATACCCTTAAATCAATTTTCTAGTTCTATATAACTATTTAACATATCCTTTCAAATCCATCAATGAAAACATATAATAAAAATATATATAATCATTGAATTCTAGAAAATATAGACATCAATCATAGATCTTTATTCAAACCCCATTACCCAGTCTTCATTATTTAATTCATAACAAAAATATGAAATTTTTATTATCATTTATGGTTCCCCACCAATAATATAATCAGGCTTTTTATGTTTAATGAAAATATGTAGACGGATTATCTCATACCATTTACATTTCATTTTCAATATTTTTATCCATATTTGTATAACTAATAAATATACCCCATTCTTGATTATATTCATGATATTTCCACATAGGATATATAATGCACATTCTTTCCACTCCTGGCTATTAAATATTACCATAATTAAATGTGTGATAAATATATAACATTGATTAAAACACATAAGTAAAGGAAATTATTTATAATATTTCTATATATTGTATCTTAGGTTTAATCCTAGGTTAATAATGATTATAAAAAATACTCTAGTATTGGAAGCTATATATAAACATATCATTAGGACATCGATAGACATATTCGTAGAAATATCTTAAGGGATCTAACTAATGTTTTTACATCATAGTTTCCATATGATAATTAAAAATTAAAAATTATTCCAATAGTAAAGACCCATGATTGACATATATGGAAATTGAATTAATTTTATAAAATACAGAACACATTAAACAAACATATGACCAAAAATTGTATTAGTTTAGTTCCATTAAAACATGGATCACATTATTCTAATTCTGTGAATGATCACAAACATCTCTAATAAAGATCGTCACCTTCATTTTTCATACAAAAACACATTCATTATATCCAAGGGAAAATAAAACATATTTAATGGGTGATCTCAAATGCTCAATATGGGTAAGCATTGAAAATAAAAAATAAAAAATAATAATAAGAATTTATAAACATGAACTTAACTATTGACAATCATACTATGTGTAAAAAATTGCTAAATACTGAGTCATGAAATAAATATTAGTATTTTATAAGGAAAATATAATTAAGGAACACAAACTTGGATAAAATATCATTGAAGAAGCATGGTATTGTTAAAACCACATAATCATTGAAAATCAATTCAATATTAAACATGGTTCATTTCAAATATCATCATAGAGAAGAAATTCCTTTACTGAACTGAGTATACTCCCCATTCCAACCATGTTTTACTCAACGAGGTTTACTTTTTTTTCTAGCCATTTATTATTAAATGATATTTACTTTCTGTTCTATTCATTTCTAAGCCATGAAATATAAATCACTACCCAGTATATTAGAGGTAGATATATTTCCCACACATCTCATAATTAAATCATTATTACGTGTTCCACAAAAATCACACCATATTTAATTAATTCCATATAAGTTAAAATACATTCATCTCATACTTATTTGGAAAATTAAAAATGTACCTTCAGTAGGAAACAAAAGAAATATTCCTTTCAAATGGTGTAGTAAAATGTATAAAATTCATAAAAATGACTTTAAACATCCTTAGGAGACTAGAAAACATTTTATGATTTTTTTATAAAACATGGACATGGATGGTAAATATACCCCATTAAATAATTTATTATAAACAATATTAGATACAAACATTTATGAGAATCATAAACACCACTAAAAATAAATAGGGTTGTATAAGTAATATGTCCTCCACAAATGAAATTGAAACAAAATAAACACTTAACATAGATCCAATATCATTTCAATATATCCACATCTCATGTATTATTATTTAAATAATTTGATTTATTTATTCTATAATCATTTTTATTTTTATTATATCATATATGATCATATTAACATATTTTTGTTTGTTTTATTTCATTGTTACTGGTTATTTGGTTAATAACAACATTATTTTATTATGCATGTTTTGTTGAATAAGATCTTGTTATTCTTCCATGACCATTGTTATATCATTAAAAAATTATAATAGTATAACATATAATGTATTTATTCATTCTTTATATTTATATAATCATTATTTAATAGATATCTAGTAGAATGAATTGAATAACATCGTGGAGACAGTAGGTTGTACATACTCATAAATGACAATATCATTCAGATAATTATGAAATGGTATGGATGTGGATAGTATATATGTTGTCAAATAATCACTATTATGTTTTAACAGTCATATATAGTTTTTATTTCCTTCATTATATCTATCCATGTAATGTCATGATGCAAAACATATTATTCCACGGTGTGGAGACAATAATCCAAACGTATGTACGTAGGGTGGTTTGGTTTTTTGTACGATGGATAATAGATAGAATATGGTTGTTAGATATTTATAATAAAACATATTTACATATTTGGAACGGGATTTTTGTACTTTATAATGTAAACAAATCATGAATACAAATTAGAAGGAGAAATACTGTGAAAAAAAATCAATTGGTATAGTATATTACATCTTCATCGACGTTCTCCCTCTAGATCTCTTCATAGCAAACTAAAGTTGGCCTTTGGAGAAGACAAGAGCCTATAGAATATTGAAATGGATGAATATAAGAGAAATGGATGTGGGATGACAAATATTTATGTATAAAATGTTATTAAAATATGTTTGTGAAGGGTTTTATTTTTATAATTGAGGGGAGGGGAACTTTATGGGATCTAAAAATAATAATTTATAATAAAATAATACACCATTAAAAAACCATAAAAATGTACATATTTAGATTATTTGATAATTTAATATTGTAATCTCATAAAAAAAAATTTAGACCTGTTTTGATTTCTTTTAAAACCTTATCATTTCATTTTACACTCAATAATTCTCTTTCAATTTTAACTACAATGATAAATTTTTCAATATTAACATGTAGTAATTTTTACTTATTTTATGATAATTAGAAATTTTCTGAAAAATATTGAATATTTTATAGTAATATATAATTATTTTTTATTTTATAATTTAATTTATTATTTTTATATAATTTAAAAAGACATTATTTAGACAAAATGTCCATAGTGTCAATTTTGGTGCTATTTGACACTATTTAGTTAATAGATTTTCAAAAATATCATGATAATAAATTATTCTCAAACCAAATATTTTATTATATCTCAAATGAATAAATATCACCTATAAAATTTGTTGGATATATTAATTATCTCAATTTTTTTTTTGATTTTAGTTAATTTAATAACAGAAATTTGATATTTCCATTAATATAGTAATTAATACATCAGTTTTGTGTAATTAAATAATAAACCTATTTTAGGGTAAAAACTAGAAATGAAATACTATAATGAAAATAAAAATAATATATTTCAAAATAATACTTGTAGTATGATATATATTTTGGAAAACTCATCATTAAAAATGTTCTCATTAATAGAACATGAATGTGACAATTTAAACATATCTTTAAAAAAATATCAGTTCCATAATCTATTATATAAGGACATAATGGTCATTAACTCAACCCATGGATGATTATGGTCCATATATACTCTAACAATAAAAATTTTTCAAGAGTTTTTTTCATTATATGGTTATTATTATTTTAATAAAAAATAGTTTATTTATTTATTGACAATTAATTAATTTCGTCATCATGAATATGTAATCCATTGAAGTAAATAATTAATCTCTAAAAATTATAAATATCCTATCAAAATGTAGTTAATTAAATTAGATTTTATGAGAGTATTTATATTCAATGTTTTATAACTTTTATCACTATATTAAAATTATTATACTTATAAGAAATAAGAGTGTGAAATTATGTCACTTTCATGTCACATTGTTTTTTTTATAATAACTATAGCATTATCAGGGATAATATTCCATTAAATGAGTCAATAACGATCCTTATTTGATAAGAGTGAAGGGTTACTCATCCAATAATATTTTGGAAGGTGTTAGTGTAATTTTATTATCCTTATCATATTAATATGTTACAATAATTACATGATTTACCTTTAAGAGTGTTAAATAAAATTTATCGTTGTTTCTATTCATAATATCCCAAAAATAAAATTAACATATTAATATAATTTATACCCACTGATTCCTAATATCAAATAAATTTTTTAAATTTTTAAACACATAAGTTATAATAATTAAATTAAAATTAATCGAGTTGGGGGAACAATTAAATGGGTTATTAAAATTTAATAACCATAAAAAGATTGACATCTGTTTAAATTAAATATAAATATCAAATTATGTCCAATGAAAAAAATGGATTAAATGATAATATCGTAATATAATTATACATAAAACCAATCAAAATGAATATTTTTCAATATTCATAAATTATTGGAAGAATCATTTTTGAATAAAAATGTAGAATATTTAATTATTCATTAAAATATTAATGTTCTTAGAAAAATTCAATAAAAAAATAAAAAAACTAATTTTCTATGTCATTAGAAAAATAAGAAGTCTATTTTCCCTAATAGAACATATAATATGGTCAAAACTAGTTTTAAACTGTGTTCCCCATCCAAAAGAGGAAAATTTCATTTTTTATAAAAATATTCTTTGATCTGAGATATTGATTTTGTGCTTATATATTTCCTAGAAAACATATAAAATGACTTTACAACATTATGTTGATTTTATAAGATAAATATTTCCTTAAAAAATCTATTATGATATATTTTATTATTTTCTAAAGTCTATGAAACTCGGTCTTTCATTATGTAAAATCTATCGAAATATCTATTAATTTTGTGTAACACAATTCAAGCATAGTGTTTCTTCTACCGCAAACAATGATTTTGTTTTGTATAAAAGAATTTTATCATTGTGTATCCTAAAACAGAATACATCAATAAAATTATTTTACCAAATAAAAATCTTGGGGGGTTACATTCTACACCCCTAAATAATAATTTCTCCCTCAAAATTATTCTTGGTTATAAAAGGAATAATACTTGATAGTTTATTTCATAAAAACCCAAATTTTAAATAGAAGTTTAAATAATCCATTTAAAAGGAATAGTTGGAAAATAATATTTTCCCAATTTAAATAATAATTATGTCTCTATAAAGGAGAACATAGGTAATGATTTGCGCATTGAGGAAAAGAAAAAATAATCATACAGATTGATAAATGTTACTTATCACAAAAAGTTGGTTATCTGGATAAATTTAGCAATTAAATAAACCAGAGATGAAATAATAACTAATGCTGTAATTTATATCATAAAAAATGATGGTAATAGAACACCCTTTTACATCACGATCCATTTTCCAATTATTAATTAATTTTCAAGAGAGGATAGAAAAACCTGATTTTTACATAATCTCACTCTTTGTCGTGACTTAAATAATTTTCACATAATCAGTTATTTAGTTAAATGATGTTATATTTTTTAGAATATTATTTTATCGATAAATAAAATGACAGGTCATTCTATATATATCAACAAAAATAAAAGCATATGTTATCAAATATGACTATGTGCTCTTATATTGAGATAATAAATTAATATAACAAGAATCATATGGAGGTTAACAAGTATTATACAGAAATGTATATCCTTAAAATTATTTTTAATTCTATAAAAACATCTCTTTTAGAATGAGGTACACAAAATCAACTTAACATTTCCCCCCATATATCTTAAGGTATCTATTGTTGGTCACATATAGAACTTGTGATCACCTTGGTTATATATTCTCTTGAGTCATGGTAATAACCTAAAATACCATATATACTTATAGAAAACATGTCTGTTTCTTTATTTTGTTACTTATCAGATATAATACATAATTCCCAACATGTTATATACATCCCCTACGATATCACAACACTTATGATAACAAATCCATAATTAGTTACAACGAATATAGAATCATCCAATTTACTTATTCATATCCAACATATCATTATCCAAATAACATTATTATAACATATGGTACATATTAAGGGTTATCCCTCACTTAATAATGTGTTTTCCATGTATTTCACATTACCCTTAACTAGCATTCCTAGCTCCATAGAATTATTCAACATATCCTTTCAATTCCTTAATGCAAAAAATTATACTGTAAAAACATATTGAATTATGAAATATATACAATTAAATGGTTCATGTTTATTATTAAATAATTAATCATGCTTTGTTAATTTTTCTTACAGGGAATATAAAATGTGTATTATGTTTTCCCAACAATAATCTAATCATGCTTCATTTGATTAAGGTAAAAAATATGGATAGATCATATCATTCCTTTAACATTTTATTCGAAGTCTCTTTATCCATAGTTGTGTAACCAATACACATACCACCATCCTGATTCTCTTTATTAGATACCCACTTCTGAAATATAATGCCTCAAATTTTCATATCTTTCTATTGACTATGAAAAAATAATCAATATGTGAGAAATATATATCAGAGATCAAAAACACATAAGAAAGTGATATTACATATAATATTTTAATCTATGATATCATAAGTTTATCTCTATGTTATTTTTGATTATCACAAAAACTCTAGGATTGGAACCTGTATGAAGACATATTATTGTAACATCACTATTATATCTATAGAAATGTATCTAGGGATATCACTAATGTTTTAAAATCCAGGTCTCTATAGGATAAAAAACACTCACTCTTATTCCTACTATAGAGGCCCAGGCATGTTGTACATGGAAATTACATCAATTTCGTGGAATACTTTAATAAATTATAAAAATTTACTCTCATAGACCATATTAGTTTAGGGCCTTTGTAATAGTGTAACACATTCTACTAATTTGGTGAAATATAATTTTTATTTCTCATAAAGATCTAAACCTTTATTTTTTCATCCTAAAACCTTTCTATATATCCCATGGAAAAGAAAACATATGAAATGGGTGAACTCAAATGCAAAATAAGGGTAAATATGTAAAATATAAATCAAAACACAAACATATGAATGTAAAATCATGAACATAAATTTTGAAAATCATACCATGTAAACAAATATCAAAATTTTGATTCATGAGGAAACTATTATTAGTTCACATGGTCTAAATCATTAAGGACCAAAAACTATGATAAAATATTATTGGAATGAATAAGAAATTTTGTAAAACACATAAGTATTGAAAATCATGTCCATATTTTTGTAGGGTAATTTCGAATACAATTATAGCAGACGATTCCTCTTACTAAATCGTGTTCATTCCTTATTCCATCCATGTATTAGTGAATTAGATTGACATGTCATTCTATCCCTGTATTACTAAACATGATTTACATCCATTCTATTCCTATTTAAATCATGGCTTATAAATATTTACCCTATATATTGGACGATGATAAATCTCCCACCCACCTCATAATGAAATTATTCTTATGTGTTCCACAAAAACTTAAATCAATTGGCATAGGATAACTCAATGGAATAAAATGGGTTTTATAATCATCACTCCATCAAAACTTGTCCTATATAAAAAATGGATTTCATAATTAGACATACATAATAATAATAATCAAACCATAGTAATAAAGTTTATATTATTATTGAAACATATAATTAATAAATAATTTCATATATAGAATATAATTTAAAAAAAACTGAAATTAATTTTTGGCAAAAATATCTTTTCTTCTTCAAAACGGATTATTTTTTGTAAAACACCGTGCAATTTTAAAAGGAAAAATTTTATTTTAAAAGAAGCTTTAAATTTTAAAGGGATAATTCCAGGAAATAAGGAATCATGAAAGCATAAAAATCCATTCATTTAATATTTTTTATAAAAACATTCTTCTAGTACATTTGTTGGGAAAATCAGGAAGTACCTCATTTGAAACGTGAAAGAAAGATTTCATTCAAACCATTTAGTAAAAATTCCATATGGGTGAAAATTTATTTAAATATCTATATAATAATAATAAATCATTAAATGAAAAAGTCATTATAAAACATGTTCTTTGAGGATTAATATACCCCTGTAAATACTTATATATATATAATCTCTGATAAAAATCGGAATATAAAATTATCCCATACCGATTAAATTTCAATAGAATTGTTTACCTCATAAAACATTATTTTAATATTTTAATTATCATAATAAGAATAATAAAAACATTCATGGGAATCCAAATAACTAATCAAATGTAATATTTTGTGTATGTGGTATATGTCACACAGAAATAAATGTGAAACCAAATATTCTATTAACTTAGGTATGATATCATTTTTACATACCCAAACATAATGTATAGTATTTAAAAATAATTTGAATAACTTATTTCATAATAATATTTAATTTTATCATATCATATATGACGATATTATCATCCTTTTGTATGTAACATTTCATTGTTAATAGTTTTTCGGGTATTAACTACTTTATGTTCTTATGAATGTTTTGTCGAATATGTTCTGTTATTCCTTTTTTAGGTAATATTAATTTCATTAAAAATGATATTTAGATAATATATACCATTTTTATTAATTATGTACATTTATATAATCAGGTATTAATTTGTTATGTTGTAGAATGAACAACATTCAATCATAGATACTGTTGGTCGTACGTATTCACAAGAGACGATATCATTCCGATAATTGCTAAATTGTATGGAAGTGGGTGGTATATAATGTATTAAATAATCCATATCAAGTTATAATAATCATATATAGTTATTATTTCCATCATTATATACATCCATGTAAGGTGGTGGTGAAAATAGATTACACCATAGTGTAGAGACATTAAGTCTTACGTACACACACTCTAAGATTTAGTTATTCATATGATGGATAGAGGGTGGAATATCGTAGTTTTATAATTATAATAAAATCTATGTGTATAAATCATTCTATATTTATTAATTTATAATCGAAACAAATTATTAAGAGGAAGTGTAATAAGAAAAAAATAGGAAGGATTGGTAGGTGTGATTACCTATTCTTGGAGATGCTCCCTCTAGATAACCTCTTAAAGAACGAGAGTTGATCTTATAAAAATACCATAACCTATATAATATTACTATGGATGATGACATGGAAATATATTTAGTGATTTCTGTGCATAAAGGATCAATGTGAAGTGAATACGTGAGGATGGAGGTTCCCTTTTATAATTGAGGTGATACACACTTTTATGATATCTAGAAATATTAATTTATAATAAAATAAAACCCCATACAAAACTACTAAAATTTTAAATTTTAGAATACTGAATGAGATAAGGTTGTAATCATATGAACCAAAAAATTTTAGGAATTACTTGATTTTATATTAAACCATATCACTTGGCTTTTCCAATAGCTAATCTCTTTTATTTTTTACAAAGGTAAAAAATTGTTCAATATTAAAATAGTGTAATTTTTAGTAATTTCATGCCAATTAGACAATAAATGAAAAATAGAGATCATTTTAGATTAATAACTAATTATTATATATTTTTTAAAATATTATATTTTTTTAAAAAAATTAGTAAAACATTATTCTGTCAAAATATCAATACTGCCAATTTAGAAAGTATTCATTTAATGGGTTTCAAAAAATATCCAGATAAGATATTAACCTAAAACTTAAAATTTTATTTTATATATGGTTTCACTGTTATCTTATTTTTTTCTATATCTTAATTATCCAATGTTATATTTATTTTGAATTTTTATTAACATTAAAATAATATATCCATTAGTAATATAATTACTACATCATTTTTGTGCAATTATTTAATATACATGTTGGGTAAAAATTAAATATAAAACACTATAATAAATATAAATATAACATATTTTAGAACAATTCTTGTAGTTGATTATATCTTCTGTAAAATCCTTCATTAAAAATGTAATACTTATTAAAAAATGAATGTGGCATGTTTAAGAGAACTTTAAATAAAACTATTTAAGTTCCATAATATCTTCTATAAGGATAAAAATCTCCAATGACTCAACCCATGGATAATTATAGAAGAGATATACTCAAATAATATGATTCTGTCAACTGTTTGTGAATTTTAATGGTTATTGTCATATTAATGAAAATTAGTCTTCTTATTTTTCATCCAGTAAATAATTTTTTCACCATCAATATATAAAATATTAAGGTAATTATATAACATCTAGAAATTATAAATATATTACCATCATGTAGATAATTTCATAATATTTTTAGGATACATTTTATCAATGATTTATCATGTTGGTCACTATATTAAAATTACTAGACATATAAGAAATAATAGGGTGAAATTCTATCACTTTCATGGCACATTCTTTATTTTAATAATAATTATATCATTTTCAGGGTAAAAAGTCCATTAAATGATTCAATGCTTATCATAAGGTTTAAAGGGTATATGGTTACTCATCCAGTAGTATTCTGGAAGGTGTTTGGGTAGTTGTATTTTCCTTAAGATATTAATTTTTACATAAATTACCTAATTTAGCTTTGACTGAGTTAAATAAAATGTACCATAATTACTATTCATAATATCCAAAAAAATAAATTAAACTGTTAACATAATTTGGAACCAATTATTCAAAATATGGAATACATTTTTCAAAAATTTGAAACACATATGCTTCCATTATTTAATATTAATTTATGCCTAAAAGGGAATGAGAAAATGGGTTTGTTAAAAATTAAAAAACATCAAACGACTGACATGTGTTTATACCAAATTTATATGTGAATTTACTTTTAATTTCCAAAATTGGTTTAAATAATTAAATATAATCTAATTATTCATTAATTAAAATTAAAATTATAATATAAAAATATAAATAAATTCAATGAAAATGTATTACCGAATTAAAATACAGTTTATTTCACTATTAATTAAAATATGAAAGTTATCAAAAAATACAACACATTTATCCAAAATAAATATTTTGATCTTTATAAAAAATAAGAAGTATATTTCTATAAATTGAACATATAATTTTGTGAAAAATATTTTTAATATGGTTTATCCATCAAAAGGGAGTACAACTACATTTTTTGATAAATACATCTTTTTCTACAAAAACCTGATTTTGTTCTTATATCGTGACTATGAAACATATAAGATGAATTTTAAACATTATATTGAATATAATAAATTTATATTTAATTTATATAATGTATTAATAGTGATTATATTTTTTTATAAAAATGATTAAACTCAGTCTTCTGTGAAATGAGTTCTATCAAAATAACAAGAAAGTCTACGTAACACAATCCTAATATAGTGTTTCTTCTACCAAAATCCAAGTTAGTGATGCGTATAGTGAAATATTATATTGCTGTAGTATATAAAACAATACATCAATGAAATTAATCTTCCTCATAAAAATATTGGGTTGTTACAAAATGGCTTCTGGTTGATGTGAAATCATGAGACAACCATAACTATATTTTTTTGAAATATAGGAAATGATGTGATATGAAAAAACAATTTAAAAAAGTTATTTTGGAAATATCAAGAAAAAAACACATCACGTTAAAAATAAATTAAAATATTTACTCATCTTTTTTCATTTTCAACTATATAATCTTATATTAAATATATATGTTTCTATATTCAAATTTTTTCACAATATATAATATTTTTTATGGTAAAATGTATCATGTTTGATTAAAAATATAACAAATTTTATGTGAATAATTGTAAATATAATGTATAAAATTTTTCATTCTCAATTATTTTCTTAAATGTTCTAGTTTTCATTATTGGTGGAAGATGCTAGATGTAGAAAAGAGGTTTAATGTTCATGTTCACCGCATTATTTAGACACCAAACATTACGATTATTTGTTTTCATGGTAAGATTAAATTTTATTAATTATTCTCCCTTAATTCTAATTTATTATGTGTAGTTTTAAATTTTTTTCCATTTTGGTAATAGTTTGATTCATGATATGGTCAGTTTCAATTGATGATAAGATGTGAATATAAATACATGCATTTGAGGACATGAAAAAGATATATACAAGGCATTATATGTTGTTGGACATATTGTATTGGTATATTGAGAGATGTAGGTGTCGACTTAGATTGACCTCATTATTGGAATCCACCTGTTTTAATCATCACAGATCATGATTAGACTTTTCTAATTATGATTAACTATATTTCATTATGTTTAATTTTGTTTATTTATAATATTAATATATTCTATTGAGTATTAATTGATAAAATAGGATGAAAATATTTTACTAAGTATGAGTATCTAGTCAGTGGAATCATAGTCATTGGTCTCAACATTTAGTCAGAAAATCAGCAAAGTCTGGGTCACCATTGTAGTGACACTACTCAGTCTAAAAATCAGTAAAGTATGAGACACCACTATTTCGATCTACTAGTCTAGAATATTTAAAAAGGACAAGACACTATTGATATTATAAAGACGCCATTCCTACATGTTATGAATTATCACAAAGAACCAAACACTCTTTCTTGATTTCCTCAATGTCAATGACATCGTTCTTTTGACACTGGTCCAAATTTTCACAATGTATAAAAGAACACTCCTAAGACATCGGTCTCAAAACACCGTTTTTCATGAAAGGATGATTATCCACATTTGAGTCATCACTATTGTGTCATGGATCATTTGACATCATTCCATTCTTATTTATTTCATCATTTATCATTTAAATTAAAAAATTATTAATAATGGTCATATTTGTTTTGTTTAATTAAACTAATATTATTAATGACCTTTTGTACCCTTTCTAGTAGAAAATACTAGGTATGATGTACCTTCACATGATAGAGATCATGCTCCCTATTAGTCCATAGAATAAATCATTATAATAAATAATAGATATGTATTAACAGATTGATATATGGGGGTGTGACATACAATATAAAAACAAGTATGTGAGAACAGAAACATGTCAATCTAACATGATATGAAAATGAAAGAATTTTTTTGTGATCTAATTAGTTCTAGAATCCTTGTAGAAACAAAAAAATAGAATTTTTTTAAGAATATCCTTACTAGAAACCAGATCACAGAGTATCAATGAAACTCTATTTTTTGTGACTATTTTATAGAAGTGGACCTCAACATCTCATCTTCTAGATCTACAAAGTCCAGAATCATAAAGCACATCACTCAAAGAATTTTAAACCCTGCCTCATTATTTCTACTATGTTGTGAATAATTTTAATACTTTTTGAGAATTGTGTGTATCTATATAAAAAACTCAAAGTATCTCCTAAGATAATATCATGGATATAAAATACCCTCAGTCTCTTAACATTTTACAACTTTCTTCTCCAACATATAACTATAGAAGATGTCTTTTTGTGATATGCTTATATTTTTCATCCAATGTAAAAATGTGGTAGAGTTATTATTGATCTGGAAAGCCTTATGTGATATTTTGAACCAGGATAATGTGTTTGGATCATGATTATTAATAAAAACAACTGGGTGGTAGGTGATCACCACGTGGAGAAGATTTGGTCTCTACTTGAGACTAAACCTCTTTTTTTAATCTGATGTGTTTTTCAAGATTAGCTTCTTTTTTTACACATATTTCATAAAACTAAATATACATTGATAATTTATCTTAGATAGTCATTATAAATATTTTTTAGTAAATCAAATTCAATTGCTTTAACAATATTTCATCTAATTGTAACTAATAATTAGTCAATATTTCGTGAAATAAATCAGACATTGAAAACTATTATAAATCTTGTACTTTGGTTAACTACAATATTTGGTTTAAAAAATTAAAGACTCTTAATAAATATTTTAAAATAGAAATTTTTATAGGAACTAAATTCCCCCATCATGAGTGTCTTACTCCCACAAAAATATGGTTTCATAGTTTGTTTTTAATATTTTATTTTCACCGAAATTTGAAATCAGCTCAAAATATTATTTTAGTTTGGTTCTAATGATCACAAAATTTCTGTTAGTTATGAATTTATAGCTCTTAAAAAACCTATAATTTAAATTTTTTTTGGATAATATATTTGGAGGTCTTACTACTAACATACCTCTATTCTCAAATATATCTAATTGCACCTGGTTGAATATAAAGATGAAAATACATTTGGAAATTATGGTTTTTGAAATTTTGTATTCAATAGTCGATGAATATATGATATATTATACTTCCTCAAATACGTGGGATGACCCAAACATTACATCTTAAAATAAAAACAACAATGATATGAATTCTTTATACTGTTCTTTAGAAGATGAATAATTTAATAGGATTTTTTCATTTAAAAAATACAATGAAATTTGGGATACTCAAGCTATTTGAAATGAAGGAACCACTATTGTTATGGAAATGAGAATTAACACATTTACTATAAAATATGTTATCTTTAAGATGAGTCCTGATGAACCTATCTTTGACCTGTATGTCAGGTTTAATGAGATTGTAAATACTATTATTTCTCTGTGAGAAGATGTTATAGCTAAGGAGAAAATAATGCTAAATCTTATTTTTCTACAAGATAGATGGAGGAGAACGTCATTGTCAATAATAGAATTATATGATATTAGTAATTTGTCAGTAATGGAATTAATAGGCAGGATGATGATATATGAGGAAAATTTAAAGGTCAAAAAAGAAGAGGATGATTTTCCCAAGAGAGTTCCAGTGGCTTTCAGGACCACTACTTCTAAACACAAGGAAAAGAAGATGGAAAAAATTTTATATGAAATTTGAAAAATGAAGAATCACTGTCATAAGTGAAGAATAAATTTACAGATATCTATAAGATTAAAAAAATTATATACAAAGAGGGTGTTTTTCAAAAATCCCATTTATAAAGTAAATTAGGACAACAAGGGAAACTAGAAAAATAATTGGGAACGAAGTGATAATAGTATTGAAATTTTTTTTCATGAGTGTAGGGTAATAGTACATGAAATGGATCATTCTCAAAAATTAAAATACAAAAAAAATATGATGAAAAATATAGGAAGTATAAAATAAAAATGAATGCATCTTGAACTGCTTCTGATGATTGATCCAGTGAGTCTGAATCTTTAAATGATGAAAAGGCTGATAAATCTAGTATGTGTTTTATGATATTGACATCTAAAGAATCACATGACTCTCCTAGAAAAAATTAAAATTATTCTAAAGATAAATATCATTATAAAAACATGACCAATGAGGAAATGTTTGAGTACTAAAAAATAGTTAAAGTCACTAGTAATAAATTAAAAGATAAATATAATGTTTTAAAGAGAATTCATGGTCTTACCTCTGCTGTTGTCTCTTAACTCACTACATCTAATCAAAATATTTATCTATATTCTAATGAAAATAATGAGAATAATATTTATAATGAATATTTAAATAAGGACATATAAAAGTTTACCAGTTACTAGAATTATTTAACTCAGATTCATGGAACACAGACTGCACCAAATTATACATCTGGTAAATTTTATCAACCATGATATAGAAATATTGTTAAAACTAATTTTTTATCCAAATCTATAAAATATAGTTTTATGAGTAGTTATAGAAAACATACATCAACATACAGTACTGGATAATCCTAAATTATTTCATGTTTTCTTAGGCCAATTTTTTTTTATTTTTCCAAATACTTACAAACTATTTATATGTAACCAATGAGGAAAGAATGGTATCTAAATTCTTTTAGTACTAATTTTTCTGGACCCTAGCAAATCGGTGTACCAATGTGTTTTGTCATTAATTTTTCTAGGAATGATTCATGAAATGAACATATAAGAGCATCTAGTACATGAATAGTGCATGTTCAAGTCACATGAATGGGTAATACTGGAGCTTCAAGAATATTATCATGATTTATGGTGGTCATGTCACTTTTTGTGACAATTCTGAAGGCAAAATAATTGGTCTCACTAAACACTGGTAACCCCATTTCAATTTTAGTTTTTATTGTACTTTTGGTTGATGGATTATAGTACAATATATTTAGTATCTCTCAACTATGTGATAATTATTTCAATGTTAAAATTAAAAATTATTCATTTAGTTTCATAAATTCAAAATTTCAGTTAGTATTTAGTGATTTTAGAAATGATAATTTTTACGTTGTGACTTTGGATTCCATTGTTTCTCAAAAAATCTATTACATAGTGTTTTTTATAAGTAATCATTGATTTATCTTAAGATATTAGGATATTGTATCACTCACACACATAGAAATATTACCAGGAAAGGGTTAGTCAAGGATATACAAAAACAATAATTTCTAAACAATAAGGTTTGTTATCCCTTTAAATATGGAAAAAAATTCATTCAAACCAAAAAAAAAGTCTCAACATCTCAACAACATGAGTTGGCACACATGGATTTGATTGGACCATCTATATTTTTTAACTCTCAATGGGAATAACAATGTCTATGTTCTTATAGATGACTCTCTAGGTATACATGGATCTTATTTTTAGCTCACAATAGGTAATATTTTTATTTCTCCACATTGTATGATAGAACATTAGAAGACCTAAGTGTTATTATAATAAAATCCTTATGAATTGACAATGGCCACGACAATGAAAACCAAGAGTTTGAATCCTTTTTCTTACAAAATTAATATAGTCATAAGTTATCTACTACTAGGGAACCTCAACATAAAGGAGTTTTAGAAATTATAAATATAACCTTACAAGAAATATCACTAACTATGTTTAATGAATATAATTTACCTAATTAATTTTGGAAAAAAGGTGTGTATATATATTGTTATATTATTAATAGAGTCTTAATCAGACCAATTCGTAAGAAAACCTCATATGATTTATGGAACAATGGACATCCCAAAGATAGTTACATCAATGTCTTTTGTTGCAATGTCTATATTAATAACACTAACTAAAATCTTGAATAAAATTCATAAAAAAGTGAAGAAGCAATATTTATAGGCTATTCATACTCAAGAAAATCCTATAATATTATTAATAAATGAAAAAATTGTGTGGAATAATATATACATATCAAATTTGATGAAACAAATCAGCATGAACCTAGCACCACTCTTGAATACATTAAGGATTATCTATCCAATTTGGACATATATTCTTGACATCTTGACCCTAATGTTAAATAATTTGTTAAATCCTCTAGTTCTGGAAAACCTCAAAGAACAGATCCTAGTGAACATGAACCTACCGATGAACCTTAAATAACCAAACTTTATTTTTCAAGATTAGATAGAACTCTTAAAAAGGATCCCTATATTTTTTTGTTTGAGACGTATATAAAGGGACTCATACTATAAGTTCTCTCATAAATCAGGTTGAACAACAATTTATCTTTTCACACCATGAACCTATTAACATCTAAGATGAAATCAATGATGAATTTTGGGTGATGGATATGTAAGAAAAAATAAACCAGTTTGAATGAAATATTTTTGAGAAGTTTGGGGATAAACCCCAATACAGGATGACCATAGGCAATAATGGGTGTTTATAAATAATGTTTATGAAACTAGAACTATATTAATAAATATTTAAATAGTGGTTTCCCAAGGGTATAATAAAGAAGAGGGAATTGACTATGAAGAAACATTTCCACCTCTAGATAGACATGAATCCATTATTATCTTGTAATCTTATGGATCACATTTTAATTTCAACTTATATAAAATGGATTAAAATAGTACATTCCTAAATGGTTATATAATTGTAGAATTTTTGGTTGTACAATCCCTTATTTTTAAAAACTGTAATTTTCAAAATAATCTCCTTAAATTAACAAACGATTTTTGTGTTTTAAAAATATATACAAGATTCTAGATTGATAGGATATGTAATTTTTTTATTTATAAATGTTTTTAAAAGGTATATATGATCCAACTCTCATTATAAAGTTAATTTCTAATTATGTTTTGGTAGTTCAAATCTACGTAGATGATATTATTATTGGATATTAAAAATATTCTTTATGTGTTGATTTTTAAAAAATGATATCAAATGAGTTTGAGATGAGTTAAATGGGTTAACATAATTTTTTTTTATTTGATTTCAAATCATTCAAAATAAAGAAGATATTATTTTAAATAAAAGAAAATATAATAAATATCTTTTAAAATGTACTTCATTTGATAGTAAAAAAGGTTGTGATACACCAAGGTGTACCACCTGTAAGATGGAACATGATGAAAATGGAATTTCTATTGATCAAACCACATAAAGAAGCATTATTGGAAGTCTACTCAACTAGACAGGTAGTCGACCTAAAATTATGTTTTGTGTATGTATGTGTACTCATTTTCATGAAAATACTATGGAATCACTTATTCTTATTGTTAAATGATTTTTTATATTCCTCGAACATGCTACCAACTTAGGATTGTTCTGTCCTTGAGGAAAATAATATCATTAGATAGCTTTTCTGAATCTTATTTTGGTGGTTTTAAGTTAGATAGAAACCGAACATGTGGAACATGTCACTTGTTGGGAACCTCACTATCATCATGGTGTAGTAAAAAAGAAAAATCCAGTTTCATTATCTACTACTGAAGCTGAATACATAGCTACTACAAATTATTCATCTTAGGTTTTGTGGAAGAAACACAGTTTATTTTTTTTGGATATAAATATATACATTTCCTTATCAACTCTGATTACACACGTGAAATTAACATCTCTATGAATCTCTTTTCTCACTCATCAACAAAATATATTGATGTAAGACAACAATTTATGAGATATAACAATATAAAAGTTGATATAACATTATTATTCATTGTCATAGAATATCATATTGTAGAGATTTTTACTAGGACTTTAATTAAAGATAAAAAAATCTACATCATATATGATGTCTCTCAATAGGGATATAATGTACCTTTAATTTTTTTTTACAGAATTTCAATATTCAATGTAATGTGTTTACTTATTTATTCACTTGTTCATAACCTTTTGTGATTCTTCATAATTTCCATTTCCATATTTTTTTTATTATAGCTCAAGGGGGAGAACTATAATAATTATACATTCATTTAACTCACCGAACATATCACCTAACAATCATTATGGTATTCAGATGCTCTGATATTATTCTTTCTATATTGAATTTAATTAGTACCTGGTTATGAAATGACTTCACATCATTTTTATAATATGAAGTGAAAAATATTTATCCGTTATTGTGATCATTATCTATGTCTTGTAACTTTCAATGATTTTTTATCATAAAAAAGGTGGATATTGGTCGACTCCTATTGTTTTAATTCTCCCAAATCATGATTAATATTGATTCATTATGTTTCTTTGGGTTTCATTATATTTCATTATTTTTACTTATAATGTTACTATATTTGATTAATTTTTACTTCATGAGATAGGATGCAAATATTTGACTATGTTTGAGTGACCGGTCAATGGACTCACAATCATCGGTCTCATATTTCAGTCAGAAAATCGGCAATGTATGAGTCTCCATTGTAGTAACACCGCTCAATCGTAAATTCAGTAGTGATTAAGATGATATTGTTTTGATCTACCAGTCTAGAGTATTCATAGAGGAGCAGACACTATTGACATGAACAAGACATCATTCCTACCAGTTCAGAATGTTCCCAAAGGATCAGACACTATTGCTGGATTTCTCTAAACTCTATGTCCCCATTCTTTTGACAGATGTCTTGATTTTCACAAAATATAAAATATTTCTCCACAAACACCAGTCTTAGGACATTGTTTATAGACAAAGGTTGATTTATCACTTTTAAGTCAACACTATTGTGTCACAACTCATGTGACACCATTCCAGACATAGTCATTTCATATTTTATCATTTATATTAAAAAATTATTACTAATAGTGATAAAGGAGTTATTTAATGATACTCATTTTAAAAATGATCTATTGTAACCTTGTGAGTAGAAGCTAATAGGTACGAGGTACCTTCATGTGATAGAGGTCATGCTCCCCATCGGCCAAATGAAGAACACGAGAGAATAAATAAAAGAGGAATTTGAGGTTATTGATATATAGGGGTTGTTATATACATGAAAAAAAGAACGATAGAACATACACATGCCAATCCTACATGCTGTGAATAAGAGAGAATTTGTTTTGAAATAAAGAGAGAAACAATCATTAAATTAATAATTCAAAATATAGAATCTGTAAGAAGTACCTCACAAGAAACTATAACATTGATAATCAATGTACACATATTTATTGTGTCTTTTTTTCTAGAAGTGGACCTAATATTCTTATATACTACATCTATGAAGTCCATAAGCATCAATGATATCACTTAGGGCATTCTAAAACATAACTCATTATTTATATTCTATTTTTTTATAATTTTATTATTTTTCCAGCAGTGTTTGTATCTGTATCACACATACACACACACTATATCATGTGCTATGCAAGAGGATACATGATATCCTCACTGAAATATATTTTAACACCTTTTCAATCCCACATATAACTGTGGAAGAGGTATCTATGATAGCTGGTTGTATTTTTTCCCACGTAAAACAATGGAAGAGGACTTGTTGACTAGGAAAACCATATGATCTGTTGTGAACTCTAATCAAGGGTGATTATAATTTTTATTAATATAATATTTGTGGTTTCATGTGGTCCCTAGGTGGAGAGAATTCAGTGTCTTCTTGTGATTGAATCTCTTATTTTTATCTGATGTGCTTTTCACGTTCAGTTTTCTCTATTTTCACACATATATTGAAAAATTTAATATTACATTGATAGTTAGTATTTTCTAGAGTTTATAACTATTTTTTATTCAGTTAATTACATTTAAAAGTTATATTACTATTTCAACATGTATTAACTAAGAATTAATCAAATTTTTTTTCAAAATTGATCAAACATTCAAATATATTATAAATTTTGATCTTATTTTAACTAGTATATTTTGTTACTAAAATTGGGTAATCTTAATAAATATAATATGGTATAAATTTTTATTGTAACTAATTTCACACCATTTTTAATTGTCCTACTTCAACCAACATTTGTTATTGATTTTTTTTAATAATCAGTTTTCATAGTCTTTTCCAATCCTTTTAACTGTGATTTTAGTTCTTTATTAATAATATCAAAATTTATATTTTTTTAAATTTTTATTCTATTTAAAAAAATATTATTTATTATATATTATAAAAAAATATTGGAAGGTGATGCGACCAACATAACTCAATTTTTTTATGAATCAAATTATGACCAGGGGAAAATTTAGTTGAAATTCCATTTAGAAAGTATTGATTATAATGTTTGGACATAAATTGTAGATAAGATAACTTACTACTACACGAGATACATGGGATGAAATAAACATTAATACTGATAATAACCAATAAAAATATATGAATGATTTCTAATATTCTTTATGAGATGAAGACTATAATATGATCTCTTCATGTAAAGAAGCCTATGAAATTTGGGATACACTTTTGTTTCAAATGAATGAACCCCTAATGTAACGTAAATTATACCTAACACATTTAGTATTAAATTTGATATCATTATGATAAATCCTAATGAACCTATCTATGAAATGTATCTATGGTTTAAATAGACTATAAATAATATGATTTCTCTAGGAATGAATGTTACTGTTAAGGAAAAAATCATGAGAATTCTCATATTTCTACCTAATAGATGGGGGAAACCTCATTTTCAATAAGATAATCCTTTGACATTATATTTTTTCCAGTAATGGAGCAAATATATATGTTGATAATGTATAAGGAAGAATTAAAGGTAAAAAAATAAGTGGATGCAAAACCAATGAGAATGTTAGTGGGTTTCAACACCACTTATTTTAAACACAATGAAAAAGAGAATGAACAAACTCATTCTAATAGTTAAAGCACTAATAAATCATCATATTATAGTTATGAATAAATGGATTAGATATCTTGATGTTTTAAAAATATCCATAGAATGAATGAGTTTTTCATAAATCTTAGCTACACCAGAATGTACTAAAACATGGGAAATTGGAAAAAATGACTTGAAAAAAGATACAATACTAAAGAAATAGTTTATTATGACTTTAATAGAATAAGACATGTAAATACGATTTTCCAAATTTAATATATAAAAATAAATATGAGGATAATGATCAGATGTATTAAAAGGAAATGAAGGCCACATAGAGTGATTTTGAAGATAGATCCAATGAGTTTGAATTGTCACATGATAAGATGGATGATAAATTAAATATGTGTTTCATGAAAAAACGTCTTAGGTAACACTATAATATTCATTATCGAATTCATATTATTATGGAGGTGAATCTAATTCTAAAATGTGACCCATGATAAAATTCTTGAGTACAAGAAATTTCTTAAAGACATATTTAATGAATTAAATGATAAAATTAATGTTTTGAAGAGAAAATTTGCTCTTACCTATAATGTAAACTATGAACTCACTATTTAGAATGAGAAAAATTCCCAATTTCTTATAAAAAATAATGGTCTCAAACTATATAATGAAGAAATGAAAATGATTTATAAAATTTTACAAACGGGAACAACAGTTTAACTCAAATACATGGTAAACAATTTTCACTAAAATATATTACTGGTATGGGTTATTAACCATGAAACTGAAATCATGTTAAAATAATTTTTTATCCAAATATACAAAAACTAGTTTTATTTCTAGTTCTATCATTTTTTCTACAAATTATAGTGATGAAAAATCTTCAAATATATAATGTTTGTGAAGAAAAAATAATATTTATTTTCCCAAATCCTTACAATCCATTTCCAGAAAACCCAACAAGAATGTATGGGTACCTAAATAATTTATCACTAATATTATTGGACCCATGCAAATCGGGATACTAAAGTGATTTTGTGGTAAAATAATTTTTATGTAGTAATTCTACATGAAGAGAACCTGTAACAGATATTGGTACATGGAAATTTTATGTTCAGGACACATGATAAGGGACTACTTGAGAATCATGAATATTATCAAGATTTATATTGGTCTTGTTTCATTTGGAGACAATTCAAAAGGGAAAATAATTGGCCTCGACCAAATCGGTAATTCCAATTCAATTTTAATTTCCAATGTACATTTTTTTGATGGATTAAAGTACAACATGCATTATATCCTTTAACTATGTGACGATTGTTTCAAATTTAAATTTGAAAATGATGCATGAAATGTTTCTTATTATAATAATGTGTTAATATTTATTGATTTTAGAAATGATAATGTTTATTATATGAACATGGATTCCTTTGTATCTCAAAATGATTCTTACATAAGTGTTTTTAATAAAGAATCCATGATATGGAATATGAGATCAGGCCACTGTAATAGTCAGTCACATTGATTTCTTGTAAGGAAAGGGTTAGTCATGCATCTTCCCAACCTATAAATTATAAAAAAATAAAGTATAAAATCATTGTTATAAGTGAAAACAACATAAAATATCATTCAAAAAAATAAAGAAGTTTCATCTTCATAACCACATGAGTTGGTACACATGGATTTCTTTAGACCAAATATAGTTTCAAGTCATAATGGTAATAGCTATATCTAGGTTCTTATAGATGACTTCTATAGGTATACATGTACCTTTTTTTAGATCACAATGGTGAATATTAGGATTACATCACCAAGTATAATAGAGCAGTAGAAAACCAAAGTGTTCCTATAATAAAATCATTATGATGTGACAATGGATGTGACTTTCAAAACCTTGATTTTGAGTCTTTTTATCACAAAATGTCAATATTCATAAGTTCTATAGTCCTGGGACACCTTTTCTGAATGGAGTTATATAAACTAGAAATATATCCTTCCAAAAAATATCCCAAACAATTCTTAGTGAATATGATATACCTATTTAGTTTTGGGAGAAAGATGTTAAAACCACATGTTATATTAATGATAGATATTTTATCAGACTAATACATAAGAAAACCCCATTTGATTTTTGGAATAATAGAGAATCCAATGATAGTTACTTCATAGTATTTGGTTTCATTCTATATATTCTTAACACTGTGGAAAATAAATACAATATTTCATCCAATATTGATGAATTTTTTCAAGAATATTAAACCTCCAGAAAATCCCATATAATTTTTAATTAACTTACCAAATTTGTAGAAGAATCTATGAATATCAAATTTTATTAAATAGATCTTCATGAACCTATAACTACACATGAATTTATTGAGGATGGTCTGTCTAATATGGTTATAAATGCTAGACCTCCGGAAAAAATTGTTTTCAAATATGTTAAATTCTAAATTATTGGAAAACTTGAAAACTCTAATCAAAGTGAACCTAAAATTATAGATGAACCTTAAATAACTGGAACATATTTTACTAGATTAGTTATAACTCTTAAGAATCATCCCTTAGATATTGTATTTGGAGACATTGATAAAGGAACATAGGCTAGATCTTCTCTTTAGAAATCATATTGAACATCAAGACTTCTTGTTACACTGTGAACCTAAGAACATCAATGATGCAATAAATGATGAATTTTGGGTGATGGATATACACGAATAATTAAATCAATTTGAATTAAATTATTTCATGATACTATTTGATAGACCCAAAGACACAATGACCATAGAAAAAAAACGAGTGCTTAGATATAAAGTGGATGAAGGTGGCATTATATTAACAAATAAGGAAATATTGGCTACACAAGGATATAGTAAAGTGAATGAAATTGACTATAAAGAATATTTATCACCTGTATCCAAACAATATTCCCTTAGATTCATGTTAGCATATGTAGCACATTTGAATTTAATGATATATCAGATGGATGTTAAGAGTGAATTCTTAACTAGGTATATAATTGAAGATTTTTTATTGGACAACACTCTGATTTTACATACCATAATTTTCCAAATCATTTCGTTAGTTTAACAAAACAGATTATGGTTCAAAATAAGATCCAAGAGACATGTAAGATAGTATATGAACTTTTCTTATCTATAATAGTTTTAAAAAAGTTATTGCTACACATATTCACTTTATAAAAAAACTCTAATCATGTTTGGGTAGTTCAAATCTATGTTTCAGATATTTTTTTGGAACTTCAAAACATTTATTATGAGTTAATTTTTTATAAATGATGAAAAATGATTTTGGAATTAATTTAATAGGTGAACATAAATTTTTATTCGGTTTTCAAAACCTTAAAAATAATGAAGGTATTAGATTAAATCGAAGTAAATATACTAATGATGTTTTAAAATGATTTGGTTATGATGATAAAAATGGTTGGAATACTTCAATGATTACCACTTGTAAGATAGAAATTGATGAAAATGGTAAATATATTTATCAAACCACATACATATGAATGATTGGGAGTCTACTCTACTTTACTTCTATCTAGCCAGATATTATGATTCGTGTTAGTATATGTTATTTTTTTCAAAAAAATCCTAAGGAATCAAATCCTAATTTTTTTAAAATAATATTCAAATAACTCCAACATACAAATAACAATGGATTTTTATTGTAGATCCCAATAATTTTACTTAGTTTGATTTTATATTGTGGATTTTGGTGGTAGCTAGTTTGATAGATAAAGCACCTCGAGAACATGTCACTATTTGGGAATGTAACTAGTATCATGTTGTAGTAAAAAAGAAAACTTCTATTTCATTATCTAATGTAGAAGAAAAATACATTTCTTCATATAATTTTTGAGCTTAGGTTTTTTGTATGAAAAATACTTTTCTAGATTATGTATATCAATTTAAATATGTCCCTATAAATTGTGACAACATAATTTCTATTATTATCTCTAATAATCTAGTTTCTCATTCAACAATGAAACTTATTGATGTAAGAAATCAATATTTATGAGATCATTATCAAAAAGTTGATATTAAATTTGAATTCATTTCCATGGAACCTTGGGTTGCAGACATTTTCACTAAGACATTAAATTCTAAATGAATGAGCTACATCATATATTAATTAGGTATGATCAAATTAATGAAACTATTACTATCTCACTGGGGGTGGTATCACCAATTACTGTCACACCATTATCGGTCTCACCAGTCGATCTCCCACCATTCGGCATGACATCATTGTGATGAAACTATTGAAAAAACTCTATAAGGACACACTATTTTGTACTTATTATTAATTCATGCATCACTATTTTAATTATTTTACTATATTAAATTTATTTTATACCACATTTTTTATTTATTAAATTTAAATTCCTTAATGATAAAAACGTTTCACTCATTATCACTTCACTCTTGCTCTTGATAACATAATACCATACCATTATCTATCGAACCTCTTGTTCTCCTTATAAAATATCTATATTTTTGAAATGGTGAGAATGAATAAACCATATTCTTTGACCCCAATGAAATTACGGTCGATGAAGATATTGAAAGGGATCTAATCAAAGCACCTGAGAAACCGCTGAATCCTAGGCTCATTATTCGAGTGATTGTGATACAAAAGGACGTGTGTACAATGTAGATTATTATTTAATATGTTTCTTATTCTTAAGGTATTTGAAGAGTAGGGATGTCTAGAATGGTTTACCCATGACATGAGACCCTTATACCCCAAACATGTTTTTGAGGATTATTAGTATGTTGAGTTTTCATTCAATTCTATGAATGATTTTTTTTCTTCAGATGTTGAGTAAATAGGTAAAGAAATTATTTTTATTTAATGTTGTTGGAATCTTATTTAATAGAACCTTATGAAGGTATCATTGATGATCATCATGGAGGAACTCCTCCTCCAAGTGATATTTTCAGCGTAGAAGAGGCTTTGGTTTACTTTACACGAGATAAAAAGAGGAGAAGATCTATTTTTTCTTAATTATATAGATAAACCATATAGTTATTCAAGGTCATTCAAAATAGTATCTACAATAGGAAAGGTGATTTTTATACATTGGAGTATAATGATGTATTCCTTTTATATCTCTTGAAAAATGGTCATAAGAAAATCTTGGGAAAATATCTTGTCCTTTATTTGTGTGAAATGATCAAAACAACATAAAAACCACTTAAATATTCTATTAAATATCCATAATTGTAATGCTCAATTTCAAAGGATTGTTAAGGGAAAATGAACAAACTGTTGAAGATCATGAGTTTTGTTTTTCTCAGGAAATATGCGGATAGATTAAGATTGGTGGTAATCCTCAAGAAGACGACATTGTATGAATATAATGAAAATCTTAATAATGACTTTAATCATATTGACCATACCTCAATACCCAATGATATCCCTAACCCTAGTTTGGAATTAGATGATGTAGTAAAATACACTTCTGAAGAAATAGAATATGATTTTGAAGAAAATAACATAATGTATATAGAAGGAAATGAAGGTATTCTTGATGAAAATGGGGAAAATTCAACTATGGTTAAGGTTGGGATGAGGAAGAACTTGTTGTGGAAGAAGTTGTGGATAAGGTAAAACAACTATAATAAATCACTGATGGAGACGCCATAGTAGATTAAGCTAATGAATCTAATATAATATGATAGAATAAGTAAATAGATCCAAGTGATGGTAATTAATGTAATCTTGATAAAGGAAATTAAAGGAAAGTCTCTTTAAATAGAGGAAAAATTAATGAATATACTATTCAATTAGATGGAACTATAGCTCAGAAAGAAATACATCAAAAGATAGTATATGATCTAGAAAATGTTTAGGTGATTGAATTACTTAGTTTATAAGGATAATTATATGTTGAGGAGGAGAAAACCCTTTTCTGGAGAGGATTTATGTTCAAAATCCTTTTTATCATAGTTTAGTTGATGTATGGTACAATTTTCCAATGTATTTATATTTTTATGTCTCTAAGAGACCATTATTTTAGGAAACGTTGGTTTCAATAATGTTTTAACACAAACCCAACACATCAAAATAAGTGTTTTACAATCAATATCTAGTACATGGTCTTGCACTAGCAAAGGAATCCCAAAAATATGTGTTTTATGAAGATTTAAATGGTATTGGAAAAAACAAATTAAATGTAATTAGAAGGGTTATTTTGTCAAAACCTTCTAATTTCTCCAATATTATTGAAAGGGATGATGGAATTCTTCTAGATAAGTTTATAAGGAAAAATCAACTCAAAATTTATCAGGATGTACAAGAAGAAATAATTTAAAATAAATTCATGACTGATGAATTAAAATAATTAAAATCCTCGGTTAAAGAGATGGGGAATGATTTTTAAGATGGTATTGTTCCAGCTCTGGTTGACAGTCTCAGTGGGGGTGATACTGACATGCAATTTGGAATGTTTGTATCTCATATTCAACCTAATTTTATATCAGTGGTTGAATAATTATCCATGAACAACACCAATGTAGGAAATGAAATGTGTGGACTTATGTCTATATGTCACGACCCCCACCCACCAAAGATTCCCCTCCTGAGCTGGTAATGGGGAAAGGGAGATAATGAACCCTGAGTCCCGCCTCCAATAGGCCCCGGAGTGGCGACTAGCACCAAGGGTATGAGTTTTCCAAAATATGGGAGGCATTACCCTTTTTATTATTTAGGATTGGGAAATAGGATGAGTCAAACACCAAAAGAAAAATGGAAAAGTAAATGAAAATAAAACCAAACCTATCCCACATGAATGTTTAAACAATTCTGAAACAAGGTACAAGTACAAGAAAACTCCGAAGTATAATACCAAAAGAAAACAAGAGTACAACAACTACAAAAACTCCTATTGTCTCGACTAGTAGGGTACCGCACGGCCCTGGCAGTCCTCCTGAAATCCGGAAAGTAAACATAGGGTTAGCATACAAGTATACTAAGTAGGGAAACCTAATGCTCTTGTACACAGGTGGGGAGACATCCTAATGTCCCACGAGAACAATAAAAGAAACCAAATCCTAGCATGGAAATCTTTCAACCCAACCTCACTGACCATGCTCACCAAAATACAAAACAACATGTAGTAGTAGTAGTAGTATTAGTATATAAGAACAAGATTATCGGGTACCCCGCACCATTTCCCACTAGTTAGCTGCTCTTCCTAATAGTGAATGTTATGACGCTACCACACTCTTCCCGCCCGCACACACATGGGCCTCAAGAACAACATATTCCGCCCGCACACACCTGGGTCTCACAACCACATATCCCACCCGCACACACCAGGGCCTCACAAACCACAATCACATCCCCACCCGAACACACCTAGGCCTCGTCCCGATGATTCTTGGGAACAAAAAACCTTCCAAAAGAGTTTTTGGCTAAAACTACCCCAATTGAAACCTACCCGAAGAGTCCTGGGTGTAAGGTCACCTCAAGCCATCACAGCCAAAGGACGGAGCAGAAAGGAGCTAGTAACTAAGGGGAAAACACCCTCTCCCGTGAGATGGGAGTGTTCGTCATTAAGTGATCATCATGGGTGGGGTGCGACAAAACATTAAGATACAGATATATATATATATATATATATATATATATATATATATATATATATATACCAAACACATAGCCCAACCTATGACTTCTAAACAGAGAATCTGCGCACATGCCTCGACACTGCTATTATGAAGAATGAATACAACAAACAACCCCAACCCCATTTAGGTTTTCATGTTTCAACAGAAATAGTTTATTAGTTCCTTAACTACTGGGAAATTAACCACAACAAACCTATATCAATTGTTCGTAAAACATATCCCTGCCAACCAAAAATCAAGTTAGATAAAACCAAAGCAACAAAAAACCAACCTTTTTATCACCAATCAAAGCCCATTGATTGTTACCGCGTTTAATTCATTATTATTCCCCATAGTTCATTTATCATCATTCAACTTTCTTTTAACATCATAACCCATTAATGCTTCCATGCTTCCATTATAACAACATCTCCACAACTGTATCACATGACAAGGCTCATGCTGTATCATTTTCCCTTTAATATCATTTACCGTAGCTCCACTTTCCATTATATTCGTAAAAACTGAGGATTTACCCCCCATTTTCACACACCACATAACCAAAACAACACCCACATGTTCATTATTCCATTTTGTTCAACCGGGGTGATCACAGAAGGGTTCCAGATATTTATTTAATCATCCATCATTATGGGATTAACCAATTTCAACATTCCAGAAAAGTTTCCATCCACCAAACTATCTAGAAAGATAGGGAATCATTTAATTTCACAAGAAAAGGCCCCCAAAAACCGTGATTTTTAGTAGGCATAATCCTATTCAATTCATTACATAACAATAGGATAAACAAAGATAAACATAATAACTTCCTCATACCCGTTCATTAACCAGTTATTATATTTATTTTTTGGTTCAACCATATATCACGAAAACAAGAGGATACCCACCCAAAATTATGCAAAAAAGAGAGAGACAAAGGTAAGATTCCTACCTCAACATGTTCTGATCACAACGCTCCCCCAGATCAACTTTAGAGGACGTCCATCGGTGTCCGTATCTTCTGACAAAATACAGAAAACCACCTCGGTGGAAGCTAAGTAGGAATGGCTTAAGGGAGAGCTACAGATCCATGCTCAGATGTTCCGCCTCATCGTTATGATATTGTGGCCGCTGACGGATCATAAATCGGAGCTCAAACGAAGAAGTTATGGAAGAAAGGAGCTTTGGAGTCTCTCAGGAGAGCTCTGCTTGAAGGAATGGGGAGGAGGGGAATGGTCTGAAAAGGAGGAGAGCCCCATCCTTTTAAAAGCTAGAAAAATAAAGTACACAGTGTGGAATTTCTAGTACATGGCGTGTACTCAGCCATTCCACACGGGTGCCACATGGCTTCCAACACAGCATTCAACGCGGCAAACAGTGGTTGACTGGTCAACCCACGGTTTGAGGGTAACACATAAGCGGGGAGGAACTACACATCGTATAGTATGGGATACACGGAGCGTACTCATTTATTTCACGCGGAAAGGACACGACTTCAACATGGCGTATACCCGCCGAGGTGGTACACGACGTGTACTCCCACTACATGACGTGTTGTTACAAAATTCTAATAATTGTGGGAAAAGTCCGTTCTTCCTTACAGAACACTTCATGACCTTCTTTTTGACAACAGAATGGGACAGAGAGGTCATGTAAATTACATCAGAAACCTCTTAAAACATTCTCGTCCCAACGAATTCAAAAACCAACCCAGAGTAACCCTACAAGATACCTCTTATTGCTCTCGTTATAACAGGAACTCAACCAACAACCCTAATCATATGTGTTGGAATTCCTTGTCCTATGTCGAGATATTATCCGCTCTAGGCGGCACTGACTCGCCTGTATGGGTTTAATCGCATCCACATTAATGCATCTCGATTATGAATTAGTTCTTCCCACTTCCATATATTAGGATTTTTCAACATACACTGCCCCATACACCATACAACCAACACACTGTCCGAACACATTGATTGTGGAATTCCTTCTCCCATGTCGAGATATTATCCTCTTTAGGCGGAATTGACTCTACCACACGCGTTCAATCGCATCTGTATTAACACGTCTCGATTAAGGATTAGGTTTTTTCCCCTTTCCCCACACATCCGGAGACGTTACACGATCTAGAGAACTAGGAAAAAAAATGCCTCACAACCAACAAGCCGAGCTTTCCATATATCAAAGGTACATGGAATAACATAAAAAAAGCTCAG
This sequence comes from Viscum album, assembly GCA_963277665.1. Classification (NCBI taxonomy): domain Eukaryota; kingdom Viridiplantae; phylum Streptophyta; class Magnoliopsida; order Santalales; family Viscaceae; genus Viscum; species Viscum album. Next base: position 1,549,800,509 of record OY728146.1, on the reverse strand, counting down.
ATGAACAAAGAAAAACACAAGTCAAAACAACTCTGGGTACAAAGCATGCATCTGGGTCTCCCACACCCAAGTTCTCTCCTCGAGGCTTCTATGCCTCCACAACACACGAACCAAGGCAATGGTTTTTCCATGGAGCACCTTCTCATTATGATCCTCGATTCCGACTGGTCATTACTCAAAGGTTTATTCTTCTACTATATCTAAATCTCCCCAATGGATAATGTGAGAGTCATCGTGTAAGTACCGACAGAGCTGGGAGATGTGGAAGACGTCATGAACCTTCTCCAACTAAGGTGGCAGGGCCAGCTGATACGCCACCTCTCCGACTCGCCTCAGCACCTCGAATGGTCCGATGAACCTAGGGGAGAGCTTACTCCCCTTCCCAAACCTCTACTGCCCCCGTCGATGGGAAGCCTTCAAGAACACATGATATCCCACCTTGAACTCCAAGGGCCTCCTCCGACAATCAACATAGTACTTCTGTCGGTCCTGAGCTGCTTTCATCCTCTCACACACAAGATGAACTTTCTCTGTGGTGCTATGTACTACATCTGGCCTAAGAGCACCTATATCACCAACCTCTTCCAAGACAATGGGTGAATGACATGGTCTTCCATACAGAGCCTCAGACAGTGCCATGAAAATAATAGAGTGGAAGCTGTTATTGTAGAAAAACTATACTAAAGGAAAGTTTCGCACCAATGATCCTCCGAAATACAGAACACATGCTCGCAGATTGTCCTCCAACGTCTAGATAGTCCGCTCTGTCTGCCCATCGGTCTGGGGGTGGAATGCAGTGCTATGGCGTAGCTGTTTCCAAAGCATGTTCTAACCCCCTACAGACTCATGAGGTAAACTGAGTATCCCAATCTGAGATCATAGTCTATGGAACACCGTGCAACCGCACCACCTCGTCTGTAAACCTCTGTGCTAAGGTACTGACCGGGCCCTACTGCTTAATTTCTAAGAACTGAGCTGATTTCATTAGCTGATCCACCGCTACCCTGATAGAATTGTAACCACCCTGAGCTCTGGGTAGTACTGTGACGAAGTCCATTGAGATGGCATCCCACTTCCACTCGGGGACATCTAAGGGATGAAACAAACCACTAGGAACACGGTGTTCAGTATTTACTTGCTGACACACTAGGCACTTAGCCAAAAACTCCTCCACTTACCATTTCATCCCGGGCCACCAAAACTGTTCTATCAGGACTCGGTACATTTTTGAAACTACGGGATGTACCGCCAAGGCTGATCTATGTAACTCACGAGGAACTCCATCACGTATCGCCTCCAGAACAAACAACCTTCCATGAAAAAATAATCTTATGTCGGCTGTCCTCTGACCATCCTTCTAGAGCGTTTCCCTGATCGACACGATGTCACGTTACTTCTGCCTCAGAGTCTCTCCACTGAGACTCTTCCACCTTCTAAAATAAGGAGGAATTCACTATCATCTGAAACAAACATCCTCTAACACCATTTACCCTTGTCTCCAAGTTTAAGGAAGGAAACTCTCTCATCACTTTCGTCACATTAGTGGATTTCTGATCCACTTCCTGATACGACTTCCAACTCAGGGAATCATCCACAATGTTGACCTTACCTTCTGTGTAAGATACCTCGAAGTCATAGTCATGGAGAAACTCGACCCATCTTCGCTGCCGAATGTTTAGGTCGCGCTGGGAGAAGATATAACGTGGGCTCTTTTGATCTGAGAAGACCACAAAGAACTCCCAAAACAGGTAATGTCGACACAACATCAATGAGAACACTACTTTTGAAAGCTCTAGGTCATGGGTGGCATAGTTACGCTCGTGAGGGCAGAACTGCCTATACCCATAATAGATCACACCCCTCTTCTGCATCATTACGCACCCCAAACCTAGGCCAGAAGCATCACAAAACACCTCATACAACAACCCTTCCTCTAGAAACCTGAGTATTGGAGCACTGACCAACTTCTACTTTAGATAGTTGAAAGATTATTGGCACTGATCGCTCCATAAGAACTCTTGGTTATTCCTAGCCAAAACTATCAATGGAGCGGCAACTCGAGATAAGTCCAAAATGACCCTTCAATAATAACCTGCCAACCCCAGGAAACTACGAACTTCTACCACGTACTTGGGTTCCGCCCATGAAACAACTGCATCCACCTTCAATGGGTCCACTGACACTCCATACTGAGACACCACATTCCCAAGGATGTGTACATCTTGCCTCAAGAACATACACTTCGACAATTTTCCATAATGCTGGTGGTGTCGAAGGACTTCAAAGACTTCCCTGAGATTCTCAACGTTCTCCTCCTCTAATCATGAGTAGATCAGGATGTCATCGATAAACACAATGAAGAACCGGTCCAGAAAAACTCAGAATAAAAAGTTCATAATTCCCATGGACACAGCTGTTGCATTCGTAACTCCAAAAGGAATCACTAAAAACTCGAAGTTCCCATACCTGCACCTGAAAGCCGAATTCGAGATGTCACTATCCTTTACCCTTAGGTGATGATATCCAGATCATAGATCAATCTTAGAAAACCAACTTGCACCCCTTAGCTGGTCGAAGAGATCATATATCCTTGGAAGGGGGTAACGGTTCTTAACAGTCACCTGATTCAACCTTCGGTAGTCAATGCATAGCCTGAGACCACAATACGCCTTCTTCAAAAACCAAATTGGAGCACCCCATGGTGACACGTTTGGTCGAACAAAACCATTCTCAATCAAAACATCAATTTGAATCCGCAACTCCCGCAACTCCAAAGGTGGCATCCGATAAGGGGCCATAGAAATCGGATGGGCACCATGTTGTAAGTCTATCCCTAACTCAACGTCACGTCGGGGGGGGGGGGGGGGGTGGGGGGTAGAGACACAACCACCTCGGGAAAAACATCGAGGAACTCCCTAACAAGGAAAGGAGAGGATTCGCATGCCAGCTTCCCACATGATAACTCATATCGCCAACAAAAGCTACACACTTCCCGTCCACGTCGGAGAACACGACTATTCTTTGTAAGTAGTCGATAACGATACTAAGAGGAAACATCCAAACGAGGCCTATGGTGACATCGTATGGTTTCATCTGTAGAAAAAAAGATCCCCAGTAAATCGATGTGGTCCCAACGTCATCCCACATCCATGGAAAACACATGATATTCTTTTCTAACCTCGAACTAGTGTACCCAGCACCAGGGGTATGGAATGTCTCTCTACGTCTAGACCCAAGGCATGGGCTAGACCAGGTTCAACGAAGGAGTGCGAAGCTCCCGAACCCAACAATGTAGAAACAAGAGTTTTGAACAAACAAATCGTACCTCACACCACCTATGGCCCTGCTGGAGCTGCCAACTCTGCTGCATACGACTGTCCACACCTAGATCCTCTGCCTCTCTGATGTCAACAACCTCCTCGACCATGACCTGGTCGATGTCCCTAAGGAGCACCCTGAGGTCGGCCTCCTCCAGCAATGTCCTCCATCGGAGGAGCAGGGTCCTGCTGTTGCTGGAAGGTCCTCGCCGGCAACTGATGCTGCTGAGGCGGGTGCAAACTGTCCACCTCTATCGTACTGAGCTCGGGTCGGGCACTGACTCTATACGTGCCTGAAAACTCCTCATGAGAAAAACTTCGGTCTTGTGCTCGTGAAAAAGGGACGAGGACCCGAAGATATAAACTCGAACTGCTGGGGCCTGCTCCCTACTAGCATGAATCTGGAAGGTCCTGTCACATGAGACCTGCTGCTGACTGCCTTACCCTTTGACGAACCCGGCTGGATCCCCTCTCGTGGTGCAGCTCCCAACGAGTGCATCATCTCTACAACCTCTTCCTTCTTCTGTATTGCCAAGTATGTCGGAAGGGTGAAGGGGGTGACATCATACTGGAGCGAAGGACGAAGCACCTCCTCCAAACATCTCTCCCGAGACTCCTCATCCAGAAAGAGATCCAGAGAAAAGAATATGAGACACGTGAACTCGCTCCCCAACTCTCGTACTGACATAATCCCATGCTAGAGTTAGAGTAACTCCTATCGCTTCTACGCCTTGATCATGGAAGAAAGGAATTCCTCTCGGAACTCCTTCTCAAAGTCATCCCATTGAACCTCTGCCTCCGACCTCTCTAGAGTGTCTGCCACTGGCATGCAACACCTCTCAACTAACTGACTGCTAGGGGAACTTAGTACTACCTCAGAGCATGAATCAAAGTAAAACCGATCTATATCTCCTCAATCCACCCCTCCGTCTCCATATCTGATGTTCTACCCTCGTACTTCTTGAGGGTTTGTCGCTGGAAAGAACGGAGAGTCTTCTGCCACTGGCCATCTTCCTCCTCCCAATCAATCCTCAACTGATCGAATTCCTGAATCTACTGGGCCTTGACTGTTTGAGTCACCCGGGGATGACGTCGAGGTGCCATTGTTGTATGGTAAAAAATGATCGCTTAGACCAAGTAGCAAGGAAATTTCACAAGGTTTCATTTTATCATTTTATTTCAATTTCTCCCCCAGAACACCCAAATCAAGTAAAACACAATCATGATGATGCATATAACTTCCCTAGGGTCTCTAACATACAATCAATGTAGTCTCACTGGGTCGTTCGGTAGGTTCAGAGTCTATGCATCAGATCATGGGGGCCCCTAAAATCCTGTGTCCGAGCCGGTCTTCCCTAGCCTATGTCACGCACCAAGATCAGCCAACACTGTTGACCTACCATCCCATGCAATCCTCACTGTGCTTAACTCCATAATCCATACTATCTCTCAACCTGCCTATGATACCATTCTATGACAACCCCCTCCCACCAAAGATGCCCCCTCCTGAGCTGGAAATGTTGAAAGGGAGATAATTACCCCCAAGCCCCGCCTCCAGTAGTCCCCACAGTGGCGACTAGAACCAAGGGTATGAGTTTTCACATATATGGTAGGAATTACCTTTTTTATTCTTTAATATCGGGAAATAGAATGAGTCAAACACCAAATGAAAAAGGGACAAGTAAGTGAAAATAAACCCAACCCAATCCTAGAATCATGTTTAATCATTTCTGAAACATTGTACAAGTACAAGAAAACTCAAAAGTACAATAACAAATGAAAACAAGAGTAAAAAAACTACAACAACTCCAACAGTATCGACTAGTAGGGTCTCGCATGGCCCTAGTAGTCCTCCTGGAAACCTGAAAGTAAACGCACAGTGAGCATACATGTTTACTCAGTAGGGAATCCTAAAGCTATCATGCATACGTGGGGATACATCCTATTGTCCCGTGAGAACAACAGATGAAACCAAAACCTAGCAAGGAAATCAATCCACCCAACCTCACCAGCCACGCTCACCATAACACAAAACAAAATGTAGTAGTAGTAGTATATAAGAACAATAGTATTGGGTACCCCACACCGTTTCCCACTAGTTAGCTGCTCTTACTAACGACGAACGTCCTGATGCTACCGAACTCTTCCCGCCCACAGACACCTGGGACTCATGAACCACATATCCCACCCACACACACATGGGACTCACAACCACATATCCTGCCTGCTCACACCTGGGCCTCACAAACCACAATCACAACCCCACCCGAACACACCTGGGACTCATCCTGATGATTCATGGGAACAGTAAACCTGCCCAATGATTCATGGTCTATAACCACCCCAATCGAAACCTACCCAATGAGTCTTGGGTGTAAGGTCTCTTCAAGCCATCACAGCCTATGGAAGGAGGAGCAGGAAGGAACTAGTAACCAAGGGGAAAACACCCTCTCCCATGAAATGGGAGTGTTCAACACTAAGTTCTCAAAATGGGTGTGGTGCGACCAAATACAAATATATAGTTAAATATACATATACCAATCATACAACCCAACCTATGGATTCTAAACAAAGAATCTGACCATGTTCCTCGGAACTGCTATTACGAATCATGCATACAAAAAACAACCCCAACCCCATTTAGGTTTTCATGTTTCAACAGAATTAGTTTTTTAGTTCCTTAACTACTGGGTAATTAACCACAACCAACCTATATCAATTGTCTGTAAATCATATCCCTTCCAACCAAAAATCATGTTAGATAAAACAGAAGCAACACAAAACCAACTTTTTTATCATTAATCAAACCCCATTGATTGTTCCCGCGTTTAATTCATTATCATTCCCCACAGTTCATTTATCAACATTCCACTTTCTTTTAATATCATAACCCATTACTGCAGCCCTGCTACCATTATAACCACACCTCCACAACCATATCACAAAACAAGGCTCATGCCACATCATTGTCCCTTTAATATCATTTACCGTAGCCCCGCTGTCCATTCTATTCGTAAAAACCTAGGATTCACCCCCTTTTCACACACCACGTAAACAAAACAACACCAAAATGTTCATTATTCCATTTTTTTCAACTGGGGTGATCCTACATGGGTTCCTAATATTCATTTAATCAGCCAACATAACATGATTAACCAATTTCCACATTCCAGAAAGTTTCCATCCACAAAACGGTCTAGAAAGATAGGGAAACATTTAATTGCACAAGAAAAGGACCCCAACGACTTTTATTTTCAGTAGGAATAAGCCTATTCAATTCATAACATAACAGTAGGATAAACAAAGATAAACATAACAACATCCCCATACCCGTTATTTAAATGGTTATTATTTATATTTATTGGTTCAACCGTATATCACGAAAACAAGAGGATACCCACCATTATTGATGCACAAAAGATAGATATTAAGGTAAGATCCCAACATCAACAGGTTTTAATCACAAATCTCCCCTAGATCAACATTAGAAGACGTCTGTCGGCGTCTCTCGCTTCTGACAAAACCCGGGAAAACCTCCTCAGGTGGAAGCTGGGAAGGAAAGTCCAAAGGGAGAGTAACAGATCTAATCTCAGAAGTTCCACCTCATCGTTATGATCTCGTGGCCACTGACGGGTTGTAAATCGGAGCTTGGACGAAAATGTTATGGAAGAGAGGAGCTTTGGAGTCTCTCTGGAGAGCTCTGCTCGAAGGAATAGGGAGGAGAGGAATAGTCTGAAAAAGAGGAGAGGCCCCCTCCTTTTATAGGCGAGAAAACTAAAGTACACGGCACGTAATTTCTAGTACATGGCGTGTATTCATCCATTCTACACAGTCTCCACGCGGCTTCCAACATGAAATTCAACACGGAACATAGTCGTTGACTGGTCAACACACTATTTTAGGGTAACAAGTAAGCGGGGATGAACTACAAAGAATTTAGTACGGGCTACACGGTGTGTACTCATTTATTTCACGTGACAAGGACACGGCTTCAACATAGGGTATACCCGGCGAGGTGGTATATGGCATGTAATCACACTACAAGGCGTGTAGTTACAAAATTCTGAAAAGTTTGGGAAAAGTCCATTCTACCTTCCAGAACACTTCATGACCATCTTTTTGACAAAGGAATGGGCCGGAGAGGTCCGAGTCATTACACTATAACCAATCGAATAATAGATTTATGTAAAATCTATTTAGATATAGTTTTAATAAATCTTAATGCCTTCACCTTAGATACTCCATCTCCATTAGCTTAGGCACATACCTCTAAGCCATTTGACAATGACTTGATTAGATGAGTGATTCAAGAAGAAAATCATTCTTTGAATAGAGGTTCTAATTATTAAAACATTAGTATGATTTAGAAGAACAGAGAGCATGTGAATGACATGGTATGATCTTACTATAAAACTACCTCTTATTTTCATGTCGAAATCTCCTAGAAATTGGATTACTATTTTAATAAAATATATTCAAATCACAAGCAAACCAATGATTTCTTGTAATTAGTATTAAATTTGAAGCTACATACAGTGACTCAGTATTTAAAGGATAAAGTCATGAAGTTTGATGAAATTACCCATACCCATGATAAGTTCATGAAAAGAGAGAATGAATTTAAAAAACAAATGGAATATGATGGTAACCTAATTAGTAATTTTATTAATATACTAAATCCATAATTGCTCCATCATAGCAAAAAAATTGTTGCACCATCAGCTTTCCCTCTTAAACCTATCTTGATTCCTTATCCCTCTTCAAATACTTCCTTTACAACAATTTCCCTGACCCATGCTCAGGATATGAGCCAGATCATACAAGCCATTGCTAAGAAGTCACTACCCCAGTCATCTCCCAAACTGAGACTTTATATTTCTATTATTTAATGTGTTCCTAAAACACCTCTCCATATTCACTCTGACCTTTGAACCACAAACCTTTCAACATCTAATTCTTCTAAACCTAATGTGTCTTAAAAGAAAAAGAGATTGTGGAATAACATCCAATGTTATTATAATATTTTTTATAGGGATATGATGTAATTTTCATTGTATTATTCTTTATTATTGTATTGAATAGAATGTGATCACTCATTTATTCACCAACTCATGACCTTTTGGGTTGCTTCTTAATTTTCATTTCCCTATTCTCTTTTTGATAATGATAATAATGGTATATCATAAAGCCTTATACATGGAATTTAACTCAACTAACCAATCAACTAACAATCTTTAAGGTATTCAGATGATCTGATATTATTCATTCATTTAATAACTTAATTGATATCTTTATATACACGATTTCAAATTATTTGTCTAAAATGTTGGGAAAAAAATATATCCTTTACTATGATCATTGTTTGTAGATTTTAAATGAAATGATTTTCTATAATCAAAAGTGTTAGATTATTGTTATCCTCTAGTTTTAATGCTCACAAATCAAGATTAATCTTATTTCATTATGTTTCTATATATTTCATTATTTTTCATTATTTTTATTTATAATCCAAATATATTCTATCATGTAATAATTCATAAGATCAGTTAATTTTTTTGACTATGTACGAGTCACCAGTCAGTGGACTCACAGTCAGTGGTCTCACCATATAGATGGAAAGTCATCAAAGAATGAGTTGTCATTGTAGTGACACCACTCAGTCTAAAATTCAATAAAGTATGACATACACTTTTCTGATCTTCTAGTCCATAATATTCACAAAGTGAAGGATATCATTTACATGGACAAGACACCATTCCTACCAGTTTAGAATTTTAAAAAAGGACCAGATATTGTTTCTAAATTTCTATAATTTATAAGACACTATAATTTTGATACCTGTCTATATTTTAACAAAGTATAAGACATCAATCATGAGAAATTGTTCTCATGAAAATGATCAAACAAAAAAGAATTATTTATTACTTCTGAGACACTACTCTTATTTCACTACTCCAATGACACCATTTCAAACATAGTCATTTCTTCATTTATCATTTAAATTCTAATTTTTTTTAACAGTCATATTTGAGTTATTTAATGATCTTGATATTATTAATGATCTTTAATATACTTTTCATTAGGAAGTACTAGGTATGATGTACCTGCATATGATGGATATCATGCTACATGTCAAACAAAAGAAGAACACCTGATAATAAATAAATGTGGAATGTGAAGAGATTAATATATGGGGGGTGTGACATACAAAAAACCTTGTAAGGGAGAACAAACACACACAATTTCTTCTATGTATGAAAAAGAAAGTATTTGATATGAACCATAGAGTGAATCATCCTTGTAGCAACAAATCAAAACCAAGAATCAAGATGAAGCACCTCATTAGAAAACTAGGACATAGCGTATCAAAAAAACATTGTTTGTCTGTTTTCTAGAACTGGACTTGTGATTCTCATCTACAATATCATATAAGTCCAGAAGAATCAATCTCATTAATCAAAGGATTATAAATCCACTCACATTATTTCTACTCTTTTTTTGTGTAATTTTACTACATTTCAAGTAGTGTGTCTGTCTTATCACAAACACACATTGTCTCCTTAGCTAAGCTGTATGATACAAGATATCATCACACACTCATATTTTTAAATTATTTAACTCCCATGTATAATTATGGGAGAGAACATTGTGTGACATGGTTATATTTTGTTTCCCACATAAAATTGTTGTAGATGTCTGGTTGACCCGAAAATCAAAATGTGATATATTGAACCCTGATCATGAGTGTGTATCATGATTATTAATATAAAATTTTAGATTGAAGGTGATTAACAATTGGAGAGGACAAGGTATCTACTTGAGTATGAACCACCTATTTTTTCAATTTTTCTTCTAGCATTTAGATTTCTCTATTTTCAAACATATTTTAGAAAATGAAATAATAATTTTATAGTTAATCTTTTTTAGTGTTTAAAACTATTTTTTAATTAGGAAATTTCTTTCAAAAGTTATATAAATCATTCAAATTATTGTAACAGATAATTAATATATCATTTGAGATATTAATCAAATATGGGAATCACATATAAATCATATATATTTTTTCACTAATCTATGTTGTTATTAATATTATGTAATCTTAATAAATATTTTAAAACATAAATTTTTAGAGGAACTCAATTCATCCCTCTCTTGAGTGTCCTACTCTGACCACCATTTGGTATCTGAGGTTGTTTTTATTCATTTATTTTAAAATCATTTCAAATATGACTTTAGATCTATTTTAAAGATCTATAAATTTTTGTTAGTTTTAAATATTTAGCTATTAGAAATATATATTATTTATCATTTATTATGGATAGTAGATTGGATGGTTATTATAAAAATAGAACAACATTTTTCAATAAAACTATTTATTCATATTGGAAATTTATAATGAAAATGCATTTATAAAGTTTGGTTTTTTCAATTTGGTCTTCAATTATAGATGAATATAATATATCTTCTATGGATTTAAATACTTGGAATGTCTAGAATAATACTTCTTGTAACATTAACTACAATGCTAAATATGCATTATACTATTCATTATTAGAAGAAGAATTTAATAGGACATCTTCTTGTAAAACAACCTATGAAATTTGGGATACTCTAGATGTTTCACAAAAAGGATCCACTAATGTTTAAGAAATGATACTTAACACATTTTTTATAAATTATGATAATTTTATGAAGAAAAATGATAAACCAATCTCTAACATTGATCTAATGTTTACCTAAATTTTAAATACATAGATTTCTCTGGGAAAAAAGTTACAGTTGAGAATAAAATCCTAAAAATTATCAGATTTCTACCAGACATATATAGGGGAACCTCATTTTCAATAAGATAATCTTGTGATATTAGTATGTCTCTAGTAATGGAGCTAATAGTTAAACTAATGATGGAAGAGGAAGAATTAATGGTTAAAAAAGAATAGGGTGATGAACCAAAGATAAATTTAGGGGATTTTAAGACTAATACTTATAATCAAAAAGAAAATAAGAAGGCAAAAAATCATTTTAATAGTTCATGAAATGAAGAGTCATCATCTTATATTGATGAATAAATGGCTCAAATAGCCAATATGTTAAAAAAATTACATAGAATGTAGAATTTTTTCAGAAATCTCTACTAGAAAAGAATATTTAAAAATAAGGGAAACTACAAAAAAGACTAGAAAAGTATGGAAAATACTAATGAAATAGTTTTTTAGGAGTGTAATAGAAGAAGACATGTATATGATGGTTTTCCAAAATTAAAATATAGAAAGTAATATAAGGTTAAATATAGGACGTATAAAATATAAATGAATGGAATATGAAGTTATTTGGAAGATAGATCCGATGAGTCAAAATCTTCAAATGATGGGAATTTTGATAAAACCAACATGTGTTTTAGTTAAAACACATCATCGGTAACACATGAATCTCATGTACAAAAATCATATTATTCTAGAGATGAACCTGATTATAAAAACATGACCAATGTGTAAATTTCTATGTAATTCAAAATACTTGAAGACATGTGTAATTAATTAAAATTTAAATATAACATTTTAAAGAAATCCTGTTAAACTATCTAATGAAAATCTAAAAAATGATTTAGAAAAGTTTACTAATATAATGGAAAACGTAACTCAAATTCATCTTAAAATTTTTTGCATCAAAATATACTACTATTATCAGTTATCAATTAGGAAAAAATCATGTTAAAATAAATTTTAGTATCCAAATTTTGAAAATCTAGTTTGATGCCTAGTTCTCGAAAATATACTACAAATTCCAATGTTGAAACATCTTCTACATTTTATAGATTTTCTAGACCAAATAAGGATTATTTTTTCAAATCCTTAAAAATTATTTATAGGAAAACCATATAGCATGTATGAGTTTCAAAATAATTTAACACTTATATTTCCAGACCCATACAAATCTGGGTACCAATATGTTTTCGTGGTAAAATTATTTTTTTGTAAAAATACTTCTTGGAGATCACCTATAAGAGCTTACGGTACTTGGACAATGTATGTTCAATACATAATATAGGGGACTACTCGAGCTTCAATAAACCTATAAAATTGATGGTGGTAATGACACTTTTTGTTAAAATTATAAAGGAAAAATAATTGGCCTTTTCTAAATCACTAACACCAATTCAAATTTAACTTCCAAAGTAATTCTTGTTTACGGATTGAAGTAGAATTTTCTTAGTATATCTAAACTATGTTATGATTGTTTCCATGATAAATTTTAAAATGGTGTATTCAATGTTTTTAATTCTATAAATGAGTTGGTATCTATTGTATTAAGAAATAAGAATTTTTATGTTGTGAACTTGGATTCCTTATTTTGAAAAAAAAAATTCTTACTTAAGTGTTTTCCATAGAGAAAAATGGATTCATAAATCGATATTAGGCCATTGTAACACTCACTAACATAGAAATAATTCATGGAAAGGTATTCTTAATGATCTACCAAAACTATAATTTCCAAACAATAAATACTACAATCCTTATCAAAAGGGAAAACATCCAACAATACCTTTTAAACTAAAGAATGATGTTTCAACTTATCTACCACATTAATTGTTTCACAAGGATTTTCTTGGACCACAAATAATTTCAGCCTAAATTGGAAGAACTATTTCTATGTTCTTATATATAACATATCAAGGTATATATGGTCCTTCTTCTTATCTCACAAGATTGAATCTTATTCCTACTTCACCAGGTATGATAGAATAGTGGAACACCTAAGTGGTCTTAGAATAAAATCCTTAGGAAGTTACCATGGTCATGAGTTTGAAAACCAATAGTTTGTATCATTTTTTTCTCAAAATGGATAGTGTCATAACATTTATACACCTAGTACACATTAGTAGAATGTAGTTGTAGAATGACTAAATAGAACCTAACGAGATATATCCCCAAATATTATTCAAGCATATTATATACCTATTTACTTTTGAGATGATGTTAGGAATACCACTTTCTATATTATTAATAAAGTCTTAGTCAGAAAAATTCTTAAGAAATTCATCTATGAGTTGTTGTTAAATTGCAAACAAAGTTTTAGTTACTTTAAAGTCTTTTGTTGCATAGTTTATATTCCTAAAAAAATGGAAAATCTTAATAAATTTGCATCCAAAATTGATGAATGTATAGTTTTAGGATATTAATCCTCTATCAATGCAAATCGAATTATTAATAAAAGAACCCAATTTGTGGAAGAATATGTGTAAGAATATGTTCATATTAAAATTGATAAAACAGATTCACATAAACAAAGAACCAATCTTGAAAATATTTGGAATGATCTGTTCAATATGTAAAAAAATTCAAGTCCTCCTGACACAATTGTTCAGAAATATATTAAATACTCTAGTTTTGGAAAACCTCCAAAAAATAATAATATTGAAACTCAACCTAATGAAATCCTTAAAACTACTAGCCCTGGTTTTTTATATCAATTATAACTATTAAGAACCATCACTAACGTGCTGTAGTTGGAGACATAGTTAAAGGGACTCAGATGAGAGATTCTCTCAGAAATCAAGTTGATGATCAAGCCATCATGTCACTACTTGAACCTAAGAACATCAATGATGAAATCAAGGATGCATTTTTTTTATGGATATAATGGAATAATTAAACTAGTTTGAAATAATTAACATCTAAAAACAAGTGGATAGACCCAAAGACACCTTGACCATAGGCACAAAATGGGTGTTTTGAAAATACGTGGATGAAGCCGACACTATAGTAACATATAAGGAAATATTGGTTTGATAAGTATATATTCAAGAAGAAGTATTTTCCTATAAATAATTTTTTTCACCTGTAGACAATTTTAATCCAGTAGAGTATTTCTACCCAATGCATCACATTTCAATTTCAAGAAATAAAAAATAAATATCATGAGTGCATTCCTAAATGGGAATATAATTCAGGATTGTTTTTGAACCTAACCCCCCCCCCCCCCCCCCGAGTTTTTCAAACACTCATTTTCCCAATCATTTATATAAATTAGAAAATCATTATATGGTTTAAAACATTTTCCAATAGCATGGTATGATTTTTTTTTACTTTACTTATATATAATGATTATACAAACGGTATAACTGATCCTAATCTCTTTATAAAAAATTTTCTAATGATGTTTTGGTAGTTCAAATATATTTTAATTATATTATATTTGGATCTTCAAAACATTATTTATGTATTTATTTTTAGAAAATGATGAAAATTATTTGGAAATGAGTTTAATGGGTGAACATAAATTTTTTCCTTGGGTTATAAATCATTCAAAATAAAGAATGTATTATTTTAAATAAAATTAAATATACAAAAGATACATTAAAAAGGATTGGTTATGATAGTATATATGTTTGTGGTACTCCAATGAGTAACATATATAATAAGGGTTTAGATGAAAATGGTAAATATGTTAATCAAACCACTTACAAATAGAATGAATCAAAGTCTACTCTATATGACTGTTATTCGTCAAATTTTTTTTAATGTATGAATGTGTCATATTTTTCATGTAAATTCTAAGGAATAATATCTTCTTGTTGTTGAAAAATTTCTAATAACTCAAACATAATACCATCTTAGGACTGTTCTATCTAAGAGAACAATCATTTGATTTAGTTAGCTAATTTGATGCTAATTTTGGTTATTGAATCTTATAATGACAATAATCATATGGAACATGTCACTATTTGGGAAATCCAGTTGTATAATAGTTTATTAAAAAGAACTTCTAGTCATTATGTAGTCCTCAAGTTGAATACCTCATTTCATATAATTGTTCTGGTTAGTTTTTATGGAAGAAACACACATTTCAATATTATGAATATCGATTTAGACATGTCCCTTTAAACTATTATAACCCAAGTTCAATTAAATTCACTAATAATCTAGTTTATCATTTAATAAGAAAACATATTTACGTACGACATCACTTTTTGAGAGATCATTATCAAATGAAGCAATATTAATTTAGAATTTGTTAGCACATAACACCATTTTGTTGGAATTTTCACTAAGACATTTAATTTTGAAAGAATAATATATATCATATTCTAATTTGGTATGATAAATTTTGAGTAGCTATTATTGTCTCATCGGTTGATGTTTCAATGGTTTTTGTCTCACCATTGTTAGTTTCATTTCTTGTTGTCTCACCAATTGATGTGTCGCCATTCATTGTAATGTCATTGTGATGACACCATTGACAGAACGTTGTATGGAATCATTGATTTATCCTTATTAATATTACGACATCATTGTTTTTAATTATTTTATTTCATTTTATTTATTTTATTCGATATTTTCAATTTATGAATTTAATGTCCCTAAATGATAAAAAGCAGTCACTCCTACTCACATAACACTTCTTCTCAAACTCCTAAAACCAAATATTCCATCTTGAACCCCTTGTTCTTCATAAAACCATATATACATGTTTGGATAGATTTTAATTAAGAGTACATCTTCTTTAACCCTAGATAAACACTAGTCGATGAAGGGATTGAAATGTGATTTGATGAAAAATCTTAAAAACATCGGAATCCTGGTTTTACAAATCGATTGATTGTTCCAGAAAAGGAAGTGATTTGAAAGTGTATTATTTTGAGTAAGGGTCTTGTTCATAAGTCATTTAAAGATCATGTAAGGCTAGAATGGTTAAACCATGAAATTAGACCCTTATACATGAACCATGTTTTTTAGTTTTATGAGAATGTTGAGTTTTCTCTCAATGCCACGAATGATTTGTTGGTCTGAAGTGGGATAAATGAACAAATATATTTTATTTTTATACAACATTGTGGGATGATTATATAAATTAACATATAAATCATTTTTTGGGGATTATCATGGAGGAAATGCAACTCTATGTGATATTTTCAGCATAGAAGAGGCTTCAGGTGACTTAATAGAATATGTTAAGAGGGAAAGACAGATTGTTGCTGAATTGGATAGAGAATCTAGACTGTTATTAATGTACATTAAAACTTTCCATGGAAGAATGATTTTTCTACATTAATGTATCAATATGTGTTCTTGTTACATATCTTTAAAATCGGTACTAATATAACTTGTGAAAATATCATATCCTTCATATGTGTGAAATGATCAAAAACACCTCAAAATCCACTTTAATGTTCTATTTAAAACTCATCTCTACAATGTTTAAATCCAAATGATTGGTATGGAAAAAGTAAGAAACTATATAGGATTATGTGTTTTGTTTTTCTAAGAAAATATACAGAAAGATGAAGATCAATTTATATCCTAGGAAGAAGACATCGGTTGAAGATAATGAAAAGATTTATCAGTATTTTAATCATATTGAACATACCTAGAGACCAAAGGATATCATTGTCACTGGTTTGGAACTAGATGAAGTAGTAAAATACTCTAATGATGAAGTGGATGCTTATGTTGAATAACAAAATGTTTATTCTCGAGAAGGCAGTGAAATTATTCTTGATGAAAATAGATAAAATTCAGTTAAGGTTAATGTTTCTGAAGAGGAAGAAGCCGCAATAGAAGTTGTTATTGATAAGGGGAAACTATCAAATGAAATTAAAGAAGGATAATACACTATAGATAAAGCTAATGAATCAAGTATAATAGGAATTAATAAATAAATATATCCACATGATGGTAATGAAACTGATTATGATAAAGGCAATGAAATAAAGGATTCATTACTAGGTGGAAAAATTATTGAACATGTTGTTCAATTAGAAGGAAGTGTAGCTGAGACCGAAATGCATCAAAATATTGCTGATGATTTGGAAAGAGGTTAGGTGATGGAATTACATAGTTTATCCGGATCTTTCAGCATTGTTTCAATTCCAACCCATCACATCTAAAGAAGTGGTCTACCTTTATGAGCTAGTACCTATTCTTTCACATGCATAAGAAACCCAAAACTATGAGAGTCACAAATATTTAAATGAATTTGAAAAAAAAAGTTATCTGTAATTGGATGGATTATTAAGTAACAACCTACTACTATGACCAATCTATGTTAAAGGGATTCTGGAATGCTTCTGGAAATGATGATATAGAAAACTCAACCCAAATTATTAATGAGATACAAGAAAAAATAATTGAAAATAAATAGATGGATGAGGAAATAAAGGCTTTAAAATAATTTTTGGAGGAGATGAGGAAGTGGTTCCAAGAAACTCTAGTTATATCTTTGGTTGATATTCTTAGTGAGGGTAATGATGACATGACCTTAGGATTGGTTGTATCTCATATTCATCCTAATTTTATTTCCCTGGTTGAAGGAGTGGTCAAATATATCATAAATGTAAAATATGAAATGAGTGGACTTATGGATGCAATCAATTGTCTGACAGATAAATAAAATTCTTTTTGATATAGTGTGTTGAAAGCTCAATGCCTTCACATCAGCTTCTCCTGATCAATCTGCTTCAATACAGACCTCTCATCCATTGGAAAGTGACTTGAATAGATCTGTGATTCAAGAATAGAATCATTATTTATTGGTGTTTCTGATTTGGAAAACTATGGTAAGATTTAGATTCTCAGTGAGCATATGCATGACATAGTCAGGTCTTAATCCAAAACTACCACCGATTCTCAAGTAGAAATCTCTAGGAAATTATATTACTATTTTAAGAGGGTATATACCAAGCACCATGTGACAAGTCATTTAAATTATTTTGTATAGATTTTTAATCTACATCTAGTGACTCAATATTTGAAGTAGAGATTCCTGAAGTTGATGGAATTTACCCCTACCCTTGAGAAGTTTATGGAATACTAGGATGGCGTTGAAAATGATATGTAATATGGAGATGATTTAATTATAGATTTTGTTAGTCTGCATAAGCCATACTTACACTATCACAACAAATAAATTGTTTCTCCAACCTCGTCCCCTCTAAAGCATTTCATGAATCCATCTCCCCTTCATCTAATTCATTTGAATCTATTACATGGATTCATGCTACAAATGTCATCAAAATATGAACAGTCATTATAGATCAGTATTTACCTCGTTATTCTTCCAAAAAAAGCCTTTATCCTTCTATTATTGAAGAAGTGCCTATATCTACTCTTCATATCCACTCTAACCCTCTAACCCCAACCACTTCTGCATCTACATCTTCTACACCTGATGTATCTCTCGATGGAAAAGAGGAGCATGACATATATCAAAAGTGATTGGATGATTTTTATAGGACTATGATGTACATTTCATTTTATTGTACAATATTATTGTGTTCAATGAAATATGATCACTCGATTATTCACATGATCATGAACTTTTTTCATCTTCTTAATTTTTATTTCTCTATTTTATTTTTTATAATCCCTAATGGGGGAGAACACGACGACTCTGTGATAGAATTTAACTCACCTAACATATAACCAATCAATATTTATGGTATTCACATGATTTAATATTATTATTTCTAAGATGAATTTAATTTATATCTACCAATGACTATATTTCACATCATCTGTAAGATATGATGAGATAAATATTTATCCATTACTATAATCATTATTTAAGGATTATAAATTCCATGATTTATTATCATAAAAAGAGGGTGATTGTTAGACTCCTCTTGTTTTAATTCTCACAATCCTTGATTAATTATGTTTCATTTTGTTTTACTATATATCATTATTTTTCGTTAGGTCTATTTATAATGGTACACTATTCTATTTATTATTACTTCATATGATATGTTGAAAATATTTGACTAATTATGAGTCACTAGTATATGGACTCACTATCACTGTTTAACCGTTTAGCCAAGAAATCATCAATGTATGAGTCACCATTGAAGTCACACTGCTCATTCAAAAATTATGTAAAGTATGAGAAACCATTATTTGAATCTATCAGTCCATGAATATTTACAAAGGACCATACACCATTGAAATAGAAAAGAAACTATTCCTACCAGTTCAGATTTTTCACAAAGGACCTGATACCATTGTTCTATTTATATAAAGTATAAGATACTATTTTCTTGACACCAGTCTAGGTTTTCACAAAGTATAAGACATCTCTCCAGAGACATCGGTATCAATACACCATTTAGAGACAAAGTATGATTCAACGATTATGAGTCAACACTCTTATGTCACTACTCATATGACATCGTTCCTGACTAAGTCATTTTTTCATTTATGATTTAAATTCAAATGATATTTTTAATGGTTGTATTTGAGTTATATAATGATACTAATATTATTAATTATCTTTTTTATCCTTGTGTGTAGGAAGTACTATGTATGATGTTCTTTCACGTGATGGAGATCATGCTCCCTTTTGGCCAAAATAAAAACACCCAAGAATAAATAATGTGGCATGCGAGAAGATTGATATATGGGGTGTGTGACATAAAAGAAAAAAAAAGTAATAGAAAACATACACATGGAAATCCTTCTAGCTATGAACAAGAAAGAATTTGGTGTGAACAAAAGATTGAAATCATTCGTGCAACAAAAAATCAAAACAGAGAATCTTTAAGAAGAATCTTACTAGAAACTAGAACACAGTGCATCAATGACACTCTAATTTTGGGGTCTGTTTTCTAGAAGTGGACATAATATTTTCATCCTCTACATCTATGAACTGTAGAATTATAATGCAAATAACTCAAAGAATTCCAAACCTTTTTTCATTATTTCTTCTCTATTGTGTATATTTTTTCTACATTTTGAGAAATGTTTGTATTTTTATCACAAACACACATTGTATTAGGTTCTATGCTTATGGAAATAAGATAAACTCGCTCTCTCATCTTTTTACACATTTTCACTACCTCATATATGTTTGAAAGATGTATATGTGTGACCTAGGATTATTTTTTTCCCCTGAAAAATTGTGGTACATGTCTTGTTGAATTGGAGATTATTATGTGTTGTTATGAAGCCCGATCCAGTGTATGGAACAAGTTCAATAATATAATACACATTGTGAAAGGTGATAACCATGTGGAGAGGATTAGGTCTCTACTTAAGAAGAAACAACTTTTTTATCCACTATGATATTAAAGTTTAGATTTCAAGGTGTCCTCACATATTTAAAAACCCTAATTATTACAATGATAGTTTAACATAGTTAGTGTTTATAAATATTTCTGTTTTAGTAAACATCCTTCAAAAGTTTTATCAATATTCCAAATTTTTGTGAATGAGAATTAATCAATCTTTTGAGAAATTAATCATACATTTAATTTATTATAAATCCACAACATTTGTTATCTAGCTTGTTTTCTTTTTAATATTGAGGAGTCTTATTGAAAAATTTATATCAAAATTTTTATAGGATGTCAATTCACCCCCTCATGAGTGATCTACTCCGACCAACACTTCTGATGACTGGATGTTCATATGTATGAAATATTTATTATTTGATTATCATATATTTATGTTTTAGTTTATTATACATATTTTTTTTTAAATTTATAGGTATTTATTAATTTATTTATAAATAATCTGATTTAACGTCAGTTTTATGTAATCAATTATAAATAAATTTAAAAACAAATGTTTAGAAGAATATACGAGTAAAATCCACTAAAAATAATTGTTGCAAATATGTTCCATAATGGTTTATTTTATTTTGATTATATTTTACACGGATAATTTTTATAATAAAAAACTATGACTAAATAAAAAAACAACTAAAGTAATAATAAAATTACACATATCAAAACCAACCATAAATTATAAAAACCACCACAAAATAACTAGAAATCATGAAATATGGCATGGTTTTAGTATTATCAGATAAACTATGAGGTGGCAATTTAATCCACCACTAGTTAATTAAACAATTTCCACTACACACAATTTTAATGGATAGTGTTATTATATTCATTAACTATATTTCTACATTAGTTATTTTATTGAGTTTTAAACCTCTAATGATCAATTGGATAAGAGAATGATGCAATTAGAATATTAATATATATAAATACAATAGTATATTATTAATTAAATGTTTGTATAATTTTTGTGAACTTTATTTTTGACTTCCTTACTTGTATGTCACTTTAAAATCCAATGGATATTGTTTAAAAGATATCTATACATGCCATTCTACTCTCACTCAATTTCAATTCCAAATATTTCTTCGAATGGATACTGTTATTATATTCATTAGCTATAGATATATATTCATCAACAGACTCATGATCATGGTCATTTAGAGAAATTAAATAAAAATAATTTTTTATGGATAACTCATCTAATTCAGGAAATATTTCCATGGATATTTTTCATTACAATTTCAATCCCAAATAATATATTCATTATTGTCACTGGTGACCTCTTGTTGTTTATGAATAATCCCTAGGATTGTTCTACATATCGAAAATAAATATATTATTATATCTTATAAAATTAACTACATATCATATTGAAAAAAATTATCAGAGGTGAGGGATGTTAGTAATGATAATAAATTGGTTAGATCACATACACAATTTATATTATATTGATTGATTATATTTTAAAAATTATTTTTTATTATATATTTCTAATATAACCACCCACATTTTATATTTTAAATTAGTTTATAATTAATTTATTTCAATGCTATGACTAACTAAATATTCCTTGAGAATTAAATTCAATTCATACTATAATGAAAAAATCATAATGGCTTAATTAATTTAGTAGTCATTGAATAATAATGTTACCAGATTCTATAAAAATTTAATTGTAAACTATGATTTTTTATATTGACTCCTTTAATATTTTTATATCAATTTCATTGATATTATTACTTTATTTTTATCTTAACAATAAAAATTAATTATTTTACTAAATATTGAACATAACGAAATTATTTGACTAAGAATAATTTTTGGAATAATTTTTTAAAAGAAAAATTATATATTCACAATAATGAAAACCATATCTTAGATAGATTCATTCATCTTCTTCCACTAAATTATTACATTTTATATAAACATATAAAGAAATTATTTTTTTATTTTCTAGTTTCCCATTATATTCCAATTTTTTATATTACTCTTCTTCAAAAATATATTAGTTTCCATGTATATTTTAATTAAAAAATATATATGATTTAATCTAACTATAATTAAATACCTATAAAATTCTAAAAATGATATGACATTTTAAATAAACATAAACATGAATAATAATAATTATTGAGTAAATCAGGATTCTATGGTAAACCAACAAACTCAGACCTAGGAACCCATTATTGATGATCCAAAATATCCATTCAATGAAATAAATTATTAATATCATAACAAGAGTATAATCATGTATAGAAAATATCCAAAAAATCAACTACTAAGAAACTATATTTCCAACATTCATTCATTTAATAAATTGACGTGGATTAAAACATTGATATTAGATATAACATTATCAACCCCCACCAAGAATTAAATGATCATCCTATTGGGGGTATAGAAAATGAAAAATGATAGTTTTTTATAATATATTGAACAATGAAATTGAAATTTTTCATTAAGATTCTCCTAATGATTAGAGTCTTCCATTTCTCTTATTATGGCGTTGCTAGTGAATTGTAGGTTTACAAACCAACAATAATTATTGGTTTAGTATATGATAAATTAATTTATATACATATTTTCCCCCTTATTTCTTAATTTATATCTATTTACAAATAATAAAACAGTATGAATTAAAAAAGGGAGACTCATTTTTTATGTTGGAAGATATTTAATTCACGTATCTATATTTTTCATCAAAAATAGTTTTCCATTCAAAGGATAACTAAATACATTAGATTGGTACATGTCCCCATGAATCATGTGTTTATTTCTGTTTTGGTTGGTTCAATTTAGTGATAAGACCTATATAAATTATCATAAAAAGATATCTAAATATTTATTTAATGAACTTATATTTTGACCAATTTATAAGAACATGGGTAACATACACATCCTCCTGTAATAAAATCCTTAAATAATCATCCTTTTCTAACTACTTATCGGCCTAGTCTTTCATGGGTGATGACTCAATTTTCTTATAATATTGGATTCAAAAAACTATTATATAAAAAACTAATAACCACATGATTCTAGTGGGAGAATAATAATTATGTCTAAAAGAGTTCATGGTGCACATATCTAGTTTTATTAATTATAAAACCATTTATAACAAAAAATAAAACATAATTTTTTGTTTCATTACTCATAAATTTGGATCCTAAATTTGAGCACTAAATATTCCCCCATTTAACCATGACACTAAGGGAGATACTCTATCATGTAGTAATACTTCATATAAACCTAAATGAATTTTTAAAAGTATCTCAAAAAAGCGATTTGATGATTGAATTATTCTTCTAATTGAAGGATCCAAAAATTCATAAATTTTTATTTTTCTAACAACAATTTTTTTAATTTTGAATTTATAATATAATGAAATATAATATGATATTGTGTTTAATTTTTAAAAGTTATAGGTAGACATTCGACTATTTGATGTTGTTAATAAAGAATTCCTATCTATGCTAAATTCATGAATAATAATTTCACCAGTTGGTGAAGATTAAATTAGTATTACATATTCATAATCATATGAAATATCATATAATTGATACCATCAGTGATTCCTAGAATATATAGGGATTATTCATATTTTTGACTCCTTTCAATTTTCTGGAGGCAATCATTTATGATGTATTTTTTGGTTTGGGAATGTAAACTTATGTTATTTGATACACTATGAATCCTTCATTTTTTGGATAGATATCTTAAAAAAAATCATG
Organism: Viscum album; assembly: GCA_963277665.1. Classification (NCBI taxonomy): domain Eukaryota; kingdom Viridiplantae; phylum Streptophyta; class Magnoliopsida; order Santalales; family Viscaceae; genus Viscum; species Viscum album. The sequence continues at coordinate 1,549,776,402 of OY728146.1, read as the reverse complement.
GAATAACATTCCAATTAAGTTATATTATAGCCATCCAATATATTACATCATTTGAGTATACAACATCAATATTTTTACAGACATCTACATTTATGAGATCCAATATATTCTATGAAACAAACATGCTTCACTAATATTGTATGGTTATTTTCCTTCAATAATAATTATAATAGTAAAATATTATAATGGTTCATTTAAAAAGAATATTTATAGAGAAACCATTTATTTTGTCAATTAAAATTATATGAAATTTTTTTTGGTATGTACTATAATATACAAATACATTGGATGAATGTACATCATAATTTTAAAAAACCACCACATTCCCTACATAGACCACATTATTGAATTTCCTTAATCATTAACAGTTTTTATATTGATTTATGTATTTATTAATATATGGGTACATGTAAGTAAAATTATTATATATGAATTGGAGGATATATTCATTCGATGTTTACTATGATGATAAATTATTCTTAAAATAAATTTTATATTTATTATTTTTCTATATTGAGAAATCATGAGTAGATAGATAGTTTTAGTTGCCTAAAATACTCTTAATCTACTCCCTCAATCAATAAAACCCTATATTAGAATTAAAAACCCTTCCAAATGATTCAAATTATATTTCCCGAATAATATTTTCAAAATAATTATACATATTTTCTAATCAGTCTTCATGGATCGTATAATAAAACACCATTTATATTTGAGCATCGGTAATGTGGATAAATGATTTATATTTTATAATATTTTTAATATTATATCATAAAAATTCACACATCTGTTACTATTAAATTATGATTATATTCATGTTTTAAAAAATAAATGATGATTATCCCCCTCTAAACACAATTTTCTAAAAATGGAAGAGTGAAAATGGGAAGAAGTTGAGCTCACCGTTCCCATATTTGACAACAAGAGGTTAGAAAACTTAATATTATCCCACAGAATTTTTTTAATATGATTTTATTCAATAAATTTAATAAATTAGACCCCCTATATATTTGAAGAAAAAATTCATGTTCACTTCTTTATAAAAAAACCAATAAAATTACATTAAATAAGTTATTTCATATATAGTTCATTTATTTATTTTTAATAACATTATATTGAATATATAATTATTATTTTCAAAATGGTTGTTCCTATTATTTATATAGATAAAAACCTATAATAATATATAAATACTATATTTTACTTCTAAATTTGGAAGAAAAAATATATTGGAAGGTTTTATTTTGAATATATAATGTTAATGTTAACCTTAATATTTTAATGGTGAGAATTTATTTTAGAACCAAGATCATATCATGTATGTTTTTATTTAATATTATAATCTATTAATAATACTCTATTGATTTAATTAAATTATAAAATTTTTAATCAACTAATGAATTGAAAATAAATCCTATTAAATTTTGATAAATTTCATTATATGGTAGAGATACTAATATTTATTAGAAAAATCATCACATGGGATGTAATACCCATAAAATAAAAGTAAAAAATTAAAATAATTCCCACCCATTAGTAACTAAAGGTTGTGGAATTTCTGGGTTTATGTTTTTCTTCTAATAATTCATGAAATGTTTTGTATGGATATTGCATCCCATATTGGAATTTTTATAAACAAATATTTATTATGAAATATATGATACTTAATTTAATTCAAAATTATTATTCCCATATAATCATAAAATGTCCAAATAAATAGTAGGTATATCCCATTCATTCTCATGTAAAACACCTGTAATATTGAAATTGACATATGTTTATCATAATGGGTATAAAGAGTCCCTTTTTCAATATATATTATTCAATTACCTTATAATGTCAAAATTAAATCATCATTTATTGTAAAAAAATGTATCCTAATTTTTTATATTGTAAATTTGTATTTCTTATATTAATAGCTAATTGAAAAAAATTTATGATAAATATTCATGTTGGGGTTTTATTTTTGTTAGTTAAGGTGAATATATATCTCTTAAAATGGATTATCCCTCCATGTAAAATTTTACTTCACATTTTAGTTGATAGTGGAGTATAAAATATAGTAGTTTACCACATTGATTGGATTCCACATATTAGGTTCTAATGATGAATCACCGATCATCATTGGAGAGTTCTTCCTAAATAAAAACGGTTAGGATGAATTATAACATTCTCCTTGGTATTTGGATTATATAAATTTATAGTTGTGTATATTGAACATACTTTATTTATAATGGATTAATATTATTGTGTTAGTTATGATATATTATATCATTTTTTGATCAGAAAATACATAATGTGGATATAATTAAAAATTGTTATTATATAGGGTATACGTCAAATTGATTTTTCATCTGTTCCTTTTTATTTAACACATTGTCCTCTAGGGAAACTATGGCTCCCAATGCATAGATTTGAATATTATTATCATATTAAATTAACAAAAAACTTTTGTAGGTGTTATTAATAATATTTTAGGATATATACTAGATATAAATTAACAATGATTATTTCCAGGGGAATTAGATTCACAAACAAATTTTTTTATTCTCATTAATATTTTAGGCATGGGAATCAATTTAATTAATGTATTCCCAAACGAATTTTATTTTATATAAATACTATTAGCCATTAATTAGGTCAATAAATTTACAATATTAAATTTTTTCCATAAATGTAATTAGAACAATATTTATTATTTAGTGAATAGTATTATAAAATAATATTATTCTAATTTTTCTATTTTTAGCAATGCTTAAATTTCAAATCAATTATGTATTTTAATTTTTAATTTTGTTTATTTATTTTAATTTTATTGGAATTTTCATGAGATATATTATACATGAAACAATTTAATGGAATTAGAATAATGGTAATATTAATCATTTAAAATCCCATAGTGATACACACTCTATATATACTAATTTATAAAATTTCATAATTGTATGAAATCCGAATAAATTCCTCTACATATAATTTAAAAAATATATTATTTTCTAAAACGACATTTATTATTCACCTAGATATTGACTTTTGATTCTTCAAAATCATAGTTATTTATTAAAATTTTTAGAGAAACTAAATCACTCATATCATTCAATACCATTATCATTGATTAATCTCACAAAAATTTAATATTTATTTTTTTAAATGATGATAATGAAATTATATTTATAGAAATTTGTTAGATAGTAATTTATAATACTTGGAGATAAGATAAGCTAATAAAAAAATTACTTATAATTATAAGGATTGAAAATAGAAGTCACAATGCATGATTATATAGAAAAATATTCATTTAATTTCAATTAAATTTTATTAAATTTCAACAACATGTAAATTATATTTTTATTGATATTATACCCATAATATTATAGGCCTATATAAAATTTATTTATAATAAATGAATATAAGAATAATAATCATGTAGATAATATATTATGGAATGTATAATATTTAAATATATAAAATGAGACCATAATTTCAATATTTTAATCGATGGATAAATATTTATTGTAATATTCCAATTTATAAAAATTCACATTTTCTCTATACATTCACATTTTTTTATTCGTGGGATAATTCATATATATATAATTCATCATGAGAAATATTATTAAGAATTAAATTTAAAAAAAATGGAACATGGCCTCTCTAAAGACAAGTACAAGATGTTTCGTTATAGAGTATATAAATGGAGGGTGCCAAAGAATATACGATGATTAAATCTCAAAATAAATGTCTGATATGAGGCTCTGTAATCCCATTTCAAGGGAGGTGACATGATTCCAAAAAAATGTCTAGCATCCCATTTCAATATAATCAATTTTAATATACCTCATAAAATATATATTATTCATCCACACAACATATATGGATATATAAATTAAGGTATTAAGATATTTTTGAATGGATTGAATGTTACATGAATAACATTGTTACATGGGTGAATATACCATGTGATAGGGGATGTCCTATCAACTTTATCAACTATCATCCTCTATGTTTATGCCGCTATTTGCCGATGTAACCTATATAAATCTATGTTGTGGAATAATTGGTAAACTAATCAATGATGATATTGATATCAACATCTAGAATCAAGGATGACTTTTAATATGAGAAGAGTTGAACTGAAGAGTTTATTGGGGTATGAAATGGAACCCCATGTCTTTAAGAACACCTTTGGGGGGTATGGGGCATGTGTAATGTGATTTTAACCATTCATTTTTTTAAACTATCAACGCCCAAAGCCCACAATAATGTAAATTAGAATTATAATTTTGATAAAATATCATTTAATGATGGTTTATAATTTAGATATGAGTGTTTCATAATTTAAATCATTAATTGAGTAATTATTCAACAATATTGACATCCATGAAAGACATATTAGTTGAGATTAGTGAAGAAATAGTAGTAATTTATGATAAATATTTTTAATGAGAATTAGAACATCATTTTTACAATTAAAATCAAAGTGATTTTTTGGATAGAAAATATTCATTAATGAAATTTGAAAATAATTGATATAACAATGACATTATTATCGATGAATCCTCCTCATAAATTATATATTGATTCTTTATGTGGAAGAGTAATACACAAGGAAAAATGTAATGGATCATTACAACTATATGTAAAATATGTTCTTAGAGGAAATTAATGAATTTTTGTTTGAAATATATATAATTTATCAACACAATTTGAGATGAATTATTTATATTATTTCAAATAAGTTTTGATGAATTGAAGAAACTATTGTATGTCAAAAATAATGATGACTTGGAAAGTATGGATTGTACTTATCCTTTATATTGATATATATTAATAAGATAAAATCATAGAATACAATATATTTATATCCTTATTAATGTTTGAATCCATTTCAAAAAAAATTATTTTATTCATCAATACTATCTTAATTTTGAGGTAGATGATGTTTTACCTCAATGTTTATAAGAATTTTTAATATATCATTATGACCATGATAAATTTTGATTCTCTATTTTTTTAATTATATCTACTCATAGTATAGAGTGAGAGGTGAAATATATATGTAGTTATATTTTTTGGTGATATCAATTGATTCGTATAATCTTCCAGAATCCATGTGATAAATAGAATTGATTATTCCCCAATTTCCAAATGTTTGTGTGTCTATGTTTAATTACATAATGGAGAATCATAGAGTATTTAGGGGGTATTTTATTATTTAAAAATAATTATTTTTATTTAATGACTACAACCAAAAGTTGGTCGTTTGGGAATAAATACCTTTTATATATTTACAATTAAAGGATAGAGAGTTACTTCCAATTTCCCCATATAGTGAGATGGATAATATTGAGAGATACACAAAATTAAAAATCTATTATGATATACTATGGAATATCAATTTTTAATAAAATTATTAATTAAATAAATAATGGATACATATATTATCTAAAAACATTCATGATATGTTACTTTATTATTATAGACAATTTAAATGGTGGGTATATTAATTAGTTATTATCCCATTCTTATAAATGGTTATAAGTTATATTTTCCTATTTGTTAACCATGTGATCCATGGATAATTTCATTTATTCATAGACCTGTACACTACATAGGAAGGCTGCACTATATTCTATTTCTCATAGAATAATAAACACAAGAGTAATTTTGAATTGTGTTTATCAAAATTATTGGTATCTAAATAAAGGTGTTTGTTAAAATTACTCTATTGGTTTCTAAAGGAATGAATTTTTCACATTATTATAAACTTAATTTATGTATATGTTGGTATATGAATTATTATTTTGGGATTAATTTAATTCACATGTGTTATATTAGATTAATATTTCATACTTTATATGACTGGATACATCTTGTTATAAATTATCTGTAGATAATATTATTTTATAAAGAGGAATGTTGTTCATAGAGGTAATACCTTACATTTATGTGTAGGTATGTAACTGTTAATTAGTATAAAATGTCCTAGAGGAGTTTTAATTAATGATATCACTAACTAGTAACATTAGATATAAAATATTGAAATTACATCCATTGATGGATATTATAGTGTGCACTTAATGATTATTAGGTATAATGAAAAAATATATAATACTTATTGAATAAAAAAATTTGTCAGAAAGGTTGAATTAGTAAAGGATGTAGTTACCACTATATTCTTGAAATGTTTTCTTATTTATAAAACAAAACTGAGATTATATTGTGCTGAAAGACTTTTTTTTATATTGGAGGTTATATGTATTACATAGATTCATTTGTTTTATTAAATTTATATATGAATGATTCTGTATTATAATTTTTATATAATAATTATCATTTTTATTTTATATACCTTGACCATGTACATGTACATCAGTGGACATTTTCATTATATAGATATCACTATTCTACTATAGAGACTTTGAGTTATTGCTATAGAATTTGAATTATAACATCATGATTTATATGAAACGATAAGGATGGTATTGATATTATTCAAGAATATGAATATAACATATATAGAGGATAATTTTAAATACCACAAGAATATATGGAAATGATCAATGTGAATCGGTATTGGTTATCTAATAAAATAGATTTGGGGAAAATGATATCTTAGATAAAATATGATAATCAAAGTCTATAATATGTATAACTAAAATATTTTTTGAGATACATCATCAAAATTTAATAATAATTTGTTGTTAATTGAATATAATTTTACTAGTAGGAAGATTTACTGATTTAATTGTTTCTACATTGATCAACATGACTATAATTTTTGATACTAGAGAATATTTTTCTATGAGTTTCAATTTTTATGTGGTTATTTTTTTTTAGATCAATATGTAAGCACATATTAATTGAATTTTATCATATTATCATTAAAAAATTTAATTAATCAATCATATTATTGAATGATAGATTTTAATATATTATAACTACATGAATACTATAATCTATAATAATTATTGTTTGAATATTTATTCACTAATATAGTTCAATATTATTCTAATACAATTTGCATGGATAAAAATAATTATATTCTCATTAATATTATTCATTTACCAATGATCTAGCCTCAGGATGATATTTAATTCTTATGTACACTGTCTATGTTTATGGATTGTGATGCAATACATAAAAAGATACTCTATAGGATATTAGGACATTATAGTAGTGATTAGAAGGACATTTCTTGTATATATTGATATGGGTTATCATAGAAAATTGGTCATAGAAATTTATTAACCTAATGAATATGACATTGAGAGTGGGTTGGATAGTATAATAATTCAATACCTTATCACAATTCGTCTCATGAAAAGAGTGTTTTTTCATACAATAAGAGAGTCAATGGTGAGGATAAAAATAATTTTTGAGTGCGAGGTTATGAAAAATAGTTAGATTTATTTCCCAATAGTTTATTTTGGATATTTGTAGAGTGTGGTAATATAATATTTTCTAATTCATGTTTATTAATCTAGAACCTTTCATTAGATGATGATCACAAGAGTAGGAAAATTTATATAGGGTTAAAATTAAGATAGATGGGGGGAACCCTAGAGGTCACCTTTCAACTATTACAATGATGTGGTTATCAATGTAATGTTTATAGTAGCAGAAGACTATGAGGTTTCCGGTGAGGGAGTAACAGAAGTGGTTATGAATATTGGTAAATTGAATACAATTGTCATAGATCAGGTGGATTATCATGAGGGAGTAAATATTCTGAGAGATACCAATGTTTATTTTTCTATTTAAGGTATTATTTTTATATAAAATGGGATACCATTTCTTATTAATTTTAATAAAAATAATGAACATAAATTTTTATTTCTAAGGATATAGGTACATTTTAATATATATACCCTAGTAGAATGTATGATATATTATGATAAGGGTCAAAAAAATATAATATTTATTTTGTGTTAAAATATATTTTAGGATATTATTCCCATTCAGATAAGAAAATTTAATGTCATCATTTTTTATTTTTTGGTGATAATCTATTTTGTATTTTGTTGATTGTTATTTTTAAAGACTGATTTATTCTACATATAGTGAAGAAAAATTAATATAAATGAAAGTGTTGGTATTTTTTCATTAATTTGGGAATTATAGGATCCATAATATGATTATAAAATTTGTTTTTTTTTTGATTAACTGGAATATAAATAAATTTGATGAATCATCCTGTTATGATATGAGGGAATGCTAATGTTATATCAATGGAGGATGTTAGTTATCTTTATATTTGTATGGTTGAATTTTTAATTTTCCATTTTTGAGAGTATATTATATTATTAGGGAACTCTATTATATGGGAAATAATAATTTCTATTAATTGATTTCATAGGATGCTGATTTTCAGTGAAGGGAATTTCTATTCCAATTGAATGACTATGCGTTCCACTTTCATTATTTTAAATCATGGTTAATTTGACCCTCTAAATGGTAATTTATTCTTAATATATGAATAATTTGATTATAAATTCTATATATTAAATAATTAATATTTTGGACTATCGTACATTTATCCAGTTTTTATTATGTCATTTTGGTTGGGAGTTCACAAGTAGGGTTCAAGGGTTTCATTAATTTCGAGTTATATAATTTTTTACAAATATTATTAGTTGTGTAAATTGATTAATAATTGATTAACTCAGGATATGAGGAGGATATATTGACAATTTTTCAGTGGTTTTATTTCAATTTAGTGATATTCTTATACATGATGCACTATCAATGTTTCAAATTTTTATTCGATGGTTTTATTATTTGGATATTTCATTTCTTAAGATAGATTTCAGGTTTAACTATTATATTTGGAAGAAGTATGGGGCTATGATCCATATTATATCTTATTATATGTTCATTTTATATTAGGAATTTATTTTTTTTATCCTAAATATATCTTATTTTTTTTATTTGAGATACTCATTTTAATATATTTACATGAAAGGGGAATCTTTTTATCTATAATTAAGAATGTTTGAGAGTCATTTATTTATAAAACTTTATACCAAAAATTATTATTTTTATTTAATTTTAGCATTTGAAGATACTATATAAGTTGAATTGTGAGTAATGTTGTTCAGGTATTAGACTTTTAATTATATTTGATTGTGAAATTATTTCATAAATCATATGTAAATTACGATATCATGAAAACATCTGTACCCAATAATATTTATATAATGATGTGGTGGTTCTCATAGATAATTAAAAATTATTAAATTTATTGTAAATTGATGTAGATTATTTCATGAACGTTAGATCTATTGTTTTAAAATTTATTAATGTTATAAAAATTTGTTTCAATAATTTTTGGTATAGTTTAACTTGGAATATAATTTCTAGAATATTTAATCTCTTGATTTTTTAAATGTGAGGTAGATTTATTGAGTATGATTTTTCACTAATATATAGATTAGGAGTCTAGTAATGAGCATAAATATATAGTAAAGTTAGCTAACCAATATCTAGTTTTTGGAGATCTCAATGGGCGGGAGTGATTTTTGAAAAATGTTTTATCCTATTTTATTTTTATTGAGTTTTGGATGAAAAGTTTACTAAACACCGAAATGATTTTTTTGTAATAGCATCATTCATGGAGAGGCATATAGTTCATGACATAAGATTTCTTGAACTGTATTTTCATTCATTTGGTGATTTTTATTCTTTTTGTTTTGATTAATTAGGTGTTTTTATAGTCAAATCATTCCAATATTATTTTATAACATATTGTAGAGAATATATACTTGGATCCCCAGATATGAGTTTGAATGATAATAACAAAGAATTATGTGGTGGAGTTCAGTTTAATGTAGGAAAAATGTCATTGAGTGAATGAATACCATTGTTAAAAACATGGTTTATAGCAGGAACAAAATATTCATCATTTGAAATGGAGTGACATATTGAATCACATTATTACTATTATGATTCTTATGACTAGTTTTTTCCATTCTATATTGGTTACGTATTATATATAAATTATTTCAAACCGTTTCATAAAAAGTCATGAATAAATACTATTACATAGTATATAAACTCTATTTTATGATGAGATTGAAATGAAATATTGTGTTATATATTTAATTATATCCAAAATATATATATACATTACATTATGGATATACAAGGTGAAAAAATTTGTAATTTTCTTTCAATTATGTCTATGTGAAAATCATAATACATATATTTATGGATGATGGTGTGGATTACTTGGACATTTCAGAAAATTATAATGTCATGTTACTTAGTGTCTTGTGTATTGTATTCAAATAATTCGAAATTAGTAATATTATGATATAATAATAGTTATCACTCTTCCAATTTTATAGAACTGAATCACTATATTGAATAATATATACAACAAATTCGAATAGGACAGTGGGAATAGATTTATATATTTTTTATCCAAGAATGGTTTAGAGTTTTAATATGGAACTTTTTATTCAATATGCTAAAAATAATTCAATGATATACCATAAATGATTTATTAAATATTGGTGGAAACATTTAAGATTAAAGGTTTGTGAACATTCTTTTCTAAATGATTATCCATGTAGTGGGAAATCGAGTTTTACGATTGGTTTATTGGTGTCTTGAATTTTTATATGATATTAATATATTTTTTTATGGTGGATATGATTCTTATTGATGGAAATTTAATCAATTTAATTATCATGTTTATAATTTTATTTATATATTTTACTTAAAGTGCCTTATTTATAACAAATCTCATATCGTTTATTTTTAAGAAAATTATTTGGAAAAATATTCCACTTTTTTAGGAAGCACATACTGATATTTGATCATTAATAGAATGAATTACATGTATGGAAGAAACATCTTGTCTAGGTGGTATGGAGTTATAGGGAATTATATAAGAGTACCTTGACAAGAGTTTTGTCTATTTTTATTTGACACCAGCATCTCATTTATTGAGGTTTACATTTATATAGTTATTGTAAAATCTAAACCATGTACCACATGTCAATTCCCTTATGTAGTTCATCACATCACCTTAGGCTTGCCTCCCCATAATCTAGAGGCTTCCGACTAGTACTGAGCGTCTAATATGAAACTCTTGGAGACTAATTCTTTTTTTATCAAATAATCCCAATAGTGGAAATAAAAAGAAAATATCCTAAATAATAATATAATCAATGTTTCTAAAAATGATTAGGAACATCTCTTTATGTTTTAATAAAAAAGAAAACATATTTAAACCAAAGTAGAAGATATGACCTTCCATACAAGTTTCAATTATATAATGTAAACCTAAAAATAACATCATAATGAAATACCACTATAAGGTCATGAAATCATGTCTAGGAACCCCATACATACTCCATAATTATTCCAAAAAATAGATATATAGCATATTAATCATTAAATTATTATTTCCTACCAATAGTATATCTATTGGGGTAAAAATTAGGTAGATTAAGTAGGGTTTGAGTACATCTGAATAAGCCACAAACATCATCTTATAAATAAATAACCATTATATAATAGTGAATGAATTATTATATAGAATAAAGATCAAAAATAAAATTAAACATTCTTCACATTTAATTACTCTAAAATTAACCAAATGGGACATAGGGTTCAAGGTGTCACCCTAAACAAATCATACCTACTTCATCCAATGTTATATTTTGAACCACACATTATAAGAATATCTTTATTAATTATTCCCTGTGCTTTCAATGTTTATATAATTAAAATTTAACATATGGTACCCTAGAACATCAATCAATGTTCCAATATATTATGCACATTGATCAACAACCCAATTCCAATATCATGGGGGCCTAAAACATTAGTCTGACACCCCATTGGTATTTGGAGTAGTAGTCCACATCCCACTGCTCATGGGTATTTTGATAATCAGTCCATTTCCCATACCATATTATTCAAATTCATGCATTTGTGCCTAAGAGCATCATTCCTGAATGACATGGGTATTTGGAGAATCCTTCCATGTCCAACACCCTTTTCATGACCCGTCCCCGAGGACCCGTGTCGTGACTACCCCAAGCCCGCCTTCTATAGGCTAGAGGCTGGTGACAAGTACCAAAGGTGTATTCCCTAAAACTGGGAAGGCATTGCCTTTATAACCTGCATGCACACGCAACCAAGTACACTATACGATACAAACTCAAGTAAAATTAATAGTACAGAGGGGGAGTGCAGTAAGTAAACGGGAACATAATACAAGCCCAACTAGGAAGTACAAGAAATTGAAAGTTCATGTAAACTGGAACAACTCCCGTGAACACCCACCAAGGATCCTACCTGAAGGATAGGTATATCTCTCGATCGGTCATATCTACAGTATGCATTGTCTATGGTCCACCTCTGAGCTACCTCCAGTCATGGTACTCTCAACCTCAGCCAGCGATGTCTGTCGTCTGGACCAAAAAAATGTGGTGCGGGCATAGCCCGTATAACGGTGAGTATAACGATACTCAGTAGGGACCCCGAGACCATCAAGGTCTCACAAATCCAGAAAGGATAAACCAAAAAGAAAGTAAACCCATGAAAACCATACATAGGTATTTTCTAATACATGTACCTATGTTATCATCTATACCCATGTCAAAAATGAGGAAACACATAATCCAACACAAAATCCCAAAACTCAACTGCTCTAGAAAGGGAGGAACACCACAAAGTTATGTAAAACACAGGTACGCCACCTAGAAGAATAACATAAAGGTAATGACTCAGCTCACACTAGGTATAACTTATGTATTGAAGTATAAATGATTAGATTTAACTGATAAATCATCTTACACTGTTAAGAGGCTATACTGCTAACCCACACAGGATCGCTCGGTCCTATCCCACATAGGATCTCTAGGTGCTGACCCACATAGGATCTCTTGGTGCAGACCCACATAGGATCACTCAGTGCTGACCCACACAGGATCACTCAGTGCTGTCCCACACAGGATTGCTTGGTGCTGACCAACACAAGATCGATAGGTGAATACCCACATAGGATCGCTCGGTACTATCCCACACAGGATCGCTCGATGATGACCCGCACATGATCTCTATTCATTCTTCACGTCCCAGCAAACTACTGGGTTCCCGTGATAAGCTTTATCATCTCTTGGAGGGTCTAATTATGAAGACATAGTTTGGAACTAAAACTACCATGAAGTCCCATGAAAATGTATCCCATAGGACCACCACATCATAGGGGTCTCAACGCAATAGATAGCGTTTCAATCAGACACCTAGTCATTATGTTATTATCCTTTTAGTCCTGAGGGCCCAGTTAGATTCTAGCTCAATCCAACCCAACCATATCGAATCATTATCCAAATCTCAAGTGGGGTATACCAAAGGGAGCATCTCACTCAAAGGTTTCTAGTGCCGCTGATAGTTTGTCAAACGGACGCCTTATGATAAAGTTATGGAAAAAAGAAAGTATATGGTTGAATATGCTTCGGGTCTGATCCGACCTGGTTGGACTAACACTGCCCAACTCATCCTAGGTCCACATGGTTCGATTCAACCAGGCCGAAGCGATGGGTATGGCCCGGCCCGCGCTGGGTCTAGCCTGGCCTGCGTTGGGCGGCCCGGCCTGTGCTGGTCGTTCCGGCCCGTGTTGGGTGTTCCGGTCCGAGCTGGGTGGAATGAGGTGGAGGAGAGTCCGCGTGGGCCTCGAAGGCCATGGGGGGCCACAGTGTGGCGTAATCCACATAGCTATGCACGTCCGTTGGTGCCACGGGGAGGCGGAGGCCGCGGGTGCCGTGGGACTGTGTGAGGTTGCGAGTGCTGCGGGGCGGCAGAGGCTGTGGTGGCGCGGTGGCCGCGGGGTGGCATTATCGCCTCCGTCGCAGCTGGTCATGGTGTCGGCCTCCGTTTTTGTGCCCCACCAAGGATAACTTTCCGCCATCCTCCATCGGGAAGAACACACCAAAAATAAGAATGCCAGAGGTTTCAAGCCTTTTTTTTTGGCCCGTACCCTCAGCATTAGTGAGGTAGAATGTAGTTCAAAGAAATCATGATTGTAGAATGTCATACTCTACAACCCCCAGCAATTGATTATTCCCAAACCCGCAAAAGAAAACATCTGTGAATCATCTAATTAGAGAGTTGATACATGTTCCTTGTTTTAGAAGGGAAGAACATGGAAATTTATAATCATACAAAAATAAACCCCTACCTTGATTTCTTGTTGATGTTGGAAGGGGTGAATCCAGTGACGTTGGAATTTACCCGATTTTCGGTTCATTTTTCATTGGAAATACTATGACTATGGTCCTCGTTGGAGAAATGTTTGTCGATGGAGAATAGTTCTTCATTGGAGAATGTTTCTCCAATGTTCTCCCCAATCTTTTTCCTTTTCCAACGAATGCTCTGAAAATAATAGCCATCCAAAATAAAATGTTTTTGTCTAATTTTAAATTGATGGTACAAATAAAGTTTCCAACATTAATCAATTTAAGAGTCTTAATTAATCAATGGGAGGAATTCAATGGGTTAAATCTTCATTAATGAGAGTGTTCAAGTGTTTTCTCCCATTGAGCTAGGAGGTCAAGGGGGTTTTAGTCTCGGGTGGTCCGCACCACCATAACCCATGATAGAGGTTTTAGTTCAGGTGGACCACACCTTTAAACCATCCACATGGGAGGTTTCAACAAAAATAAAAATAAAATAAAAGTTTATTTTATTTCTATTTCCACGAAAAACCCAAATTCTATCTTCCACCCTTGACCTACAATGTTCTAGGTGAAGGTCCCCTTAAGAGAATACCTGCACAGTGATTTCAACGGTGTCCTCAGATTTCAATTCTATGAACCGGTTAAAAAGTTTCAAAAACCCACTCGCACGTTTACTGAACGTACTGAAAAAAGATCTGAATTTCATTACGGGCACACCAGGCCTCGAAATCATGTGCCATCAATTTTATCAGACTTGTAAAATTCCCAATTTATTAAAAAAATTACAAGGAAATTTTGGGTCTTTAAATTCTCCGCACATCAGGGATTTGCATCACCGTAATCCATAACTCAAACTAAGGAAACAAGTGGGGGTACTAAGCACGAATCTAAGCCTCCCACTCCCATGTGCTCTCATAGAGCTTTCCGTGCTTCCAATGAATGTGCATTAGAGGTATTGACCACCCATGAAGGACCAGCTCATGTCGATACTAAATCTCTACTAGAACCTTTGTAAAAGTCTGCCCATCATTGACGACTAGTTAACTGTGGTCGATGATGTGAGAATATTCGTGCATGTATCTCTTTAGATGGGATACATGGAAGGTGTCATGCACCCATTGAAATTGAGGTGTAAGAACAAAGCATTAGGAAACCTTTCCAACTATACTGAGGACCTAAAAGGGTCCAATGAACCTCGGAGATAACATTCCACCTTGGCCAAATTTCCACAAAACTCATCGAGGTGAGACCCGTAGAATGAAGTGGTCTCCATCCTCGATCTCCAGATGTCATGTTTCCTATCTTAATAGGACTTTTGCCTGCTTTGTGCAGTCTTCATCTACATTTGGATGTTATGCACCTTCTCAAGAAGACTAAAGATGGGGGCACTAGTCAGCCTCTTCAGCTCGTGAAAACTCTGCTGGTATCACTCCGACCACACAAAGGGTCGCCTCTTCTTTGTGAACGCTGATAAAGGTGCTGAAAATCTGGAGAAATCATGAACAATACATCAGTATTATCTAGACAAACCTAAGAATCTTTGTATCTCATTCACACATATGGGTGACTCCCAAAAAATTTCCTCCTCAATCTTCACTGGATCCACTGTAACACTAGCCTCTGAGATGACATGTCCCATAAAATGAATCTCTTGGATCCATAACTGGCACATTGAGAGCATACCATAAATCTGGTTCTATCGGAATGTTTCATGTACATTTTACAAATGATAGGCATTCCTCTCCTCAGTAGTCGAGTAGATAAGCATGTCATCGATGAAGACTACTACAAAGCGATCAATGTATGGATGAAATAACCTTTTCAGGTGTCCCATGCACACAACATGAGTGTTGGTTACACTGAATTGCATAACCAAAAACTAGTAATGGTCGTACTGACATCTGAAAGTCGTCTTCTGCAGATTATAATCTCGTACTTTGAGCTGGTGATAGCTTGATATGAGGTCTATCTTCAAGAAACATTGTGCTCCCTTCAGCTGATCAAAGAGGTCGTCAATCCTCAGATGCAGAAATTTGTTCCTCATGGTCACCTAGTTCAAGCTCCAATAGTCAACACGAAGTCTCAATCTCCCATCGGCCTTCTTGGAGAACAAAATAGGTGCTTCCCAAGGAGAAACATTAGGCCGAATGAAACCTTTCCTTTATAATTCCTCCAACTGTACTCACAGCTCACGAGGCTCCATGGGAGCCATCCCATACACTGGTGTAGATACCAATGATGTCCTAGTGTACAAGTCAATGTAAAATTCCACCTATCTGTGAGGTGGTAGACCCATAACAACATCAGGGAAAACATACATGTATTGGTCCACCACTACAGGATAACTCAGACACTCCACCTCAACTGCTCCGAGTGTAACTCTATCCATCTTATGAGTGATTGGATGCACTCTCTTCTGGTTATGTCCATTCTATGGTAAAAATACTCCCTTCTTTCTGGTGAAGGTAAACCTAGTTCCATCCATGTGTACACAGCACATTTTCTTCCAAATACAATGAATTTTAGCATGGATTGTAGATAACCAGTCCATACCCAAGATGACATCGTAAGGCCTCGATGTCGCTACTAGGAGATCCAAGCCGAAGCTCTCGCCTCCAAGAGTAAACTCACATTACCGAAACCAGAGTGTAATCGAATAATTCCCTCCCATAAGAGTCTCTAGCCATAAGGATCAATCCTATGTCTCCATCAGTATATCCAAACTCTGAAATAGGGTAGTGGCAATAAAAGAGATACAATCACCTATGTCTATAAGTATTGCAGCTAAGGTGGAGTAGACATATATCACACCTTGTGTCATCTCCGGTGCATCGTTAACATAGGCCTCAGCTACCTGGAGCTGAGATCTCCCCTATCAACCTGCTCCCTATGTTCGGGGGGACCACCTGGTGGTGGTAGCGGTAACATCTCGATTCGTCACCCACTGCCAGCTTGACTGCTATCTCCTCTTCCATGTCCACCTGCTCCCTGCGGACCTCCTCAGATGATCATTTGTCTCTTCCTAGATGGTAATTCATCCATCATTTGATCATTTATATGGTGGTTCAGATAGACACGAGCCATGTGACCCTACCCACTGCATGCGTAACATTGCCCGCTCCTAGAATGACTGGATCTTCTTTGGGTGTCCCACACAACTGACCCTAAATCATGTGGTTGTCAACATTTAGGTCTGGTCCGCTTGGACCTCTATGACATATGTCTGTAGCCAGCTGCCGAATACTCTTCTATGTGACGTCCGGTGGTGGGTCTCACTACAGGTGACTGCTTAGAAAGAAAACTCTCCACTAAGAGGGCTCATTCTAACACCCCCACCTGCATCGTGTTGATAAGAGAAATCATTGGGCACTGATCTCTCTCCTGAGCCACTACTCAAAGGTTTGGGCCCTAAAGAATGGGTCCCTCACAATGTCATTGTAGTAGCATGAGTGGTTAATAAAACTCACTGCATACTGAGCTATAGTCATGATGCCCTGCTGTAGATAAAAAAGCTCATGTATGTGCACTATGCGAAGAGTCGCTGGGACAAACTCTGCCTGATACATGATCTCGAAGTCTTACAAGAGAAGTGTCACCTCTTTGTGAACATGGTTCATCATGATCCACCATATGTCTGCTTCTTCCTGTAGAAGACTTGTGGAAAGGATCACCAGGAGATCAGTTGGTGTCCCTACCAGTCGGAAGACTCTCAACACGGCCTCCAGCCAATCATCAGCCACCTGTGGGTCCGTCTCT
The DNA here is from genome assembly GCA_963277665.1 of Viscum album. NCBI lineage: Eukaryota > Viridiplantae > Streptophyta > Magnoliopsida > Santalales > Viscaceae > Viscum > Viscum album. The sequence goes on along the minus strand of OY728146.1, from coordinate 1,549,758,451 downwards.
CCACTAACCCTGGGTGGCCTCTAGCACTAGATCTCATGAAACTCAGTCAAGTGGTGTGCACCATCTTCTGTTTTGGTTAGTGGCATCGTGGACCAATAGGTAATGGTACCACTGGTGCCTCTACTGGAAGAGGACCCTATACCAAGGCCTCATTGTTCGTTAGGTAATCAGTGCATACTATATCTGGAACCCTAGATGGCTATCTTCATGGAGGTATCATGAAAGGAAAGAGGTGAACCATAGTCAAAAAGTTATACCTGGTGAGCGGACTCAAAGAGATCACAATGTAAACACTTGGAAACACACACAGAATCAGTGTTTTCGTGAACTGAGTCGGTAATCATAAGTCATGGTCCTGGTGTATGGATATGTCGGCCGCTGCCCCATCACTGGTTTCCCTAAACTGATAACCACACTCACTACACTAAACTCTATTGTCATTACAAAAAGTTCAGAGTCCAATGTTATATGGTAGAACCGACTCCTCTAATAAAAATTTTTCCTGACACATCCCTCGGGACCCATGTCGTCACTAACCCAAGATCACCTTCAATAGGCTAGGGTCTGGCGACTAGCATCGAAGGTGTTTTCAATAAAAATGGGAAGGAATTGTCTTTATAACCTATCAAAACACTCATCCATGAACACAGAAATATATGAAGTCATGTAAATTTTATAGTAAATAGGGTAAGTGCAGTAAGTAAAATTGGCCAGAATATAAGCCCAACTAGAATGTACAAGAAACTGAAAGTACAAGTAAACTAGAATATCACATTTGAACACCATCCAAGGATCCTACCTGATGGGTAGGTAATTCTCTCGATCGGTCATCTATCTGGTACGCCTCATCAATGTTCCACCAATGAGCTACCTCTAATCCTAGTACTCTCGTCCTCAGTCATTGTTGTCCATCGTCTTCACCAAACACAACGTGGTGCAGGCATAGCCCGTGCAGGGGTGAGTATAACGATACTTAGTAGGGACCCCGATAACCTCAAGGTCTCACAAATCCAGAAAGTATAAACCACAAAGCATGTAAACCTAGGAAAATACTACTTATGTATATGCCCATTAATATACATAAGTTATCAAGTATACCCATATCAATCAGGAGGAAACAAAGAGTCCAACTCAAAAGCCCAGAGCTCAACTATTCCGCAAAGGGAGGAACATCCTGAAGGTAAGTACCACACAAGTACTCCACACTTGAGAATAACACAAATTTACTGAATCAGCTCAAACTAGGTATAACATAGGTACAGAAGTAAAAATTATTTGATGTAACTACTAAATCATCTTACTCTACTAAGAGGCTCTACTACTGACCCACACAGGATCACTCGGTGCTAACCCACATAGCATCTCTAGGCGCCAAACCACAAAGGATCTCTAGGTGTTGACCCACATAGGATTTCCAGGTACTGAACCACACAGGATCGCTCGGTGCTGACCCACACAAGATCCCTCGGTGCTGACCCACAAAGTATCATTATTCATGTTTCACGTCACAGCCAGCTACTGGGTTCCTGCCATAAGCTTTATCATCTCTAAGAGGGTCCGCTCCTAAAGCCACTATTAGATAATCCAACATCCATGGAGTACCATGAAAAATATTCCTAAAGAAAATCCATTTCATTGGGGTCTAAATGCAAGAGACGGTGCATCAATCGGACACCCGGTCTGTATGTTATTAGAATTTTAGTCCCAAGTGACTGGTTGGATTCGTGCTCGATCCAACTCGACTGTATCCCAAAATTATCCAAATCTCAATAAGGGTCTACAAAAGGTACATCTCGCTCCATGGTATCTAGCGCTCCTAACCGTTCGTCCAATGGACCGCTGGTGGCAATGTTATGGACAAGATTGAGTATAGGGTCAAAACTGGTCCAGGTCCGGTCCGACCTGACCCGCGCTGGGCGGCCCAGCCTGGCCGGCGTGGGGTGGCACAGAGGATGCGCGGGCTGCGAGGGCTGATGGCAGCCACTGAGCGGTAGAGGCCTCAGAGCGACGTGAGGCTGCGGGAGCCACGGGGTAGTGAAGGCCGCGGGATGGCACGAGGATGCGGACACCGAGGGGTAGCAGATGCCTCGAGTTCAGAGGGGCATCAGAGGCCACATGATTTTTGGAACGGAACAAGGCCATGGACTAGTTCATTGGATGTGATTTGACAGAGGTCGTGGGAGGAGGAGGCCTCGTCGGTGCGGTGGTCGCGGGGCGGAAGAGGCCGCAATGGCGCAGGGGCTGCTGTTCGGCGGAGGCCGCGGTAGTGCGAGGGCCGCGGGGTGGCGCCATTGCGCCGTCGCCTCGACCAAAACTGGTAGTGGTTTCGACCACCACTATCAGGAACCGCCGAGGATAACATTTCATCCTCCTCTATCGCAAAGAACACACCAAAAAGAAGAATTTCGGAGGGGTCATGACATGTTTGTTTGGCCCGCACCCTCCACGTTAGGGCGATAGCAAGCGGTTCAACAAAATCATTAATTAATAATGATATACTCTAAAATCCCCTACAATTGATTATTCCCACCCCTGTAAAATAAAACATCCACAGATCAACTAATTAGAGTGTTGATCTATGTTCATTGTTTTAGAAGGGAAGAACATGCAAATATAGAATCATACACAACTAAACCCCCTACCTTGATATCTTTTTGATGTTGGAAGGTGTGAAGTCGTGACAACATTTTTTTCCCAGATCATCTGTTCATTCATCGTTGGAAACCCTTTGATGGTGTTCTTCGTAGGAGAAATATTCGTCGAAGGAGAAGAGTTCATCATTGTTGAATGCTTCTCCAAAGTTATCCCCAAGATTCTAACTTTGCCAACAAATTCTCTATAATGAATAGCCATCCAAAATAAAAAGTGTTTTTCTTATTTTAAATTGTTGGCCCAAAACAAGTTGGAAACATTAATCAATTAAAGAGGTATAATTAATCAATGGGAGGAAGTATGTGGGTTAACACATCATTAATGTGGTTGTACAAGGGGTTTTTCATATTTAAGAGGGTAGTTCAAGGGGGTTTTAGTCTCGGGTGGTCCCCACCACCATAACCCATGTAATAGGTTTTAGTTCAGGTGGTGCCCACCTTTAAACCATCTACGTGGGAGGTTTCATGAAAATGAAAAATAAAATAAAATAAAATAAAATTTTATTTCTATTTCCTAGAAAAACCCAAAATTTTATCTTTCACCCTCGACCTACTACAGTCTAGGTGAATGTCACCTTAAGATAATTCTAACTTCGTGAGTTCAACAGTGCCCTCATATTTCAATTTCAAGTAGCATTTCATAAGTTAAAAATAATTTCTCACACGTTTACTGAATATAGCCAAAAAAAGTTCAGAAATTCATTCCGAGCACACTGGGCCTGTAAATCACGCACCATCAATTTTCATGGACTCATAAATTTCCCATTTAATTAAAAAACATTTACATAGAAATTCCAGGTCTTTACAACCCTTATTATTAATAATAAACAAATATTACATTTATTATATTCATATCAATGATACTAATCAATAAACATCGCATCCACCATTTACATAACATAGAAACATTTCAATTACTTATATTTACAATACATTTTTAATATTTTTGAAATGAATAACTTGTGAAATTTTCCCACTAATAAACATACCAACATTGAATTATAAAATTCATTACCCCATCAATTTTTATCCAATAAACCTCTTCAATTTCCATTGTCAAAATGAAAAAAGTACTTAGTTTTTTTCCAATAAATCATTTTTATATTTTATAAAATTAATAAATCTTCTGTATGATGATATTGAAAAACTATATGGGTATCTATCAATCTTGTTATCAAATCTCTAATGGTCCAATGGGATCCTTGATTGTCCTCACATTCAAAAGGGAATTAAATTCATTAATTTGATTTAATGAATGTTTTAAAAAGTGTAAATTAAATACAACAGTTACATAAAGACAATACCGATAATGACTATATGATAATTAAATTATACTACCAAACTCAAGACTGTTGATGAATTCTCTCCATCCCACAACCATAATTTTTATATAAAATGATATAATTCACAATGGAGAATGAAATCTTGGATGAAAAACTACAACCTTGATAAAATTAAATGTTAAAAATAAAATACAATATCCAAACAATCAAATATTTAGGAAGATAATACCTATCAAAGTCGAGTGAAATATGGGGAGAGTGGATCCTAAATGAGGAAAAATTTACATACTTTATAGGTGCATATATCCTCAACAATATCATTGATTCCAATTCGAAGAGGTTCATGAGTCACGGAATCCTCTTGAGAGCCTCCGCAATTAAGGGAATTGATATGAGGTAAATTCAGGTCGATTAGGGAAAATAAAATGGGGTTTGGGAAATTTTTTTTAAGAAAGGGGTTATAATATCTACTCAAATGGATTATTGGCTGTGGCCATTTGTTTTAAAAACTATTGCCCCTAACCATTCTCCCAAAATATCATGGGTGAACGATTTTTCCTAAGTGTCACAAATGTTGATAAATATTTATAGAATTGTGAAAATTAATTATATTCTTCAGTATATGGTTCTTGGAGGGAGGTCGCTTGGTTTGGATGAATTGTGTTCCACCTGATGCATCTCCAAAATGGGTATTATTATTGTCTAGGGAAAACTATATAGTTTTCCTTAATAATACAAAAACCATTAATGAGTACATGGGAATCCAAATTTATCAATATTCACCCAAAACACAACAAATATAGACATAAACTGTTGAATTCAAAATATCTATGTCAAAGTATCACTGAAAATGAGTACAAGACACCTCTAGAATGGATGTGATCTTATAATCTCCCCACATTTTGATATATTAGCTGCATGATATACTCCAAACCATCATTAGTATTCCAATGTAAATATTTTAATACACTTGGAAAGAATAATATTTTCAATTCAAATCTTCTTACTTTACATGGACGTGAATCCACAACACTAAATTCAATGGTACTATCTACCCCCATAAGAAAATATCAATGTGATCCACAACACAAATCTGATGCTACTCAATAAACACATCATCTTATAGATAAAAATCATCATCATCGATAAAACCACAAAGTTTGGGGGTGATAAATATGCTATTGTGACACATGAATAACATTGTGAATAGAACAAAACCTATATGAAAATTCTAATGAGTACACCATCGTTTTGATAATCTATATAATTTCACGCAATTTGACAATCAAATGATCCAAATTTCATTGTATTAAAATCATATAGTGACCTAGTGTAGGTGACACCCAGGTAATACACGATCCCCCAATGTGTACTCAAAAGGTCGATGACACCATTCATTATATGACTTTTGTCCAATCAACATTCTAGAAAAATGTTATTGGATCTACAATTTTTTTTAACATTTCATGAACAAGACCTAGTCTCAAAAACAATGAATCACCCACCTTCATACAACTTAGAGGATATCTACAAAGAAAACTATAATGTGGGTCATATGATACCATCAATAGTCTCATGATAACATTTCTTATATGAAAAAAACTATCAAAATATTATTTTCCCATGATACTCCAAAATATAGTTTACATGACCTTAAAATTTCATCCAATACCTAAATAGTGTGATCTAATTTCCAGTCTGTCATTAGGTGAAAGGCCATACACAACTACACCAATATTTCAAGAATAATCTACAAGGGTTCCTAGCATTTAGAAGTAAACTGTGAGCCACAGTCTAAAATTATCGTCTATGGAACCCAGTAAAAATGGTTTATATCTGAAACATATATCTTATCCAAAAAATCAAGAGTGAATGTCTCTTGGATATTCAATAAATTGGATATTTTTGGTATCTAATCAAAAAATTACCATTTCGCATCAAAATTCTAAGGAATCCTTAGACGACCAACCAAAAATTACATAGTAATATCTCTGACAAATATTCCACAATGAGAAACAACTAAAATAAACCACCAGGTCATTCATTCTATACCTTCACTGGCTATAAGGTGTAGAATCGGGTTGAAAAACCTAATATCTACATTTTCATTCCCATATTACTATACTATCGATGTAGGTCACCATACAATTTAGTAAAATGGGGATTCACCAGCACCTAGAGTTGTGAAAATCACAATTTAACTCCTCACTCATACTTATAGGAATAAAAATATGGAATCGAACAAAAATGATATCATCCTCTTCTATCATCAAATATGAAGGTGGCTCCCCCACATTCCAGGATTTATCTCAATAAAAGAATATATGAATCCTCATTATACCTCTATATAATGTGATTATTAGGGGGTCCACTCATAAGGATATGAGAGTAATCTACTCCTGGCCCTCCTCAATCTCGTTATGCATCTCATCAATTAAGGTCATCATCATAAACTAGTAACATGAATCAAAAACAACATGTGTCTATGTTTTCTGACTCATTGTTTTAATAAAACTATTTTACCTACTAATCATATATCCTAGATGAAAATAAAATATCTTTATATACTCAGAACATTTCCACTAAAAAATATTAAAATATCATTGTGAACACTTAAAAATTAGTCTTTTTTGTTTAGTATACAAAAAAATCATTTCCCCCTAAGAGGTATACTCCTCACTTGGATCAGATAGGAAAAAAATAAGTATGGTAGTAAAAAATATTATTCATCTCTTCGAATGCACACTCACATGATCTGGAACATTCAAAACTGAACCGTTTTTCATTTTATCTATTAAGTGTTACATCCAAGTAGGAAAAATTTTGGATAGGACCTCCAATGTAGCTCGAAAAACCCAAACACTATAGATTTCAAAAATATTCTTGGAATTCTCCCACGAAAAAATCCCATGAACATTATCTATGTCCACTAAGACACATTCCATAAAGATTATTTTACCCAATAATTATACCTTGTACATCCAGAAAAAACACTCATATCTTAGCGAATACATCATATATTATATACGTGCAGTCAAGAAGATTTCAAGATGTTGTACATGACCGTCATAGGTATTTAATTAAACAAATACTTAATCCACAATAAAAAGAAAAACTGATCAAAGTATGTGTAAAACATTTACTTCATATATGCCATAAGAATATAATGATCATTTATCATCCCAAATGGATTCATGAAGAAATTATTTATTCTATACCTGCTTCAAAAATTAGTCCACATTATCATAATTTCAATCTATTAATTGTTTATACACCATTTTCAAGTCAATATTACAGAGAAAACAACCTCTTATTAATTATAAAATGTTATGATCTATATGTGGGAGTGTGTATTGGTTTTTCTCATTCTTTGGGAACACCCTGTGATTGTCAAAACATAACTGAAATGTCCTTCCATTCTTTTTAGCAATCAAAATCAGAGAACCCTATAGTGATATACTCAAAAAGATAAATCTCAAATCCATTAATTCTTCTATTATAGTTTTATGATCTTAAATCTTTATTGGATTCATTTGTTTAATTGTAATGTTAAATAAGTTACGTGTAGGAATGATATCAATTGAAAAATCAACATCTCTATGAGGTGGAAGCCCTATGATTTCCTCAAAAAACATGATCTAATATAAATCCACTATAGGTGGTAAGACATTATTCATTACACCCCCATAATCTAAAAAATACTATCAAAGAGAGACATCCCAATATCCAATGAATTATCCGTATACAACCTTCCAAGGTAGGCTATTCTATAATATGAACATAATTATAATCCTATTAATATGTAGAGTTCACTCTACTAGGGTAACAATAAATGTGATCTAGGTATCATATTGGGACATATATACTAAATATTACATCAAAACCTCACATTTCAATTATGTAATGAACCCATAGGAATGTGTAATAATCAACCTCATGATAACACCCCTTTCAAAAATTTATGTACCTTGATCACACTCCCTATGGTTTGTCAATATTTATAACAATACAAAAAAACTAAACTATTATAATCAAAATGTTCATTAGTATGTCAGATATAATATGATGATAGGATATTGTATTTAACAAAATTATAGAATGGTTATAATCTAAAATAAAATTATATCAAACTGTCAATGGACTAGCCTAAATATCCACAAATAACATATGAACATGATGCAACCATCATCCCAAACATCTATGTGATGCATTTTAAGTCACATGTCCAGCACGTCCCTAATGATATGGGTGTTATTTGAAAAAAGTACCATGTTGCCCGCTTGACCACCACATCCATTTGAAATCTAACTACCCAAACTGTTCAAGGTAGAAAACCCATTCCCATACGCTGGTTATGTCTTCTTTTCCAATCACTGCAAATTTTATTTGGATCATGCATAACTACAATAGATGTTCCATGTTCTCATCATCATAGCACTCTAAAATGTTTTGGGGACAATAATCCCTATAGTGACCAGGCCTACCACATATATGGATGCATAATAGATTATTACGCTAACATATAATGCCCCCTAGACACTATGTATTCCATTACAATAGCTATTGTTTGCATATTCATGCTTCATAACATTGGAATATGTTCCTCCTAGTCATTAATCAGAAGCCACATGTCCAACACTGGAAGCCTCCGTTAGGTTCCACACATAAATGAGAGCCTAATTCAACAACTCAGAAAAAATCAATTGAAATATATTTAAAATGGACATAATTTATCATTTATATATTCCCTAAAATAACAAGACCATTGTTTCATCATGACCTATCAATGTAGGAAAAATTATATACTAATCGATGAAGCTATCAACATAGTCCATCTTAGTCATACTTCCCTAGTTCAACTGAAAAAACAATACCAACCTCTCCTGCATGATTATTTATATATAAATATTCACTAAGAACATATCTTATATGTCATTAAATACCAATCCCTCAAACTGCTTAACCTGATCCTGAATATCCAACCAATTAATTACTGATACTTGAAACATATTTAAATATTACATGGCCTTATACTCCATATAAGGGTATAAATTCTCATGAATTTTCTTGATAAACACAATCTATAAAATTGTATCATTAGGACCGCCCTCTCCAATGATGGTTTAAAGGTGTTGTGAAAAGAAAGTTTTTGTCAGATCAGATGTTCTATTCAAGTCCAATATTCATATATATCCATAAACTATGTATTGATAGAATAATTATCAAATAATTTCTCACCAACCCCATCATCCTGAACTATTAGGACCCCATACCACTCCTAGAGGCAGATTAATATCCATTCCCTTATTTAATTCAATCAACCATTAATGTAATGGATTCATTACTCTATAATTCAAAATACACATTTTTTGACACAAAAAATCATTGTAATGTTTAATTAAGAGTGATATTTGAATAAATATATAATACATAATCCCTTATATGTCACCACATGGTCAAAATTGAGGGAAAATCACTATCCTTAACAAATCCTCACCGGGGTAATGACCTACATGGGGTAAATCACTATTGAAATTCAATGTTCCTCATTAGATACCATTTATCCATTTCAGACTATCACATTTAAAATCATTTATAGCTACCAATTCTTTATTATAAAACCTTTCATTTTAAATCTATGAATAAAAGAAAGAATATTGATTTAAAAACTCACCCAAACACATGGTTACTATTTTTTGTGCGTAAAATGATGCATGACATAGAAAATATGGAATTCCTAATCAGATGAATGTATACCAAACTCACAAGTTAGGCTAGGCCATGTGGAAATTATCTAAAAATAATATCATCAATGAATAATTACACCACTGGAGGTGAAATAATATTCAACCATAATTGAAAATATCAAGGAAAACAATCCACCCCTAGACACATGGATTTTCCCCTACACATTTTTTAGCTACTCCAATTATTGAGATCATGAAAAAGGGATAAAAAATCCTAGTGTCATGTATACCATTTCAAAATATAAAAAATAGTAAAATAATAGAAATTTAATCATATTATGATACCATATTATATCATCCCAATCATAGTTCCAGATGATTATTACATGAGTTAATTCATCACATCAAAATAGGTGCACCTCCACATTTTTCGAAGGCATTCAACTCTTCAAATGGACCAAAGGCCTTCATTTTTTATTTATTTTTGATAATCCACCTTTCAAGGGGTCAGGTGGAACTCTTACAAGGCCCGTTAAATTAAGTATTACATGGACCATATGCCTTAGAGGAATTCAATGCCTATAGGTTTCAAACATTACATACAACCCAGAATAACTACTTGGGACTGATCCTCCCCAGCATCTTCATCGTGAAATCATCTCTCCACATTCTTATGGCTATTTGGACAGGCATTCCCATGCATGCAAAGTCTTGACCCGATGGTAAGTTCCATACCCTCTCATTCTTGAAATATTTTTAGCCTCTGGTATGGGGAAAGTTCCTTGCTCATAATCTTTCCTAATCTTGTTCCTTGTAGGTTTTCTGGTATTCCTATGCACTTAATGTGGCCCAAAGGGCTTTAGGTGGCCCGAAGACCTTACTGACCCAATGTCCTGGGTGGACCGAAGGCCTTAATGGACTCAGGGACCAACTCGGTGGCCAGAAGGCCCAAACGGGGGATTATTCTTGGCTACTAAAGTGCCAAACAGTTTCTAATATAGTTCTACTACAGTACCATTGAAAATTAGCCTCTGCCTGGATTTGATCTCGGGTCTCCTAAATGCACTTAAGGAGTCCTCGCCAACTGGTATGAGGCACATATTCTAGAGGCATCTAACTAGATGTGATGGTAAAATATGAAATTTGGTGATAATATACCATCAATATCAAAATATAAAAATAGTTGAAATAAATAGAAACTAGAAACTATAAGAAAATAATTAGCGACTCAAATATAATGACCAATAGCTCATTATAAATAAAAAACTTTTGAAAAGAATATAAACAAAATAAGGTGATATTTCATTCCATAAAAGTTTAAATTTTCTAAGGAAAACCCAAAAAAATACACAATGAAATATCCTATTAGGTCCCGCAGGTCATGTATGGTTCCCTCATCGATACCCTATCATGAATCCCAACTCATCCATCTAGAAAAGGGATCTTTCTGTTGTCATGTCCTACAACCATTAATTCTATTTTGGTAAAAATTATGATGTCCAAGTGGGGTTTTCGAACAACTATGTAGGAAACCGCCAATGGAATCTAAATAAATATGTTCTCCTTAAAAGTTTATTTTCTCTTATAAAAAATAATGTACAGAAATAAAAGATATTTAAATTCACATTTCATTATTATTTCTTTCACCACATTTTTCTATGGGTTCACACTAATACCCAAACCAATAATACTAGATTCATACAAATACTAAGATTGAACCGAACATCATTGGAATATCATAATTCATTAATTCATAGTTATTAATTATTTATTTAATAACAATTTTATTCCTCCTACCCAGGAGGACTAATTTAAAGTAAAATATATTAGGCACATGGAATATCAATTCAATGCCAATATCATGGGATCAAACAACATCAGCCCATTTCATAATAGAAATTTGGGGCAGTATTCTCTATCACAGAGCTCATGGTTATTTGGGGAACTAGTCCATATCACATTCGTTAGTATTCATATGCATACATAGGTGGCCTAGAGTATCAATCTAGAACCACATGGGTATTTATTCATTATATCAAATAACTCACCCAATTTATCAATAAAACACAAATATCACATTTATCACATACGTATCAATGATCGAAATCATTGTCCCTGTAATCATTCATTCCCATCATACTTAACCATTTCGATTGCAAATATGAACCCGATGTCATTATATTTAACAAAGGAATATCATATTCAATATCCCCAATAATAAATTTACCATTTCTAAATAAAAAATTAATTTCCACATACATAATAATCCTACCAAAACCTATAATTCCAATTATTAACATGAAACTAGTACTAAAATCAATTCTAATAACTCAATATTATCTTTTTCACATTCCAGATGTCAGCAAATTCATGATATTGGGAAACCCAATGGGTTTCCTTGAAACATCGTCTCAAATAAAAAATGGTCCAATGTGATAGGTTAATGGTCTCAGAATCAAAAGGGAAAAAAATTCTATTATTCAATTTAAAATGAATTTGTAACACCCAAAAAATCTAATGTAGGAATATTAAATTTGGTAGCTTGTGTATCACACTACAGAAATCTTGTGAAGGAATATAATATGCTCAGACATTATAATATGTTAAATATTTTAAATAAATTAAATATATATTATATCATCTATGTGTTGTGACCTTTCATTATCATACATCGCATGTAACAATTATTTTCTTCAATGTATTGTGTTATATGAAAGATAATGTTTTAACAAAAAAAGTATATTATTATTGTATTTTTTTTAACATAACAAGATATCACCTTGAAGATAAATTATCAGTTATGAATAATATTGTATAACTTTTTAAAATCAATGGATTAGAAAAATATGAAATTAATTCAATGGCTTAAAATTAATTATAAATGAATATAAGAAACAAAATGAATAAAAAAGGTACATTGTTACAACAGAACTATTTTTTTCTCAATGTGATGTTTTTTCTTAAATTAATATAATTAATTCAAATTATTGAGTGATATTGATGAAATATATATATATATATATATATATATGTACAATATTCAATGAATTATTATTTAAATTTATCCAATATATTTTATAAACATTATATAATAAAAACCTAATATTAAATATAAAAAAGAATAATTTTTTTAAAACCCATTAACTACATTTTACTGGAAAACCAATTTTGAATCCCTAATTTTGAACTTTTATAAATATTATATGTCAAAATGAATATAAAATTTGAAAGTTAAACATCGTAATTAGGTTATGGTGAATTGTATATATTTTTTATGAAGTTTAATTTTTTAATCAATAGATTAATATAGATAATTTTATGCTTATTCATCTAATTTCAATATATTGTGAAATAATATTTCAAATTGGTTTTAAAATTTAAATGTAGTAATTTTTTTCTATTAATATATTTTAGGCAATTTGAATAAATATAAATTATCAATTAAATATAAAAACATAAAAAATTTATTAACATTTTTACTTTAAAACCCTGCATTGTCATCCAATCTGTGGGATTACGTTTAAATTAATTTCTTCCACTTATGTGTTCATTATTTATAAATATAGATACCATATTTTGATTTATAATAATTTATAATTTTTAATATGGTAAAATTTGGTAATTTTAAAAACATATTGAATGTAAGTAGTTTAATTTATAATAATTAAGTTCAAATTATGATTAATAGGGTATTGACCATTAAACTGAAGCAACAAATTGACCAAGACACTTGTAAAAAAGTCATTTTATGGAAATATTTCCACCCTTTAATGCATTTTCAATATTTTGGTACATTAATTTATCCCCATTATATGAGAAAAACGTTTTTTATTTTCCATTTTACAAAATTTACAGGAGTACCACTCCTCCACCACATTAAAATGGTTTCATATCCTCCCACTTCCTCACACATCTAATTCAATGTTATCTAGATAATGATAAAAAAAGTATCTCCTAAAAATTCCAACTTTAATCCTAAAATCCAATACATGATAAGAAATAAATCCATGAAATCCATTTGGTGAAATCTAAAAGGAGAGAACCAATAAAGTTGTATCATCTTTCCCCATGATCATTAGTTTTATTTCTATTCTCCACCACCTCTACAATCATTATTCTTGAATTATATAAAAAAAGTATCTTAAATATTTGTATATTTTTTTATCCATTAAGGTTTCAAACTAAAATTATACAAAATTCTATCTAGTTAGTATCAACCATACAATTTCTGTGTACGGAGAACATTCTCCGTATTAAATGAATATTGTTTGTTCTTCATTTACTGCCTCTCCTATTGGTCATTATGATGGAAAATATATTTATATATGTTATATAATAGAATAATAATGAGTTTATACTAATATAATTATTTATTAATGCATTTTTTTTAAAATTTTAATTTTTTTAAATATGGTATCATAGTTTTTGGAAGTGTGCTCTACCACCTCCTCAATGTGATGTGACTCTTTCAGAATATATATGAAAAACAAAGAAGATGTTTTTATTAATAAAATATAGTATACATGACATATAAAAGATAATATAAATATAATTTACATATATATATATATATAATTTAATTCTAATTGTTATAAATAAAATAAATCAATATAGCATTAATGCGTACGTACGACCTACCATCTCCAGTCATGGTGCATTTCATTTCAAATCTCCATATGTCTAAATTATTATAATTACATATATACAAGACATATATTATTATAGAATAATTGTTTAATTTTATTAAAATGTTCTCAAATTATGAATAACAACAAGTAACAAATCAAAATATACTACAAAAACTAGATAAATAACATCCAAAATAAGAAGAATACTGATTGATTATTAAAAACTTTGTAATTAGATACGATAAGAAGATAATATATGATATAAAAAATAATACCATGGTTCTTGAATATGCTTTTAAAATTATTAAAACTTTTTTTCAGGAATTTAAATTATTTCATCCCTAATATAAATATATGGTAATGGATTTCATCTCAAATTAAATTCCATTTTGACTTATTTGTTGTTACGAAAATCTATTCTTTTATATAGTGCATATATTCCTATTTTACATGTTAAATAAAGAATATCCTTATTCTCATGACATTGTAAGATTCATTTTATGTTATTCCATCATGTAGATTACGATTCAAATGTTTCAATGTGATATTGGTCACTTTGGAATGTTTAGTGATTATTCTCCTTGTGAAATGATTTTATTATTACCTTTTCATCTCACATATTTTTATGATTGTTATCATTCTATAAAAATAATATCATTATTTTCTGAACATAATTATATATATATAGTTTATATACAATTATTATTTCATAAAATATCATGATTAATTCATTCTCCTAGATATTTTCAGTTTAAATTTGAATTATCTATGTGGATTTAGTTAAAAGTTATCAAGTAGAATATAATTTCACTACACAATTTCTTTTCTTTGGGTTATATTACTTCCCCATTTTTTTAATATAATATTATTTTGTGTGAATATTTTTTGATAAAGTATTGATTTATTTAATCTTCTATTATGTGGATTTATAGTTGATTAACGTAATATATACATTGATTTAGTTTCACATTAAATGTATGGTCTTTTCAAGGGTTTACTTTATAGTATTATTTTTGCAGGATTGTTTACACTTGAATTTACATAAGAGGAAATTATTGGATAATTTTTCATTAAACCGTTTTATTTTATTCTCATATGGTCATTTAGTACCTTTTTTAATTAATAGAACCATTTTCCCATTATTTAGTTGGTAAAATTTTTTACAAAATCTTTTTAATAAAAATGAATTTATTTAACTCTTTACACAAAGAACATATTTTTTTTCAAAAAATGTATTTTATAAAATGTTTTCAGAAATGATTATACCCACTCTAAAATAATTTATTTAAGAATTTTTACCCTATTTTCTTTTACAAATTTTATCAATGGAATATTATTATCTCTTTTATAAAAAGTCATTATTCAAAACTTTTTACCATGAAAATTTAATGATATTTTTACCTTTTTTGGAATTAATGTATTTAAATTCCATCATTTCATTGAATCTTTATTTTCAAGTTGAAATTAAATTTCTTAAATATAATGTTTTCAACAGTTATTTTCAATGAAAAGGTTTTTCAAATGTTTTTTGAAAACAAATGGATATTTTCTACAATAATGTTTTTAAAATTTATGTTTATATTATTTATATTCATCAATGGAAACAATCCCTTACAATACATAACAATGTATATATTGAATTGATACCATATATATTATTTCTATGGATGGTTTTTGATGGATTAGTCCAAAGATAGTATTATAATGAAATTACTTTATTCATTTGTTAGCCCATTGAAATATTTGGTTTCATATGATCCTTAAACGTTGAATTTCCTCTAATTATGCATGTCATTTTTCGGGGATAATTTCATTTCCTAAACCATATATAATTTTTTAAAAGGTGTTTACATTTAATTTTATTTTATTAAATGAGGAAATATTTCTAAATCTATATTTTATACTCTATATGGATATTTGATAAGCCAAACCGTTGAATCTATTATTCAATATATAAGCAATGGTTTAAAAAGGTATGAAAAGGGTATGACCTTATTATTCATACTGCTAGACAGATCATCAGTCTCATGGGATGAGTCAGATGGATATCTCCCTTAGATGGGGTTGTACATGATATGCTAAAATTTCTTCTGAATACTCTTAACAATAATTGTTCTATGTACCTTAGAAACATGGAATCTAATATTTAAGAATTTCTATCATTGTGCTTTAGTTATTATTCATCCATGTGA
The DNA here is from genome assembly GCA_963277665.1 of Viscum album. Taxonomy (NCBI): domain Eukaryota; kingdom Viridiplantae; phylum Streptophyta; class Magnoliopsida; order Santalales; family Viscaceae; genus Viscum; species Viscum album. The sequence continues at coordinate 1,549,742,010 of OY728146.1, read as the reverse complement.
TTTTGTGTCGACATATATATGAATACATTCAATTTTATGTTCCTTGATTAAATGTCATGGGTTTTAATTTCTTACCATTCCTTAATGATTTATCCATATCTAGATATTTGAATATAAAGTGTTTCTAGTTAAAACCATGATATATTGATTATGGACTTACTAATTAGAATATTTATTATATGGTTTGTGTTTTTAGTTATTTACCATTAAATTATTATTATTCTAATTGATTAATTTATTATTTCCCTATATTTTTCCCATACTATGAAATTATGATCACCCTACTTTTCCTCACTTCTCTATTAATACAATAGGTATACTAAGAAACAGATACAAGGATACTCTATATTGAATAATTATATCATCTAAAGAAGAAATTATATTGTAATATGTTTATTTATTTATAATAAAAAATTCATCTGTGTATATGGTTTACCAAGACAACTAAACGAATTGGTCCTTTGGGATTTGATTCCCTCTAATCACCCAAACTTATTACTAGTAGACACTAGCACAATGATTTCTTTTTGGTTCACTATATTCGGTATCATATAATGTTTATTAGGAACCTTGGGAACTATATAATGGGAAACGTACATTTGAAAACATAACCCTAAGGTAGAATTTTATGATAACTATATAATAACATCGAAGAATTTTTGAATGGTTGAGATTATGATTGTCATTATGGAAAAACATACTTTTCTAGATACTATAAGTGGACGGGGTTCTGAAACAGATGTACCTAGGGGTAACAAATATAGAATGACGTGTTGGGAATGAAATGGTGTAACCTAATACATGACCATATGGATTAATGCACACCTGGTTTGACACTCCCAATGGATAAACTATGGTTAATTCAAATTTTATTTATAAATCATTATGATTTATTTGAATAAATAATGAAAATAAATTAGCTAGGAAAAACCATAGACCACAACATGACCTATGGGGATATAAATGGATAAAATATTTATATATTGAGGTTCTATTGAAACATTATTAAAATAGAATATTTAGTGATTAACTATATTTAAAGGATTTACAACATATTGATTGGCTAAATTGCATTAATCAGGCTTTAGAAAAGGAAAAAATATGTACGAAGTGACAAACCATCAGTACCGCCAATGATGTGGGTCTTGAACCCATGACCAATGGATGGCTTGGATTTTATGTCACCCACTAACATATAGAATGTCATGGTTACTATTTCATTGTTTCTAGTTACAAAATATTATGAATACATTTTAATAATGAAATATGATTGTTAATTTAATTTTAATAGAATAATGTATTAACAATATAATATTTGGATAATAGTTATAGATAAATAGTTATAATCTTCACTCTTTTATGGAATCAATGATCCATTAAATGTTTATTTTAGTTATTTAGGAATAAATGTTAATTTTTTATATCAATTTCATAATGTGTGTGAGGATTTAGTAATTTATCAAACAAAAAACAAATGAAGAAATTTTTTTTATAAAATAAGTCATATAATTGTATTAATTTATATCCTTGGGTAGTAAATGAATTATCCAGCATTTAGAAAATTATCTATAAATAAAATGTTATCATAATACCTTAATTTATGTTTAATATATGGTCCTATAAATCATTGAATATTTACATATTTTAGGCCCACAATATTCCATTTATCATTCACCAGTTGGTTATTGATGGACTTAATCACTCCCTATGAATATTTTTTATTTTCCTCTATATATGTATCTCTACTTTCTTCAAATTTTCTCTGTCATAGATACCAGATTATATGTTATACCATGTGGAATTTTTTACATAGAATTCTCTCTTTTCTAGAAGATTTCATATAAAACCTTCTCATGATGTGGGATTTCAAATATAGGAAACATAAACAAAATTATATAACCAATAATTAATTTATGTTGCGAGGACACAATTTAATTAAGATGGGAAGAATATAACTCCATGAAAATGTAATGTCGAAACATTTTATTTAATAGCATGTATAACATAAAAAACAATGTGTTCAAAAGAATATAATATTTAGAGTCATTATATTATATTTACTATTTCAAATAAATTCATCATATTTTATATCTTGAAATTCTTGAGAAACTCTTTTATCATATATTACAAAACATCTTCTTTCTTTAAACACTTTCATTACATGCAATACTATCATTTACCAAAAAACACTATATTATTAAAGTATTAATGTTAAATTTAATGAGATGTAACATATAAGTTAAAGTAGTGGTAATTTATAATATTAAAAAATTTAAAATATATGGTATAAAAATAATAAAAAATCATTTGTTAAAATAAATTATAAATGACTACAAGAACCAATTCAACATAAAGGGAATATTTGAATAAACACTCTATTTATTTACTCCCAAATCAATTTTATAATAAATAAATTAAATTCATTACAATTAATGATTTTTAATAACCAAATATATATATATTATATATTGAAGAAAATATTATCCATATTTATCCAATATATTTGATAAGCATGAGATAAGGACAAACCTAATATTACACATACAAACATATATTTTAATTAAGGAAATTTGATCGCCATATAATGGATAACCTTTTTCAAATAAAAGTTTTGGAAATTTTATAAATATTATACCTATAATTAAACATCATGTTTTAATTATAACCATAAAATTTAGGTTATGGTTAATTTTTTTTATTATTCATGAAATTGCTATTTGTAGTCAATAGTTAAAAATACTGATTTTAAAATCAAAACAGTTTTTTGGTCTAATTCATATATAATGATAAATTGAACGTTTAATTGTATTTTTAGTTTAATTATATTGATATTTTATCTTTTAAAACTTTTAATATATTCGCATTCAATTCCATATTGCAATTGAATATAAAAAGCACATGACCCTCAACCTTGTTTGTGAGGAATCCTTAAGTACATCCACGTGACCTGAGATCAAATATAGGTGGAGGGTAATTTCTAAGAACTCTAGATATACTATAGAAATACTGTAGCAGGTAATGTATCAGGAACAGTAGCAGACACTGTTTGGCACTATAGTAGCTGGGAATATTCCATTGTTTGGCCCTTCGAGCCAATGATTTGGTCCCTGAGTCCTTTAAGGACTTCGGGCCACCCAGGGCTTCTGCTTAGTAAAGCCATAAAGCCACCTTAAGGCCTTAGGTCCACCTTAAGTGTAGATACAAACTAGATAACTTAAAAGGAACAAGCTTTAGAAGGAGGATGAGAAAGGATATTTCATCATAGTAGAAGATAAATGGATTGCAAAAATGAGTGGGTATGGAACCTGCCATCGGGACAAGCATGTACATGAACGGGATAGATTAGATGAATTGCCATGCCAAGGTGGATATTTGATTTCATGATGAAGATACTGGGGATGAGTAGTTCCATGTAGTTAGTCTGGGTTGTATGTAATTTTTGAAGCCTACAGGAAATTAATTCCTCTAAGGCCTATGAGCCATGTAATACTTATTCCTATGAGCCATTTAAGAGTTCCACCTCACCCCTTGAAAGGTGGATTATCAAAAATAATTAAAAATTATGGACTTCAGGCCATTGGAGGAATAAAAAAACATAGCATGATTTTGTAAATTTTTGTCATAAAAACCATCATTGTCATCCTATATTCCATATTAAATTTAAAATAATTTCTGCCACAACTGTAATTTTTTTTTGAAAAATTAATATCATATTTGGAATAATAATAATAGATAATTTATAATAATTACAATTTAGTTTTTGACCACAAATATTAGTGAATGTAATTAAGATTAATTAAATAATTAAGATGAAATTAAGCATAAGAAGTTACTAAACATTAAATATAAAGGCCAAAATGACCTAGAAAATTTTACGAAATCAATTTTATGGAAGTATATAGACCATATGCTCTCTTTTATATAATTTTACCATTATTATAGCCATTATTAATTGTAAAAAAATGTGGTTTTAATTTATTTTTCCAATATTTATAAGAGTGCCACACCCACTCCTGTATAAAAGGCCTCCTCTCCTCCCACATCCTCATACCTCTAAAGACAATTTATCTAGACAATGATATAAACAAATAGTTCCAAAAATTCCCTACCCTCATCCTGGAAGTAACCAATTGGGATGAAATCTATTCCTGTAATCCCTTGGTGGAAAAGAAAAATGAGTAACCCAAAGAAGTGGTAACATCTTTTCCCAATCTCTTTAGATTTATATCCCATACCCACCACAACAAAACCTCATCTTACATGATTATATAATAAAAAACATTATAATAAGTTATTGGATATGTTTTTATGATAAAATTGTGACCAAATATTAAACAAACATCCAAAAAATGGATAATTAACATATCGTTCGTGTGTAGATTGAACTTCTACATCATGAAATGATGATTATTCATTCTTCCATTGTCTCCTCTCATGGTGGTAATTGTTAGAGATAACTATTTAAATATTTTATAAATGATATGTTGAATTTCATTATAATTTTATAATTATTTTATCACAAATAAATTTATACTTAATATTTTTTTAAATATGATTACATCATTTGTGAAAGTGTGGAATACTCCTCCTCAAAGTGACATATCTTGATGACGCAACACATGTGAAGTATAAAGTATGGTTTTAATAAAACAATGTAATATTAATGACATATATGTGATCCTTGAATTATAATATAAATATATATAATTTAATTTTAATTCTTTTGAAATGAAAAATAAATGAATGTAGTGTTCAAGGGTATGCATGTCCTTACGTCTCCATGAACAGTGCATTTAATTTCTTATTTATAAATGTAATGAATTATTAAAAATACGTATAATATATATATATATATATAAATTCATTTTTACATCATTTAGATGATGAAACCATGATCAGAGTAACAATAAAAAAATACTAATTCAAAACATACTTGAAGAACAAGACAATTAACACATAAAATAGTGAAAATAAAGAAATATTATTAATAATTGAATTAAAATATATTATAATAAACTCATATTTGAACTAATAAATAATAATATGATTATCTAATAAGTTTGTAATATGGTAGAAACCATTTAATATTAATTAAATGGATGATCTCCCGAAATGAAATACAAGGTACGGGATTTAATCTCAATATTCATTTCATTAAGACTTATTTGTTGTCACACACCTAGTTTCTTTTATATGGAGTATATAATGCACATTGGCATGTTATATCATAAATCTAATTATTATAATGATATTATATGTTTCATTTAAATGAATATGTTAATGGATATTGTGATTCAAATATTTCAATGTCGTATGAGACTATTTATAATTTTTAAATATCACTCACCTAATAAAGTATTTAACAATTATCTTTGAAATATCACATAATTTTTTGATTATTAAAAATCTCCAAAAATATCTATTTATTATTTTTGAATGAATCTCTTATCTATAGTGTACATGCTACAATTTTTTTAAATTATCATGATTCATTCATTATTAATGATAATTTGACTTTCAATTTGAATGATCTTTTGCAATTTGTGTTAAAAGTAAATAGGTGGATATGAATTTTATTTCCCAATTTCTTTTTATTTATTTATTTTAATCAATTATTGACATGAATATTCTGTGATTAAGGGAATAATTAATTTTAATAATCAATTACTGTACTTCCACTTCACATACATGGATTTACATTTGATACATGTAATGTATTCATTGATTTATTTTCACATCAATATTTTGGAATTATCAAGGGTATAACATAAAATGTAAGCTTATTTGGGGTTGATTACTACCGATTTACAATATGAGGAAACAATTTTATTATTTTCAATAGACCTTTAATTTTATTCTATTATAGTTATTCATGATATTTTTTTTGTTAATATAACTATTCTTCAATTGTTTGGTATTGAATATTTTTGAAAAAATGTTTTCAAGATAACCTGATTGTATTTATATCATAATTGGATAACATTATTTCCTTTAAAAACTTATTTTTTAAAATATATTCCATTTTTTTCATAATTTATAGAAATATTTATTAAAAACATTTTAATTAGTTTTTTATTTTACCAGTGTTTTCAAAAGAATATTATTGTGGGTTTTCAAACAAGAAATTTCTCTATCCTTTTTAGCATGAAATTTTTTTTTTACCTCATATAGACTATAAATATTTACCTTCTATAATTTCTTTTATGATATCATTTCATTTCTAAATGGTTACATTAAATAAAAATTCAAAATTAATATTTATAAAAATGGGTTTTTAAATGAATTTTAAAAACAAAAGGATATGTTCCTGAAGAATATTTTTAAAATATATTTTTATATTTTTTCTATTTAGAAATTACATACGCAATTTATTTTTACTCCACATGGGTTATGCTTTATTGATACCAATTTTATTATTCCACTGGATGATTTATAATTGACTTGTCCATGGATAGTATTGACACTAACATACATCATTACATTTTTAGCCCCATTTAAACATTCAATTTCCAATGATCATTGAACATTTAATTTCCCCTAATTATTTAGAAATTATTCAAGGAAATTATCATTTACAATATCAAAAAACATTTTTTATATGGTTTTTACATTGAATGTTATTTTATTATTTAGGGAAATATTTTTAAATCCCCATCTTCAACTCCATGAAGATTTTTGATATGTCATATTGTTAAATAAATTTTCAGATATATGAAGAATGATATGGAAAGGTACGATGTAGGTGGGGCCTTGTTATAGATAGCGCGTCATTGTATCAGAAGTCTCATGGGATGATACAGTTGGCTAGACACCTATGATTTGTTTTTCCTGATATGCTAAACTATTATGGGAAAGGTATGGATGATAATGGTTCCATGTAAAAAGGAAACCTAAAATCCAATAATTAATCATTTCCCTAATTTAGTTTCAGCTATTATTCATCCATTTTATTTTTATTCAACATATCTCTAAATACATTTAGTTTTCAATTCATTCATTGAATTGAATTTTTTTTTCTATTTCTTACCTTTCCATATTGATTTATAAATATATAATAATTTTAATATCTTGTGTTTTTGTTTACTAACATGAAATATTTATTATCGAATTCCTTATTATTTTATTGATTATATGGTATGTGTGATCCATTATTTATCATTCCATAATTATTATTCTCAATCATTCAATATTGCTTCCAACACATTTTCCCATACTAAGAATGGGAGCTCAACATTATTTGGATTCCAGTAAACTAGAATCCAGTAATAAATTATGATAATGATTTGAAATGATATACTAGATGGAATAATTTTATACTCGAATAAAAAAAGAGATAAAGTTATTATTGAATACATTTGAAATACAATTGTCATGTATGCATCTGGTTTACCAATAATACAAAACTATCATGTCTTATAGTATTATATTCAATGTAATGAATACAATATAATGGTAGTAGACACTAGCTCTGTAATTTCTAAGGATGGGTCACTACATCATCATTATCTTAAATATAATAAAAGTAGTACAGAAAGAAAGAAAAATAAAAAACAACCCAGTCCTCAGGGGAGTAGGGAAGAGAGTAATGTTTCTACGGGGGTCTAAAAAAATGGATACCTAGATCATCACATCATAAAATGTTAACCCCCGGTGGTTTCAAGCACTGGAAGTCGTGAAAATATACGCACTCCATTCCAGGAAAATCAAGAGATGCCAAGTAGTCAGTTGCCCTGTTAATGGGTCACTTTATGATTTCTCTACATGATAGTACAATATCACATTTCATATATACAATCATAATCAACGATATGGGATAAAACAATTAGACCACCTTTTAGAATATCATAGTTGAACGATCAGCAATCCACAACCCTAAATTTGATAAATAAATGTTTATTTAACAATGAGTGTAGAGATATAAAATCATAAAATAAGAATAGTACATATAAAATATATCAATAAAATAATATATCAAGTTAATTGAAAATGGAGGAAAAATATCCATCTAAAATTGGAGTGAAATTAGGGGAGAGGAACCAATATAAGGAATAAATTACAGACCATTTTGGTGTAGAATTATTTCAAGGAATATTTTATTCATACTTTAATGGGTTTATGGAGACTTTGAATCATATATGGAGACTCCCTAATTGAGTGAATTATTATTAGATTGAGATTGGGTGATTTGGTATAAATACTAGTTTTTGGGAATTCTGATACATTTTTTGGGGTTTTATCATCTTTATGCATGATTTCCTAGGTGAGGCCACATGGCTTTCCAAACTGTGCACCCTTATCATGTTCCCATACTATATGTGGGACATGGTTTCACTTAATAGACACACAGTTTGTAAAAACATGCTCCAAATATAAAAAATACCCTATATTTGAGGGTATATAGTACGGGTAGGGAATACGCATGGTTTGGAAAAACAATGAACCACCTCTTATGTAGATTTATTCAGCACACTATTTCCTAGAAGAAATCACACGGTTTCTCCAAAATTTTCACCACATGATCACATCTCAATGGGCATCCATATTTCTAAAATTGACCCAAAAAACAACCAAGACATGACTCAACCAATGCATTCTAAAAATACGGGTAAAATTAAACCTAAAATTGAGAACAAGTCTCCCCCAAATTAAGATCGATCTTATAATTTTCATTAGTATATTTACTTACTTTTTAGAAAATGAATATCTAACAGGTTAAGAGGATGAAAAATAGTTAGATTATTTCTAATGAGTATTTTATTCGCATCGTAGAAAATATACTTTCATTTATAATTTGTAGATTTATTTATATAACTATAAAAATTGTAAAATAGAAATATTTATGCACATTAGGATGTTAAATTCATAATGAAATATATATTGGTGTTTAATATGTTGGATTATATTTTTCTAATTCATGATGTTTTCCTAATAGAGATAATGAATATTATTTAATATTAAATGGATTTATATTATTTTTAGCAATATTATATCTCATAAATACATTTTAATAATATTTATACAAGTAATTATTTATAAGATGCATTACTAATCACATCTCTATCAACCTATGGTCTACATATAATGAACGATGAAAGATAATTTTTGACATTAGTGTAGAAAAGACTTGTTTACATCTCATTTTTTAATTTTGAGAATTAGTTATATAGTGCAGTTATTTTTTGAGGAACTATTTTTTTTTCATACACCAGTCATTATAATAGACATTGTATGTTATATTTAAAACAATTATTTAAATACCTGATAATGAAAATCATCCTTAAATTAAATATTAAGTATCCTTCCATGTTTATTATATAATAAATGACTAAGATTTTATCTTTTATATATATTATAAAACTAACCATTTAAAAAAATATTTATAATTTTTTAATATATAGACAAACGAAATATTATAAATGAAACATTCACCAAATAGTAATGAATTATATGAATATAAAATTGATTATAATTCTATTATAACTATTTTTTATCAAGAAATTGTTACAATTAATAAAAATTATAATTTAATAGTTAAAATAAACATACTAAATTAATATTATAAATAAATTATATAAAATAAAATCTAGATTTTGTAAGAATCATCTCGTTCTCCCCCATATATGCTTTTAATATTTTAATTGTACCAATAAAATAAGAATAAATAATTAAATAAAAATAAAAAAAAATATATTTTTTATCAATATAATGAAAGGATAAATAAAAGAATCATAGATAATAAAACCTAACTATGATGAAAAAAGAATTTTTTTTAATTGTAATGATTTTATTAAAAATAACTATACATAATAGTCATGTTATTATCCCAATATTTGATGATGATGAATATATTTCAAAATATGTTTTTAATTAAATTAATATTTTTATATCTACTAAACTATTGTACTTTAAAGTAAATTTCATTTTTAAAAACATAATAGTTATTTTAATCCCTTCATCATAATGACATGTGATGGAGATTTTCATATATGTTTGAAAATGTTATAATATATAAAATAAAATTTTATGTTATTATAATTTATAATAATTAAAATTGGTAAATTTAATTCCCCAATACTAATTTAATGTTTTATCACATGTTCGCATATATAGTTCATATAAAATAATTTATATTTTCTTCCTAAATGATAAATATAAAATAACTAATGCATAACCATATAGAAATTTATAATATTTGTCGATATATATTTAAATACATTTTACGGTATAATGTTAAACATATTTCATAACTACAATAAAAATGAACAATTAATCATTTATCAGAATTATTATGAAATATTTCAGAATCAAATTACACATCTTCCATGATTATAAATATATATTATTGGTTAATTATTTCATAGAGTTTATTTAAATTGATATTAATACAATTTTTATGAATATTCCAATTGAAAAAAATAATATTTTATAATATACAACATAATATTTATTAATTAAATGAAATAATATAATCATGTAATAGGTAAAATATATGATTTATTGTAATGAAAACCAAACAAATATAAAAAATTAAATAGATACAATGATTAATCCCGCTTTCACTTAAAATAGGTTGTATGAGAAGGTTTGGGCGCCTTAATATGATGGTTCTTTATCTACAACATGTCGATACTCTTAAATAACCCCCTTAACCCATAATAACTATTAAATTAATTAATTAATTAATGTATATAATATGTTCATATTTCATTTATCAATTGTTGAAAATATCTAGGTGTCCAATGTAATAAATTTATAACACTATTCCCAATGTTTACGATAGATCATTATAGAAAAACATAATTGTTTACAAATCTATGATATCTGACACCATTACATTATGATGATAAAATTCCATATTCTAATTTTTTAAATAATTCTCAATATTCTTTCTTATAATGTATCAAATAATATGAATCTAGGAATCCTCAAAATTTATATCATTGTTCATAGTCAACATTGTGTGTGTAAGTGTAGGGGTGGGATATAGAGGATACAACTAACATTACAAGTCATAAAAAATCTATTTAAAAGCTTATTAGATCATATTATCAACCATTTCTCCCTTATAAAATACATTTTTAATGAGACTTGGACTCTGAATATAATTCTTATTTGATGATCTACAATGATGGCTGGATAGTTTATTAATAGATACACATGAATTTTATAAAAATATCCAACTTTTTTGTTTTCCTATTCCAAATGAAATATCCCAAATATCCTTAATACACTCTTGTATAATGGTCACATGTGCTAAATTCTCCAAATGTGAATATTGAAAATAATATATTATTATTTTATTAGTTTTATTAAAAATATATTGTTTATAATTAACTAAATGTTCTTCTTATAATTTTTATTGTTATATACATTAACTATTCCATAAGATATTTCCCATTTTCATCCTCAAAACCCTTATATAATTTTCAAGTAATGATTTAGTCGATGTAGAGGAGACCATTTTTTGGGCCAATATACTCATATATAATATTTCCAACCATCATATCAGTCATATGTTCCTCATGTAAAGAAAACCCTCATTGAAATATTTACTGATAGTGTTCATTTTTTTCATCTCCAAATGAGGTCTCCTTGGTTTCTATAGTTTAAATTAATAAATATCATTAATTAAAATTAATTTTTATAAAATATTATTGTACTAATTGACTTTAATTTTCACTTATCATAAATTATTCATACCATCTACATTCATAAATATTAATCAATGTATCATTAAATAAAAATATATTCCTTCGACATTGAATTCTGTTATTTCATTGACTAGATTTAAAATATGAAGTTACTATGGAATTAAATCACAATCATATCAATTTATTAAAGGATAAAAATCCCACTAGGAATTCATTTTATGATTTTTAATCAAATGGAATATGAATATGAGTGGAATAAAATTGAAATATATTATAATCAATTGTTTTGAAAAATTAAATAATAATAAATGAGATTAATAAAAAAATAAATCATAATTGGCATATTTTTTTTTCAAAACATATATCCAATAAAATAAAAAGATACATATTTTTATTAATGTCTTGGTTCCGACAATTTAACTGGGCGCAAATGTCTCTCTTGTGGGGGGACAGTGGTGCTATTTGTTGCCCCACATTTCTGCATTCCAAATGCGGGTGGCATCCGTTCCATGTTCAGGGATGTTTGCTCCTTCATCGAAACAGGTTGATGGGATGTCGGTTCTTCCTTTCATGGAATCCTCCTCGGAACTCGTCACCTAGTTCGGATATCCATTATAGATTATGTCGTGGTTTGTCAATCTCATTCTCGGTGCCATATCTTTGTTGAAACTGGTTAATTACACTACTTCCATGAGGAAATTTCATGGGGTTTTGACATGGTATCAACCTTAGGTCAGAGTAGATGGCAATATCTAGCATGTCAGGGAATCTTTGGATGAATGGACATTGGGGAAGCTATATTCTTCCTCATAAGTGGGAATATCAAGAGTGCAGAACGTGAGGCATCCCACATTGAATGTAAGGAATCATATGCCAAAGGAATATATCTGAATTTTTCCTCAGCTTCCAATGTTTAACACATGGTATGCCTCAAGTTTAACATCTATCATAGACGGTTACACCCAAGGTGTGTCTTTCGAGATATTCCTCAGGCATCTCATGTTTATCGCGGGGTAGGCCACCAGTTTAACTTATTGAGGAGACATAATGAGGGTGATAAAAACATCCCATATAGACAGATTAGATTGGTAAATACCTAGGAGGGAACACCTTGATGTTTTATCGGGTGGATGGATCAGAACCCTCAATAAGAGCAGACCCAAGATGGTGTGTCACATAAAGGGAAGATGTCACACCGTGAAGGCTAATCTGGACACCACTAAGGGGGGATCAGAGAGTGTGAACCCCCGAATGGGGGAACACCAAGGTTTTCCATTGACTGGGATTTAACCTCATGTAAGTTTCCTACATACCTTGGGTAGATGACAAGGATCAAACCCCACATAGTTCTAAGGGGTGATCAATCAGGGTGTACACAAAGGAAAACGACCAGGAGAAATTCTGGGACTTATGCGTGAATTGCATCTCAAGTACTTCTAGGTGCAGTTAAGAGGTGGATGACATGATCCTACTGTGATGTGGTGGCCCATGTGAGAGTCAGGATGGATAATGGTGAGTTGAATGTAGTAGAGGGGGAATGAGATGGGACCGTCGTGAAGGTGACTGTAGTATTGTTCTTGAGCCTCGAAGAGACATCCTACGTATCCCCATGGAACATAATCAAAGTCTGCATAGTTTGGTGGTGGGATGATGGGGAACCTAAGGAGGTGGCCCATGTGAATGGATGCATGGATGGGACCCAAAAGAAATAGAATCTCCGATTTGGGGCATGATCTTTCTCATAAAACATGGGATCGAGGGATAGATCTGGAAGAGACTTGTGTTCTAGCCTTGAACCTCATGGAGGCTTCCTACGTATCCCTATGGCAGGGAATAAAAGTATGTGTTGTTCATATAATGATGGATTTCCTTAGATTGGGGACTTCAATAGCTTACCACCGAATGATGCTGAAAATGTCTTACCTCTAAATGGGGTAACAATGACTTACTGCTGATTGAGGTCCATAGTTTAACTTCATACAAGATGAGGTTGAACTGACGTGAAAGAATACATGGGGCCCATATTGGTGATGGGATAGAACCTCAAAGATATTTCATACGTACCTTTCCTTGTAAAGGATCAAAGTCAATGTAGTTCATAAAGGGTTGGGGGGGACTAACGTGAAGGTGGTCGGAACCAATTGGGTGTTGGGATTGAACCTAAGAGTGGATTCCTACGTACCTTGCCTTGAAAAATATCAAAGACCACGTAGTTCAGAAGGGGTTGGTGAACCGATGTGGGGATGGTTGGGACCAATGGATGGTGGTCTTGAACCTCAGGGAGGCATCCTACGTACCTCACCTTGGCAAGGATCAAAGACCACATAGTTCAGGTGGTGGGAACCAACGTGAAGGTGATCAGAACAAATGGGATGTTGGGATTGAACCACATGGAGGATTCTTATGTACCTAGCCTTGTAAATGATCAAAGACCACATAGTTGAGCTGGTGGGAACTGACTTGAAGTTGGTCAGAACCAATGGGGTGTTAGTCTTGAACCTTATGGAGGCTTCCTACGTAACCTGCCTTGGCATGGATCAAAGTCCACGTAGTTCATGTTGGGTGTGGGTCTTACAGTCTAGGCTTCCCGTATTGGATTTCATGGTCGATTCTTGTTTTCTCGATGTGAGAAGAAAGAGGTAGGAATAATCTGACAATCACAACGTAAAGGTGAATAAATGAAGTGTGGTGAATGGAGATTACACAAGCAAGCTGTCAAGGTGCCTCTATGGAGCGACAGTGGTGAATGGTGCTTACACAAGGAATCTTCCCGTGTGCATCTATGGAGTTGCAGTGGTGGATGGGGCTTATGCAAGGATGATTCCCAGGTGCGGCTGTGGAGCGAAAATGGTGGACGTGGCGTACACAAGGAAACTTCTCGGATGCTGCTATGGGGTGGAAATAGTGCATGGGGATTATGCAAAGAAGCATCCCATGTGCCACTATGGAGCGACATTGGTGGATGGTCCTTGCGCAAGGAAGCTACTTGAGTGCCACAATGGATTGAAAATGGTGGATGGGACTTACGCAAGGAACCTTACCCGGTTCTGCAATGGAGTGGCAATGGTGAATGGGGCTTACACAAGGAAGCTACCCGGGTGTCGCTATTCATCAGCAATGGTGAATTGGGCTTATACAAGGAATCTGTCCGAGTGCCTCTATGGAGATGAAATGGTGGATGGGGATTATGCAAGGAAGTTGCCTGGGTGCTGCTATGGAGGGGCAATGGTGAATGGGGATTATGCAAGGATGCTGCCTGGGTGCTCTTATGGAGCAGTAATGGTGAATGGGGCTTACGCAAAGAAGTTGACTAGGTGCCCCTATGGAGTGGAAATGGTGGATGGGTCTTACTCAAGGAAGCTGCCCAGGTGCCGGTATGGAGCTATAATGGTGGATGAGGCTTAGGTAAGGAAGCTTCCCGGGTGCCGTTATGAAGCGGCAATGGTGAATGGGGCTTACGCAAGGAAGCTGCCAGGTGTTTCTATGGAGCAGTAATAGTGGATGGGGAATACACATGGATGCTTCTCGGTTGCCTCTATAGAGAGACAATGATCGATGGGGCATACGCAGAAAGCATACCGGTTGCCACTATATAGCAGTAATAGTGAATGGGGCTTACGCAAGGAAGCTGCCCGAGTGCTTCTATGGAGTGGCAATGGTGGATGGGGCTTACGCAAGGAAGCTGCCCGGGTGCCGCTATGGAGCAGAAATGGTGAATGGGGATTACGCATGGAAGCTGCCCGTAATTTCTTTCCCATGTCTGGCCATGAGGGCATCCCAACCAACTTGTGGGGTGAGGCCTTCACCTTTGCGCTAGTGCACAAGAGGGGTAATGCCAAGTGAATTGGAATTAGTTAGAACAAAGGGAAATGAAAAGTGTGAATCAAATGCCTGAAATTCAGAATGCAATGAGGGTGGCATGGCGATGGAGGATAATTGTTGACCTTGTTTGAAACACATCATTCATATCGAGTTAGCCTGAAATAGGGAGAAAAGAATGAGGGTCGACTACTGACTGTGTTCGAAACACATGACCTAACTCGAAGTTCAGTCCAATGAATTATGGGGCATTGTCCTAGGATGGTAGGTGAGTCGATGTGGCATTGGACCAGGACGTTTGGGGGACCCTTTAGACATGTAAGTGGATGAAAATATGAATAAAGGAAATGAAAAACATGATGTGGATTGATGAAATGTTTGAACGGATTCTAGTGATCTTGAAATTATGCCATGGTAATCATGGCATTAGGCATATTATGCATGGAGAATAAGGAATCTCCTGTTTGATCAAGCGGTATCCTATGTTTGGAACATAGGGTGTACTACAATTTATAGTTATGTAGAGAAGACTATTAGGCATAAAGCTCCTAGCAATGGTTGGTTTGGGGACTTACACCGGGGTATCCTCTTCTGGTTCAACCTGGCATATGAGCCAAGTGATGGGGTTTTGATGAGTTACTGGAGGAATGGTTTAACTCAATGTACTCATGAAATTGATGATGATAATGTCAACTCATGACTTGGGAAACGATCCAAGATAAATATGCGGACTCAAAGTGTCTCATGGTGTGTGGAGGAGTTTCTCAAATCATGGTATCCCATAGGTAGAAGGAGGCTGCGCATAAGTGCACAATGGAAATTTCCTATGTTGCAGCCCGAAAACTTCGATGTGCAACTCTAAATTTTTAACTGGGGTGAGTTACGGTAGCGAAAGGATAGGCCCCGAGGACTGAGACCATAGCCCGGCACTGACCCCAAGCGGGGGTGCGGGGGCGCAAGCCCCGTGGTATGGACCAACGGGTGCAGGACTGGGCACTGTTTCATGTAAGATGGACTACAAATAGGATGGATTTTGTGTAAGATTGGACTGTGCGACCTAGGTGCGCACAAGATTCAACATCTTGGTACTATTGCACACATTATTGAATTCATGCACGCATGATTGAAGTATTGTGCATAAGAGCAGAATCATGCACAAAATATTTGTTGTTTTTTACACAAGAGTGGAATATTTCACGCCTATTACTTAAGAATAAAATATGTCAGGCGACGATCAAAGAATTGTGTGGCTACACGACCCATATGGGACCTGTCGCGCAAGATCTCACATGAAAGATTCCATTCTTTCACGCGGACGTGAAAGAGGACGTTTTATGGGACGAAAAGCGGTGATCGACCTCGAGAGACCTCTATTCAGGGGTGGGGGCTACACTTGTATTTATCAGCGAAACTTGGAGTGATTTCACAGAAGATTCTGCATGCACATAGCTGTTTTCCATGTGAGGGGTGCGCGTAAACTTCCACGCACACAAGTTGTATTTCACACGAGGGGTGCATGTAAAATTCCAAGGGTGCTAGTTGTTTTCCTCATGCACTACAATGGGTGCATGAAAAAGGGGAATTTGACATCGCCTTTGGCATGGATTAATCATGAATTCAGATTCACCTCTTGTGTTCACCTCACAAAACAAGCACGTCCCTTCCTTAAATGTTTTTCGGGTAGTCAGGGCATAAGATTCCCTCTCATTGGTCGCGTAAAAGGATTTCGCGACGAGTTTCCTGAAAAACATCCATTCTTCTGTGCAATATTTCATTTATTTCATGAAAAACCGTCATTCTTGCATGGAAGATTTCACTTCTTGGGTGCAAACCCGTACTTTGCCCTAAAATCATCCCGGATGGCCATTTCCAACAGCCTGACATCGAACAACCATAACTTTTGATCTGTAACTCTGTTTGGGCTCCATGACCGGTCAAATAGATGTTTGGGGACTGAGCTACGTGAAAGGATCATATACATAAGCATTCAGTGAATTAGATGGATGTAATTTATGGTTCCAACATGTCTTAATGAAACAAATATATAAATTAGTTTTGAATTTGGATCAATAATAATATCCTTATAATTTAACACATTAGGTGTCCTCTACTATTCGACACAATAATTTATTATTTATGTATATATATTGTACAACCTTTCTGAACCCTTCATTCCCCCAATTTCTATAAAAATGATTGAGGATCTCATTTAGAAGAAAAAAAGAATCCTCTATAGACATATGTAGTGGATCCAACCAATAATATTGTGATTATGTAGCTTCTTGATCTTAAAGTATTCTATTAAATTAAATTACCAATAATAACAAAATTTATTAGTAAATCCAACCCCAGATATATAAATTCGAAAAAAAATATTATTATTTTAAAAAATATATACACATTATTTTATAAAAATATTTAAAAAAATTATATTAAATTATCATAAAAATTCGTTAAAATTTACTAATACCTGAAGTATATATATTGATGAAAAATCATAATTAATATTTAATTGATTAAAATATATCAATGAAAATAATATCTATATTTGATTCATTTATAGATGTAAATAAAAAAATTACATATTTTTAAAAATTCTTCACTTAAATAAAAAACATAATTTGACCTAATCTATTTCATTTATTATAAATTCTGAAATTCTAATCATGAACTAAATTTACGGTACTAAAAGTATTTAGAGATTTACACCAGTTTTTGTTCTATATTTCATATTCATTATTATTTTATAGGTAAAAAATAATATCAAAATTACCTTAATTATATAATTGGATTATGGTAATGGGGAATCACATAATGAATCACCATCTCCATTCATTCCATAAAAATAATTATTTCTACCCCTACAAACTAATAAATCAATGATCATTTGATTGATCTATGAAATAGTGAATATTCATCCATGTGATTTCATTATTATATTATATTCGCTGAATCCCATTCTCCTAAAATAAAATAGAGTCTTTTTGAATTCATAAGTCATCACAAATATGTTACTAAAAACTCATATATCTGCAATTACTCAGTAATATGAACTTGGTGTGGATTTGTTTTATTATTTAGTTATATTAGAACAATATATTAATTAAATGATAACAAAAGCTCCCTAATCCCAATATTTAATTATATTTTTTATATATATTTTTAATTTATACCCATTCATGTTATACTATAAAAAATAAATAATATTTATATGTTTTTAACTCACTAATAAAATCAATTTATCTGATGAAATACATCAACTATTCATTATCACATTTAATCCATGGAGAAGATGATAATTTTCTCATTCAAGGCCCATGTTTCTTTTGTTTTCAGATACTGTTGTTTTTATATTGTATATGTAATTTTATATTTACATACAATAAAATCTTTAATTCATTATTAATAAATGTGTCTACAATTTATTTTTTTACATTTTAGTCACATTAATTTTATGATGCAGATCCTCTTTCCCACAAAACCATGTCATCCATTTAGGGATTTGTGAAAATTAACATACCCCACATCAAATAAGTATTCCATAAAAATATCTTCCTCCCTTAAGAAATATACATCTCAACAATGGATCCAATTTTTGAAAGACTGTTCCTAAAAAACCTCTTCAATATCAGAATATTAATTTTAAAAGGATACATCTATTTTTTATACATGGCCACATTCATATATTTCATTCAATAAATGGAATATTAAATATACTATAACATCATGAAAATATTTTAGATTATATATCTCGTATATTCAATGTATATCTACTACATTATTCATTAATTTTTTCATTATATTCAAATCCATCAAATATTTATAAATTGAATTGAAAATAATACACACCATGAGTAGATTAATTCTTAAATAGATGGTTTATATTCTACATATTTCAATAATATATTCACTATTTAATTATATCATTATAAAAATGTGATTTTATGCCTATCAAATGTAAATCTTTTATTGTCCAATATTTTTTACAATTCAATGATAGCCATGAGGATCCTTGGCACCACATAGAAATTGAAAAAAAGTATCCCTCATGGAGTGTTCAAAATTATTTTTCTCAATATAGATCACAATAATTGTTTTTGAACAACTTGATATCTCCAATATTTATGATCAATTTTTTTATTATCTATTACATATATTTTTTAATTAAAAGAATAATATATTTTTCTAAACATGGTATCATTTTTTCACAATACCTAATACTGAACAATTGACAAATGAATTTCTGAAATATATATTTCTTATTATAAATCCATTTCCTTATTTAAAATTTCATATCCATAGACCAACCACATTAATGGCCTACCTAAATTTATTTTTTTATTCTAGAATGAATAATTTTATAGTTTTTATAATAAACATATCCCTTTCATCTAAAAAACAATGAAAAATAAGATAAAATGACTTCATTCCATAATAATACCATAAAATTTTAAAATAATATAGTTTTATCAAACAATGTATCTAACCAAATAAGATAAACAAAACAAATATAAAATAAACTAGCTAGATTTAACACAAAATAGAAATTCAAATGGAATGTCAATTATACATCATGTACATGTAATATTCCCAAAAACCTATCTTTAAACTTGAGGATGAACCCCTGACAAGACATGTCCTATAAATACAATCAACTACTTCCAATAGTGAGAATTCCCATAAAAAACAAAACATCCCATAATATGAAAATTATTATAAATAAACAATATAAAATTTAAAACTACTTTGGAAGAAATAAAAAGAGAAAAATAGTGAACTATATAAATAGAATTAAAAACTTCAAAATTCACATTACTGTATTAAAACCTACATGGAGAATCACTTTTGTTTGAAATAAAATACATGTCATCTATGAAAATAAAAATAGGCCCTGCACAGTTTAACATAAAAATGGAAAAAATCACATCACGTATCCAACATCATCATTCAACAATTCAATCCACTATAAAATGTGGAATAAAATCCTTGTTAAAATTTCACTAAACATTCTACATGAAAGGATTAAATCATTGAAAGAAGTGGATATAATATTATGTGAGTTTTAAGATCTGCAACAATATTATACATTAATAAAACCTCATTCAATAACATCACATTGGAATCTATTGGAAGGTAGATATATAATGAGAAGTGAGAGATGAGTTGGCCAATCAGAGGATTTATTATGTAGCCACAAAATTTTAATGTACTTAATCCATACCATATGGACGACCAAAAAAAAAATTAACACAAATAACACTCATCATCATTAATTATTAGTACATAATGAAACTCTAATTCATGAAAACCCTGATGGCAACACAACTAATAAAAAACACAATAGATCCCAAAAAACAATGAAATAAATCATCAAAAAAACCTCCATTTTTTTAAATTCCCTATTATCCACATGTAAATTAAAACAAAATGACATAGGTAATGGAATGGCCTCTAAAATCCACCCTTATAACCGATCTTATAACCAGGACACCCTTTTATGAATGATTGAAAAGGTGGACCAAAAATTGAAATCTGAATGAAATTGTAGTTCATATTGTCATATTGATAAAAAATAATAATAAATTACCAAAACAAAGAATAAATACATCACCAATGGATCTTTCAATAGAAAAAAGGTAGATTTTGATTTTCCAAATCTCAAAAAAAAGGTGATAGGATATGAATGTTTCATGTAGATATAGGGTTATTATCAATTTTTTTCTAATGTCTCGATCAGGGATTCTCAAATGAAACACTATAGATGGATCAAAGAGATATAATAATCCTAAGGTATATTTTTTATATATTTAAATATATTTATGACCGATGAACACAACATTCCACATTAATTTTAGTTTCTAACATGACACCCCATCATAACAAATTTATAAAACATTATTCCCATTATTACTTTATATATAAGAAATTTCTAAATATAGAAAAACTTTTATAGAAAATATAATAATTTTTTTTCAATTGACGATATAAATTTAAGAATAGTATTTTATAATACCTTCCATATGAAATATTTTCATATGAACAATTAATGGTGATTAATAAACATCATTTTTGTTTCAAGGTTATTTTATTAAAAAAATAATGAAAATAATTAATATATATTAAATTAATAGAAACTTTTATTGAGAATTTTTAAATTAAAAAAGGTGATTGTTTTAGTCTTATATAGATTCATTCAATTTATATAGATTACTCGTATTTGATTTTAAACATCAACAAGGAATATTTAAATTTGTTGATTAATTTCCATCCATTGGGGAGAATTAGTGTTATAATTTAATTTAAGATAATATATTATCATGGTTTCTTAATAATCTCTTTTAGTCATTTATAATTTGTAATTATTATAATATACCATATTATAATGGAATAATTCCATGAATAATATGTAAAACATAAATCAATATTTTACAATTACTTCAAATTATTTACTTATTCCACACATTTAAGAAACTGTAATATTTATTCATGTTTCATTCTATAAAAATATTCATTGGTTCATGAATTTTAATCTTCTTCCAAATGAAATCATCCATATTAATATTTTTTCAATATATATTGAATCATGTATATCATTTTCTTCATGAATTATTTCATTAAATAACTCTAAAAAATCTATAAAACTCTTTTCAAATGATATATTCTTCTAATAAATTTTATTAAATAACAATAATATTAATAATTATATAAAAATCATGAATCCTATATAGAATATGTTTTCAATATCAATTTAGATGTTTTTAATCATTATGATTTTTTTAATTTAAATGACATTAATATCTTGAATCATTTAATTAACTTGAATAAATTATTTACATAAAAACATCTTCTTCATGATCTCTAAAATCCAACACCACTTTACCAATCCATAACAAGTCCCTATAACTCATATCCAAACCAATAAAAAAATTTTGATCATTGGTTTGACTTCCTGAAAAATACATCCTAATTAAAAGAATTATGAATAAAAATTTAAATATGACTCTGTTTGGGAAAAGCATTTTATAATTTTTATAACATAATAAAATTATCCTCATTATATTTATTAGTTTTGTCCATACATAACTACCACTAAAACTCTTTATCACCATATAAACTAATAATGAAGTAATATAAGTAAATATGTTTTTAAATTTTATATTCCTATTTCATTATGAAAAACAAAATACAGTATAACATTTAAAAAAATAGAATAATTTTGACAGAAATTTTAAAACTATTAATAATAATAAATTTATAGTATATTTACAAAAAAGAAAAAAATATAATTTTTTTAGAATATAAATATTTTCATATTTATAAATTAAAATTAATACAAATTCTATTTATATTATAATGTTGTTATAATCAAATATATCTCTAGTACATAGAATATTTGAATAAAAATACTATTTTATTATTAGTATCATAAATGAAAATATTAATCTTAGAATTTTTGGGTAAGAGATTAAAGACCCAAAATATCATATTTATTTTTATTATGTAAATAGTTTCAACAATAAGGTTTTATAGTGTTTGTGTGTTTGTGTGTGTGTGTGTGTGTGTATGTACCCTCTAACATTATAGTGATGAAGACTATAATAATCATCATTGTTAAAAAATGACCAAATTGAGTTTACATATTCCTTGAAATTATTGAAAAATTCATCATCAATGTTTCTTACATCCATATTATTTTTGGATGCCATAAAATAAATCTTCACTAAGTGATGATGATATTTAATAAACTTACAGAGAATCTACTAAGTAAATATGGGTTACATTTTCTTGATATGAATTACAAATAATAGAGTGTCTCTCTCAAACCAATATTTAACCCATGGAAATATTTTCACATAATTGATACCATGAATAACTACCAATATCATAGAATAAAATATTAATAATTCAAAAATAAAATGTTGAAAATAACATTTGATGAGTCCCTAGATGGTTTGGGAAATCCCACTACATTTTGTTAGACCTATAGGACCAAGGGTTTTACCGTAAAAATGAATATTATCCAAAAATGAATTAGTGTAATCCAATATATGATTTTATGATGTATGTCCTTGTATGGAACTCTATTGACCCACATAATTGTAGTGATAATAATATTCCCTTTTTCATTGTTATTATATCACACATGTACCTTATAATCTATCAATCAATATTTAAAAAAAACTTGTATTAATAGTCTTTAAGGGTGAAATTTTGGCCACATACCTAATTTTATTTCAAACCATCCAAATTTAATAATGAGATAAACTAAAAAGATGGAAAATATGGATTTCACATTGGGGATCATATCCATGCATTGAATGATATTCATGAAATCATCAAGATATCTATTTGTTCATAAGTTATTTGTTTGAATTTGACTCAAACAAATTCATATAATGATAGAAATGTAATATTATAGGAAATTTTACTGTTTGGGTTTCTTGTTGTTAATGCATAGTAGGAAACTTTAATCAGACAACCAGAAAACTTATTATACCATATAATTGAATATTAACCGTCCAATCCCCGACTTCCATATTAGGATATACCCTTCTAGGGGAATTAATGGTGACATGAATAGCTTGTTCCATTACGGTTTTCCACCCATATCTCAACATTTATATTTATAGTACAACATTGGTTTATTGATTTTTACCTTTTTGGGGAACAAAACATAAATTTCCTACACCTAAATAATTAAATATTTTATAACATGATAATATTGTTTTTATACATGGTATTAATCATTAATAATTTTATAGAGTTCCATCTGTAGAATAATTCCTCAAGTTATGATGGGGATTAAATGTTTCAACACTATGGTTATTCAGCTTTTATAATTCACTATAGTTTATAATTATAATTTTATAGAAAAACCATTGTTTATTCATCATGGTCAACCCATATTTTTTGGTTACATAATTCCAATCCTTTAATCACAAAAAGATGATATGTCCCTTATATATTTTATCGATCAACCTCTACATCATAAAATTTGTTATGGATTGGATGAATAACTATAGGTGGTAGAAATTACAATCCATATGAAATTTATTATATGATATGATATTTTTATGCCAATATTTCTCGAATCAATGGGTTGAGAACATTTTTTCTAGGATACAGTGAAAATATTTAATTTATAAAATCATCATATCTAAATGAATTTTCCTACAAAATGTCTTACAATTTGAATAGATCCAAATGAAATTTATAAATATAAAATTAATAGACAATCTTGTTTTTTGTGATACTATTGATAACTAATATTCAATGAAATTGATAAAATTTTATCCTCAATCAATTAGAGATGTATAATGGAATATTTTTTCAGTTTCTTCTATTTAGGTATCTCTTCAGCATTAATAAAATAATGTTATCATAATATTTGTGATTTGTATATCCCATATTCTAACATTTAGATGATTCAATGTAAAATTTCAAAATATTTGACATGGATTTGGCAAATACATTCATCAATTTATTCCTAGAGCAGTCTAAATCTATTTACTATTCATAATTGTGGAAAATGTTCATGATAGAATGTAGAGAGGAATTATCATCCCCATAAAAATGAAGGATATCATTAAAATAATGAATATGTTTTGTAACTCTATTGTTCAATGATTCAATGATAGTGATGAAATTTCATTTAACAATAGACACGATGATATTTCTAGTGAGATATTGTTGAAAAAGTATAAATATATGACTTGAAAATGTATTACATTTATTAAAAAATCTTGAATATATTAAATTCCATTTATTCATTACATTGGGAATGGATGAAAATATATTTATCTAATGAAATAATTATGTAATAATAATGAATTTTTAAGAAAACTGATATCATTGCAATAATTTATAAATAAAGCTCTATTTCATAGGGGAAATTTTATGAAAATGACTAGTTTCATGTTAATGTTCCTAGGATTCATTTTTTTATTAATTGTGTAGATCCCCATTATTAATTTCTATAACTAATTAAGTATTTTCCTTCTAATAATATATCAAAATTCAATGGGTGAGTTAGTTTCATTGGATATGTACCTGAGTATGAGAAGAGGAATTTCCTAACATTCATGGTGATTGTAATACCAATGAATGTAGGTGTATTTTCCTTCACATCCATTGAATGACGATCTTTAAGAATGGTACTGATGAACTATAATTTTTTTGAAGATTTTTAATAACCCTTTTTGAATTCATAGATAACATTTTAAAAAATTCCAAATTGAAAGGTATCATAGATCTACATAAATTACTTATTAGAAAAGTTTCTAGTGACTATTGGGAAATTAGCATTATGTGATAATAAGGCATTATTTTTATCCTCATTAATTGTGGTAGTAGTATCTAATGAGTTATGAAAATGACTCATATTGGGTATGATAAAAATATGTATAATCGTTTCATTAAGTAAAATATTATCCATATTGAAGGATTGATAAATTAATATACTAGGCTGTCACTAATAACAAATTAGGGGTTGACGATATTAAAATTATGTCTCATATATAAATTATAATTTTTTATCCTTTAAACTCTATGTATAAGGTGGTTGAAATTTGAATTTCATTCCACTAATCAATTCCAATCAAGTAATATTAGTTACATCATTATGAATTCACTCATCTAAATGATATTTTATCATTGTTGAGAATTTGAGGTCTTCTCCGCATTTAGTATTTCCTTCTAGTGTTTCTATCCCTACATTAAATAAGATCACACTTATAATGACCGGAACTATTAAAAATAAATTTATCCATTTGATTAAATTAAATGTCTTAATAAGTAATATGGTTATAGAAAACACATTCACATATGTTATTATATCAAATAGGATTTAAAATAAAATTATGTATCATTATTGTTGATAATATTGTCATTGAAATTTAATCACAAATTAGTATATATATAGAATTTTAACAAATCCAGTTGACATAGATAGAGGATATGATGATCTGAACTTGTTTGATTGTTCACTATGAATCCTAATTATCTAAGCATATATGGAAGATAAAATATTTTGGATTATACCTTAAAAAATACCATGTTGTTATCCAATATCTTATGCTTTAGAAAACTATTTATGGTTGAGGTTAATGTTCTTCTTGATCACTACCCAAACAATGGTTTCTGAACTACCCAATGAATGTACCTACATCGTAAAAAATACTACGAGGGAATTTTTTGGTGTATTAAAAGGATATGTATCGAAACCCTATCATTTTGGTTTTGTAATCTTTTTTTATATAATGATGAATATATTTTCTCTATATTATTGTTAATTTATTAATGATATTTATTTCAATATATTAAAACAAAAATTGTATTTTTAGTTAATCTCAATTTCAGTTATGGAATTTATTTAGATAAATTAATTAATCTCAAAAAGAAATAATATTTTAATAAAATATTATTATTAAATAATGTTTATTAAAAATTATCATATAATTTTTTGGAAGTCAAATGTAATTTTTATAAGGGATTAAAACTGTTGTTATCATAAAAACCATAGAATTTCATAATAAAAGATAGATATAAATTAAAATTTAAAATTCACAGGTTAAGAATATTATTTATTTTAAATAAAGATTATTGTTTTAATCAAAGCATCTAAATTATCCAAGGAGGAATTTTTCATATTTTTCAGATACAGTCAAACATTTTATTAAACATTATATATCATATAAATAAACTTTTTGTTTTGGGACATCATAATGGCTCAAAAGTGAAGTGAAAAATACTATAAGGGGTATCCAAAAACAAATATATGATTCCCATTTTAGATAGTATGATTTTATGTTTATTTGATTAATTTTATAAATCCATTATGAATCCACAATAACCATTAATATATTTTATGTTATCAAAATGATTTATTTAAGAGTATGACTCACCACCACATATGAAAGGGAAATATTTTATTTACTTCGGCCATATTACATAAATAATAATAAAAACTAGTACTATTTGGAATAAAATAAGATAAAAAATCATTTTAATGTTTTTGGTTTTTTATATATTATATTGTAGATTCCAAACACTAAATAATAAACATATCCCTATCATTTGAAATATAAAATCACCCATGATCACAATTATATTTTCAATAAATATTTTCTGAACATAAATACTCTTCCATACAATCTATAAATTCCTCTAAAGGTTCTTCCAAGATTTTAAGAAGCCCCTCCCAATCATTTGGATTCACACACTCTAGTAAGGTACCCTCCTCTCATCCTTTTAACTCAATAGCCTTCTCTGAAATTAATCGCTATAATTTCAAATTGTTAAATTTTCAGTAAGTTATAAATAATACATTACTATCTAATTATTTGTATGTTAATCAGATATCATTTATCCTATGTAATTTTACCATCACCAAAGACCTTATTATACTGAAATATAGTAAGTGATATCTATCTTATAATTTCAATTGATGTTTTTAATTTATGTTATGTATCTTAAATTGAATTTTCACATGTGGGGATATATTCTTCGATATTAAAAATAATATATGTTTAATTTATAAATTATGATATCCTTATTTTCACTATCTTTAAACCTCCCTTGATTTTTTATTTACACATGTTACCATACCAAAATATAGTAAAGGTTAAATTCATTTCTCATCTATATCAGAGTATATTCCTTAAAATATTTATGTCATCATAATATCATTATTATGTTATATGTTATTACATATCCTCAACCTATAAAATTTATTTCCAACTGATTAGAGACCCTTTTTCTCTCATAAAACCATATTTGTGAATTATTATGAAGCGTTGTAATTCTACACAAATTTCGCTATGATTTTTCATTCCAAAACAATAGTGTAGTGAATACCATAACCATTTCCTATTGAGGGTATTCAAATTTATAAACTTATAAATCAGTCACATGGTGCGATCATATATTTATTCCAACCACATTGATCATTAAATAAATAATGACGATGAATGAAACCAAGTTGTATGATCTATGTGGGACTATTTTTATTGAATATAAAATGAATATGACTATTGCGTCAGTAATTACTGAGCACTCCAATGAAATTGGTAATGATTAACTTCATGAAATGTTATATTTGGACACATTGTAAACATGTTTTCATTATTTCAATTATTACACCATTATTTCTTGGTCTTTCATTGTTGGCCAGTCTTTATGACTATGTCTTTTAAATTTTTTCCACATTTCCCATGATATGAGTATCAAGATATATCATGTATCATTGTTCATGTTTATGATTCTAAGTATTATATGTCCTTATGATATGCCTTTTTTCAAACATGGACCACCATAATACATGTTTATTTCATTACAATGATTTATCGCTAACCGATTTCTTATGTTTTTTCCCATCATAACCTAGTTATTTTTAAAAAGGAAAGGAATTTTAGAATAACATGAAATATTTTTTCGATTAAATTATGGTATCTAATATTAAAAATGTTATTCTAAGTAAATAATTCAAAAATAAACCCTATTTGTAAATCCCTAATTTTATGTTAAGTGAAATTTGATATAATTAGTCCTGAATTAATGTGTAAAAAATAATAGGTTTGGTATAGGTTTCATTAGAAAACAAGTTTACTTATTTTTGTTTTTAGGATTAAAAACTCTTGGGAAAGCCATAGGGACAATACTAAGTTTAAGAAAAATACCTAAATCATTGTAAGTATATAATATGTGGTTTTTCATGAAAATATATCCCTATCTATATACTATATGTGGTGGTGGTTTAATCATAGATGTACAAAGTGGTAAACTCTCTAACAAGAGGTGTTGGGACTGACTATATGTAACGTAGTACACGACAATAGGCTATATTGCACACCTTGATTGATACTCATAGGGTATATCAATTGGGAAATTCTTAATCTCCTTACAATACAATATAAAGGAAACAAAAAATTTCCCATAATAGTATATGTTGGGAAATAGATCGTGGATAACATAGATTGAAGCATATAAATTAAAAAGATAACAAATAAATGTAATCTATAATATAAAAATTTAATGAAAATGAATTTCAGTTTATGTTTTTACTAATATAAAATAATCATCTATAATTTTCTATTTATTCTATACAATTTTTGAAAATAGGAGGAATTAGTTAAGAAATTATTACAGCATGAAAATGTGGGGATTACCCCGACAAGATGCCCTAACTGATTGAAGTAGTAATCATAAACTTCATGATGATACTCTCTCAGTTGAATAGAGTTATGAAAAGAAACCTAAATAAAGATTAAAATACAAATTTCCCATTCAAAAAATGATATGTTACTGATTCCTTTATGTGACATAGGCATCTTACCATCAATGGATCATCTAATCCCATAATCATATAACATTAGATAAAATCCATTGAGAAGATATTATACATCCTTTAATATTTTAAATAAGGGAATGATCACTTTCTTGTTTATTATATAGAGGTATAATTTTATCAGTGCTGAACATTTATGAGAAAATATTAATCCAATGGAATATATCGAAGTAATGGCGTGGAAATAATTCGTGAATTTTTTTTGATAAATATTTTCCCCACACTATATGACTTAAAATGGAATGGTATTTCCTTTCCCTCATAAAAAAAAGTTGAAAACTCTTTTAGGATATATGATTAATATATAACATGACATTAAAAATTGACCTCTGGATTTCCCCTTTCCATTAAATACAAGGTTGACCATTTTGTTGGTTTCATAAAACCTAGTCTACAAAAAGTCATGATTATCCATGGCTTATTTCTATGAGAAAATAACTTGATGTCCCATCTTAATTGAAGTAGAGATCTATGAATCCAAAGTTTTTCACTACTATATGAAGAAAACATGGAGTTCAATTCTTGTGGTCTGAAGGAGAAATCAAATGATGCTATGATATTTCAATATTACACTATTATATGTTTGGAAATAAAAACCATATAAATTTACTAAAGGGAATGATGAAATGAATTAACTGTGGTAAATAAGGATACCTATAAAATAATTTTAGACCAGAGAAACCTAATAATTTTATAGATTTGAGAAATAATCCGATCAACCCTCATTGAATATTTAATTTCATCAACTTCTTAGAACCAAATCACGTTGAAAAAAAGCAATAAGCCTAGGGTTTTCAAATAAAACCAACAACCTCCAACGAAATAAGGGGGATATTTTTTCATCACAACCTCTATGGTGTATCTCAAAAATGAATTGTTGATTGGTACACTAATTATTCATTCACGAATAAAAATTGTTCCAATTGATTCTTTTTCTACACATTCTTACTGATAAAAAATGTTTATTATAACTATTGAAACATCACCAAAATTCAATGA
This sequence comes from Viscum album, assembly GCA_963277665.1. Taxonomy (NCBI): domain Eukaryota; kingdom Viridiplantae; phylum Streptophyta; class Magnoliopsida; order Santalales; family Viscaceae; genus Viscum; species Viscum album. Next base: position 1,549,711,197 of record OY728146.1, on the reverse strand, counting down.
ATTAGAGATATCAATGAAAAAGATAAAAAATGAAATTCATTCATCATAATTATGTAACTACTCTGAAATCATATTTTTTTACATGAAATTCCTATAGAACCCTATCATACTACCTTTTGTTAAAATTTATGAAATTTTTGATATGTATTGAATTTACCCATATAGAGCTAACATAAATTTATAGGATTAGTATATCACACTTTGTCTTGTGAATCAACCCCTATTTATATACATGTTTAAGGAGGAGGATGAGTCTTTTTTAGAAACAAGATCTCAGGTACGAATATTATTTATGTATGAGAATGAATATCTAGAAAAAATTATTGAACCCAAATGAGGAAAAATTATACAAGAAATTTATATTGTGAAAGAATATATTAATATGTTTCTCGATAAATATATTGGTTTCCTAATAACCGAGTGGTTGAATTATCAATCAAGGTTAGCACTGAGCCATAAAAAATATCCAATAATCTGTATAGAATATCTATTGTGGAAAATGAGGAGATAAAGAAATAACTATTGCCGAATCTGGATAATGGGTTCATATAACCAACTCCTTCACATGGGGTTCACCAGTCATCCTTGTCAAGAATAATGATGAGTTAAAACCCCTTTTCATTGATTTTCGTGATCTCAGTAAGACCACATTATTGAACATATACCCACTGGCTTAGATTGATGAAATTTTCAATCATCTTCATTGAGAACAATTTTATGGAGGATATGTGGTCAGGATATTATCATGTTATATTGAAAAAAAATGATAATCCAATGATTACTTTTTACACAAGGAACTGGAAATATGAGTTCCGAGTGATAGCTTTCAGGATCACTAATGCTCCAAAAATATTCATCGATATAATGAATAGTTCATATATATATTAACTCAAGAAATTAATGGTATTCATTATAGATCATATTCTAATATTATTCAAAATAAAGAAATAGCATTTAATCATGAAAGGAGAAGCTATATTCCAATTACAATAAATGTGAGTTCGGTTTGATTGAAGTATCATTCATTGAGATATCATTAAATGAAATGGTTTATCTATGGACCCTTATAAAACTGATGTAATTAAATAATGGTTCAGGCTAACAACATTGATAGATATTTATAGATTCCCTAGTTATGTTGGAATTATCATTAATTTGTTTGAATTTTATCATGATTGTCAACCCCCATACCATGATAACATATAAGGTTGTTATGATTTGTTGGATTGATGAATGTGATGTGAGATTTATGGAACTAAAAATGAGTATTATCATTTCACTTAATCTTAAAATACCCACAATTGGAGAACATTATATATTATTCAATGATACTTTGAAGAAGAGAATATGAAATGTGTTAATGTAAAATAAAAAATTGGTAGCCTATGCTTCATAGAAGTTGAAATTTCACAATAAAAAATACCAAACACATGATATAGAGTTGGATAACGTGATCTTATATTTGATAATATGGAAGTGTTATCACTTTCAGGATAAATATTATATATATTAGGATCAAATAAGTATCAAATATATATTCACAAATAATGTGATGAATTTGTACTAATGAATATGGTTAAAGCTGATCAAGGACAATTAGTACTCTATTCATTACCATCCAAGGAAATAGAATAAAGTGAATGACATTGTAAGTTATAAGGATATATAAATATTATCATTGACTATAATTTGGAAGGATCATATTTCTATTATTTGAAATGGATGAGAATGGGAATAAAAAAGAGTGCAATATCAATAATAAACTCACAAATGGTTACTCAATCAAATATTTCAAAGAGTTTACTGTATTCTCAAACAGATTATGTGGGAATTTATAAAATAGTGTAAACCATAAAGAATATAAAATCCCTATATATAAATATTAGTGAATGTGTTTTTGTGATATTTTGGTCAAGTCATTGATTTCAGTAATATATTAAGTTAAAAAATGATTTGTTGGATGATTCACAGATTTTGACATCCTACATTAACCCAGTATTCTAAAATATATATTGATTTATTCAAGAGAACTATTTTTTGGAAGACAGAAAGATACGGAGCATAGTATATACATGAAGATGCCTGCTATTTCATCGTTTGAATGATGAGAGTGAAAAATACATTGGGAGGATGTAAAAATCACCAATACATAAATTTAAATGGTAAAATATCACTATAGACTTTGGAAATGTTCTTATAAATTTATCATAAGGGAATGATGCTGTATGAGTTATGGAGGATCACCTAAATAAAAAATGCTCATTGTTTTGATTAAAGAGGATTTATCACTAAATCAACATTCCAATATATACATCACTAAATTTTTGAGACTGTATGGAGTAACACTATCGATATCTGATCTAGATCCTCGATTCACCTATATGTTAGGGAAGAGTCTATAGTACAATCAGAATAATGAGTTTAACTACATCACAACCTCTCACCATCAAACTGATGTCCAATCCTAGTGTAAAATATGGACACTTGAGGATTTGTTGGTAACATTCTCAATTCACAACAAATAATTATGGAACTGGCATCTTCCTCGGGTTGAGTTCTATTACAACAATAGTTTACAATCAAGCATTAAAATGGATGCATGTGTATACCTTTACGACATGAGGTGCAGAACACTTAGATGTTTGGATGATGTTGGGTAAAAAATACTAGTTGGTCCTGAAATGGATAATGAAATGGTGGAAAATGATAATACTAATCAACAACACATCATGGTTGATTAGTGTTGAAAAAAAAACTATGCAGAAAATAGTGAATGATGCCTAGATTTTGACATTAGTGAAACATTATACTTCAACATATATCCATGGAATAAAGTATTGTGATTTATGTAGAAGTGAAAGCTTATCTGATTATACATGGGCCCCTTTGAGATCCTTGATTACATTAGAGAAGTTTCCTACTAACTAACACAACCACCTAGCCTGTCTCATGTGCATGATGAATTCAATTTCTCACTCTTGAGAATGTACATACCATAACCCTCACATATACTCAATACATAGGTGGTACAGTTGAAGTGATATCCTTCCTAAGAGGAGTAGCTATGAAGATCGTAGATCATATTGACAATGTTCTACATAATAAGACAATGAAACCATTCAATGTGTTTTGGAGAAATTAAATGTTTGAATAAGAAATTTTTTACAAAACAGGTTAATGAAATAGAGATACCCTCATATTCATTATTTTGAGAAAAAAAATTCTGAGGTTGAAATTCTTTAAGGGGGAAGATGGTAAAGACCCAGAAAATTAAAAATAAAATTCCCCTTATGATTTAATTAAATGTATTATTTTTTAATATTTTTATAGAAACCACATAAACATATTTTATTATATCCAATTGGATTTAAATGTTTGTTAGGTATCATTTACATTCATAATATAGTCAATTATTAGTTATTATGTGATTAGTATAAGTATAGGGTTTTAAAAAATCCAATTGACATAGAAAAAGGACGTGATAACCTCAAACACAAAGATTGTACCCTACAATGACCCCCTTTAATAAATTTTAGGGGAGATAGAATCTCTAAGATGTTCCCTTGACTAATACCAATATGTGATCCAACAACTAAATCATGTGGGAAACCCTTTATGGGATAATTTCATTCTCATCGAGAACATGAGCCAAACCATGTCCAACGAAATGCCCCATGAAATTCCCAACATCACACCCCTTAATCATAGGGTGTATTCTAGTGTATTAAATAGATATATATTAATAACCTAACATTATGATTTTGTAATTTTTTATATAATAATGAATATATTTTAATCCTATTCATCATATATTATAAATTGTTTTTATTTTGATATAATAAATCACAAATAATATTTTTTGGTTAATATTAAAATTAAATTAAAGAATTTTTATTATGGATTAATTAAATATTCAAATAAATAATATTTTAATATAAAATATTTATTATATATTAGTTTTTATAAATGATTATATAATTTTAATGAAATCAATTATAATTTTTAAAATGCTTCGAAAATTATAATTTTTAGATAAAAATCTTCATTTCATAATAAATGTAGATTTTATTTTAAAATTAAATATTAAAATTTATTTAAATTTATTTAGATAAGGTGAATTTTATTTTTTATCATATTTTCAAAATTATCCAATAGTGAATTTTTGAGAATTTTTTGAGGTAGTCAAATTTTCGGGTAAAAATTAAATATCGTATAAATTGACTTTCTATTTTATAAAATCATAATGACTCAAAAGTGATGTAATAAAAACTTAATGTGGAATCAAAAACAAATATATCATTAAAATTTAAATTTATGTTATATTATTCTTATTTTATTGATTTTTAAACACATTTTGAATCCTCAAAAACCATTAATATATGTTAATTTTGTTAGAACATTTCATTTGGAGTATGACTCACCTCCCAAATAAGAAAAATAATTATTGTACTAATTTAGGCCCTTTTCCATATAAGATAATGCAATACACACAAATTTGTAAGAAACCATGGGAAAACTATTATATAGTTTATGTTTTTGATAATTTTATTTCGTAGAGTCTATAGCCTAAATAATAAAGAAACCCTCATCATTTCCTAAATAAACCCACACAATATATTAATTAATTTCAATAAAACTCTTTTTAGAACATCTATACTCTTCAATAATCTCTCTAGAGTCCTCTCATGGAATATCCAAAATCTCAAGAATCTCCTCCCATGTATTTAGAGTCACACACCCATGCAAAGGACCATCCACTCCTCTATTAAATTCATGAAACTTCTTTGAAATTAGTAATTTTTATTTATATAGGATATATATTAATTCATTATTGAACATTCCATTAATATCCAATTTATGTTATTTAATGATACACCATTTATACCCTTTCATTTTGACTATTTCCTAAGTCGTTACATTGATGAAGTATATTATGGTATTTCTCTATTCTCATATCCATTCAAGAACTTATTTTATGTTGCCTCTACTAAATTCCAGTTGATTATGTGTAACGTTCCGACCCCAGCTACCCAGAGTTGGTTCATTATAACGTAAAATTGGCATGATCACAAAATATCAAGTATCCAAAGGCCGATTAGTTTAGTTTCCTTGTAAACACTAGATACATTCATATGTCTTACATTACATCATAAATTAAAAAAAACTACAACAACATATTGTCTTCATATTCCCTCATACTATCCCTGCAGGTCATTCATAATATACTTTTTCACATCCTGGAAAAATTAAATCATTTAAAGGGGTGTGCTCAGATTCTCAGTAAGGATAACAATATAGTGGAATCTTTCATAAATAAACATAAAAAATTAAGGCAATGTATGACTAAAAAGCCTTTTAAACATGAACTACAACAGAATATGGAAAATGTAAAATGAGATAAAGCCATTTACTTTTTCACATGAATATTCTACTGGTCGAGTAATCACATGTAATATCAATAACCACATTCATAATGATGGAATGCATAATTCCAGACTATCATAACCATGTATCCAAGGCCTCGTGCCAAGAATACAAATATGATTTTGTCAAGGCCTCGTGCCAAGACACTAGTTTGTCTCATGAGACCTGCCGATGCAAATTTTTTTATAAGATACTTAAATTTAAAATTTCTCAAATATACTCCAGTTTTTTTCTGAAGACATTATGCAAGCTTTTGAAAACAAAATAAATAATTTTGAGACTGCTTGACTAATTACAGGCCATGATGGGTCCACGCCCAATCCCTTCCTGTCTACCACACTCGAGAGTTGGGTTTTCTGAAAACATTTTTATGCTTGCGTTAAATACATATACATCTTCACTGGGTTTTAATATAATAATACTCGTAAACAATGTTTGATACATACCATTTTCAAAACCAAAATAAAAGATAAGTAAAAGATGGTAATTGTTTTTCATTTAAAAAAAGTGATGGCTTGTAGATGAATCTGAAACTCAAATAATGGTCACAGTGGTGGAGAAGTCGTTATCGCTGCATACATACAACAAAAACATTCCCATTTGTGGTTTAGTAAAACTCTTCGTATAAAAAGTTTCCTTTTGAATAAATATAAAAACCAAAGGAGTTTATACACAGTATAAAAGAAATTTGGGTATAACACAAAATATGCCTCAATGAACGGAGATTGAGACGAATTTCCTTACAAAGATAATTTTTAAATAAAATAGATCTATTATGTGTATTCACTATAAGTACACATCAATAAATTAAAAATACAAGATAGGACATAATAATATCATGACATAATTTGAAAGTAGGAGATTAACCCAATGAACGAAAATTGGGTTAAAAAGTTCCATTACAAAGATCATTTTGTAAATAAAATTGATCTATTATGTTTATTCAATATAAACAGACATAATGAAATTATAAATACATAAAAATTTATTTCTCACATTATCATGGAATGACATAAACAAGAAAGAGAAGATCAACCCAAAGAACAGAAATTGGGTTTAGAAGTTCCCTTACAAAGATCATTTTGTAAATAACATAGATCTATTATTTTTATTCAATATAAACACACATAAATAAATTATAAAAACTTAAAAATTAATTTCTCACATAATCATGGAATGACATAAACAAGAAAGAGAAGATCAACCAAAAGAACAGAAATTGGGTTAAGAAGATCCCTTACCTCATGTCCGACTTGACTCGATCGTTCTTTAATCTCTTGAATAATAAACTAGAGTTAATTTCTACATTATTAAGAACCTTATTCAAGTTCATTATTCCTTTTATATCACTTATTACCATGTTATGAACATTATGTAATTATTTATGTTAATACGGTCATTTTGTCGATCTTTGGTACTTGAGTCAACAATAAAATTCTTATAATTACAAGTTATTTATGTGGTAGAATATCCATTATATTCAATATTATATTCATGATGTATATATCTTATATAGAATATATATATAGTAGATAGATTCATTTATAATATTATATAACATTTAGAGGTAAGAAATGAAATGCACCATTCATAGAGACGGTAAGCCGTACGTACGCATGAACACTACATTCATTTCTGTTTCATATTTAATGGAATGAAATCATAATTATATAAAGGTGTATTATAATTCCAGTATAATATCATATATAATATCATCTACTCCATCCTTTATATGTCCCACATATGGCGCTAACGATTCAAATCACTTTGAGGGGGAGGTACTCTGCACTTCCTAAAATGAAAATATCTCATTTACCCATAATGGAAACAATAATGGTATGACATAAATGAAAAATACAGAAGCTTAATTCAAACATAAACATATTATATATCATATATAAATATAGTGACATCTTAATGGCCACCTTTGAAGGTGTTATATTCGTGTTGAACAATCATCGTTTCATGAGGCAGAAATTCGTCATCCACAGAAACTGTATGTTCATTAACCATTTGATGTAGGTGTGTGTATGTGTAGCTCTAATCCTTCTTATAACAATATCCTAGTATATTTAGAATACTGTTTTTGTACAAAATAAATTAATAAAAAGATTTTAGGGGGTTGGAGAAGCAAAATAAAACATAAGAACATAAGAGAAAACACTACCTTTAAAACAGGTAACTCTTTTTGATTTGAATTCAAAGGCTTCCTTGGGAAGACTTCTGCCCAAAGTGAGGCTTGTAGGAGTAATAGTGGGTTGTGGAGAGTCAAAATGGTCAGTGGATGGCCGATCTAAAGGCTTGAGAGGTGTGGGTAAGGTGGTAGAGGTGGGGGACTTTTATAAGAGAAGAGGAGGGGCACTCTTTGAATGGTATAAAAGGTTACATTATTATATAATGTTTTTCGGATTTAAAAGGTCACAAAATTATATATTTCTAGGATATGGTGATAAGAGTTCTAAATCCACACAGGCAATAGTTTTTTTAGATGTTTAGGTCTTAGATTTTACATTATCGTTTCATTTTATTTAAATCATTAAATAATGAGGTAATCGCTGCATCATCATGGTGTCATAAATAATTTAATTTATTTAATGTCTAAAAAATAAAAAAAAATATCATGATGTATGAAATAGTTTTATATTTCTAATTAATATTTTTAGTCAAACATATGAATTGTAAATCCCCATTTAAATTTTTTTTAGTAAAACAACTCATGTTTGTGACATTTTTATTTTAACATTATATAAAAAGTTTTTATTGTCATTTTCCTACCAATGTGGCTCCATGGGGTCCCCAAGTTGACCCATGGATTGTCTTGGTCGGCCATGACTCATAAAATTTTGGTAGTACAAGTGTAAAGGTATTTTCGTATTTTTATTATATCATTTTTACCTTAAATTTCACTAATTACCTTTAATCGCGATTAATTAATATTAAAAGTTACTATTCGCAAAAAAATTTATTTTAATACCATTGAACCAAATTTTAATTCCTAATGACAACCATGTATGTAGGATTTTTGAATATCAAATCAAATATGTGGTAATGTTTCATTTAAATGAAAAATCAGTTTTTTAACTACCACTTAGTGGTTTCACTATTCATCAAAAATTGAAGTTTTTCAAAACAATACCAAAATTTCACCCTAAGCTATAATTGATATTCCAAATTAAAATATTATTATATATTTTACAAAATTATAATCATATAAGTTTCATTAATTAATTTTATAATTAATTCCTGCTGTCACAACAAATAGCAGGTATTTAAGAAACAATATATATCAAAAGATTGACAATTGTTTATGTCCAATTTCAAAGTGAAATTAAATTTAATGACCACCATTGGATAGAATTTTAAAAATATATTCTAATTATACTTTAAAACCACTCAATAGTATAATTTATCACTATAAATTATTTTGATTTAAAAAGTTGTTTTTAAGTATTTTTCACTATTCATAAAAAATTGGAAGTTCTCAGAAAAATACCAAAAAATAAACATAGGCTAATTTAAATATTCAAAATCCTAAAATGAATTCCATTTTGAAATATAAAATCTATATAATTTCAAAAGGTAGGTATTACTATTCATAATGGTTATTTTGATTGGTCATGGTGTGTTAGAATCTTGAACTTGCGTACAATGCAAGCTATTGCATTATTAAAAGAGAAGCATATAGTGGAAGATCGGAGTGATACATTCTCCCCTCCTTCAATAAATTGCGTTCTCGTAATTTGAATTTTCTCTTTGCAAATAAAAGGATGAAAATAGAAAATACCTTTGTGGAAAACCCACATCGGAAATAAGGTTAATAAAAATATAACTTTAAAAGAAAGAAAGATAAGTACAAAGGTCACCTAAGATAGCCCATACTCAGATTCTATGAAAATATGGATATGGAATAAAAAACCATCATGGTCTAATGGAGAGTTGTAGAAAACAGGATTAAGAAAAAGTTAACCACAAGAAAATGACAAAAATGTGATTGGTTAAACAGTCATTGAATCCCTAGCTGGAAAATTTAACTCGCAACGTTTTTGTTTTATGTTACCTTTTATAAAGTTGAGGAATTTATTTAGGAGATTTACTAAGAATGTAAGGGAATATACATACTTGTCATTTATACGTTCATTCATTAATAATATTTATCCAAAAACCCATCAGTCACTCTAAAATGTAATAGAACTCAAAAATATTCTATTTATCATAATTGTATAAGGTTCCAAATATTAACACATACCATTTAGATTAGGATAACATTTTTGTAATAACAAGGGACTTCCTGTAGTCTAGTGGTAGGTAATAAAGTCCTGCCACACTATGGTTGTGGGTTCTATTCCTGCAGCATTGTCTAACGCGATGGGTTATCCCCCGACCTGTAGGTTGTCCTTTTCCTAAAAATATAGTATAATAATATTCCAAAAGTAATATTCAGAAATTTTTTAACCTTAAACAATACTATCCAAAGTTCAACTTAATCCACTCCAACCTTTAGAGTTATCCAAAATACCTATGTTCAGACTTTCCCTAAAAGGTCTCTAAATTCCAAAATCAATTATATCATCAGATTCCTCAAACAAAGTAAAGTTTCATTTATTGTCACATACTAAAAATATGATTACCTTAATCATATTAAAACCTTAATGAAATCAAAAAGTATTGCAGTATAATCCTTATATATATCATATTATTCTTATAACCAGAATATAATCCTTGAGTCCAAAAACCCCAATACATTAATTATTACACTTCAACTGTAGTAACAGCATAAGATTGTCCTTGATCCCTTGGCCTTTTTGAGGTAATTTTCCTTGACGATTAGGAAATTCATTTGCATAATTCCCCATTTCCCTACAATTGTAGCATTCAACATTGATATCCACTTTCTTTCCCCTGCAATCACGCGTCTGGTGACCATTTTCTCCACATTCATAACAAACTCCCATTCCTTTTAGGTCAGTACCAGGGTGATTCTTCCAAAAATTATCAGATAATGGAAAATCCTTCTTTCCCTTTTTCCCTTTATCTGTCTCTTGTTCTACCGTTCTCTTCTTCTCTTTCTTTACTTTATTTTCATAAGATATAGCGAATTCCTTTTCTATCTTGATAGCACACGAGACTATATATTCGTATGTTGAGAATGATTGTGATACTAATGCTCGACGGAGAAAAGGTTTTAACCCATCAAAGAACTTATCGATATTACTTATTGGGTTACGTATATAATCTACAACATGCCTCACTAACCTTGTAAAGTTAGTCTCATACTTTGCGACATTCTCATCCTCCTTCTGCCTCAGTCTCAGAAATTGTCTTTCCATATCTGCTCGATGGTCATGTGGAAAGTATTTTTCTAAGAAAAATTCCTTAAACTCCCTCCATTCCATACTTGATACTTCTTAAGCTTCCTTTGTGTTTTGTATCATAGACCACCATTGATCGGAATCTCCAGTGAGGTGGTAAACTTCCATGACAACTTTCTCTCTTTCGTTACTCCCCGAGGCATGGAATATTTTCTCTAAGGATTTTATCAATTGCTCAGCTACTAATGGATTTGTACCCCCATTAAATGTTAGTAGTTTCTGCCTCATGAAGCGGTCTAACATTGATCCTCCATGTTGCAGATCAGTGTGCTCAATACGAGTAAGGTTATTATTCATAACCTGAGAGAGTTGTCCCAGTATGGTAAAAAGATGATCAGCACCAGTTGTATCACCAACTCCATAATAATTATCTTGAGATAGAGGGATATCCCTACATGGAGTGATTGCATTGATGTAGTTTCCATTCCTCCCACTATGCGCCATTTCTAAAAAATGGCATAAACTAGATTAGTTTATGAATCAAAATACATAATTCCATTCTTGTAAAATACTTAACATATATTGAATTGTTTACGGATATAATCCCTAATTATAAAAATGTATTCTTGAAGGAAGTATATACTCATAAACCCTTCATAATGGTTTGTAATGAAAATGAGAATTATCCTGAGCATATCCCCCGGGAGTGTCGTAACCAAGAGTGCAGCAATGCCCGTTTTTGTGAACCAGTTATCGTTCGATTCTAGTTCAATGCGGTGTTTTCGGATTTTACCCCTAAGTACATTTGTGCCAGAGCTGCCTCTATCTACTCGTATCTAGATAGGGATGTATTTCTCAGAAAACTCACAAAATCTCTATAATACCAACATTCTAGGATATTCTTCTATACTAATACTTAATGTCTATCTTAGGGCTATGTCCTCTAATTAGAGTTTATCTAAATCTAGATTCTAAGGTTAGTACTACACTGCCTCTGATACCAACTGTAACGCCCTGACCCCAGCTACCCAGAGTCGGTGCATTATTACGTAACATTATCATTATCACAAAAGATCATGTATCGAAAGACCGATTATTTTAGTAGTATTAGAAAGACTAGATACATTCATTAGTCTTACATTACATCATAAAGTAAAACAAAACTACAACAACATCTTGTCTTCATATCCCCTCATACTATCCCTACAGGTCAATAATAATATACATCTTTACATCCTGGAAAAATTAAAACATTGAAAGGCGTGAGCTCAGATGCTCAGTAAGGATAACAATATAGCGGAAGCTTTCATAAATAAACATAAACATTTAAGGAAATGTATGACTAAAAAGCCTTTTAAACATGAACTTCAACATAATATGGAAAAATTAAAATGAGATAATGCCATTTCCTTATTCACATGGCTATTCTACATGTTGAATAACCACATGAAATATCAATAACGACTTTCATAATGATGGAATTCATAATCCAGACTATCATAACCACGTATCCAAGGCCTCGTGCCAAGACTACAAATAAGATTTTGTCAGGGCCTCATGCCAAGACACTAGTTTGTCTCATGAGACCTGCCAATGTAATTTTTTAGAAGATAGTTACGTTTAAAATTTCTCAAATATACTCTAGTGTTTTTATGAAAACATTATGCATGCTTTTGAAAACAAAATAACTAATTCTGACACTGCTTGACTAATTACAAGCTATGATGGGTCCACACCCAATCCCTTCCTGTCTACCACACTCGAGAGTCGGGTTTTCTGAAAACATTTTTAAGCATGCATTAAATACATATACATTTGCACTGGGTTTTCATATATTAAGACTCATAAACGACGTTTGATACTAACCATTTTCAAAACCAAAATAAAAGAAAAGTAAAACATGGTATTTGTTTTTCATTTAAAGAAGTTTTGGATTGTAGAGGAAGCTGAAACTCAAATAATGGTCACAGCGGCGGAGAATTCATTATCATTGCATATGTACGACAAAAAAATTCCCTTTTGTCTTTTAGTAAAACGCTTCATATAAAAATATTCCTTTTGAATAAACGTAAAAGTCAAAGGGGTTTATACACTATATAAAAGAAATTTGGGTATAAAAAAAATATGACTCAATGAATAAGGATTGAGACGAATTACCTTACAAATATCATTTTTAAATAAAATATATCTATTATGTGTATTCACTATAAGTATATATAAAGATAATACAAATACAAGATAGGACATAATAATATCATGACATAATTTGAAAGTAGGAGATTAACCCAAAAAATGAAAATTGGGTTAGGAAGTTCCCTTACAAAGATCATTTTGTAAATAAAATTGATATATTATGTTTATTCAATATAAACACACATAAAGAAATTATAAATACATAAAAATTCATTTCTCACATAATCATGGAATGACATAAACAAGAAAGAGAAGATCAACCCAAAGAACAAAAATTGGGTTAAGAAGTTCGCTTACAAAGATCATTTTGAAAATAAAATAGATCTATTATGTGTATTCAATATAAACATACATAATGAAATTATAAATATATAAAAATTCATTTCTGACATAATCATGGAATGGCATAAACAAGAAAGAGAAGATCAACCCAAAGAACAGAAATTGGGTTAAGAAGTTCCCTTTCCTCGTCTCCAACTTGTCTCGATCATTCTTTAATATCCTAAATATTAAACTAGAGTTAATTTATACTTTCTTAAAAACCATTTTCAAGTTCATTATAACTTTTATATCACTTATTACCATGTTATGAACATTATGTAATTATTTATGTTAATAACGGTCGTTTTTGTCGATATTTGGTACTTGAGTAAACAATAAAATTCTTATAATTACAAGTTTTTTATGTGGTAGAATATCCATTATCTTAAATATTATATTCATGATGTAGATATCTTATATATCATATATATCCAGTAGATACATTCATTTATAATATTATATAACATTTAGAGGTACGAAATGAAATGCACCGTTCATGGAGACGGTAAGCCGTACGTACGCATGAATGCTACATTCATTTCTATTTCGTATTTAATGGAATGAAATCATAATGATATAAGGGTGTATTATAATTCCAGTATAATATCATATATAATATCCTTTACTCCATCCTTTATACATCCCACATATGGCGTTAACTATTGAAATCACTTTGAGGGGACGGTAGTCCTCACTTCCTAAAATGAAAATATCACGTTTACCCATAACAGAAACTGTAATGGTATGACATAAATGAAAAATACAGAAGATTAATTAAAAAATAAACATATTATATATCATATATAAATATAGTGACATCTTAATGACCACCTTTGAAGGTGTTATATGAGTGTTGAACAATCATCGTTTCGTGTGGCAGAAATTCACCATCCACAGAAATAGTATGTTCCTTAACCATTAGATGTAGGTGTGTGAAAGTGTAGCTATAATACTTCTTATAAAAACAACCTATTATATTGAGGATACTGGTGTTTTTACAAAAAAATTAATAAAAAGATTTTAGGTGGTTGGAGAAGCAAAATAAAACATAAGAACAGAAGAGAAAACACTACCTTTAAAACGGGTAACTCTTTTTGATTTGAGATGAAAGGCTTCCTTGAGAAAACTTATGCCCAATGTGAGGCTTATATGAGTAATATTGGGATGTGGAGAGAACAAATTGTCAGGTTTTTGCCGAGCCAAAGGCTTAAGAGGTATGGGTAAGGTGGTAGAGGTGGGGGCCTTTTATAAGAGGAGAGGAGGGGCACTCTTGGAAAGTTATAAATGGTTACATTATTATAAAATGATTTTCGGATTAAAAAGGCCCCAAAATTATATATTTTTAGGATAAGGTGATAGGAGTTCTAAATAAACCCATAAAATAGGTTTTTGACATGTGTAGGTATTAGAATTTACATTATCTTTTCATTTTATTTAAATCGTTAAATAATTAAGTTATCGGTGCATCACCGTGGTGTCATAAATAATTTAATTTATTTAATGTATAAAAATGATAAAAAAAATCTCATGATGTAGTAAATCTTTTTATATTTCTAATCAACATTTATAGTCAAAAATATGACTTGTATAACCCCATTTAAAAATTGTTTTAGTAAAACAACTCATGTTTGTGACATTTTTATTTTAACATTAAATAAAAGGTTTTTAATGTCATTTTCCTAACAAAGTGGCTCCATGGGGTCCCCAAGTTGACCCATGGATTTTCTTGGTCGGCCATGACTCATCAAATAGGGGTAGTATAAGTGTAAATGTATTTTCATATTTTTATTATATCATTTTTACCTTAAATTTAACTAATTAAATTTATTCGCGATTAATTAAACATAAAAGTTACTATTAACCAAAAAATTATTTTAATCCAATTGAACAACATTTTACTAACTAATGAAAACCATGTGTGTCTGTTTTTTTAAAATCAAATCACAGAAGTGGTAATGTTTTATTTAAATGAAAAATTGGTTTTTTAACTACCACTTAGTGGTTTCACTATTCATCACAAATTGAAGTTTTTCAGAACAATTCCAAAATTTCACCCTAAGATATAATTGATATTCCGAATTATAAAATGATGTCTATTTTAAAAAAATTCAGACATATAGGTTTCATTAATTAATTTTATAATTAATTATCACTATCACAAAAAATAGTGCATTTTTAAGAAACAATATATATCAAAAGATTGACAATTGTTTATGTACAATTTCAAAGTGAGATTAAATATAATGACCACCATTGGATAAAATGGTAAAAATATATTCTAATTATACTTTTAAACCACTCAATACTATAATGTATCACTATAAATTATTTTTATTAAAAATGTTGTTTTTAAATATTTTTCACTATTCATAAAAAAGTGGATGTTCTGAGAAAAATACCAAAAATTCATCATAGGCTAATTTCGATAATTCTGAATCCAAAAATAAAGTCCATTTTGAAATATAAAATATATATAATTTCAAAAGGTGGGTATTACTATTCATAATGGCTATATTTATTGGTCGCGGTGTGTTAGAATCTCGAACTTGCGTACAATGCAAGCTATTACATTATTGAAAGAGAAGTGTATCGTGGAAGCTCAGGGTGTTACATAATGTTTGGATATACTATTACATATTCCTATTATTTTCAATTAAACTTATAAATGATGTCATCCCAATTTCCACCATCATAAATCATCCATTGATCCTTTATGTACACCTCTTAATATACTAAAAATTTAAAAGTGGTATTTTCCTTTTATCCTCTTTATTCAAGTATATTCTTTACCTTATGATTGTTATATTAATTTACTTATGATGGTATATGTAATTCCATATCCCCATTATTATCCAATTGATTTAAATTTGATTAGATACCTCCTTCTCTCTTGTCAACCCATTGTTATGAATTTTTAAGCGACGCTGTTATGCTCCTGAAATTTCACCATGATTGTTCTGAAAAACATTATTCACCTTTATACAATATTAACTTTTTAAAGTTATTCATATATATCTTTATTAAATAATCATTGATCATGTAATAAATTATGATTATGTCTTAATCTAATTTTTATAATAACTGTGGTACACGAAGTAATGTGAATCAATTGAATGTGATGGGTATAAAAAGAATTATATATCTCTCAAATGCATTAGATAATTTTAGTTCCATTTTACATCTTGTTTGTATATGGAGTGATCATAATTCTTTTATGGGACTTTATCCACTATGATGTCTCCATGTTTTATCCTTTACCTATGTTTACGATAAATATTCTATGTTGTTGACACATTTTGCATATAATGATTATCTTATTATATCATTACTCATCGTACTTGTTTATGATTCCTAATATTTTTATTCCTCATTTATATGTATGTTGTATAACATGTATAACCTTATTCAATATTTATTCTCATACTAGGATTTATAGATCATACATTTTGTATGATTGTCCCGATGATATCCCTTGTATTTATAAATATTCGTGGAATTTTAATTGCACGTTAAATAATTATTTAATTACATTGTTACATATAACCTTAAAGATGTTATGATATCTATATAACTTCCAAACACACTAAACATATGTATATTTTATGTTGTATTATGTTTTCATTTATGTAATAAATCATGAATTAATGTTTAACAAAGAACAAGGTTGTTATAAAACATTTTATATTCATGGTTGAAATATATTTCATAGAAAATTGATATATACTAGGATCATAGAGATAGTTTGATATTATTTAAATGATTGGATAACATTTATAGTACATCCCCATTTTCATTCCATCACTATTCTGTAAAATAAACACACACATAAATTCTAAATGAATAGAAAATAATTAATATCATTAAAATTTTATTGGTCATTCCCACCAGTAAAATTTATATAAAAAATTATTTCTGTGTGTTTTTAGTGTACCCTTTTTAGATCTACATAATATAGAGTATGAATGGAGTCATAAACCATAAGGTATATAAGGATCTAAATATTTATCTTCCATTATATAAATTTCTAGTAAGAAATCAAAATGTAAAATCTATAATTATATATATGATCTCTATAATGATTAATAGTTCAATGAATTTGTGAAATTAAATGTTGGAAAAAATGATAAAAATAAATTTTTGGAGAGACACACATTTTATACAAAAATAATACATAATTTTAGATAATTATTCACTGTGTTTTAAAAAAATGCATAGATTAATTCAATAAGGGTTTAATGTCATTAGAAATATAGATACATAAAATATGGTTTCTATATGATCTAAATCATTTCAAAATTTTCACTTCAAAACTCGAAAACTTATTTTAAATAATATCAATAATAATAATTTCCATAATCTAGTATAGGGGAACACAATAATGTTTGATGTAATTGACCTGACCCTCCTGGTCCATTACTTTTTCAAATTATGGTATTTGGGGTGTCCTGGACCCCATCGGTGAGTTAAGAGGGCATCCGTGTCAGTGGTAGGGTGTCACTGTGCTTCCACCTATCCGTGTCACAGATCGGTTCAACCGATTGGTCTCACTGATCTGTGGAGCACCCAAACAGTGCCATAGACTGGGTTAGGGTTATTTCCCTAGTTTTCCCATTACGTCTCTTTTATGTTTTAATTTCTATTTTAAAGGGGTTTAAGGTCTTTTTATTCCCATAAATTATATCTTAAATCCCTTAAGAGTTGAGCTAACCTTGACATACCAAAAAGTGTTCTCTTTTTATCAGTGTCAAACTCCTTGCCACATTTTCTAATCTCTTGGGTCCTCCCAATTTTTCCCATGCGACATGTTTTCTCCATTTAAAGTTTATATATAAACTAACATTTGTCCTCTTTTGTATCTCAATTGTCTTTGATGGAATTATTAAATATTAATAAATTTAAATGTGTGTAACCACCCATCCTTGTTGTCAATCCATGATCCACTTTTTACACACTTCGATATTACATATCCTGTAACACTAGTATCTTTCCTTTATCACACTAAGATATTCTTATTCCATGGTCCCTTTACATTTTCATCAGTGAACATGGAGTCCATATTATGGAGACAATTCATTCCTGTGTAAGATCCCTTAGGATTGGTTCATCTTCTAGTTTTCTTTTCATATTACCCAAGCTCATGGAGAACGAATAATACATCGATATTTGATCATCAAAGATGGGGTTTGTTCCTTCGTCTCTCTTTATTGTGCATCATGCATGGTGGGTATAATGATGTCCTTCGGGACGCAGATTAAACCGAATTTAATGAAGATAATAAATGATCATTTAATGAATTATAGGGTGGATAATATGGTAATGTTGTTATGTTTTACCTTCGTTTTTATGTTGTTAATTTTATGGGCTCATGTCCCAATAAAATAGTGGTTGTTTGTGGTCCTTTCATGCACATTAAAGATGCTCAATTTTCTAGATAATATTTTATTGAATGGATGTACATAGAAATTGGTTCATCACGTAAACATGGTTGATTAAATGGATGCCTGATGAAAAATAATCCTTGTGTGATCACCCTAGATAACCAAACAGAAAGAAGGAACTTAATCAATGATGTTTTCAAAATCCGAAAACATCATTACTCTGTTCTCATATGCCTGGATTTTATGTTTAACGTTTTTGGGGTGATTTTGAGTTGAATGGAATTTATGGTTTAGTGGTTGTTGGTTTGTGAATCTGAGGCCATGCAGATCCGAAGGTAAATATTTTGGACCTGGTATTTTGGGTCATTGATTGATTCTAGTACATTGAGGGATCTCTAAAATATCTTTTGATGATGTTTCATTCAAGCAAACTAGTAGTGAATGCTTAAATGCCAACTTGGCAGTTTCCATAAAATGTTATGTCAGTTTGTATATGTTCTTGTTAGATTGTCTTTGGTGAAGTAATATTTAAATGGAATCACTTGAACACTATAATGAGAATGGGTACAATGGGAATTTTTTTTCTAGAAATGTCTTGTGATCTAGTTGTGGTTGTTGTATACTTTTCCATATAAGATTAAAAGAAATAGTGGGTGTGTGTGGAATTGTTATTGGTTTAGGGACCCATAGGTTAGGATGAGTGCTTATTTACATATATGTATAAAATTCAGTTCTTTTGTTTCTTATACGCACCACACCCCTATTTATAACTTTTTTAAGAATACCCCAATTTCACAGGGGAGTGTGTCTTCCCAAAATTCTTATTAGTGGATAGTTATAAACTCATTTTCTCTCCCTCTCCCATGTATCCCAAGAATCTGTGGGTTGGATATGATGGACTAAGGTTCATATTATCCCAAGACTCTTTGGGAACTATGTTTTGTGGTGGGTTGGCTCAGGTGTGTGTTGATAGGTTTGTTTCCCAAGTGTATTCAAGATGAGGCCCAGGTCTCTTTGGGCATAAAAGTTGTTGTTTTGGCCCAGGTTTCTTCAGGTGTTGTAGTGTTTGTTCCAGACCAGGTGTATTCAGTTGGGAGGTGGTTTTTTTAGCCCAACTATCTCTAGGTGTGGTTATGTGTGGTTGTGGTGGCCCACCCCAGAGGTATGAATGTGTTTTGGGAGGTCGCATATAGTTTTTCTTAGGGCGGCAGTGGGACAGAAGTGGAATCTGGGTGGGGGGTCTGATGGGTAGGATGTTATAAAAAATCAGTGGGAAATATGTGCAGGGTACCAAAATGTTGATGTGATATTAAAATTATTTTACATAACTAGTGTTATTTTAGGTGTGTGCCTTGGGGAGGCAGGGTGGATAGTTTTCCTTGCTAGGGATTTGGGTTACCACTATTTTATAACTGGGCATCAGAATGTATCTCCACTTGCTTATAAGAGATTTTGGATTCTCAACTAAGAATACCAATATACACACCCTACTGATATAAAACATCTTTTAGGTTTCTAAGAGGACTTTGAAGACAGTGCCTGACCCAACTATCTCAAGCATCAGGAAAATTGTTGTGACTACTTTTCTTTTCTTTTGGTATATTCTTTCAATGTTTTCTTGTACATTGTATCAGTTTATTTTAAACATGCATATGGAAAAATAGTTTTGGCATTACATTTACCTTTTCTATTTCTATTTTTCTAGGATTTATCATCTTATTTCCTGATCTAGTTTGATAAAAAGGATAATTACTTCCATATTATTTTAGATTCTATACCATTGGTTCTAGTCTCCACTCTGGGGCCTATTGAAGGCCAGACTCGAGGGTCATTATCTATCCTTCAGCTGGAAGAAGGAAGGTTCAGGTAGTTTTTTTATTCCATCATCTTGGTGATGTAATGTCATGACAGAATGGTATCAGAGGAGATGGTTGTTAAGAGATAGGATGGTGTTCGGTGTTAGGCACAGCGAGGATTTCATGGGATGGTAGGGAAACCGTTTTAGGAAATCATGGTGTGTGAAATAGACTTGGGATGAATTTCTAGGACATGAGATATCAGGGCCCCCTATGATCTGATACAAGGAAAATGGGCATACAAAACGACCATGTGAGGCTACACTAATTAAATGGTAGGTACCATAAGAATGATACATGAATAATAATTACTTGTGTTCCTGTGTGTCTTTCCTATTATGGGAAATTTATAAAAAATAAATCAAATTTTAAGGGAACATATTACACAACACATGATTAAGAATTCATTGTTTTGTTTTCATCTATGGCACCCAGAAGACATTGAATTGTAGTACGTGCAGTCATGGACCAAAAGTTTTATTTGGTTGATTAGCGGAGGATTGACTAAGAGGAATAGGATGAAAAGTGGAAGAAAACATTACGTTCTTTTAGAATGACAGAACCTC
Organism: Viscum album; assembly: GCA_963277665.1. Lineage (NCBI taxonomy): Eukaryota > Viridiplantae > Streptophyta > Magnoliopsida > Santalales > Viscaceae > Viscum > Viscum album. The sequence continues at coordinate 1,549,690,150 of OY728146.1, read as the reverse complement.
AGAAAGTATGAAGGAATCAAATCCGATTTTGAAATAAAGGGTTGTCTTGAGAGGATGGAGTTCACATTTACCTTGATTCGTGCTCCCATAGTGTGATGGGTTCCATTGGTATCTATTCAGTTGATGGGAGAAATGCATCATTGGTGGACTCTCTGCCTAAGGGAAAGGATGGAGACTGAGGTTTAATGGTCTGACTTCAAGAATGAGTTTTGGCCATTATTCCATTCTTCTATGATGATGTCCGTGAAGAGGAATTAGTTTCTCTCCCTATAGTATGGAAGTATGTCCATATGGGAGTTGTGGATCAGGTTAAAGGATCTACGTAAATTCACTCCAAAACTCTTATAGGATGAGGATTCTCAAGGGAGGAGTTTAGAGGAGGAAATATGACCTTTTCTTCAGTAATTTTTTAATCCCATCACCATACCGGCGTACATGGTGGTTCCAGAAAATGACGAGGGTGTTGAAGGGATTCACACACTAGGAGGTGTGCTGCGAGAGGGGAACCAGTTTAGCTTGTCAAATTGTAATGGTGTCATTAGTATACCTCAAGCATTATGTCCTTCTAGGTTTCGTTTGGTGGGGATCTGACCAAAATTGTTCAGTTTTAGACCTCACAGTCCTTGACCATTCTCAATGGCCCCAAGACTGATGTTCTATTATTGTGGAGGTTATTGGAACATCCATATTCGGTTCCCAATTCAAGATCAGTATAATGGGGTGGGCATGTTCAGCGCCCACCTTAGCATCACCAGTTACTGGACAGATCCATTCAGCAACAACTGCAATCCCCTGCCCCCTGATAGTATATATTTCAAGAGGCCGTCGACATTAGGGAGCTCCTCGGGGACCTCATCAAAGGAGCGGTCAGGTAGGCGGTTGATAGTCGAGTGGAAATGGAGTTGGGCATGGTTTTTTTTTCATGTCGTAGAGTTAGAAGTTCCTGTAGGGCTAGAGGTTGTTTGAGGTACGAACAATTTTTTCATCACTCTTACTTCTGCTTTGTTTGACTTAGGAGCTTCGCACTCATTTGTTTCTCATGGTATACATCATTCTCTATGTCTATATGTAGAGTCAAATTCTATGCCCCATTTGTTGAGTATGACTATTTCAGGTCAGGATAGCTTGTCATATGTTTGTTGGGGATGTAAAATGATTTTGCACCCGCATCGGTCCAGTGAGAGTGTTCTTCTTCCATAAAATCGGACATATGAATTCATTCTATTCATCGAGTGGTTTTTTTCCATGCACGATGTTATCATCTAATTCATGATAACAGTATTTTTCTCATAAAGGGGTTTCTAGCATGTTTCATTCATTGGCGAGTGGGGTTTCTAGAAGGGCATCAGGAATGAGGAGTCCATTATTTCTTTGATAGGTGAGCTATTAGTGGGACTAGTAGACTCAGAGATGATGTAAGTTAAATAGATCATCATCGATTTCCTCGATGTTTTCTCCAAATAGGTTGTGACTATATCCCCTCGACGCGTTTTTGTGTTCCGGATAGACTTACAAACCGGTGTCCTGAAATTTCGATGGCTACCTATCTTATGGAACCTTCTATGTTTTCGGAGTTGTAGATTCATATCATTGAACTGATAAATAAGGGTTTCATCAGAAAAATCTTTTCACAATGGGGTTCTATATTTTTGTTCTCAAAGAAGGAAGACGATGGACTCAGGCTATGCATAGACTAGCGAATACTAAATAAGGATAAAATCAAGAACCATTACCCCCTCTTGAGGATCAAAGAACTTTTTGACCAGTTGAAGGGAGTATTTCGGTTCACTAATATCAAATTGTGTTCTGGAGATCACCAGTTGAAGGTGAGTTATAGTGAAATATTGAATACTACATTCACATTTAGGTCTGGGGCCTTTCAATTTTTTGTCATGTCGTTCGTCATTATGAACACACCAGTTGTGTTCTTGGGGCTAATGAACTATGTTTTCCGTATGTATCTATAATGGTTCATGGTCATGATTATCAATGACATCATGATCTACTCATGATCATAGAAGGATCACAATAGGAAACTAAGGAGAGTTTTGGAGGTCCTCCAACACCATCATTTCGACGGGAAGTTGTCCAAGTGACTGACCTAGATGCAAGAGTTGATCTTCCATAGACATTTTTTCCCTAAAAGGGAATATAAGTTTACCTATCAATGGTCAAAGTAGTTTTTTCTTGGGAAGTAGAAATGAACATGGAAGAGGTTCATAGTTTCATGCTTCTAGTTGGATAATACTAGAGGTACGTACCCGGCTTCTCTTGAGTCGTGGCACAATTGTCAGTTTTAACCAAGTTAGACCAGGCTTCTGTATCTAGTGACAAGATCCATGTAGGTTTAACTTATCTAAAATGGATGTTGGTAAGTGCCACCATGCTGAGCATTCCCAAGGAAGGGGTTACGTTAGAGGTGTTCTATGATGCTTCCGATTGAGGAGCATGGTGTGTGATGATGCAGTAGTTGGTAGTGATTTTTTATGGGTCTAGGCAGTTAGGTCCTCATGAACATAACTATTCCACCTATGACCTGGAACTTGTAGTGATTGTGTTCTTTCTGAATTTTTGGTGGCATTACATAGTCATTGAATGCTTTTTGGTCTTCACAGATCACAAAATATTCAGTTATAACTTCTACCAGTGAGCCATGAAATTGAAGAAACATAGGTGGATAGAGTTTCGTCAGAACTACGACTTCGAGATCTCCTACACCTCAGGAAAGGGGAATGTTTTGGTTGATTCCTTGAGTAGGAAGTCACATAAGGATTTTGTTTGGGAGTCAGCAGATTCATGGAAGTCAATGGAGGAGTGGCCCGCTTTACATCTGGGAATGAAAGGGGAGTATTATAGAGGATTTCAGTTTTAGATTATAGTGCAATATTTTGGCTGTGGAAAGTAGAGGAGTATAAGTGGGGACACTCAGAGTTTGCGGTAATGTGTGATCGTGTTAGCTAGGGTGATACTCAAAATGAATGGTCATAGGATAGTCATAAACAAATGTTGTTTCGGGGGAAGATGCTTTTTTCCAGTGGCTATGTCTGTGGGAGTTCTCAGCGATTTTCTTAAATCACTATTGATGGTACACCTAGGAGTTTCCAAATGTATCAAGGCATGAGAGGTTAGTTTTATTGTCCTGGAGTTATACGCGTAGTGGTAGAGTTTGTGGTTAAGTGCCATGTGTGTCGGTAGGTGAATGGTGAACACCATGTTCCTAGTTGTCTGTTGGGGACCTTAGATGTTATTGAGTGGAAGTGGGATGACGTATGGATGGATTTCATCATAGGACTACCCATGGACAAGGAAGGATGTGATTCTAAATGGGTTGTAGTGGAACAATTGACAAGATCAACTAACTTCATAGAGATGAAGGAGTCGAGCACAATGGATACCTTAGAATATAATTACATGGGTAATGTTGTGTGGTTACGTGGAGTTCCCAGGACCATCATTTCAGAATAGGATACACTCATTACTTCATAGTTTTGGAAGGGATTGTAGAATTCATTTGGCACTGAGCTATAACTTATCACTTCTTTCCACCCTCAAACAGATGGGTAGATAGAGAGTACCATAAAGACATTGGAAGATATGCTTCGAGCATGTGTTTTGGACTTTGAAGTATCATGTGTACGACACCTTCCTCTAGTAGAGTTTTCCTACAATAATATATATCACTCTACCAATGGAATGGAATCATTTGAAGCCTTGTATGGGAGACTGTTCCATTCTCCCATGTGTTTGACATAGGTTGGGGAGGTAGGGGTTCTTTTCCATGAGGTAGTGGAAAGCATGGTAGAGAAGGTTTATCTTCTGCGTGAAATGATGAAGGTATATTAGGACCAGTAGAATTTGTATTCAAATCATATGAGGATACCCTATGAGTACGAGGTTGGGGACCATGTGTTCTTAATGGTCTCACATAGATGTTGTCATCATAGGTATGTTAGTGGGAGTAAGTTCCCTTCCAGTTTCATCGGACCCTTTGAGGTGTTCAGACGAGTTGGTGAGGTGGTGTATTATATGGAATTACCACCGCAGTTGGAGAGGATCCACAACACCTTTCATGTCTCTCAACTTCATTGGAATCTACACATTGACTCCCAAAAACCTCAACTCGGGAGAGTTGAATATCAAGGAAAATGCAACGATCATGGAACGACTAGTGGGATTCATGGATCATAAAGATTATGTGTTTTGTGGACAAACCATTCCCTTGGTTCATGTGTTATGGAGGCATGGATGCCTCAAGGAGAGTACCTAGGAATGATAGCTACTAATGCATGCCTGGTACCAAGATCTATTTTGAGATTTTCTCTTATGTTTTTATTTGTGCTTATTTTGTAATAAGTTATTCAGCTTATTTTCTATGAGATGAGTTATTTCCCTTGTTCACTGAATATGTTTGAAATGTCCAGACTGTGGGGAAGGTATGACCTGGTCCCTAATCATGATACATTAATATAGATGTGATTAAACCCGTGTGGGAAAGTCAGTGTCTCCCAAGGAAGACAGTATCTTGAAATAGAGAAAGGAACTCCCTGACCCATATTCCTTGATGATGTGACATTTGTGTTTGTGTGGTTACATTGGGTTTCTTAGTTTTCAATAAATAGATGAGTGAGGTGTCCTTGGATGTTGAGGTTTTTCTCTAACATTCGAACAACTGTAGTGTGGTTTGTTCCTGAGAGGTATCTTACAAGGTTGTTGTTCAGAACCCATTATTTTTTTTGGGTTTAGTCTCGATTTTCAAGGATGAGAATAGTTTGATAGGTATCTGATGTAATAACCCTGACCATCCAAGTCCATTACTTTTCCAAAATCATGTATTTTGGGTGTCCTAAACAACATCTGTGTGTTAGGATGTTTTCAGTGTCAGTGGAAAAATTTCACCAAGTTGCCATCTTTCAGTGACAATGATCGACCTCGATCGATGTCTCACTGATCGGTGATGCACCCGAACAGTGCCACAAGGGGTTGCCGCGGTTATTTCCCATGTTTTCCTGTAACGTATCATTTAAATTTTAATTCATCTTCTAAATTGGTTTAATTCCATTTTTAAACTGATAAATGAAATCTAAAATCTCCTGAGTTGAGATACCCTTGACTTATATAAACGTGTGGACTTTTTAAAAGTGTCTCACTCCTTTCTATGTTTTCCAATGTCTCATGTCCTCCCATTTTTTCCCTACTATGTGTTATCTTTGTTTAATGTTGAATTATCAAATCACATTAATCCACTGGTCTATCTTAATCTTCTCTTATAGAATAATGAAATCTAAATAAACTACAACACATCCAACCTACCAGCCACCTGGTCAGGTCCATATCTGATTAATAAGATCTTCTAGAGTTCAAATCCTTTAACTCTAGGATCTGGTCTTTAACACTCTGAGATATTCTTCTTCCTTGGTCACATTCCTCTTTCATTGGTGCACTTGGAGTCCCTCTTCTAGAGACGATTCCTGCCTACGTGAGATCCCTCCTGTTCTTTTTTTCAAGGAGTTTGCAGTCGCGCGACCTGAGATCCTATTGAAAGATTAAAACATCGATTTTGATGATCCATGTAGCTGATTTTTTGATCATCTCTATTTAATGTCCATCATGTGGGGTTGGTATGATGATGTCCCTCAAGACATAGATGAACTAACATTAATGATGATAATAAAGATTGAATTAAAGAATTAATGGGTGGGGACATGATGATATGGTTGTGTTTTAACTTTATTATTATGGTGTTAGTTGTATGTGCTTATGGCCACTAAAAAGTGTTGTAATTGATGGACCTTTATTGCATATTACTGATGTTTTTTTGGATTATCCTATACTTGAATGCACGTGAAAGGGAAACTAGTGAATCCCATAAGCTCGGTTGATTAAATGGATCCCCAATGAATTAGAATCCATGTGTGACACCCCAGTTAACCAAAAAAACGAAGGAACTTAATGAAAGATGTTGGATAAATCAAAAAACTTCATTGCCATGATTTGATTTTCGTGGTTTTTATGTTTAATGTTTTTTAGGTGATATGGAGGGGAATAAAATATCTGGTTCAGAGGTTATTGGATTTTTAATATGAGGTTATATGTATCCAATGGTAAATGTTCTTGACTCGTTATGTTGGGGGTTGGTTTGGTTACTGTAAATTGAGGGATCTCATAGACCCCTTTTAATGTTTTTACTTATAGGCAGACTATGAGTGAATTCCAAAACACCTTTTTGTTTGTTTCCTTCAGTTGTTGTTTCTACATGTGGTTGTGACTATTAGTTTCCAAATAGTGAATGAATATATAAATAGAATCACTTGAGCATGATAACAAGAATGTGTACAATTGGAAACTATTTTACATAAATATGTTGTGCTCTGATTGTGGTTTTCGTATACTTCTTCATGTAGGAGTAGCTACAAGATTGGTTGTGTGTGGAATGGTTGTTGGTTTTTGGATCCATAGGTTGGGATGACTGTCTATTTATGAATATGTATAAATTTTTTTATCATGTTTCTTATATTAACCCCTCCGATGTTGATAACTTTGTGTTGAACACCCCCATTTCATGCGGGGAGGTTGTTTATCCCAACATTCTTATGAGTGGCAGGTTATTATCTCATTTCTTCTCCCTCTCCTAGGGATCCCAAGACACTTCGGGCAAGCTGTTATGGCGTGAGGTTCACATTATCCAAAGACACATTAGTTAAGGTTTGTTGTGGTGGGTTGTCCTAGGTGTGTGCATAATGGTTTTTTTCCCATGTGTATTCGGGATAATTCCATGGTGTCTTCAGGCATAGAACTTGTTGTTCTGGACCAGGTGTCTTAAGGAATGGCATTGGTTGTTCTGGCCATCGTTTCTTTGGGCATGGAAGTGGTTGTTATTGCCTTGGTATTTACAAGTGTGGTAATGTGTGGTTGTGGTGGCCCATGTGTTTGCGAACGAGATGCACATTTGGCTGGGATGGCCTATATGGTTGTTTTTGGGGGAGATAGTGGGACTACAGTTGAATTTTTTTGGGTGGTCTGATGTGTATAATTTTCTAAATATCAAGTGGAAATGTAGTGTGAGGTGACCAAAACTCGATGTTCTATTACTATTATTTTACATGAATTGTGTTATTTGGGGAGTGTACCTTGGTGGGTATGGGTGGATAATTTTCCATGCTAGGAATTTTGGTTTACTCAATTTTTTAATGGGTCATTAGAATGTCTCCCCACATGTGCACAAGATATTTTGGTTTCCCTACTAAGTATACCAGTATACTCACCCTCTGTATATAAAACTGATTTTAGGTTCTAGAAGGACATTGAGGACCGTGTGAGACCATACTAGCTCAGTCATCATGAAAGTTTTTGATGTTTCTTTTCTCTTCATTTGGTACATTCTTTCAGAGTTTTTATGAACTGTGTATCAGCTTATTTTGAACATTCATATAGAAAAGAGTGTTTTGTATTTACTTTTAATTTTTGTATTTGGAGTTATTTGGGTTTTATCATCTTATCTTCTGATCTTGTTTGATAAAAAGGGTAATTCATTTCATATTATGTGATATTATATAATTTTGGTTATAGTCTCCACTTCAGGGCCTATTGAATGCATAACATAGGGGTCATTATCTCTCTGTCAACTTGAAGAATGATGTGTCTGGAATTTTTTTCTTCCATCCCTCAACCTGGTGATGGTGAGTCATGATAGGTGAATTCAGATGATATGTAAGGCTAAACATAAGAGATAACAATAAGTTATCATATGTGATCATAATATAATCATAATGGAATCAAAACATGATTTTAACATTATAAATCACACCCATCAATTCAAATATTATTATCATGAAACATTGAATAATTTCTTATCAGTTGAAATACATAATACATAAGAATGTTGAATTATTTTTATTCCATCATGATCCACTGAAGCAATTAATAATAATAATAAATTATCTTTTTAGTGTGATATATACTTTGATATATACTTCTATAGCCAAGTCATTTTAGTGTTGAATTATATAAGGAAAACCCATACAATAGGGAAATCCATACATATTTACACCATAATGACATAAATAAATCCTCATATTATAAAATCATAACATATAGAAATTATACAAGAATAATAAAATTTTCATTATCATAATAATAAAACATATAAATAAATAATTAATATGGTTTCATTGGATAATAGTCCTAGTAAATCATAAGAATGAAAAAATGATGTTGTTATTGATAAAAATACCATTAAACAATTTCTATTACACTTCTTGATGTAAATAAGCTTTTATTTGAAATGAAATAATAATTAAATAAATATATTTAAAAAATATTAAGGGAAAATTTATCTCTGATACTAATAAAAGATGCATATAATGTAATATTTATGTTCATTAATATTCATTATTGTGGTAAATGTTTTTCATGTATTGAATATTAAAATAATGACCTGGCTTATTTTTTATTAAATGTAATAATTTTCACAGTTGTAAAATGATTTTAATCAAAACATAAAACTATTTTTATATAATTATTTTAATAATTTCCTCTAAAATACTAATTTTAACATTAAATGTGAAAAAAAAATCTATTAGTACATGTAATCAGGAACAAAATATATATTAATCCTATTAAATTATATTTAGTATTATTTTTATAATTATGGAATCAATACTAAAAAATTAATTTTCTTTAATATATATATTTTATATTTAGTTATCAATTCAATAAAAACTAAAACCTATTTGTTGGGAAATTAATTTTTGACAATTCCACTAAATTATCATTTATTCCTTGAATTGTAAAAAGAGTAAGATGATTTTTAAAATATTAAATTTCATATATAATAAAAAAGTTTAATTATACACATTAATTAATAGGGAATATATCAATTTATAAAAATGGAAATATATTATTACCATAAAAATAGTTTTATAAGAATATTTGACTTCAAGGTGAAAAGTGAACATATACTAAAACCAAGAGTAACGATCATTACAATGAATTTTTTTTTATAATTTTAAATTAATTGAGGAATATTATATGTTATGAGAATGTTCAAAATATTATCTGTCATTTACATGAATTGAAATGATTTTTCACAATAATTCGTTATTTTTATGTATTCCAATATTAAATCATATAAAAATGTTTATAAAAAATAAAACATTTATATTATTGGCATGATTATATTAATATGACATTATAATAGTCAACATAAATTTCTAAAAATTTATTTATTTATTTACAATCCTCACTTAAAAAAAATTTATTTAATCAAATTTAATGAAAACTTATTTTTCCAGTGCAATGTGGCTTTAATAAATATTTAGTACTTATTTATTTTGAATAATTTAATAAATTTGTATTAATTAAAACTAAATTACATATTTTACATTATGTTTCCATCTCAATTCATACCTACCAATATAATGGTTATAATGTTATAATTTACTATATATAGGTTCAAATAGACCCAGAGTTTTGTGTATGGAAAGTTATATAATACTCATCATTTTATGCATATAATTCCGTGTTGTGTAACAATTTACTCCTCCCCTAACTAAAAGGAATTTAACTATTGAAATTAGTTCACTGTAGTTCAAAAAAATAATAATATATGTACATCAATGCATTATTGGGTTCCCATTTAGTTTTATCAAATTTATGATTCCACCAAATAACATTAACCCGTCGAGTAGTCTTCTACCATTTAACATTATATTTGTTTTCCAAGATTTATATATGATGTTATTCATAGTAAAAATAATTCACCAATGGAATAATAACCAGGTTCTGTATATGTGAATTATTTGGTATGTACTTATTCAAGAGTGATACATGGGACCCATCGGGAAATTGATATAGGGTTTGTGAGAGTTCCATTTGTTAAGAAAGTGTTCTTACCCAATCAAGATATTTAAAGGGATCAATAAACCTTGTTATTATATTTTACTTCATTACAAATCTCATTAATTTATACGATATAATATTTTTAAATAAATACTTTTGACCATAATCGGATTCTAAATCTCACTAATGGCTTTAAATATAACTATTTTGTTGACACTAGGATGCCTCTATATAGAGATAAGTAGATTCGTACATTTACATTATTTTCTCAATTAGATCATGTACTAATACATTCATTTTCTAAAAACATATCAGTATTTTAGATTTATGTTCTCTTTTATAAATAGGTATTTATAATGATATATTTGAATGATCAAGTGAATGGAATTTTTGTAAAAAATGTTAAAAGAGGGTTGTGTTTATCCCAACCACCATTAATATCAATAGAAACCGATCCAAAAATTTCCTACATTGATTGAATTGTTCTCATAATAACCACATTAAAGCTGATGATATAAATTAAAAAAACAATAAACTATAACCTGATCTTACTGAAGACTTCCCCAGAAGATCCAGTTAATCCAGAAATTCATATTAGATGTAATATAATTTTGTACCCATTATAATTGTACCATGTTCTTAATGTATAAACTAAAAATGTGATCAAGGTATAAATATTCTAAGACAAAAATTACATGAAACGAATACTTATGTCGATCAACTATATCCCAAATAACATTATTTTCATTATATTTTTTAGGAGGATATAAAAATTAAATACACGGATATGTTGTGCTATTTACTTTATGGTATAGGAAATGTTTGTATCATACAATTAGCCATTTTTCTCCCAAACCGATCCTTTAAAAATTACAAACAGTTAGATACATGCTTATAAATTTATCACCCTAGTTTGTCACACCAGAAATAATCCATTAGATCTATGTATATATGAGAACATCTATAATGAGGAGAGAATAACGATCCATGATTTCCTTTGTATATTTCCTTTGATGTGTCTATTATTGACAGGATGCATACTCAGCTCATTTAACTTATCATTCCATCACAATCAAGGATACAGTCAGTAATTTTTTGAGATTATTTTTTAGCTCCCAATCCTCCTCTATTCCTTTTTTTAATTATATATATATATGGATGAACAATACGTTGAGAAAAATAGTATTTCTCCCCTTAAATCAAGGTTTTTATTTTAATAATTTTCATGTTAAATAATAATTTATCATATGTTATTGTTACAAATCTATATTGAGCCTTTCAACTGAAATCATTATCCATATTCATCAATTTCCCTGACTGGTAATGTATTTATCCATCACAATCCTTAATCCACTAAAACAATAATATTTGAATAATTATTATGTCCTTTTTTTAATATAAACATAATTTTTTTGAACAATATATATGAAGAAAAATTATCTGAAAATTTAATTCCTCATTATATTTAACACAAAGATTACTATTACTAACCCGATATCAATTTTTTAAATTTTTTATCATGATCCCTGAATTGGAATTATATATAACATGTCACCATATCATTATTATTGAGATAACTTATAATATTTTTATACGATGTGTCACTAAAAATAACAATAAATTCTATAGAAGACAGAAATTTGAGGATAATTTCACTTAAGAACATTCTATTTAATGCTATGATATTTTCAAGACACTCATAATTCCAATGGTTTTTTACTTTCTTCTGAGGTAACATGGTTAGTTTATCATATAGATTTGATAACTCCTTTAAAATGAGTTGATAATATCATCCAAATAATATTTAAAATGTAGAACACATTCATAGTGTTTATTCAAGTAAGATGATAAATAATTTCATTCTTTGATGGATTCAATTATATTCCCTCACATTAGATTATATGAAGAAATAATGAAACATTATATTATAAAAAATAAAACATGGAAATTGTTTCATAACATTTATCAATACTTAAGGTCTTCAGAAAAATATTCCAATGAAATTTATTCTCCTTTAGAAACTTGTAATAAATAATAAAATCTTCTATAAAGACTACAATAAACAAATCAACATAATGACTACAGAATCTATTCAAAAAACTATAAAAATAATAAGGGAGTTAGTAGTACCAAATGGAATCACTATAAATTAATAGTTTTAACATCTAAAATAGATTTTCATCAGTAATTTTTAAACCATTTACCAACAACTTATAGTATCTACATTGAAGTTTAATCTTAAAACAATATTTACCTCCTTCTTAATAATTGAAGAAATATTCAATTTGAGAAAGATGATATTTTTTCATAGTTATGGCCATTTTAATTTCCGAATAATAAATGTAAAGTCACGGTGATCCATATATCTTCTTAAAAATATAGGTTCTCCGCATGGTTAAACTCCTTTTCAAATTAATCCATTATCATGATTCTCTTGGAGTTTCTTCCACAATTCTATTAACTTTATTTGGGTTATTCTTTATACAATATTTGAAATATGTATACTAGTTTTTATTTTCAATATAAAAAAGACACCATTATAAATTAGTGGAAAGAAGACAAAAATTATGAAAGGATAGAAAAAATATCCACTAAAATAGGTATATCATTGATGTTGAATTTATCCCAAAAAATCGAAGATAAATAACTAGAGTGAATTGAAATAAAGAGAATGTAAGGGATTTAATTTCATTTATATGTTCAAATTTATATTCACAATGATTAGAAATTATAAGATAGTTATAAATTTAAAATGTTAATTCCATTACATACAAATTAATATAGGATTCATATAAATGGTACTAATATTTTTCCAAAATAATATCAAATTCTTATATAAGAATAAAAAAATATTTATAGGAAGTATAATCTCACAAACATCAATTACGAGGAATAATAAACATGATTTGTAATAATTCTAAAAATATTATTTTCAAAACAATTTCAAAATATAATTATATATTATATGAATTAAAATTCAATAATAGATTTCATAATAAAAATGAATTTTTTAACTAATCTAAAAGAGTGTACATAAACTTTTTATCATACTTGTGACCATCTCAATATTATTGTGCTATCGTCAATCCGTTAATAAAACCAAAATGCTCATTATGGGCATTAAGAATCATTAGTAACTGTTATTAATAATGTTAAATCCTATATATAATTTCAAATCATTACACATTGTATTAAATATTTGAGAAAATTTGTTTAATCCAAGTCATAAAAATTTATCATATATTCAAATCCTTCATAATATCCCTTAGTGAAAATATGAATTAATCATAGAATATTAACCGACAATGTAAAAATAAATACATTGAAATAACTCATTCTAAATGCACTAGAAAAATGGCCCTTTTATAATAGACATAACCTTTTTGATTATTACACCAATATGATTTTATTACCAACAAAAGTTCACATTTTGTATCCACACATGTATGTATTTCCCAATAGAATCCACTAACCAATAATTACTATAAAATTTTATATTCTCCTATTCATTAGATTATCCTTCTATTACTACTAATATTTCCACTCACTGGGTTCTAAAAGATGATATTCACGGCCTCAAATACATTTTATGGTTATTCCTTCCTTTATTACAATAATATTACATAATTTTAGATTAATATTCATTACATTTCACAATAATAAACCACTTAGGAACATGTTGGTTTAGTTTATTTTGAGTCATTTATAGTTGAAGCAATGGAAGGTGTAATATATATATCATTTATCATTTATTTCTTTAAAAATAGACCTATTAAAATATATAACAAAGATAATACTACTCCCCATATCCCAATGTGGGGATATATAATAAATGGTTATTAAAGATAATAATAAGTTGTAAACATAAGAGATATAAATAAATGATCATACACGCCACGAATATAGGAATATGGGTACATAAAAATGAGAAAATCATTAGAATATCATACACATAAAATCATATATTATAATCATGATACATGGGATAACAATTTATCAATTAAAATACATATTAAATAATAGTGTGGATTCATTAATAATCAATCATGAATCCTGAAAAATATCATAATCATTATACCTATATATTTGTAATTTACGGAAGTATATAATATGATTTTCCTCATCCATTCTAACTACTATGAAAATAATATTCCATTGCGCTCACTCCCAATTTAATCATTTTATAGTCAAGGGGAACTTTGACAACAATGTTATTGGAAAAAGTACCATACTAAAATCGGATCAGTCCCCCATAATCTTCTTTTTATATCATGACATATGATTATTTACCCAATACATTAGTGGGTTATATAATTCTGACATGACATATGATATTATGATAAATACATAATTGTGTGTCATAATATAAGAAAACCACCATCATATAAAATTTCTTAACCCATGGAAGGGATAATTGTTTCTTAAACATTCCATTATCATAATCGAAAATAGTAAAAATAAATAATGATGTTGTAAAAATTAGATCATAAATCTATTAAATAAAAACAAGAATAAGATAATTTAGTTATATATAAATGTAACATTGAAATACATCAACCACATCTCTCGAAGAAAATTCCCTTTTAATATTGATTCACTTATTTTGAATAAATGAAATTACTAATTTTTTAGAAAATATTTTCTTTTTTGAGAAATGTTGTATCTTATAAAATAATATTTAATGAAATGTATATTCAAGATAGTAGAGAACATTATTAATATGGTGTATGATAAAATAAATATTCCTACCACATTGTTGGTAAAAAAAATAACACCATACATAGAAAAATATAATAAGGTTCTTTTTAAAATAATGTGAACCAAGTGAAATTTATTAAAAATGAAATTAAATAATAATTGATGAATATTTCAAAAATTAATAAAAATATTTCTATGAAGAATATTTATATGTAGGAAATTTATAAAATATATTTATAATAATTCATCGAATGATCTGAAAAAAATGATTTACATCACTACTTGTAGACAATAGTCATTACATAAACATGAATGAAATAACTAATATATATGGGTTGGTGTCCTCAGAACCAACTATTTTGTAATTTGATTACATGAATGTTCACTTATTATATATTTTACATTGTTCTGCATGACTATAATATAATAATATCCTAGAATATTTTGTGCATTATCAATGTCATGGAAGATCCCCACTATGATGAGAACATTGAAATGCTATAAAAATATTCTGAAATAAAGTTATGCGGTTGGATGTCATACTATGATAGGAAACATAGTATACAAACCATCATGTGCGAGTACTCATAAGAATATGAGACTCTCTCTCATGGATTTCGTACCTGGTAATCTTCAATATGGGATATTATGAGAACATACCCGCTAGTAGCAATTCTTCATGTCTCGGTGTCATCAGACATTTCTATCTACGAGCATGTGTAATGGTCATTAGATTGGAATATTATCATTAACTCTTGTCATTACTCGCGCACATAGATTTACTAATGAAAATAATCACGCAGACAGTTGGCGGGAAGTAGGGTACGTTGGATGCGTCACGAGTGACATGTTGTTAATGGATATGTCGAGGAAGGATTTGTACCTTCCATTTATAGAAGTTGATATCTTGGCCCTTTGATTGAAATAGAACTCTCCCATTAAATTCCATGTCCATGGTTTGAACGACGAGTTTATTTCAGGTAGTCAAAGAACGACAGATCAAGCATATAGGTTTATGAAACTGCCATGAAACCTGCTTGATGAGATATTGAGACAAAGTGATTAAATTACACAGTAAGCATTCGTATGAGGTGATACATCAATGAGGTGTCAACTTCTTTCCCTTGGGTGCCTTGACCCGTTGCTAGAAAGTAATCTTAGTCTTTAGGAAAGCTCACCTAATTCCAATGAGAAACAGGCCTAGAGGGTCACACAATAAGTGTATTCAAGTATCTCACGTAGAATAAATATTATTCTCATACGTTGTTTAATAATTATTCAAGGAAGCCTAAATATTTTTAATGATGGAGGTTGAAGGAAATGAAAACCAAGATATGCACGCCGTGTATTAAAGATTACACGCTGTTTAGTTTTTCATGGAAAACAAGTACACACCGTGTATTAATAATTACATGTCGTGTAGTTTTATTTATGGAAAGGAAATGAATAAATGATAACAAGATATACATGCCATGTACATTGAATGTACACACCTTGTAGTTTTAAATGAAAAACAAGTACATGACGTGTATTTATTAATACATGTCGTGTAGTTTTTCCTGTCGGGATATTGTGGATTTAATATTATTTTAAATGATATTTGGTATAATCAGCGTGGTCTCATGTCAGGGAATGAATTATTCGACATGGTTGTTTTAAATAAGAGTCAATGAAATAAATACAACATGTAACACATTTATTTATTGTCATAACTCTACAACCTTGAACCTGATTATAAATATCCTCACAACCCCAACTCTTTCCCGACACACAAGAGAATCGTTGTGCACAACAATTCTGGAGAATTCATTCAAGGACGAAAGCATCTCTTCCTCCAAGAACGCTCTCAAGACTGAGAGATATCATCTTCCATCAGATCAAGACGATCTAAGGCAGAAAACGGAAGCAAAGGATTCTCCATGCTAGCACCCATAGACTCTTTTGGCGACGTCCTGAGATACGAGGTACACGTGTGGATCACTGCTAGAGGAAGTCTACACTTGGATTCTGCGACGCAACGACGAATCACATTAGAACATGATCAAGAAAATCAACGAAGAAAGAACACCCAAAAGGTACTTCTTTTCAATGGATTAAATTAATTATAATCAACCTATAATGATCCTTGTTTGTGGTTCCGGGAAAAACCTTCTTCTTTGTCTATTTATGTGATTCGATCCATGGAGACTAGCGTTTATCGTCGTATTGAACCTGGATTGATCATTGTTAATGAAAAGAAGCCATGTGGGTACATCTAACCACGCACATTCTCTGCGCCTGGAACCTTCAAATTGGTATCAGAGGGAGTTTACGATGTTGAATATAGTTATTTAATTTTCATTGATAATTTACGCATTTATATTTGATTCAATTCTTAATAAATCATTCTAAAAATCAAAATAAACGAGATATATTCTTCCACATTCGTTTCTCGATTCATATCAAAGAAATAGCCTTTTAAATTTAATTTTTTATTAAAAAAAAAATGAGTAACTCATCTGGAGGAGCCGCTCTTTCTGTCTGTACAACACAGGATTACACGTTGTGTAATTAAAACTACATGTCATGTATATAGGTTCAATGAACTGGCGCTGGTATTCCAAACCACACCGTGTGAATTGAATATGCCTAATTTTTAATCACGCCATGTTGACCATAATCGAACGGCATGTGGAAACCAGAATACACGACATTTATTTTGGAGAAACATGTCGTGTAGTCCTTTCCGGCCCAGGAGGAACCGTGTATAAGCATATGTCGTGAACTGTGTACACGGGATCGCCAGGCCAGCTACCACTAACAAGGAATTACATGCCGTGTATGATTTATCTACATGTCGTGTACTCCAAAATTTCCATAGTACAGAAAAACACGCCAAAGCCCCCTGCGTGTACATTGGATAAAATGTGAAAAAAATACACGCCATGTAAATATAAACTACACTCTGTGTACTTTCAAGAAATTTTACAAGGTTTCCTCTAAATGTACAAAGAACTGTATATGGAATATGGATGGGAATAATCTCATGGAAATTCAAAAAGGAATTTAAGATAAAGAATTGATTAATTATAAGATCATAATCAATTGAATTCGAGTGTGACTTATCTTAAATAAAAGAAATATTAAAAGAATATGAATTCTAAATATGTGTAAATGTCGTTGCATGCTATGGATGATCATGAGATAGAACAAATACCCTTTTTATGTGTATGGATTCATTTAAATTTGTTTAATTTAAATTTTTTGCCCCATGATCCTTCTTCCAATAAAATGTAGCACCTGCGTGCCCATAGTTTCTTTAATGTAATCCCATGTATAAGATGATCTCCCATGCCATAGGAGACGGTTAAAATCCTAAAGCTGAGGCGAAACTGACGCAAGAACATACAAAGGTGGACATGTGGGAGCTGCAAAACATGAACAATTAGGTTCAAGGTGTTTTCCTAGGTAAGGGTTAGCTTATCAAAACCGCTAAATAATCTAACCAATAGAATCTCATGATCATGAAATCTTATTTTATTTCTGTCTAATTACATGGTTTATTTATTATGTATGTGTTTTCACGATCACATAAATAATAAAATGAAAATTCATGCAAATAAGGAATGAAATAAAAACTGGACTATGCGTAAACATTATCAGAACATGGTTAATCACTTAAGCAAGCAACACTTAATATTAACAAGCATGTGATAATTGGAAACTACGCATAAAATATTAAAATCCCTCAATACCATATTAAGTCCGACCAAGCCATCCATTACTTGATTAATGGAAAGACTCAATAAAACTATGTGTTTGACCACCATTGTTGGGACACTTACTTTTATAAAGGAAGCCTTATTAAAGGTTTCGGGTAGACTTAACCATATTAAATCAAGAGGAGTAGCCCTTGCTAGACTTGATGTAATATTGAAGGGAAGAGTTGAATAAATCCATGTCAGGATTTCTGGATTGGGGATTCCACTCAACAGATCACGGAACTGTAAGCTCATTGTTGGCAAAGACCTACTTTCCTAAATACCTTCAGAATGCATGACCAACACTTGTTGGGGTTATGCGATGGGAAATATGGATCCTTGCCACTATAATGTCAAAGAAACTGGACATTCCAAGTTCAATGGTGAGGGCCATTGGGACTTGATAAAATAGTGGAAGTATTAATAAATTCATTTATTATTTTTCATAAAATGTAATCAAGAAATTACTGATAAATCTTCTCTTTTAATTTGTTGAATCGAAATGAACAACTCGTCAACAACATTTTTTCTCTGCGATCAATTCTGGATAAAGAAAATATCCTCACCGACAGTAACTTTCAGGAATGGTTTAGGCACCTTCGGGTTATACTACGCCATGAAAGATTGTTTTACTTGTTGGAGTCCTCACTTCCTAATTCTCCTACCCCAAGATCAAGTGATGAGGATTTCCTGGTCTATGATCAACATTTGAATGAAGCTCTCGACATTCAATGATTGATGCTATCATCGATGTCTAGTGAGCTCATGAAGTCTCTTGAAGACATGGATGACTATAGCATGCTCGAGCACTTGTGTGGTCTATACCTGGAGAGAGCAAGTCATGAAAGGTTTGAGATCTCCAAGGATCTATTTTAGAGCAATATTTGCGAGGGTTCCCTAATTGGTCCTCATATAGTCATTCTCATTGGCTACATTGAGTTCTTGGAGGTTCTAGGGTATAAACTCCCCGAATAACTGGGCACCGATCTCATTCTTGAATCACTCTCCCATATCTTCTCAATCATTTTTGTTAATTTCATCATGATCAACATTGAGAAGTCTCTATGATATCTTCGTATCCTTAGTCTCCATGTAGATAATGATAGGAAGTGTGAAAATCCTTTTTTCCTTATGGTGAGTAAAAGGTAAGGGAAGGCAAAGAGTTTTAATCCCAAAGCTTCTTCAAGGCCTTCCAAGAAAAAGAAGATCAAAGTGGAGGCAAGGGAGTA
Source organism: Viscum album (assembly GCA_963277665.1). NCBI lineage: Eukaryota > Viridiplantae > Streptophyta > Magnoliopsida > Santalales > Viscaceae > Viscum > Viscum album. Next base: position 1,549,670,646 of record OY728146.1, on the reverse strand, counting down.
GGATGTTGTTTGTTTCTCATGTGGAAAAAAGGGCCCCTGGAAGAAAAACTGCACCGAGCCAAGGAAGCAAGGGGAAGCTTCAGGTGCATTTGTCATCGAATGAAATCTATTTGTTTCTACAAATTGGTTATTAGATACTGCTTGTTGTTCTCACAACTAAATCCAAATAAATGAACCTAGTATATTCAAGAATATTGATCGAGGGGAGGTAGATCTACTACAGCCAACGGAGCCAGACTCGCTGCTGTAGCTGTCAAAGACTACCATCTCACATTTCCTACAGGGATGGTCTTGGTTTTGAAAGGATGTTATTATGTACCCTTTGTAACCAAAAACATTATTTCAGTATCCAAATTAGATACCGATGGATTCATATTCAAATTTGTAAGTGGATGTAGATACTTTTATAAAGATAGAATTTGTTTTGGTAGGGAACATTTATATACAAACTTTATGTGATAAACTACACAAACCATGTAATGGAAATTGGTGATAAAGTTAATTCACATGACCCATACCACACCAACATTGGCATCACAAGCAATGTCATGTCAATGAGAAACATTTGAAAAAATTACATCAAGATGGGTATTTAGATTCTTTCGAACTAAAACCACTTGGTGTATGTCATGCATGTCTACAAGGAAAAATGACCAAATCCCCATTTAGTGGGAAAGGTGAAAGAGCTAAACAGCTTCTAGAATTAGTTCACACGGATGTGTGTGGGCCATTTCCAGTTGAGGCAAGGGGTGGGTTCTCATACATCATAACTTTTACTGATGATTTTAGTATATTTGGATATATCTACTTAATGAGGTATACGTCAGATTCTTTTGATCGGTTCAAAGAATACTTGAATGATGTTGAGAACCAGCTTGGTAAGAAAATTAAGAAACTCTGCTTAGATAGAGGAGGAGAATATCTTAATTAGGACTTCATTTATTTCTTATAGGAGATTGGGATTCAATCTCAAATCACTCCTCCTTAGACGCCACAATGGAATGGTGTAAGAGAAAGGAGGAACCACACCCTGTTAGACATGGTGAGATCAATGATGAGTCATGTGAGTCTTCTATTATCCTTTTGGGGATATGAATTACAAATAGAAGCACACATACTAAACCAACTACCAACTACCAACTAAATGGAAAAATGTTATTCCATACGGGTTATGGAGTGGACGCAAAGCCATGTTGTCTAATTTACATGTGTGGGGTAGCGAAGCATTTGTTAAGGCCTCTTGAGGTAAAAAACATGCACCCCGAGGCACAAAGTGTATCTTTATAGGATATCCCAAGGAAGCAATGAGATATTACCTATAAAACCCCTCATAAAAAAGTTATAGTGGCAGGACACGCCATATTCCTTGAGAGGGAGAACATCTCCAAAATAGATAGTGGGAGCGAGATAGTCTTCGATGAAGTCTAGGATCATGATACACATGAGTTGGTACAAGAACAGATTACACAATGCCACGTGGAATAACAATCTGTTCCAGAGACACAAGAAATGTGTAGGAGCACGAGAGTGGTGAGAGAACCAGAATGATATGGTTATCTTGTCACTGAGGATGGTGAATCATTATTGGTTGACAATGATGATCATCTTAACTACAAGGAAGTAGTTGAAGGCACCGATGTTTCCAAGTGGCCAGAATCAATGAATTCTAAAATGGATTCCATGTACCAAAACCAAGTTTGGATTTTCATAGATCCTCCAGTTGATGTAAAGCCTATTGGTGATAAATGGGTATTCAAGATGAAATTGGACATGGAGGGGCAAGTCAGGAACTACAAGGAATGACTGTTTGCAAAAGGTTCTAGAGAACGACAAGGAATTGATTATGATGAAACCTTTTCACCAGTTGTGATGCTGAAATCCATTAGAATACTATTGGCCATTGCTGCTAACCATGACTATGAAATTTTGCAAATGGATGTCCAAACAGCTTTCCTTAACGGTAACCTCTAGGAAGATGACCACATGACACAACCTGAAGGGTTTGTGAATCCAATGGATGCCAACAAGGTGTGCAAGTTTCAGAAATACATTTTTGGATTAAAGAAAGATTCAAGGTCATGGAAAATTCGTTTTGATGAAGATGAAACGAAATTTGGCTTTGTTAGGAACGAATGTGAGTCTTGTGTCTATAAAAGGATTAGTGGAAGTGCATTCATTTTCATAATAGTATATGTCGATGACATATTACTAATTGGAAACGAAGAACCTGTCTTACAGTCAGTTAAGGCATGGTTGAATAAATTCTTTTCCATGAAAGACATGGTCGAGGCGGCATATATTCATCGGATCAAGATCCATCAGGATAGATCTAAGGGAATGTTGGGCCTGAGTCAAAGCACATAAATTGACATGATTTTGAAGAGATTCAGTATGGAACTGTCCAAGAGGGGATTGTTGCCAGTTTCACATGGAATTCATCGTTCCAAGAAAATGTGTCCTGAGACACATAAGGAAATAAATAGAATGGCAAGGATCCCTTACGCATCCGCGATTGGGTCAGTCATGTATGATATGCTATGTACGAGGCTAGATGTTTCTTATGCATTATGTTCGGTAGGCAGATATCAAGATGATCCAGGAGACCGCCATTGGATGGTATTCTAGACTATTCTTATGTATCTGAGGCATACTAGGGATATGTTCCTGGTTTATGGAGGAGATGAGGAACTAGTCATCAGACGACATGTAGATGCTAGTTTCTAGACTGATCAAGACGACATGAAGTCATAGACTGGATACATCTTCAGTTTGAATGGAGGTGCAATGAGCTGGAAGAGCTCCAAGAAAAGTGCGGTGGCAGATTCTACAGCGGAGTTCGAGTGTATCGCAGCTTCTGAGGCAGCTAAAGAAGTAGTATGAATGCGAAGCTTTGTCCATGAGCTGGATTTTGTACCAATCAATAAAGATCTTATCACACTCTATTGTGATAATACTGTAGCGGTGGCACTTGCAAAAGAGCCAAGGTCACATCAGCGGACAAAGCACATACTTCATATTTATCATCTCTTGAGGGATTTTTCTCAGAGAGGTGATGTTGCAGTGAGAATTATTTCCACGGAAGACAACATGGCAGACCCCTTTGACTGAATCCTTGACTCACCAGAATCATGATCATCATGTGAGATCTAGTGGACTAAAAGTCATAGGCATTTGGCACTAGTTAAAGTGGGTGTTTGTAAAGGTTGGTGTCTTGAGAACAAACTGTTTTATACTTTTATTAAATGAATGTTCAGTTATTATATATTGTACATTGTTCTGCATGATTATAATATAAAAATGTCCTGGAATATTTGGTGAATCATAATGGTTATGGAAGATCCCCTCTATAATGAGAACCCTGAAACACTATAAAAATATTCTTAATTAATGTTCTACGGTTGGATGACATACTATTATAGGACACATAGTATACAGACCGTCATGTGTGAGTACTCGTAAAAAGATGAGACTCTCTCTCATGGAGTTCACCCTTGGTAATCTCCAATATGGGAGATTATGAGAACAGACCCGCCAGTAGTAATTATTCATTTCATGGTGTCATCAGACATTTCTATCTATGAGTGTGTGTAATGGTCCTTAGACTGGAAGATTATCATTAACTCATGTCATGACTCACGCACTTAGATTTACTGATGAAAACCATTATGCAAACAGTTGGCGGGAAGTGAGGTACATTGGGTGCGTCACGAGTGACATGTTGTTAATGGATAATTCAAGGAAGGATTTTTCCCTTCCATTTATAGAAGTTTATATCTCAGCCCTTTGATTGAAATAGACCTATCGCATTAAATTCCATGGGTATGGTGTGAACGAGGAGTTTATTTCAGGTAGTCAAAGAACGACAGATCAAGAAAATAGGATTATGACACTACCATGAAACCTGCTTGATGAGATATCGCGACAACGAGATTAAATTACAAAGTAAGTGTTCATATGAGGTGATATGTCAATGCGGCATCAAATTCATTATCTTGGGAACCTTGACCCATTGCTAGACAGCAATCTTGGACTTTAGGAATGCTCGCCTAATTCCAACAAGAAAGAGGCCTAGAGGGTCACACAATAAGTGTATTCAAGTATCTCAAGTAGAATAAAGATTATTCTCGTGCGTGGTTTAATAATTATTCAAGGAAGCCTAAATCGTTTTAATGATGTAGGAATAAGGAAATGAAAAAAAAGATATACACGATGTGTATTGTAGATTACACACAATGCAATTTTTCATGGAAAACTAGATCACGCCTTGTTTTAATAATTACACACCATGTAGATTTCTTTATGGAAAGGAAATGAATAAATGAAAACAAGATATAAATGCTGTGTAATTATTAATACACGCCGTGTATATTTTCCAGTCGGGATTTTGAGGATAAAATATTATTTTGAATGATATTTATTATAATCAGCGTGGGCGCATGTCAATGAATTAATTATTCATCATGGGGGTTTTAAATAAGAGTCAATGAAATAAATAAAATGCATAACACGTTTAATTATTGTCATAAATATACAACCATAAACCTGATTATAAATATCCTCACAACCCCAACTCTATTCCGACACACAGGATAATCAATGTGCACAACAATTCTAGAGAATTCTTTCAAGGCGGAAAGAATATCTTCCTCCAAGAACGCTCTCAAGACCGAGAGAGATCCTCTTCCATCGGATCAAGACGATCTAAGGAGGACAACACAAGAAAATATTTCTCCATGCTAGCACCCGGTGACTCCTTTGGCGACGTCCTGAGATACGAGGTACTCATGGGGATCACTGCTGGAGGAAGTATACACTTGGCATCTGCGACGCAACGACGAATCACATCAGAATGTGATCAGAAACATGAACAAAGAAAGAACACCCAAAAGGTATTTCATTTCAATTGATTAAATTAATTATAATCAACCTGTAACGATCCTTGTTTGTGGTTCCAGGACAAACCTTCTTCTTTTTCTATTTATGTGATTTGATCCGTGGAGACTGGCGTTTATCGTCGTATTGATCCCAGATTGATCATTGTTAATGAAAAAAAATCCAAGTGGGCACATCCACCCACGCACTTTCGTTGCGCCTAGAACCTTAATATTATTCAATGGATGATATAAAATAATGGTAAATAAAAATTTTCATTTATTGAATTATTATGATGACATTTATATCATATATAAACATTTTTTATGTCCTAAAAACCATCCGTTAATGATACTAGTGGAAAATATGTTGTATCACTCTATTGAGGTGGTAGTCCAATCATATGCATGATTGATACATTCATACCCTATTTTACTGATAATAGGTTTTAAATACTTTTGAAATAGTTATAATAAAATATAAAAAAATTATTATTCCTGCATCATTCCATTTTCATGGATACCAGTGGTTCATGTGTAGTACAGGTAGAATTAAAATTGAAAGAGTGTATATAAGATCTATTATTAATAATTGGGGGACCTCGTTTATTTTATAAATTATTCCATGAATAATTTTTAATAATAAGATATCAAAATATCATGGATTAATTGAAGGATTCTATGATGTTTATGTATATGATTTTTTATAATCAAGATATAACAAAATAATTCATTAACTAATATTATTACAAGATTTTTAAATATAAATATAAAATTTGTATAACCCCAAATATCGTTAGTCCTACTATCTTTAGAATACATATTTCATAATACATAAGAACGAATAATTAAACATTTCATCATTATATTAATATTCAAAATGTGATCATAAATTAATTTATTCTAATAAAAAATCATAGGATTACATGGGGAATACATAATGTAAATGGGTGATGTAAAAAAATATTTAATGGAGTAAACATGCTAAGGAAGCATAACATGTGATTTAGGGGTACAATTAGATAATGCTAATACGTAAAAAAAAGGTTGAAAAAAATTAACAAAATTGTATAAAAATAGTAGGCTAATATAGAAAATGTGGACGTAACATATTAAATGTCATGACTATGAGTAATGGATAATTTCATATAAAATACCATGTGGTGTAGAAATATTCCCAATAGAATATGATTACCCATTCATAAAATATATAATGGATCACGTGACTAATTAATTACCAAATAAATTATATAATTTTATGGGTGCACCCAACATACCATGTTCCTTATTTATGTGTTCCACAAAACTGATGTTAATTATAATGAATTAACATAATAATTACACCTAGAATAAAAATGGGTTCTATAATCATTCCTCATATCATAATAAAGAGTAATTTCATAAGTAATCCATTTGATAAATGAACATAAGTAATATTTTACCAAATTAATGTATGGTAGAATGGTATCGGTAGATATATAATAGATATATACATATATAAATATATATATATGTATATACATTAATCAATCTATAACATCAAATGTTGTCATCATTGTTGAATTTTCCTTTAATAGTTTAGGTGGATTATTTATTTAGGAAAATACCATTTTAAATCTATAATAAAATATTTATAATATAAAAATTTATATAATATTTTAAAACATATTTAATTAAAAAACCCATGGAAAATTATAATGGACACTTCATTGTATTGCGAAATCAGGGTGGAGTGAAGTTATATTCATATTATATATGTTTGAGGAGAACATCCCTTCAATCTATTGTAATAAATATTAAAGTATCTTGTTAGGTATAAGAATGAATGTTTCCTTTAAAAAAAATTAGAAAAATCAAGTAAGGGTGAAAATGTATTTAATAAATAAATATATAATATAATAATAACTTTTTAAAATATAAAAAGGGAAATAGGGATATGGAAGATTAATCACTTCTGACCGAAAAACGAAATAATGTTTCAATTCCTGAAAAACATTTTCTAAATAATTTTTCTAATGGCCAGGAATTTTCATGGAAATTTTGATTCTTAATTCTATGGAATTTTATGAGTCTGTGACTTCGGAAGGCACTTGATTCTGAGGCCCAGTGTGCTTGGAATGAATTTCTAAAGTTTTTTTCTGGTACGTTTAGTAAACGTACATGCGGGTTTTTCTATATTTTGAACTGGTTCTCGAAATTGAAATCATAGGGCACCGAAGAACTCGCAGCGCCGGTATACGCTTAAGGGGACCTTTACCGTAGTTGCGTTTTATGCGGGCTGAAAGTTATTTTTGGGGTTTAATGTTAAATTAAATTAAATTGTGTGGTACATAATTTTATTTTGAGAGTTGGTTATTTCCTCCCATGGTGAAGCTATTGGTGGGGCCCACACCCACATAACTTCCCATGTGTGGATATTTGTGAGGTGGGCCCCCCATGAGCCCCAACCATTCATCTCCCCATAACTTTATTAAACTCCCTTAAACCCCTTCTTTAATTCTTGACAACTCCCTCAATTAATTGGGTGGAGCTTCTCCACATTCCACCTCCCTCACTCCATTTAATTTTTCCCAACCCATCTCAATTAATTAAACAACTCTTCAACTAATTAATTAATGAGTTTGAATTATTTTGAATGCATGTAAAGTTTATTAAAATAAGGGAAAGCCTTATTTTAATTTTTTCTTGGAAAATATTATACTGGGAGTTTCGTGGAGAATTAAAAGAGAGCTTTTACATTCCACAAAGAACGACGTCTTCTTCGACGAAGAACGTTGACTCCACGAAGAAAGGTGACATTCCTTTCTTTCTCTTCTCTACAAAAAGTGAGGAGATGTTGTTTCCTCCTGAGACGCACCCCGATGTAGTCTACAAATCCTCTTTCCATGACTCCGCTCTTGAAACCAAGGTAGGCGTTTGTTTCAATTTTAATTGAATAAAATTGTTCTTCGTCCCTCGTTGAAATCATGGTTCACCTCTGGCCATTTATACCACCTAACACTGATGGCGCAGGCCGAATGAACACGGCCTGAAAATCTCCGATTTTTCTTGGATACTTTGGTTGTGGAAACGAGAGGCGGTGGTGATGAACGGAAGCGGCGGCCTTGCGCCGGCCACGTGCTGAAGAACAGTGGATTGCAACCGCAGGCCGCTCGCTCGAAGAAGAACAGGCAATCTAAAGCTGGCTGGGCCGAAGGAGGACTGTGGTACCACAAGGGGTTCTGCACTATGGAAGACTGCGGCCCGCGTTCTGCGGGTCGCTCGACAGGCAAACCGGCCGGCAGGCGGCCGACCAAGCTGAGGAGAACCGCAACGCTAGGAGTGCGCCGCATTGGATGAACCACGGCCCGCCCAAGGGGGCCGCTTGCGTCGATAACGCTGGATGGCTTCGGTCAGCCGGTTTGAGAGGGCGGTGGTACTTTGTGCCACCGATTCAGGTAGTCAGGGTGGCATACCCCCCTCAGACCGCTCGGCCCCTTCGGGCCGAGCTACGGCCAGCCAGGCCGCTCCCAGCCGGGCCGGGCCACACTGCGTCGGGTCGGGCCGCGCCCTCTCGGGTTGGGCTAAATTTCTTTAGGCCAGGCCGACACCCCATTCAGTGTTGGACCCGCCGAACCGGGTCGGGCCGACCTGCCAGCCCACTGGGCCTAACGGGCCGGGCCCGTACGCTTAAATGTGAATATCTTCACGATCATGCATCCGATCGACACACCGTTTGCGACACTAGGACCCTAATGACGTAACGGTCCATTTGAAGTACTCTATGTGAGTTTTGGACATTTTTGGAAAATGTATGGGTCTGGAATGAGCGTATTTTCAACCGGGCCCCCTGAGCAAAAATGCTAATAACTCACAGACCAGAAGTCTGATTGACTCTCCGTCTATCGCGTTGGGTTCCATATGACGAGACAGAACATCGGGATACATCAACTATGGACTTCGTGACAGTTTATGTCTCGACCCCTTGGATCGAGGAGAAGACCCTCTCGAAATTTATCATGCTGTGTGCGGAAACCCTAAAGCTAGCTTCGACTGTAAAGACTATCGTACCAGAATCCTCAGTGGGATCGACGATGATGGAAAATGTACTAGAATCCTCTGTGGGTTCGACGACGATGACAACAGTACTGGAATCCTCTATGGGTTCGATAGTGATGACTATCGTACTTGAATCCTCAGTGGGTCGGACGGTTTGACTTCAATTATAGTATCCTACATGGGTCCGAGAGAGTAGTTGGTCTAGTATCCTACGTGGGTCCGACAGCTTAGCTGGACTAGTATCCTACGTGGGTCCTCCAGCTTAGATGAATCAATTACTACATATGATCATCTTTATCACTTTACGAATTGATTTGATTGAATTCTTTCCTATGTGGACTGGGTTGTGTATGGGCTCGAGATTTGGGGCCAAACTGGAATTGATAACTTAGGTATATATATGGGAATATACCTAAGTATAGTTGGTTGGTACTTCGTGATTGTATCTTTTCTTTGTGATTTATCCTTCGTGGATTCTGGGAGACCTTCGGGGGTCTCGGGGTCTCTACTGGGAATTGTTATACTCACCCCTACACGGGCTATGCCTGTACTACTTTGTGTTGGATGCAGACGACAGACAGCACTGATCGTGGTTGAGACTTCTAGAGCTGGACGGTACCCGGAGGAGGACCACATGGCGGGACGTACACGAAGCAGACATACAGACCCGAGGTAACGAAGAGACCATCTGTACCCACCCTTCAAGTGGGATTCTCGGAGGACAAATAATGGTTTCTATTTTACTTTTCTCCTATTTTACTAGACTTTTAGTATTTCTGTAATTTTCAGATGGGATTGTATTCTGGCCCATTTACCTTTCAACACTTACCTTGTATTCAGTATTACTATTTTCTTACTTCATCTTCCGTAATCTATTGTTTTTTTTACTATCATAAAGGTCATGCCTTGCCTTTTTTATCAGGATTTAAGAATTTGGTGCTAGTCGCCAGCCCCTTCCCAATGGAAGGTGGGCTTGGGGTAGTCACGACATGTTCCCAAAGGATGGGTCGTGACAAATTGGTATCAGAGGAGTCAGTTCTACTGTAGAACACAGGACTCTGATCTTTCCTTTTTGTGAAGTAATAGTGTTAAGATTATTGAGTGTTTCTTTCAGTCCAGAGAGTCCAGTGTTGGTGTGGCGGCCAACGTATCCTACACAAGGACCCTGAACCCTGATTTCTAACTTAGTGAACGAAAACACTGATTGATTGTGTGTTTCAAAATTTTTCCATGTGATTACATTGTGTCAGCTCACCAGGTATACAGTTTTGACAATGGCACACCTGTTTCTTTTCAGGATGGGCCCTTGAAAGTAGCCAGCTAGGGTTCTGAGTCGCGTACGAGATGGCAGCCCATCGATTGACGAGTACTCGGTGTTGGGGCCCATCACACCGGAGGAACCAACGATACCACTACCCTCTGAGCCACCGATACTACTAGCCCCAGTAGTAGATAGTGCACGCCCTCAGAGTGCATAGCATGAGTTTCAGCGACAGAGGTCGCCCTGGTTCCAGGGAGAGACGGACCCTCAGGCAGCTGAGGATTGGCTGGAGGCTATCGTCAGAGTCTTCAGATTGGTAGGGACACCAACCGACCTTATGGTGATCCTTACTGCGAGTCTCCAAAATTCAAAAGTAGGTAGATGGTGGATCTTGATGATCTAGGTGCATGATGAGGCATATTTACTTTGGAATGACTTCTAGAGTCTCTTCCGCTCGGAGTTTGTTCCGGCCACCCTTTGTGCGGTGCAGATTCATGAGTTACTTCACCTACAGCATGGTAGCATGATAGTAGCTCAGTACTTGGCGAGGTTTACTGACCTCTATTGCTACTCCACAGACATGGTACGACACCCATTCTTCAGGGCCCAGACCTTTGAGAATGGAATGAGGCACGATATCAAGGCTTATATGATCTCCCTCAGCATTCCAATGCAGGCAATGGTGATGGAGCGAGCCCTTGTTGTGGAGAGATTTCTCCCTGAGCTGACACCAATAACGAGACCCACCACAGGGCGACACGTAGCAGAGTCTTCTACCGCTGGAAGTAGACAGATGTTGCAGAGGTCCATGTGGACCAGGCCATCAGGAGAGTGACCTCAGGATACTGGTTTGGTTGTGTGGGGAACCTGAAATAGATCCATATATACAAGGTGTAGGCAGTTCTATGCATACGGCGGGCGTGGTCACATGGCGCAAGACTGCCCTACATGCCGTGAAAATGAGTAGAAGACCGTGGAGGCACCTCCTAGGAAGAGGCATAGGTTCATCCATGGCGGTCCGCATGGAGCAGGCGGAGGAGGCAGAGGAGCTGACCAAGCAGCGGGTGGTGGACGACATTTTGAGGCTCTACCACCACCACCACTAGGAGGTACACCCCTACCACAGGGAGCTATAGGGAAGAGGCAGGCTCAGCTCCATGCAGTGGAGGCGTACGACCATGGCGCACCTGAGATGATTAGATTTATTATATGTTTCTACTCCACCCTTTCTGTTGTAATTATAGACACAGGTGTGACTCATTCTTTCATTACCCCTGCCCTTGTTCGGATCTCGTAGATTCCGATGGAGCCGTTGGCTCGATCTTTACGATTAGAGACTCCTACGAGAGAATACTTGATGATTAAGCACTGGTGTCGGTAGTGTGAGCTTACTCTAGGAGGCAAGAACTTCAGAAGGGATCTACATGTAGCGACGTCGAGACCTTACAACGCCATCTTGGGTATGTACTAGTTATCTACAGTCCATGCTTAGATTGACTGTATTAGGTGCAAAGTGTGGGGTTTCCACATGGATGGGAGCAGGTTGACCTTCACCGATGAGAAGGGAGTATTTTCAGAGAAGGATGGACTTATGCAGAGGATAGGGAAGCTGATCACACATCAGTTGGATAGTCTCATCCTCGTAGTAGTTGATGTACAGAGTCCGAGTATTTATATTGTGGTGGATATGTATGCGGACATTTTTCTGACAACATTTCAGGACTACCTCCTCGCAAAGAGGTAGACTTCTACATAGACATGTACCCCAGGACATCACCGATATCTACTCCAGCATATCAGATGGCTCCCGCTGAGCTTCGTGATCTACAAGTACAGTTGGAGGACTTGTAGGGAAATGGATTAATCCGACCCAGTGTTTCACCCAGGGATTCTCTGATTTTATTCTCCAAGAAGGCAGATGGGTGCTTGCGACTATGTGTCTACTACTGTCGCCTAAATCAAGTGACCGCGAAGAACATGTACCCATCCCTAGGATTGACGACCTCTTTGATCTACTCAAGGGAGCATGTTGGTTCTCGAAGATAGACCTTAGGTCAGGATATCATGATCTCAGAGATCGAGATGAGGATGTGAAGAAGACGTCCTTCAGGTGTCAGTATGGCCACTATGAGTTATTGGTTATGTCCTTCGGTGTAACCAACGCTCCAGAAGTGTTCATGAGTCCCATGAATAGGATCTTCCAGCCTTACCTCGATCTTTTTGTCATAGTCTTCATTGAAAACATACAGATTTACTCGACTACTGAGGTGGAGCAAGCCTACCACTTGCGGGTTGTAATGGATACACTACGAGATCACCAGCTTTATGGTAAGATCTCAATGTTCTAGTTCTGGATTCGATAGGTTCACTTCATGGGACGTGTCATATCAGAGGAAAGAGTTGTATTGGATCCAGCGAAGATCAAGGCAGGGTTTTCTTGGGAGCCACCCAAGAGCATTAAAGAGGTGCTAAGCTTCCTTGGTCTGGCTGGATACTATCGGAGATTTTTCCAGACTTCTACAATGTTGCAGTACCACTTTCAACTTTGATGAAGAAGGGGAAACCCTTCGTGTGGTCAGATATTTGTCATCAGAGATTTCAGGAGTTGAGGCAGAGATTGACCAGTGTACCCATCTTGAGGCTTCCGGAGGAGGGAATTGGGTACATAGTATACAATGATGCATCAGGGACCGGAATCGGGTGTGTCCTGATGTAGGAGAGAGTAGTGCTCGCTTATGGTTCATGGATTTTTAGACAACACAAGAAGAACTATGCTACCCATGAACTTGAGTAAGTAGTAGTGGGCTTCACCTTGATGATGTGGCAGCACTATCTTATGGGAGAGCGCTTTATAATCTACTCTGACCACCAGAGTATCAGGTACATCATTTCATAGAAGGACATGAACCTGAGACAGCGGCGTTGGCTCAATTTACTCCAAGACTATGTCTTTGAGATAGTCTACACTCCTGGGAAGAGGAATGTTATGGATGATTCTCTCAGCAGGAGAATTGGCATTCAACTACTAGGAGAGGCGACGGAGCAGCTATCTGCGTTTCAGATATCCTTTGTGGATAATGATGGAGAAGAATTTCTATAGTCACTCCTCCACTCCTTCAGTGAGTTAGATAGGCATAGTGAGGGGATGTTGACTGCGAGACACGATGTGATCAAATATCCTCAGGGCAGGCGCCAGATAGATTTTTTAAATGAGGGGAGAATGTCATCCTCTTCAGGGGACGTACTTTGGTACATGTTGCGCTGTAGGAGGAGGTGATGTGGGAGTTCCACAATACCCCTCTTGCGGTACATCCAAGAGTGGCGAAGATGTCTCAGGACCTCAGACGACAACAGTGGTGGCCGGGTATGAAGAAGGTTGTAGCAGAATTCATTTCATGATGCCTCACTTGGAAGCAAGTGAAGATGGCGCACCAGGTACTAGAATGCTTGGTACAACCCTTAGAGGTTCCAAATTAGATTTGGGATGAGATATCCATGGATTTCGTGATGGGGCTTCCACGTACATCCAGAGGGAACGACTCTGTCTGGGTGATAGTTGACCGACTCACCAAGTCATCCCAACTCCTTCTTATCAGAGTGCAGGGATTAGTAGATAGCATTGGTTGCCTCTACATCCAAGAGATCGTATAGCTTCACAGTGTTCAATCGACTATATTTTACGATGGAGATGCTCGATTTACATCCTGGTTTTGGAAGGGGTTGCAGTAGGCATTTGGGACACAACTACGTCTGAGAACCGCCTTCCATCCTAAGAAGGACGGTCAGACTGAGAGGACTATACAGACACTCGAGGACATGCTCTGTGCATGTGTCCCTGTCTTTGGTCACAGCTAGGAGGGTAACCTACTATTGGTGGAGTTTTCGTACAACAACAGTTACCACTCCACCATCGGGATGCAACCATACAAGGAACTGTACGACCGACCTTGTATATCACCTTTGTGCTGGACAGACCCTGGGGAGTCAACACTCGTAGGGCCAGAGATGGTTCAGGCTACAATGGAGAGGGTTCAGATCATACAGAAGCGGATAAAGACTGTACAAAGCAGACAAAAATCTTATGCTTATAGGAGGAGAAGACCACTAGAGTTCGAGGATGAAGACCACATCTTCTTACGTGTTTCACCTCGATGGGGTATACAGATATATGTCAGGGGCAGCAAGTTATCTCTTCATTTCATCGGACCATTCCAGGTCTGCCGCAGATTAGGAGAGGTGGATTACCTATTGACCCTTTCACATCACTTGCACCGGGTGCATGACGTCATCCACGTATCTCATCTGAGGAGATACATGCATGACCCGACCCACATCCTCGATCATGTAGAGCTGGACATCGATGACGGGTCGACGTTTGCCGAGGTCTCGGTGGAGATCGAGGGACGACAAAAGCAGGGCCTATGTGGATGGTCGATTCCACTGGTTCACATTCTCTGGTAGCATGGGAACCTCAATCAGAGCACTTGGGAGTGGGAGGCACAAATGAGAGCTTAGTATACCCATTTGTTTTCCTAGTGTCTGTTGTAGCTTTATGGGGACGTAAAGCCCTGAGTTGGGATTAATTTAATGACCCGGAATTTTCAAGGGAATTTTTTTTCTTAATTATTTGTAATATTACGAGTCTGTGGCTTCTGACGGAACATGATTCCGAGGCCCGGTGTGACCAGAATCAATTTCTGAAGTTTTTTTTGGGTACGTTCAGTAAACATACAGGCGTGTTATTTTATCTTTTGAACCTGTGCTGAAAATTGAAATCCAAGGGCACCGATGAACTCGCAGCGCCAGTATGTGATTTAGGGGACCGTTACTGCAGTTTCATTTTATGACGGTTTAATGTTCTTTTTGGGTATTAATCTTAAATTAAATAAAATTGTGTGGTACACAATTTTATTTTGAGGGATGGTTATTTCCTCCCATGAGGAAGTTATTGGTGGGGCCCACACCCACATAACATTCCATGTGTGGATATTTGTGAGGTGGGGCCCACATGATCCCCATCCTTTGACCTCCCTCTAACTCTTTTCAACTCCCTTAAACCCCTTGTTTAATTCATGGCAACTCGCTCATTTAATTGGGTGGGGCCTCTCCACATTCCACCTCCCTTAATCCATTTAATTTTTTCCAACCCATCTCAATTAATTATACAACACTTCAATTGATTAATTAAAGAGTATGAATTAATTTGAATGCCTGGAAAGATTATTAAAATAAGGGAAAGCCTTATTTTAATTTTGGCTTGGAAAATATTCTACTGGGAAATCCATGGAGAATTAAAAGAGAGCTTTAACCTTCCATGAAGAACGACGTCTTCATAGAAAAAGAACGCCGACTCCATGAAGAACAATGAAATTCCTTTCTTTATCTTCTCTACAACAAGTGAGGAGACACTACTTCCTCCTCGAACACACCACGATTTCATCTACAAATCCTCTTTCCGTGACTCCTCTCTTGAAACTGAGGTGGGGTTTGTATCAATTTTAACTGAATAAAATTGTTCTTCGTCCCACGTTGAAATCATCTTTTAACTCTGGCCATTTGATACCGCCTAATGCGGAGGGCGTGGTCCAAAAGAACACGGCCCGACGACCCTCAAGTTATTCTTGGATACATTGGTGGCGGCAACGAGAGGCGGTGGCGACGAACGGAAGCGGCGGTCGTTCGCCTGCCACGTGTGAAAGAACAACAGCCCACAACCGTGTACCGCTCACCCAACGAAGAACCGTCCGGCTGAAGCCAGCCTGGATAAAGGAGGACCACGGCACCACAAGGGGTGTCGCACTGTGGAAGACCATGGCCCGCGTTCCATGGGCTGCTCCGTGGGAAAACCGGCCGACAGGCGGCCGGTCGGGCTGAGGAGAACCGTGGTGCCAGAAGGGCGCAACCCTGGATGAACCGCGGCCAGCCCGAGTGGGCCACTTGTACCGAGAAGTCTGGCCATCCGCGACCCCCTCAGACTGCTTGGCCCCTTCAGGTTGAGCCTCTCTGCCAGTTGGCGGAGCAGCGGCCAGCCGGGCCAGGCCGCGTCGTGCCGGGCCGGGCCACGCTGGGCCGGGCTACCCCCTCTCGGGCCGGGCCGTGCCCTCTCGGGCCTGGACCTACCCCTTCGGGTCAGGCCTTGCCAGCCACTGGGTCGGTCCATTTTTCATTAGGCCGGTCTGACACTCCATGCAGGGTCGGACCCACCAAACCGGGTCGGGCCGACCCGCCAGCCCACTGGGCCTAACGAGCCGGGCCTGTACGCTTAAATGTGAATATCATCATGATGGTGCGTCCGATCAACGTACCATCAGCAGAACTGGGACTGTCATGACATGTAAGTCCTATTGTGATACACTATGTGAGTTTTGGAAAACTTTGGAAAATGGCCAGGTTTGGAACGGCCGTATTTCTAACCGGGCCCCCGGAGAAAAAATGTTAATTACTCACAGACCGAGCGTCTTATTGACACGTCGAATTTCACGTTGGGTTAATTTTTATGAGACGCAACATCAGGATACATCAACTCTAGACTTCGTGATAGTTGATGTATCGACCCCTTGGCTCGAGGAGCGGACCCTCCCAGAATCGAGCATGATGTGTGCGGGAACCCTAGAGTTGGCAGCGACTGCAACGACTACTATACTGGAATCCTCTGTGGGTTCGACGATGATGGAAAATGTACTGGATTCCTCCATGGGTTCAATGACGAAGAAAACTATACTGTAATCCTACATGGGTTCATCAGTGATGACTACCGTACTTGAATCCTTAGTGGTTCTGACAGTTTGACTTCTGTTCTAGTATCCTACGCGGGTCCGACAGAGTAGCTGGTCTAGTATCCTACGATGGTCCGACAACATAGGTGGACTAGTATACTATGTGGTTCTGTCAGCTTAGATGAATCAGTGACTGCATCTGATCATATTTATCACTTTACGAATGATGTATACCTATGTGATCTGAGTCCTAACTTTCAATCATTATCATTGACGTGATTTACTTCTTTCCTGTGTGGACTAGGTTGTTCTTGGGCTTGAGAGTTGGAGCCAAATTAGGATTGGTAACTTAGGTATATGTATGGTCATATACCTTGGTAGAGTTGGTTGATACTTCTAGATTGTATCTTTTCATTGTGGTTTATCCTTCGTGGATTCTGGGAGACCTTCGGGGGTCTCGGGGTCCCTACTGAGTATTGTTATACTCACCCCTACACGAGCTATGCCCGCACAACGTTATGTTGGATACAGACGATAGACAACACTGATCGTGGTAGAGACTTGTGGAGCTGGACGGTACCCGGAGGTGAACCACTTGGCGGGACGTACACGGAGCTGACGAAAGAACCCGAGGTACCGAGGAGACCATCTGTACCCACCCTTCAGGTGGGACTTCCGGAGGACGACTAGTGGTTGCTGTTTTACTTTTCTGCTATTGTACTATACATTCAGTTGTACTATACTTTTTGTTGGGTTTATATTCTGGATCATTTACCTTTCAGCACATACCTTTCAGTATTAATTTTTTCTTACATTATCTTGCGTACTATGTTGTGTTTGTTTACTATGATAAAGGCAATGCCTTACCTTTTTGTCAGGATTTACACCTTTAGTGCTAGTCGCCAGCACTTGGTCTATGGAAGGCGAGCTTGGGGTAGTCACGAATCGGGCCCTGAGGACGGGTCGTGACAATTTTAATAACCAAACAGATTTAAATTATATTATTATATGAAAAAAATTAATAAATAATGGTGAGAAAAATAAAATAGTTTTTTAAATTAATGATCAAATAAATTCCTTCAAATGAAATTCAAGGATAACCAATCTCAGTGAAAATAAGATTGAAGAAAAAAACCATTACAACATTGGTAGTGATCGAATCCCAACACCCATAAAATAAATATATTGAATTAAACTATTAAATACCAATATATAAATATATTCATGATAGGAAATATGACAGGTGTTTTAGTTATACGTCATGAAAATAAATAACCCCATAATACAAAATATGTCACAATTAATTGAAAATTGAGGTGATGTCACATAAAAGACTTATTTTAAATGTATATTTCATTTAATATCCATTATTTCTTTGCTTAGTGGGTTTCCCATGCATTTTTTGTAGAAATGGTGGGTTTTCAAAATATGGCCCAACTCTGAGCCCATTTCCAAATATTGGAAAAAATATAAATCAATCAATTTTCAACATTTTTAATCCATACCAATTAATAAATGGCCTCCAATGACTTATTAACACCACCTTGACAATTTGGAGCCTTTAGAAATCCATAATAATTGTGTATTTGGGTTTTTATTTAAGGAGTTGGGCCAGCCCGAAATCCCGTTTCTAGTTTTTTTAATTGTTTATTTAATATCATATTCAATTTTAATGTTTTTTTAGTGATTACACTACTCATCCAATCCAACTAAACCTAGAATCTCCCCCATTTACTTTTCCCCTCTTTAGAGCTCATTTGCCTCGCAGTTTTGGTCGAAATATCTAAAGGATTCACAATTCGTCAAGATTTCAAAAGATAATTTGATTCCTTCCTAAATCATATATTTTTAATATTATACATGCCATTTTAGTTTTCAATTAACCTTATCTTCCTTTATTTAACCAAAATTTCATATTCTCATATTTGAATGTTCATCTACTTGTGTATTTGGGGCGATTTCTTCAAGATCCCTCAAGTACATCGGTCTCCATCATTATTCTTTCATTTTTCTTAGGGCATCATTCAATGTTCATAGGGTTTCATCCATTACCCATGAAGTCAAAAACTACATGACTGTAGGGTTTTTAACCTTGGGTTTAACCTTGGGTATTATTGGTCCAGTATTCTGTTTTTAGGCAAGATCTACCCTCCATCAGGTTTGGCGGCGGTGCGTTTCAGTTTTCGAACAAACGATTCAATGTTTTCATTAATTTTGTAGGTTATTTTATTATTTGTGAAATTTTCTGACTTATATTGCTATATTAATGGTATTTTCATGTTTATTTCATTTGAATGTTGCTGCAAAAAATTGTTTTTAGTGGGTTTTTATATTGCAAATGAATTGTTTGTGTCACTTTTATGTGAAATTGGGGTTTTTAAAAAGAAATATTTAATTGTTTCACTTGGGGATACCCTATAATTTCGTAGTTGATTTTATTAAAGTTTATTACGACTAAAAATATTGTTTTTAATGTATATCACTTTTGGTGGTTGTTGCAAAAATTTGTTTTTATGGTGTTTGTGAAATACATAAATATTTAGGTGCCATGTTTGTGAAAAATGGATGTTTTACAATTTTATCTCATATTAAATTATATAGGGAATCCCTATGATACATTTTTTAGTTTCATTTGAAGGTTTTGGATTTCCAGTTTTTTTTTGGTAACATAAAGTGTTCCCATGGTGTGCACAGTGGGGGTTTCAAGGAGTTTTGTTTACAAAACATGGAAAGATTTTGAAAAGATGATTTTTAAAAAATAATATGATTTTTGTGTTTTCTATGTGATATAATGTGTGTGTAGATACTGTATTATTTTAAAGTATCTATTATAGGTATTTTTACATGTAAAGGTATGTGTGTTTCTTGCTGAAATTGTTTTAGCACAAAAGGGGAAGCTCGGGTACCTAGTTGGGCAGATATGTTCTAGTTCACCTAGTGAACCAGATGGGTGTTGTCCCTATATCACTGTTCAAATGTATATATACAAATTTAACTAAAATATATGGATTATTATAGAATCAACTAGGTTATGGGTATGTTCCCTACTAGTGGCTCATGCACGAGAACTGAATTTTCAATTGTTACTTTTCACCGATGTACGAGGTGCATAGGGTCGGAGACTATCTTGTTGCCATGGGGTATTACCAATTTTGGTGCTCATTGTATTTATGATATTTACCCTAGTATTGGGGTGTTTTTGGATGAAAATTTTAGAAGCAATGATTACTTATCTAATTTTGATAACATTATGAAATTTCTAGTTTGAAACTGTCTTCAATTGAATGTTTCACTACTTGGAATTTTTCTTTGTTTTCTTTACACAGTAAAATTTAATGCTTTTCAATATGTATTTAATTCCATTTTGGTATCATTGGGTGGTATCCTATGGGTATCAGGATAACACCCTCCTTAAACGCATTGGTTGTAAGTATACTTCATTATGATTGACTCAGGTAATGGAAAAACATTGGGTGAAGGCGGTTCGGGTTGTTAGTCCCCTCTTGGTGCAGTGTTGTGGAGACGGCCCATTGGTGATGTACCCTTGTCGTGTGGAGTCATTATGTATGACTTGATTCAGTTTTTACTATTAATTAGACCTCTTATAATTTTTTAAAAATCATTTATTCAGATCTGGTTTTGTTAATACTTATTTTCATTGACAAATTAAGATTTTTATTATTGATTTTATTTAAGGTTTTATGATTTCATACTCAGGTGAATCATTACCAAACCAAATTTATTGATCCATGTACACTTGTTCCAGGCCGTGGGGTTTGGAAATTCCGTTTAGGACTTTTCATGGGCTGGATTTTGTGCTGGTATTAGTGGAGACCAAATCTGGTTTCTGACAAACTGGTTTCAGATGAGGTTGATGTTTTGGGTTATATAGCTATTTTGTGATGAGACAGGATAAAACAAATCTAGGAATGTTGGGGATTGGGTTTTTGGTCATGATTCAGGTGCCTAGCCCGCACCTCTCATGGTAGAACTTGAGTCATCAGGGGACATTGGAATTGACCGATTCACTTTACTTGTAGGTGCGACGTGTGGGCTGCCGACCACATGTGGACATCGGGCGTGGTGGAGTAATTGTTTCTTTTATTATCATTATGTGTTTAGATTATTTATATTTTATGTATTTGATTAAAATTTTCAGAATTGTGGTATTTACTCTCATTTTGGTGACTATATCATTTTTTAAAAACATGCCTTCCCGGAAAGCTCTCATGCGCCCACAAGAGGATGATCTAGAGAGTTATCCCACACAAATTGAACAGAGGATATTCGAGGCCATGGTATGGGTTTCTTATGATTTATGACACGGACCATCTCTTATTAGAGAGGATGAGACTGTTCCAAATAATGTAAAGTTCTAGGAGTTCCTAAAAATTAATCCTCCCACCTTACGAGGATGCATAGAACCCCAGGAATCAGTGGAATTACTTGAGAAGATCAACCACATGTTTGAGTTTATGGACACACTCTAGGAGCATAGGGTGAAGTGTGCCTCCTTTCTTTTGTAGGGACCTAGTCACATGTGGTGGTAATAGGTTCCTCAAACTGGGAAGCATGAGAAGATGTGCTGGGGAGATTTCAAGGTTGCTTTCAATGAGCAATATTGTCCTGTTGTCTTGGCATGTTCCATATCCTGAGAGTTCATGGATATTTTTTAGGGGAATCTTTCTGTCATGGAGTATTCCATCCATTTCTCTAAGTTGGTATGGTATTCCCATGAAATCGTCTCCAATGATAAATTGAAGGCCTAGTTGTTCGAGAAAGGTTTGAAAATAGATATATACTCTCAGGTGTTCCTGTTTAAGCTGAAGACCTGTAATGAGGTCATTGACAAGGAGTGGATGGTGGAGATTGACCAGAAGGGTAGGGCTAGATTATATGGATTAGTATTAGTAGTTATTTTTGGCATCTCTTAAAAGATGAAAAGGATGTAGTAGGAATATGTGAAGAAAGGAAGTGGCAGTTCATGCCACTCCTCTAGGTAGTTTTCATCTATGGATTCTGATGAAATATCAGCCATGTGCCTCAAGTGTGGGAAGCTAGTGAATATCCGACCAGAACTACTGATTCCTCCAAATCTTGGTTACCAGTATGAAGGTATGGGGAATTTTCAGCACTTTTACGGGGTGGAATGCACACTTCCGAGTGGGGATGGTTTAGAGGCTTCAGGAGGAGTGCCAGCACAGTCCGAGCTGTAGAGGACTGGGGGTTCTTGATTTGGAAGTCATGGTGGTAGTGCAGGGTCATCTTCTAGGTAGATCCATTTTAGGGAATAGCCATAGACTATCGGCCATCCTTAGGAAAATACATGACATCTCCATGTAGTGAATTATGCAGCAGTAGGATCAGAGGCGGGATCATCAATAGTTTGAGGTACCTTTTTGAATGCAGCTTATATAACTGCTTATATTTTTTATTATAGTGACTCTAATTCATTCATTTATTCCTGTTTTGTGCCGAAGATAAATTATCCAACCGATTTGTTGTTTTTTTCTTGGGAGTTAGTTACACCACTCGAAATGTAGAAGGAGAAGGGTCTTAGGTATATGTCATGTGCGATCTCTGTGTCAGTCATTAATATGGAGTGAGACCTTTTGGTCTTAGATATGTATATATATATATGTGACATGATGATTGGATTGGATTGGAAGGTACACTTGTAGGAACACATTGATTTCTACAGGTAGTGAGTGTGTTTCACGACACCTGATGGGAGTCGCCAGGTTTTTTTGTGGTGAATTGGATACTCAGTAAGGTTGCACAAGACCTCCACTTCTAGAGTTGGGAAGTCATATCTTCCGGTTATCATCACTCACACAATAGAACGATGGTCCTTCACCTTAAGGTCCACAACCTCAGGTAGTGAATGAGTTTCTGAATGTATTCTAGGATGATTTTTCATGATTTCCCCCATAGCAGGATGTGGATTTATCGATTGCACTGGTTCCAGGAACACTACTAATATCTATTCCCTCATATCTCATGGATCCTACCGAGCTGAGGAAATTTATGATACATATGGATGACTTGGAATCCATATGATTCATTTTCCTGAACCTCTCTCCTTGTGCCGCTCTAGTGTTGATCACAAAAAAGGATGACGAATCCCTCTGGTTGTTCATTGACAACCAAAAGCTGTATAAGCTAACATTTAAGAACAAATACCCTTTGACCATTATAAATGATTTGTTCAATCAGTTGATGGGGAAAAGTGGTTCACAAAGATAGCCATGTGTTCGAGATACCATCAACTCTAGGTGGGAGTGGCAGATATCCCGAAGACAACCTTCCAATGTAGGTACGCCCACTTTTAATATTTGGTAATGCCATTCAAATTTTTAATTCCCCAAGCCTAGTTACTCAGATTTGGTGACATGATACATAACATTGGAATTATCAAGAGATATCACATCTCAAATGACAGATTAGATTAGCAGCCTTGAAAGTACTAAAGACATACATAAGTTTTACATTACATTATTAAAAAAACAACATTGTGTCCCCTTTGAACACACTCATATTCATCATTCTATCCCTGAAGATTAATCATAATATACTTTGTCACATCCTGGTAAATGAAAACATATGAAATGGGTGAGATCAGATTCTCAGTAAGGATAACAATATAGCAGAAACTATCCTAAATAAGCATAAACATTTAAGGCAATGTATAAGACTAAAAGACAAGCCTTTTAAACATAATCATCAGTATAATATTGAAAATATAAATCAAATAATTCCATTTACATATTCACATGGATATTCTACTAGTCAAATAATCAAATGTAATGTCGATTGATAACTACATAATAATGGAATGCATAATGTCGGACATCATAAACCCATAGTCAAGGCCTCAAACCCAGACTATAAATAAGAATTTGTCATGGCCTTCTTCAAATACACTAGTTTGTCTCATTAGACCTGCTGATTCATTGAGGATCTATATTGGGCTCCACCCATCATTAACTATGTCCAATTCATTTCTCATATGAAAAGGTTGAATAATAATATAATCATTCGTATTAAAATTAGCATAATAAATTTAAATATTTTAACCATAGAGAATTAAATGTTTAAAAATATTACACCCACTATCAAACATAAATCATTATATACAATATGGATCATTTTATTATAATAAATCAACCTCATTCAAGAATAATGAAGTATATTGACATATATAAAAATAAGTAGTAAAACAATTTGATAGAAATATCCTCTTTTTTCTTGAAAACATCTAATAGTCTCACAATTTATCATGAACACGTTAAAAATAAATTTTTGAATCAAAGAGTCCCATATCACATTGAATCTTTTAAAAGGAATTTTAATTTTAAAACAGTCTTGTCTATATAAATAAATCCTTAACGCCGATTTTAAAACATGGACATTAATAAGAAAGATTTATAAGAATAAATATTTAAAACATTTAAAATGATATTTTAGTTTAAGTTTCAATACAAATGAGTGTCGCTTTAATATATATATTTTATTTAATAAAAATATTTTAATATCATGGTAATAATAGGATTCATGATATATTATATAAATGTGAATTGGTTCCTAACGACAAAGAAGTCTCAATGGAATGTAAATTGAGATGAAATCCCTATTAAAGACTGTATCCTTAGGTTAAGAATAAATTAATGACATATTTATGTGTGAAAAATATAAATAAACTCAATATTATTGGATATTCATTTGAAATCAATCAGATGACAGTCACACATATTCTTTTAAAAACCGCACCAATGACATGGATGATTAACTCAATGAATAGAAATTGAGTTAAGAATACTCTTATCAAGTTTATATCAATGAATTAAGAATTGATAAATGCGGTGATTATGTTTATAAAAATTATACCAACACAATGTGGAGTGGAAATTACTAAATAAATAAATATATAGTGATTTCACACATAATCTTGGAGTAAAAAATAATGAAGTTTGCGTAAAACCAAATGAGTGGAAATCAAAATTTGAAATTTTCTTACCAATTTGGTAACATACAAAACATACACCCCATGAAATAATTGTCATAAAATAAATATGTAAATACCCATAAATTAAATAATATTACATAAATAATACAATCATGTGATGTACATACACTACACAAAATGAAATAGTTGCAATATAGAATGAATCTCATGGGATTAAGGAGTGAGATTAAAACCCCTTACCTTGTACATTTCCTTAGTAGAGGGTAAGTTAACCTCTTGTATAATAGTTAAATAATTGATATTAAATTATACAAGAAACACATAAATAAATATGATATCATATTTGATCTTTTAATATTTCATTTCTAATAATATCTTAGTAGTATCATTGTTTCGGGTGTTAAACTAATGTGTTTTACTTTATATGTTTTATTAAGTAATTCATGTTTGTTATTGATTGGATTTATTTGATTCATATAAATAATGATATTAAGTTATTAAACATTATTTCAAATCATAAAATGAAAATTATTCTTAAATGGTTATGATGGGAAATGAATCTTATCTCGTTTATGGAGACGGTAATCCGTACGTACACACGAGCAACAAAATTTTCTTATTTATGGCGAAATAAAATATAATTTGTTGTTCTATCATATATAAATAATAATTAGACTGTTATATTTATTATTTACATCAATTATACTCATTATTATACCCATACAAATATTGAAGTGCTGAATAACAAACTACAACTGACGGGGAGACGGTATGTCGTATGTACACATGTATGGTTTCATTTTCATTCATAGGATGGGTAGAATAATTAATATTGTTTTACCATATTTATAATAGCATCATAGTATGTATAAGGCACTAGAGTTATTATTTTTTTATGGAAACAACAAATAATGTTGAAGTGGAAGAAGAAAAAAACATTGAAAGAGGTTGTAAAATTATTGCCTCTTCTACGGGTGATTCCTTTTGATTTGATCAAATGGTCCCCTTAGAATGAAATTATGATCCAATTAAGGATAATAGGTTGAATTTAAGGTATATGTGAGGATATTTGAGTAGGGTTTGGATTTTCAAAATGGTTTTGGTGGTGTGAAATTAAGAGAAGGGGAAGTACACTTTTATAAAAGAGGTGAAGGTAACTTTAGGAAAAGATTGAAATATTATTTTATTATAAAATTATTTTCGGTTTCTAGGAGCGTAAAATGGATTTATTTCTAAGATATGGTTGTTATGGGTTTCAAAAAATCTCATTTAATAGGTTTTAGACAAGTTTAATTCACCACATTAACCTTATCTGTTATATTTAAATCTTAGTTTAATAGTTTAACTTTTACCATGTCTTCTTGTATAATTGTAATACAAGGTTAATAAACATACTATAATTTTCCAAGAGAACATAAATTGATTCATTAATGACATATCTATCATTATATAAGTCATTTGGTATAACCTTATATTTTTATTACTATAATATAATTTAATAAAATAGTAGTGGTTTTAAAAACTCCTTTATGTCAATTTTGGCACTATTTATTATTTGGGTTTGGTGAAAGTCATAAAAATTGATAACTTAGAAGAAAATACATTAAATCAACCCTAAAATTTTATAGTAACCTATAAAATTATTGGAATGCATCGAAATTATCAATTTACATTTATTTTGATATTTTTAATATCAATTATTTTAATCATTCATTAGTAAGGTAATTACTAAATCATCATTGTGTCGTAAATAAATTTAATTATTTATTGTGTCAAAAATAAAAAAAAATATTTAGAAAATATTTTTATCTTTCTAATTAATATTTATAGTTGAATTTATCTTATTACTATCCCTATATTAAAAATGTTTTAGTTATTAAACATTGAATTTTACACTTTTAACTCCTCTTTAAATAAATAGTAATAATTTTCCTTATCATATCCAAGTGGATAATAAAGGATCATATTTTTGTACTAAGGTTTATTGTGGTCGAAATACACCTATTCAATATTATTAGGACATTTTTTGGGGTTATTATAATATCATTTTTACCTTTAATTAGCATATTCACTTTTAACCGTGGTAAGTAAAATTCAAAAGTTACTATTAAAAAAATTATTTTCATACTATTGAAACACATTTAACTTACTGATGTCAACTATATCTCTAGGATTTTTTACATTCAATTCATAGATGCGGTAAAATTATGTTTTATTCAAATTTTCAAATGTGCCTAGAATTTGTGTAAAATAAGGTAAAATGTTCAATACAATTTTATTTATCTAATCTTATTATAAAATGATATAAATGAATCAAATTGTACTAATATATTTATTATGTATCTATTTTTACATAAAAATATATTTTAATTAAAAATAATTATTTAATAAAAAGTTGGCTTTAAACAATAACACATTGTTTTCACTATTCAACATAAATTCAATGTTTTTAGAAAAATACCAAAAAAGTCACCCGAAGATGATATTGATATTCCAAACTAAAAAATATGTATATTTTACCATATTCAAAAAATATATGTTGTATTAATTAATTTTAAAAAATATCCCCATTATCAAAACCAAAAAACTGGGTTTTGAGAAGTAAAAACTATCAAAAGATTGATATGTGTTTATGTCTAATATAAATGTAAAATTAATTCCAATGAACAACATTGTATTAAATGATAAAAATATAATCTAATTATACTTCATAACCATTAAAATTTATTATTTATCACTATAAATGATTATGATTAAAAATGTTGTTTTCAATTTAAATTTAATATTTTCTGTATTCATCAAAATATTAATGTTATCAGAAAACAACCAAATTTTTATCCAAACTAAATTTTTATATCCCATATATAATTAAGAAGATTATTTTTCCTTATTGAATGTATAAAAGTTTCAAATAATGGATTTCAAAATGGTTTTCCATTAAAATGAGGTAAAATATCATATTTTGTAAAAAACATATTTTAACTAAAAAATTGAATTTGATATTATATTATGAATAATAAAGACATAATATAGATTATAAAATTATATATAGTATATGAAATTCAAAATTCTGTTAATACTATTCATATCCTCTTTTTGAACGGCTAGTTTTGTTAGTCGTGGTGCGCTCAAACTCGGTGTTTCGTGTATTGCTAGCTAATGAATTAAATTAAAGAAAATAAATTACTAGGAAATAATGGGGTGTTAAATTCTTCCCACCTTTTGGAAATTGTGACCTCAAAATTTTAAAATTGGTCTTGTAAACTTCATTGAATACCCCACATTGAAAAAAGAGTAAATAAAAATATCACATTTAAATAATGAAATAAAAGTACAATGGTCACCCAAGATAACCCATTCTAGGATTCTATGTAAGTAAATATGAATATGTAATATAAACTAAGTGTCATGTTCTGATGGAAGGTGATAGAAAATTTTTCAGAAGAATGAGGATAACAATAAAACCACAAACTTGTGATGTGTAAAACATTCATTAGTTTCCCAGTAGGAAAAGTAAACAGACAACACATTTTGTTTTAAGTTCTATTTTATAAAGATTAGGAATTTATTTATGGTACTAACTACGAACATAATGAGATATAATTACTTTTCAATTATTGTTTCGTCCTTTTAAAAATTTATAGAACTAACTCATCTTTTTTCAAAACGATGATTATTCAAGATGACTTGGTCACACCTAAAGCACTAGAATCCACTTCTAGAGAATCAAATAATCCACATAGGATGAAAAATATGTTTCCCTTGCCTATAAAGATTAACCAATTCCAAAATTTTTAGTACAATATCAAATGATCCCCAAAATGTATAATTATTTATAGAAATAAATACGAATCTTATTTTCAAAATTTCATCAAACAATACCCAATGTTCAATAAAGGCAATTAAATAAACAATTGTCCTTAAAATCCTTCAATATAATCCAATCTAATATTGAATCACAGAACTCAGATGAATTTAATCACATAGTTTTTCCTTTTAAATTGTAACATTTCTCTCCAAATAACATAAATTACTATTAAAGTCTCATACTGAGGGTTAATTAACCAAATCACATATTCTCTATGATAGGTTAATCATATCCATTAATAACCCGAATCTCTATAAAAAAACATATATTCTTCCAATATAAAAATCCACCATTAGTCATCAAATTAAATCCCACAGTAGTCTTATTTCATTAGGCATATAATGTTCTCAATAGAGCGAACATCTTTCAAAATATCATTTATATCTTTATCGATAAATCATTTCCCTATACTAAGGATATCCTTTTGAAAAAAAAGATCATCTCAAATCAATATATTATTGATCAATAAAATCATTTAACTAAATCAAATTTTCCACACTAACCAGGTACTTCTCGTAGCCAAGTGGTAGTCGATAAATACTAGAGGAACTTTGGTTGTGGGTTTGATTCCCATATCTTCGTCTGACGCGATAGGTTTTCACATGGTCTGCGTTTTAAACTTCTAAAAAAAATATTTTATAAAATTCCCAAAATGAGAGAAATTCTTCAAAATAAACACATCATAATTTAACCACAAATGTTATCTCATACCTCACATTTTCATCCCAAAAATTAATAACATGTAATTGCCTCAAATTAAAGTATCATATAAACCCAAATGGGTTTTACAACTATATCCCCAAAATAGAAGATAAATCTTCCTCAAATATCATTTTCACATAACAAACTACAGGGTTGCACATACAAGAGAAAAATCTTCGAAAGTAATCCCATCAACAAAGAGAATTAATACATTTAAACATTTTTCAATCCATTTGTTTCCACATAGGTTCTTCCTCGACCTAATGGTTATCATATAGAATGGAGAATTGACTTGGTTAAAGCCTAGGTCCCCTACATTTATGGAAAATGACTATAAATGGATTCTTATGATGATTTGTTTTTTCTTCAATAGTTCTATTCATTTTTCCTCGACAATTAATTACATTATGTACTTTTTTCACATGATAAATCATTTCTTTGATCCATTGATACACTTTCCTTTGTGTCTCCTTCCACATTTCATGCATGATGGAAATATATCTTTTTCCCTATTGTCTCCACTTCTAGAGCTCTAATCATTCTTTGTCTTTATTTTCCTTGTTGTGTTTGGTATTTGGATAGTGTATGTGTTGTTGATCATATTTTTGGAAACCTACTTTCACATAAACATGATATTTTTTATTCTTATCAACATTCAATTTATTTTCTGATTTCCCCCATCATTCACACCTTGAAAATCATGTTTAATATTATTATTACATCCTTGGAATCCAGCCATTGACTAAAACTAGAAGCATTGTGTGAGTAACAGTAGTCATAAAATCATTTATAGAATATCATGACATTTTATTTTCAATCTGAAACACCTTAGGATTAACTAGTGTTATTTATTATAATCATATATTAAAATCCTTCAAATTGATTTGTAATGTAAATTTGAATTATCCTTAGAATATCCCATGGGAGTTTCATAACCATGATTTTAGCAAAGCACGTTGTCATGCAACAGTTCCCATTAGGTCTAGCTTAAAGCATTGTTTTGGGGTTTTACCCTGAGATACATTTGTGCCAGATATACCTCTACCTTCTCGTATCCAGAAATGGATATATTTCATGGAAATTTCACAAAATTATTACATTACCAAAATTATAAGATGTTTTTTATACTAATCACCAACGTCTATATTAGAATATTGTTCTCTAATCAGTGTTTTTATAAAACTAGTTTCTATGATTTATACTAAACTGCCTCTGATACCAACAGTAAAACCCTAACCCTAGTTACCCAGTGTCGGTGACTTATTACATAACATCATTATGATCAAAATAGATCAATCCTCAAAATACCAATTTTTTAGCATCATTGGAAGTACTAGAAACATACATATGTTTTATATAACATTATGAAATAATAAAACAACATTGTGTTCCCTTTGGATACACTCACATCATTTGTACTATCCCTACATGTAAATAATAATATACTACATCAAATCCTGGATAAAGAAAACATAAAATATGGGTGATATCAGATGATTATTATGGATAGAAATATAGAGTAAACTATAATTAATAAGTTTAAACACTTAAAGTAATGTATAAGACTAAAACAAAAACATTTTAAACTTAAAATTCAGCATAATATGGAAAATATAAATATAATAATGCCATTTACTTATTCATATTGATATTCTACAAGTTGAATAATCACATGTAATATCAATAGCTGATTACATAATGATGAAATTCATAATGTCTAACATCATAACCACATAGTCAAGGCCTCATGCTAAAAATACAAATAAGAGTTTGTCACAGCCTTCTTCCAAGACACTAGTTTGTCTCATGAGACCTACTGATGCATCGATAATTATATCAGGCCCCACACTTCACTTACTATGTCCAATGAATTCCTCATATGAAAAGTTTGAAATATAATCTAAACATTAATACTAAAACTAGCATACAAAATGTCAATATTTTAACCATAAACCATGAATGGTATAAAAGTAGCACATCCATAGTAGAACATAACTCATTCAATACAATATTGAAGATTGTATTATAATAACTCAACCTCAAACAATAATGAAGAATTATATTGACATATATAAAAATAATCAGTGAAAGTATTTGAGAGAAATATCCCCTTTTTCTTAAAAACATTTAAATTTCTGACAATTTATCAAGAAGTTGTTAAAAATAAATTCTTGAATCAAAGAATTATATACCACTTTGAATATTTTAAAATTAATTTTAATTTTAATACATTCATATATATATATAAATGAATTCCTAACGACATTTTAAAATCATGGATATTAATGATAAATATTTAGAAGAATAAATCTTTAAAACATTAGAATGATATTTTAGTTAGAGTTCCTAAAAATATATAAGACACATGAATACAGATAATTGAGTTAATGAAAAAAATTTATATCATGCATCTAAAGGGATTCATGATATACTATTTCAAAGTACAGTATGTACATCATAAAAAAGGGAATTGGTGTATAACAACAATGGAGTCTCAATGGAATGTAAATTGTGATGAAATCATATATAATGACTGTATCCTTAGGTTAAGGATGAATTAATGAAATAATTATGTGTGAAAAAAATAAATACACTCAATATAATTGGATATGCATTGTAAATAAATCAGAGTAAATTCTGACATATTCCTGTAAAAACAACGCCAATGACTTGAATGTTTAACTTGATGAATGAAAATTGAGTTTAGATTAATCTTATAAAGTTTATATCGATGACTTTAGAATTTATCATCAGAGTGATATTGTGTATCAATAGTATATCCATGCAAAAGGGAAGTGTAAATTACTAAATAAATAAATAAACATTGATTCCACCCATAATCTTAGAGCAAAATAATCAATGAAGTTTGCGTAAAAATCTATGAATGAAAATTGAAATTAGAAATTCCCTTACTGATTTTGTAACTTATGAACATAAACCCCGTGAAATAAGGATCATACAATGAAGATTTAAATGACCATAAATTAAATAAAATTACACAAAGAATATAATAAAGGGAAATACATCCACCATACAAATGGAAATAGTGGCAATATAACATGAATCTCATGGGAATAAGAAGTGAGATGAAAAATACTTACCTTGTTCTTTTACTTAGTGGAGGGTAAGTTAAACACATTTATAATAGTTAAATCATAGTTATTAAATTATAATATATCCACATACATAAATATGATATCATATATGATCTTCTAATATTGCTTTGTTAATAATTCAGTTCTATCATTATTTCATGTGTAAATTGATTTGTTTTATTTTATATATTTTGTTATGTAAGTCTTTCTTGTTATGTATTGAATTAATTTGATTCATTTCCTGAAAAATATTATGTTCTTAAAAATTATTTTAAATGATAAAATTAATATTATTAATAAATGGTATTGATGGGCAATGAATCTCATCACGTTCATGGAGATGGTAATCAGAACGTATGCACGAGCGACAATATCATTCTGTTGATGGTGAAATCATATCTAATTGGATTGTATATAATATATACAGAATAATTAACATGTTAAATTTATTATTTACATCAATTATAATCATTTTTATACCAATCCAAATAATGAAGTGTTGAATAAAAAACATCACCATGATGTGGAGACGGTAAGTTGTACTTATGTAATTATGGTGACATTCTCATTCATAGGATGGATGGAATAATGAATATGGATATACCATATTTATAATAACATAAAAGTATGTAGAAGGTACTGGATTTATTTTTTTGGTATGGAAATAAAAATAATGTGCAAATGGAAGAAGAAATGAACTTTGATAGTGGTTGTGAAATTATTACCTCTTCTACGGGTGATCCCTTTTGATTTGATCAAAAGGGATTGGTAGGTTGGATTTATGGTCAATGTAAAGACTCTAGGTTGAATTTAGGTTATTTTGGAGGATATTTGAGTTGTGTTGGGAAGATCCAAATGGCTTTAGTGTTGTGATATTTAGAAAATTGGATGTACCCTTTTATAAGAGAGGAGAGGGTCAATTTAGGAAAATCTTGAAATATTATTTTATTATAAAATCATTTTAGGTTTCTAATAGATCCAAATAGATTTAGTTTGAAGATAACATGGGAATGGTTTGAAAACCTCTCATCCAATATGTTTTAGACAAGTTTAGGTCACCATTCAAACCTTATCTTTTAGATTTAACTCTTAGTTAAATAGTTTAATATTTACCATGTCTTCTTGTACTATTATAATAATGGTTAATTAACATACTATAAAATTCTTAGAGAACCCAAATTGGTTCATTAATGAAATATCTATCATCATATAAGTTCGTTGGCCAGATCATTTATTTTTATGACTATTAAATAATTTAATAAAATAATAGTTGTTTTAAAAAGTCATTTATGTCAATTTTGAAACTATTTAGTATTTGGAATATGTGAAAGTGAAAAAACATGATTATTTCGAAACAAAAACATTGAATCAACCCGAAGATGTAATAGTAACCTATAAAATTATTGTAATGCATAAAATGTCTCAATTTACATTTTTTTTAGTTTTATATTACTAATTATTTTAATAAGTCATTAATAAGGTAATTACTGAATCATCATTATGTCATACATAAATTTAATTATTTAATATGTAAAAATTATAATTAAAATAATAATGTCTAGTAAATCTATATTATCATTCTAATTAAAATTTATAGTCTAATTTATCTTCTTTTTATCCATATATTAAAAAAATTAGTTATTAAACTTTGAATTTTCCACTTTTAACTCTTCTTTAAATAAAATAGTAATAAATATCCTAATCTAATACATGTGTATAATAAAGGATCATATTTTTGTCCTAAGGTTTATTTCATTATAAATAATCTTATCCAATGGGATTAAAATATGTGTTAGGCTAATTATAATTTAATTTTTACCTTTAATTAACCTATTTACTTTTAATTGTTGTAGATAAAAATCAAAAGTTACTATTCACCAAAAATTATTTTCATCCTATTGAACCACATTTTATTTGATGATTTAAACAGTGTCTCTCAGATATTTGAAATTCAATTCATAGAAGTGGTAGAATTATGATTTATGCAAATTTTTAAATGTCCATAGAAAATGATTAAATGTTGGTAAAATGTTCAATTAAATATTTCATAACTAATATTATTAATAAATACCTTAAATGAATTACATTGGACTAATATTGGTATTATGTCATGATTTTGACTTAAAAATAAATTTAAATTTAAAATATTCATTTAAATAAAATATCGTCATTAAACTATAACGCATGGTTTTTCACTATTCATCAAAAATTGAAAGTTTTTAGAAAACTAAAAAAATTCAAATATTCTATATTAAAAAAAGATGTCTATTTTTCCACATTTAAAACTGATAAGTTGTATTAATTAATTTAAAAAATTATTCATGTTTCCAAAACCAAAATGGCGGTTTTTTAGAAGTAAAATCTATTAAAATATTGATACGTGTTTATATCCAATTTAAATGTAAATTTTTTTCCAATAACTAACATTGGATTAAATTATACTAATATAATCTAATTATACATCAAAACCACTCAAATTTACAATTAACGATATAAATTATTTTGATTAAAAAAATAGTTTTCAATTAAAATTTATTATTTTTCATTATTAATAAAAATATTAATGTCACTAGAAAAGAAACAAAAAATTATCCAAACTAAATTTTTTATGTCCCACTTCTAAGGAAAAAGATTATTTTGTCAAATTGAATATATAAAAGTGTCAAATAATGGATTTAAAATGGTTTTCCATTAAAATGTGGAAAAATTGTATTTATTGAAAAATACTTTATTTATCTGAAAATTTGAATTTTTTTATATTATGACTAATAAACACATAATATGGATGTTAAAAATATATGGAGTATATAATATTTAAAATTCAATTAAAACTATTCATAACCTATTTTTGAATGGTTTTTTTGGTAAGTCATGGTGCACTTGAACTCTGTGTTGCGTGTAGCGCAAGATATTGAATTAATTTAATGAAAATAACATTCTATGAAAACATGCGGTATTATTGGATTGACCAAATCTACAATGGCCTTTATGAAACTCATGAATAGTATGTTCTATCAGTATATTGATTCCTTTATTGTGGATTTTGTGTATGACATTATAGTATACTCTAGCTCTGAGGAGGAACACAAACATCACTTGAGGATCATCTTGGGGAATTTGTGGGATCACTGCCTCAATGATACGTTGTCAAAGTAAACTTTCTGGATCATGGAGTTGAAGTGTTTTGGGTATGTTGTCTTAGAACATGGGGTTTTAGTGGACCCTGAGAATATCAGTGCGGTCATGTCATGGTTGTAGCCGAATAATGTGGTCAATATCAGGAGTTTCCTTGGCATGGTTTGTTATTATAAGTCATTCTTCAAATATTTTTATCAGCTTGCTTCATCAATGATAGCACTCACCTGAAAAGTGGTGATGTTTTTATGGGGCCCAAAATGTTAGGCATCATTCGAGAAGATGGAGAGGTGGTTGACTGCCACCCCCATGGTGATTTTCCCTGAGGTCAGGATGGGGTATGTGGTTTATTACATTGCTTTAGGTATGGTTCATTGGTATGTTTTTATGGATGATGATCACATGGTTGTGTGAGGATCTCTCAAACTTAGACCACATGAAAAAAATTACACGACCCATGACTTGGAGTTGGTAGCGGTGATGCATGTTTTGAAGATAGATCATCACTATCTTTTTCAGGAGATGTTTTTGTTATACTCTAATCACAAAATCATGGACTATATCTTCTCATAGAAGGAACTCAACATGAGGAAGCATCACTGGATTGAGGACTTTTTGGGGTTTGACTTTGACATTTTCTACACCCTATGCAAGGGATATGAGGTGGAAAACTCCTTGAGCGAAGGATTTCCATTGCAGGCTTTGAGGTAGTCCGATGATGAGTGGACATTGATGGGACTCTTTTCTCAAATGCATTTGGAGACCAAGGAGAATAGTGGAGGTGTGTTCATGAAGATGATTCATTTGACTCTGTCTCTCTTAGAGTTCATTCAGTGGGAATAGCCTAGTGATGTTGTTTGTCAGTAGTTGTGGAAAATTTCCCATGGTGGGGAGACATCCATTGATTAGTGGTCTTCTCCTGAGGGAATCTATTTCTCCAAGGGCCACTGATTAATTCCATCATATATGCGGAAGGTGATAATGGAGGATAGCCACCAGTCACAGTAGCTTGTCAATCTTGGTTCCACCATGATGTATTATGATGATCGACAATAGTAATGGTGGACAAGTATGTGACGGGACATAGAGGACTTTCTGTCAAGATGCTACGCATGTCAGCTGGTGAAAGTAGAGTATCAGAGGCCATCCAGTTTTCTCTAGCCATCTCCCACTACTACCTAAAAGTGGTAAAAAGGTTTAAATGGACATCATTTTTGGCTTTCCTTTTACACCACATGTTAAGAATACCAATTGGATGGTGATTGATCGTCTGACAAAATCATCCCACTTCATTTCGAAGAGAGTTACAACAAAAGTGAATGAGTTGGATCGTTTGTTTCGTCAGGAGGTGGAGGGACTCAATGTCATGCCATAAACAATTGTCTCATATAGATACCCATTTTTCTTTTCTCAGTTCTAGGAAGGCCATAAGAAGGCCTTAGGGTCTCAGATTAAGATGAGCATGACATACCACCATCAGACGGAAGGTCATACAGAGCGGTTGAATCAGATCATGGAGGACATGCTATGTGCATGTGTTCTTGACATTGGAGGTTCATTGAGTAGACATTTTGGATTTATTGAGTTTTATTATAATAATATTTATCAATCCTCGATTCGAATGGCTCCTTTTGAGGTGATCTATGGTTGGATTTGTCGGTACCCCATGTGTTGGCCCGCGGTAGGTGAGACCTCACTGCTAGGGTCAACTATGGTTGAAGAGACTTATAATAAAGTCAAATTGATCAAGCACCATTTATTGACATCTCATAGTCTTCATAGATATTATTCTGACTGGAGGCATCATGAAATGGAGTTTTCTGTGTGTGATAGGGTATTCCTGAAAGTGGCCCCTCGTCTGGGCCATCGTCGATTGAGATAGTAAGGGGAAGTTGATGCCACAATATGTCAGCACTTTTGAGATCACTGATCATATTAGAATGAAAGAATATATTTTGGACATACCTTATTAGTTGAAATCTATCTATAACATCTTCTATGTTTCCCATTTGATGAAATACAACCTAGATCTGTCCAATGTGCTGAGTTGGGAAGAACTGGAGATAGTGCTTGACATCGTAGTTTTTGAGCATCCAGTGAAAATAGTGGAATCCCAAGAGAAGATTATTTGGGGGATGTCTATTACACTGGTACGGGTGCGTTGGAAGCATGATAGTGATACTTAGGAGACATGGGAGCAAAATTCATGGGTTGAGGAATAGTACATGTTTCTGTTTTCCGATCATGCTTCAGGTTAACATTCTGGGCTATAATGTTTTCATAGTGGGGAGAATTCCTACAAAAATGATTTATTTTAAAGGTATTTATCATTTTATTTTCATTCGTTCATTGTTTTTGGGGGTTTCCCATGCATTTTGGTGGAAATAGTGGGTTTTCAAAACATGGGCCAAACTGTGATCCCATTTACAGATTTAAAAATAATTTATTTTTATTTTATTACTCATTAACTTTTGAACATTTTTCATCCATCCTAAGTCTTAATTGGCCTCCCATAACCTATTAACACAACCATATCGATTTGGAGCCATTGTAAATCCATAATAATGGTGTATTTGGGTTTTTATTGAAGGAGATGGGCCAGCTCAGAAGCCCATTTCTAGTTTTAAAAAAACTGTTTATTTAATATGATATACAATTATTATGATTTTCAGTGATTCCACCTTTCCCTTGATCCCACTATACCTATGTGCTCCCCCATTCACTTTTATCCCTCTTTGGAGCTCATTTGACTCAAAGTTTAAGTCAAAATAATTGAATCTTTCATAATTCGTCCAAATATTAAATGGTAATTTGATTCCATCATAACTCCTTCATTTCTAACTCTCCCCCCATTTATGTTCTCAATTAACCTTGTCTTCCTTGTTCTAATCTCAATTGAATTTTTTATGTTTTAAAATAA
The DNA here is from genome assembly GCA_963277665.1 of Viscum album. NCBI lineage: Eukaryota > Viridiplantae > Streptophyta > Magnoliopsida > Santalales > Viscaceae > Viscum > Viscum album. The sequence goes on along the minus strand of OY728146.1, from coordinate 1,549,632,074 downwards.
TTCTACTAGTGTATTTGGGGAGATTTTATCGATATCCCTGAAGTAAGTGGGTCTCCTTCAGTCTTCTTTCACTTTTCTTAGGGTTTCATTCAATGTACTTGGGGTTTATTTCATTATACATGAAGTCAAAAATTAACCTAGGGTAGGGTTTCAAACCTAGGTTATAACCTTGGTTTTTTTGGGTCCAATATTCTATTTTTAAGCTTGATCTACCCTCCTTGTGGTGCAGCGGTGGTGTGATTGATTTTTTCACACAAAGTATTAAAGGTTTTAATTACATTGGTAGGTGATTCCATTGTGTGTATAATTTTTTGACATATATTTCTATATTTAGGGATCAGTCATGTTTATTTTATTTTAATTTTTCTATGAAATTTTTTTATTGGTATTTATAATGAAAATGAATTTTTTTGGGTCACTTTTATGTAAAATTGGGGGTTTTACAATGAAATCTTCTATTTCTACACTCGGGGCTAACCTATAATTGCATAGTTGATATTATTGAAATGTATGAGGAGAGAAAATACTTTTTTGAATGTCTATATCTTTTGGTGGTTTTTGTGAAAATCGGTTTTAATTGTTATTGTGAAACACATAAATTTGTAGGTGTCATGTTTGTAAAAAAAATAGAGATTTTACAATGTTATCACTTCTTAAATTATCCGGGGATAACCTAAGATTTATTTTTTTGTATGATTAGAATTTTTTGGACTGAATTTTTTTTGGAAAATTAATGTGTTTACAGGGTCTTAACAGTGGGTCCTTCATAGGGTTTTGCGCCCAAAAAAAAGATAGAATTTGTAGAATTTTTTTATTTAAATTTTTAATTCATTGTTGTGTGTTTTATTTGGTATAATGTGTCTATAGATACTGTACTATTTGTAATTGACAATTTTTTGTGTTTTTAAACGAAAAGGGATGGGTGTTGCTTGCTGAAATGTTTTGAGCACAAATGGGTAATCCCGGGTACCTAGGTCGGTGGATATGTACTTGTTCAGCTAGTGAACCAGAAGGGCGTTGTCCATATTTCTCTATGAAAATGAATAAATAAAACATTAACTAAACTATATGGATGATGATGGGGAACTAATAGGTTATGGGTACGTTCCCTAATAGAATCTTTTTTATGAGAAAGGATTTTTCTATGGTTACATTTCACCGAAGTACGAGGTGCATAGGGCAGAGACTATCTAGTTGCCTAGGGGTGTTCCCAGTTTTGGTGCTCATTGGATTTGTGCTATTTAACCTTGTATTAGGGCGTATTTTGTAGCAATTTAATGTATCTTACATGTATTACTTAATTGTGTTAAGATTCTGAATTTTTTTGTTTATAAACTGTTTTCAATTGAAAGTTTCACTGTTTTGAATTTATCATCATATTCTTTAGAAAGTAAAACTTCATGATTTTCACATTGTATTGAATACTCATAAGAATATTTGGGTTGTATATTAATGTTATTATTTTCACACCCTACTTAATCCCCTTTTATGCAATTACACTTCATTATGCTTGACTAAGGTAATGGAAAACCCTTAGGTGATGGCGGTTCGGATTGTTAGTCCCTTCTTGGTGCGGTGTTGTAAAGATGGCACATGGGTGATGTACCCTTGTCATGTGGAGTCATTGTGGGTGAATTGATGCAATTTTTATTATTATTTGGACCTATTTTAATTTTTTTAAAACCATATAATCAGATATGGTTTTTAGGACTTATTTTACTAGAAAATTATATATTCTTATTATTGATTGTTTTTACGGTTTTAAGATTTCATACTCAGGTAAATAATTTTCAATCCTAATTTATTGATACCCAAGAACTTGTTTCAGCCCATGGGGATATGGAATTCCCTTTGGGAATTTTCATTGGCAGGATTTGGTGACTGTATTAGTGGCAACTAGATCTGGTTCTTGGTAAGTGAAATCTCATACAAAGATCATAAACTTAGTGTGGGGGTTATTAAATTATTTTATTAAATGTATCAATTGTCAATAAAAAAAATTTAAAATGATGTTCCAAATTATAAAAATATATTAAATACGTGATAATATAACATTATAAACAATGTCTATGTAATAGAACCCTCTATAATGAAATTGAGTTTTGAAATTACAACCCATTTAGTAACATTCAATTTAAATATTGTTGGTTAAAATAATTCTTATTAAAGATAAAATACAAGTAATTATTACATATTAATATATTTAAATGAAAAATATAAATGTTATACACCATATAAAATAAATTTTTGTGTAATATTAAGTATTTGAATCAATTAAAGGAAATTGATATGAAGTCTTCTACATTTTTAAAATCATTTTAATAACAACAGAAATAAAGTTAGAGAGGGCATGATTTTAATGTTGAAATATATTGATTAATATTAAAAAACGAATTTAATAATTCAATTTTCTATATATAATCCTTTTAAAATAAATCTGATGTTTTAATGAGCATTTCCCTCAAAGAATGATGTTTTGAAATGAAATCCCTTACCACATGTCCACACTTTTCATTTATGTCATTTATCACCTCGATGAAAAACATATATATATAATTTTTTTACTTAGAATTATTTTAAATATTTATTAATTCAAACATATAGTTAATTTATTTCAATAACATCTATAGTCTGATAAATAGTTCTGTCTATATTAGATGTTTTTAGGATGCCCGGTTAATAATTTCAAATGGAAATATTATGTTTACCCTTGTAAAAGAGAAAATTATTACATAGTATGTATAATAGAAATTAAATAATGATAAATTTTATATATTAATTATAATTTTAAATCAATGCAAAAAATATCATTATGAAAAGTTAACTACATTAAAATTATAAAAAAGGTATGTCATATGTATGCAAGAGTAACATTTCCATTTTTCAATGAAAATGATGGAAAGAATTCATTAGTTTATTATCAGTAAATAATTAAAATTATATCATAAATATAATTTTATTGAATTAAATATACTTATATAAACCATCAATGTTATGTGGTAATTACAAAAGAATCATGTCACATCATGGATGATGCAACATACAATTTTTCACAAACAACGTTATAATTTTTATATGAATCGAAGTGTAACATAATAAATAAGATATTAAAATTACATATAATTAAATATTTCAGAATGATCATATATATACATACAAAATAATTAAATAACCCAAAAAATATTCAAGATGCGATGATGGGAAACAAATTACATTGGTTTATGGGGTGGTACGCTGCCGTACATATGAACGATGATCATATTTCCCATAAAGTTTAAGAGCATACATATATGTGTAATAAAATTATTTGAATTAAAAATTAGAATATGATAAATATATATTCTAACATGTTATGATGGCTTAATAATATTTGAAGGAGTTAGAAGTATTAACAAAACAACAACAAAAAATTTTGAATGATACCACTTCCTCAGACGAGCTTTTAGGGATTATAGATAAAGACATCCATGAATAGATTTATGAAAAATAAATCCCATAGGACATGGGGAGATAAAAATGGAATTGATTTATAAGGGATGGTAAGAACCAAATGGTTTTTATATGTGTAATAGAGAGGATATGTGGTACCCTTTTATAAGTGAGTGGGTGTGTAGTTTTTTAAATTACCCAAGAATATTCAATAATAGTAAGTCAATTTCAAACTAGGTTCATAAAAAGTTGATGAATAATATTTTCTATTGGTGACACATTTGTTCAAAACATCAAAAATTATTATTAAATCATGTTTTAAACATGTTAATCAATTTCAATAGACATTTACCGACCTTTACCATATTTATTTTTTCTACATAATCTATTTAATTTTCACTACATATATAATTCATTTGCTCATTAAATTAACTTCAAATTATTAAATAATATTAAATAAAATGATATAATAATTATAATCCATTTAATAAACTCCATGTCTCTATTGTGGAGTAATTTAATTTTATATTAAATTTGAAAACCATGTTAAAGAACAACTTTTAATGAAAAACATATTGTCCATAAATATGTGATATCATATTAACACTATTTCTACAAACAATCATAATAATAATTTACATTTATATAAATAGATTTATAATATAATAATTTCAATTAAATAATTCCCCATTACAGTTTATTTTAATTTATTAAAATGGATAATAATTAGTCAAATAAAAATAGTCTTATGAAAACCACATTAGTAATCTTGAAAATAGACTTATACCACAATCATGAAAACTATTTATTAAAATGAAAATGATTATGTTTTTAAAAATAAAAAAGTATATATGTATTATTTATACAAAATATAAAATATAATTGAACATTTACATTCAATAATGTAATTAAATGACAGTATTTGAAAAAACTGTAATTTTTTATATTTAATGAAAAACCAACCATTTTAGAAAATTACAAAATTTTACCACATGTTAATTTTTATATAATAATTAAAAATGGGTTTAATATATTTAAATATTTTTTCTAAATGTTTTTAAATATTATAAATAATATTTTCCCAACAAACCATTTTACAATAAAACATATATATTTTGCTCAATAAATTTAATGTATTTAAAAAAAAAATTAAATTTATAAAAAAATTATTAATAAATTTATAATATGTATTAGGCTTAAATATATTCTATTAATTAATTAATACATCTTATAATAATTAATTTAAGGGATATGTTTTTAATTTTATATTTAAAAAATAATAATTCAATTATTCTCAGTGTTTCATATCATATACACCATCGAAAAATGTTTTTCATTCAAATCGTTTTATATTATAATTTTTTGTTCATATAATCTGAATAATTTTGTATAAAAAGTTCCCATTTATATGTGATGGGTTGGAGAAATATTGAATTTATTAAAATATTCCAATTATTTAAGGTCACATCTAATAGAATTTTATTTAAAATGGATATGGATTCAAAATTATGATAATATTTGGTTCAAATGTATTAAAAATAAAAAAATATGATTTTTGTAGGTGGAAAAAATTCAATTTTTCATGGTTGAATCCCCTGATCAAAATGATTAAATTGTTAATTTGGAAACTAAATATTACAATTTTTACTATATAATGTGAATTCATAGTATGTTAACCATAATAAATTATATTAAATATGATTATTATAAATATATAATTAAATTTATTAAATTAAAATTATATAATAGTAAGAGATTAGTTTTATTTAATCATTCAATCTGTAAACAAAACACATTATTAAAATATTATATTTATGAGTAAAACGAAATTTACTTCCTTTATTTTCATTCTAGAAATAGTAAAGAAATGTTAAAATATTATCCATACTGAATAGTATATATATTTAATAAAAATCACTTATAAATATATATTCCAATTATATATTACTAATAAAATTCCTTGTATTTTTATAAATAGTTTTATAGAAAATCGTGGTTTTATGCTCGAATATTAATTTATTCATAAATAAACTATAATGATGATTCCAATGTAGATAATTATAATATTAAAATTTATAGGACTTTTAGGTTAATATAATATCAAATTTGAGACATATTATTACATTTATATGAATATAATTTAAAATTTTTATATGAAATTTTTTATTTTTCACAATACGTTGAATATAATTTTTTTTTGAAAATATTTACAAATTTAACCTATTATAAAATTTTCAAGATGAATTAAATATTGATATTAATTTCATAATATAAAATTTAAATGAACGGGTAGAAAAAATAATAATTTTTTCCTCATTAAAAGTGATAAACCTCATTTATAACAAATCGATATTTTTAAAATGTAAATTAACGTTAATTACTATTCTGTATTTATTTATTCTGGAATATTATATAAATTTTCATTTTTATAATCCCATAATAATAATTTTCATTTAACTTCTATAACCTAGGAGCCACTGGATAGGTGCTCCAAGCATAGTTGGCCATATGACCTCAAGCACATCTTCATGAATGCCAGAGACTACCGATTTACTGTGATAGACTTTAAATGTTTTTGTAGGGAATATTGTGCCCTCATAAGTAATATGTGATACATTGAAGAAGAAAAGAAATTTATGAAATGTATAAAATGAATATAAATAAAAAACTATTAGAGAAGAAATTAAGAAATCCAGATTGAATAAATGAAAAGTATTGAAGCAGATAAACCAAACTATATACACAATGATTTTATCGTATGATGTATGTACTAAAATAACATTATAGAAATCATTAATAAAAAAAATTATATCAAGCTGTAATAAAAATAAATCAAATTTAAACCAATGAATATCGAGAAAAGTCTCATTTTTTCCCCAATCCATATCCTAATAAGCTAGCAATACTCAAGCATCAGAAGAATAATGCTTCCCTTTATCCGTACCTACAAACATAAAGTCTACTTAGGTACCAAAACGCACTCAAGAAAGGTGTGAGACATAATCTCAGTAGCCCACCACCCACGGTGTATATAAATTTCCATTTTGGGATTTAAACAAATGTAGTGTACATATATAGGATTAATTAATATAATTAAATAAAAATAATAAAATAATGATAACTTGAATCGGGTTTTAAATGACACCCCTCTATACCTCATGCATCGGCCTAATCCATGAATCTGAATAATGTACCTATAATATAATGTATCAATATATATATATATATATATATATAATGTCTAAAAAATAGAAATAAGGATAAAATGGAACATACCCCAAAACATAAGCTTTTTCTTGGGTCTAATTTATATATCAATAATGTGTGCGTGATGTAAAAATAAATTTATCTCAATTTTAAAGTAACCCAAAGATATATAAAATATAACCTTATGTGAATTTTATTTATTATCATATTAATGTTTAGAGTTGGAGATTGAGTCTTTCCCAAATATATCACTACAATACATCCTTCAATTTATTTATCCACTATGCCTATCTAAATCAATCTTCTGAAAGACCAAGAATCAATAGAGGCACGATTTCATAATGATTCAATCTTGATAATCACACATAAGGGGCCGAGTATCACCCATGGATTGGCATAGCGACATTTCCAATGGGTCCATACTTGATTGTCGCTTAGGGAACCCGTATCACTAATGAGTAAATAAAAAAACCCAGGGAAACCCTCATCTGAAAAATCCTAAGACATCACCTCCCAAATGCGTAGAGTAGTAAAAAATTTGTAATGGTCTTTTCATGTCTAGGTACTTAATATGGAACCCATGTTCTCTCTCCCATCTATAAATTTAATTATATTTCAAAGAATAAGATATCACAGTGTACGAATTTATAATCGGAAAAAATAAATTATAAACTACTACAATCCACATACATCCTGATTATTCATGCCCAACAATTACCGAAAAAAATAAGTAGCAGAAGAAATATATAAACTCTAATACATTCCTAAAGAAACCAACTCATAAAATTTTTGGTTGTAAGTGATGCAGCTTTATAATAGGAGTTATATTTCAAAACATGATACTAATCTTGTAGAATATAAATAAACCAATTAATTTAATATCATATTCCATGGAATATCAAAGAAAAAATACTTTATAAATGTGTGTAGAATAAAAATGAAAAACTTTCTTTTTTAATTTCATGTCATGGTAATATTTGTACCAAGGAATTATCAGGCATAATAAAACCAATAAAACCACAAATTTCATGGTTCACATTGATCCTAAATAAATAATTTTTTTAAAACATAAAAAAAGAGGGGTGCACAAACACATGAATTTAATAAAACTAATTTTTTGGGGATAATAGAATTTAGGCCAATTATGCCGACACACCCTAAGGGGTATCCAATGATGTTTAAACAATTTAGAAAATTTGGTTCACATCAAACATGGTCACAATAATTATGAAAAGTGGTCTAATTCAATTAGATTGAGTAAAATTAAGTATTTCTGGTAAGCACCAATGAGAGGCACAAATGTGTGATGTAAAAGATGCAAAGAAATGATATTAAAGAGAGTAGTAACCATACAACATAATAATAGTAGAGTCCACACTCAACAGAGACTTCTGATTTGTCCTAAAAAAGATTAAATCAGATGATTTTAGAATAACCCCTATTTTGGTAAAAAAATATTTGCGGTATATTCCATGAAAGAGAGTGGATGAAATCCTTGGTGAAAAAGGTTATCCTTAATGAGAAGATAAAAATGAATCAAATGAAGTTTTAATTGGATAAGGGGTGGAGGTGCAATGATCGTTTTGTAGAAGGGGAGGGAGGCACCCCCACCTACCAGTTGGTGAGACTCACCACGAGGAGAGGGAGGAGAGGAAGGGAAAAAAAAATATTGAAAGAGAAAAGGAGAGAGAAAAATATGAAAAGGAAAAATAATGAAAAAGATGAAACAAATCAAATAACATAATATAAAATAATAAAAATAATAATGGTGGAGAAAGAAAAATTAGTAATAAATTATGTTAATCCATTTTAATGATTTCCACTCATCAGCAATATCATTTATTTAATTATTTATTTATAACCCTGTTTCATATCTTAATAATTTATAATATTAGTTTTTATTCAATTTTGTCCCTTTTTAATTAATTTGAACCTGAATTTTTGATTAAAGATGATGTATTATTTTACAAAAAACCCTTGAAAATATTTAAATGATTTTAATAGCTGCATAGGACCTATAAAAGGTTGAGTAGGCATACAACCTAGGTTTCATAATGGATTTGGACTAAAAATTTAATTGGTATGTACCTTGATTATAGCTAGGATGGTAAAACCACCCCTCATAAAGACTACTCATCCCTATGTTTTCCTTCTGAGGGTAGTAAAACATCATCATAGAAATGTTCTAGAAAATGCTCATGTACATTAATCTCCCTCATCGCGGACTCGTCCATTTCACTTCCATGATTCCATAGCACTAGTATCAATGGAACTGACCTCTCTTAGAATAATGTTTTTCTACAATAGACAATACAGATTAGACACTCCAGAAAGGATGAATTTTCAATGAGCTCGATTTTACCATAATGAAACAAATGATATGTGTCTTGATGAATCTATAGATATTAAGATACATGGAAGAATTTCTTCATGGAACTATAAATCTTAGGTAATAACAATCAATAGGATATCAGCTCAACTATTTACACTATCTTGATGGACCGACATATCTCGGTGATATATTCTGATATCTCATGATCCTCTTCTATCCCAACCTTGAAAAAACATGAAGAAAGAATCAATGTCTCAAACCAAACTCCAGAGGTCTATAATGATGATTATTATAAGATTTATATCAGTACTGAGCATTATTCATATGCATATGAATATAATGAATAATCATATATGTATTCTAAATTACATGAAGACCCAATAGAGCTACCACACATGATTTGATACAACATAATGGTGAACCACGTATTCTACCATAGAGGGCCTCTTATAGAACCATTTGAATTCTTTCATGAAGTATGTCATTATAGGTAAAAATAATAAGAGGAATATTTTTCTCCCATGAACCTCAAAAATGTAGGATAAAGGCCCATAGCATATCCAATTTCACTCATATGGTCTACTCGGACTGCCCATCGGCCTGAGGGTGATATGAAGTACTGAAGAGTACCTATGAACCCGTCCCTTTTTTCATCCCTTTAGAGAAAAATTATTTATATCATATTTCATTGTCTCATACAATACAATGATTTATAATATGATGTCGCACTATATCCTAGATATACGGCCCTCCCAACTCACCAATAGAGAAGGTCCCTCGTATTGGTAGGAAGTGCGCGACTTGGTCAATCTATTTCCGATCACCAATACTCCCACACTACCTCGAGGATATCTTGGTAATAATATAATAAAATTCATTGTGATTTAATTCCATTTCAAAATAGGAATAGATAGAGGATATATAATTATAGTAGGTCATAGGTGCTCTACCTTCATCTGTTAATAAGTGGAGCACCGAGTGATTAAACACTTTATCTTCTTCTTTAAACTTGGACACCAGTAATGATGAAACATCTATCTATACAACATGGTATGTTATGGTTGATCATCCCAAATAGAGGCATGATATTCCTTAATCAATTCTTCCCATATGTATTAAGGTACCCATACCTAGCCATGGTAATTTAATGTTTCACTACCATAAATTACTCAACCAGGAAGTAGGTTCTCTCCTGTTATTATCTTCATAAACAATCCCATCTATATTAGATAACTATCAAATAATAAGTAATTACAAAAGAGAGGATGTTATTGAAAGAGCTGATAAATTGGTTTTTCACATATTCTCTAGTCCTCAGGTTCATCTCAGAAAACAAAGTCATCATATTCCACCCACTACTAGATGCATCGATGTCTTGTGCCTCCATTTTTTTGGCTCCAAGGGTCAGCCATAAAATTTTTCTTAACAAGTGTATAATAAAGCTAAAAATAATATGATTATAGTTATTAGACCAACCTGTGTTGCCTTAAAATCATGTCTCACTGTGTAGAGAGATATTTCAAGATTTTATAAATAGCGTAAAAAATTAACCTCTCACCCAAAATGTAGTGTCTCGGGCATTATAAAGAATGAACCACCACTACTACCTCATGGTCATGAAATGGATAGTTCCACTAATGAGGTCTCATTTTGTGGGAACCACATGACATGACTCGATCACCCTTCTAAAAAACATAATTCATAATGATTCCTGAAGCACCACATGAAATAGTATAGCTTCTTCATAGGTCAGGTAGAATCAGGATCAGATCTGAGGTTATTCTTATATTTAAACCCATAAATTATTTTTCAAATTCATAGAACTGAATAATTGAACACCCTTATTAGTTAGTGTTTTAATATGTGTTTCTTACAGGGATAAGTCCTTGATGAAATTTTGGTAATAGCCATTAGTCCCCATGAAATGGAATATGTTGAAATAATTCTTTGGCTACTCCCACAAAACTATGATGCTAATTTTTTTTGTCAAATGATATGCCTGCCACAAATATTATATGACCCGATAAGTGAATCTTATAAATCCATAAGTTTCATAAGGTGATCTTTTCCTATACATTTTTCTCTATTAGTATAGTCATCATGTTCTCTTGATGTGTTGCATGGTCATAAATAGATCATGAACACTCCACGAATTGGTCATCAAAACCCACCACAAATGAATCATGGTATTGGTGAAAAACTCGATTCATTAGATTCATTATTGTTTTAAACACATTTTTAGGCCAAATGACATCATTAGATACTTTTACAATCCGTACCTACTTCAAAACCATGTACGTTGTATGTAAGATGGTTACACATGCACATAATGATATCCCAACATTAGATCAATCTTTTAGAAACAATTTCTCCTCATAACTAGTCAATGAGTTCATTTATATGAGGCAACATATATTTTTTCTTACCATAAGTTGGTTGGATCTATGATAATCTAAGAACAATATGAAGATACCATTGGACTTCTTGGAGAAAAGAATTGGTTATCCCCATGGGGATTATCTAGGTCAATAAAATACCTTATCTTTGATGTATTTACGTTGATTTTTGAGTTCTGGTAGCTTTGTAGGTTGCATCGTATAAGTAGTAATAAACACTACGGTCACACATGGGACATGATCGAAAGTGAACTGCACATATCATAAGGAGGGTTAATCTAGATACTTCATTTGGGAATACATCCCTGAAATGATCTACAATGGGAGGGAATTCAACTAGGTTTGTTCCCTGATCACTCATGAAGAGACTTTCAAACTGAGCTATCACTCTTCCAAGTCCAGAATGTATAAATCTTTCTAGATCTACAATGAAATCATATTCACCTTTGTGTAGATATTTGTATCCATCAGGGGATGTGAGGGACATATGATGGTAATAGTAATACATATTGACATGATAAAGAGTGAGGCAGTTCATATCAAAAATGATGTTGATTCCGGACATATCAGGGGTGAATAAATTCTAACAGAAATGGTACCCACCTATATCAAGTGGCACTATTAGAACTAGAATATACCCTCTATCCTAAAACCTAGAGGATTGTCGAGAGACATGACATTGTAATGGTTCTCAGTTATAAAACCAAGTATTTCAACAACCACACTACAAAAAATGGAGTGTGATGCACTATTAAAGAATGAAGAAACCAATGTAGAGTCTAAAATAATAGCACCTCAAAACCTAGATTTTCCTTCAATATTCTCCACTATTTATAGTTACATTGTATATATAAGACCGAAACCACGAACATGAGTTTCTTCCTGACAATCATGAGCTGGTCCACACTGATGACAATGATTTTATAAAACCTAATTTCCCCAACCATGACATCCAGTATTTCCTCAACCTACATGGATTGTGGAAAATTAACTTCTCACCTATTGTGGATTCATAGATCATATATCTGATAGATGTGATATTAATGATCCTTTTCCACTAGATTTTGATGAGAAAGAATGAATGAAACATTAAAGGTGACCTATATTTCTCTAATCTTGGTACTCCATTGGGTTCATCATCCCCTAGGGATTCTTATGGTTTATATTTCCACAATTATGACATATGATAGTGTTGTCAGTAAGTGCCATTTGACTATTATTTTCTGAATATTTACCCTCGAAGTAGCACTTCCAACTACTTGAAGAACCATTACCATGTCTCATAACTGAATCACCTTGGCTCATAAGTATCTCTTCACTGAAATTTTATTTCTAATTTTGGGTTTGATTAATGATATCTATAAATTTTCTATGAAGAAATATGTTCAGTATCATGTGGTTAGAATAACATATCCCTTAAAAATGGTGTATCACATTTTTATGTGCGACAACAGTCACAGATGGAACCAAATATTAACTCTATGTTAAATTAGTATAATACACATACTCTATAATATATCCTTACTAATATGTAATAATTCTATGGAAAAATTATCTATCGGAGTCTATAGAATGGTGTGATCATAAAAAGATAATTGGAATTCAATTAAATACATGTCTCTGGTATTATCATCCTGAGAAATAACATCCCACCAATGCTTGGTGGAGTCATGAAGCATGTTGACCGATAAATTTTCCCTCTTCTCCAGAATAATCTCAAGATGGTAGAATATATATTTCACTGATTATTTCTATGAATCTACAGCCTAACGATCAGCACTCATCAATAAGGTCGGAGGGTGCTAATGTAGAAAGTCCCATGTAATCTATTCCATATATTGGTAAAGTCTATGAATATTATAAACTAACATTATAAACCTGAGGATATTATCCCCTAATTGAGAGTTAGGTCCCATCAAATGATTTTCATGAGGTGGTACTGCATGAGGAACTATAGGTGGTATTATATTTAACACAAGAGGAGGCACTACAAGAGTAACATCTAGTGGTTCGGGACCCACCACCACTGGAATGTGCTCATCACCACTCTTCTAAGGTACGACATGATGAAGCTGTAGTGGAATTAGTCTAATATCTCCAAACACATACCATTAGAAATAATTTCATAAAAAATTATGAAATCATGTAAATTTGATATAAAGAAGGTAGGTACATAAGCTTCCACTGAGCACCACACAATAGAGAGCCATCTCTATGAACTGACTCAAGATAAGGAAGAGAAAACATTTAAGGATCACTAAAATGAGGCATACCACCCATTTACAAAGTAAATTCAAGTTAAAATAAAAAAAATCAAAACATTATATTTAAGAAATAGGAACATCAATTTTTTAGAACAAGACATAACAAAACTCACATGAAAATAGGTAGAGGAATCAGGAAAGTATATATTACATGCCGATATTATATTAATTCTAATCCCTTTAGTGCCTAATATGATTCATGTAAATTAATTTCCCTCGTATCATCGGGGATCAATGGTAAAAAACATCATCTCGATAATACCAATATCAATAATTGTATAAAACTAGTGTGTTACAAAATGGTGAAATCATATCAACAATAATTTCCATAATAAATTCAAACCCAACAAATAATTTGGGTTTCCCCAGTGCATGGGTCATCTACAACCATTAATATGGAACATTACAAATTTATATGTCCCAGTCTCATCTCTAGACCAAATAATATGAAAATGAAACAAAATAACCATCTCAGATAACACATTTTAACATCCCCAAATCATGAGCCACTATAAGGGTGCTCCATGGTTGGCCATATGACCTCAAACACATCTCTTCAAATACTAGAGGCTTATGACTAGTAGTGAGGGACATATCAACATTTTCATGGGGGATTAAATACCCTCATAGGTAATGTGCAATATAAAGAGTAAATAATAAATTTATAACATGTTGTGGAACCATAAAAATAAAAAAACTACAACATAACCAATTATATAATCCTGGATAAATAAATGAAATGTGAGGAAGATGACAAATAAAACCTGATGTACAATGATTTAATGTTATGATGTCTATACCAAACATAATATAAGGAAACTATTAATACAATAATTCTATAAAAATTTAATAAAAATGAAATAAATTTCAACAACTGCATCTCAAGAAAAGACTCGTTCATCTATCCTCAATATCTATCATAAATCAAAGCAACACCCCAACATCATAAGCATCATTCTTACCATTATCCACACATGTGTGCATAAAGTATACATAGGTAAACAAAATGATGCTCAACTAGGGTGTTAGATATAATATTAGTAGGCCAGTAACCATGGTATCTAGACCATTCCATTTAATGGTGTAAATGAATACAGTGTACCTAAAAATAATAAATTCAATCAATTAAATAAAAAAATCAAATAAGTATAACTTGGTCTCAATTCTCAACGGAAACTATCTATACCACCTTCATTGGACAAAGTCAAGAATATAATCAATGTTAATATAAAATTAAGGAGGTAAATATATATATAAGCTATAAAAAATAAGGGAATCAAAAAAGGAACATACACGAAATATTAAGTTTTAGTTTGGTTTTAATTAATGTTTCAAAAAGATGGAATCAATTAATGAATAATGTATCTCAATTCATAAGGAACAAAAAGATGTAAAAAACCTTCCAAACAATATAATAATTATTATATTAATTTTTAGAGTCTGATTTTGTTCCTTTACCAAAGGTATCACTATAGTACTTCCTAGAATTTATCAATTACCACCAGGCTTGTCCAAGGAAATCAATCGGATCACCATGTATTGTTTGAGTCATATTTCTATCATGATTTCACCATGAGTAATGCACATAAGGGGTTTAGTATTACCTGAGGCTTGGCGTAGAAACTTTTCCAATGGTTATATCCTCTGTTATCAATTAAGGATCCAATATACCTCTTGAGTATATAGAAATCCTAGAGAAACCCACAGATGGAAAAGCCTAAGACATCGTCTCCCCAATGCGTACTATGGAAACCAATCCAGAACAAAGAATCCATGTATTTGTACTTAATAAGGAACCGATATTCTATCAAAAAACATTGAATTTAATTAGATTTAAATGAAGAAAATATCACATAGAACAGATTTCTAATTGCAACAAAGCCATTTTATGCTACTAAAATCCAGTTACATGTTGATTATTCAAGCCCAATAGTCATAGCCAAATATAAAGATGAAAATAAATATATCCAAAACCAAATATGGATTTGGATGAAATAAGTGATCCTCCATTATATGAGTTTTATTTAAAAACATGACATTAATTTGGTAGAAAATATATTAACTGATTAATTTATTATCACAGTCAAATTTTTATCAATAGAAACCACATTATGACCAGAAGAATAAAAAATGCATTTTTTCTATTATAATTTCATAGCATGGTATGAAATATAACAATGAATAATTATGAATAAATAAATTTATAAAACCAAAAAAATTTAGGTTCACGTTTATCCTATATTATTTATTATATTCAAATCTCAACCAATGAGGTTCGTAGAAACACATGCATTTAAAAAATTAATTATTTAGGGCTAACAGAATTTCGACCTATTTTAGTTGCGCACCCAAAGAGGTATCCAATGATGTTTAAATAGATTAAACTACATTGTTTACCTCAAAAAGGTCACAATAATCAAGAAATGTTGTTTAATTATACTTGACTGAGTAAAATTGACTGTAATCGGTAGGCACTGTTTAGAAGCTCCAACATTCAATGTAAAAGATGCAATGAAATAATGTAAAAGAGAGTCGACACCCAACCTCGTAATCGTAGTGGGTCTTATGATCATGGGAAACCATGTATTTTACCTAAAATGGTTGAAATCATATGATTTTACAAAACCCCAAATTTCATGTAAAACCCATCAGTGGAAGATTACATAATAGGGAGTGGATGGAATCATACATTTTGTAGTGCATGAGTTCATCCGTACTGATATATTCACAAAAAATCAAATGAATCTTGAAACTGAGAAGGGTCGGAGGGGTTGCGAGCTTCTGAAGGAGGAGGTAGAGGAGGTACACCACCTAATAGAGGGTCGCGACACACCAAGAGTATAGGGTGGACATGAAGAGAGAAAAAAAAAGAAAATAAATAAAAAAATAGAGAATAAAAAAATGAAATAGAAAAATAAAGGAAACAAGGAAAATAAATAATAATAATAATAAAAATGGGGAAATCAAAATAGTTACGTAAATTGGTTAACCCATTATAATTATTTCAATTCATCTCTAACCAATTATATTTTATTATTTATATTTATCACTTTGTCATTTAAAATTAATTCATTAAAATAATTTTTATTGATTTTTAATCACTTTTAAATTATATTTAAATTGAGCACTTCCCTATGGAGTGATGTAATATATTACATAAAACACATACAATTATTTAAATAATTTTTAGAGCATCTTGTGACCTGCAACTGGGTGCGTAGGCACATTCCTATGGTCACTTTATGGATTTGGATTAAAATTTTAAATGGATTGTACCCTGATTAAATTTGGTATGTTACATTTCATAAATTGGTTATATATAACTCATAAATTAAAATTTCACATTTAGTTTATAATTCATTACTATATCACTGTTTATATAGAAAATGGTCTATTTGAGGGGAAATATATTGAATAATTCTAGTCTTCTGCCTATAAAATATATATGTTTAATTGAATTAGACCACATAATATTTACTTTGAACATACTAATTCATAATTATGATCCAATTATAAGAGGATTAGATGGAGATCATGTATAGTGGCTTCTATTATCCTCACGTATTGAGGTTTAAATTTAATGAATAAATGAGGGAGGATAAAATTTAATATTTATCTACATTTTCTATTATTGTAAACTATTTTGGAATAAATTATAATATTGAAGTTTAAATTTCTTTCCGCTTTATGACAAATGGGCTATCCACAGGAGACATTAAAATATTGTGCTCTATATAGTTTTATTAATAATTTCTCTAGTTAATCAAAATGGATCATTAAATATTTTCCCTTGGATCATACATGTAGATTAGGGTTGGTTAGTAATAATATATTTAATTACTATATTCATGTTACAATTCCAAATAATTCCCCATTATAAATTATTAAATGGAAAATAAATTTTAAAAGGAATATAATTTTAATTTTTGAAATGTTCTTTTGTTAAATCTAGGTATATATATTTCTTTCCTCTCCCCTTAGGTTTTTTTGTAGATGTATTGGTATTCATGATTCATGAATGGATATAAAAGTTTTATAGTATTTGAGAATCAACAACACCATTTTGGTTTTCATATTTCTTTTTAGGATTGGACTCAACACTATCCTAAAATTTCCTATGCATGATTAATTTTCTAATAGAAGTATCTACACCTGTTGGTGCCAACACATATGGTTTCATTTAAGTATATCCTCCCAATATATTTTGGTGAATCGTTCAATGTGATTTTAATTATATATATCGAATATTCTTGGATAAAAAATCACCATAACGTTCACTAGTTTAGCTATCATAATAGTATTATAGTTATCCCCCACCTAAACATTCATAGGGTCCCTAGATATTAGTGAAGTTATAATGTGTCCACCCTAATGGAATAAATGTGTTTTATAATATAAATAGTTCCTTAATAATAAAAGAATTTTTTATGTGGTTGTTAAAATTAATTGAATCAAATTGAGTTTCTTATAGGGTGTGACTCACATCATAACTTTGAAAATATTCTTGTGTATTATTTTACATTGGTATGGTAACCTAAAGATTATTTTTAGGCCCATAAAGGTTATAATAATTTTGATCATTGAACATATCTGAATCTCATGGTGGTTTAATGTTTCCTACAACAATATAGGGGCTATACTACATTCATATTGACACTAAAATTGAGGTTGAATGGTAATTGATTTTCAACTTTCACTTAGCTAGGTTCCCTCAACAGGAATAATCATCATCAGCAATGAGAACAAATATATTGAGTATCAAGGATCTTATAAATTTAGTTGAACTATTTTCAATAAAAATACATTCCATACTAAATACGAAATAATTATCTCATTTAATTTCTATGGTGATATTTCCCTCTATAGTATTGAGGACCACCTCCTCTTAAATTATGGTATCATCATTCACATCACTCCAATCCTAAAATAATTATTCTCTAGGTTTCCATTAATATATAAATTATAATGGTGATACTAAATTAGATTGTAACATTCCAAATAATATTTGGATTTTGTTATTTCCAATTTATCATAAGAATTCGGATCAAAACATAGGCATTAGCATTAATAACATTATATAGATTTGAATTTCAATCCATATATTAAATTGTTATGAATCCATTTTGTAGGGGATAAATTTGGATTCTCCATAGATTTTTTTAATGACATCGAAGGGGAATACAACTTGATATTATCCCTTAACCATTTATTTATATTCCACTCACTAAATCCCCTGGTTTATGTGCTCAATATTGATAGCTCGTGTAATTTCAATAATTTCTTCTACTGTGGTTATAAAACATTTAGTAATTATGAATATAAAAATGTTAATTATTTTTTAAATTACCTCATATTTAGTGGATAATGGAGCCACATGACATTCCCAGATTACTATCCAAGGAAAAAGGGTTCTAAAACCGTCAAGGCAGAAGATTACAATTGAATTATCCACATCAATTATGTTACACATAATTTCATCACATCTAATGAGAAATGTGGGATTTGTATGTTAACTGGGTTGGCAGTGATACAATTGATACATGTTCCTAAGAAAAAATATTGCTTGGGATATAATACCGACAAACCTTTTGTTGTTGAATGTGAAACAAGATTCTATAAATCATCCATAGAGGTATCCCTAACATCCCCTTAATAAACCATCACCATCATCATCAATAAACATAATTATATTTATAATAATAAAATTTATATTAATAGTAATAAAAATGAATCTAATATTAATTCTAGTTGAAATTTATTAAATGTGTAAAGAAAACAAAAATATATTTGTTTGAAAAAACATATATCCATTAGAAGTGTATCAAGTAAAATAATGTATCATCATTTCTATGAAATATCGTAAAAATCAAAATTATATTCATTACACCTAAATTAAAAGTAAATAATTCTAATTGGTTTTTAATATATTTAAATAAATTATCTCTAACCATCTAGAAAAATAAAAATTTAACTAGGGAGTATTTTGTATCCTTATATTGGTCTTCTATTCATCTCTACATAAAGATTACATATTCTGAAATGAGAAATATAAGTAAATTAAAAAATTTATTCACTTATACAATTGTAAATTGAAAATTTAAATCATAAAATTTTAACTGAAATTGGATTTCTATTATAAAAAAGATTTTTTAAATCATAACATATAGGAATGAAAACATATTTTATTTTATAAAATTATAATCCAAAAAAGACATATAATACAAAAAAAAATCGATCTAAATTTTTTAAATATATAACAAATAGAAAATAAAAATAATTTATTATATAATTAGTTGTTACTAAAAAGTTGTATTAAGTGAATGATCAAATGAATTTAACAAAATATCTTAATTTTTTAATCTCATATTAAACAAATAAAATAATAATTATTTATTTTTTCATACAATATAACATTCTATTATTGATAAAATGATATCGAGTATATGTGTATAATTATAAGTTATAGTTTTCTACACTCCATGATTCTTTCATATAATTATTCACTAAAATCCGTATTCGTATCATTTAATTTTCTAGAATTAATTATAAAATAATGGATAAATATGATTATCAAAATTAGTGATATAATTATTCATTTACGAAATTAATTAAAATAATGTCATATATGTGACAGATAATTTCAATTTTTGAATGAAAAAATTAATGATGATGATAAATACTGTATTAATTAATGATGGAATCATATGAAAATGTTTTAGATTCTTCATGTTGATATGTAATATACATATAAAAATTGAATACATCATTAGATAATTTGGTAAAAATATATTTGTAATGTAATGTAAGTTTGAAAATTTATGATGGGGAAATTATAATTGTTTTTATGACATTACATGTGTTCATTACCTCACTATGTCTATGATCTAGAATTGTTATTGTGTAATTTCAATGATAATGGTGACGAAGTATTTACTACAATTACTATTAATCCACTTGACTCAAATAGAATCAAATGACAAAATCTGAGACTATACACACATTCAAAAACATTATTTGATTCTGTATATTGATTTTAAATAGATATATATTTTAATCATTATTAATAGACATTGTTCAAATTTTATTATTTTTAATCAATTTGGTTAAAATCTATTTCTCTTACTATCATGGGAACAAAAAAGATAAAATTACTATTTTTATATATTATTCATTATTAGTATAACTAATTTATTGGTAGAATAGATATTCAGTGAATGATTAAGCATGTTATTAGGGGATTCATATATTACTTTTGAATTATAAGTATAACTAATGATATGTATTAATATATCATCATTGAATGAAGTATATATAGTAAATTATTAAATGGTGATACATTTATGGGATATATATGCATATTGTTATTGTTTCTACGATGTGATTTCCATTTTCCATCTTCCATACACATATGGGGTGGATGAGATCCATCATCGATGATTTTGTGGGAATCAATATCTAAAATTTTAAATATATGGTCATCCCTTTGATAAGATGGAAAGAAGATTTATTTATGAAAACCAGGTGGATCTATATAATGAAATATAATACAAGTGTCCATTCCAATTATTTGGTTTATATAACAAATCATCGATATATATATATTCTATAGAAAATGAGATGATATTAAACAAGTCTATAGTAATGTAATGATGTATTTCATTATTACATTTAATCATAAAATTACTACTTTAAATGAATATGTAAATTATTATTAGTTATATGTCAAAAATTTGTTCTTTGATATTTAAGAGACAATTTAATTGTATCCATGGGAATATTAATTAATTTTTTTAAACTATAATATGTATTATTATTCACCCATGTATTTTCACATGAAATAAATTTTTTTTGGACTATATAGACTTTCAGGATGGAAATAACGGTACTTGGTAGAATCAATAAATTATTGGTGATGGGATTACAATTGATTCATTAAAAAATAATTGTGTTTTAGTTAATTTTATTTATAAATTTAATTAGGATGATACATACATTCAGGATATTATTATGGTTATCTAATGTATTTGATTATTATAATTCCATACATCATAATGATGGGAACATTATAATATATATATATATATATATTCATATGATGGTTCTTTTGGATTTAGAATTTATGGTAATTTATTTCATTCAACAGATATATATATATATATATATTGATTCATTGGTATTAGTTGTATGCCATTGACCAAGTGATGGATGATTTATGGATCTTAATTTTTTATATGACTTGAATAATATAACGAAACAATATAAATGAGGTTATGTAACCCTTGTGATCATTGAAATGTTCAAATCTTATTTTTTTAACGAGTTTAATTTTCAATAGGATTTTATTATAAATTATTCCTCATATTTCCTTGATCATTATATGGAATAAATTTTATATTACTACATAGTTGAACAATAAGTTCCTTTAATAAATATCAATCAAATTAATAGATATGATGTTATTTTAATAATGTATTTGTAAATTTATTTTAAAAATTGGGAATGTCCCAATATGAATGATTATATCATGTTCTAAAATTATTCGTTAAAGGGATACCGTATAGTTGTAACCCCCTTGAATTTCACATTACAGTGTAGCTCTCAAAAAGGATTTTCAACCCTCTATGTAAGAATAACATTCTCTATAATGAGTACTAATTCAATCCAATATTAAATTTTCATATGAATTTGAACCTAATAATAATATATTTTAGGAGTTATATGTGATTCAATATGATGAAAACAAATACACATATATCTACATGATTAAAAATATATATATTCATGTTGATTTCATCGTAAAATATAAATTAAATGTTTGTGACAATGTCATTAAGTTATATTCTAGGATAAATCTTCTCTCAAATATACTTCATTAATGAGAAAATAGAACATATATTATTACTCTTATTTATAAATATACTGTAATATGGATCGACATTGATCAAATTGAAATAAAAATTTGTTTTTTTGGTAGTGTAAGATCCTAAAAATCTAATGAGGTATGCTACCAGAAAATTTTGGATTAACTCTTTATTTTCTAGTTAATGTAATGATTTTTGTGTATATGGGGAGGATCAACGGTGTTACTAGGACATAGGTCACATAATGTTATGAATAGTGGTTATTTTAGGTAGGAAACATGGTTTGTGAATTCTTAGTATAAACTGTACGACATAACCTTGCAGTATATAGTGGTGTGAGGTTCAAAATCCATGAAATTTTGATCCTGAAAACTATACAAACATGGACATAGAAATTTCACATAGCCACTCCACGATTTTTGAAACATTTCATGCTCTCTAAGAGACTGTTCAACTTCACCGCCTCTTGTATAGATTGTGGCGCATGGTAGGTGCATAGTTTTCCCATCCATGCTACAAAATCATGCTCTTTATTAGAAAACAACAATATCTAGTTTTGACCCCTCGATATTTGAGTGTTATAGCTTGAATTTAACCCCCATTATTCTTTGGGAAACCTAGGTGATGACCAATCACATCCCAATCATGAAAGAGACATTTTTCCATTCATTCATGGAAATTTGGAGTGTTTTTTGATTCAAATCAATGATTTTATGGATTCTAAGTCCTATTACATATATATTCTAGAAAAGTCCATCTGTTGTTTTTCATCTCCATATGAAGCCCTAAAAGTTTATTTATTCAATAGATTCGATGTTTGAACATTGAAGAGAATATGGATTCTAATCTTGTTCTAATGGTGAGTGATAATTTCATTACAAATATGAGTTGGGTACTATATAAGTAATATTTAATAGTATTATTTTTGTTTATGTGTATATGGTTGTGATATTGGTACCATTATATTGTATTTCTATTTCCCATTTCTAGAAATGATATATTTGGTAACTAAATATTATGTTGAACACCACTTCATCAACATTAAATCTAATGAGGTTAAATACACTAGGACTATAGACTCTTATGGGGTGGTCTATTCCCATTAAACATGGGGGGATGAGATTTAGAAAGATATACTGGGTAGTTTATGATATTAATCAAATTGTAAATGTGAGTAAATCATTAAAATACCATGAATTAGTTATTATCTTAAACTCAAGATTTAAATAATTGATCTTTCTTAATGGATGAATGTTATAATTTGTTAGTGGGGATTGAAATCATGGTTCAATGGATTGAAATGGGTGATTAATGACCATGTTTTGTTGAAATGGTGAAATTGAAATGATATGAGAATTGTAAAAATAATGAATAATATGAACCATGGAGTTTTGATTCAATGTAAATGTGGAACTATCGATTGTGATTAATAAGGGATCATTGAAGATGAAAAAATTTATTTTGATAAATGGTTGTTTGAGGTTGGAGTGATGGTTCTCTCCAATGGGAGGGTTAGACTGATGATCTTGGATACGGTAAGGACCCAGCCCTAGTTTCTCAGAGTCAGTGCCTTATTTGATTAAGTTGGAATACATACAAGGAAAAAGAATCCTGAAGGACCGAGTAGTTTAGTATTATTGGAAAAAAGATAAATACATAAATTCCAATTTTCATATGGAAAGGAAAAAAACACTAAATTACTCCACTAGCAACATCATGTCTCCTAGATTATGCTTGCTTGTCATTCATAATTTACTTCTTCATATCCTGAGAAAAATGAAACATAAGAATGGTTGAGCTCAAACTCATAGTAAGAGTAAGCAATACAACAAGAGATAATATAAACATTAGACATGCTGACTTATTGAAAACACATACCTTTAATAATAAACTTAAACATATTATGGAAGGAATATGATCTGAGTAAATATTAACATAATAAATCTTAATAAATGGTATTATACTAGTTGAATACCAACATGAAATTTCTATTACTAGCTTCATAATGGTGGAAGTTCATATGCCGGACATTCTGAATCATTTTTCCATGGCCTCGGCCAAGACATCTAGTGACTAAGGCCTCAGCCAAAATCCATATCACATTGGGAAATGCCTCTGCCAATTCCACGTATATTTTTCTCTTGAGACCTACCGATGCATCGAGGTGATATAGAGAGCCCCACCCATCAAATAATAAGTCTAATGCATTCCTCGTATGAGTGGGGATAAACAGAAACAACATATACATTCATATTGAAACTATCATATGGAATTTAACCATCATTCCCCAATCATTAAAAAAACACTAACCATTCCGAGTAATATGGTGAACGGTTTTAGGATAATTCATCCACAATAGATATATTCATAAACCATTAAATCATATATGGTGTATGACTTCATAAATTATTAAACCCAATAATACCATGGAATCAACAAGAGTGTTGAATTAGATGAAAGCACTCTTATAAAATCATTAAGCAATTATGGAGATAAATACTAATTCATTTTGAAAAGAATAGTTCTTTTGGAAAAATCATTGTATAAAACCATAAGTGAAGTAAGATAGTATATTAATAATAAAATGTGTTTTTTTATAAATTTAATGGTTTACAAAAACAGATTATAGAGTGCCCTTTTAAATAGATATTGATTGGAGAAATTCTCTTGAATCGAGCTTGTATTTTGGAATCAATTTTGAATGTTCCTTTAAAACATGTAACCATACCTAAAATAAGGAGGCTTTCTAGTTTGTAAAAATATATATTATTCTCACAAAGAATATATGATGCGTACATAACAATAAATAATTATTTTATTGATGTAATTAAACAATGAAATTATCTAGAATGAAAATGGATGTTCGGGTGAAAAAACCCTTACCTTAACTCCAAATGTGTTCCGCTCATGTACTTATGTTCTTGGAATATGAAATTATAATTGTTAATAACATATTTCAGAACCTATTAGACATGTATTTCGTTTACCATAATTCTGGTTAGATCATTTATGTCTTTATTGATAAGTTATTGTATTGAATTTTGTCGTTCTTGAGTGTTCGTTTCCTTTATTTTCATATTCGGTTCACTTGTTTTTAAGTAATAAAGTTCATTTGGAATGGTTATAAATATCCAGGATTGGAATTTTAAATTATTGATGAAAATAAATAATTTATAATGGTCATTTATACCATTTGGTTACATGGAATGAGGATTAATCATTAGATGACAACCACTTCGATTATTCTGTGGTATTTGGAATATTATGAACTACTTTGGTAATATAACTTAATTATATGAACATATTATGGTTACTGAATATTAATTAGGTTATAAAAAATATATTATAGTCTGGTTTAACCTTCAATATGGTTTCATAACCAGAAATGAAGAATAAATTTAAGAACGAAACTTCATCGTCCATGAACGTTATAAATCAGAACCTCGTGGATGTTGATTTTGTTTATAAAAATACGAGGGAGGGAATAAGAATATTTATGATGGTTCATCCATTAACATGATTTAAATATAGTATATAGATGTTACTAGAGTTATCATGGTCATTTGGAAAGAGGAGGTGAGGAGAGGATAATAAAAGTAGATAAATTGAAATAAAACCTAATAAGAATGAAGGGTGCTTTACCTCTTGAAATAACTTCCTTTAGAAACTCCTTATAGAAACGGGTTTTGGTCTTTTGGAAAGACTACGAGCTTCCTGGTCGTGGGGAGTGACTAGGGAAGGGCAATTGGTCAGAACATTGAGGTGCTTCAAGGCTTAGTGTAGTGAAGTGAGGAGGGAGTGGTGAGGGGTTTTTATAGTGGATGAGAGGGGTATATTTTTAATATTTAATTCATTATTTTATTATTTATCTCAAGAAAACGAAATAGTGTTGTTTCATGTGACCAATAATAGTAAAAAGTTCATGTGAGTTCGAACCATGTGGACTTGAATCACTTGTGATGTCATTAATAGTGTATTTTACTGATAAATTGAATATACAGTATTTTATTGTATTTCACTATTCATAAAAAATTCAAGAATTTCAAAAAAATCCCAAAAATTCACTCCTACCATTTCTCAATGTGTATAATTTAAAAGTGAAATCCATTTTTCAAAAATAATTTTCTAAATATTATTAATTTAATTATTAAATAAGGTCATAGTTAATTCGAAAAATTACAATCTTGAAGTGCAGTAATTTTTATGTGACATTGAAAAATTAATTAAGATCCCATTATCATATTTCCTTAAGAAAATAAAATAATATCATTATTTACTATTCAATGGGAATATTACTATTCATATTACTATTCATAAGGGTATGATACTATTCAAAAAAAATCATGTTTGTTTTATCAGACTCCAAATGACTTACTGAACACAACTCTAGATGACAATTTTATGAAATTCGGAACATAGAAGAGACAAAGTTGTGTTTAATGGGTATATTATAAAATTTAATTCTCTATTTATTTTCAAAACCATGGGATGGTACATTCTCCCCTCCATAAAAAAATTTCGTCCTCGAAATTCATAGAATATTATCTAAAAAGATTCGGGTATGTCTTTTACATAAGATCCTCAGGCTCCAATCTTGCTTCCTCCATCATATGGTTCCTCCATAGACCCTTCACCAGACTAGTCATCCCATTTCTCAATACATGTTCTCTAGTATCAAGAATCTTGATAGGCTCTTCACAACAAGATAAATGGGGTTCAAGTTCCACTTATTCATAAGTGTGTACATGTGTTGGGTCTGGCATGTACTTTCTTAACATTAACATGTGGAACACATTGTGAACCTTGGAGAGACTTGGCGGCATTTCCAAATTGTATAATATGGCTCCAATTCGTTCCTGAATTTCAAAAGGTCTAATGTAACTGGGACTTAATTTTCCCTTCTAACCGAATTGTATAATACCCATCCATGGAGATACCTTTAAGAAAACATGATCAACTTCTTGAAATTCCAAATCCTTCCTTCGGTTATCAGCATAGATCTTTTTCCTACTTTGAGCTATTTTGATATGGTTCTAGATAATCTTAACCTTTTCCATTGTTTCTTCAACAAGTTTTGGGCCCACGAGCTTTCTTTCACCAAAATCATCTCAACAAGTTGGTGTACAAAATCGCCTCCGATATAATGCTTCATAGGGTGCCATCTGTATACTTGAATGGAAACTATTGTTGTAATAAAATTCTACGAGAGTTAAATACTGATCACAGTTGCCTTGAAAATCAAGTGAACAGGACCTCAACATGTCTTCCAATGTTTAAATAGTCCATTCTGATTTTCCATCTGTTTGTGGGTGGTAGGCAGTGCTCAAACAAAGATCATTATCTAGGGCCTTCTGAAGAGTTTTCCAGAATCTTGATGTAAAACGTGGATGACGATCTGAAACAATAGATAAGGGTACTCCATGAAGTCTCACAACTTCATTAATATATAGTCTTGCTATACGTTCAAGTGGTAGATTGTCTCTTATAACATGAAAATTTTCTGAATTTGTAAGACGATCGAAAATGACCCATATTGCATTGTTCCTTCTCGGAGTCTTTGTTAGTGCCATGACAATGTCTATCGTTATGTTATCCCATTTCCACTCAGGTATGAAAAGAGGTTGCAACACTTTTCTAGGTTGTTGCCTTCCAGCTTTCACTTGTTGACAAACCATACATAATGACACAAAATCAGCAATCTCCCTCTTCATGTTGTCCCACCAGAACTGTTCCTTCAAATATCTATGCATCTTAGTACTACCAGGGTGTATAGAGAAATTGGAACTGTGAGCATCATCCAACAATTCCCTTTTTAGATCAGGTATATCGAGAACACAAAGTCTCATCCCAAATTTCAAAATTCCATCTTTATATAAGAAGTCACTCAATCTCTCATCATTAACCGGTTTAATCTTCTTTTGAAACTCCTCATCATCAGCCTGAGAAATTTCTATCCTTTATAGTAAAGATAGTTTTGCAAACATTTGAAAAAGCATTGATGTTTCACCATCCATGGTTATCCCCATATCCATCTTTACTAGTACAAGGAGAATAGGATCCCATTCAACACTAATCTTGTTCAAAACTCCATAATCCTTTCTGCTCAAATCAACTGCCACCTTATTTTACTTCCCCAGGTGGTAGTGTATTGTGCAATAATAATCCTTGAGTAGTTCAATCCATCTCCTTTGCCTAATGTTGAGTTCTTTCTGTGAGAAAATATACATAAAACTCTTGTGATCAGTATAAATCTCACAGTATTTACCATAGAGATAATGTCTCCATATCTTCAAATCAATTATTATAGTGGCTAAATCAAGATCATGAGTAGTATAGTTTTTCTCCAGAATTTTTAGCTGTCGTGATGCATAACCAATAACCCTGTCATTTTGCAATAGGACACAACCAAGTGCTATCTCTGAAGCATCACTATAAATAACAAACCCTTCATTCTTCGATGGTATAGTCAATATAGGTGAATTGTCTAATCTTCTCTTCAATTATTTGAAACATTATTCACAATCATTTGTCCAAACAAATTTAACCCCTTTACGTTTGAGCTTTGTTAGAAGGTTAGCCAGTCAGTGAAAATTATGTATAAAATACCGATAATAGCCTGCTAAGACAGTAAAACTGTGTACCTCAGTTATGTTTTTTGTTGTGGGCCAATCATGGATTGCCTTTGTCTTTGCAGGATCAACTAGAATTCCATCCTTAGAAACAATATGGCCAAGAAATGAAATCCCCTGAATCTAGAATTCACACTTGATAAACATCCCATATAATTCATGTCTTCTAAGAGTCTTCAGGATAATGCGCATGTGATTTTAATGTTCTTCGCATATTTTAGAGTATTGCAAGATATCTTCAATAAATACCACTACAAAATCATCGATATATTCCTTGAAAACTCTATTCATTGGATCCATGAAGAAATAGGTTTCACTAGTCAATCCAAAAGGCATCACTGTAAACTCGTAATGCCCATACCTGGTTCAAAATACTATTTTCGGAATGTGTTCCTTCTTCACCCACAACTGATGATATCCATATCGAAGGACAATCATTGAAAAGTACTGAGATCCACACAGTTGGTAAAATAAATCATCAATGTGCATTAAGGGATACTTATTCTTTATTTTAATAGCAGTGATTTATTTGTAATCAATGAAAAGCCTTATGGATCCATCTTTCTTCTTCACAAAGAGGATAGGGACTCCCCATAGAGAAAAACTGGGTAGAATTAATCCATTTTCACTCAAATCCTGTAGTTTTTTCATTAGCTCCACTAATTTCACAGTGGTCATTCTATAAGGGGTCTTTGATATGGGCCTTGAACCAGGATTTAAATCAATGGAAAACTCAATTCCTTGTTCTGGAGGATGTCCAGGTAAATCTTCTAGAAACACATCAACATATTCTCTCACAATAGGTAAATACTCTATTTGATCATTCCTTTCCTCACCCATAGTTATTTCATTATCTTCCTCCCCAATAATTGAATTTAGTTGAGCTACTGGCGGTGGATCTAGATAAGAATCAGGTGGTGACTATTCTGCACTAATGATAAGGTGTTCTTTATCATCGTCATCAATAATCATAACCTCCTTCTTCTTACAATAATTTTTTGCTCCATGGCCCAAAAGACAATCCATACCAAGGATTATATCAAATTAAATCATGGGTATGATGATGATATCAGCAGATATATAACATTTGTATGCACTAATGGGAACTGATTCATTGAACTTTTTAGCAATGATACTTCCCTAAGTTGTTTTTACAGACAACTCCCTTGTTAAATCAAATTGGAAATATCTATTTTTATTAGCGAACTAGGAAGATATGAAACAATGCGATTATCCATAATCAAATAAAGAATTGGATAAACTTGAGGAAACAATTAAAGTACCTGCCACCACATCATTAGGAATGTCAACCTCTTGAGTTGTGATTGCATCAGCTTGTCCCTAATCTGTTTCCCTTTTCTATTGCATATTTCCTTGACATTTTGGAAAATCATTAGCATTGTGTCCCATCTCTCAACAACTATAGAATTGAACATCCTTGGATTCCTTCATCCTTTTTCAATCAATAGTAAGATGGCCTTTCTGACCACATTTGTAACATACTCTTTTTCCTTCTAAGCATGCACCAGGGTGTTTCCTTCCACAATTTTCACATGGTGGATATTTGACTCTTCCCTTCTTCCCCGTTTCCTTATTTCCTTTCCCAGGGTTTTTAGGAGCCCTCTTCTTTTCCTGTTTTCCTTTAAAGTCATAAGACTTAGAGAATTCTTTTTCTGTCTTGATGTAACATGAATCTATATCCTCATATGATGACAAACTTTGGGAGACCATTGCCCGCTTGAGGAATGGAATTAGGACATCAAAGAATCGATCAGTTTTTCTCGTTGGATTTCATATATAGTCCACAATATGTCTTTTTAACCTTGTGAATTTGGCTTCATACTTGGAAACATTTTCATCCTACTTCTTCCATAGATTCAATAATTATCTCTCCATATCATCTCAATATTCACGAAAGAAATTTTTTTCTAAGATGATTTACTTAAAATCCCTCCATTACATCTCTTCTATGTCTTCCTCCTCCTTTTTGTTTTGGATTAATGACCACCAATGATCTGTATCTCCCGATAGATTATATACTGCCATGAAAACCTTCTCTCATTCATTATATTCCAAAGCAAGAAATATCTTCTCAAGAGAACATATCCAATATTCTGCTACAAATGGGTTTGTAGTCCCATAAAATTATAGAGGTTGTTGTCGCATAAAGCGATCTAGCATGGATCCTCCACGTGGTGGATCCGGATTCTCCACACGGGTATGGTTATTATTAATAACCTGAGTAATTTGTCCCAGTATATTTATGAGTTTCTCGGCACCAGTCACAACACCAGAGCCAACATCATTTTCTTGCATCAGAGGAAAATCCCTACAGGGGATACATGCATTCGTGAAATTACCATTCCTTCCCCTAGGAACCATATATAGATAATGACATACACTATATTAGGTTATGAATCATAATGTATAATCTTAACATAAAAATACTCAGAAAATTTGAGATCCTATGCATAGCTAATTTGATATTAACAAAAATGGTTTCTTTGAGGAATATTTATATTAAACTCCTTCAGAATGTATTGTAATGAAAATTTGAATTATCATAAGCATATCCCCTAGGAGTATCGTAACCAATAGTGTATCAAGGCTCGTTGTCGTGCCCCAGTTCCCATTCGAGTGTAGCTCAAAGCAGTGTTTTTGGGATTTATCCCTATATACATCTGTGACAGAGCCACGATTACCTGCTCGTATCCAGACAGGGATGTATTTCTTGAATGGTCCACATAATCTATTCCCTACCAAAATACCCAGACAATCTTGTTTGTTTATCCTCAAAGAAAATCTTAGGGACTCTTCCCTAATTCTACTTTTTCATATTCTAGTTTCCAATTATTCTAGTAAACATCCATTGATACTAACAGTAAGGACCCAGTCCCAGTTTTCCAGATTTGTTGCCTTATTTGATTAATTTGGCACACATATAAGGAAAATTAATCCCAAAGGACCGAGTAGTTTAGGATTATTGGAAACAATTTACATACAGAAGTTCCAATATACATATGGAAAGGAAAAAAACAACACTAATTTATTCCATTAGCAACATCATGTCTTCTAGATTATGCTTGCATATCATTTATAATATACTTCTTCATATCCTGATAAAAATGAAACATAAGATAGGGTGAGCTCAAACACTCTGTAATAGTAAAAAATACAATGGAAGATAATATAAACATTAGACATGGTGAATTATTGACAACACAAGCCTTTAAAAATAAACCTAAACATATTATGGTAGGAATATGAGCTGAGTAAATATTAACATAATAAAACATAATCATGGGTATAATACAAGTCGAATACCACCAATAAAATTAAATTACTAACTTCATAATGGTGGAATTGCATATTCCGGTCATTCTGAATAATTTTTTAATGGACTTGGCCAAGAAATCTAGTGATTAAGGCCTCGTCCAAAATCCATATCACATTGGGAGAGGCCTCGGCCAATTCCACGTCTATTTGTCTCATGAAACCTATCGGTTCATTGAGGGGATATATCGGTCCCCACCCATCACATAATAAGTCCAATGCATTCCTCATTTGAGCAGGGATAGACATAACAAGCATATACATTCATATTGAAACTATAATATGAAATGTAACTATCATTCCCCAATCATTAGACATAAAACACTAAACATTCCGAGTAATATGGTGAATGGTTTTAGGATAGATCATACACAATAGAATTAGTCATAAAACATTAAATAAAATATGGCAGATTATGTAATAAATGATTAAAACCAATAATACCATTGAATCAACAAGAGAGTTGAATAAGATGAAAAGACTCTTATAAAATCATTCAGCAATTCTTGGGATAAATACTCGTTCATTTTGAAAAGAATAGTTCTTTTGGAAAAATATTTTTATAAAACCAGAAGTGAAGTAAGATATTATTTTCATAATAAAATGTTTATTTTTTAGAAAGGTAATAGTTTCCAAAAATATATTATAGATTGCCCTTGTATGTAGATATCAATTGGAGAAATTCTCTTGATCGAGCTTTTATTTTGGAATCAATTTTGAAAGATCCTTTTAAAATGTGTAACTGTACATAAAATAAGGAAGGTTTCTGGTTTGTAAACAAATATAAGATACTCACATAGAATATATGATGAGTACATAACAATATATAAAAATATATTGAGATAATTAGACAATGAAAGTATCTCGAATGAAAATGGATGTTCTGGTGGAAAACCCTTACCTTAACACCAAATGTGTTCCACTCCTGTACTTAAGTTCCTAGAATATGAAATTATACTTGTTAATAACTTATTACAGAACCTATTAGACATTTATTTATTTTACCATAATTCTGGTTAGTTCATTTATTTCTTTATTGATAATTTATTCTATTGAATTTCGTCGTTCTTGAGTGTTCGTTTCCTTTATTTTCATATTCGGTTCACTAGTTTTTAAGTAATGAAGTACATGTGGAATGGTTATAAATATCCAAGATTGGAATTATATAATATTAATGAACATAAATAATTTATAATGGTCATTTCTATCATTTGGTTACATGGAATGAGGATTAATCATTACATGACAACCACTTCGATTATTCGGCGGTATTTGGAATATTTTGAACTAGTTTGGTCATATAACATAATTATATGTACATATTCTGGTTACTGAATATAGATGTTACTGGAGTTATCCTGGTCCTTTGGATAGAGGATGTTAGGAGAGGATAACAAAAGTAGATAAATTGAAATAAAACCAAATAAGAAAGAAGGGTTCTTTACCTCTAGAAATAACCTCCTTAAGAAACACGTTAAGGGAAAGGGGTTTTGGTATTTTGGAAAGACAAAGAGCTTCCTAGTAGTGAGGAGTGGCTAGGGAAGGGTAATTGGGATGAAACTTGAGGAGCTTCAAGGATTAGAGTACTGAAAAGAAGAGGGAGTGGTGAGGGGTTTTTATAATGGAGGAGAGGGTTATATTTTTAATATTTAATTCATTATTTTTTTATTTCTCTCTAGACAACCAAATAGTGTTGTTTCATGTGACCCCTAATAGTAATAAGTGAATTTGAGTTCTAA
This sequence comes from Viscum album, assembly GCA_963277665.1. Classification (NCBI taxonomy): domain Eukaryota; kingdom Viridiplantae; phylum Streptophyta; class Magnoliopsida; order Santalales; family Viscaceae; genus Viscum; species Viscum album. The sequence goes on along the minus strand of OY728146.1, from coordinate 1,549,597,884 downwards.
TGAAGTGGTATTTCATCACTTGTGATGTCATGAATATTGTATTTGACTGATAAATTGAATATACGGTATTTTACAGTATTTCACTATTCATAAAAAATTCAAGAATTTCAGAAAAATCACAAAAATTCACCCCTACCATTTTTCGATGTGTAGAATTAAAAATAGAATTCTATTTTTCAAAAAAAAAATTATAAAAATTATAAATTTATTTTTTAAATATGGTCATAGTTAATTCCTAAAATAAAAATCTTGAAGTGCTATTAGTTTTATGTGACAATTTAAAATTAATTAAGATACAATTATCATATTGCCATTAGAAAATAAAATAATATCATTATTTACTATTCAAGGGTCATATTACTATTCACATTATTATTCATAAGGGTATGTTACTATTCACCAAAAATCAATTTTGTTTTATCAGACTCCAAATGACTTACTGAACACAACTGTATATGACCATTTCATGAAATTAAAACATAAAAGAGACAAAGTTGTGATTAATGGTTAGATTATAAAATTGAAATCTATATTTATTTTCAAAACCTTGTGGTGTTACAGATACCCTATACACAATAGTTTTTCTCAAAATTGAATGATTCTTTATAACCCACATGAATATTCTTGGAGTTTCATATCGTGGTTGGTGTGGTTGGGCATGGTGTTTTGAATCTTAGTCAAGTTTGTGGACTAAATATCTTGTTTTTTGACCTTATTCCTTTTGACATATGATTCATATGGCTGGAGGATACTGAATAATGTTTGATGAAAAGTGGGTAAAACGTGGAACTAAGAATGAATGAAATGGATTTAATAAATTTGAAATGATGTAACCTATTATATTTTGTTTTCTTTTGATGTTATATATACATAGAAAATCACTATATTAAACTAGATATTTTTATGAAACCTTTGGTTGTGGCATATTCAGCTGTACTCACTTCCTTCTCAAGCCACCATTGGGTTCCCATAGAGCATTCATGGTTTCTGGTTACAATAATGGAAATGGTCTTATACAAGAAGGTTGACTTGCGGTTTAGGGATGTGAATTGATGAGGGTATCATGCCTATATTCAATACCCATTTTGGATATTATTTAATGTAACTTTATTTTTTGTTTTTCCTTCACACAAGTAACTATATGACATGATGTGTTATAGTATTAATTTTGTTGTGGTAATGTAACAATTTTTTACAATTTTTTTGGTAATGTGTGATTATCTATTGGGGTTATTATAATCAATAATATTTTATCTGATTCTTATTACTCATATAAAGAGGGTATACTTTAACCACATGTTTTTAAACTCTAGGTTCCTGTTGATAACATTTGGAATATGGGGAGGCACACCATCAGTCATGTTGAAAACCTACTCAGGGCACTGTTCAGTGACACCCAGATTTGGGATCCAACAATGTGATATAAATGATGGTTTATTTATGTTTATTATTATTTTGGGTAAGGGTGAAAATGATTTTAATGGGGTTAGGGCCTTGGTAATGGTCCCCTGAAAATAAATATATTACCCATGTATTGGGTAATAACCATGTACCCAGGGTGGGTTTTTTGTACTTATTGGTTTTTGATACAGTTGGATGTTATTTAACCATATTTAATGCACTAGTATTCTGGAATCTTTTTTTTCATATTTAATTTGTGGTCTGGCATGGAATGTGGTCAGATATTCATGAATCATTCTAGCCACATTGGTAGACATATGACCTTAATCATGCTAGGAACACAGATGAATATGCATTATGGTCGGGTTTGGGAGTTGAATTTTATTTCTTATTTATATTGTAACTATAAAAAATTTCATATTTAAAATTTAATAGTTATGAAAGGAATTGAATGATTCTAAAGGTACTGTTAGAATTGTTCCTACTGTAATGTGAATATTTTTGAGTTGGTTTCCCCTTGTTACAAATGGACAAGGATAAGGTTTTTGGATGTAGTGATGAGTTAGTGGTCATGTAGGTTGGGATAGTTTATATGATGTGACATATTTTTACTTGAAATTATATCTATTTTTCTTAATTTTTAAAATTCAATATTATTTTTTTGGATACATAAATTTTAAATTTTAGGGAGACTACACTAGGATGATTTCTACTGACTGGGTAACAAGAAGATAATGCCTTTAATTTTCCACTAGTTATGGCGAATGAACACCCATAATTTATAGATTATGGGGGTGGATAATTTTCAGTGCTAAATCACCTATTTTTGTGGTTTATAGAGAGATAACTATGGTGTTATGCATTCATTATGTTCTATTTTATAAAGAGTTCTAGCTACAACACCATCTATTTATTTCTTGAGAGAGTGGACCTGATGGAAAAGTGTTTTAGACTGAGTCCATCCAAACGATTTTAGATTACTTTGAGCCCCCGCCCGAAGAGATAGTTAAGATGGAAACTATTATGGTATGTGGAATACTAATGTTTTGAGAGGATATACAGTCCTATAAGGATAATATAGAGTGCATGGTATGGAAGGACATCCAGAAGATGTCCGTGTAACTATTTTACCATTATACCATGAGAAAGTAAAAGGATTATAAGTATTTGTTCATCACATAGGGAAATATAAAGTTTATGTATTATTTTATCAAATTCAGATATTGGTAGAATTTATTGCCCTTATTGCAAGGATATTAGTTGACTATAGATATGGGTTTTCTAGTTTGTCATATTTTTTAGAAAATGCCCTAGGTAAATATCTCCTGCATGAATATGTTTGCTGAGGTGTTGGATTAGGATCTCATTTTTTAAGAGAACATGAATTATGATCCTAGTGGCTGAAAATTCATTTCATTTGGGGGATTTTTGCTATATATTTTAAATTTATCAAGTGTCATTTTGAGAGTTTCCCACAGATTGGTGATCGAAAATGTTGTGGGTGTAGAGGAACTGACTCCCAGGGAAGTAGTTCTGCCATATGTTGTTACTATTATAGGCCGTTCCTTATGGGATATTAGTGACCATAATTAACAGTGTAATGTATTTCATGTGGCAAGATGTGTTATATATATAGATTTAACTGGAACCCACCGAATTCACAATGTTGGGGAGGTTTAGATCAATATAGTGTTCTAGATGTGGTATGATACTCTATATATCTCAGGAATTTAGAGTTACAAAATCAATATAGGTTGGTGTGGGGGATTTTGTAGTTTAATAAAATAAATTCCATATTATTGGATTAATAAAACACTAGTAAATCATACTTGATCCCAGGTTATAGGAGTATGTCAGCTTCATGTAGTTTATGATTCAGGCAGAGTGGGTGAGGCTGGCCCATCGATTGTTTAGTGAATGATTTATTTTAAATCACATTTTCTAGTAATTATTTGATACAAGGGTGTAAAATTATTTATTTCATCATAGTTAGGAATTTCATTGAGTCTTGCAAGGTAAAATTTGTTTGGGGATTTGTTGATTAACCAACTATTGGATATATGATAAGAATGTGTCTATAAATATAATGTGTTCTGTATCATATATTGTGGGCACCAAATCAAGTTTTATATGTTTATTCTCACGATTTACCATTTTATATGATGTTGGGGAAGGATTGTTTTACTTCATATTAGGCCCATATCATCTATAACATCTAAAGGGTAACATAAGTGTCCCCTAAGAGTGACACTTATATTTATCAAGGAGAATGTGATATCTATGAATTATATTTATGGAATGTTAATCATTAGTTATGAGAGATAATTGTCCATGTTTTATCAAATTCGCTTTATAATGATAGAGTAGAGAAATATATCATTCCTCGTATAGAGGATAGTTTTGGGTTTTTATTTCTGGATAACATCTATAGGATTCTTCCTTAGAGAATGATTGAGTTCACGATTGACCTAATGCTTAGAGCTGATCCAGTTTCCATTCATCCATATATAATGGAACCATAAAAATATGAGGAACTCAAGACATTTTTGTAGTAATTCGATAATAAAGAGTTTATTTTTCTTAGTACATCATCATGGGGATCTCATGTTTTTTTACAAAAAATTATGATGGGATGTTTGGATTGAATGTCGATTACCTAAAGTTTAATCGATTGATAGTTGAGAATCGATATCATATTTCACATATCAATGAACATTTTGACCCTAAGAGAGCTTCTTCTGTGTTCTGTAATGTTTATTTGATTTGATTATATTTTCATCTATGGATTATAACTTCAAATATAATATGGAATTCTTTCAATAGAAGGTATGGAATGTATGAGTTTTTTCTATTTCCCTTCAGGATAAAAAATTATACTGATATGTTTATGAATTGAATGATCATAGTAATCCACTAATAATAAGACCAGTTATTTTTTTTAATAGATGGCAGAATGTTGTAACCCTAACCTTATAATAATCCTGCTAAACGCCTTTGGGTCTTCCTCATTACAGTGTGAGAAGATGGATTATTTTGATATGATAACCAAATGTAGTTTCTAGATTGAAAAGGTACATTTGTTGTGTCACAACATCTCTATGGTGGGGTTTTTAGTGGACTCAGATCATATCCAAGAATTATATCATGCAATTATCCAATATATAGACCCAAGATTCACATACATGCATATTGCATCATTTATATGAATATTATTTACCTTAAAAAATACATTCTATACAAATGTAATATATTAGTTTCTTTGGAAACATGGAATCTATCTCTCTTATGCTGGTGAAAGATCCTGAAAATCACCCATAAAGATCTCCAGCTTTAGTAATTCCACCATAATCTTTTATTAATAACCTATTAAAATGAAATATAAGAAAGGGATGTTCTCAAATTCATAGTAAGGGGAATCAAGGGATTTATGTAAGATTAATCATGAGCATAAGGGTATGAAAACATGATCATGAAAATATAATATCATTTTCTAAATATCAAAGATCATATACATGAATAATGGAATATAGGTTTGAACTTAATAATGCATGAAACATAAGTAAATAAAGAACATAATACAAGAAATAATACATTAATGAAAAAATATTAAATTAATGTAGATACTTAAAAATTTATATTTATTTTTATATTAGTCAAGGCATTGATGCCAATTCCATAATAGTAGAAAATGTCCTTTAATGAATCTTTTTTACACTTCATTCTAGCCATATTTTAAATAACCATGTTCTCCCATCATTCCAATCATATATTTCTGAACATAGTTCACTCCTAATTCCATCAGTGTTTTTTAGCCATGTTTATTTCCCATTCCATCCCAAGAATACTGAGCTGAGTTCATTTATCATTGCATTCATCTATATCTCATTAGATATAAATAATTACCCAATTCACTAGAGAGATTAATAGGTACCCTTGATCTCATAGTGAAATAATATATATATGTGTGTAGATAAGTCATAAATTATAATATCATAACCCATGAAATAAAATGGGTATCATAAACATGTAACCATATCATACAAGTAAAAAAATAAAGTTTTCATAAAAATTTAATCTAAAGTATAACCCATGAAAAAGGAAAATATTTCATATACAGATAAAACATGAATGAGAAATTTATTTCATAAAAATATAACCCCTGAATGAAAAACAGATTTCATAATCATATAACCCATTAAAGTGAAATTGATTTCAAAAACTAATAAACCATTAAAGAGAAACATATTTGATAAACCTATAACCCGTTGAAGTTAAAAAAAATTAATATATACCATGAAATTAATCCTAAAACAAATATAGATATAATATAAATATAAACATTAGATAATTTCTTAGAAGGAAATGAGGAACATCAACATATTTCAAATTATATGGAATTATAATTTTGAAATATCTTAAAAAAATGTTTACGGAGGAAAACAACCTTTCCTCTTTAAAAACTTATTTTTAATACAGAAATCCATTTTAAAATCATTTTCAAATTAAATACCTTCAGAAAATATAATGTATACATGAAATAAATATGAAATTCTTTTTTCCCATGATAACATATAAAATAATTTTCCAAATATTATATTTTTTTTCTATGAATACACATAGAAAAAGTTTAGAGAATAATTGAATATGTTTTGAAACCCATTATACTACAAAATATAAGAATCAAGATTTAAAATAATGTGAAAAAAATTCATTTAAAATAATTTCAAAACATATATGTGAGGATTGACATTATTTTGAAAATTATTTTCCTTGAATACATATAAAATTATCCTAAATAAATTTTTGAAAACAGTTTTGCATGTAAATATTTAAATAAGAATCAATCTTTTCTGAAATCCAGATATTAGAAATTATATTTTTAAATAAAATTATTAAAATATATCCTTAATACATGAAAATAATACTTCATAGGATTGAAAGTGGATAAATCAGTACAAGCTATATGAGGTAAAAAAGATAATTATTTTTTTCAAATTAAAAAAGTTAGAAAAATGCTTCATTCAGAATTCGACATGAAAATTCTATCGAAATGTTTTGAAAAAGGAAAAAGTGTAAAAAATTGATTTTAATGATAATAGGATAATAGTAGAATATTCTTGGAAACCCTTTTTTGAAAACATTATTTTAAAGTACGATGTATTTCTATCCAAAGAGAAGGTAAAGTCAAAATTTCATAAAGGCACATTATTAAATATATTATATAGAAATGAGTGGAAGAAATTGTAAATATATATATATATATAACGAAATTTGAATATAATTAATGAATTTCATTGTTATATGGATCATAAAATTTAATCAATGTAAGCATACACATAAACAATCATGAAAAGAAATAATATTTTCTCAATAAACTCTTATAGCATTGTAACATGGGATCATAATCTCCATTTAAGAAAAGTAAATTTTATGAAGCATAATAAATCATGAAATTTTTTAAATTCATGATATAACATGTAAAATGGAATTATATACTCTTTTATGAGAATTTATGTGTATTACAAAGAATGAATCTTTATGAATTCAAATTGAGATAGAATTATTTCACAGATTTAGTAAATTTTTAAAATTTTACCCCATTAAATAAAGATCATAAAATTTATATGTGAATACCAATACATTTAATTAAAATATAAATGGAATATAATCATGGGTATTACATACACCACACATGAGTAAATAGAAGAAAACATAGCATATATCTAGTGGAAATAAAAAGCGAGATAAAATCCCCTTAAATTGTGTCTTTTCTCTCATAGTACTCAATCAATCAACCTATATAATACATATAATTTTGTTATAAATATTTTAATGAAACATATTATTAAATATAATACCATATATTCTAAGACTATGACCATATAATAGCCTCTTGTCGTCCATTCTATGTTAAAGTATCACTTTAGGTAATATTCTCTTTATTCATCACATGTGTCTTAATTTAATATATATTTGGAACATATAATTATATAATTATATGAATAATGTAATCAATGTTATAAATATCATTTAGATGAAATATATTTGTATTATAGTAATTTATTGAATTTATAATACTGAAACTGATTACACCATTCATGGAGACGTTAGGCTTTACATATACTTGAATGATATATTCATTTAATTTTCATGTCGGAAAATAAAAGAGTAAAATACATATACATATAAATATATATATAAGTACATTTATTATATCTTATATATCATATATATTCACTAAAACATTTCTTAATACAATCTATGTAGTTTATGAATGATTCATATTTCATTGAGGGGGCAACAGTCCACACATCCTCAAACAATATTATCATATTGATACGAATTGGAATGTAAGAATATGTGGTTTCATAAAAAAGAATAAATAATCTTAAATACATAATAAATAAAATATATGACATATATAAAGAGTGTTTCTATCATAATTTTCACCATGATAGGTAGTAAGGAAAAACTAAACAGTCATCGTTATGTGAATCGATAGTTCACCGTACACATACACACTATGTTAGTTAGCCAAATTATGTTTGTGTATGGATGTGTAGCTTGAATAAGTATCATAACAACATCCTATTATATATTTGATAGTAGTGTTGTCATAAAATAATTTAATAAATGAATTTTTGGGGAGGTGAATAAAAATAAAACAATGGAATTTGAGAGAAGGAATTGCCTCTTAATTGGGATTGTCATTTGGTTTCGGTCAAAATCCTTTCATGAATTATTTTGGACCAAATAGAGGATTAGATAATTAAATTAGGTATTTCAGTAAGTATACTGTGTATCATTTTTTCGATCGTAACATATTTTATTGGTGTGTAGAATTTGTTGATGTGGTGGCCTTTTATAGGGAAGTAAAAGGACTCACATGGAATTTTTGAATAAATGATTGGTGGACACATGTTATTACATAAAAAAAGCATAAATAACCAAATTAAATTAATATTGGAAGGCTTAGGGCCAAAAGATTGATATTTTTATATGAAATATCAAAGTGAAATTGATTCTAATGACCTAAATTATATTAATATATTCATAATTGATATCATGTGACCAAAAAAATTAATATATAATATTAAACTAATACATATTTAAATGAAAAATATATTTTTACTAAAAATCATTATTTTCACTATTTATAAAAAAATGATGTGTTTTTAAAAATCCCTAAAATTCACCAAAGATAATTTCGGCATCTAAATTTCAATAGGAATTTTATTTGATCAAATTAAATTTAATTATAGTTATAATAACAATTTTCTCATAGAATATCATGAATTAAAGGACACTGTATTTTAAACAAATAATGACATTACAAAAAAAATTATCTTTTTTATCAATAAGTTTTATTTATATAAAATAATTATACAAAAATATTTAATTTTTTAATTAATATTTATATCAATAATTTAACTATAAGGGTTATAATTATAACATTTAAAAAATATTAAATAAATTAATTCTTCTTATTAACTTGGTGTTGAGTGTAACTTATGCAAATTAAATGTTACAGGTTGTAGAAGCCAATTCAGTAATGTATGTAGTGTAAGACATGTCCGTATTGTATGCAGTAAAATCCAGGTCAGTGCCTTGTAAAAAATGTCTGACTTAGTGATAATATATATCTATAGAAATATTTCAAATGTCATGTGAAATGAAAAATATCAAGGAGTTATATTGTTTGAAAAATATTAATTCAGAAATTCTTAGGGTATTACATTATACCCACATTAAAATGAATATCACCCACTAAATTCATCTGGGTTATCAATGTATTAATAATTGGAAATTTTAATCATAGAATAGAACATTGTAAAAATTAATACTAAACATTCCATTAAAAATACAAAGTAGGAACAATAATGGATTACTAATGTAACATATAACTATGTTTCTATATAGAAGAACATTGGTTGGGAGTGATGATTGGACATAGAGAAAAAGTGTAATTATTTATAGGGAGTGATTGAACTAAAAAATCACAAAAAAAATGTATGATAAAAGAAAAGTTGAGGTCCTCAAAGTCATTAATTTTTTATGATTTATAAGGGAATTGGATCAACAAAAATTAAGGCATTAGAACAATAATTTTTCATTTGGTTGTTATCGAAACATTGGTTAAATGTTTTATTGAAAAAAATATAATGATATTTACATACCTGATATATTTCTCTAAACAAAAGTTCATTCTCTAGTAGTTTTTTTATTAATTTTTAATTCAACCATTACATCATTTAATGGTCATATATAAATTTAAATTGATTCTTCATGTGTTAAAATACAATTTTAGTAGATGTTAAGGCCCATAAATGAATGAAAAACAAAAATATTTATCTATATATATTCATGAAAATAAATATTTTTAATACAATAATCTCTAATCATAAAAACTAACACTGTTGTTTCATCATAAATAATTATTCAATTAAAATAATTATACATTACCCATGACATCGCGTAGTCTAGTAGTCAACTTGAAATCCTTTTCATCCTTCGATAATAAGTTCAAGACCCATGAACTTACTAGAATTGATTGGTTGTCACCTCACATACATGATGTCCTTTTCTAATACCATAGTAATATAATTTCCAAAATAAATATTATTAACATCTCTGAAATAAAGATAATAAATAAATAGCCTTTTAAAAAAGGATTTCCATACTATATCAATATATAAATACTTCATCAAGAGCTTAAAATAGACTTATCATGACTTGTAAACATTAAGAAAATACAATTCATTTAAAAATAAATTCATGGAATTAGATTACCATAGAATCACCTATATATCACAAATTACCTCTTAGTTTTCATATTCCAATCCTATGAATACCCTCATCATATATTATCATGAAACATTGTCACACACCGAATTACTATAAGTCAATATTGAAAACATGAATTCATCCTTACAAAAATTATATTGGATTTATTCCATAAATAATAAAATGTAGTAAAAATCATCAATGATGGAATAAACTACTTTTCGACAAATCCTTAATTAGTTCCAAGGTAATCAATTTCATCAACATTAATTATTCGTATGCCACATATATTTATCCAAATATCATTTTCAGAACATGAGGAATATATTAATGGTTATAATTCCCTTAATCTTGTGTTTCATATGCACAAAAATGTTCTATTATATAACATTTCTATTCAATCCAAACCATTCAACAAGTTCATTTAAATCATTAAAAAAACTAATCATTTTTAAGTGTTTCACCATTAATAATTCATGAATAAATATACATAAAAACATAAATTAAAAAATACTTAAGACAATGAAAACGGTACCTCATTATAATACTTCTTTCTATTCACATTACATCTATAGTCTCTTCATTATTAGAAATGTATCCATTACTCATTCTACCATGTCTATCCTATTTAATATATTTCCTATTGGGACATTTAGTTTCATAATGATCTTTTATTCCATACATAATACTCTTAAACATCAATTATTATATTAGGGATTCCAATATTATCATCCAATTTTTTAATTGAACACATCATTATATCCTCATATTATCTTGATTTCTATCCTTCATTCTATAGTGAAAACATCATCTTGTTCCAAAAATACATTCACATAGGTGATTCATTCCATATTCTTAACAAAAAGTAAACGGAATCATCTTTCATCCATGGTATCCATTTCCCAAACTATTAAAAAATTCGTTCTTCCTCTTCCTTGGTGAGTCTGATCGTTGTATAAGGTACACATTTGTAATCATGTTTCATGAAACTAATTATGCATGATTATAAATTATTTTACTCTAATGATCGAACCCCTTGACTGGTCATCATAAAATCACCCATCACATTCAATATTAATCCGTTTTCTTCTGGTTCTCTCCATTAACATAAAACAGAATCTTATTGTGACCATTACTTATCAAATTAGAAAACTGCATAGTCATGAAATGAGTTAATCAACGGATGATTAAATCATAAAACCTTCTTTAATATATGACATACTTGGTTCATCCTAGGTTATTCATTGAAAACATATATTTAAGTCCTTCATGATGGTTATTAAAGTGTTTTTGAATTCCCAAATCATATTTAATGGGAGTGTCCAACTAGGTGTACAGAAATTGAAATTATTGTATATAATATTATCCCATGTTAGTACTGAAAAATCATGTCATAGTTGATTCCCCTAGGTACATCTAGTCCATATCCACATATACATGTATTATCCAGACATTGATGTATTTGTTAGAAACAAATTACTCTATCCTTTGACAAAATTCCAAGACAACTTCCAAAACATTAAATCTTCCTTATAATTATCATTAGTGACATCCCTAGAAATATATATAGAAATATTCCTTTTAATATCACTACGTTTTTATCATACTTGTTTTAAATGGTTTAATAAAACATTCCTTTTGAACCATTTATAGTGACCCACGATTGACCTACATGGATATTAAATTATTTTTCATTAATATTTAGTACATTAAAAAAATAAATGATTGAATACCATTATAGTTTAGAGTTATTGGAAATGCTAAAACAAAATAATCTATCCTGGTGAATGATATGAAACATCTCCCATAAAGATCTCCACGATTATTACTTCTACCTTAAACCATTCTTCAAATACTGGGGAAATGAAACAAAATAAAGGGGTGAGATAAATAGCCCAAAAAAGACAAACAAGTGAGATTTATTGACATACTAATGAGTATAAGGGTATGTCAACCAGATCATTAAAATATAAGATAATGCCATGCATATCAAAAATCATTTAAATGATTCTTGGAATAAATATTGGTAGTTTCTATGGAATGAATCTTACGAAAATAAGAAAATAATTCTTGAAATCATATCATAGGATTGAAACATGCAAATATGGTAGAAAAATATCCATATATAATTATTTCCATTGTAGTCCGGTCATTTCTATTAAGGCTATCTCATTGGAAAAATTCTGTTATTGACTTAGGTTCACACCCCATTCCAGCCATGTATTATTGAACTGAGTTCACCCATCGTTACAGCCCTATATTATTGAACTGAGTTCACCACACACATTTTTAATGATTGATTTCATTTCCAATTCCATCCATGTAATACTTAACATAGATCATTTCTTGTTCCAACCATATCTATTTGATGATATATATATATATATAATTACCCAATGAATTGGAGGGAGATATAGGGCCAATTTATTTAGTCAAAAAAATATGAAGGCGTCCATTATATCAATTCATAAAAGGTTTTGAGTAACTCCTATGGATTTTATCTTATATGGATGTTTTTTTTGAGAAATATTTCAAAAACAATACATAACGAAAATATACATTCTTCATCGAAAAATGGTCTTTAATACATGAAACAATATTTAAATCATTTTCTTATTAAATAAGTTTATGAAACCTACAAAATATTTTTAATTATTTTTGAATCCTTTTTCTGTGAAAACATATAATATAAAATTCAAAACATTGTAAAACCCATTTTATTTGAAAAAACATTGAAATATTATGAAAAAAGATTGAAAATTTTTTGGTATCGTTTTTATATGAAAACATATGATAGAATCATGAAAACGATTTGAAAAAAATATGTTTAAAAATAATTTTAATACATGTAAATTTGGATTGAAATAAATTGAGTATCAATTTCCTTGAAAACATATAAAATAATCTTGAAATAATTGGGAATACAATTTCCCTAGAAAACTTTTAAAAGAAGCTGGAAATTGTTTTTAAAAGCTTTTCATTTAAAAATAACAATTAAAATAATTTTTTTAAAATAACACATTATTCATGAAATTATATTTTCAAAAGACTTATGGTGGATAAATCATTACATGTTCTACGAGGTAAAAAGAACATTACTTTTTCACAATGAAAATTTTATAAAAATGCCTCCCTCGAAAACGAAGAAATAATATTCCTTGGAAAACATATAAAAATTAAAAAAATTGTAAAATTTTAATTCAATGAGGATAATAGAACAATATAATTTTTTAGGATACCCTTTCATGGAAACATAATTTCAAATGTACACAAATATATGATTGAATAGAATGTAATGTCTGTATTTCATACAAACACATTGGTAACTATATTATATACTAAAGAGTGGATGAAATGGTTCCAATATATGAATAAATTATTTATAACCATATGATAAGAAATATATTTAATTTTTTGGAGATATGGATCATAATATTTCATCAAGGAATGTATTAATATAATCAATGATTAAAAGCAATAATAATGTCCAAATAAACATAAAAAAATTTGTAACATGAGATTACACACAACATATAAGAAAATAAAATTTAAAGACCACTAAATATCATTAAAATATGGAAATTAATGTTATAATATGTAAAATGTATGTATATACACCTCAAAGGGAATTTAGGTGCATAAAAAAGCATGAGTCTCAAAGAAGGAAAATTGAGAAAAAATTATTTCACTGATTTGGAATAATTTTAAGCATATTGAACATAAAGGAAATATAACCAAATGTATATATTAATACCCATAAATTTATTTATAATGTATATTCAATACAATCATGGTATGTTCATACACCACACAATAGTAATGATTGACAATCATAGCAGGTGTCTTAAACAAAATAAAAAGTATGATTAAAACCCATATCCTTGTCTCTTGACTCACATCACAATTATTCAAACCACCGGTATAAAAAATATAAATGAACTATAAATATTATACAGAAGAATTTTATTATATATAATATCATATATGGTTTGATTGTGACCATATATTACCTTCAATAACCAAACTATGTAAAGGTTTTAATTTGGGTAATATTCGCTTTATTCTTTAAATGTGTCGTAATTTGTTATATCCTTGGTCCTTATACATATATCATGATTTCAAGAATGTAATAATTGATATAAATATCATGTATATAGAGTGTTATTTTATTATAGTAATCTATATTATATATAAGTATGTCCTAGAATACACTGTTCATGGAGATGGTAGGTTGTATTTATGCATGAACGTTGTGTCTGTTTAATTATCATGTTGAATGGAAAAAAAATTACGATCTGTATGTATATATATTTAATTATGAATTTTTATTTATGATATAATATATATCAGATAAATTAACTAAAACCATTATTAATAGAATTCATCTAGTGTCTTGATGAATTATATTACTTTGAGTTGGTGGTAGTCTACTCATCTTCAAAACATATTATCATATTAACAAAATACTAGAATGTAAAAAAATATATGTGTTGTAAAATAGAATATAAAAGATTCAATAAAAAATAAATATATTATATTATATTTTTAAACTATGATTCCACTATATATTCTACCATGATATGCAGTGATAAAAAAATTGAACAATCATCTATTTATGAGGTTATAGTTCATCGTACCCATATATAGTAATTTTGTTACCCACTAGATGGAGTTGTGTGTAAGTGTACATAAAATAAATAGCATAAAAAATCCAATTATATATATGATACTAGTGTTTTCATATAATAATCGAAAAAAGAGAGTGGAGGATTGGAGAAGGAAAATAAAATAATTTATCTTCAGAGAAGGAGTTATCTCTTAATCAAGTTTCTCATATTGGTTTGTGCCAAAAGTATTCAAATGAAATAAGTTCGACAAAAATAGTCTTCAAGGAAGAAGTGATGAATTTTTTTTGGAATATTGTTAATATATTGGCCGAAACTAAGATTTTTTGGAGGTTTGATGAAGAGGTAGAGGTGTTGTCCCATTATAGGGAGGGAAAAGGACTCGCATTAAATTTTTGAACACATGTTAGATCTATAAATGTTCTTACATAAAAATGTAATAATATACATACAGAAATAAATAATATCATGTCTATGGACGAAATAATAATATAAAATGCAATTTTGATAAGATTATAGGTCATTTTTACCCCTAATATTATGGTTATGTTCCCAATTAATCTTAATATGAACTTAATCATTTTTATTAATTTTAATCACTTTTACTTATCTATTTGGTAAAAAAAATATGTACATATTATTTTACTATAATCATAATACTAATTTAAATTATTGATGTCAGGTTATCTAAATTCAATTTATTGAAGTTGGAAAATTAATATTAATGTTAATCTAACAAACAAGACTATATTATGAGATTTTATGGTAGAAATAAGTTCAACGGTTTGTTATGTTTTTATATTTAATTTCAAAGTGACATTTACAATAATGATAAAAATTTTAATAATATATGAAAAATTTATGAAATGTAACATTAAAGAAATATAGAAATATAATTTAATATTAAAAATTATTTAAATAAAAATGACTTTTTATTACTATAAGAAAATATTATTTGATATTCATAAAAAATAGGTTCCTACAAAAAACCCCAAATATTCACCCTAATATAATGTAGGCATTTATTATTTTAAAATTGTGTTTATTTTATAAAAATCTACTTTATGTATTTCAAATGTTAATTTTAATATTTTACATATAAGGACATGATGTGTAGTTCATAGTAACTTTAACAATATAAGGACTTTACCAGTGAATATATCCTTCATTATCCATTTTTTTATTTCTATAGAACCACTATAAAAAATATTTTAAATTTTTTATTGATATTAATATCACTATTTTTAATGTATAGGTTATAATTATAAAATATTAAAAAATATCGAAAAATGTTTCTTTCCAAAAACTCATTATTTCATGTAATGTATGCCAAGTCATTGATGAGGGTAGCATAGGCGATGTTTGGATTTCATGTAGAACAAGAAAAGTTAGTATTGTGTGTATCCAAATCCAATATAGTGTCATGTGAATGGATTGTTTAACTCAGAATTTTAATATATATATATATATATATATATATATTTCAAGTGTCGTTAGAATTGAAAAATATCAAAAAAAATAAATTAATTTAAAAAGAGTAATTAATAAAATCTAGGGGTGTTACAACTAAAACATTTTTTTAATTAATATGTTTTGTAGGTAAAGAGAGTGAGTACCAAAGGTTCATCAAGTGATTCTCCTATAACACCCCAATATTCAAATGTAATAACATTTAATTTAATAGCATTTATGACATGAAACAACAAGAATATAATGGAATATAAAATTCTCAGAATATATGATATATTTAATATATTTAAATAAATAAATTATACAACTACTAATTTATGATACACTACGTTTCCTTGTGTTAGAGGCATTATTTCGTTTTTTGTAGTTTATGTTACTTGAAAGAACAAGTTTTATGAAACCAAAATATATTTATATGATATTATTATTTAATATAATAAGTAACAAACAATAGAAAAATTTATAGTTATAAATATTATTGGATAACTTATGAAAATATATTATCTAATTGGTTTTTTAATCTATCTAAGAACAAATTGAATATAATGGGGATGTTTGTGAAAAAACAATTTTTATTCTCACAATTTCATTCTTCCATAATAAATTATATTACTAAAAAAATAGTGAGTGCTATTAATATATATATATATATACATATTATATTGAATAAAATATTTTTAACATTAATCCATTATATTTTAGAGGAATGTGATAAAAACAAACCTACTTTAACACATAAAACCCTATTTTTTCAAAAAGGAAGTTGTAGCTGTTTTTAATGGTGCACCTATTTTAATTCTAAAACATGACAATTTTATAAAATATATATGTCAAAATAAACATTAAATTTTAAATTGAAATTTAAAACATATTATAGGGTTAATTTTTTTTTGGGTTTTTTAAGAATCTTATTTTTTATATAATATTGAAAAATAATAGAATTTAATTGAAGAAATGACAGTTCATTTCAATAATTTATAAGGATAAATTATATTATAATTTAATTTTAAAGAATAATTGGATTAATATTACTTCAATTAATTCAGTTTTGGTATTCATAATCAATCTCATGATGAAATTGGATATAAAATCATCTCAATTGTTTTTTCATATTATCTTAAAAAAATCCAATTTGTTGTTCTGTATGTTTGGTTTATTTTTAATTATTTACTCCTACCTATATGATATGAATACTTAAATATATATTGAATATTTTTAATCAAAATAATTACTAATTTATAATACTTTAATCATATATTTTGATAAAAAAATAGTGAAAGTAAAAAAAAATTGTTGTGATTATGAAACAAATTAGCTTAATAATAGATTGAACCTTAAATGTAAAGGAAAAAATGACCTGGAAACGTTTCCAAAAGTCATTTTATTTCCATAGTTATAACCTATATTTCTTTGAATATAATTTTATCATTATGAATGAAATTTCACATGGAAAAGTTGTTTGTGGATTTTCCTTTTCAAAAATTTACATGAATGTCACTTGTCCTCTAATATACAAAAGCAGTCACCCTCCACTTTATTCAAATATATAAGACCATATATTTCTCCCATACCCTAAAAAAATAATCTCACAAAATCCTTATACTATTCATATAATACAAAATTATGTAATTGATCAAAAAAGTATTTCTTTTTCTTTAAACCTAAAATGATTTACCCATATAACTGGAAATCGTCTTCAATGATAACTTTTGTTTCATTGAAATCTACAATTCTCCAATTAATTAAATATCATGTTTATAAAATAAAATATGAAAATTAAATATACTGAGTTTTTTTGATGAAAATATTTCAGACTATAATTCTGTATAGATCCATTAACTGTGATACAAAACCATCCTTTGTGTGTAAGGCAGACTATTGGCCCACAGACTGATGCCATTTGTTCTTCCATATACCACAATTATTGGTTTAAATAAATGATGGATTTATTTTTTATATATTATATATATTATATTTATAATTTCATTAATTTTCATTCATTATTATATAACTCAAACTATTATACCATCAATTTTTTGGGAATAAGATAACATCATTTGAGGGTATTTAGAATATTGCCTCCCTAAAGAAATGTGACTCTTTCATTCTATACATGGAATGTATTAATGATAAATTTAATAAAATTAATTTAAATATATGAAATAAATATTATAACAACCCATAATTTACTTATAAATATTACTAAAATTTTATAAAATAAATATTACATAACCTAACAAAACCATATGAAGACAATATAGGTTTAGTGTGTTTAGAAATTGGGAAACATAAACAACTATTTCATAAAACATTCACATTGGCTACCACCTATTTCCTCTAAACTAGACTCTTTTCATGACATATCTTACTTAATTATTTTGTTCATGACCTATGTAAGAGAAACATATGAAAAGGTGAGCTGAAATTCTCAGTAAGGGTAAACAAGGGATATAACATTAGTATCATACTTATAAGAACATAACATTTTAAAATCATATGTTGCATACAAAATATCATAATAAATTTACATGGTATAAATCAAGAAAGTTAAATTTAACCCCTTTATTCGTAACATATTACATGAATTTTCATGGTATATATGCATAAGAATATAATATCAGTTTATATTTGTCAATGCTCATTGTCAAGATCATCATAGCAGGCAAATTCTATTAATGAAATGAGTTCACTACTCGTTCAATCCCAGTATTACAAAACCAGATTTACTTACCATTCTAGTATTGTTTATCTCTTGGGATATAAATATTTTCCAAATTTATTAAAGGTGAATATAGGTCCCACCCATCTCATAATGATACTATTATTATGTGTGCCATAAAAACATAAAAACATCCACCATGGCATAACCCATGAAATAAAAATGGGTTTCTTAAACATCATTATATCATAATTGATATAAAACAAATGGATGTCTTAAATAAAATTTCATCATAAAAACAATAAAATAATATTAATAATAGTGATAAAAATATAACCCATTTTAAAGAGCATCATCTAAGATGTAAAATAATTTTAAGAAAACAATTGAAATTAATTCATTAGGAAAATATCCATTACTCTTAAAAAATTGTTCCTTCTTCAAAATTCCAAAAATAAAGTATAAGAAATCATTTTATATGAAAATAAATTAGTCATATTGTAGAGGCATATTGAAGGAAATAATTAATTGTGAATGAATGAAAATCTATTTCTGTTGAACAAGTAAAAAAAATTCTCATACTTTTTCAAAAAAAAGTCAAAAAGAATCTTGTACCGAAAATGAAAAAAGATTCCATTCGTAACCTTTAGTAAAAATTTACTATTGCGTAAAATTTACATTTAACAAATATAGAAGGATATAATGAATATTTTTAAATGAATATTTAGGAAATATTGACATGGATGATATTTATACTGTAGTAAATACAATTAAATATACAATCTTAGATAAAAAATATGTTTGGAAAGTTATCCCTTACCTTATGTGTGATAATATTTTTTTGTATCTGAAACAATTTTCTAATGATTTAAATAATGTTAATGATTTATTCCATATTTATAATCATTTTTATGATAACATTTAACATCGTATTTTTATCTGTTTGAAAGTAACATTTCATTGATACTTGTTACTCAGGTATTAACTGCATTATGATCTTATGCTTGTTGTGTCAGATAAGTTCTTATTACTTTTATTAGGTTATTATTATATTATTTAAATGATGTTATTATTATAATAAATATCATATTTATTAATTAAATTCATTTATATTATTATTTTTTGTTGTTGATTAGGTAGAACAAATCACATTTCACCATGGAGATGGTAAGTCGTACGTATGCACGACTGACGATATCATTCCCATAATTTGTTGAATTATATTCAAGTAGATGTTGTATATTATATAAGAATAAAAATAATTTTATATAAATTAAAATATATATTTATTAATTCCTTCATTATACTCATCCATGTAAGGTTTGTAGTGAAAGCAGATTACACCACGGCGCGGAGATGGTAAGTCGTACGTATACACACGTGGAAATTACATTTACATAGGGTGGGTATAAGGGGTAATATGGTTGTTTCATATTTATAATAACATATATGTATATGAGTCATAGTTATCTTATTACTTTATAATGTATCATCAAACGAAGAGGATGTACAAGAAGGAAAAAAAAAATTGAATGAATCGGTAAATGAAATTACATCTTCTTCGATTTTCCTCATCTAAATCTCCTCTTAGATCACTAGAGATGGACATTGAGGATGAAATGACCCACTAGAATGAAAATAGGTATGTTTAGAAGGAAAAAGGGTAGGGTGTTTCTGATGTTGAAGCCTCAAATTGATGTGTAATGTGAGGGAGGAGGTTCCCTTTTATAATTGAGGTGAGGGGTACTTTTGGAAACTCTAAAAATATTAATTTAAAATATACTCAAACCCCGCCCTAGAACATTAAAAATGTCCCAATTTTAATTAATAGATGATATAATGTTGTAATATCATCATCTAATAAATTTTGTACATGTTATTTTGTCAATTTAAACCAATTAATTTTTAATTGACACTTAGTTATTCTATTTAATATTAATTATTATAATAACATTCTAAATATTTAATTGTTATAAATATTTACATATATGGTTCTAATTTACAATAAATGGATATTATAAGAAATTTTAGATCTTATAATTATCACTTTGTAATTTTTAAATATTTTTATGATTTTTAAATTATTTAATAAAATTTTTGTTTTATAAAATATCAATAGTGTCAATTTGACACCATTCATTTATTTGACTTTAACAAAAATCTGAACATGAGATAAATTCGAAAAAATATTTACCACTCTAATAAAATTTCATAGTCACATATAAAATTCTTGGATCACATTAATTAGTTCATATGATATTTATTTTAATATTTTTAATACTATTTTTTTTGTATTTCTATTAATAAAATAATTTATACATCACTATTGTCACAACGTTTATGGTAAATATTGAATCTCTAAAAATTAATAATAAATAACTATAATGTTGTTATTTATGTTATATTTCCATAATATATATATATATATATTAGATATTATATCCTTGTTATCTATATATTAAAATTAATATACTAGTATAAAATGATATTGGATCATAATTTAACATTCATTAGTTTTTATTACATTCATGTCATATTCATAGGTATGTGGCCAATAATTGATTACATTTAAAAAAATGATTATAAGGGTCTTATTTAGTCATCCAATAGTATTTTTATAGGTGGTAAGGTAATTTTATTATTTTAGTTTTACCCTTAATTACCAGATTTACCTTTAACCATGGTAATAACAATAATTACCAAAGTTACAATTCATAATTCCAAAAAATATAAAAGTTGCATACTTTCATAATCTATACCTAAAGATTAGAAATATGGAATAAATTCTCCAAAATGAAAAACACATAATTTTTAGTAATTAATTTATAATTATTCCTATTGTTCAAAATAGAGAACAAGTTTCAAATGTTAAAACATTACAAAAGATTGAAATGTTTTTACCATTGAATTCTATGTGAAATTTATGCTATGGAAATACATTATATTGAATGATAAAAATATACACTATATTTATTTAAAAAAAATAAATATAAAAAGTTAAACATTTAAATTATCTCGATGGAAAAATATTTTTTAATTAAAATGTAACATATTTTTACTATACATCAAAAAATTAATGTTATCAATAAAATATAAGAAATCTATCCAATGTAAATTTTTATATACCTTTTTAAAATAAAATGTTTATATTTTCATATGAAACTTATTAATGTCTCAAAATAATAATTTAAAATGGTATCTTCATTTAAAGGTTTAAAATTAAACATTTATTTTAAAAAAATGTGTTTCTATATATTAAATAGGGTTTTATTCATACACTATGAAAAAAATATAAATTGTATGAATATAAAAAATATTTTATTGAGTAAAAAACACATATATATCTCATTATTATCATTACCGAAAATAATTCAATAAAAAATAAAAATATGTAATTGATTTATATTTTTTTATAAATAATTGATAGCCAAATAATTCACAATGCATATTAATAAGTTAGTTATAATAATAATTGCTAATCTAACGGCTATAAAATACTAATAATTTTATAATAAGGGCATCTTCTAGTTTGTTTAAACTCACAATTTCATGCAAAGAAAGCTACTGAAAAATAAAAATAATCTAATGAAAATATTTCATAAAAACGTTTGGGTGTTACATTCTACAACCATTAAACTGATTTTCACCCTCAAAATTCATCACAGGAAAAAAAACAGATGAGGACACCTCTCCATAATAATATCCTCAAGTTCACATGTATCTTCTTCAAATTTGTGGTTCCTCTATAACACATTAACCAAGGGAGTTTCCTTGTTTTGTAGAAACTTTTCTATACAATCCAGAATCCCATTCGGTTTTTCTTCATAAGAATGATCTTGCTATAGTGGTACAACTTATGATAAAAGAATATTTTAAGGATTGAGTATGTTCTTTATCTAGAGACATTAATGAAAAACACCATGAGCTAGAAAGATATTCGGTGGAAGAACCAATAAGTATTCTACTTTCCCCAAACCATAATGATTTTAAAAAGGATAGATATACCAAGGGCTAGGCTTTTCCTTAATTAAAAATCTCTCTACTCTCTTATAAGGAGATATTCATTGAATCTCCTTATCATCCACATCAAACTCTAGGTCTTCTCTTTTGTTGTTAGCATAAGTGTTTTGTCGACTCTAGGATGGTACTATGTGTTGTAGAATAGATCTAACCATTTCCTACATTTCATCAATAATATCACACCAAAATAGATTTATTTCCCCCACTTTGTCCTAACAAATTGGAGTTCTTCACATCCTTCTATATAGGGCTTCATAAAGATCCATCTAAATGATGGATTGAAATCTATTATTGTAATAAAACACTACCAATGATAGATGTTGATCCCAAAAACATTTTAAATCCATTATGAAATATCTCAACATTTATTTTAGAGTTTGTATATTCATCTTTGACAAACCATCTATCTGAGGATTATTTAGAAATGTTAAAACCAAATTCTGTATCTAAAGAATGCTGAATACATTTCCTAAACATTGAGGTAAAATAAGGATCTCGATTGGATATAATTGAATGTGGTACTCTATGAAATCTTACCATATCCTATACATATATCATGGTCTTCTGATCAAGAATTAAATACTCTATAATAGAAATGAAGTGTCCCACTTTGTAAGGCAGCCAAATATAACCTTGATAACATTATTTCCTTTGTATTTTTTCGGAAGTCTCATGACAATGTCTTTAGTGATTTTTTCTATTTTCTATTCTGGTATGGGTAATTATTGTAACATCACTTTAGACTTCTTTATCTCATCTTTAACTTGTTGAAAACCCAAACATCTAAAGACATATTCAAGACACATCCCTTTTCATACCAACCCACCAGAATTTCACCTTCATGTCTCTATATGTCATTTGGCATTTAAGGAGAATATTGAATGAAAAACTATGAGCCTCATCTAATATATACTTCATTAATTATGGTATGGAAGGAATACTGTAACGACCCAAAATTTTGAATAAATTTTGTTTCCTAACTTTGTGTGTTATTTTATTTTATACTCAACAAAACTATTTCATTTAATAAAATGAGTATAATTAAAATAATATTGTTGGGATTATACTATTAAATGACCATTGGAAACTAATGGTTGTGATCATTTTCAGTTAATACAAGTGATCATGGTTAATTAATGGAGAAAGAATATTTTATGGCCTCCTCTAGTGGACTTGGGCCGTTTGAAGCCCTTCTGACAGAACTCGGGAAGAAGGTAGCACCTTTGGGCTTTGCTCTTGAAAAAACCGAAGCCAAACATCATCATGTGAAGTTGGAGAAGAATCGCCTTCGGGAAAAGTTCAAACTTATAGAAATCACTACTCGGGCAATGTTGGTCGAGCCACCCTCAGATTCTCTCACCTTATCACACCTTACACTTAGGTCCTATGTTGGGGTTATAAGGGGCTATGTAACGAGACCATATCTACTATGTGTAATCCTTTGTGATAAATAAAATTGTTATTTCTTCTTATGGCGAAGCTTGTTCTTTTTTCAGTTATTCGAATAAATATAGGATTTATATTAACGAATTTTGGAAAAGGATATATTTTAACAATATTTATTTAAACCGTAAATAATTAATAATGTGTAATGATTTTTAAAAAAATTTCTTCTACAATTATGTTCAGTAGTAAATTTAGAGTATAATAAGATAACCTTATTTTTTGATGAATAGTAAATTATGAATAGTGATTTTAAGCTTTGGATTAGTAATGTGACCAAATGGATTAGTAATCTCCCATAAAGAAAGTACTAATATAATTTTGGCACCTTGATTAAGTAATTTGATTCAATAAATTATGTAAATAGCTGTTTCAGAATTTTTTGGTTAAGAATTTTTTTTTTGGGTGAATATTGCTTTTATTTAAAAATTTAATTAAAAATATTTAGTAAATTATTTCCATAATATTGAGTTAATTTTTGAAATCAGAGCATCGATATTTGGTTACGGTGATTTTTTGGGATTTTTCTGAAAAAGTTGAATTATCGGTGAATAATGAAAATACAGTTTCGAGTTTCGAGTGTTTAATGACATCATTAAGGATATAATAATTATGAAATAATTATGGTCAACTTATGAATTGTAAGATAAGGTAAGAGGTGTACCAAGTGGATAATACCAAGGGAACATACCGTGGGAAAGCCCATGGTTTTTTCAACACCATAGATGAGGTGTCCCTTGGCCATTAATGACTTCTCCCCTCACTTCTCCTATAAATTCCAAGCCATTCCCTCATTAATTTCATTTCCAAATCATACCCAATGAAGTTATGGTCTATTTTCCTCACAATTAGTCTTCCCAAGGTTCCCTCAAGCCTCCCAAGGTCCGGACCTTCAATCTTTCGTAGTTACTCTTCAAGGTAAGGGATCCTTTCACCCTCCTCTTTTAAGTCACGACTTCCTGTATGTTGTGTATTATAATTTACATATCCTTATGTTGAGGGTATGTTCATATATGTTATCATTTCTGTCCATTTCATTTCTAATTATTGGGAGACCATCTTCACTCTCATCAATTTGTTTTCTGAATTTTTAAGCGACGCCATTAGGCTGTCGAATTTTTCGTAAAAGAAATTGCATCTTCTCTTTTCTTTCATGTTTTCTTTTTCATGTGGTATGACATTAAAATATCCATACCATGATCTTATTCAGTACCCATACTGTATTATGAGATATTTATTAGTGGTTGACCATTTTTCTCTCTCTCTTTAATGATTTCTAAAACCAAGTTATATTGCTGTTATGCTGCATAAATTTGGTCTCAAAATTTCAATCTCTTTCTCTCAAAACCCATGAAAGTTGTGGATCTTGTCTCCCGTTTATCTTTCATTTGGGGATTCATGGGTTTCAAATGCATTTCTCTTGGCTGTGGATTTTTACACATTCTTTATCCATCAGCTGAGCATAAAGTTAAATACTAGAGATTAGGTTCACTTTACCTTAGACCTAGTACTATGAAGATTTCTTATTGGAAGCTTAATTTCTGTTTGATTCACTTTAAGGATACATGGGCACACTTTTGGGTTAGAATTCATGTACATAACTGGTTATTATGGAATCCGGAAATATTATATGATATTGCATCCGCGATTGGTATACAAATTCAAATGGATAATGCAATTCAAATTATTAGTATTGGTCATTATGCTCATTTCCCGGTTGAAGTGTATTTAAGTACTACATTAACAAATAAGGTGGTTGTATCCACATCACAAGATGAAATTTTTTTCGGATTGAATTTAAAAAAACTCCCATGTTTTATGACACATGAAAAATTTTGTGTCATTCAAAATCTATGTGTAGATGTAAAATAGTTTGTACTAATTGTAATACTAGTGGTCATGAATTTCAACACTTTCGAAAGAGGAAAAAATAAAAGGATTTGTCGACCATTGCAGATCATACTATAAATCTGGAGATAAACATAGATGGGCTTGTTCTTTATTTTAACCCCCTAGGGTACAAGAATATATTGAAGAAGATTCTTATATGGCTAGAAAGACTCTTCTTGTCCAGTCATGGAATGATGCATGTTCTGATAATCTAATCCTTGGTCCTACTTGGGCTGATATGGGCTATGATGTTCCTACTAATATTAATGAGAAGAGCGCCTCTTGGGCTGACATCACTGAGGGCTCCCACATTTATCTTGAAGGGATGTACTTAAGGATGCCTTATCAAAAAACAATAATGATGAGAATGTGGGAGATGAATCTGATGACAGTCATGCTTCCTTGGAATTAAATGCTCAGACAGAGGATGATTTTGATTTCTGGAATGAGCAAAGTGTATTGTCTTCAAACAACAGAAACGATAAGGCCGTGTTTGTCTCTGCTAACTCATTGAAAACAAAATTATAACGTCCAAAACATTTAACAGAAAAGTGAAATGTCATTATTCTCCTATTTTGAGCGACGACACTTCTGGTACATCTACTCATTTGGTTGTTTTTGATACTATGGTTCAATCTGAACATGTGCATACACTTAAACTGGGTAGCAGTCCTGCTGCCTGTGCTTTCTACGGTTATCAAGCTGGCACACCTTCTTTCTGTCCTGTAGGGCTTTTCATAACCTCTCGGAACCTCTTTCTCTTGTAGTCTTCTATTCTGGACAATCGTAACAACGATATTTCAGCTTATGAGACTGTGGTTGGCAGGCCACTTGCTGGTGGTTCTTTCTTTAAAAGTGTTGGGCCTGGGGATTCAAAATTGTATGGCTCTAGGATGGATATTTCACTAGCCTATAACTTGTCTCAACATGGGGATAGTAAATGATCCACGAAGGTCAATACTTATAACACTTTTGAGATTATTTCATGTAGTAGTGAAAAAAAGGACCAGAAAATGTCTTGGACTCATATATTGAAGAAATGATGCATCCAGTTGATGATGGTCTTCCATATGAAGGAGGAAGGACTTCGGTGCATGCCAACAATCAGAGGAGGGGTCGACAGTCCTGTTTCAGGGGTGGGAGCATCACTCTACATAGTATGTTAACTTGTTCATGGGATGCTTGGATGTATTTTTTTGTTTTCAATGTTTCTTCCCCATTGAACTTTTCTTTCTATGTTAATAAAGGGGTTGTTTGCCTCACCTTTTCAAAAAAAACCACACACGTTATATAATATAAAGTTTTTATAGAATAATTCACATTTTTCATTACTAAGAAACTTTACATTTTAGTGTTTTGGAGAATTACTTCTAACCCTTACGTAAAAATCCCATATATTACATT
Organism: Viscum album; assembly: GCA_963277665.1. Classification (NCBI taxonomy): domain Eukaryota; kingdom Viridiplantae; phylum Streptophyta; class Magnoliopsida; order Santalales; family Viscaceae; genus Viscum; species Viscum album. The sequence goes on along the minus strand of OY728146.1, from coordinate 1,549,570,188 downwards.
GTGTAAATTTCACCCAATATAAATTCATTATTACTTATTAATCATGAAAGCACCTTATATTTCAATTATTATTATTATAAACAACTTCAGAAAAAATCATATTGTAAAAATAATGGTCATAATGGTTTATTTGAAATCATCAATACACCAGAAAACAATCACACAATATTATAGTTTTCAACCATAATTAGCATTATATACATTCCATTATAGGTAATCTCATAATCATTTAATTTTTATTCAAAAAATTTCCCTAAAAATAAATAATAATAATAAATATATATTATATTTACTTCGGTGAATCATTTTAATATCACTTTAAATTAACTTATACAAGTAAAATTACTAATATCTTTGAAATCCAACATAATTGATACCCAATTAATAAATGGGCTATCATCGACCCATGTATCCTTGGTTTATAAATGAACCACCCCCATTATAATCAATGATCATGAACCATAACATATTCATAACACATAAATTCATACAATTTTCATCATTATAGTTTTTAAAATATTATTTTCACCCATAATAAAACATTTATTAATATTGAAATATCAATTAGATACAAAATCATTTTAAATATCTCGTAATAAAGAGAAAAATTCATTTACATTGAAAACATGAAATAATATAATGGAAGAAAAATATAAAATAATGGTTGATGTGGTTGGAAACCCTTTTGAAATTTTATATTAGAAAATAAATCATTCCTTTTGACTCATTGTCAAAATGTTTCGTATAAAATATGCAGAAGGATTATTTTCAAATACCATATAATGTAATTAAAATTTGAAATAAAATTACCTTGATAATTAACATATATAAATCAATAATATGATTTTATGAAAATTGATCTTTAAGGAATATATTTATAAAAAAATATATTAAAACATTTAAAATGATTATTTTAATATAATGCCCCACCTACCATGAGTCCATCTCATTATGTTGATTTTATATCAACCAACATAACAAAATAATGGTATATATTAACTCTCAAAGGATTCCTTTTCAGGTTTATTATTCCATTAATAATGGTATAATCAATTACATAATAAATTATATTCATGTGGGACTTTTCCCCACCGTTGGTGGTGGGTGGTAAGGGTTTGGGGGGTGAGGGTCCGGTCGTGGGGTCAAGTCCCAGGGCATGCGATTTAATGTAATTTTATTTCTTGCATTGTGTGTCACTTTCGCGGTTGAACCCATTTCTTTTATATTCATGTGGAACATTGGGAAAACATTTTTCTCATATGTTCAAAATGTCATATCTAGCATGATTATCGTCAACGTTTTCATCACTATATCATTCCCTCAAAAATAATCATAAAATAATTATTATTTTTATACATCAATTATATATTTACACCTACAATGAAATACATTTAAGAAAAATTATTTAGGTTACAATCATGGGGATAATATTTCATACAAAGACATTATTAACGTCCAAATTTTATGATGCTCGTCATGGAAATATAGAATGCATTATTTTATCATTCACGTAATATACTTATACCGTAAATACCATCTTATTTCTTAAAATTTTCTTACATATACAATGAATGTAACTAATCGACCCAAATACCTGCTAAATCTAGTACCCATGCGACACTTTCTACACACATAAAGAGAATTCCAAATCCCCACTGGCTATTGACTAGAACCTTGGAATTAAAAAACCCAAAGGGAATGATTTATCTTATCCTAAAGATACAACATAATATATATATACACACACACAAACATAATGGAATGAAATAGCCAAATATATAGATATATTATAAAATATATAAGGAATAAACATAAGTGATCCAACTTAAGAAAAGGATTCTTATAATCATCAAGAGAAAATTCCAATACAAAGAACCATAAAAACCAAATTGAAACTCCAAAATCTCTATAGATTTTTTATGTCAGAAGAATTGGTAAAATATTTAATTTTAACATTTCAATATTTCTAAATAAAATAGGTAAAAAATTAGAAATTATTTATTAATCATATATTATAAAAAATATATGATGTAAAAATCCATGCATCATATATTATATTGAATCTCTATAATTATAATAAAACAGTACCAACCAAAATAAGACAAACATGTAATAACATGATATGGATTACACTAGGTTTCGATTCAAGAGAAACTCATTATTGATATAGACCATTGTGAATGCATAAATACACTAGAATTATGCATTGATTCTTTATAGCAGAGGAACACACCAACAAGTGAACCCCCCATTAGATCTAATATGACCCTTGAACGACATTCCTTAAGGTAAGAGGAAATTCCCTTGATAAAAACCACCAAAAATGGATGAGACCTATTTAAATACATCCAACATAAGTACGCAATGATTCACTTGTGGTATATTTCAACAAAAAATATAATCTAAAAAATATATCATTCCATACTTTGAAAACCATTACAATTTAAAAATGCTTTGGAAAAAACCTTTTCTTTTATAAAAACCATGGGAAACCATTATTTTCAAAAAAAAACCATGTCCCACACAACAACACAATTCATATAATTCCATTTAATTAAATAAAACAACTTTTCATAAATATTATAAATTTAGTTCACCATTATTGATCGATTTAGAACCACCTACCTCAAAAACTAGGCCACATATTCCCATAATGGAATTCTACCCAAGGAAGAACCAAGAATTAAAATGTAGGATCTAGAACCAATCCTCAAATATCAAAATATATTCAATTCATAAGAAATGTTTAATGAATATGATATATTACACAAACCATAGATAACATAAAATATCCACACCCCAACCAAAAATGGAATGACCCATAAATACATCATACATGAGATATTGATGAGAATATAAAAATAACAGCACATCCACCAAAAAAATAGAACAATGAAATGGTGAGACCCTAATCCAAGGAAACGAACAATTGGACTGTATTACTTACCTAGAATGATTTAACTTGGATGCTACGATGATTTATCATCAAATGAATAAATATGGATTGAATATAAGATCCCAAAATCACCGATGAAGAGCCACATATCAAAAGGTGATCGAGTTATAGGAAAATTAATAAACACATTAGCCGAGTGACATGCCAAATTACATTTTTATGAAATTTACATATAATTTAATACATTGAAAAATCATTTAATCCATTTTAATGAAATTTCTGAATAAACCTTCAAATTTTTATTTCAAAATGATCATTTATCGTTACTCAAAATGTAATTATTACACATTTCTTGTTCTTTCACATTGTATGATTTAAAAAAGACATGAACCTGGACACAATTTCAAATTTTTAACTCCCATTACACATCATCTAAATTTATTATAGAAGAGAACATTTCATATTATTACACTACCATCCCAATGATGTTAAATAAACTAAGGTGAAAATTAGGTTATGGAATATTAAAACAACTTCCCCTTTTAGATCATGATGTGTTATTCAAAAAACATAATTCTCCCCATTCTCATTGTAATGTGTGATTATAAATGAAATATTTCATGAGAGATTGTGAATTCACATGGTTCACACTCATTGTGAGACCTCCAGGGACCATAAAATGATAATGCACTGATGTAAAAAATTACTATGACTCACTACCAAATAAATGTTTGTGGTAGATCACTTCTATAACCTGGTTCACAACCTATAATATTTTTAGGGTTAGATGACTAATATCCCAAGGGTTTCTCCTTAACACTATTTATCTGGATCACTACTAGTGAAATAGTAATCTTTTTTTCCGCTTCATTTTCCCACATAACATGAAAAATACACACACAATTTATGGACATGTGGGTCTATTCATTATCAATATTTGGAATGAAATTATCACATATATAGGAATATAAATTAACTATAATATGGAATGATACTCAACAGACAGAAAGTATTCCTTTCACTAACATTAATATAAAATTAAAGACAATCCATCTGTATGTATTCTATAATGGGAAAAAATACTCTATATTCTTTTTCTTTTTCTTCTTCAAAATTAAGATATGATAATGATATTTCACATAGTGTCATGTATATATGTACATCTCAGAATAAGATTCTAGTGCGATAAACCTATTTGAGACCCAGTTGAGTAACATCTTGAAAAAAAACATTACACATACCTTTCTTGTGATATTTAAAAGCTGTTAGCAGAAACCCAAGCGTGAAACCTTTCTGTGAATTGTGAGATATCACATTATGAACTATTGGTGTGTTACCTATTTTTACATTCCATCAGCTCTAGGAGAGAATCATGTTCTCACATTTCATGATTTCACGGTGTATACCATGTTTGTGTATTGTGAAAGTATTTTTTTAGATATTGAAAAACACATAAATTATGTATATTCCTTCATCAGTCCCTTCCATTAAACACCTTCTCGAGATCTCCATACAGTCCTTCTTATGACATGTTACTTTAGATATAACAAAAAGTAAATACTTATTCAATGATTACTGATAGGTTATGTTGTATTTAAAGGAAAACATCCACTACCATAACACCAAAAATGGAGGACAATTGTCGATTCCACTAACACATGAGATTGGCACAATGCACACCAAGAGTCTCTATTGAGATATTAAATGAAAAATCTTGAAAATCCCAGTGACGTTTTCTTACAGGGATTTATAAGATCCATCTCGAGATCTAAGGAAATCACGAGTATTATACGACACCCCATCGTGAGATCTAATGAAAATCACAATCTTCTCTAGATCGTATTGTGATATAATCATGTCATCACATGATTTCAAATTACCTCAATATTAATATTTAAGTAACATATTTCTTTTATCTCTCATCATGTTCTCTTTAAGAGATCTGATAGTTTTCACTTGCACAAGATCTGGGTGCGGGCCCTATTATCATTATGTGCATGATATGACATTTTCTCTTTTCACAGGACCAACTAGTTCACATTTGTATTAGTTCAACCAATTAATGCCTTCAATAGATCAATGAGTTCATGCTTGAACATGATTTTGAATTTCACGCTTTCATTTTACCATATAGTTTTTTCTTTCTTGAGATCAAACATTCTTCCAAAAATTTACTTCCTTCTTTGAAATCCTACCATCATCAGTAACCTCAAACCTATTCAAAAATAAATATAAACCCAAAATCACCATCATGTGAGATATTTTCAAACAAATATCCCCCTTTGTGTTTTTTGACAACTCTTCAAATTTTTATATAATGATAATGCATCTATAATCTTCTAACAATAAATTCCCTTCTTGAAATTATGATAGTGATCAGAGATTTACTCAAACAACACTCTAATCCCACATGTTACACAATTAGTTATAGAAATAGGATTATCATGAAAAGTTCATAAGTGAATCAATTCATTCCATAACCACTCAACTACATTCATCATGAACCTCATTTGTTATGATATATAACCTCTAATTGATCATTTATTGCAACCTCATATATTTTTTCATTTCCTACATTACTTATCCATTATCATCATCACCTCTGGTCATTATAAAATAATTTCTACCCATTTATAGCCACAGTACACCCCCTTATCCAATTGAAATGAAGGTAAAATCAATGTTCTCGGCAATATAGTAAATATGAGAGATCAACATATCAGTGATAAACACACCATACCTCAGAGATATGGGGTCCCTCATCCACATATTTTCATGTCAGAGTAGTTTATTGATCTCCAAGAGCCAGTTGATGTTGTTAAAATGATTCTTTGGTTATATCCTTTTTCATAATTTTCCCACCTCAATTTCTTATAGGCGCATACTCCAATTTCAGAATCCCTTCCACCACCATCATCCTAAGAAAATGATAATTGATTTAGATGTGATTATTCGTTTAGCGATGGATGATTTTTTTGATGAAATTTATTGAACTTCAATTATTTAAATGGATTCTGATTGAGACTTCACTAGAACTCCCATATCATCAAGCAGTTGCTTCATCCATAATAAACGTGTAATTATTGAGTAGTCAAAATATCATCACCATCTATAGTGCTCAATGAAATGAAATATTTTCATGTTTAGTCAAGAACTACATAATCCACCACAACATAATTCACCACATGATGTTGATATAATATCACATGGTAATCTGTCCCAATATGTATCTGTTTATACCAGTAACTCTTGCAATGATTTTTCATTGTAAAATAATCTGAAATCAACCGCATCCTTGATATACCAAAGTAATATTTTCACTAAAACAAGTAGAATTTATTGGGATTTCATTGATAATGTGATTCATGGAATTTGGAAGAAAATATATGGTCTTAAAATTTTCTTGTATATTATACACCCAATAATTTGCATATAATCTATGACATTATCTAAACTTTCCTCATAATCATGTTATAGTTTCACATGTGTAGGCCCCAGAGTCATCATATCTTAAGAATTATCTATTCTAAATCTATGTAAAATCTATTTTTAATATTTATATTGTGATTTGAATGTTCCCTTCTTTCCATGTGTCCCCTATAAACCGTGGAAAAACATCAAATCACACATAATTGAAATATAAAATTCACTTTTCTTGAATTCCACAATCAAATTACACTATGATTCTTCTAATACAACAAATAGCATTCCATTAACATAAACTATCACCATCATCCATATATTATAATCATTATAGAAATATAGATTGTAATCAACTTCACCACACTAAAAATCAAGCATCATTAAAACTGACATAGTCTTTAATACTATACTATCAAAGATTTCATCAACCGGTATTTTTTCATTTCATAGATTAAAAACATTATTATAATAATTATGAATGATAAAAACATCGTTCTCCTCAATATATACTTTTTCTCCCATAACCCCATTCAGAAATGCGTACCTGGATTCCATTTGCATGTCATTGAACTTTCAATATGGAACTATGTCCAAGAGTAATATTATTGTCTCCAGCCTTGTAAATGGTGAAAATGATTCATCAACATTGATACCCTCTACATGGGAGTACCTTTTTTACACTAGTCACAATTTTATTCAAATTAGTACACCATGTCCATTCATTTATTGTGAAATCTCCATTTAGTCTTAATGAAATTATTATTTGTGGTCTGAAAAAAATATCCCATGTTTAATTATACTCTATTCAGTCAATCTCATAATTCATTTTATGAAACCATTAACATTATCCAAATACATCCTCAAAACATTTAGGATATACATATGCTACGAATGATTCATTCTATAATATCTTCATCCTCCATGTCTATACCGACACAATCAGATTTATGATTATGTTCTTTCTATCAATTTCCCCTATTCTCATTTATCTATGTGAAAATACTATATTATTCTAACCATTTCCATTATCTGAATCTTCATCAAAATCAGTAACTAGAACTAGAACATACCATGATATTTTTATCTCTTCATCACTATCCTCCTAAAACTTATCATGTATTTTATGAGGATTATAATCATTATCTTATATATTTACAAAAATAATTTCAACTAAAATTCCTATTCTCCTATGGATGAATTTATATGATTTCTAATTTTTTAGTATCAATGAAATATCCAATCATCCCCATAAGATTCAAACTCCCCGGGTTTCTCCTTATTGAGAATGATCTGATCACTATTGATGACATGAAAAGTAAATCAACATTTTCTTATTTCCATGCCATATCTCATATTGTGTCCTATATTATTTTATAAATAGTAATTTTGTATTTAATTTGTAGACTAATGTCATCACAAAATCTTTTTAAAACATCTCAGTACAGTATTTTTCAATGATAATTGTTCTAGTCGTGTTGTTGATAATTTTATTTCTTCACTCAACAAGTACATCCTACTATAGATTTTTTGTTGTTAAAAAAACATGGTACCCTATCCCATTTTTTATAGATAATCCACCACTGGGATATTTGTGATCTCATTTCCATTATCGTTTTGGATCATCTATAATTTTAAGAAAAGAAACTTTTCAACATCCCTTTAATAAGTTGTTATGAAACTGAAAACCTCATACTTTTGAGTGATGAATCAATACCATGCCATTCTATTAAAATCATCAATGAGGATACCATTATATCTCCTCACAAAAATGGTTTGTGGTGAAATAGGTATGAAAGCCTCAATATGCAGCAACTCAATAACCTTTTTTGACCATTTCTCCTATTTTAATATGTATTTCGAAAGATCTTCCCTTAATGACAATCATCTCATGTATGGGTGTGATCCCTGGGTAACCTATGTGGATTATACAGAGTTTCAAATTTCACTATATCATCCAAATATATTTGCCACAAATAGATTAAGGCTTCATGCCATTTCCAATTTTCTTCTCCCATAGACCCAAAGAACATATCTTCTTCTCTGTATAAAAGGAAAAGTTTCATGTTTGTTTGTTTTTCCTACAAAATAGAATCACCATCTTTTTCCACAATGATACAAAATTTCATGTAAAATCATAAGGAATGTTTTGAGCGACATTTATTACTTACTCATAACAAGCTATGACTATGATCATAAAAAACAAATACATCTATAAGTATCATGTATTTTCCACAAACATGGATTTTTATATCCAATAATTATCTGGCCATCATTATTACCAAATCATACAATACCATTTTTTGCATCAAATTCATGTCACAAGTCCATTATCTCCTATCATATGAGTGGTGCATCAATTTTCAGTATCAATATTCCATTGTGATCTGATAGTTTGAATGAAATATCTAGAATTAATTCATATTCATCTAGTTTAATTTGGATCCATTTCATGGACTAATATTCTTGATGATTCTAGGATCATAACAGAACACATTAATTTTATAATGTTCTAAATCAATTTTGTGTTTTCATGTCATTTTCATGCAAATTGAGTTTCTTCTTATAAAAAGATTCCTTTTTTGGTACATTTTTCTCTATTTATGATGAGAAACATATTTCTATGTGTTTGAATCATGTAATATCAAAATTGTGATCATCAAATAAGGTCATAGTTAAATGACCACTTTAAGGATTCCTCATTTGTTCATGTTCCCTTTGGAACCACTTGACTATGGAATACACATTTTGGAGTTTCCCATCATTCAACAACAATAACATTTAATGAGGGTTATGTAACATTTTGTCATTATTAATACACTAGTTTTCCAATTGATTATCTGAATATTTTGGTTTTGATTTATACCTAAATTAATATATATCCATGGAGTGGGTGCTCATGGAATAACATCCACCCTTACTATATTGTGTTTATGATAAAGCATCCTACCAAATGTATCATTCCGATTAATTATTTTCCTTTCTAGACACACGTTTTTCTATTTCACTATAACACATAACTCTAATTTTCATTTTTTATTTATGTTTTAGCAAGAGTTGCTAGAATAAATATATTTCCACTCCGTTTATGTAACACCCCAACCATTGTTACTCAGAGTAAGTGCATTGTTACATAAAATTGGCATGATCACAAAGGATCAAGTCTCGAAAGACAGATTAGTTTAGTAGTCTGGAAAACACTAGATATATTCATAAGTCAAACATTACATCGTAAGGTAAAAAACTACAAAAACATATTATCTTCATATCCCCTCATAATATCCATGCACGTCATACATAAATTACTTCTTCACATCCTGGGAAAAATAAAACATTGAAAGGGGTGAGATCAAATGCTCAGTAAGGATAACAATATGGAAGATGCTTTCTTAGATAAACATAAATAGTTAAGGTAAGGTATAACTAAACCAAAATCCTTTTAAACCTGAACTTCAGAATAATATGGAAAATATAAAATTAAATAATGCCATTTCCTTATTTACACGGATATTCTACTAGTCGAATAATCACATGCAATATCAATAACCACTTTTACAATAATGTAATGCATAATTCCAGACTATCATAACCACATAGCCAAGGCCTCGTTCCAAGTCTAAAAAAAGATTTTTTCAAGGCCTCATGCCAAGACACTAGTTTGTCTCATGAGACCTACCGATGCATCAAGGATCTATAGCGGGCTCCACCCGTCACTTACTAAGTCGAATGCATTCCTCATATGAAAATTTTGAAACATTACATAAACATTCGTATTAAAACTAGAAAATGAAATGTCAATAATTTATCCAAAAACCATGAATGGTATAAAAAATAGCACATCCACAGTAAAACATAACTCATTCGATACAATATAAGAAAATTGTATTGTATCAGATTAACCTCAATCGAGAATAAATTAGGATATTGACATAGATAAAAATAGTCATCAAAACTATTTGAGAGAAATATCACCCTTTTATTGAAAACTTTTTATCAAGAAGCCATTTTAAATATATTTTTGAATCAATGTGTCCCATACCACTTTGAAACATTGAAAATGAATTTTAATTTTAAAACATTAATGTTCATATAAATAAATCCTTAAAAACATTTTTAAAACATGGACGTTAATGAGAAAAATTTAGGATAATAAATCATTAAAACATTTTAAAATGATATTTTAGTTAGAGTTACTAACCAAAAGAGAGACACTTGAATACAAATAATTTAGGTAATAAAAATTTAATAATATCATGAGAATAAAGGGATTCATGATATACTATGTCAAGGTACATTATATACACCATATAAAAGTGATTTGGTGTATAACAACAAAGAAGACTCAATGAAATGTAAATTGAGAAGAATTCTCTTATAAATACGATATCCTTAGGTTAAGGATAAATCAAGGACATAATTATGTGTGAAAAATATAAATACACTCAATATGATTGGATATTCATTGTAAATAAATCAGAGGACATTCACACATATTCTTATAAAATCAACACCAATGAATTGTATATTTAACTCAACAAATGGAGATTCAGTTAAAATTATTCTTATCAAATTCAAATAGATGACTTGAGAAATTATCAATTGAGTGATTATGTGTATCAAAAGTATACCCACAGAAAGGGGAGTCGAAATTATGACATAAGAAAATGAATAGTAATTCCACACATAATCTTGGAGAAAAATAATCAGTGAAGTATGCGAAAAGTCAATTGAGTGGAAATTGAAATTTCAAATCCCCTGATCGATTTGGAAACTTAAGAAACATACACCCATGAAAGAAGGATCACACAATGATGATGTAAATATATAAAATTAAAGTATATTACACAATGAATACAGTCATGGAATGTACACACAAGACATGCACTAAATAAGTGGTGAACAACGGAATTCTCACGAAATAAAAAAGTGACATAAGAAACCCATTACTTTGTACTTTTTCCTTGATTGGAGGTAGGTTAACCTCCTGTATAATGTTGAAATAATTGTTATTTAATTATACAAGAATCATATGCATTAATATGATATTATATATGATCTTTTAACATTTATTTGTTAATAATATCTTAGAATTATTGTCGTTTCGGGTGTTAACGGGTTCATTTTCCTTTATATTCTACGTTATGTGAGCCATATTTGTTATGAATGGGATGTATATTATTAATATCCATAATTATATAAAATATTTAAATATTATTTTTAATCATCAAATAAAATTTAGTCTTGAATTGATACGATGGGGAATGAATCTCATTGCGTTCGTAGAGACGGTAGTCCGTACGTACGCACGAGTGGAAATATCATTCTTTTGATATTAAAATAATATATAATTGGATGGTATATCATATAGACAGAATCATTATGAAGTTATATTTATCTATTAATTGAATTATACATCATTATTATTCCCATATAAATAATAACACAATGAATAACAATACACCGCAACATCGGGACGGTAGGCCGTACGTATGCACGTATGGTGACATGTCATTCAAGGTACGGATAGAATAATGAATTTGTTTGTTCCATATTTATAATAGCATCAAAATATATATAAGATACTAAAGTTATTATTTTATAATGGAAATAACATGGAAAGAAGAAGTTGAATAAGAAAGGAACATTAAAGATGGTGGTGAAGACGTTACCTCTTCTTCGGGTTTTTCCATTTGATTTGATCAAAAGGGCTCCTTAGGTTGGCTTTCTAATCAAAATAAGTCCTCTACGATGAAGTGAGGGAATTTGGGAGGATATTTGGGTAGAGGTCGGCTGAGCCAAATGGCTTTGAAGGTGTTAAGTAATGAGAAGGGGGAGTTCCCTTTTATAAGAGGGGCGGGGGCTCTTTAAAAAAAACATAAAGTATTATTTTATAACAAATTCATATTCAGTTTATAATGGCACCAAAGTGGATAATTGAAATTATAATGTGGGTATGGGTCTATAAACTTTCAACCAATAGATTTTATACTGGTTTGGGTCATTATATTAACCTTATCTTTTATTATTAACTCATAGTTAATTAGATTGACACTTACCATGTCACATTGTATTTTTATATTATATAGTTAATAAATTTACTATATACATCCAAGCGACCCTAAACTGGTAAATTAATGATACACCTATCATGATAAATTTCCATTGGCAGAACCTTATATTTTTAGGAATAGAATATGAATTAACAATATTATATTAGTTTTAAAAACTCTTTTATGTCAATTTTGACCTTATTTGGAAGTTGATTTTTTGTGAAAATCATAACAGCATGATTACTTCGAACCTAATTTATTTCATCAACTCTAACATGTCATGTTAATCTATGAAATTTGTGGAATTCATTAAAAGTATCGTATTATATTTATTTGGTTATTTATAATATCAATTATTTTAATATTTCACTAATTATGTAATTACTTCTTCATCATTGTATCATAAATAAATAAAATAATTTAATGTCTATAAATTATAAATAAAATATAATTATGTAGGAAATATTGTTAGGTTTTTAATGAAAATTTATAATCGAATTTATCTTATATATAACCCTATATTAAAAATGTTTTAGTAATTAATCTTTGATTTTAACTCTTTAAACTCTTCATTGAATTAAATAATAATAAATGTCTAAATCTAATCCAAGTGGACCTCATGATAATATTTTATTCATAAGGTTTTTTTGGTCAATATAAACTTTTCTAATAGAATTATGACATGTGTGAGGGTAATATTAATATCATTTTGACCCTTAATTACCCTATTTACTTTTAACCATGGTAAATAAAAGTAAAAAGTGACTATTTAAAAAAAATATTTTCAACACATTTTACTCCTTGATATTAATTGTGTCTCTCTGATTTTAGAAATTCTGCTCACATAAGAGGTAAAATTATGTTTTATGTGAATTTGCAAAAGCTCATAAGAGGTGGTGAAAAGACGGTGAAAAGTTCAATAAAATTTTTATATATCTAAAATTATTATAAACTGGATCCAATTAATTACATTGAAATTATATAGGTATTATGTATATATTTTGAAATTAAATAATTTAAATAAAATAAATAATTATGTAAATAAAACTTAGGTTTTAATCTATAAGTCAGTGTTTTTTACTATTCATCAAAAATTAAAAGTTTTCCCAAAAAAACCAAAAATTTACCCTAAGCTAATTTTGATATTCCGAATTCAATAATGAAGTCTATTTTACCAAATTCAAAACATATACGTTTCATTTATTAATTTAAAATTAATTCCCGCTATCAAAAAGAAATGTGTGTTTTTAAAAAACAATAACTATCAAAAGATTGACACTTGTTTATGTCTGGTTTAAATGTGAAATTATGTCAAATGACCAACATTGTATTAAATTTTAAAAATATATTATGAATGTACTTTAAAACCACTAAAATTAATAATTTATATCTATTAATGATTTCTATTAAAAAATTTGTTTTTAATTAAAATTTAGTAATTTTCACTATTCATCAAATTATGAAAGTTATCCGAAAAGTACCAAAATTTCACCCTAGGCTAATTTTGATATTCCGAATCCAAAAAATGAATCCCTTTTTGAATGATAAAATGTATAAAATTTTAAAATGTGGGTATTACTATTCATAACAGCAAGTTTTATTAGTTGTGGTGTGTGTTAGAACTTGAAGTTGTGTACAACACACGCTATTGTATTATTCAGTGAGAAGCATATCGTGGAAGCTTGGGGTGTTATATTCCCCCCTCCTTCAATAAATTGCGTCCTCTCAATTTTTAAAATTGGGATTTGGAATATAATCGAACGTCCCACATCAGAAAAAGATTCAATAAAACTATCACTTTAAAAGAAAGAAAGAGAAGTACAAAGTTCACCCGACAGAACCGATACTAGGATTCCATTTAGAAAAACATGCATATGGATGATAAAATAAGTGTCATGTTCTGACGGAGAGGGATAGAAAACATGATTAGGAGAAAGTTGACAACAAGAAAACCACAAACTTGTGATGGGACAAACGACCATTAGTTTCCCACTAGGAAAAGTAAACAGATTTCATTTTTTTAGTTACATTACATAATGACGAGGAATTGATTTCTGAGATTGACTAGGAACATAATGATATGTAATTAATTTTTATGTAATGTTTTATTCTTTAATAAATTTTCTACTATTAACTCATTTTTAAACGATGAGTATTCTGGAAGACATGGTCACACTAGAAGAGCTACAATAAAATTCTTATAGAATCACATGATCTACGAAGAAGAAACTATATATTTACCTTATCATTAGAGATTAATAAAAACCAGAATAGTTAGTATACGATTTGATGACCCCCAAAATGTTATTTCATTAGAGAAAGAAACATTAATATTAATTAATAAAATTAAACCAATAATAACCCAATGTTAAATAAATACCATTCAATAAGGAATTGTCCATAAAATCCCTTAATAAAATCCAAAATAATATTGGAACTCAAAACGTAGAAGAATTTGGTTATGTAGCCTTCCACATTAAATGATATCTCCAAATGACATCAATTACTCTTAAATTTGAATACTTAAAAGTAATTAATTTAATCACATATTCTCTATTATAAGTTAATCATTTCCATAAAAAACCCAAATCACTATAAATCCACAATAGAAACATAGATAAAAAATCCACCATTACTCCTCAAGTGAAATACCATACTATTATATTTTCCTTGGCCATATAGTGTTCCCAACAAAGCGAACATATTCCAAAATAACATTTATCACTTAATCACCAAATCATTTTCCTATACTAAGGGTATTCATTTGATAACACATAAGATCCAAAATCAAATTATTATTGATCAATAAAATAATTTTACTAAAAATAATAGTCACACTAACCAGGGACTTCACGTAGTCCACTGGTAGGCAATATATCCCAATCACACTTTTTTTGTGGGTTCGATTCCCAGAGCTTTGTCTGACGCGACGGCTTGTCACACGGTCTGCATGTTGTCCTTTTTAAAAAAACTATATTTTAAAACATTTACAAAATGAGATAAATTCCTCAAAATAACCATAACATAATTTAACAACAAATGTTATCTCATACCTTGCATATTCATCCCAAATTATAATAACGTGTAATTGCCTCAAACCCAATGATCATATAAAATCAAATGGTTATTTATATCTATATCCACAAAAGAAAAGATAATTCTTCCTCAAATATCATTCTCACATGGAAAACTATAGGGTTAAAAATATAAGAGAAAATTAATCCAAAGTAAACCCATCAACAAGGAGCACTAATACATTTTAAACATTTATCCAACCATTTATTTATATATAGCTTCTTCTTTGACCAAGAAAATATCCTATAGAATAGGTCATTCAGTCGGGTAATGGCCACGTCCCCTACATTTACGCAAAATGACTGTAAATGGTTTCTTGGGACCATTTTTATCTTCTTCCATAGTACTCTTCATTTTTCTTCATCAATTCATCACATTATGTCCTTCCTTCCCACAAGTAAAGCATTTCATTGTCCCATTGATACACTTTCCTTGGTGCCTCCTTCCACATTTCTTGCATGATGGGAATTGAGGAGTCCTTTCTCCATGGTATCCACTACTGGATCTCTTATCATTCATCACCTTTCTCTTCTTTGTTGAGTCTGGGAATCGGTTAATATATATATTGTTGACCATATTTTTGGAAAATTTATTTGGCATGAAGACGATATCTTTTATGCCTATCAACATTCCATTTTGTTTCTCATTTCCCTGATCGTTACCCCCTTTTACATCATTCTCAAAGTCACTATGACTGCCTTGGAATCCAGCCATTGACTAAAACCAGAAAGTATTGTGTGAGTAAAAGTAGTTATAAAATCATTTAGATAATATCATGTAACCATATTCTCAATTTGAAACACATTAGGATTAACCAAGGTCATTTACTCTCATCAAATATATAATACTTCAAATTGGTTTGTAAATAAAATGTAAATTATTGTAACAATATCCCTCGGGAGTGTCGTAACCCAGAGTACAACAAGGCCTATTGCCGTGCACCAATTCTCATTCGCGTTTAGCTCAAAGCAGTGTTTTCGGATTTTACCCCTTGGTACATCTGTACCAGATCTGCCTCTACCTGATCGTATCCAAATAGGGATGTACTGCTCAGAAAACTCACAACATCTCTACAATACCAAAATTCTTGTAATTTCTTCTATACTAATCCTCAAAGTTCATCTTAGGTCTACGTGCTCTAATCAGAGTTTATCTAAATATAGCTTTCAAGGTTTGTACTAAATTTTCTATGATACCAAATGTAACGCCCCGACCCCAGTTACCCAGAGTTGGTGCGTTATTACATAACATTGGCATGATCACAAAGGATAAAGTCTCGAAAGACCGATTAGTTTAGTAGTCTTAGAAACACTAGATATATTCATTGTCTTACATTACTTCATAAGGTAAAAAAACTAAAACAACATCTTCTCTTCATATCCCCTCATACTATCCCTGCAGGTCATTCATAAATTACTTCTTCACATCCTGGAAAAAATAAATCATTGAAAGGGTTGAGCTCAGATGCTCAGTATGGATAACAATATAGAATAAGCTTTCATAGATAAGTATAAAAACTTAAGGCAAGGTATAACTAAAACAAAAGACTTTTAAACATTAACTTCAACTTAATATGGAAAATTTAAAATGAAATAATTCCATTTACTTATTTACATGGATATCTAATAGTTAAATAATCACATGAAATATCAATAACCACTTTCATAATGATGGAATGCATAATGCCAGACTAACATAACCATGTAGCCAAGGCCTCGTTCCAAGTCTACAAATAAGATTTTGTCAAGGCCTCATGCCAAGAAACTAGTTTGTCTTATGAGACCTAACGATGCATGGAGGACCTATAGAAGGATCCACCCGTCACTTACTATGTCAAATGAATTCCTCATATGAAATGTTTGAAATATAACATAAACATTCGTATTAAAACAAGCACAGGATATGTCAATACTTTATCCATAAACCATGAATTATATAAAAAATAACACATCCACAGTAAAAAATAACTCATTCGATACAATATCGAATATTGTATTGTATCAGATTATCCTCAATCGAGAATAATGAATGATATTGACATAGATGAAAATAATCATCAAAATTATTTGAGAGAAATATCACCCTTTTTCTTGATAACTATTTATCAAGAAGCCATTTAAAATAGATTTTTAAATCAAACTATCCCATACAACTTTGAAACACTGAAAAAGAATTTAAATTTTAAAACATTAATGTCCATATAAATAAATCCTTAATACAATTTTTAAAACATGGACATTAATGAGAATGATTTAGAATAATAAATATTTAAATCATTTTAAAATGATATATTGGTTAGAGTTACTAACCAAAAAATAGACACTTGAATAAAAATAATTGAGGTAATCAAAATATTATAATATCATGAGAATAAATGTATTCATGATATACTATTTCAAAGTACATTATATACACCATATAAAAGTGATTTGGTTTATAACAACAAAGAAGTCTCAATGGAATGTAAATTGAGATGAATTCTCTTATAAAGACCATATACTTAGGTTAAGGATAAATCAATGACATTATTATGTGTGAAAAATATAAATACACTCAATATGATTGGATATTCATCGTAAATCAATCAGACGACATTCACACATATTCCTGTAAAAACAACACCAATGAATTGGATATTTAACTCAACAAATGGAGATTGATTTGAAATTACTATTATCGAGTTCAAATCGATGACATGAGAAATTATCAATTGAGTGATTTTGTATATCAAAATTATATCCACAGAAAGGGGAGAAGAAATTATGACATAATAAAATTAATAGTAATTCAACACATAATCTTGGAGTAAAATAATCAATGAAGTATGCGTAAAATTGATTGAGTATAAATTGAAATTTCAAATTCCCTTATCGATTTGGTAACATAATAAACATACACCCATGAAAGAAGGATCACAAAATGATGATGTAAATATCCATAAATTAAAGTATATTACACAATGAATACAATCATGGGCAGTACACACACCACTTTCTATAAATAAGTGGTGAACAATGGAATTCTCACGGAATAAAAAAGTTAGATAAGAAACCCCTTACAATGTACATTTTCCTTGGTCGAAGGTAATTTAACATCCTGTATAATGGTGAAATTATTTTCATTGAATCATACAAGAATCATATGCATTAATATGATATCATATATGATCTTTTAACATTTATTTGTTAATAATATCTTAGAATTATCGTCATTGTGGGTGTTAACAGTTTCATTTTCCATTATATTCTATGTTATGTAATCCATATTTGTTATGAATGGGATTTATATTATTCATATCCAAAATGATATCAATCTTTAAACATTATTTTTAATCATAAAATAAAATTTAGTCTTGAATGGATACGATGGGGAATGAATCTCATCGTGTTTGTGGAGACGGTAGTCCGTACGTACGCACGAGCAACAATATCATACTTTTGATATTAAAATAATATATAATTTGATGGTATATCATATATACAGAATCATTATCATGTTATATTTATTGTTTATATTAATTATACATCATTATTATACCCATCTAAATAATAATACATTGAATAACAATTAGACCACAACGTGGAGACGGTAGGCCGTACGTACACACGTATAGTGACATGTCATTCAAGGGATGGATAGAATAATGAATTTGTTTGTTCCATATTTATAATAAAATAACAATATACATAATATACTAGAGTTATTATTTTAGAATGTAAATGTCAAGGAATGAAGAAGTTGAAGAAGAAAGGAACATTAAAGAGGGTGGTGAAGATGTTACATCTTCTTCGGGTTCTTGCTTATTATTTGATCAAAAGGGATTATTAGGTTGGATTTCTGATCAAAATAAGGCCTCTAGGATGAATTGAGGGAAGTTGGTAGGATATTTGAAAGAGTTTGGCCGATCCAAATGTCTTTGAAGGTGTGAATTAATGAGAAGGGGTAGTGTCCTTTTATAAGAGGGGTGATCGGCTCTTTAGGAAAAACATAAAGTATTATTTTATAATAAATTAATATTCAGTTTCTAATGGCTCCAAAGTAGATTATTCAATGTATAAGGTGGGTATGGGTCTATATCCTTTCCGAAAATATATTTTTTACAGGTTGGACCATTATATTAACCTTATCTTTCAGTTTTAACTCTTAGTTAATTAGTTTGACACTTACCATGTCACTTTGTATTTTTATATTATAAAGTTAATAAACTTACTATATACATCCAAAAGTCACCAAAGTGGTCCATTAATGTTACATCTATCATGATACGTGTCCTTTGGCTGAACCATAGATTTTTATGCATATAATATGAATTAATAATATAATATTTGTTTTAAAAACTATTTTATGTCAATTTTGACACTATTTGGAATTTGATTTTTGTGAAAATCATAAGAGCATGATTACTTCGAACCTAATTCATTTAATCAACTCTAACATGTCATATTAATCTATTAAATTCGTGGAATTCACTAAAATTCTCAAAATATATTTATTTGGGTCTTTATAATATAAATTATTTTAATATTTTACTAATAAGGTAATTTCTGCATCATCATTGTGTCATAAATAAATTAAATTATTTAATGTATAAAAATTAGAAATTAAAATATCATTATGTAAGGAATCTTCTTATTTTTATAATTAATATTTATAATCAAAATTATCTTATGTATATCCCTATATTAAATATGTTTTAGTAATTAAACTTTGATTTTAACTCTTTTGAAACTTCTTTGAATTAAATAATAATAAATGTCTTAATCTAATCCAAGTGGACCTAAATGATAATATTATATTTCTAAGGTTATTTTTTTTCAAGATAAAATTGTCCAATAGAATTAGGACATTTGTGAGGGAAATATTAATATCATTTTTACCCTTAATTACCCTATTTACTTTAAACTGTGATAAATAAAAGTAAAAAGTTACTATTCACAAAAAATTATTTTAATCTCATTGAACAACATTTTACTCCTTCATATTGACCGTGTCTCTCATATTTTTGAAATTCAGCTCACATAAGCGGTTAAATTATGTTTTCTGTGAATTTGCAAAAGCTTCTAGGAGGTGGGTAAAAGACGGTGAAAAGTTCAATAAAATTGTTATATATCTAAAATTGTTATAAACTAAATACAATGAATTAAATTGAACATATATAGGTATTATGTATCTATTTTTAAATGAAATAATTTAAATAAAATAAATAATTATTTAAATAATAATTCGGTTTTAAACTATAACTCAGTGTTTTTCACTATTCATCAAACATTAAAAGTTTTCAGAAAAATATCAAAAATTTAACCTTAGATAATTTTGATATTCCAAATTCAATAATGAAGTCTATTTTACCAAATTCAAAATATAGAAGTTTCATTAATTAATTTAAAATTAATTCTTGCTGTCAAAACAAAAGGCGTGTTTTTAAGAAACAATAACTAACAATAGATTGACACTTGTTTATGTCTGGTTTAAATGTGAAATTATGTCTAATGACCAAAATTGTATTAAATGGTAAAAATTTATTCTAAATATATTTTAAAACCACCCAAATTCATAATTTATCACTATTAATTTTTTCGATTAAAAAAGGTGTTTTTATTTAAAATTTAGTAATTTTCACTATTCACCAAAATATGAAAGTTATCCGAAAAGTACCAAAATTTTACCCTAGGCTACTTTCTATATTTTGAATCCAAAAAATGAAGTCCATTTTGAAAGATAAAATTTATAAAATTTCAAAAATTGGGTATTACTATTCATAACGGATAGATTTATAAGTTGTGGTGTGTATTAGAATTTGAAGTTGCGTACAACACACACTACTATATTATTCAGTGAGAAGCGTACCATGGAAGCTAGGGGTAATATAGTTTACCTTCATTCTTATAATGGTATCATCCACTTAAGGTTTATCGATATTTTGGATTTAATATTTTCCAATATTATTAATGCTATTGATCTTCCTTTTCTGCTTTACATTTTTTTAGTTTTTAATCTATTGACTATTCTGATTTCTCTAGAATTTAATATTTAAGCCATTCAATTTTAGAATCTTTCTTAGACTCTTCTTCTTTATACTATTTCATATATTAATTTAAATGATTAAAAACACTAAATTATTTCTATTTTGGCTCTCTAAATATCATTCTCTTGAACTTTAGCTTCTAATTTGATCAGACGATCAACTGTCTCTTTGAATTATCATTCGACATTGTTACTATTACCCTTTTTTTGGAATTGTTGAAAAATTCCACCATATCATATCATTCATGATCCTTAGAGTCCCATAATTCAACTTTATCAGATTCTTCAAAACAATCATATTCATTTGGAAAAAGATAATTCTTTTTGAAGTATTTTTTCATGGTACTCCTATATATATTATTTATTGAGTACTTCTTCTCAAATTTATAATCATTCTCTCAATGATAATCTTGAAAAAATTTATGATTATTATCATGAAGATATAAAATATTTCTACATTGATAGTATGTAATTGGTTTTTTACATTTAAAAAATCCTCTTCCCCATTAAAATTTTGAGGGGGAAAATTAGATGACATCATCCAAATTTTCTTCCTCATGAATTTATTCAATTTTGATCTTCTTTATGTACTTGAAATCCACTTATTTGGAAATACCATTTTCCACTTAATCCTTAACATCATTTATCATATGTTATGTGACATGATTATATTTAAATCTATTAAATGTACAATCCTTATGATCTTTATCATCCAATATAGAAACATTCTGATTAATCTATGGTGGATGTTTTATCATGATACACTAAATAATATTTATATCTTTAATATTTTCTCTGAGACCATGCTTGTATTCTATAACAACATTCACCCAGTAAAGTAATCTATCAAACTATTCATTAGGGTGTATTCTAAAATCCTCCTACTATTTTCAATAGAACCTATTGTTTTTCATATATTACATTTTCTTTTTCTACAGAAATATTGAGAAACATTTCCCACATGGCATGTGACAAAATACACGATATTACCTTTTTTGGATATTTAATTCGACATGGATTCTCATAAAGCATTTATTCCATTACAATATGCATCCAATTTACTATGTTCTACTTATGATAAAATTGTTCTATCCACATTGTTAGAAATAACAGGAATTTTACCTATGAATACAATAATTCCCAATGATCAGGAGTAGTGTTGTGTTAATTTCATTCATAGATGAAAATTAATTCTATAAAATATTGGAATCCCTTGGTGATTAACAACAAAAATTAATTGAAATGAGATAGAACCACTGACATTCAACCATTGTATATAGTAGTTTCTATTATCCAAATTTGGTTAAATACACTATGTGGGGGGGTGAATCAGGGTATGATAGATTTAAAAAAATTAACCTTTTGAATCTTGATTCATTGTAAAATTAAACACTCTTCGCTCCATTTCCCATGGAAATGTATTAAAACACATTAAATCATACATGAGACAGGATGATATAATTTGGTTCACCCTTACTAGGATATGTCCATGGAGCATAAAAGGGAAGTGTGTCGATGTACGAAAATTACTAAGGCTCACTACTAAATAAAATATTTGGTCTAGATCACTTATATGACCAAGATCCTTACCTTTAAAATGATTATTGTAAACTCACATATATCCCTATGGTTCATCCCTATCCCTCTATTGATGTCTCGCTTCCTATGGAATGGATCACTATCTTCTTATCCCTTTTATCAATGCACTAGAATTGATCTTGAAACATTTTATGGGCATGTAGGTCACCTAATTATCATTAATTTATTCAACCCTTACTATATGAGGATTCCCTATTGAATTTAATTCTGGGATGCTCCTTTACTTATGTGAGAACACTTGGATGTTGCACATCCAACATCTATGAAACTTGCGAAAAATGTCTTTGTTCTAGACACAAAAAATACCTCCACTATAGAAATATCTACAACAGATTCCATGTATTCCTTTCACTATATTTAATGTTTAAGTGAATTAAATCCTTCTGTGTTCATTTATTAATTATGAGGATCCTATATATTATTATTCTTCTTTCTTTATAATTTTGTTATGAAAATGATAATTTTCAAAGGTAAATGTAGACACATATATCCATGTGCATGATTATAGTCAGATATGACTACAGTAGACCCTACCATGTATCTTCTTGCACATGATCTTGACAAGTTTCATATTCTCACTTTGTGAAAGCACATAACATAAAACCCTGGTTCAAACGCCCTGTCATGATCCTTGTCCACAATTTGAAAATTAACTTGGCCCAAAACCCTAGTGAGATCCCTCATTTTGGTTTGAGTGAGATCCATGTGTAAAACCCTACTCTGAAACTCGTTCACACATTCCACAATATACAAGCCCATAACCTTTTTGCGCTTTGCACAAGGAATTTTCAGATCTTCTTCAACACTCACACAATGTATATTTCTTCATCAGTTCACTCTTTAGAACTACTTTTGGAGATATCTCCCAGAAATATAATTCATAAACATTTCCATAGAAATTAACATGTTGAAAAAAACATCATGGATAAAGTGCGGGTTATGGTGTATTTATAGGAAAACCTTCACCGCTTTAACTCCAAAAAAGGATGATAGCCATTTGTTCCACTACCAAATTCAATCTGTATCATCCGCTCTAGGAGTATCCATCATGAGATCAATTTACAATCATGAAAATCTAGGTGATATTATATTTGAGAGCTTTGGATGATCTATCATGGGACCCAAGTATAATCATGAGTGTGTTCTGATATCCCATTACGAGATCCAATGACAATCATGCACTTCATGAAATCACATTGTCAGTCCATTATGGGATCTCATGGTTTATATTTAAATCAATATACCACCATAAATACCATATTTCTATATTTTTTCCTGCACTTTTGTGAGATCAAATAGTTTTTTCTTGTGAAAGATACTTGTATAAGTCTTTTTCAGGCATTCTGCAAGATATGGCATCACAATTTTCATGAGAAAAACTATTTTTCACTTGAGAGTGATCAAGAAATTAGTACTATAACAATATCAAAGAGTTAACTATTTCATGAGATCAGATGGTGCTCACTATCATGAGATCACAATGTCTGTGCTTGTGCAAGATCAAACATTCATTCTAACTCTTCGTTACTTCTATGAAACCCAGCCTTCATCAATAACATCAAACAATTTATATAGACACAATCAACCAAATATCACCATCATGGGATAATTTTCACCTAACATTCATTAAAAACAAAAAAAAAAATTCTTTTTCATCCTCTAAAATTAGGGAAAACCTCACAAATTCAATAACATATATAATATCGTACTCCATTAATTCAAACAAACATACAACCCAAATCATTAGGTAATTTCTTTAATCAAGTGTTTTAAATTATCAAGATTCCAATTACATAAAATATTAAGGGTAAAACAATTAAAGAGATTGAAATTAGATGAATTTAGGTAACAAGATGTTACAAACTCCCCTACATAAGTCTTTTTGTCCCTAGGATGTCATGTAGAAGAAATAATTATGCTAAATAGGTGAGGAACTAATCCCAGATTAATAATTTTCACTCACATATCTCATGACAATTTGATATGTGCCACCATGACACTCATACCATTAAAATAGGCTTCCAACATAAGACATTCACTTGATAGTCAATGAACATTACTGGATTCCCAGTGAAAAATGTATACCCTAACTCAATCTCTTCCTAACATATAACATGAGAGGAGTTTGGATGAAATTCATGATCTGAGTTATCTTGAACACATCTTGAATTATGGTCAACTAAACAATAAATTAAAACATATTATGAACCTTCTCATGATGCTTAGAGACCTAAAATGGTCCAACATAACTCAGAGCCAACATTCCATGTTTTCTAAGATTTTTGTGACCTAACCAAGGAGAACAATTCATGAAAACCCATTTGGAAAAGGAAAACTATAATGTACCATGTTTTTTGCACCATTATTTATTTTCTCTAAACCACTATCATCATCACTTTCTATTTAAAATTAGTAAGTAAAAAGGAACAAGGGATACACCCACACAAGGCTAGGAGGCCTAGGGAGGCTATAAGAAATGCAACACGAGGGAATGCCCTCTTAAAATACTAACCCCATCCTATTTCAGATGATAAATGTCCTAATAGAATGTGGTACATTTAGATTGAGGGGATTGTGAAGCCATGTGGTCTTCCATATTATTTCCCTCTCATCAGGTATGTCTCAGACGAGTGTTACTAGAAGGGATATCCCGATACTTCCGAATAGGGTAGTAGATTGACCAGGGGACATGATCAGAGACTTGTAGTGAGTTCAAGAGAATCAAAGAGTCGTTTTAAGCTTCCTCAATATGAAAACCCCCTTGTCTGTATAGAGTGAGTCCAGAGAGCATAACAAGTCCCTCCTCCTGGAGTGAAGATCCCCTACCAAAGAAAATAGTGAAGGCAATCACAAAGGATTCCATGGAGTCTCGAAGGACCCCACCACCCTTCATGATACCCATATAACATGAGACATCCATATTGAGATTCAAGACTAATGAAAAAGGATTCCAACTGACCCAATGGCCACGAGGGCAAACATTTGGGTTGGCCAGGGAGGTTGAAAGCATGAATTTAATGGAGGGAGCATCCCGCCAGTTAGTAATTCACCTGATCATCTCCAGAAGCAGACTACGAGTATGAACCAGGATTTCTATACCAGATAAACCACACACCTCAAATATCTCTGTGTTCTTCACCTTCCAAAGACACCAAACACCAGCATATAGTATTACAGATCTAGAAATGTGATTTTATCCCCTGCTTACCGAGTTATAAAACCAACGAAAAATGAAACGAGAGTCCTCCACTAGAGGAAAACAGACCATAGAAAAGCTACCAAGGGTTGACCAGACAACACGCACCAACTCTCCTATGATGAAAACGTTCTCCATGATTTCCACTTGACAGACCATACAACATGAACAATGAGAGGCCATGAGAACACCACATTTCATGACGTTGTCATTGGCGGAACAATGTTATGTCTGATCCTCCTTGTCATGAAGATGTACTTTATGGGGATAATCTTGATCAAGAGGGATTCATTCCAGATGTCCTCCTCCATAGGGGACACCAACAACAGACAACATTCCATAGAAGAGAAGCATCCCATGCTTTAGAGGTTAATTATGCACTGTTAGGTTCCTCATTTATTTCAATAAGCTGAAAGATCACTTGTATATCCTTGGATAAAACTTCCTTGATGAATTTCGGGTATCTACTGGCCTTATCAAATGAGATTTTATAGGTGGTACACTCCGGAAAACCAATAGTGCAACCCACCCAGTTGGTATGACAGAAAGGAACCTTCCCTTCGCCAATAATCCATCGAGCATTAAGAAGGTGGGATGAGTACAAAGGGAAAATGGAAGCCATGAGAGGGGACCTATGCACTGCCAATTCCATAACACCACCCACCGAAGGGCCCCCCATTGTGATTCCCCCACTGTGTCTGTCAGTCTATTAGACCAAATGTCAGTCCGACGTGCATGAAGAGGAGAGAATCCGCCTGATTGGGAACCTTTATCCCACCTTCTTGAATAGTCCTCTCCATGCTCTTCCAAGAGACCCATGATCTATTTCCTTCATCCAAGGCATCCCATATGAAGAGAGCAATGATTTTTATGATTTTTGAGTTCAGTACAGTGGGATATTTAACACAAGAGATTGCATGGATCAGGGATGCAAGGAGGATGCTATTGACCAGGGCGATCTGACCCCCGAACGATAGAAAAATGTTTTTCATGTTTATGATTCTATCCATGATTTGGATAAAAATATGGTAAAAATATATAATACGGTATGGATTGATGGAATAGGTTCTCCCATATAGTTCATTGGCCAGAAACCACTTTGGAAGTCGAGCATGATACATATAGAATGTTCTCGATTGCATGCACACTTCTTTGATAATAAATGGTTGATTTTTTATTTGTTGATGACATCCCCACTCTAATGGTAGTATTTGTAATGAACATTGATGAGGTCATAAACTGAGAACCTTGAAGAATTCTATAAAACTAGGGTGTCATCAGTAAACATCAGATGGGAGTCAGAGGGGACATTCCACTTTCTCCTGAAGAGAAGAATGGTTTCGTTGTTCTTTCCTTAGAGGATGAGGAAACTGAGACTCTATTATGAGAGAATGAAAAGGGTTGGGGAAAAGGGTTCTACCTACCTTATTCTCCTAGAAGTATTGAAAAAACCGCGAGACTTCCCCATAAAATGGATAGCCAACCATGAAGAGATGAATCATCAAAATAGAATTTCAGACAACCAAGGCGAGAAGCCAATACCTGAGAGGACCTTATTGATAAATCCCTATTAAATATCAATTAATGAGATGTAAATTATCTGAATGTGGGTAAAAATATGTTAAAAATCACATGCGAATGACTTTTTGTCCCAAGGATGTCATGTAGAAGAACAAATTATGCTAAATAGGTGAGGCAATAATACCACATCTATAAGTTTCTCTCACATATATCATGAGATTCTGATATGTGCCACTATGACACTGAGACCAATGGAATATTCTTACCACATAATAAATTCACATGTGAGTTAACAATGACAACCAGATTCTCAGTTAAAAATATATATACCAAAACTCAATCTCTTCCCAACATAGAACATGAGAGGAGTTTGAATGAAATTCACAATATGAGTTATTTTGACCACATCAAGAATTATGGTCAACTAAAAAAGATCATAAACCCATTATAAACCTACATATGATGCTTAGGGACCTCAAATGGTCCAACATATCTCAGAGTCAACATTCCATGTTTTCTAATATGACGGTGACCTAACAAAGGAAAAAAATTAATGAAAACCCAATCATAAAATGAAAAATATAATGTAACATGTTTTTTCCCATTAAATTTTTTACTCTAAACCACTATCATCATAATTTCTTATTTAAAATTATGAAGAATTATGGAACACATGAAACACAAACACAAGGCTAAGAGGCCTAGGAATGCTGGATGAAATGAAACTCGAGAAAATCCCCTCTTACAATACTAACCCTATCCAGTTTCAGATGATAATGGTTTTAATATAAAGTGGTACTTTTAGTATGAGGAGCTTGTGAAGCCATGTTGTCCTCCATCTTATTTCCCTCTCACCACATATGACTCAGACGGGTGTTACTAGATATGATATCCCGATATATCCGAATAAGGTAGGAGATAGACCAGGGGACATGATTTGAGCCTTGAAGTGAGTTTAAGAGAATCAGATAGTCAGTTTCAGGTTCCTCAATATGCATACCCCCTTGTCTACAAGAAGTGAGTCCAGAGAGCATAACATGTGCCTCATGATGGCTAGAAGATCCCTTGCCAAAGAAAATAGAGAACACAAACACAAAGGATCCCCTGGAGTCGTGAAGGACCCCACCACCCTTTATGATACCCATATGACATGATCCATCCATATTGAGTTTCAAGACAAAGGATGAAGGATTCCAACAGAACCAATGGAAGCGAGGGAAAACATTTGGGTTGGCTTGTGAGGTTGAAAGAAGTAAGTTAATGGAGGGATCATCTCGCCAGTTGGTAATTCACATGATTATATCTAGAAGTATAGTACGAGTAAAAACTAGGATTTCTTTACTAGAGGAACCAAACACCTCAAATCTCGATGTGTTCTTCTCATTCCAAAGAAAGTAGAAACCATAATGCAGTATTGAGGCTCTAGCCATGTGTTCTGTTCCCCTACATCCCGAGTAATCAAACCAACAAACAAGTAAAGGGTAGTCCTCTGCTAGTGGGAAAGAAACCATAGAAAATCTACCAAGGGTCGACCAGACATCGCGCTCCAACTCTCCTTTTAAGAAAAGGTGATCTAGGCTTTCTTCTTGACCGACAATACAACAAGAGCAGTGAGAGGCCATGAGAACACCACATTTGTTGATGTTCTCGTCGGTGGAACAATGTTGTGTCTGATCCTCCATGTTAAGAAGATGTACTTTTTAGGGATACACATGATCCAGAGGGTTTCATTCCAGATATCATCCTCCATTTGGGACACCAACAACTGATGACATTCCTTAGAAGAGAAGGAGCCCATATTTAAGAGGTTAAAGATGCATTGTTTGGTTCCTCATGGATTTTAATAAGCTGGAAGGTATCTTGTTGATCCTTGGAAAACAATCCCTTGATGAAGGTTGGGTATCTACTGGCCTCATCATACGTTATGTTATAGGCAGGACACCCCGGAAAACTGAGAGTGCAACCCACTCATTTGGTATTCCAGAAAGGCACCTTCCCTTCGCCAATAATCCACCGATCATGTGGATGGAGGGACGAATACATAGGTAAAATGGAATCCATGAGAGGGTGATTGTGTGATACCTCTAGCATAACACCACCCACCGAAGGGCCCCCCATCGTGATGCCCCACTGTGTTTGGAGGTCAAACAGATCCCAAGCCCATTCAGCATGCATGTAGAGGGGAGTATCCACCAAACTGTGAACATCAATCCCACCTTCATGAATATGCATCTCCATGCTCTTTCAAGAGACACATGACTACTTTCCTTCATCCCGAGCATACCATATGAAGATAGAAATGATTTTATAGATTTTGGAGTTCACGCCATTGGTGGATTTAACACAAGAGAGTGCATGGATCAGGGATGCAAGGAGGACACTATTGACCAGGTTGATTTGGCCCCCAAACGACATCAATTTGTTTTTCAAGTTGATGATTCTATCCGAGATGCAGTTAACAATATGGCCAAAATCTATAACATGGAGTTAGCTGGAGGAAATAAGGGCTCTCATATAGTTCATTGGACAGAAACCACTTTGTATGTCGAGCATGATACATACAGAAAGTTCTCGATTGCATGCACACTTCTTCATTAATAAAAGGTTTATTTTTCTTTTGTTGATAACTTTACAACTCTAACGGTAGTATTCGTAAATAACATTGATGAGGCCACAAATATACTGCCTAGAAGAATTCAAGAAAACTAGAGTGTCGTAAGTTATCATGAATTGGGAGACAGAGGGGGCATCCCACTTTCTCCTAAAGAGAAAAATGGTTTTTTTGTTCATGCCTTAGAGGATGAGGCGACTGATAATCTCCTGTGAGAGAATGAAATGGGTTGGGGATAAGGGTTCTCCTTGTCTTAGAACTCAGGAAGCCTTGAAAAAACTGTGAGACTTCCACATAAAATAGACAACAAGCCATAAACAGCTAATGTAGTGAAAGAAAATGTCAGAAAGCCAAGGAGGGAAGCTAATACTTTAGAGTAACTTGATGATAAATCCCCATTCAATATGACCATATGATTTATTCATTTCTTGTTTGATCTCCATTTTTGATCAAAAGGACCTGGTGTTTATTTCGCAGATCACTTATTGCGCTAAGGCAATCGCTCCCGAGATTGAACGGCCCTTCACAATCCCCTGTTGATCCAAGGAGATCCAGCCAGGCTTATGGACAGAGAGTTTAGTGTTGAAGATTCTTGCATGAACTTTATTAGAGAAATTACAATAGATGAACTGGCGATAATGGTGAATGAAAGAGGGATTTTTGATTTTGGGAATAAGAACCAGAGCTGCGGCACAAGCCACTCATGGTACGATTCCCCCTCTAAAAAAATCTTGAATGGCATTAGAGAGGTCATCTTTGATCATGTCTCATATGTTCCTTTAAAAGGAACTCATGAATCCGTCGGGGCTAGGGGAACTATCATATTTAAGGTGGGGGATAGCTGTGTGGATCTCACCTTCCATTGGAATGGTATCCATGAGCGCATTATCTTGGAGAAAAACATGGTTGTAAATTGATCCAAGGAACTTTGCTTCCCATCATTGGTTTCCATCCAACATATTGGGGTTCTGTCCTGTCATGAGGTCTTTAAAAAATGAATGGGCAATTCTTCCCACCACATCCTTGTCATTCTAGAAAGTCCCATCCTCTATCACAATATTGGGTTGGACGCTTCGTTTTCAGTTTTTTATACACTTGTGAAAGAAGGTGGTATTTCTTTCCCCTTCGTCAATCCAACTGATCCAAGATGTCTTCCGCACCATGCATTCCTAGTGAAGCACCATATCTGAAAAAGTGTCCTTTTTCATCGATATATCTCTAAACACCCATTCATCCCATGAATCCTTGAGGTTGGATTCAATACTATTGATATAATTCATGGAATCTAATATGTCTATATCACTTAGGGGGAACGAGTCTTCCCATACCTAGAGTATTCTTATAATCCTTTAGAATTTTTTTGTGAAAAGTAGTCCATGTCCTTCCATGAGATGACACATTCCATGAATCAAAAACCGTTTTGTGGTAGCCAGGATGGCTAGCCCAGTGGTGGTAGTATCAAAAAGGGTCAGGACAAGGCTGTCTTGTCGCAATGGATTCAAGGATCAGAGAGTGATCATAAATTCCACATATCATGTGACAGATAGTGACGATAGGATATGACTAGATGAACTGCATTTTGTCCAAAGAGTTGTTGAGTTTACTCCAGGAGAGTCGGGGACCTTGTTGGTTATTTCACAGTGTAAAATGATCTCCGCTCAAGCCATGATCGAGAAGCCCATTATCCGCCAGGAAATGAACAAATTCCATATTTATTTTCCTAGAAAAAGGACCCCTTCCCTTCCATTCCTCTGGCTCTGCAAACACATTGAAATCCCATCCTATAATCCATGGGCTGCCACTAGGGTCAAAAACTGAGAGATCCTCCCATAAATACTTGCGCCACAAGATTTCACAACTACCCTAGATGAAAGAAGTGAAGAAATCCCTTTTGTCTTGCGAGATATTGTTGGTGATGAACTGGTCACCTACCTGGACAAAAGTAACTGTGATACATCAAGTCCAGAAGATCCAGATGTGAGAATTAGATGGCTCATCATAAATATGATCAGACATCGGTAACCTTCTAGAGAAGTCTTCTATTTTGGATGATTATTTATGTGCTCGAGAATAACAATGAGACTAACCTTGTGTTTATAGGCATCAGAGGCAATGAAGTGCATCTTCACCTGGGCACCAAGGCTGCGGGAATTACAGATGATGTATGGGTTCATTGGATAGGGAATACCCCAACACTGGCTCTGGAACTCTTTGCCTTGGGGGAGATCAAATGAGAGGACTAATGCAGCTTCATATCTTGGGCTCTCGTGCACCTACCTACACTGCTGGTCGAGTTGTGGAGAATTGGTAAGCGGGATTTCAAAATATTGGGGGAGGGGGTGGACTCATAGGGAAGGATAAAGGGAAAGGGATAGAGAACCGGCCTCCCGAGTAGGGAACATAGCGGATAGAGAAGGGATAAAAGAAGGAGGAGGAGAGGGGGAGAAGATGGAGGAGAAGGAGGAGAAGAAGAGGAAATATAAAGGACTAGAGGGACAGGGACCTCAGGATGAGGGGAACACAATAAGAGGAGGGGATACTATAAAAGAGGGGGAAAGGGTGGGGTAAGAGGAGAGGGAAACATATGAGGGGGCATAGGGGTAGAAGGAAGGAAGCCAGGCATCCAGACTCAAGTGATATCTTGAGCTTTTAAAGAAAAAAGGAAGAAGGGAGAGCCATGGAGGAATGCCAGGGGTGAGAAGGGACAGACAAAACCACAGAACATGGGAAAGGGAAGGAAAGAGACACTTGTGATGGATAAGGTGTGGAGGAAAAGGCCTTTAATGGAAAGACCTACCCCTAATCCTGGAGGTGATGCCTGGGGCCCAAACACATTGGGAGAAGGCTCAACTGGGATGCGGACCGAGACCTCAATAAAAGAATGACGTCGACCAGCACCATGAAACTTCCTGTAAACATATAGGAAATGGACAAGAAAACAACAAGTTGAACATAAGCAAGGTTACTCAGAATATTGGATGGGTTGCGACCAGTAAAAGAAATCCTTCCCCATCAAGGAGATACTATCTGGGGGCACCAGATGTCCATTTCAACACAAATCTGAGCTTCCGAGGCATCCAAGCAGCTCCAGGTGCGAACATCAGAGCAGAAGAAACATCCTAAGGAATTAATACTATGATAAATATATGATACAATGGATTATGGAACCCAATTTAATGTTAAAATATATTTTAAATAATGTTTATTGAGATTTTATACTTTTTTATTGTCCCTAGTTAGAAAGAAATGAGCTATAATTATCAACTGATCAATCTATAAAAAGATAACATCTTTCACTCAGTGTATATGAGGAAATTCAAAAACAAAATATATGGATTAATTTTCCCATTTCCAAAATATAATTGGGATATGGTGTTGAAAATCGTAATGTTTCAATGCTCTTCCTTTATATATAAAAAGTGTAATAGTGGGACATCTACTCATCAATGTCATTCTTCATACTGATCCACCAGAATCATTATCCAATTTCATAATATCTCATCATAGTTCTTAGATGAATGCATAATCAAGAAATATGAAAATCAATCAAAACTGATCACTTCACAGATGTACGAAACATTGAGAATAATACAAAAGGAGATAGACCAACCACAAATCATCTAAACACCATATAGTGTTTCTCAAATATCTCTAAACTCAACATCCTTCTATTGAATCTTCATAATAGACTTGATGATGTTAAATGAAAACATATTTATGCCATGTTGAAATGAAATCCACCTCTTGTAGATATAACTAGAAATATCACTATTATGGATTCATTCTTCCATCGATTCCAATACAACATACAATTTTTCATTTTTACCAATAACTTCTATTGAATCATTCCCCTTATCTAGTATGTAGTAAATTATGCATTGAATTTTATGAAGTAATTTTACCCAACATCTTTTTATAATATTCATATTTTTTCTAACAAAATAAATATATCAAACTCTTATGGTCTGAATAGATATTTATCATTTCCACAAAAAGATAATGTCGCCAACACATAGGCACATGCATGTTTGTGGAATTCTTTAAATCATGATTAAGGTATTTATTTTCATGATATAAAAGATAATTTGATATGTAATCCATTCTATGATCATAAAAAATGTTAAATATACCCATTATAGTGCTAGAGGAAACATAGAAAACCACCTCCCACTATCATGCATAAGTAATATTAGAATACGAGCTGATATAATAAGTCATTTAAGATAATTGAACAAAAATTGACACTTTGAATTTCATATGAATTTCACCACATTCATGTTCAGAGTATAAATAGGTTCAAATGACATAGTGGAGTCCTTGAATAACTATTGATAGTATCAATAAATTCATTTTATTATACAAATCATAATTTCATTCCATGGTTAATTCCATTAAAAAACAAAATTTACCTTCTCATGATCAGCAGACAAGACACTTATAGAAATACAATTCATATTAATTTCACTTCATGGATCCATAATGTTAAGTTTTAATGATTTACATATAGATAGTGACTCTTATAATTTTCAAAACCAATATACTATTCTATTATTTCTCACACTCAAATATAGAAAAAATTAAAATATCATCATTGAACACTACCAAAAATGTGTCGAGATTCTACTAGAGTATCTGATTCATCAATTCCATTAAAATGTAGGTTAATTAGTCAAACAAGATGGAATCACAATATATTCATACTTTACATAACTAATATTGAAAATGTACATTGGTATATCACAATTTGAACTCTGATATGATGATAAATTGGTCATATATCAATCATCAATAACCACATTCCCCATTTAGTTGATTAACCAAATAATCCACACCCTAAAAAGTATACTTATTCTAATCAATTACATGGTTCAATTTCAGATAATCCACAAACTATTCTAGTGGTTTGTCTTTATTCATGGATAAGAAAATCAATCATGCCAAATGCGAAACAAAAGGGAGAAAAAAATTTCAGTTCCACACCATCCAACTAAAACATGAACTATTTCATATATGATGGTTCGAAATGATACAAAGGTATCAATAACATATACATGCCTAGAACTGGGTCCATTCTCAGCTCTAACTCCATTTAAAGAATAATCCAAGTTAAATACTTATAAAAAAAATCCAAAAATTTAGGAAAAGATTATGGTAATATCATAAGTAAAAGATATGTAATTGGAAACAAATTCAAAAGTAGACAAAAAACTCTTTATCTCTAGGCAGGAAGGTCATTCACTAAAATTCCTTGGATCCCTCTACCCCAAACAAACCCCATGAGATCACATCAAATGTAATGAATGAGACACATAAATGATAAAAATCCACCTCATCCTGGTGATAGAAATGATAAATCCATCTAGTTGATATCCTAAAATACATATAATTTAGAAATATAAATCCAAGACTTACATTTAACTAGAAATCGATAGTACACAAGGACATAATATTTCTTCTCATTCCTCTTACCATTATATTACTCTAACTCTATAAATAATGAATTAATATCAATTGGATTTTTAACTATATAATACCAATGGAAACATACAAATGAGTGTGAAGATACAATATCAAATAATGAATCCTCTACTTAAAATGAAATTGAGATGGTACCTCTTACTTCTACTGGACCCAAATCCCCCTCAACTGGAATCCTATCTACAATGTGATGTTTCTCCACTCATGAGGCTTGTGGATAAACCACTATAGTCTTATAAGAATGAAAATCTATCATAATATTCAACAGATCCAAAGATACCAAACCATATATAGGTGTAAAAATAACATAAATTAATAAATATAGATGTGTATTATGTCCACAACTATTAATCGTATTTTCTTCTGAATGAAAAGAATATCATGTATGCCCAACAATTCCATAATGATATAATTTTAGTGTCACACCACTAGCTACTACTACATATGCTAAACAGTCTTTCTAATGATAAATAATTCCACCAATCATGTGATGATATTTTCACATTCTATTCTTTCATGGGGTTCCACTGAATCAATCCCAAGGTAGAGGGGAATGAGAATAATATCTATCATTTCCATCAATATTCATCTCTTCCATCATGGATATGTCCATTTTCTCTGTATAAGACAACATATTTCTCATATTTACCTATCATCAAATATACAACTGCAAACCTTTTGGTACATCTAAACATTCATCCAATCAATATTCATTACCACAAGTGAAAAATGAACTATCTCAGTAAACTCATTGGTACATAAAGACAATAAATGATCATCATACTATAAATATATGAACACCCAATAATTCACTATAATTCTAAAATCAAGACATAACTTGTAGAATAATAGTGTCTTAAAACCCCTTCAGTCCAAGCCAAAACTTCTATCTTCCTACACCATGGAATAACATAAATTATTTTTGGGCCCCTGAACTCTAAATTATTCACAATATACCTTGGTAATCTACATTGTAACCAAGAAGTGGATTATCAAATAATTTTTTTCATGCCAGTACTCTACGTCTTATGGTTTATTCATAAAATTAAAATATGGTCCCACACAATAACTACTATTGATGTTCCCTTCCACATACAAATATGAGATGTACCTAAACAACTATGTTATTCGATTGAGGTGAATTATGATCGATAACTCAAAATTTCCATACAATATAGTCATTAATTATCTAATCCTGTAAAGGATTCCCTTGATGAGAATTAGTTGCACCCTCTAGGGGAACTCACAGAACAGGCCTCAGAAACATACAAATGCACATCAAAATAAAATAACTGATCAAACAATAAAACATATTAGTTAATACTTGAATACCATGTTGAAAAAACTAATATTAACCTCAATAATTCAAAAACATTAAACACACCTCTTGGAATCCCATGGTAAAAATATATTTTCTTAATGGAAAGAGATAGCTAGACAGTCATCACAATATAGGTCTTTGGTACATAAAAAACTAATTCCAATCCTCAAAATTTCCCAAGAAAATTGATCAACAGGTTAGACTACCATTGATATGAAACTCTAATGAACTGACCTAAATACCCTCTCAAACATGTACCCCAATCAAGCATCCAAGTACCCAAATAAGGTTCCTAATCCCCACACATGGAGTCTAGAACTCGGGAATTAAACAACAATCATAGGGAACAATTTCTACAATTGTTAAAAAATGAAATATATATATATATATATAATTGAGATAAAAATGATTATATATATATTTATATTAAATATTATATAAGGAAAATCAAAAACTATAAAAATTAAACAATATATAAAAACTATCCAAGATACAAGTCCAACTTTGGAGGACAAAAAACCAAATAAATTATCCAACCTATCAATGTAAAAATATTGGAATCCTCCCTTCATCTAACAACTAGCTACTGAAAATCTAGATATATCAAAATATATCAACATCACTATATGACCATGAATTTCCCTTCATCAAAATACATAACCATGTTTACATGCTGCAGAGGTGATATGATGTGTGTGATCCAACATGCTTAGTATGGTCCCACATAGTTCTTCCAAATCAATTCTATAAATAATATCCCCAACATTCTACACATTAATTAAAACATGGCTTGATAACAGTTTAACCATTTTTATATAAAACACATGTAAAAAAACTAATATAATAATTTTCCCCATTTCCCAATAAAATAGGTAAATCATGTTCAATGAATTTCTTAAATATATTTTATAGTATATATATGATTTATAAGAAAACCATGCATCATAAAACATGTCAAATACATAGAAGATAAAGATAATACTATAATACTATATCATATTCATGGATAACATCCTACCAGAAGTCACACTAGATTACGGTATTTTGGAAACTTATACATACCATAGAAAGTATATTACACATCAAGGCACTATACATATACAATGAGTATAGATAGAAGTGGAACAACATTGTAATAGAACCCCCAAACTGCTTTATCATGTACAAAGACAAAAAATCCTAAGGAGTATAGGAAGGCCACATGAGAAAAACCCCTAGTAGTGGAAGAGGCGTTTAATTATTATTTTAACCCCATGTACCAATGTCTTCCCATATGTTGTATTTTCCAACACATTTTATCAAACAATTTCATTATTTCATTATTTAAAAACTATTTTACTGAACCATTTCACAATTCATTAAAAATTGAATATAATTTATAGAAACTTGGGGAAACCTATATTTTATAAAAAATATAGTTCCCAAAAAATAATGAAAATCATTTATATCATTACATTTAATTAAATAACCAATTTTATAAAAATTTGAAGAAATGAAGTTCACCAACATCGGCTTGAGATAAAACCACCTACATCAAATATCAGGCTGATCATGCATATAATAGAATCCACCTCACAAATAAAACCAAAACCTACAATGGAGGCCCTAAAACCAATACTCATATTACTATATTGAATCAATTCCACCAAAGGGGTCAAAAAAAGGATATATTACACATACATTGATGAAAAAACACCTTCAGTACCACAACCAAAAAATAAATGGCCCATGGTACATGAGCACACAATACCTATAAAAATGGAATAAAAGGAAACATCACCATGGATTCAAAAAACATATAACTTAATGAAGTGGTGATAACATGGTCAATAAAAATTAATAATTAAAATAGATGAGTAACAAAAAGAGATAAAACCCAACCAAAATGGTGATCAATCACCAAAAAATAAATTTAATTTACCTAAATCTCCCAAAATAATTTTGGATAATCCCTAGGTTGATAAGAGAGAGGGATGATGAAAAATTAATAAACATATGAGCCGAAAACCTCCATAAAATATTTTTATCAACACATACGTGGCTTTTAAAAATTTTAAATATAACGAAATCCTAAGGGATCCGATATTCTGAAAAAAATTTCATATTTTTATTAAAATTAATTATTTTAACATTATATGATATGATACTCATACACAACATTTATTCTTTCACATTGTTCACTCTTCTTGCAACATGATCTTGGAAACCATTACATGTATTTTACTCTGGTTAAACATCATGTAAATATTCAGAACATAAAAAAACTACATATTCATAAATGAAAAATGAAAACACATAATGTGTCAACTAATCATAGGGAGAAACCCAAAATCAATTAACATAGTTATACTCAAACTCCCTTAAGTTAAATTATCATACATTTCCGAAATTAGGTGTTTTCCATAGTAAATGTTAATTATCACTATGATTCCAAAGACACCCTAAATTATAGTGGAAAACAAGTAAAGAGAATGAAAATAAAAAGTAGTATTCATGGGATGTTACTATCTATGTGATTTGGTGATACAATGAATATAAAATATCTATTTTTAGGTGGAATTCCACAGGTATAGAAAAATGACACTTTCATTTTTAAATGAATTGAATGGTGAAAAAATTTAAGAAAAAAAATACTATTATAGAATGATAAATATTTCATAAATATCTTATATACATTTAACTCAATATCATAAATAATCATGATTCTTGGTGATCAAATATGAACTATATTTGTCTTCCAGGCGATAGTCCTTCATACAAATGAATAATTGTTTTATTTCCTATTTGAATGAAGAGGAGATAAATATATATAACTCTTTTAATATAATAAAATCTCATTATATATGACATAATAATTAAATTATTTAATCATTATTAAATAAATTTTGAATATGGTAGAATAAGAAAAAAAACTAAGAAACTATTTGATAAACCATTCATCAGCTTCATATAATCTATTAAGGTTTATTTAAAATGAATAGCAAGGTTGTTTTCCAAAAAAACCCAAGGATTAAATGAATTGGTGAAGGACTTATTGAATTTACTTTAGTTAGGTATTAAATTAACAAAAATTAAAATATGTTTGAATAGGTGAGGATAGGTGTTTCCATTTTATATGTGTGGGGAGGGGAACAATTGAAATTATATAAATTATTAAATTAAAACAAAATATGTTTCATAGAAAAAGGATCAAAAATAATAAAATTATAATATATTATTATGATGGTTCTATATAATATTATATAATAATATTTCTCAATAATTATTTGTCTCCTTTATAAATTTTTTTTGAACCCCTATGATTCATTTTTAAAATTACAATTATATTACTTGTTTTTATAGAAAAGGGGTTTAGATATGTTTTATAAAAGAGAACGTGACCCATAAAATGGACCATATACGTCGTGATAAACCATATTACATTAAATTGGTTAAATATAAGGTTTTTAAATAGAATATAGAATTTAATAAAACATTAATTATTGTAATAGGTCATTAATGTCATTATAGGAAGAATTCAATTTATTTGTCTCTAAGAACAAAATGAATGAATTATAATATTAATATAATCGTTTTATACATCCCAAATGTGATATATGTATATATTTGATATATGTTCAATAATATATAAATAATATTATAAAAATTATTTTTTTTATAAAATTTATTATAATATTCAAATAATTTATACAATATTCTCTCAGAATTTCATAAGAAATAAAAGCGACTATTTCATAACTAAAAATTATAAATTAAATAAGATGATTGAAAATTAAATTATATTTAAACTAATGATTTATATGTAATTTTTTTTCAAATTCAATTTTATAAAAAACATAAGACGATTATTGAAGGAGGGTGACATTTATGACTTTGTATTAAAATACAATTATATAAATTGTATAATAAAATCCAAGTTGCTATAAATTTGAAAATTATAGAGTTTCTTATTCATACAGATGATTATAATTAACAAAATTATTTAAATTAAAGTGTTGTTTTTCAATTTTAGTGGTTATTATATGTTTTTAAACTTAATTACATAATATACCATTACATAGGGGGAAAATTCTAATATGGTTACTTTTGACAATGAACAATAATAAAAGAGGTGTATTTACCCAATGTGTACATATTGATTAAAAATATATATGAAATTTTCTAGTATATATTTCATTGGATAGTTATATTTTTATTCAATATAAAACCCAAGAAAATGTGATGAAAATCAATTTTTCAAACAAATGAATTTTAAATATAAAAAATTATTTCATACCTAACTCATGTATTAATTTTTTTTGTGATAGTATTTTTATTATGTGTAATAAAATGGAAATAATTAAATTATAAAAGTAATTTAAAACATAATACAATTAATTTAATACATTATTCAAAAATATATTTTAAATGAAAATCAAAATTAATAATAGTATTTTAAAAATAAATATTTAGGGAAAAACAAAAAATCACCATAAGGTAATTTTGATATAATGATCTCAAAAATTAATTTTATTTTATTAATTATGTTATCAGAATGATACATAAATCTATTAAAATTTTCCCTCACCAAATGAAATAATTTTTTTGGGAAGAAAAGTATTTTTAAAGCATAAAATATCTTTATTAAAAATTGAGTAACTATATTCTAAGAGTTATTAAAATTGTATATTGTATATAATTTATAGATATTTCATTATATGATTGATCATATTAATAGAGAACTATTATACTTATTGGTTATAACATTCAAATTGAAATAAAAATATTAAAATACAATATCACAATTCATATAAATACTACTGTTTCTATTAAGGAATCTATCAAGATATTTATTTTGTAAAAAAACTAATGGTGTTACATACCCCCCCCCCCCCCCCGCAGAAAATAAATATTCCCTTACCAATTTGACCATTATCATAGTGATCATGAGAATGTCCATTCAAAAAACCATTTTTGAAAAACCATTAAACAATGTTGTGTGAAAAAAAACATAAAAATATATTCTTCTTTACATATTATATTATGAAAAACAAATAATTATAGATAAATGTAAGATAATTCCAAAAATAAATAAACTCTATATAAAAAAATATTATATTAATCATCTAAATTTATAATTAGTCAAAATATTTGAAACTAAATATATCAATAAATAACTAACCATAATATTATTGAAAATAATTTTCAGAAATTTGGAAAACCAACAAAACAGAATGATTTGAGGACATATTTTTCATTGATAAGTTTTACATTTATCCACCACCAATATTAGTAGAGGATACATTATTACACCCAAAATTATATTTTCCATAACTATAAAATCTATAAATTATTGAAGTCATTTTCTTAAATAACCGAAATCACCAAAAATTCATATATATATCAAAAATATAATTCGACAATTATTTTCCAATTAAAATCACATCTTATACAAAAATTTGGCACACTACCTTCATAATATCAAGATACCAAAATAATGAATTTATTATGTAATAAAATTAATCACTCCCTCCAAAAACAACATTTTAGTCCAATTGTTCTCTATAAAATTAAACATATCATCAAAATATGTCATTGCCCTTTTATCATAATTTTTTATACTAACATTGATATAAATTATTTTATTAACCATAATGGTTATCCATATAATTCATCATATATCTTAAAAAAAGTTCCCTATTCATCAAATAAACATTCATTAAAATTCATTTCAATCATATGTGTTATATAAAACCAAAATAACTATTATGATAAAAAATCCTCCAATGTACTCCCATAACATAAAACATCAGAATAGTATTAGTTCATATAAAATTTTGATCATCCTAAAATCTAGAACTACATTATAACTCATGATTTTGTATTTGTAGTCACCTTAATCATTGATGATTCATTATAATGAAATAATAATTATTTCCAATATTAATCCATAATGCATCTTCCCTATAAAAAATATAAATTATTGCTTAATAGTCAACCATATCAAACTAGAATAAAAAAATATAATTGAGAAATATCATATATCACATGTAGTTTCATCATTTTCAATAGTAATTGAAATAGGAATTGATAAAAATTGATTTTCAATGTCTTCCAGAACCTATTATTAATCATTCCCATAGTACATCAATTTTTATACTTATAATAATTTTCAGATTTTAAAGATTTTATTGATAAAGTATTATGAAATTTATTCACATACATTGCTTTAACTTAACACATAATTTTTCCTTCCTTTATTATCACCTTATTCCATCAATTCAGACATAAAAAATTATTCCATTTCATTAATGAAATTTCATTAGGTTCTTATATCCCACATTCATGAAACCTATTAAATTCAATATTCTCTACACTATGATCATTATCCTTTATAAATACTATATATATATTCATCAAATATATTA
The DNA here is from genome assembly GCA_963277665.1 of Viscum album. NCBI lineage: Eukaryota > Viridiplantae > Streptophyta > Magnoliopsida > Santalales > Viscaceae > Viscum > Viscum album. The sequence goes on along the minus strand of OY728146.1, from coordinate 1,549,526,590 downwards.
TACATTAGGAAACCCTCCTTAGTTCAAGTTATTATTCGTTACACATAATATTTTGTAATGATTAACCATAATAGTTTTCACTACATCTCCAATTTCATTCGTTCTTTGAATCGAATAATCAATGATTTTTTAATGTATTTTTTAGTTATAAATGGCTCAAATAATTTATAAATAAAAAAAATATTATAATGAGTATATAAATAGAAAGATAATATCCCAAATTATAATAAGGATAAAAAGTATGATATCCATAACCATACCTTCTGCTATAAAAATCTTTCTATTTATCAAAAATAACCATAATTATCCCCAACATAATAAAAATTATGTCAATTAATTACTTTTAACATATTCACAATTTATATTCTATACTATAATTTTATTCAATCTGTTACTATGATACCATATATTATGAACCAGTATACAACATTTCATAATATTGAGTTTTTCATCAAGATTTTAGTTTCATTCATTCCCAGTTATCATTATAGTTTATATATTTAGATAATTAATTCAAAAATATTATATAAAAAATAAAATATTATAAGGTTTAAAATCCACTCAATATCCATTTTTTCTTCAAAAAGAGGAACCATGAAATTTACACTCCTAATTAATTAAAGATGTTTTATTCATAAATTTTTAATCCCATTAATAGAATATAAAACCATGGTATAGTTCTTACTCAACCTTTATAAATTTTAAAACCAATAAATAACATGGAGTGTTTTGAATATAAATTTCAAGTTACATTGAAATAAATAAACAAACTTGTTAGATAATTCGTAATTAAAAATTAAATTAAAAAACGTTGTTGTAATTTTTTTTATTACTCACTAAAGTAGCTTCTCTAATAAATGATTTTCATAAATAATATACGATGAAAAAAATAAAGTAAAAAATAAAACTCCTAACGGATTTATTCAAATAATGAAGAAAACATGATTACCATTTAAAAAACATTTGTTTCGCCTTTAATAAGTAGCATATAATTTATTTTATATGGACAATCGTTATCATTCCACATGAAATAAGACCATTTACATAAAAACCAATATCATGAATAGATAAATCATTTATGTTATTTGTCAATCATTTTCATATCACTCATATAATCACTCTAATTAGTGTAGTAAATAATATTATCTAATTCAATTATAATTCTTAGCCAATGTTCTGGATGGCTATCATGAATCCACCCCTAAAAGGATAATATTGAAACCACCAATATTGGGATTAAACTGGAATATCTATCCATGGATTGTAATGGAACCACATATCATCATATACTATTTCCATGAACCATAACATGACCAGAACACTGAAAAGATTACACTTTCTAACGTTACACAGAAAAAAAATAATTCTTTCATGTATAATAAATCAATTCCAAATATATAATTTTTTATTCAATGTAAGCACCGTTTTGAAAATACGTAGAAAATTGTGAAATATGGGTTATATTTAATGAGTTAATTAATATATTTAATGGAATATAAAAATATACAAATAGTTTCAATGGTGGGAAAATTACATGGGATTGTATATGTTAAAATAGAAAAGTCATCTCTACTTTTCATCAAAATGATCCATAAATAATATTTAAATCTATTCCTTAATAAATTCATCAAAAGAAACTGAAGGTTGAAAAAAATAGTTAAATTTTGTATAAGTTCAACATATAAAATAATTTTGTGAATATGGATGTGGGTGAATAATATTTATAAATTAAAACATTATAAAATTTAATAACATTTTTTTAATTCCCAACATCCCTTTACTCTACTTTAACATTTGAAATGCATTATCTATCTTCCTAAATAATAAAATAAAATAATTTATTTACATTATTAGTAAAATATTAACTTTAATTATTCTCTTCCCATGCCATAATGGTTTACTTAATAAATTATGTTCACATCATTTGTTTTGATGGTAATTGGGACATATATCCTAAATGTCTTCAATGTGAATACTTGGATCAAAGTGGCAATTACTACATAATCCCAAAAAAAATTCATGAATTAATTAACTTTTTTAAAAACCAATTGTACTATTAAAAAATAATGAAATTTTGTAATAAAAAAGTAATTATGATATAATCATCAAAATGGTAGGTCGTATGTATGCATGAGTAACTTTTCAACGTATAATGATCAGGATATAAAGATTATAGGTATAATTTAATATTTAATAAAATATCATTATATAATAAAAACCGTATTATATCTCTAAATAACACACACATACATATATAATATCCATGTGAGGTAGAAATAACAATCAAATCACATCGCTTCAAGTAGTTGGTAATCCACACATATGCACAAACAACAATTTCAATTTCAAATGAATGGATAACAAAAAAAAATATGATAAATTAAATTTATTGATTGATAAATGTTTCATTAATAATATGCATATAAATAAATTAAATAATATTTAATTTATGTGAGAGGTAGTGATGGAAAACCAATTACATCAGTTCCCTAAGTTCTTTTTCATCATACATAAGTACAATGGTTGTGTTTCACATTTTATAGAGTTCATTAAAATATAATTTATTTCATTAACATTAAAAAATATTATTATATTTAATAATTTTTAATTTTTTACTTCTATAGGATCATATAAGGTTTGAAGGAGGTATTATATGAAATAAAAGGAATTTTTTTTTGAGAACCATACTTCTTATTTGTACAAAATCATAATGTTCACACTAAAACAACTGTAGGGATGGTTTTATGGAAGAAATAGGTTAATATGAAATTTATATTGTTGCTGGGATGGGTTATTTGTAGTAATTGGATGAAAAACAATGTATATTTTTGATGAAGAAATTGGATGGTGGGTACTCTAGGAATAAAAAAAATATATAAATTAATATAAAATACGTTTCATTTAAAATGGAATCCGAAATGATATTATTATATGATAAGAGGTGTATGGATATAAATATATTCATCCAATAAAATTATTTTTCTCATGGTTTTCTTCACTGTTACATCTTTATTTTACCCCCAAGGTTACCCTTTCGACACTTACTGATATATAAATGTTTTTTACACCAACGGTGTCAATAAATATTTTATAAAATGAATAGTGACCCATGAATATTTCATGGTTTTTATAAGAAACCATATAAAATTCATATTGATTAATATATGAATTATAATTTTTTAAAATCTTTTAAAAACTATATTTCATATAACATATCGTCAGTGTTTTATTTGAAAAATATTCATTTTATTTTACTCTAAATACTACAAGAATAAAATGTAATATGAATATAATAAATAATAACACCAAATATATATACTATTAATATTGAAAAATTATTTTAACCCAATTATTTATTTAAATATTATTACTTTTAATATTTTTAGTTTAATTTATATTTTTTATATTAATAAAATTAATATTTTATCGTCATTTCTTATCGATTAAAGGTAATTTTATATTATATGAAAATGTTAAATAAATTAAACTGGTACAAAATAATTTTTATTTAACATAATTTTTTATTGAAAACAATATCATTATTATTCCTATTTAGAAAATATAATTTATTTTAAAAAAAAGTGACTGAAAATATTCACCTTATATTTGAATAAAATATTTTAAATTATATAATCAATGGAATATGGCATGAAATTTCCCAATATGTAATATTGGATGATTATGGATGATATATAATCATAAAATACAACAAATGAAAGTTTTAGGGTGATTTTTTTGTTCTTATCATATTATTTTTAACAATACTTTTGTGATTTACCAATTCCATGTTGGAAAAGATTTACTAATTCTACTATTCATATTAACCCAAAATGAAAGTGACCTATATTCCAAATGTGTATCTATATAATCCAATGATTGAATCCATTTTAATGATTCAATTAATATAATTTTTATATTTTAATATTAAATTAAACATTCAAAATCGGACAAATAAAATTTCATAGAAAAATTATTTTTCATGTAAAATAATTTTTTTTACTAAATTTAACAAAAAAATTAATTTAAATTCAAAATTGGTTTATATTTAATATAAAAGAACTGGGTATCCTCTCAACATAATCCAAAATACAATTTTATATTTTAATAAAATTTATATAAAATATATTTTTCAATAAATATTATTATTTTTCACTATTCCATTAAAAATAATTTTCTTTCTGAAAAATACTAAAATATCACTTTATTCTAATTGAAATATGATGATATGAAAATGAATTTTTATCATAATAATTTAAAAATTTTTTTTGAAATTTATTATAAAATTTTTACACAATACGTAATAAAAATAATATTTGGGAAAAAATTATTTTAGTATTATAAAATAACAATACTATAAATTGAGTTCTTCTTTATGAATAATTAATAATGAATTTTTTTTTCACTGTGAAGTTTAAATATATTTCATAATTTGGTTACTCATATTCATACACATCAATTGAATAAATATTTTTTTAATGGTCACGTTTTAAAAATAATATTTTTCTGAAATACCCCTAGTCACATAAAGTTTTGTGTTGCATTTTAAGAATGATATCAAGAATATAATAATTTTAATGACCTATAATGTTACAAAAATAGTCATTATATACATCAAGTATTTTTATTTTCTACATACTTATTAATAGTTTTGATCATGTGAAATTGATTCTAAATAGTGGTGTTCACATTCATTCTTATCCCAATGTCCTTTTTTACTAGTTCATAAATGATAATATTAGGGATGATTTATTATAATTTATTTTTTATCAAATTAATTTCATGAATGTTTTAGACTATATAGTTGAATATGATGTCAATAAAAAGTTATTTTTGGTGATTTTTTATTAATAAAAACAACTAAAATAATAATAATTAATGTTAGGTTCTTTTTGATAGGGTCCCATATCAAATAAACAATTCCTGAAAACATCTTCAAAAAAGATATTTTTTTTATCGTCTACCATAAAAAATAATTTTCTTAATGTGTTAATTTCCCGACGTAAATAATTTTTTCAATAGATTATTTATTTCAATGGGTATTATTACCAGTCACCGATTTTTTTTGTGATGGGTTAGAGGACCATCACAAATTAATTTAAATATTAAAAAAATTTGAAAATATAAATATAAATATTATAAAAATATAAACTAATTTAGAAAATTTTAGTAATTAAAATTATAATAATATAAAATAAAATAAATAAAAAACCAAACAATTTCAAATAAATTTTAATATAATGATTATTTACAAAATGTTTCAATCACTATGGAGGGTGATTTTGAGGTGAATGTTCATTTGGATGATATGGGATGGAACACTATCGCTTTATCATAAACAAGACATCACATGTACTCATTCTTTTTATGCTTCTAGCATCGCATCTCCACCTACTACTAATAGTGTTGTTTCCAGAGCTCAAACTACCCCCTAAACATGACATCAATAACCAAACTCTCATCTCGCATTTGCTTCTCATACCTTGATATGGAGGATGAAAACTCTACATATTCTCCCCTAAAAAAGAATCGAGACCATGGATCAGTACCATAAATACTGTTAGGAATTAGCTAAGAACTGATAACAACAACTCAATCTTTCTCGAAAGCATACTTCATCAACAACATCTATGTTGCATTAGCAAATCCTACCACACTAGAAGCCTGGGTCTCATTCTCATTATGACTATTATCATATTACTGAGAATTAAATCTCCATATGAATCCATTAAATGAAATTTAAAATTATAATGGTTAAAATATAATTGTCAGTTTATTTTAAAACTAAAAAATTATATTGTCCATCATATGACACTGAATACCACCTGTAATATCTCTAGTCTCAGGATTGTTGTAAATACTATTATTAACATTGAAATTTGTAATATTTGATGCTCAATAATCTATATATGTATAAGATAATGAGTTAATATTATAATTTATATAAATTATTAAAAATAATATACAATATGTAGTTGATTCGTACTGAAGGTTTGAATACCGTGTCGAGGCAGCACCTCCTACCTCTGCCAGTTCCACTAAACTAATGATTTTTTCTTCTTAAAACTACCTAACATAATGTATCAAAATAATATATCCCAAACATGATATGAGATGTACTTATGTGAATGTATTCACTAAGATGGAATGAAATTCATTAATCCCTCCTAATTCTTGATTTTCATCCTTGAATTTAGAAAAGATGATGACCAAACTCACACATAGACATCTCCCAGGCCTCCCATATATAACTCTTCATGCTATCTCTGAAGAGATTAAATAAAACCACAATTTTTTAATAACACCAAGTTACAATATATATAAATTTAAAAATAAATATAATTAATTTATGTATAATCCAATGACCAAACACGTATTATTTAATTTCAATGGGAATCTAATACTATATCACCCAAGTATCAAGAAAATGGTTCTGCAAAATAGATCACTCATTTACTACAGAAATATGAAAAATGTTATGTAATAAACAGAATAAATAATAAACCAATTGTTAAATAAATAATGAAATGAAATATAATGATATCCAACTGAAATACTTAATTTATCATACCTTTTCATTCTTGGATTGATTCTGTATGTGGACGTCACTCGAGAGAAGGATTGAGAATCATCAATCACGTAATACCTATATCCCTCCATGTCACCGATGAACTGTTAAAACCTAAGAGTTAGATAATATAGAATCAATCTCATCACTATGTAGTTCATCCTTTTTATGCCTATAGAAGATAACATCTTAAATATAATCATCCATCTGAAACACCAAAATAATTTTTTCAACAAATAATTGATGTCGAGTAATATATATATATATATTAAATATGAATAAAAATTTAATTGTTTCATTATTTAGGTTTATCCTCATCATTTTATTTTATGTTATTATTATATTTATCATCCTCCTCAGTATCATGAATTTACAAAGCAATTTTATCTTAATTATAAATTATTATTTAAATTAATTTGTTACATCATGTATGTCATTGTAACAATGGACATGTAACTATGGGGTTTCACTATCAATATTTGGTAATCTTAATTGAAATTAAGTATTTGGAGTTGTATTTTGAAAATTTATAGTTCCTTTTACTTCAATAGCCCCAAATCTAGTTTTCAAAAATTCAATTTCCCCAGAATTTATTTTTATAGTGCTCCACCAATCACTTAACCCTCTTTATGCAACAAAATTGTGGGAAAAATATATTTTTTGTGATTGATGAGCCCAATAAAATGGTACATTTACTGTTAGAAGGATTTTATATTTAATATCAATGATTCCATGGTGCACATGAACATGAAATCCTCATCAGTATCATACAAATTTTATTTTATCATCATTACATAATTCTTTTCAAGATAACATATATTAATAATTTCATCTAGTATGTAATAAAATTCAACTTCACTTTCTCTATAAGAACATACTCTCAAGTAAAAACAAATATTAATAGCCTTCTTATCCAATATCTATACTTGTATGAAATCTAAAACAATTCACTATATATGAAATATTATATTTCACTATTTTGGATGGAGGGTTACATAATTCAGACTGTCCTCATCCAAATCTAGTATTTGATAAATCAAATTTATGATTATGTGGGAACATATCATTCAAATGATTAACCCTAAAACATAGATAATAAAAATTTGATATTCAAAAAACAAAAAAATTAAGGAATAATTTGAAATTAAAAACCATCCGTCAAACAAAATTCCAACTAATGTCATCAATTAACCAAATATTGAATGACGATCCACCTCATGTTATACCCCTGGTACACAAAAAAACCTTCATCATTAACACTTCTCTAAAAAACCTACCATAAATTATAAAATAAATCATTAAACCCCTATCACTAGAGAACCATTCATCCACACCATCATCTTATCATCATTTTTCCATCAAATTGAACTAAAATCGTTAACTAGAAACCCCTTTAGAAACCACACTATATGAGACAATCATCATAGGAAAATATTATAAAAACCAAAGCCGTCGATGTGATATTTTCATCCCTCATAGACTGAATATTGTCTTAAAATGTATTCATATTCATCAAGAACAAAAACTGGGTTTCATTTACCAATGAAATCAATGGCCTTCGATTTATCGATCATTACTTCATTCATTAAATAGTATGAAAACCCATTTTGAATAAACCTATTTAATTAATTATAATAAAATGAGAACTTGACATAGGTACAAAATTTATTGAATATGACCAATGATGTTCCCCCTATAACTCTATCGACTGAATAAACAACACATCAAGAAGCCTCTTGAAACCACTATATTAGACGAACTGACAGAGGGAATAATGAATAAGAAGTAAGAGATGAGTTGGAAGTGGTATGGACTCCATGAAGATTTCCATCCTCACCCAAAGCCATTAATGAGAACTACCAAATCTACCAACATGATATAGTCACAACATATATAAACCGAAGTTGTAATGATTTTCTAGAAAGAGGACATAATAATGACCTAATAGAAGTAATACTCCATGGATAGTGACACACTTCATCCAACAACACCAAAACCTACACAAGAGAAATAGTTCAAAGGACCATAGTGGGGTTGGAAACATGGTAACTATAAAGATTGTGAATAGAATGAACTGCTGGTGCTACAATAGGGAGCCAAACATTATAAAGTATTGTTAAACAGTGATGAAATAAAGGAAAAAATAAAAAAATAACGATATATTGATGAGGATGGAGAAATGTTGGAGAGAGGGAATGGGTGGAATGAAGGAACAATGGGAGGGGATAAAACACCTGATAAGTGGAGTGCCTGCATGACCCCTACAAAACACTACTGGAGAAATGCTAGTATGATAGTGAAGAGAGAAAAAGACCAATCAGAGTTGAATAAACCTCTCAACAAACAAAATCAACTACCAATTTTATCGTCATATTATGATACCTTAAAATTTGAACAAAAATTGACAATATAACATGTAATAAATTAATTTTATATGATTAACTATAAAAAATTAAGAATACCTATCATTGAAACAAGTAGAGAAAAATTATATTATAGACATTCTTCAAGATTAGATTTTATAATTTGTGAATTTTAATTATATTATCATCATATAATGTAAAAAAATAAAAAAATAAATTATTTTTTATAAAATTATTATATATATTTTAGTATAAATAAATTTAATATTCATTTGTTTTTATCATTGTTTAGAAAAACAATCATGTATGGGCCTTATAATTTTCATCATATGAAAGCCACCATTTATGAACTCCACTAATTCCACGTATAAGTTGATTAAAAACTAATAATTGACTGTTCAATGAATCGTCATTATTTACCTCCTTATGAAAAATTTAATTATGTTTTTAAGGATATTCATGTTGGTAATAATTGGAGTAGAAAAAGAAATTTCCCCATAAAAATAGAATTTTTCAGCTGAACCATCAACTGATGGATTGTTATTTTATTTTTAATCATTTTATTCATAAAACTATCATATAGATGAATCCATCAATACTTTACTTAGCCTCTATATTTTTTATCATGTATAAAATGTAATATAACATATTCCATTTAATCGAAGGAAGCCATAGAATTTGTTTTAGTTTATATATTATGAAAACAACGTCTTATTGAAGTTTACTAAGTGCATCATTTTTTATTGTTGTCACACAAATGACTTGGAAAAAATATTTTATTTCTATTATTTTATCCAAAGTAAAATAATTCAAAATCCAACTATATATGATCTGTAGAATTCATTCCAACATAACATAAAAATCGTGAATTTGTTACATTGAAAATATAACAATTTTTTCACATATAAGAAAACTATAAACATAACCATATTGTAACCTCAAATCTATAATCCACTAAAAAAATAAATATTTTTCTTTGTAATGATTATAATCCACTTTTGCATTCATTAACATTTATGATCTATCATTTTCAGACAAGTGAATTCTGATTCGCCTATACATTTTGAAATGATATAGTCACTCCTACACATTATCATTGGTTTTAACATGTTTTTCCTGAAATATATAAAATATTTTATCAAAATAGTTCTTCTCATTATGAATGGTATCTTACATGTGATATAACCATAAATCAAACCAATATGGATGATCAAAAAATACTATGTTTAATCCAATTGTGATCATACCCAATTCCAATTATTCTTTGTTGGTTTATTATCTGTCCAATGGTAATGTGATGAAATAAAGAGGAAAAATATTTTAAATAAATACCTAAGATCATATTGGGAGGTAAAATTATTTCATTTTTTTCTTTTCTAATATTATCTCTACTCCATTAGGATGAATGATCTATAGGAGGAAATCATTCATCCCTATAAGAAAAGGTTGTATTCCATTGATGATCATAAATGATTTGTGATCAATCCTATAGTACAATTATCATTTAAAACAATGTGTAGTATATTTTGATAACATGTCATATGATGGTAAGTCAATAATTGTCCATATTAATACAACCTTATTTAGAAATATTTTTTTCCCAACAACATAAATATACTAACACCATTACTCCCCAATAAATTTATCTCATCAATAAATGGATTAAAATAAACATAAATATTATTTTTTGGGTGTCCAAATATTAATAAATTAAAATAATATATAGATCATTCATCAATATATAATGATGAAAATTGTATGGAGTTATATAGAATGTCTTTCATGAATATTGATGATCGTAAGAACAAAATAGATATAAAACATAATTAAAAATATACAATCATACGTTTCAAGATTCTAATGAAAAATATGGACATAACATGTTAATTGTTTTAAAAAAATCTCCTTAAAAATGAAGATTTATCATTTTATACATTAAAATGTTGGTTTTGTGCAATGTAATTAATGAAACTCTATTCTAAGAGATAAATGAACAGTATAATCTCTGTGAAAGTGGGAAATATGTCACATTTATTATATGAATCAATCCAAAAATCACTATTAGAGTTAATTTTTATCTCAATTTTATAGATGAAGGATAAAAAACTAACAACTAATTTTCACTATAATATAAGATGCAATAATATGAACATTCATGAATCTTCAGATAAACTATTCCCAAATTATGAATCATACTCTTTGGATTAGATAATATTTTAGGAATCACACTTCATTTTTGTAATAGTACTACAATCAAAGGGAATATCTGATAAATATATCTATTTGAAATTACAATATCTAATTTAGTAGTCATAAATTTTGTAACCACAAAAAATTTTATTATCCTACAACTAGGATAAACATTATCCTTATATAACATCATGAAATCATAAAATTTATATAGTTATAACTCTAATGTTAATTCATTATCATCTTGAGATTCAGTTAGTTGAAATTATGGACTACCAATGTGATGTAGTAATTTTGGAATCCGTGATGGATCTAGAATTTTTTTTTATTATTTTCTCTAAAACTTATTTCATTATGTGGATAACAAAAACCATAATCATTTCAAAAACCAAAACTCATTAGATAGAGCCCAACATTGTGAAATATTTCAAATATCCCCAGATCACATTTCATACATGGACAGTTAAGGTTCCATTCTAAATAAATACACTTATTGCTAATGAAAATGATAAAAAAAAAATCAACAACATCAATGTATATATGATTTATACTAGAACCACATAGAATCCTAGGATGATTTATCCAATCATGATTATGTTATAAAGGATATTGTCTAATTCCTTTTCACATATTTATCTCAATAATATATATTAAATTATATGTATATGATTACTTTAAAAAATATATATATTCCCAAAAAAGTAGAAATATAATTATTATATTTTACTTGTAAAAATTATCATAATCATATATTTACATATTATTTTTCATAAATAGTGCTTATATTTACTTATTATCATTATTCAATCCATATTACAATTAATTTTTAATAATTATAGATAACTTTTTACTAATAACAACATTTTTTTAGTAAAAATTTCTATTTAAATTAAATTATTAGTAATTGTGACTAATTATTTCTAGATAACTAGGTTTTTTTTATAATTAATACTATTTCCCATTAATTACATAAAATTATAAGTCTACTTTAATATAATGTAACATAATTTATTATAAATCCCTAAAACTTGTAATTCATAGAATTTCCATTATCTAGGTCATAAAAAATGACCAATTTGTGTCAACCATGTCCAAAATTTTTATTTCTCAGGTCTTCAAAATTGATGACTTGTTTCATTTTTACATTTATTATATTTTAAAATAGTTAATATAATTTTATTGTAGTTTAAAATAAGTTATCCTATTTTAATTTTAATATTAATTATTACATATTCTCTAGGAATAATTTTATTTATAAATATATTAATATTTTAATTATTTTATAACATGTTATAATAATTTATATCATTTTATATAAATTTCTTATAAATTATATAAATTTTATAAATTATACTATTTTATATCAATTTATTGTAATTTATATCAATCTAAAGCTTTTAATTACTTTATAAAAACATATTAATAATTTTTACTATTTATTAATAATTACCAATAATTATTACAATATTTATTAGTTTATTCCAATCTGTTATTTATTTTTACAAGTTTTTATTAGCTTATAAAAAATTATTACAATTTTTTAATGAAATTACTAAATGTACATTCCTGGACCTAGATTCCAAAAAATATGTTCCCCGTGGCTGGTGGGCCACATGACCTCAAGTTTATCTCCAAGAACACTATAGCTTGAAGACTACTAGTGGGGGTCTAGTGTGTGTCTATGGGGAGACTATTCCCTCATTAATAAATCCAATAACAGTTGATAATTATAAACAGATGTAAATAGAGGAACAAAAAAGTAAAAAAATGATCAATGGAAAGATACGTGGACAAAAATAACTGAAATAATTGAAAAAACATACAACAACATCTGATTATGAATTTTTTATCACTAGAAATTTGTAAAATATGGATAAAAATTAGAATTCATACATGAAAAAACCAATGTAAAAAAATAATATACATAAAATATCTCATGCTTCCCACCTAATAAATCTATCATCTACTAATATCTCTATCCTATAACAACATTCAATCTTGTATCTGAAGAATTATGAATCAATTTATCAACACATGTAAACATATAATCTACCCTAGTCACAAAATGGTACATAGAGAGGTTGTGAGATAAAACACCATAGGGCCACCGAAAATAATGTCAGTAACATCTAACCCTTGAAATAGAAATTTAAGAGTGTAAAAAATTCATAAATAGCGTAATGTAGTACATTATATCAAAATACCAACGTAACATCTTCATCCCTTAGCTGGTGCCTGATCATTTAACCAATTAATTAATTAATTGATTACTTGTTTATATAAACAAATCACATGATGCGTAGATAGCACTGACATCACATTGTGATTGTATATTTAGTGGATGTTTCACATTGTAACAAGGAAACCATATTTGTTAAATAATATGATGTTGGTCAATGGTAATCACAATGAATACATAGACTATAGGGGTCTCTAACTATGTAGTAACAGAGTCTAGTAAAGGTGTAAGAGTGTAATTCAAGGTGTATCATCAAATTAATTTCCACAATAATATTTCTAACAGAGTCCAAGGAATTCATAAAATGTAAAAGGGGATATAAGTGGTCATTAAGACCAAATATGAAACCAATAAACCATATGTCACATAGGATCCAATGAGTGTATCTGATTCATCCTATAATAATAATTAAGGGATCCTATAGTTTCATATAATGATTATAATGTTATACAAGGACCAGGATCCAGGTTGGGTCTCACCCAAGGAATCTGGAATCCTTGATTTGGAATGATGTCCTCGAGTACCCAAGGAATTCCCTCTAGATTCTATGATATATTAAAATTCAAGACTTCCTATAAATATTTCAAGATCCATGTTCATAAATATCCACCTTATAGTTACATCAGTAAAATTAATTTATACATATGAAAAATATTGCATTTTAATATTAACATGGTTCAATCCTTTCATTTCATTATATTTAAAAGACCAAGCATCTTACCCTATTTTTATTAAATCCATGTAAATCATATTAAATTTAAAAGGTTCACATTTATTCACTCTATAATCATGGAAATTTGTGTTATATATGTGTAACCAAACATTCCATTACATTTAATAAGGACAAGTAATATAGTAATGTATGATTTCCATAATATCATTTGAGATAATTAATTACATTTAGGTACTTACTTTATGAAAGAAAATTGTATGCAACAAGCCAGAAGGTTTCAAAAATTTCATGATTCAATATGAAATTAATATATGGAGTCTCAACATTAGTGTGGTCAATCTAGAGCACACCCATATGATTGTTCAAAATTGACGAAACACTAAAAATACAATTATGGAATATCACCCTACATGGAGAGTTGGTAGTTGTTGACGCATCCACTAATAACTAATCATATTTATGGAAATAGAAAGACTATACAGTTCTAAGGCTTTAAAAAAGTTATATATATTCAACATACTCCAAATGATGAAATTGGTGTGCCCCAAAGATCAATTTCAAAGTCACCAATCTTTAGGGATATGTTATAGACCACCCACCATAGGATTGTATGACTCTTCTTTTCTAGTATTAGCAAATAATTAATCATGGAATAGAGTACTTATGAAAAAATAGTAAGAATTCATACACCTCAATAACTAGGTCGAGAGAAGTAAAGAAAATGATCTGCTCAAAAGGACTTGAGTACATACTATATCACATCCACTATGTTGAATGAAATCTCTAACAGATCCTGGATGAAGAAGACCCCTGAATCCCTAGTTTAGGCCTTGAAAAAGCTCTAAAATGGATGAAAATGGAGAAAATCACTGGGTAATATTGTATATGAAGTATAAGGGGTTAAATTTTTATTATTTAGAGTAAAACATTTAAATTATCCAAAAATAATCTTGTGTAGGGGTTTTTATAAAAGATTTACCAAGTCGTGTGAAAACCATGCATGGGTACGTAGTGAAAAAGGGTTCTCAAAATATTTGGACACAATGTTTGAGAAATTGTGTGCCAAATGTATGGTGTGTCTATGTCAGAAAATTCATACCTTCTTCATGGTCTATACCAACCAGGAATCCTCCCCATGTAGTTCAATCTAATCATAAAACATGGCCATTGTTTTCAAACAGCACGGTTATGGGCTACAAATGATCTCTAGAAACCCCCAAGACCATCATAAACTCTTTATAAATCCTCTTTACGGACATAATATAGATTTTGACCAAAATTTAATAGATACATAATTGATTAAAAATCATGTTCATATGGTATTTTCACCCTAAAGGAACACATACCTAAGATTACCTTCTAATTGGGGTGAAACACTATATGAGAATAACTCTGGACACTAGGCACGTATGCCAGGTTCCCACTCACATGTCTAATATTGTATGCCTTCATTGAGCCATAAAACCCATAATAGAATGACATACCATCGAATATGAGCCTTCATGCACAAATAAACAATGCTTAATGGATACACATCAAAGGTTTCATCAACATCTAACTCAACTACCTCATGATCTTAGTTATGAGATGGGTCGACATGATATTGGGGATGTTGTGAAAATTGAAATACATTGTTCCTAACACATTACCAATAAGGTAGTAGAAACTGACATGCTACTAGTCTAACTCTATCCAGAATTTTAAGCAACCCTATAAAATTTGAAAACAACTTCCCTTTCTTTAGTAACCGATTTTTTCCTAGCCTTGGTGATACATAATTGCAGAAAAGATCTCCAACCATGAATTCTAAAGGTCATTGATGAAAATTGGAAAAATATTTATATCTACATTGGCCAGTATTAGAACTATTATTGATCACTAGAAGAAACTCCAAAGCCTCCTGTATGAGATGGGGACCTATTATGTATATATCACCTACCTCTAGCCTGTTCATGGTTGAACAACACAGACTACCATATGAGGCATCAAAAGGAGAAATCTAACATTTCTCCTAAATGATGTTATTATAGAAAAACATAAGGAAATGGATATTCTTCTATTGAAAAACACATAAATCAAAGAAAATTTTTCATAGGTTTTCCTATAGAACCTGTATTGTCCATTCTGACTGCCTATCTGTCTGATGGAAAAAAGATGTCCTTAGAAGAACCTGTGTGCCCATATCTTTCTCTAAGCCCTACCAGACCCATCATTTTAATTGAGTTACCATGTATGATATGATATTATGAGCATCACTGTTTAGTCATATGATATCATAGACATACAGACTTCCCAGATCAATTACTGAAAAAGTATCACAAATAGGAATTAATTGGGTTTCATTTGTTATTTGGTCCATAACTACTCATAAAATTTCACTCCACCTTAGTGGAATGGGTAAGCTGACTATGAAGTATATAACAATATCATTCTATTTTCATTCTAGTATTGGTATAGGTTGTAACAAGAATGATAGTTTATGGTTATTTTTCCTTACCTGTTGATAGGTAGAACACGTAGTGATAAATCTTTCTACATTACATTTCATCCATGGACACCAATACTGACTTCACATATCTCGTTACATTTTGGAGATGCCTTGATGAACTAGACATTTTGAAGTGATGAAATCATGCATCGACTGCTACATCATATTTTTATGAACTTAGAGACAACCATTAATATGCAAGATGTTTTTTGTTTCCATATACAATTTTGGTGGTGGTTTTGTTCCTATTATACTCTCATTGATAACCACACACTTAGGTTCTATTAATTTTCATCCATTCACCATCTCATAGAGGGATGATTTAATATTCAAGGATGAGAGGTATTTTTTATTATCACTATCATCAAATTCTATATGCATCTTGGAAAACAGTACCATTTACATCCAATCATCATTGGATTCATGTACTAACAAAAAATTAGTTTTCCAGCTTAGTGCATCAGGGACAACAATTCCATTTCAAGACATATAAGTAGGCTCCAAATTGAATCACAATAGATATTCAACCCATATCCACTATTTGAGATATTTTTTACATTTTTAAATGATATATTTGCAGCTCGTATTTTTTGTGTAAACCATAATGAACTCAACAAAATAAATTCCTCAAGCAATTTAGGTATTAGAGAACTGTTGGTAGATCGAGGTCATGTATTGGGTAGTTTCTCTCATGTGTTCTCAAACGTCGAAATTTTTACACAATGACATTGTCCTCGTACATCAAAAATACTCCTAGGTTGAGGAATAATGAATCATGGAAGATTATATAACCTCCTACTATCTCTAGAATAGTAAGAATATGTGTCTATAAAACCACATGTTCTACATTTGAATGGATTTCTCTCACTCTTCTAACCACATGATCTTAACACCATTTCTTGCAAGACAACTGAGAGTTTATGAAAGGCATGATAATTTCTATATGAAATTATTGTAATATTTATGTAATCCCATGAAACTCAATATTTATAACATGATATTGGGGTTCTCCCAAAAATCTCCAACACTCTCATAATATGGGTCTAAAGGGACCCCATATTATAACAAAATATGACGGATGAAGTGATATTTGACGATCCATAGGTGGATCGTGGAAAACATATCATAATGCTTATTCAATCTCTATGTACATAGAACAATTTCAAGGTGTCCTACATGGTCACTATATGTGTGAGAATACAAGAATATGTTGTCCAAAAAGACTATTAAGAACGATTCAAAATAGGTTGGGAACACACTATTCATCAGATTCATGAGATTGGAAGGTGTGCACATAAGACTGAATGACATAACGATGTACTCCTGCAAATCATAGCAATTATGAAATGTTTTATGTGTTATGTCTGATGGATGAATTGAACCTAATGATATCCTGATCCCTTTTCAATCATATAGAATATTAAATCTCCTCAAAGAATGTTTAAGAGATCATCTATATGAAAAATTGGATACCAGTTGTCGACCATGATCTAGTTTAGCCAACATTAATCCATTCATAAATTAATAGTCACATCCAAATTCATCATGAAAAGCATGGGAGAAACCTAATAAAAAATTTTGTGACATATGTAATCATTGGGATCCATGTCCTATAACTATCTCTTGAGCTCCTGGAGTTTAGTACGTTCTATCCTATATGGAGGAATGTACACTAGATTTTCTCCTAGGAATGGATTTTTCATAAACACTAGCTCCCTCATAAGAGGTAATCAAGACAATTCATTAGTAAAGACACCGTGAAATGATGTACTATTGGATGGAATTTTGACATGTCAAAATTTAAATCCTCCATGATGATAATGGAAATATGGGTTTTAACCACACTTATCCCATGATACTCTGTTCTAGACCTGCTATCTTGAACCTCCCACTCACCATTATAAACATAATTGCTACCATCTAGTGATGTAAATGATACACTCCGGTGATAACAATCTATAATATCATGATAAGGAACTGACCAATACATCCTTATAATGACATAAAAGCCTATACTATCAAGGAAAAATGGGTCCCATAAGAAGGGTTAACCACATACGTCAGGAGGATAGTCCCTACACTCGCATACACTATCTGACCAAACTCCAAATAGTTTATTTAGGTCCATAACAACACACAAAACTGTACTACCATCCCAAGTCCTTCAACAATAGGCAAGAAGAAAAAAAAGTATGAATCACCTGTATAAAATAAATCAGATACAATATTGGAGGCTATTATAATATAACGTTATACAATAGACTATAACGACCCAAACATTCATTAATGGAAATCACTCTTGATATAATTAAATGTAATTTTATGTAAAATGTTTATATAAAATTTCAATTTTTTTGGTTTATTTTTTTGTATTATAAAATACTATTATGAATTGTGACCATTGCTAAAATAGTCTTTGAATAGTGATCACATGATTAGTATTAACATAGGGCTTTACCAAATCCAATTTACTCACACAAAGGAAGTGATGGCCTCATCCAGTAGACGTGCCCTATATGAAGCCCATTTGTCAGAGAATGGAAAGGAGGTTGTGTATATGGGCTTCGTTCTTGACCAAGCACAAGAAGATCTTTAATATGTTAATTCTCAAGCAGGAACGTTAAGAGAAAACTGGATGTTGATAGAGATTACCTCCTAAGAAATATTATCTAAGCCACCCCATGAGTCAGTCACCATCACACACCTTACTTTTCAGAATTATGCAGTTGTTATAAGGGGTTATGTAATAGGACCTTATCACTATGGTTATATACAATATTTTTTTATATAATAATAAATATATTTTCATTTTATTATTATTACCTTGTAAATAGTTTTTTAAAGAACAAATAGTATTTTTAGTTAATGTTCAACAATGAAATCTATTTTGATGAAATAATGGATTATTGAATTGAAAATATTTTACTAAAATATTTTTATTATTATTAAATTAATTTTTATGAAATATAAATGATCATATAATTTTATTTCTTCAATTGTAATTTTTATTATGGTTTTAAAGCCATTTTTGTCAAAAACCATGAATTTTCGATAAATGTTAGTTTTTATATTAAAATTATTAATTATAATATTTAGAAAATTAATTATATAAAATAAATATTATTTCTGGAATAAGGACGTCGAAATTATCCAACTGTGAATTTTTCATAATTTTTTGACACTGTCAAAATTTTGGGTAAAAATTATATACCGTTTAAATATATAATATGTTTTATGACATCATATTGTCCCAATAGTAATATAATAAAATAATATAAACTTCATGTTCGTAAAATATATTTTTTACAATTAAAATTATGAGATTTTGGGTTTGTTGATTTATTTTACAAAGCTTTAGTGGACCCTTTAAGAATTATTAAACATTTTGTCTTTTTAAATTGTTTTCCTTGGGAGTGTGAATCACCTACACATAGTAAACCCCATTGTTTTAAGACTTTTGGACTTTGGACTTATAAAATATTGTATTCCAATTTCCTTTTACAAAAACCATGATAAAAAATCATGGGCTACTTTGTGGTTTGAATTAGTTTAATTTGAGGTGTCCCAACCCAAAAAAATAAAAAATTCCCTCACCTTTCCTATATAAACCCACCCAATCTCTCAATTACTCCTCACTAAAATCCTATGGAGTTCGTCAATCCTCTGGCCTCCTCTCTCTAGAATCCTCCCAAGGTGCCCCAATATCCCAACAAGCCTCTCCCAAGCCTTCTGAATCACACTTCCAAGTAAGTGTTTTTCTTCCGTTCTCATTTTTGTCCAATATTCTTTAAATTTTTATGCCCATGTTATTTCAATTATAAATATTGCGGTATAGTTTCTCACCTCCCCCAAACTGCCCCCATTATTTTTTATTGATGGGAGACCACATTCTCTTTCATTAAATACCTCTCATGTACACCTGTTACTATGCCGAAATTCTAAAAGAAATTTCTCTCTCCTCATTAACATTCAAGCAATAATTTTGTATCATGAATCGAAATTGTGTTACATTTGTTGGGACATGTACCTATATGAACCCTTACATTCCATGTCATGTAAATATGATGATAAACCCATCTCTCTCTCATCAACCATTTTTATGAGTTCTTATGTCACGCTGTTATAATGACAAAATCGCACTGCGTTTTTCCAAGCCAAAGTCACTGCGTAGTGAATACCATGCCCATTTCTCTATCAAGGGTATTAAGAGTTATGCACATTTAATTATTGTTTTAATATTTTCATATATTTATTCCACATTATTTTATCATGGAATAAATGATTATGTTGAATTATTCAATGTTTTATGATCAATGTGGAACACTTATGCATGAAATGAAATGTTTAAGAAGGGTGCACCCTGATAGGGCCCAAATGCATTGGGTAAAGCATAGTATCATGTTACGTCATGTGAAATGGGTGTTTAATCATTCCAATTAAAGTGCAATGAGGGTTTGCTCATTCATCATGGTCTATGAAGGTTTATTCATGCTCCAAGTGTAATGAGCCTTAGCTCATGCTAATTCCATGTTAAATGTTGTTGCCACATTTCCATGTTATGATTATCATGCTTTATCTTGAATTTATGTTCATGTATCTCTTGCGATTCATTTATATGACTATTATCTAACATGTATTGTATTACTCATGTTATTCCATATTTATTCCCTTTATTGGGCTTTATAGCTTACCCTTTTCTTATGCATATCCTCAGGTTATCCCATGAAATGCTTAGTACGAGGGAATGTAGTGGTCATGTAAAGGAATTTTTCAATAAAGATGCGGTATTTCATGTGTTAAGTTGTTATGTAATGATCCTAGTCCCCATAGACACTATACCTCTTGATATTCTATGTTGTATCAAGTGAAGTTTATATAATAAATTACGTTTAATTGTGAAATAAAAAGACCAGTGCTGTAATAGTCGGTATTAGAGGACAAGTTTAGTTATTTTTGGAATATGGATTAGAAAACCCTAGTAAATCCGTATGTACAAGGCAAAGTATAATAAAAAATCCCTAATATGTGGTGAGAATTGAGTAAGTGTTTTATCAAGACAATAAATACATATATGGATACTAGAAGGTAGAGGTTCCTCTGACATAGATGTATCCTAGGGGTAAAACCCGAAAAAACTACTTTGAGATAGACTTGAACAGGAAATGGTGAACGATAATGGGCCTTGATGCACTCTTAGTTATGACACTCCCGGTGGATATGCTTTGGTAAATTCAAAAGCATAGTATGAATTATTTATAAGGGACTAAAAAAATTCCATAAAAATATATGTTAGAATGTAGATCATGAATAACATAGACTAAAGCCAATAGATTCATATTTTAAGGAAATAAAAGTTATTTCCTAACATTACTTTTATTACATCCAATGGTGAGTAACATGAGGAATGTGGCTAACAACCGATGTGAAGATCAATGTGATGACTGTACTAATGAGATTACAAATCCAATGGGAGTGGGAATCAAGAATTTTGTCACTCTTCCCTCTCAGCTAACTCAAGATTTGAATAGAAACATGGGTCAAGAAGAACATTCAATCCCCCCTAAGAATCAAAAAGTCTCTATCAAGAGCATCATGAGAAAATAACCTCATACTTTTTATGGATCATATGATCCCTCAATCACTGAACAATGGAGCAACTCCATTAAAAAGATCATATACATCCTTTAATGTTCGGAATAAGAGAAGGTTCTCCTGGATTCTTATCATTTGGAGGGTAAATCTGATCAATAATGGAAGTTGATAAATAATTAAAAGCATGAGTAGGTGATCGAGGCATGGGAATAGAAGGATTTTCGGAAGATGTTTTTTGATAAATATTTTCCGTGCACCCTCTGGCTTTAGATGGAAAGGGACTTATTTTCCATCAATAAAAAAGACGATGAATATGTTTGAGAATACACAGAAAATTTGACAAGGCGTGCACTATATGCTTCCGACATTTCCATTACCCCCAAATTCTAGGTTGGCAGCTTCATTGGTGGGTTGAAACCTAGCCTGCAGAAAGCGATAGAGATCCGTGACTTCGATAGCTATGAAACAATTGTATGATGTTCCCTCAATGTCGAAATAGAGATCAGATAATCTTAGGGGTATCATTTCGGATATGAAGCATATGTTGGACTTCAATGCTGGTGGACCGATGGATGAATCAAACGGTGCTATGAATATCCATCACCCACTTGAAAAAGGTGCAGAAAGAAGCACCCCTGAAATTTATTGAAGGGGATGAGGAAATTCTTTAGATGTCGAAGAGAAGGGAACCTAGCTATTAACTATCAGCAAGAATGACCTGTGGCTGTGAAAAAGGATAGGTACGCTCCGTTCAAACCTCAACACATGGTTCATTGATACAACATCAATGAACCAGGACATCTTGTAAATCAGTGCACTAAGACAATGTTTTTCGGAGGAAACCAACAACCTGCAAGGCAGAAAGGGCGAGCTTTTACCATCACTACTACCGAAGTGAACCCCAACAACGAAGTGGTGATAGGTACTCTTGTTATACATTCAAAAATAGTGAACAGACTTTTTTATTCTAGTTCTACACATTCTTTTATATCTGAAAAGTTTATTAGAACAATCATAGCACCACCACAAACCATGGAAGTGAAGATGTCAGTGAGTATGAAAAATGGGGAAATAATTTCATCCCATAAATATAACTCCTCCCCTATCATAATATGTGGATTAAAATTTCTGGAGAACCTTGTCATACACCCTCTGGTGAAATAAGATGCGATTTTTTACTTGGATTGGTTTTTCTTTATATGGAGGCAACATAAATATCTGTGAGAGGGAAATCACTCTCCATGTGGAGAATCAACCCCCGATTCTTTACAAGTTCAAGGAGGAAGATGGATATTCATTAGCTTCATCATCTCAAGTGTGGATATTACTGCCCTATAAGCGCTCATATTTGGATTAGAAGATTGAGTTCAAAGAGGCAACCATCCATGTATACATGCTTATTTTGAGGGAATTTGATGAAGTGTTTTTAGAGGAATTGTAGGGTCTTCCTCCAAGAAGAGATGTTCGATTATCAAGTAATATTATACCTGAACAATTGCCAATATCCAAGACTCCATATAGAATGAATATTTTGGACCTTGAGGAGATGATGAAACAACTATAGTAGAATATGGATAAAGGGTTTATACGCCCAAGTGTTTCACTATGGGGTGCACCTATCCTCTTCATCATGAAGAATAATGGGTCAATGCGCCTTTGCATCGATTATTGTCAGCACAAAAAATCATGATAATGAACAAGTATCCTCTCGCATGAATTGATGAATTGTTCGATCAACTATGTTGAGCACAATACTTCTCCAAGGGGGATTTTCAGTCGGGATATTATCAAGTAAGGGTGATAAAAGAAGATATTCCCAAGACAGTTTTTCGTACAAGATAAGGGCACTATGAATTAATAGTAAGGCCTTTCGGATTCAATAATGCTCCAAAAATTTTCATGGACATGACAATTAGAATCTTCAGAGATTACCTTGAAAAATGTGTGGTAGTATTTATAGATGATATTATGATATACTCCAAAACCAAGGAGGATCATGAGGAGCATCTAATAACAGTACTAGAGACGCTGCGGAAGGAGAAGCTCTTCGCAAAGTACAACAAGTGTGAGTTCTGGTTGAAGGATGTCTCATTAGTGGACCATATCATCACAAGCCATGAGATAACCATGGATCCGTACAAAAAAAATGCAATTGAGAGATGAACAAGGCCAACATTAGTACAAGATATCTATATCTTTTTGGGGGTAGCTGGATATTATCAACGATTTGAGTGAAATTTCTCAGGATTTTATAACCCTCATATAACGATAACTAGGAAGGGAGTATAGTTTTCTAGGAATGATGAATGTGAGGAAAGATTCATGGAGTTGAAAAGGAGTCTTATAACTACTCTCGTTCTCACATTACCTACAAGTGGAGAACTTTTTGTGGTATTATATGATGCTTCAAAGAAGGGATTGTGATCTGTGTTGAATAAAAATGACAAATTCATTTCCTATGCCTCATGGTAATTGGATGTTCATGAACAGAACTATCCAACACATGACCATGATTTGGCTGTAGTGATCTTCTCTTTGAAAATTTCGCAGCATTATCTCTTTAGGGAGAAGTGAAAAATATATACGAAACACAAAAGCCTCAAGTATATATTCATACAGAAAGAGTTGAACTTGGACTAATGAAGATGTTTAGATACGATCAAACGCTATGACTACTCAATCTATTACCTCGCATGGAAATCAAACAAGGTGGTGGATGCCCTAAGTTGAAAGGACCCAATGATTCTATAATTTATTAGAATTGAAAAGGATCCAATATTCTTATATTTGATAAATATGGACATGGGAATCATAAAGAATGTATAATCATCAATCCATTCACAAATGATTGATCAACCATAACTTTTGTATAGGTTAAAGGATACTCAAAAGGATGATGTGGGAATTTAAGAAAAAGTCGAATCAATCAGAAAAGGGAAATCCTCAGTGATTAATGTTAATGAAGAAGGAATTGTGAGATTTGGGAAAATAATACTTGTTCCATCATGTCCGGAGCTGAAGAAGTAACTTTTGGATGATGCACACATTTTCTATTTCACTATTCACATCGGAAACACGAAGATGTATCGAGATATCTATGTACATTTTTGGTGGGATAATTTGAAGAAGGAGATCGCTGAATATACATCAATGTTCCTGGTGTGTTAGAAAGTTAAGGAAGAGAGGCAGAAGTATAAAGGGATAATGAAACCATTTCAAATACTATAATGGAAATGGGAGAACATCACCATGGACTTTTTCACCAAAATTTTGATGATATCCAAATAAAACAATGCAATTTGGGTTATTATAGATTGTCTTACAAAGGCTTCAAACTTAATTTCTATTTGGGAGGATTTCTCATTAGATTAACTAGCATAGATATATGTTAGGACCAATAGGGGCATATATACCCTGAGAGGGGGGGGGGTGAATCAGGGTATGGATATTCCTTTTCAACGTTCTTCATGCACCACTGGATCTTTAACTCTTTATTAAATGGGTCACTTTGTTTTCACTTGTGTGTTTAATATGATCAATTATTTTCTTCTTCATCAGATAATGATGCTTTAAATGCAATTTAGGGAAGTAAGCAGGCGGACACAAAGATTTTTACTTGTTTCACCCCCACTGGGCTACGTCTAAGGAGCATACACCGACATGTTGCCAGTTATACCTAATTCCACTATTCCACGCTAGATGTGGATACAATGGTTTGGGAATAGTCACTCTATCCCTGGCTCGCTGCCTTTCCATGGTTTAGGGTCATCTCACTGCATTCCCAAGGGTCACACCCTGTTCTCTCTCTCTGGCTCACTGCTGGTGGTGAGGGTCACCTTCTTCCTCTTCCATTGCTCACTGCTATGGATGTAATCAACTCACAGTTTATAGTCATGTTGGTCTCTTCATTTGCATGAAAGAATGTGCCTTCCTCTTTATGTAGATGCTCTGTTGAATCCCAACTTTCACCCGTAGATGAATCTCTCTTTGAACTCAAAGTATCGGGCAAAGTTCAAGCTTCCACTCAGCCCGAAAATAAGGCCGGGGAATCAACCATAATAGGTGGACAAGTCTATCTCGGTGCACAAGTATCGGGGCACATGTCACAACTAGAGCGCAAGTCCTCCTCAAAAAATTGTGTGACACAAGCTTCTTCAACTCTAAACTTGCGCGACACACATCCCTTTACGCCCAATCCAATATTGGCACGCAACTTCCAATCAGCGCACAACTTCAACCACCAGCACGCAACTTCACCTGTGTGACCACACACACCACTTGCGCGACCACCACACCTGCGTGACATGAGCTCTGATTTTTCAAAGTGTTGACCTCCGTTAAAAATTATGAGGGGTGGTCCAGTATTTATAGGAATTTTGAACACCCTGCGGGACGATGCACAAGTCTCTCCTCGACTCGCATGTCTCGGCGCGTAGGTCTCTTCCTCTGCAAGTCACTTGTGCGACCCACTTTTAAACTTGTGAGAAACTCTTCCTTTTTCCATATATTGAAGTTCTGATCTTGAAAAACAATAGTTGCACATGTTCTCATGCATTCAAGTCATCGGCGCACAATTCTCTTCACGGGGTGCAAGTCACCTGCGCGACAACACCAATTCCTGCGGGACCATTATCCATTTTCCATATTTTGATGATCTGATCATGAAAAAAATATGGCGCAAAAGTTTCCAAGCTTTCAAGTACATGGCGTGAAAGTTCCTTTTCCAAAACCAATTTTCTCCATTTGTCGATTTTCAGGCCCAAAAAACTGGCAAACACTGGAAAACAACGCAACCTTGTATCTGTTCTTTTTGTACCACCTCCAGATCATCCATTCCTTGGTCAGCGTTCTTGAATCAAACATGGATCTTTTACCACATCTCTTGAACTCAACATTACACCATGAAATCCCCTTTTTCAACAAAATCATATGTCATGGTTTTCTTTGTCATTAGTCACAGCACAAATGTCCACTTTTTCAACAAACACAATCACCTCAGAAATGCTTCAATGATACCTTGGAGGGGTTTTTTTCCCAACAATCTACCCCTTTGTGTTTGTTGACAACTCTTCCATAAAAAGATACAATGTTAATTATTCATCCACCATTTGCCTCTACGATTCTGATAGTGATCGAGGACATACTCAACACATACTCTAAGACCACATGAGCAATGCTCGGCATGAGAAACAAGAGTAAATGAAAAGTTAATCCATGAATCACTTCATCTCTGACACCCACTCGTGACATCAAACTGATACCAATAGTTACGAAACTGATACCAATTTTTGGAAATATTCTTACCACTCTCCAACACCACTCTTCTTCTTTTGTCACGATCCTCAGCTGTCTTGATATCTAGTGTTTGATCGATCACTTCTAGCATCATCAGATTTAATACTCCCCCCTGCCTCATTTCCCTCTCCCTATCTCACTACTCCACCTGTCAGCTTCTCCCTGTATCAATCATGATTTATCAAATTTTCACACAATCAAATTTCCACATTGTCTCCCCCTTGAACAATCACTATATTCTCCCCCTTTGTCGACGAACCCAAACGGAACTCTTTTGCAGTCTGTAACATAGTAGAGAACACATATCAGCACATTAGGGAAAAACACATCATACCACAGGGAGAGGGGGACTCCACATCCATACTATTTCAATTACGGGGAGTCGACTGAACTCCCAGAGCCAGTCGATGCATTTCAAACGCTTCCTTGTGTAAGTCCTTTTTCAGAATATCTGCAACTTGTAGCTCTATAGGCACATAATCAAAATTCACAATCCCTTGCTCTACCTTATCCTTGATGAAATGATATTTGATCAAAATATTCTTAGTCCTGGATTGATGAACTGTATTTTTTCTCATATTGATAGCACTTGAGTTATCACATAGGATTCTGATCGGAGACTTTACTTCAACACCCATATCTTCAAGCTTCTTCTTCATCCACAATAACTATGAGCACGCTAGACTGGCCACAAAAATACTCAGCTTCCGCGGTGCTCAATGAAATGAAATATTTCTTCTTTCGTAGATAAGAAATAAACAATCCACTATGATATAATGCACCTCCTGAAGTTGATTTTCTGTCATCAGCTTACCCCACCCAATCTGCATCTCTGTAACCCAATATCACTGATTGTGATTTGTCATTATACATCAGACAGAAATCCACAGTTCCATTGATATACCGAAGTATTATTTTCACTATATGCATGTGTCATTCCTTAGAATCACTATGATATATCGCAGTTTGTCATGTGGTGAAAACAATGTCAGGCCTTATTGCGGTCAATTATAGCAAACTTACAATAATTTTCTTTTATTATGTGATATTAACTGCATTTCCATCCTCATCTTCTGATAATTTCATCCGGGTAGCAACCAGAGTCTTCATCTCCTTGTAATTATTCATTCCAATCCTTCTTAGAACCTCCTTGGCGTATTTTTATTGAGAGATGAAAGTGCCATTACTTTATTGTGTCACCTGTAAACCAAGGAAAAATGTTAGCTCTCCAATCATTGACATTTCAAAATCATTTTTCATGAATTCGGAAAATTGCTTGCACTGAGCTTCATCTGATCTGCCAAATATTATGTCATCGACATAAACCGGCACTATCATACTTTTCATACTATTTTTTTAAATAGATATTGTAATCAACTCCCCCACGCTGGAAACCAAGCTTCTTCAGATATTGATCATGTCTTGAGTACCATGCTCTTGGTGAATATTTCAGCCCATTAAATGCCTTCTTCAGCCTACAGACATTGTTTTCATCCTCATGAATGAGAAAACCATCTGGCTACTCAATATACACCTCCTCTTCTAGAACACCATTCAAGAATGCAGATATGACATCCATTTGGATAACTTTTAACTTTCTTTTCACTGCTATGGCTAGAAATAATCTGATTGTCTCCATCCTTACAATGGGTGAAAATGTATCATCAACATAAATGCCCTCTATTAGGGAGTATCCTTTGAACACCAGTCGTGCAGTGTTTCGAATCACTGTGCCATATTCATTCATCTTGTGGTGATAAACCCATTTAGTCAAAATGACATTCTTGTCTGCTGGCCTCGAAACAATCACCCATGTCTAGTTCTTCTCAATCTGAACAATCTCTTCATTCATAGCCTGAACACAGTGTTCATCTTCAACATCATAAGCAAATCATTTCTGCTCAACTTTAGATAGAAAAGAAGCCTACTGCAGTGATTTCATTTTCCTTTACTGAATTGGAGCTGACTAATCATGGATGATATTCTGCCTATAAATTTCAGCTCGACTCTTTGGATTCTGTGCAGATATGGATTTTACTTTCACGTTCTCACCATAATTATCTTCTTCTGAATCAACATCATCAAATTCGGCTCCCCCTAAGTTTATTACCACTTCCTAGGGTTAGTCCCACTATTTAGACACATACCCATTCTTCTCCTCATGCAACATTTATTCTCATCTTCCACATGGTATAAAGACATTAACAAAATATCTAAGCCTACTAAGTTGGGACTCAGTGTAGGAAACAAGAGATAATGTTAATAAAACAATCAATTCCTATTGCTCTGTATTTCCCCCTTTCTTCATCAACTTTGGAACCTAATTTTAGTCAATTGAAACTCTGAAAAATATCACATTTCCACTTTGCATTATTAGAATCCACTTCCCCATGGATTGTATCTCCATAAAACCTGAAACATTTGAATCATCAGTTAATAGAATTTATATATATTAGGAGAGGGGTTGTCCTAGAGCCGTCAAGATTGGGATAATGGTTGATCAGGATGTGTGAACCCTTTGATTATTTCTTGGAGCGCATCACACTCTTTTCTTTCTTCCTCCCGCTGCCTGGCCAACTTCAACTACACTGGCCATATGACTAAGCATTCATTACCCACATGCTGAGCCTTTTTTCGATATGTAGATTCTGTAGGCCCGTCCTTTCTCATCACTTGGGTTATAGACCCACTAGTAAACATTTCCTTCTTTTAGGTTCTGCCAAAATTCCATTTTCCTTGATTATTTATCTATGCCAGAATCTCTTTGCTTGTCATCTTCCCTTGTTCTTCCACCATTGCAGGGATTTTAATTTTTCTTCCGGTCCTCTCCATGGCACATGACTTGTGAATTTTTCAACACACTTTTTTATCTTCCTTTTATTAGATTTATGAGCCACCATCCTATTTTTCATTTGTGGTGGGTCCTCTACTGAACGTACATTTTCCTTAATCAGAACTGTAGTGTTTCCTTCTTTATCTTCCAGATTTGTTCATAATCTTTCTTAGAGGACAGTTGTGAGTGTGACGGAGGATGTGACAGATACACATTTCGTTCATCTCCATGCCATTCCCCTGAGGTTCTAAGCCTATTCTTCACCTTACCACTTTGTCTCCCAGTGTATAATTTCTCATTATGCATCACTGGAGTCGACATTATCTTTCTAGGTTCCTTTTCATTCCCTTTTTTCTTCTTGCTACACTGTCTGGATAAATGCCCACGATCAGAACATATGAAACATCTTCCATCAAAGACATACCGCATTTCATCATTTATATGTTGATATTTTGATGTATCTTGAGCTCTTCCTCTGACATTGAGCTCCTGAGCTTCCTGATACTTACTCATTGTGTGTCCCTTTCTACCACAGTAGTAGAATCTGTTGAATGTTTTCCTCTGAGAGACTCTTCCCTCTGATTTCTCATGACGCTTCTTCTTATTCTCATATTTAGTGTATTTTCTATTTTCACAACCTGAAATGTATTTCTAAACTTCTGAACAGAAGCTTGATGTGTGGCCATTAATCCCTCAGAAATAACACATGTCATCACTACTTATTGTAAGTGTCCTCTTAGGCCTATCTCCAGCACCTATAGGATTTGTTTCAAATCTGGAACTATTCACAGCTCTCTTTCTATCATGCATGGGAGGGGATTCATCAAATCTGATACCATTTGTTCCCAGACTGTATGGTCTATGAGCTGAGAAAATTTGTTCTTTCATCTATTCCAAAATAAAAAATTTACTTTTCATTTCATCATCACCTGCCGAAAGATAATAAAATAGAAATAGTAAGGAAGCCATCATTTTAGGCTTTCCTTTAGCATTTTATTTCTCCAATTCCTTCTTCACTGATTCTAAATCTTCTTCCAACTTTTTAATCTTTGTATCCCTAGATTGAATTTGGGCATTGAGTTCTCTTATGAGATTCTTTCCACAACTCATCTAATCTTCCAGTTCTCGTGTGATATTTTCTACCATGTCACCTTTCTTCATTACATTCAATTTTTCCTCAGAAACATATTTTGAGACAGATTCATCCATTTTTTGTAGCCTTTGATTCTTCTGAACTTCTTCAGAAAACCATGCTGCTAGATCATCATTTCTAGCTTTTAGATTCTGAACTTCATCTGACTTTTGCTCCACTTCATAATCACCAGCCTTTAGTTTTCCATTCATTTTAGCCATATTTTGTAGTTCTTTACTTTAAGAATCATTCTTATCCTTTAGTTCAGTAGCCCCATCAATAAGACTTTGATTTAAGCCTCTTAGATTTCTGACCTCAATCTCCAATAACTTGATCCGGGTATCTTTATATTTAACTTCTTCATCCAATTTCTGGTCCACTTCCATGGTCATGTTAACAACATCTACTGGTGACCTCCTTCTTGAAACATCATCATCATTAGTTTTTTTGGTATCACATTGTTGTTCAAGTAAATCACTCATTCTTATATAATGATTGAGTGAATCAATCGTTTCCCTATCAAGTTCATCCAGGCCTTCTTTTAGTAAGCTGTTTGATTCTTTTAATTGAATCACACTTTTTCCATACACACTACCACACTGAGGAATACCACTTTACTTCTGAATCTTCTTTGATGATTTTCCCTTTTCCATGGCACACCACGATACGAGAAGACTGATTCTTTAACCACACAGATCGACTACACCAAGGCAGATAAAAAAAACTGATAAAAGAAACATTCCCTCTGAAACAATTGTTAGGACCAATAGGGGGCTATATACCCTGTGAGGGGGGTGAATCAGGGTATGGATATTATTTTTCAAAGTTCTTCATGACCCACTGGATCTTGAACTTTTTATTACAAGGGTCACTTTTTTTCACTTGTGTGTTTAATATGATCACTTATTTTCTTCTTCATCAAGTGATGATGCTTTAAATGCAATGCAGGGAAGTAAGCAGGCAGACACAAAGATTTTTTCTTGGTTCACCCTCAATGGGCTACGTCCAAGGACCATATGCCGAAAAGTTTTCTGTCTTACCAGATTCCACTATTCATCACTAGATGTGGATAAAATGGTTCGGGAATAGTCACTCTGTCCCAGGCTCACTGCCTTTCCAATGTTTAGGGTCAGATCACTGTTTTCGCAAGGGTCACACCCTATTTCTCTCTCTCTGGCTCACCGCTGGTGGAGAAGATCACCTTCTTCCTCTTCCTTTGCTCACTACTCTAGAAGGAATCCACTCACAGTTTATAGACATGTAGGTCTCTTCATTTGCATGAAATAATGCATCTTTCTCTTTATGTAGATGCTCTGTTGAAGCCCAATGTATCAGGCACACTTCATGATTCCGCGCAGCCTGAAAATATGGTCGGGGAATCAACCTTACATGGCACTCAAGTCTAACTCGGTGCGCAAGTCACAACTGGAGCACAAGTTCTCCTCATAAACTTGCGCGACACATGCTTCTTATACACCAAAAAATGCTCGACACACATCCCTTTATGCCCAATCCAATATTGGCGCACAACAACCTGCTGGTGCGCATCTTCAAACACAGGCGCACAACTTCACCTCCGCGACCACACACACCACTTGCGCGACCACCACACCTACATGACGGGAGCTATAATTTTTCAAAGTGTTGAACTCTATTAAAAATTATGAGGGGTGGTCCAGTATTTATAGGAATTTTGAACACCCTGTACGAATGCACGCAATTCACTCCTTGACACGCATGTCTCAGCGCGCATGTCTCTTCCTCTGCAAGTCACTTGCATGACCTACTTCCAAACCTGCACGAGCCTTTTTACTTTTACATATTTTGATGTTCTAATCTTGAAAAACAACTGGTGCGCAAGTTCTCAAGCATTCAAGGCATCGACGCGCAATTCTATTCACAGTGCGCAAGTCACCTGCACGACAACACCAATACATGCAGGACCCTTATCCATTTTCCATATTTTGATGATCTGATATTTTTTTTACCGCCTCCAAATCATCCATTCCATTGTAGAAATTCTTGAATCAAACATGGATCGCTGACCACAACTCTTGAACTCTACATTCCACCATGAAATCCCCTTTGTCAAAAAAATTGTATGACATGGTTTGCTTTGTCAACAATCACAACACAGATGTCCACTTTTTCAACAAACACAATCACCTCAAAAATGCTTCAATGATACCATGGGTTTTTTTCCAATAATCTACCCCTTTGGGTTTGTTGAAAACTCTTCTATAAAATGATACAACGTTAATTTTTCATCCACCATTCGCCTCTGCGATTATGATAGTGATCAAGGATTTACTCAACACATACTCTAAGCCCACATGAGCAATGCTCGGCGTGAAAAACAAGAGTAATGAATAGTTCATAAATGAATCACTTCATCTCTGACACCCACTATTGACATCAAACTGATACCAATTGTTACCAAACTGATACCAATTTTTGGAAATATTCTTACCACACTCCAACACCAACCTTCTACTTTTTTCAGGATCCTCAACTGTCCTGATATCTAGTCTTTGATTGATCACTTCTAGCATCATCAGATTTAATACTCTCACCCTGTCTCATTTCTCTCCCCTATCTCATTGCTCCACATGTCATCTTCTCCCTGTATCAATCATGATTTATCAAATTTCCACATAATGAAATTTCCACACTATCTCCCCCTTGAACAATCACTATTTTACCCCATTTGTCAACGAACCCAAAGGGCACTCCTTTGCAGTCTGTAACAGAGTATAGAACACATATCATCACATTAGGGAAAGACACATCATACCTCAAGGAGTGGGGGACTCCACATCCATACTATTTCAAGTTCAGGGAGTTGACTGAACACCCAAAGTCAGTCGATTCCTTTCAAACACTTCCTTGGGTAAGGCCTTAGTAAGAATATCTGCAACCTATAGCTCTATAGGCACATACTATAAATTCACAAGCCCTTGATCTACCTTATGCTTGATGAAATGATATTTGATCTCAATATTCTTAGTCCTGGATTGATAAACTGGATTTTTTCTCATTTTGATAACACTTGAGTTATCACAGAAGATTCTGATAGGAGACTTTCTTCAACACCCATATCTTCAAGCCCTTGTATGTATTCTTTTTGTACCGCCTCCAGATCATCTATTCCATTGTCTACATTCTTCAATCAATCATGGATCGTTGACCACAGCTCTTGAACTCGACATTCACCCATGAAATCCCCTTTTTCAACAAAATTGTATGTCATGGTTTTCTTTTTCAACAATCACAGCACAGATGTCCATTTTGTCAACAAACACAATAAACTAAAAAAAAATTCATTGATACCTTGAGGGATTTTCTCCCATAAATATATATCAACGAAGTTGTAAGGCTTCCGGGAGTACCGATCTTTATTGGGTCTGATCGAGATCCAAGATTCATCTCTATGTTTTAGAAGAGTATTCAACATGCTCTGAATACTGAACTAAACTTCAGTACGACATCTCATCCTCAAACTGATGGCCAATCCGAGCGGAAAATCCAATCACTTGAGGACATGTTGAGAGCATGCTCAATGTACTTTAAAGGAGGATGGGATCAACATCTTCCTCTAGTTTAGTTCTATTATAATAACTGTATCCACACGAGCATCCAAATAAAACCATATGAATCCCTTTATGGGAATAGGTGCAAAACACCACCGTGTTGGGATGAGGTCGGTGAGCATAAGTGGTTTGGAACCGAAATGGTCAATGAAATGGTGGATAGGGTGAAAACCATCCAAAATCATATCACGTCAGCCCAGAGTCGACAGAAGAGTTATGAAAATAACCTTTAATGAGACCTTGAGTTTATAGTTGGAGACACGGTATTTCTACACATATCATCATGGATGAAGTTCACGAGGTTTTTAAAGAAATGGAAATTAAGTCCAATGTCATGACCTGTCCTGATGGGTCCTGAGCCGCAACTCCGCAAGCCCGCCTCCAATAGGCCAGGGGCTGGTGACTAGCACCGAGTAGGTATGATATTAACATGGGAGGCATTGCCTATAAACTTGTACACACACACACACATTTCTATGCCCACAGGGATGAAAGTAATAACTACTAAAAAGAAAATATTTGTGCATACACTAAAAACCCATCCAACAGATTACGATAGGGAAGTAATTTACTGTAAGGTATGACCCTAGGCCAAAATTACATGCCCACCAAAAAGGTTGTCTGCAACAAAGTCCAACCTGTAGAAAAAGGTACTAGGACTGAAATCCCCTGTAGAAGGAACACACCTTGGCATGTCTGATCTCACTGAGCACTGTCCGGTCCTAGTCCGCCTCGAATCTTGTCAAAGGATCTCTCATCTACACAGGAGACAACACGAACGGGCAAAGCCCGTGCTAGGGTGAGTATACCAATACCCGGTAGGACACCCCGAAAACCAAAAAGGAAATACAACAAGGAAAATACCACAAATAAAGGTATAGTCATCTCCACAAAGTATATGTCTACAGGACATATAACAAGAATATCTAGATATACTCATACACATGAGACCATCACGAAACCACCACTATGATCCAGCTCCAAGATTCCACTAAGCATACCATTAGGAGAACAAACTCCTAGGTCTGAAGAGAGAGAGAGAGACTGGATGTACTCGTTCCAGAAGAACACACTCAACAAGTACTTTGAGAACATGATGCTCAGATGAGGATCACAACCAAGTCATGGGGTGATTCCGACAACACAGTCTGAGCTAATCTGTTAGGAATAAGATCGGCGTCGGGGTATGGTAGGTCACGTCGATACCAAGAACTCTACATAGGGTATCAGGAATAAATATAGGATCTGGATCTAAATCTCATAGATGGCATTGCAACAACTATATTCAGGAAGTTCTTCTGAAGGGATCATACTATATGAAAGAGTTGATACCACAACCCTCAGGGGATTACCAAGGGTATGAACCCTAAGAACTAGTCCAAGTCACAGAAGGAAAGTGGCTCAAGCCATGAAGAAAAAGTTACATGACGTGTAGTATGGTTACACGATGTGTTCCTTGACCCCAGGTACTGCCCATGTAAACGGCCCATGTACTTCGTTCAAGCCATGAAAAACCAAACTACACGGCATGTAGAAAAGTACACACAGTGTTCATTGACCCTGGGTGATGCCCGTGTAAACTTCCCTTACCCTTCGACTTGTCGGATACAAAAAAAATACACGGAGTGTTGAAGAAATCTCACACTGCGTTCGAGCACCTGAGCTTGATCAGTGTACGCTGGCCATGTGCCCGTACACGGTCTCTGCCCGTGTCTGTGTCACCTGCTTGTGTACCAGTACACGGGGTACCCCGTGTATCTGGTCGGGTCTTGTCGAGGAGGGGTATACACGGTGTGTCCGTGGCCGTGTATCCTGCTCGTGTCCATGTACTCCTGGAGTACACGCCGGGTAACCCTTCCGACGAACACATGTCGTGTAGCCCATACTACACAGCGTGTAGTCGGAAAATTTACAGGAGTGTCGTCTTCCTCCGCGTGACTCAATTGTTGCTTTGGATCTTGATCACACCGTCCGATCATCACGAAACTCCGGATTTGGGGTCATCCCGCCCCTAATAAACTGATTCTGTCGGTTTCGGGCATCTGATCAATCTTGAAAACGCATCCCGATCCGTCTGCACGAAAACGCCCGAAGAACGGGAACATCTGAACTGCGTCGATCCGTCCGCCTCCATCGTCGTCTCACCTCTAATAGGTCACCTCAAAGTTGGATCGCTGATTTCGGATCGTTACGTCAACAAATAAATGTGAAACGATCGATTACCTCCAAGAACGCGTAGAACAAAATGAATAACGTGAGGGGGAAAACAAGAATCAACAAGAGGGGTGAACCTCGATCATTGTTCGTGACAATCCGGGTTTGCCGCCATTAGATTGAAATCCAAAACAATCTCTAGAATCAAAGCCTCAAATCCCATCATGAACCCGTCCCGTAAGAACGATCGACCCACGAGCTAATCTGTTCGTGGATCAGTCCGCGTTTGTCGTAGAAATATAAAACGGTGTAAGGAGAAATCAATAACAATTATCCTACCTATATTCGCTGTATTTGCTGGTGAAGATCTGCTCGCCACGTCGTCGTCGCCATCGAAATTTTTCAAGAACATCGCCGACGCCGTGTTGGGGGTTTCCTCTAGAGCCTCCAAGGGTTTTCAGGGTTATGGGGTTTGTAACCCTGGACCCTGGCACACGCCTCTATTTAAAGAGAAGAAAAAAAGATTTAAAAGATCTCACTACAGAAATAAAATATTTTTATTAAATATTTTATTACAGTTGGGTCCAAAAACTAAATTTCACCACCGGCCCGCGCCGGCCGAAGTTAGGCCTCGGGTAAGGTAAAATTGATGTTCTGAACACAATAGTGCAATAGGATTTTTGATCCGTGCACCCGTTAGAGATTTATCCACTTTTTTAGGAAAACAGCATGCACACGTAACATAATTATTAAATTAAATTCAAACATTTGTTCCAGGCTCACTGGGCCTCAGAACTCCACTCCGTCTTAGAGCCTGGTCTCGAAATAATTCCCATATAATATAAAAATAATACATGAAAAAATCTGGGACATTACATCACACCCACCATAGGGCTTTTACGTCCCCCAAAAGCCAAAACAAAGGCTACTCAAATGATGTGGGTACTGCACGTGAATCTGAGCCTCCCGCTCCCACATGCTCTCTTGGAGATTTCCGTACTGCCACCGGATACGCACCAAGGGAATAGCTCTTCCACGAAGGATCTTCTCATGCCGATCCTCGATCTCTATTGGGAACTCAGCAATGGTCACTCCATCGTCGATGTCCAACTTTCCCCATTCGATGACGTGTGAGGGATCATGCACATACCTTCATATCTATGACACAAGGAGGACATTGTGTACGCGGTCCACATGAGTAGGTAGAGCCAAGTGATATGCCACCTCACCAACTCTACTCAAAATCTGAAAAGGGCCAACGATCCTCAGATATAGCATGCCTCCTCGGCCAAATCTCCACAATCCACGTCGAGGTGAGACCCGAAGAAACACACGGGCTCCTTCCTCGAACTCCAATGGCCTCCGTCTCTAGTAGGCATAAGACTTCTTCCGACTCTGTGTCATCTCCATCCACTCCCGGATGACCTACACCTTCTTTGTAGTAGCTCTCACCATCTCTGGGACCATGAGTCTTGACTCTCCTGAGTCAGTCCAGCAAAGTGGCGAACTGCATGTTTTCCCATATAGAGCCTTCAATGGTGCCAAACCAGTAGTGGGATGATAACTGTTGTTATAAGAAAATTACACTAGTGGTAGGTGATCCTCCCAGCTACGACCAAAGTCAAGTCTGAAAACTCGTAGAATATCCTCTAGGAATTGGATGGTCACCTCTGTCTGGCCATCAGTCTGGGGATAAAACGCTATGCTCAATCATAACTGAGTCACAAAAGCTCCATGTAATCCCTTTCACAACAGGGATGTGAAACGAGCATCACGATCTAAGATGATCACGGATGGTACTCCATGAACCCTAACTATATACTGCATGTAGAGGCGTCCCAAGCTCTCTACTGAACTCTACTCTCTTATGGCTATGAAGTGGGCTGACGTGTTGAGTCAGTCTATGATCTCCTAGATGGCATCATGTCCCCTAGACATACGTGGTAAACCCGTCATGAAGTCCATGTATATTCCGTCCCACTTACACTCTGCCACCTCAAGGGGCTGAGTCAAACGTGATGGAACCTAGTGCTCAGCCTTTACTTGCTGACATGTAAGGCACCGAGAAACAAACTCTGCCACACTCTTCATCATCCATTGCCCCCAGAACTGACGTCGCAGGTCCTGGTACATATTTCCCATGCCTGGATGCACCACCAAAGGGGATGTATGGATCTCCCGCAAAACCTCCTCCCGCAACGTCACTAGTACTACCATGTTTCCTATGAAAAGGACAACGTGCTATACACCTTCTGAATATACATCAGCAGCATCACCTGTGGATATCTGAGCACATAGAGTCTCGCAGCTAGCATCCTCACGTTGTGCTTCCCTTACTAACTGTAAGAGTGGAGGGGTAACAACCATCGACTGATGGTAATATACCTCATCTCCATCCATGAAGGACAAATAAAAATAGGACAACTACCTTGTCTCCTCATCAAGAAATTGCGAACTGGATTTCCTACTCAGAGCATCTGCCACCACGTTCCCCTTCCCAGGAGTATAAACGATCTCAAAGTCGTAATCCTGGAGGAACTCAAGACATCACCTCTATCTCAAATTCAGATCCTTCTGAGAAAAGATATATTTGAGACTTTTGTGATCACCGCTTGCCTCTGCATTAGGACACAACCAAGCCTGGTTCTTGATGCGTCGTAGAACATTACGTACTCCACACCCTCCTATGGTAATCTCAAGATCGGGGCGCTCGTCAGACTCTATATCAACTGTTGGAAATCCCTTTGGCACCTCTTGGTCCACATGAAAGGTTGTCCCTTTCGGGTCAAAGCTGTCATGGGTGTTGCAATCCTAGAGAAATCATAGATGAATCTCCGATAGTGTCCTTCCAACCCAAGGAAACTCCGCACCTCCATCACGCTCCGGGATGGATACCATGCTAGCACTGCCTCCACCTTTTCTAGGTCCACTGTTACACCATCCGCTAAGATAACGTGCCCCATAAATTGGACCTCCTGTAATCAGAACTGGCACTTCGAGAGTTTCCTATACAACTGATGCTCTCAGAGTGTGTCTAGAACCATCCTTAGGTGTCTGACGTGCTCCTCCTCGGACGCAGAGTACACAAGGATATCATTGATGAAGACCACTACAAAACGGTCTAGATAGGGCTGAAAAATCCAGTTCATGTGTCCCATAAACACTGCCAGGGTGTTCGTCATGCGAAAGGGAATCCCCAAGTACTCATAGTGACCGTAACGACATCTGAAAGACGTCTTTAGTATATCATTCTCCCATACACGCAATTGGTGATAGCCTGATCGTAGATCAACCTTAGAGAACCATCATGCCCCTCTCAACTGGTCGAAGAGGTCATCGATCCTCAGCAGTGGATACCATTTTTTCACAGTCACCTGATTCAATCGTTGGTAATCCACACACAGCCTCAAGCTTCCATCCGCCTTCTTGGCAAACAGTACTGGGTCCGCCCATGGTGAGACGCTGGGTCTCACAAATCCCTTCTTCTTCAAGTCTTCCAACTGCATCCTCATCTCACGAAGCTCTGTAGGATCCATCTGATAA
This sequence comes from Viscum album, assembly GCA_963277665.1. Lineage (NCBI taxonomy): Eukaryota > Viridiplantae > Streptophyta > Magnoliopsida > Santalales > Viscaceae > Viscum > Viscum album. The sequence continues at coordinate 1,549,485,933 of OY728146.1, read as the reverse complement.
GCTAATGTTGATATCAAGGTCGTCTCGGGTTGCAACTCAATGCAAAAATCTATCTCACAACAGGGAGGTATCCCGGGGAAATCCTCTGGAAAGACGTCCTCATACTCATCCAACACTACTGGGAACCGGACACTCGTAACATTTGTCGCGCCAAGGGCTAGTCTAGCCAACTGGTTTGAAATCTGTTGTGCCCTCTTATGCATGAGTCCATCCTACGATGCCATGGTCTCTCTTTCACCGACAAAAGAGAACCTCGTTCCATCACTGCAGACACACCGCACCCTTCGGCTAAAACAATCAATCTGGGCATGAACTATGGATAACCAATCCATGCCAAGAATTACATCGTAAGGCCTTGACACTACCACCATGAGTTTCCAACCGAAACTCTTGCCTCCAAGGGTAATGTCACAGTACCTGCAAAGGTGTGTGATCTCTGAATGTTCTCCAATCAGTTTTTCTAAGCGTAAGGGTCGATTAAACAACTCAACTGGAATCTCAAGGTCTCCAACAAGATAAGAATCCAGAAAGGAATGACTAGCACCTATTTTTATCAATACGGCACCCAAATTAGCAAAGACAAAGATATTACCTCTAATCATTCCGGGAGTACCTGGGTCATTAGCCTCTGCCGCCTGCATCTACCCCTGCCTCTATCCACCAGCTCCCTGAGCCTGGGGTGGACCTCCCGGGGGTGGTGGTGGTAAAGGGTCGAAACGCTGACCACCTCCAGTTACTATCCCAGCTCCTCTGCCACGTCTTCCACCTCATGAATATGCCTGCTCCACATGTTGCCTCTTCCTCGGTGGTCCATCCACTGCTCTCATGTCAGTAGCACGGTGGGTCAGACAATCCCGAGCAAGATGTCCCCTACCATCACATTAGTAACATCGCCTCTCTCGAGGCGGGCTGGAAGCGCCCTGTGAACCCTGTATGGTAGATCCCCTGTCCGGGGATCTCCTCTGGAAACGTCTCCCACACCTGGGTCCCTGAAGTCGTCTCCCTTCCACCAAGGTCTCTGCTCCAGCTCGCCCACTACTGACAATGGTCGGCTGTCCCTACTACGCCAGGAAGCTCTCGACCACCAAATCCCGCTTGAGCACCCCAGAATAAGTAGGAATTCTCATAGGGATGATTCTAGATCAGATATCTCTGCTCAATACTCCCTCAAAAGTCTGAGCTCTGAAGTACTGATCCTTGACCATATCCATCGAGTACCGCGAGAGGTCGGTAAACCTCGATGAATAGTAAGCCATTGTCATGGTTCCTTGCTGGAGGTGAAGAAGAGTATGTATACGTACTGCTCTCAAGGTAACCGGTGAAAACTACTCTTTCAATTGATGGTAAAACTATAACCAAGCATGACTCTCCTCGTCGTGAGTCTGGATGACCATGCTCCACCATCTCCCTACCGAGAACTACAGAAGGCTCGCTGCCAGGATCATCATCTGGTCTGCTGGTGTCCTGACAAAATGGAAGACTCTAATCACTGCCTCAAGCCAGTCGTCTACTATCTGAGGGTCAGGCTCATCTCGAAACCTGAGGGGTCTCTGTCTCTAAAAATTGTAGAGGGCACTCAGTCTGCGCTCCTCCTCCACTGGTACAACAGGCGCTAAACACTTCCCCACAGGTGGTGGAATAACTGGCATGCCACCTGGTGGTAGAACTGGGGGATCTGGTCCCTGTATCGAAGCTTCATCACTGAGGGGGTCATCCTCATGATCAATCTGCTGGATCCTAGCGGGTACGCGTCGTGGATGCATCTTGTTTAAGAAACACGATGTATCAAAATTAGTGAGTATATCTAGAGAGCTGACTCAAGAAGGACATGGAAACCACAACCCATTCCTATATGATTCATGTACCATTATTTTCCCACATGCAACTAGGGTTTTAATGTTCTGAGTCAAAAATAAAGTTATCAGAGTCCTGGTGAATGGATACGTCGGCCACTGAACGAACACTGGGGTCCATAGCTTGAGAGACGAACTCAAAACACTTAACACTATTTCCCCAAACCATCTCACAGACTCTCGGTCCTAAGGTAGAACAGACCACCTCTGATACCACTCTTTGACGACCCGTCCCGATGGGGCCCGAGCTGCAACTCCCCAATCCCGCCTCTAATAGGCTAGGGGCTGGGGACTAGAACCGAGTAGGAATGCTACTAACATGGGAGGCATTTCCTATAAACATTTACACACACACACACACATACCCAAGCCCATAAGGATGAATGTAACAACTACTAAAAAGAAAATATGAATGAATACACTAAAAACCCAACCAACGGAGTACGACAAGGAAGTAAATTAGTGTAAGGTAAAACCATGGGCCAAAAGTACAAGCCCACCAAAAAGGAAGTCTGCAACAAAGTCCGACCTGTAGAAAAAGGTACTGGTACTAAAATCCGCCGCCGAAGGAACACACCTCGGCTTGTCTGATCTCACTGAGCACCGTCTGGTCCTGGTCCGCCTCAAATCCTATCAAAGGTTCGCTTGTCTTCACAAGACACAACACGTGCGGGGAAAGCCCGTGTAGGGGTGAGTATAACAATACCCAGTAGGACACCCCAAAAACCAGAAAGGAACTACAACAAGGAAAATAACACAAATAATGGTACAGTCAGCTCCAAACAGTATATGTATACGGTTCATATAACAAGAATATCCAGATATACTCATACACAGGCGACCATCGTGAAACCACCACTAAGATCCAACTCATATATTCCACTAAGCATACCATCGGGAGAACACACTCCTAGGTTTGAAGAGAGGGGGAGACATGAAGTACTCATTCCGAGAGAAAACACTCCACAAGTACATTGAGGTCATGATGCTCAGATGAGGATCACAGCCATGTCATGGGGTGATTCCGACAACTCAGTCTGAGTTAATTCTCTAGGCAAAGGATCAGCGCCCGGGTAAGGTAGGTCACGTCGATACAAATAACTACACCTAGGGTATCAGGAATGAATAGTGGATCCAGCTCTAAGTCTCATAGTGGGGATTCCAACAACATTAATCAAGAAGATCTACTGATGGGATCATACTACATGAAATAGTTGATACCAGAACCCTCAGGGGATTACCAAGGGTACGAACCCTAAGAACTAGTCCATGTCACAGTTGGAAAGTGGCTCAAGCCATGAAGAAAAAGTTACATAGCGTGTAGTATGGTTACATGTCGTGTTCCTTGACCCCGGGTACTTCCCGTGTAAACGGCCCGTGTCCTTCGTTCAAGCCGTTCAAAACCAAACTACATAGTGGGAAGAAAAGTACACACAATGTTCCTCGACCCCGGGTGCTTCCTGTGTAAACGGCCAGTGTCCTTTGGCTTGTCCGATAGAAAAACAACTACACGAAGTGTAGAAGAAATCTCACGCCATGTTTGGGCACCTGGGCTCACTCCGTGTACGCTGGTCATGTGCCCGTACATTGCTATGCCCATGTCCGGGTCGCCTGCCCGTGTACCAGTACACGGGTTACCCCGTGTATCTGGATGGGTCTGGCCGGGGAGGGGTATACATGGCGTGTCGGTGACCGTTTATCATTCCCATGTCCGTGTACTCCTAGAGTTCACGCTAGATAACCCTTCCGATGAACACACGCCGTGTATCCCATACTACACGTCGTGTAGTCGGGAAATTTACAGAAGCGTCATCTTCCTCCGCGCGCCTCATCTATTGCTCCGGATCATGATCCCACTGTCCCATCATCACGAAACTCCGGATTTGGGGTCGTCCCACCCCTACGATACCTATTCTGTCGGTTTCGGGCTTCCGATCGGTCTTGAAAACAAATCCCGATCCGTCTCCATGAAAATGCCCGAAGAATGTGAGCTTTCGAACCGCGTCAATTCATCCGCCTCCACCACCGTCGCACCTCTGCTAGGTCGCCTCGACGTTGGATCATTGATTTCGTATCGTTGTGTCAACAAACGGATTCACAATTATCGATTCCCTCCAAGAATGCATAGAACAAAATGAAGAATGTGATGGGGAAAACAAGAGTCAACAAGAGGGGGAACCATCAATCATTGTTTGTGACGATCCAAGATTGTCGTCGTTAGATTGAAATCCAAAACAATCTCTAGAATCAAACCCTCAAATCCCCGAATGAACCCATCCCTCAAGAACGATCGACCCACGTCCTATTCTATTCGTGGATTAGTCCGCATTCGTCGTAGAAATCAAAAATGGGGGAAGGATAAATCAATATCAATTATCCTACCTAGATTCACTATGTTTGCAGGCGAAGATCTACTCTCCGCACCATATTCACAGTCAAAATCAGTCAAGAACGTCGTCGCCACTGCATTGGGGGTTTCCTCCAGATCCGCCAAGGTTTTTCATGGTTATGGGGTTTGTAACCCTGTACCCAGGTGCAAGACTCTATTTAAATATGAGAAAAAATCTTTAAAAGATCTCGCTACAGAAATAAAATATTTTTATTAAATATTTTATTACCGTTGCGTCCAAAAATTAGATTTCACCACCGACCCGCGCCTGCCAATGTTAGGCCTCTCCTAAGGTAAAATCGATGTTTTGAACATAACAGTGCCCTTGGGTTTCTGATCCGAGCACCCATTCGAGAGTTATCCACTTTTTCCGGAAAACTGTATGCGCACGTAATTTAATTTTTATATTAAATTGAAACATTTGTTCTGGGTTCACTGGGCTTCGGAACTGCACACTGTCTTGGAGCCTGGTCTCAAAATATTTCCCATATAATATTAAAATAATACATGAAAAAATCTAGGACATTAAATCCAAGGTACACCGGCCCCTTAGATATTCTTGATCTTGTCGAGGTTGTGGCCTATCGACTAGCACTTCCACCTACCATGGCCAATGTACATTATGTATTTCATGTATCCCTCTTAGGGAAGTACATACCAGACCCATCACATGAACTCTCTTCAAATGTGGTACAGTTAGAGGATGATCATTATTATTGTGAGTAACCAATGAAGATCTTAGATTGTAGAGAAAAATTTCTTTGAAATAAGACAATTCCCCTTGTTAATGTGTTGTGGTGAAACCACAAGTTTGTAGAAGTGACGTGGTAATCAAAGAAATGATGAAGCAGAGATACCCACATCTGTTTTACTATGGGAAAAGATAATTTTGAGGATGAAATTTCATAAGGGGGGATAATTGTAATAACCCAAACATTCATTAATGGAAATCCCTATTGATCTAATTAAATATCTCTTTATGTACAATGTTTATATAATATTTTAACTTCTTTGGTTTTATGTTTTTGGTTTTAAAATACTATTAAGAATTGTGACCATTGATAATATAGTCATTGAACAGTGATCACATGATTAGTATAAATATAGGGCTTTAAAAAATCCAACATACTCATAAAAAGTAAGTGATGGCTTCATCCAATAGACATGCCCAATATGAAGCCCATTTGTCAGTGATCGGAAATGAGGTTGCGACATTGGGTTTCACTCTTGACCAAGCCCATGCCGAGCTGGAATATGTTAATCTCTAGTAGGACCGCCTATGAGGGAAGTGAAAGTTGATAGAGATTAACACCCGAGCAATGTTATCCGAGCCACCCCAATAGTCTGTCACCATCGCATACTCTTCGGTCTTATACGGGTGTTATAAGGGGTTATGTAACATGAAAATAACACTATAGTTATGTACCTTATGTTTGTATAAAATAATGAATATACTTTCATTTTATTATCGTTACCTTGTAAATAGGTTTTTAAAGGACAAATAGTATTTTTAGTTAATGTTCAACTAAGAAATCTATTTTGATGAATTAATAGATTTTTAAATTAAAAATATTTTAATAAAATATTTTTATTGTTATTAAAATATTTTTTATTAAATATAAATGATCATAGAATTTTCTGAATTCAATTTGAATTTTTATTAAGCTTTGAAAGCCATTTTTGTCAAAACCCTTGAATTTTCGAAAAATGTCAGTTTTTATTTTAAAAGTGAAAATTAAAATATATAGAAAATTATTAAGATAAAATGAATATTATTTCTCGAATCAGGATGTCAAAATTATCCAACGGTGAATTTTTCATAATTTTCAGATACAAAAAAAAAATTGGGTAGAAATTTAATACCGTTTAAATATATAATGTGTTTTATGACATCATAATGACCCAATAGTGATGTAATAAAATACTATAAACCTTATGTTAGGCCAATATATATTTTACCTTTAATATAATGTAGTATTGGGTTTGTTTTATTTATTTTAAAAATATTTATTGGACCCTTCAACACTTATTAAACAATTTGTATTTTTTAATTGTATTTCTTTGGAGTGTGACACAGCTCCACATTAGCAACCAAATTATTATATGAAGTTAGGACATTGTCCTTATAAAATATTTTTTTCCACTTCAATTTTCTGAAAAATCATTGGAAAAAACTGTGGACTGGTTTGTGGTTTGGATTAGATTAATGTGAGGTGTCCCACACCTAAATAATAAAGAATTCCTTCACCTTTCCTATATATACCCACCAAAGCTGCCACATTCACCAAACTCAAAGCCTTTGGATTTAGTAAAACCTCTATCAACCTCTCTCTAGAATAATTCCATGGTGCCCCATGCTCTCAATAATCCTCTGTCAAGCCTCTCTCCAGCCTTTGGAATCACACTTCCAAGTAAGGGTTTTTCTACCTTTCACATTTTTGTCCAATATTCATTAAATTATTATTCCATATTTATTTAAATTATAAATGTTGGGTTATAGTTTCACACCTCCCCCATTATTCCCTATTTATGTTTGAATGATGAGATACCTCTTTCTCTCTCATTAAATTCCTCTCATGTACACCAGTTACTATGATGAAATTCTGAAAGGAATTTCTCTCTCATCATTGACATTCATGAAATTCTTATTTATCATGAAAATAAATTCCATTAAATTTGTTGGGACATGTATCTATATGATCCCCATACATTACATGTCATCTAAATAAGATGAGACTCTCCTTTCCCTCTCATCAACAATTTTTATGAGATCATATGTCACATCGTTATACTGCCGAAATTGCATCGTGCTTTTCCAAGACAATGTCATCGTGTAGTGAATACCATGTCAATTTCTCTATCAAGGGAATTCACATTTATTCACATTTACATGTTGGTTAAAGATTTCATTTATGTATTACACATTCTTTTATCATGGAATAAATTATTATGTTGAATGATTCAATGTTTTATGATCCATGTGGCACACTTTTCCATGAAATAAAATGTTTAAGAAGGGTACATCCTGATAGCGCTCCAATGCATTGGGTAAAGTATAGTATCATGATACGCCATGTTAAATGGATGTTTAGTCATTAAAATTCAAGTGAAATGAGGGTTTACTCATGCCTCATGTGCAATTAGGGTTTACTCATGCTCCATGGGCAATGATCATTGGCTCATTCTAATTCCATGTTAAGTATTGTTGCCACATTTCCATGTTATGATTATCATGATTTATCATGACTTTATGTTCATGTTTCTCTTCTTCCCCATTGATATGCATCTTGTCTAACATTTATTTTATTCCACATGTTATTCCATGTTTATTCCCTTACATGGCTTTATAGCTCACCCTTTTCTTATGCATCTGCTCACGTTATCCCATGCAATGCTATGTACGAGGGAATTTAGTGGTCATGTAAAGGATGTTTTGAATAAAGATTCCATATTTGATGTTTTGAGTTGTTATTTAATGATCCTAAGCAGAAAATACACTAGAAATCTAGATCTTCTATGTTTTATCAAGTGATTTTTATGTAATAAAGTTTGTTTAATTGTGAAATAAAATGACCAGGGTTGTCATAGTTGGTATTAGAGGATAGGTTTAGTTATTTATGGAATTAGGAATAGAAAAACCCTATTAAAGACTTAGGGACAAGAAAATTTATAATAAAAACAACCTTATGTTTTGGTGACTATTGTGTTAGTGGTTTATAAATCAAATATATTCCTATGTGGATACGAGCAGGTAGAGGGGCTCTAGCACAGATGTATCCTAGGGGTAAAACCCGAAAACACCGTATTGAGGTAGACTCGAACAGAAACTGGTACATGACAATGGGATTTACTGCACTCTTGGTTATGACACTCCCATGGGATATGCTTTTGTAAATTCACGTGCTTATTATGAACAATTATTAAGGGACTAGAAAAATTCCCAAAAAATATATGATAGAAAGTAGATAATGGATAACATTGACTAAAGCCATTAGATTAATGTGTTAAGGAAATAAAAGTTATTTGTAAGACATCAATTTTGTCAATATGTTACCATTTATGTGTTACCCCTAACATTCCTTTAATTCCAGCCAATGGTGTGTAATAGGAGGACCCGGGCTAACAACCGATGTGAAGATCAATGTGATGATTGTACTAATGAGATTCCCAATCCAATGTGAGTGGGAATCGTGAACATTTTCACGCTTCTCTCTTAGCTAACCCAATACATGAATAGAAACATGGGTCAAGAGGAACATTCACCCCCCCCCCCACTAAGAAATAATGATTCTCTATTAAGAGATTAATGAGAAAAATGCCTCTAGTTTTTAATGGATCATCTGATCCCTCAATCACAGAACAATAGATCAACTCCATTGTAAAGATCTTATCCATCATTCAATGTTTTGAACAAGAGAATATTCTCCTGGATCCTTATTTTATGGAGGGTGAAGCTGATAAATAATGGATTTTGATCAAAAATACAAAGACTGAGGTGGAGATCGAGGCGTTGGAATAGAATAATTTCCAGAAGATTTTTTTCGAAAAATATTTTTCGTGCACCCTCCGGCATAAGATGGATAGGGACTTAAATTACATAAAAAAATTCGATGAATCTATTAGAGTGTGTGACAAAAAAATAAAAAGACTTTCACGATATGCTTCCGGCTTTGTTGTCACCCCAAATACAAGGTTGACCGCTTCATTGGAGGAAGGAAACTAAGATTGCAGAAAGCGCTGGAAATCTATGATTTCTAATGAAATGAAGAAATTGTTTGATGTGACCTCAAGGTCAAAATAGAAATTAGATAATCTCATGGGTTTAATGGGGATAAGAATCGTAAGGTGGACTTCAATGCTGGCAGTCCAATTGATAAATCCAACGGTGCTATGAATATATAATACCCCACCTTCCAAATTAGTGGAAAGAAGACCCCAGAAATTGCTTGAAGGGGGCGAGGAAATGCTTCATGTGTGGAAGAGAAGGGCACCTGGCTATTAACTATTGAAAAGAAAGTCTCGTGGCAGTGACAGAGGAGAGGAACACTCTGTTTGAACCTCAACCTGTGGTTCATTGCTACAACTTCAAAGAACCATGGAATCTTTCAAAATAGTTCCCTATGTCAAGGGTTTTCATAGGACACCAACAACCTCCAAGACAGCAATGGCGAGCTTTTTCCATCACTAATTCCAAAGTGAACCCCAACAACGATGTGGTGATAGGTACGCTAGTTATTACTTCATGAATAGTGAATTTACTTTTTTATTCAAGTCCTACGCGTTCTATTATACCTCTAATATTTAGTAGAGCAATCCTAGAATCACCACAAATCATGGAATTGAAGATGTCGGTGAGTACGGAAAATGGGGAAATCATTGCATCCCATGAATATAACACCTCCCCTATCATAATATGTGGATTAAAATTCCTGGAAAACCTCTTAATACTCCCTTGGGTGGAATTTGATGTGATTCATGGAATGGATTGGCTTTCCATATATAGAGCCAACACAAATTGTTGTGAGAGGGAAATCACTCTCCATGTGTAGAATCGACCCCCGATTCATTACCAGTGCAAGGAGGAAGATGAATATTCATTAGATCCATCATCCCAAGAATGGATATTGATACCCTATGAGCATGCTTATCTAGATATGATGATTGATTATAAGGAAGCAACCATCTTATAAGACTTACATATTTTGAGGGAATTCACTGATGTGTATTTCATGTAATTACTTGGTCTTAATCCAAAAAGAGATGTTGAATTCTCAATTGATCTTATACCTGGGGATTTTCAAATATCCAAGACTCCATATAGAATGGCTGTTGCGGAGGTTGAGGAGATGAAGAAACAAATAAAAGAGAATCTGGATAAAGGGTTTATACGCCCAAGTGCTTCACTATGGGGTGCACTAGTGCTCTTCATCAAGATGAAGGATGGGTCAATTCCCCTTTGCATCGATTATCACGAGCTCAAAAAATCACGATAAATAACAAATATCTTCTCCCATGAATTTATGAATTGTTTGATCAGCTGCGTGGAGCACAATACTTCTCCAAGGTGGATCTTAGGTCAGGATATTATCAAGTTAGGGTGAATAATGAAGATATCCCCAAAACTACTTTTCATACTACATATAGGCTCTATGAATTCATAGTAATTCCTTTCTGACTCAAAAATGATCCAACAATCTTCATGGACTTGATGAATATAGTCTTTATATATTACCTCGACAAATTTTTTGTAGTCTTTATAGATGATATTCTGATATACACCAAAACCAAGGAGGGTCATGAGGATCATATAAGAACTGTACTAGAGACCTTGAAGAAGGATAAGATCTACGAAAATTACAACAAGTGTGAGTTCATGTTGAAGGAGTTCTCATTCTTGGGACATATCATCACAACAATGGGATATCTGTGGATCCCTCCAAAACAGATGTAGATGAGAGATAGCCAAGGCCAACATCTGTAATGGATATCCATATATTCATTGGGTTTTCTGGATATTATTGACGATTTTTGTGAAATTTATCACCATTTTCTAACCCTCTTACCAAGCTAACTCAGAAGGGAGAAATGTTTTATTAGAGTGCTGAATGTGAAGAATGCTTCAAAGAGTTTAAAAGGAGGCTAATCACTATGCACATGCTCACTTTACCAAGAAGTGGAGATATTTTTGGGGTATTCAGTGATGCATTGAATAAGTGATTGGGATCTATGTTGATGATTAATGAAAAAGTCATTGCCTATTCATCATGGAAATTGAATGTTCATGAATAGAACAATCCAACACATGAACTCGAGTTAGCTGCAATGATCATTTCTTTGAAAATTTGGTGGCATTATCTCTTTAAGGAGACCTGTGAAATATATATGGACCACAAAAGCCTCAAGTATATATTCACATAGAAAGAGTTGAGCATGCGCCAACGAAGATGGTTAGAGTTGATCAATGACTATGACTGCTCATTCCATTACCACCCTGGGGAAGCGAACAAGGTGGCGGATACCCTAAGTAGAAAGGACCCAACGATTCTATCATTTATGAGAATTGAAAAGGATCCAATCCTTTTAGATTTGATGAATATGGACACGCGAATCATAAAGAAGAGAACATCATTAATCCTTTCATAAATGATTGCTCAACCATCAATTTTGGAATGATTAAAGGATGCTCAAAAGGATGATGTGGGAATTCTAGAATAAGTGGAAGCTATCAGTAAAGGGAAATCCTCGGAGTTTAAAGTTTACTAAGAAGGAATTGTGAGTTTTGGGAATGACTACATGTTCCATCAAGTCCAGAGCTGAAGAAGTAACTTTTGTATGATGCACATAGTTCAAATTTCTCTATTCTCCCAGGAAACACGAAGATGTATCGAGATCTACAAGAGCATTATTGATGGGATAATTTGAAGAATGGGATATCTGAATATACATCAATGTGCCTAGTGTGTCTGAAAGTGAAGGCAGAGAGATAGAAGTCGAAGAGGATGATGCAACCATTGCCCATACAAGAATGGAAATGGGAGAACATCACCATGGGCTTTGTCACCAAACTTATAAATACATACAAATGCAAAAATGCAATCTGAGATATTGTGGATCATCTTACAAAGGATTCACAATTCATTTCTATATAGGAGGATTTCCCATTTGATCAATAGGCACAGATATATATCAGGTTAGTGGTAAGGTAACACGGAGTACCACTATCTATTGTGTCCGATCGAGATCCAAGATTCACCTCTAAATTTGGGAAGAGTCTTCAACATGCTCTGAATAATGAACTGAACTTCAGTGTGACCTAGAATCCTCAATATAATGTCCAATATTATAGGACTATCCAAACACTTGAGGACATGTTGAGAGAATTCTCAATAAACATTAATGGAGGATGGGATCAACATCTTCCTCTGGTTGAGCTCTCTTATAATAACAGTTTCCACTCGAGCATCCGAATGGAACCATATGAAGTAATTTATGGGACAAGGTGTAGAACAACGGTGTGTTGGGATGAGGTCGGTGATCTTAAGTTGTTTGGACCCGAAATGGTCGAAGAAATGGTGGAGAAGGTTAAAAACATTCAGCAACATATCAAGGAATCCCAGAGTCGATAGAAGAGTTATGCAGATAACCATCGACGAGACCTTGAGTTTATCACATATTTCAACTATGATAATATATAATTAAAACATTTTTTATCATTGATATATCACTTATTCCAATAAAGATGTAGTTTCTCTATAATTTTAGAGAATATATTCAGTCTGTCAATTCATGCTCATTTATCGGACAACTATGTTCATGAATTTTCTACTACCTTGATGAATTGGAAATCACTCTATCATCTATGATAAGGGAAGAACGTTGGAATTTATTTTATGAATAACAATAAATAAAAAATATATCCTTACTTATTGATAGATTTAATATTAGTTCATTAATTAATAGACACTTTAGGTCTTAAAAATATTTCACACACTCCCATGACCATGTGACTTCAACCCCATTTTGTGTTATATTGTTAACTCGGATAGATAGTATGGAAATAACATGAAAAAACCACCAATAGAAACTTGTTAAACTTATGAGACATCATATATCAATAATTGTAATCATTGTAGGCTATTATTTGAAAAAAATTCTTGTGGAAGGCTCAATATATACTCTTTCCTTGGAGAAAGAATGGCTACATAATGAATCTCCATTGATCCGAAAAACGACACTTACAATATATCCCATATAATTACATTTTTATAAGGATCTATATAATTATTTGAAGAAAAATAACATTTTCTTGAAATATTTTAGTATATATAATTATATTATCAACAAATACCACAAAAAATAATCATTATACTCCTTGATTATGCAAATATTTCATATTTATACATATACATGTTTCATTAGTCAATCTAAAATGCATTACCATAAACTCATATTTTCTACACCTCGTTGAAAATTCCATGTTTTTTATATCACCCATACTTAGCCTTATTTAATGAAATCTTGGTTGATGATAAGACTTTGTAAATAATTGGGCTCCATAATGATGATACATTATGTAACAAATTCATGGAAAAGTGTATGTAATATTTAGAATAATTCCATTGATCTCTATATAATTGATGCATAATCTCTTGGGCCCATCCATATTTTTTATAAAATATAATAGTATATCTCCATAATGAATTATTAATGTAGGTAAATAATTACTTAACTCCTATAAATATTTATTTAACTCCATGAAATATTCCATTTCTGTTTAGTATAATTTATTAAATTTCATCCTTTCATTAAAAATGAGTTCAATAGAGAACTCAATATAATTCTCTGGTTGATAAACATGTAATTATTGTTGAATTTAATAGATCACTTTTTATGTCACATGTATATCCTATATTATTAGGATTTATTTATCATCAATTGTTCACAATTGATCTCATAGTCCACAAAGAATTTCCTTTTTTAAAGTTATTAGTGGGGGCTGAGGACATGATTTGGATTCTAAAAATTACAATAGATGAAAAGAGATTCCACTTATCCTTTTTGAATAATTATACCATTCACATGGAATTAGTTCCATTATAAATATAGTTCAATAAATACTAATGATCACATCAAATTCAACCATAGTTATTAGATCCAAATTTGAAAATAGTGTTAAAAAATGAATCACAATAGGAAATTTGCGACATATTATCATGTACATATAACTCCCACTTTATTAATTAATTGATAATACAATTTTTAGTGTTCTATAGAGTTATGTAATGTTCCGAAACATCATGGAAGAAATATATGAGTGTTCATATCCAAATTCAAACAAAATATTCACTAACCTTGAGTAAAGGATAAAATAACCTTCTACTATTTTATTTGGAACTTCGACATCGGCTATAATAATCACATGAGCTTTTCATTACTCTATTTTCCCATTAAAACGCATATTTAATTGCTCATTTTTAAATTGGTTTAAATAATATCCATCATAAATATAGTTAAATAAATGAACACTAATAGCTTATTACATACCTTGTCATTTGTGAGCTTGATTACCCTTTTCTCAATAAATGTTACAAACTCCACTTCCCATATTTCATTACCCATGTTGTTTTATCCCATAATTATCGCTTATAGGAAATCCCATCCCATGATTCAACCATTTAACTACATTTTTATTCCCATTATGTTAATAATGAATCATCATCTGCTAATTTTTTTAGAACACATCTGTCATAGAAAATCCTTTTTTATATTTATGGATATTGATTCCATATCGTTATATGATGAAAATATATGAGAGAACAATTCCCTTGGAAGGATTCATTGTAACCCATCAAAGAAAAAATCAATTTTTTATTATAATCAATGAACATAGTTTGATAGAATATCCAGATAATATTTCAATGTTTTCCTTATATTTGTCAGTATTTCTTCCACTATTTTGTTAATGATTAAGAAAATTAATAACCATTTCATATCATCTCATATAGGGAAAGTATTTTTCATTTAATTCATAAATAAATGATACACATTCCATACTCATTATATAATACTTCTCATCAATGTTTTTAATTAGAGACCAACATTAGTTTGTATATCCCATTATAGGATACACCTCCATGGTAACTTATTCCATTTCTAAAAAATACCAAAGTAAAAAATGATATTATCTAGTGACTTGATCCATTTATTTTATACAAATGGATTATTAAATCTGTTAAATGTTGGATTTTTTTCTCATATGTATTGATACAACATTGTTATTCAATGTTTTGGATCACTAAGTTTCTCGATGATTAAGATATTACTAAACATAACTTGGGTCAACTTCACTAATATAATTATGAACTAATTTTCTTTAATCCAGAATAATTAACATTTTTATTCAGAATTTCCCTAATGTTTCTATGGTGGTGGATATAATTCAAATTATTCCTATTATTCGCCATTGTTCATTTATGGTATGCTTATAATTTTCTCAAAACTGTAAATTTTAAAATATGTTTTTTATTATGAATTCCATAATGTTCTATGTAAGTCATTATGGGTATACATAGAACATTATAAATCTATCACTTTCCTCTAAATATAATCTCCTTGGTTTCTAATAAACTTCATTAGATGCTAAAAGTAACATCTCATGCAACAATAATGCATAGTTAGTAGTTATATTACGTTGTTGGTATAATTTACATGTTTTCCCAAATTAAAAAATAGTTTATTATTTTTTATAGGAAAAATAAATATATATAATTTTTTAAAAACATAATATAAAACAAAAAAAATATTTGGATTCTAGGAATATCCATTCCATCACATCATGATATTTACACATATTGAACCCCAAATTGTTAATGGGAATGGAATAAAAGTAATAGTGACCCAAGAATACCAGTAATGAGTATAATATAGGGTATTATTACATAACGTAAATATTAAATATGTGATATGGAATGAATCACTAAAAGTAATGAAGGTAAAATCAGTTAAAACTATGGTCGTGGAATATATATGAAAATAATGGAAAACATGTATAACAATAAAATACGATCTCATACTAAGAGAATGATAAATTTCATAAATTAAAAAATTTTAACTAAGGAATTGTCCCAAGATAGATTCTAGTTATTAGAATAGTCATCCCCTAACACCAAATAATTTTTTTCTCTTGAGACTTATTGATGAATCGAGATGCTTAATAATATTGGGCCTCAAATTTTTGTAATTATGTTCAACTCATTCAACATAAAAGTCGTTAATTATTTTCATACCATTACATTAGAAATATTACTAAATGTTTTTTTATCAAAATATAGATAAATTAATTCATCAAGTGCTTCCCGATTCTATTGAATCATGTCAATGTCTTATAAAATCTATTTTATCATACATGTAAGCCATGAACTATCATCATAGTAATAGTAAGTATCAATACCAATGAAATATAGATGTGACAGTTCACCCAATAAACATTAATAACCATGGATGATTGTAATTTGTTTCAATATTTTTTATTCATAGGATAACCATGAAAGAGTAGGGAAAATCCTTTGTAATGGTTTATTAAGAGTGAGTAAATATTCTAAATCGTATCCCTCTGGAGTCTCTCTCATGTCTTGTAGTATTATTCCAACTCATCAAGAATTAGGGTCATGACTGGGTTACTGATTAACTAACAATTTCATTATTGATTTACCCAATGAAAAAATTACCCACACCATCACCCCCATTACATTGTCTGAAGTGGATATATATGAAATGAAATTCTACACAATTTGACATTACGGAAATATAGGATGGGTTTTCCACCATGGAGGATGAAAATATTGAATAAATAGGATATAATAGAGGGATAATAATATACACATGTATTTCACCTAAATTTCATGAGTAACATGTAAAAATAATTCAATGAAAATGTTTTCATGAGAAATTGAAAATAGGTGATGATTATATCATGATTTAAAAATAATAAAAATTGAGACAAAAAGAACACTAAATATGGATTCAGTAGTAATTATGTCATACCCACATGAATGGAAGGACTGAAATATCATCCTAAAATATACATAATAAATTAATTTTATGATATAATATCTCAAAAAATAGTTACACAGACCATATAATTGATATTTGGTGCATTATAAAAAATATGTGTCAATGAGTGGAATTTGAGGTTGAAAATAGTTACCTCATTCCCTAAAATCCATGAATATACATTAATTCCATGTATCATAATGATATATATTAATAAATTAATTAAAACCCATAATAATATATTATTTCCTTCATAACCATTCTAAATAGTAAATTACTTTATATATTATTCTTACTTCCCACATAAAGGATTTTATTTTAATCGTTTATACTAGTTTCATAATAGAATTATTTGTATTAAATTTTCTAAAAAATAATTATGAATAGGAAAGTGATGATAATATTAAGGTTTATTTATAAAAATTTATGAAATTTCAATTCACTTTCATGTTGTTTTATGAATTATCCATGATGATGAAGTCTATAATAAGCATGTTTTACTGACTTTTGACAAACATATGGTGTTTGCTTATGTGATAATTTAGATAATGGTATAATATTTTGAAACCCAAACAACTCATTATTTACATATTTATAAAATATTATTCGATTAAATAAATTCTTATAGTCAAACATTACCAAAATTCATTGTATTTTCATGTATGATGTTATACCGGCCCAATCATGAACAAACCCTTATTTAATTATTGATTATGAGGTGGTTTATTTGTAATATCATTATAACAGAAGAATAATGAACATATTTAATTTATATTAGTGTCATATATTAGAAATTAATGGAATTAAAATAAGAATTAACTGATAAAAATGTCTTCTAGATTTTGAATATAATATAATAATCACAACATGATTATTTTAAAATTTTAAAATAATGACGAATATTTGTTGATAATGTCATTAATAATTACTCTACATTTTCATACCAAAACCATAATGATAGCATAAATATGATATTTTTATTTTTATAACATATGAATGTTCAATTTTTTATATACATGATGTATATTGAATAATTTTTTGTCATTGAGGTTGTTTTTTTGCAAAACATGGAACAATGGTCCGGTTTTTCTTAGTTGTTTATGTTTGAGAATAAATAATGATAATAAAAATAATATATAATCTTAAAAGTATGTAAACAGTATTTATATCATTATAATATATTTTCTTGATAAATTTTAATGAAGGTAATTATGAATAAGGCAATGTAACTAACAATACTCAGATTGAGAACATGATATTTCTGTGAATGTCTCATTGAATTTGTAGGGATTATGAAAAAATTGAGAGACTATAAGATTATTTTAAAGGGATTGTGTTATTAGTAGATTATAATTTTGGATTTTATGTTTTATAAAAATTTGAGTGGTTAGTATATATGTGTGGATGATTTTTCCCATTTATATGTGAAAGGAGTGGTTGATTTAGGAGTGGCCCTAACATTTTCAACAATGTAACCATAATATACATGTATCAATGGAGGTAAATAGAAAAAAGTGAATTGTAAACATTCCACGGTTGATCAAATACTCAACCATTAAAATTAGGTAAATGTTTTTAACTATTTTAGCTATTTTAAAGTAGGATAAAATAAATATAAACCAATCACATTAACAATAGTAATTAATTTTTCAACATAATAAATAATTTTAATGATAAAATTAATATTGAAATGTTTACTAGATTTTATAATTATAATTTAAAAATTAAATATAAAATTTATAATGATTTGAAATCTTAATTATTAAATAATTACACTTAATAATGTAATTTTTTAGATAAATATCATTTTACCATTTTTAACTATATATAGGATAAAATTCTATTTTATAATTATTTTAATGAAATAAATTGAATCATTATAAAAAATTGATTTCATGAGGCATTCAAGGAAATAAAAAATTAAATTCTCATTTCAAATACATGATTTTATTAAAAGTGAAAATGATTTTTCATTCAAATAGAATATTGATAATTTCTAAAATTTATGCAAAGTGGTTTTATTTATTCGAAGAATATTTTAAAATGACTATTTCTATTACTAAAATTCAAATTTAATTACATAAATGGTTTTATATTCGTATAATCCATTATTATATAATTATAATGTCAAATAAATTATATGCATCCTAAAAACCGAGTTCCTTGAATCGAAAATGAGCATTTATGAAAAAGATATAAAATTTATAACAGGATAAATATGATATGAGGAATGTATAAATGAATTTATTTGGGTCAATTTAACATTATAAAATTAATATACACAATAATTTAAAGAATAAAGGTTATTTGAAGGGAAGATTGTATAATTGTTTATTATATAAAATTTACACATTATAGTAATTGATTTTGTGTAACAAAGAACAACATTTATATCTATATATCCAATATAAAAAAACAAACACACACACATATATATAAAATCAAAAAACATATACACCATACTGATATATTTATGACTTTGTCTGTGTGTGTTATATGTAATTTAAATTAAAAAATATATATAATAGAAAATATAAAACATGAATATAAAAAAGAATAAACAAATTTTGATTGAAATAAATTATTTAAAGATGAAATTGAAAATTAAATTAAAAATTAAATTATAATTGAATCAAATGAAATTGAAAATAATATCAGTATTTAAATGAAAAATTAAATGTAAATTTAAACATAAAACCATCATTGATGTTGAAATTTATAACATAATAAAATTTATAATATTGATATATTATCGTACATAATGTGTGTATTTTTCTATGTATGTGTAACACACACTCACAAACATATATATACAATGACACATATTCATACATGCATACATAAAAATATTCTAATTTATTACTCAAAATCCTTTTTATAAATAAGATATAGTTAAATGTATATATCATGAAATATTTATTGAAAAAAATATAACATATATAATTATATTTTATTTATATATATTTACATATAAATATTTTCATTAAGACATTATTATTTTTATAATAATTAATAGCTTATATGTTTTTCCATACACAAAAATGAAAATAATATGCATATTTGTAATGAAATCAAAGTTGATTGATGAAAAATAATTATTAATGATTGAAAATCCATATAAATATGATATAATGTTTTTGAAAATTTATAGATATATGATTCATTTTAATAGTTTACAAATTATTTCAATGTCTATATGAATACTTTTTTATGAGGATGATAAACATATCATAGGTTATTAGTAAATTCTTTTATTATTGTATAGGATGTAAAATCACATATAAAATTTATGAATTTCCATTAATGTATATAATAATTTTTTAATTAAATTAATACATACAAATAAATAAATGAATGTCATGTAATTAATTAAATACATAAATCCATGATGAATCATTTTCAATCATTTGGATGTGTCTCACAATTTGAAAATTGATTTGGATGGATTTGGAATAATAGATCAATTTAATGTGATCCCATAATATTATTCTAACCATAAATTGTATAATTGAATACTGAACAACCGCAATATAGGATTCAGCGTTGACTGATAACATTCATGAGAAACCAATGTGTTATATTCAGAGTAAAAAGAGGATTTCCCACAAAAAATGATCCAATTTATCCATGGTAAAAAATTCATATTTCATTATATATAGAATGACTATTTAAAACCACACACACAAAATACATGAGGGATTAACTAAAATTAAAGTAATCAATTATTTGACATACTGAACCCAAAAGGATACCTTCTTCATGGTTATGAATGACACTTGAATTTCCAAAAAAAATCATATCAACATGAACCTTTATTTTTAAATTTAAATACATTGAATATTGGATTACACATAAAAATCCTTATTCATCCAATAATCATGACCAGTTAGTGTATATTAAATGATTTTTATATGATTATTTCTGATAAATAATTACAACAGCCATTAGTAGAGATTATAATGATATCCTTATAGGCAACATAAACTAGATAATGAAAAATATCATGTAATATAGAGTTTAAATGGTTGAGAATAGAATTATATACAATACATATAAGATATAATATAAATATAATAAATAATACTTTTACCCTTCCTTCTAATAAAATTCCTTGATAAATTTAAAACTATGATAAAGAGTCTATATAAACAATGTCACATTAGATAAAGATCCAATTATTACTAATAGATGTTTCGTTATGTTAAATCCAAATATCTCTTGATAAAATGATAGGAAATTGACTCCACTTGTGGAATATCATGTCATTAATAGCATTATTTTTAGATTATATCCCATCAGTGTCATACATGATCAAAGGGGATCATGTTTCAATTTAATATATAGATGAGGAATTTTATCTTCTATAGGAGGTAATAGTTTATGACCTTTTCTCTATACTAATGATGTGTGGGAGAAGTTTTATACCTCTTGTGACATTATTACATTTAATAAGCCACATTAATGCTACCATGAAAACCATATGGTCATTTAATTAAGATAATATAGTGGCATATACCACTAATAGGACTGATTTTTCAGACAATTTGTTAATCTATTGTTTCAAGGTCTAAGATGAAAAAGGATATAAGTGAAAAATGAGGTATCCTACGAAGAATAATGTTGAGATAGAATTGTGATCCTCCATAAAATATATACCAACCACTAAAATGATACACCTTAAATTATCTATCATAAAAGAATATTTAATGACAAGCATCCAATTATTGGGGGACCTATGGAATTTAATACTAGTACAAATATAGAGGATAAATATTTTTTACTATCATTTAAAATTACATGTTGGATCATCCCCCATTAATTGATAGACCCTTTATTTTTTATTTTGAATACCTAAAATTATAATTGTCATTGATTATCACCCCCAAAATATTTTTTAATACACATTATTCTTCAATCCAACCCACTGTATTATATTTTCATAAAAAAATTCATATCATAAATTGGAAAAGTTTATCTCAATATCATTAATAAAAATTGTATCCACATTATGAAATTAGAGAACATGGATCAAAATATATGTAAGAAAAATATAGATTAATATATTCTTCCAATAAATTAACCAAAACCAATTACTCTAATTTTAAACATTCACATCTATCTTAATAAAATGTATATTAGTTTTCATCATTGAATCCCCACTAGAAACTAATTTAGTATTGATTTTCATAAAAATGATATTCATATTAATGAAATTTGAAGAATTGTATAAATCATAAATCTTAAATTTTACATGATATTAGACATGATGAAACAGTTTTTTTAAAATTATTTATTTTGAAACCCAACCCTCATTTATCAAGTTGGTTGTTTTTCAAGACACTACTAATGGAATTTTTCATTTTTGTGGTGTAGTAAATCATTATATTTAAGTGGGAGACAAAACTTATGGCCACATATCCCATAAAAATTATCCTCTCAACTAATATCCATGATGTGATTCATTTATATTGTATACACATCCCTTTTAAGGATAATTATTCATTGAAATAAATGTTTATCTTCTCAATGTCAACATGTAAATTTAAAGAAACTAATTTATTTTAACATAAATATTAAAAAACAAGGGTGGAAAAAATAATAATATAAAATTATGTTATAATTCATAATGAATATTTAAAAATAGTTGAAAAAAATAAATAATAAATCATATTATAGTCTTCACTCATTATCTATTAAAATAATATTTCCATATGTTGTGTTGAGATTCATATCAATTATCATATCTTGATCATGAAAAAATGATCATTTTATATTTATATCTTGTAGAAATACATTTTATTATTCATTTTTTCTATAGCTATGGGTCTTTCATAATCAATTAGTAAGAATTTCATTAACTATCATGTAATTTCCATGTACTATCACTCTTAAACATGTACTAGGAAAATATAAAATATAATTTTTTTATTTAATATAGATTAATGTAACATAAATTTTTCCATCAAATACAAATAATATAAAATATATATAATGGTTCAACTACATATCCAAGGTCTTTTTTGGTTTATATTTTTACAAAAAATGGACAACTCATGAAAACATGGGTTTATATATAAATATTTCATAATGTTCAACATCATCTCCCACAATATCCATCATTTATTATACCACATTTAGTGTTTAATATCTCCCAAAAAATGTTTCAAACATAAATCATTACAAATCAAAAATAACATTACTATATATCTTTATATCCTTGGGAAAATAAATATAATAAGTGTGATATAAAATTCTATGTAATGGTAAATATAATAATTATCAATTTACTTCCAATAGTTAGATTGCGAGGATTATAAGGGTATGATGAGATAATCAAAGTGAATGGAAATAATCATAAGATAACTCACATAAAATACACAGGGATAACCGTTTGTGAAATAATGAATAATTATATAACATAAGAAAATAGACATATGAATCAGAATCATGAAAAATATGATGTTAATCCTAATCAATGGAATCATTTATAATAAGTGAAAATGGTAAATAAAACTTGGTGGTACCTTGGGACCATTTATTTATAGAAAACTTACATAAAACATAAAAAAATCACTAAAATTGGAATATCTATACAACTAAAATACAACATTTATCTCTGGAGAACATAATAATTACACAATTAACTGGAGAACTATATATATTCACCCATCATATATGCTTTAGCGGGGTCTCCCATGGGATATAATGGGGCTCAACCCTATGTATAACATGTATCAGGATTTCCCATGAAATATAATGGTCCTTATACATTTGTTAACAAAATCAATTAGCCACTACATGGATAAAACATTTAGTATATTCCACTTTTCAACATAAAAATATTACACTAAGATGTTTTTTTTGGAAAATTATATTTAATTAATTTTTATTCTTAATAAGATTTCATTACATGAAATCATGAGTTAAAAAACCACAAGAACCCCTAATTAGAAATTTATCATTATAGACTACTCATTAGGATGTCAATAATAATTATAACTAATTTGTGAATGTGCATTGTGAATTATTTGGCTATCAATTATTTATTAAAAATATATAAATTAGAAATTTTTATTTATGAGTGAATTGATATTGGTAATGAAAATAATGAGATATATATTTCATATACTCAATAAAATATTTTTATACATCCAATGTATATTTTAATTATAGGGTGTGAATAAACAATATATGTCGAATACAAAACTATTTTTTAAAAAAAGTTTAATCTTACACCTTTGAATGGAGAACCCCCATTAAATTAAAATTCTGACACATTAATAATTTATATATGACAAGATAAATAGGTTCTTCAAAAGGGGAGAATAAATATTTTCTTTCTTTGAATTTATGATATTTTCTGATAACATTCTAGTTTTTATGAATATTAACGTTACACTAAATTTTATGTGAAAACAAATAATTTCATCGACATAATTTATATAGTGGAATTATAATATTGAATGGGATAAACGTACAAATAGAATAAATTTTTATCATTCAATATAATTTATGTACTTATAATCAATTTTACATTGAGTTCATATGTACAAATATTTCAATCTTTTGCAATGTTTTAACTTTTAAAATACATACTCTAATATCGAGATTAGGATTGATTTTCAAATAATTACTAAAACATAATTGTTTTTAATTATTAATAATAGAATCCAATTTTGGAATTAGTAGGTCCAAATTATGTTACGAGGCTACTTTTATTTTAGTGAATTATGAATAGTAATGGTTAATTAATTTTATATCAATGGTAAAATGTAAATATAGTAATTAAATGTAAAAATAATATTATAAAATTAACATAGCACATGTAAAAATCCTATAGGATGAAAAATTAGACCCTTGTAATCTATTTTTCTAAATTTAATCACTTTATGGCCACTTACCTATGAATATGACATGAATATAATAAAAACTAATGAATGTGACAAAAAGTCACAATCTATTTTATATAAGTATATTTATTTTAATATATGGATTAATATGAGATAATATAGACTATATATAGTCTATTGAAATATAAAATAATTACCTACATCATATAAATTTATTTATAATTTTTATAGATTAAATAATTACCATTAATGATTACATAATAGTGATGTAGAAATTATTTTTTTAATATAAATAAAAAATAAATTATTTTAAAAACAATAAGAAATATAATATGAACTAATTAATTTACTCCACGAATTTTCATGGTGAATATGACATTTTAGGAGTGTATTTTATATATATTTTTTAATTTATCTTGTTTTTGGATTTTTTTTGTCAAATAATTGAAAATTGTTCAAATATAAACTGTTGATATTTCAAAAAACAAAACATTTTATTAAATTATTTTAAAATAATTAAAATATTAAAACATTAAAAAGTGATAATTATAAGATCTTAAATGTCATTAAATATTCATTTATGGTCAATTAATAACATATAAGTACAAATTAATTACTATTAAATTTATAAAATGTAATTACCATATTTAAAATTTAATATAATGACTAAATTTTAATTAAACATATATGGTTTTTTATCAAATTATTTGTCCAAAATTTATTTTTTTTATGATATTACAACCACATATATTCTCATATTTTAAATTGGTACATTTTGGAGTTTTTGGCTAGGGTTTTATTCTATTATTAATTATTATTTATGAAGTTTCCAAAAGTTCCCCTCACCTCATTTAAAAAAGGGAACCTTGTTGCTCACCTACTCAATTTATTTTGAGCCTTGATTAATAGCCATCCCCTAACCTTATTTCTTATAAACCTTTCTATTTAAATTATATAGGTTTTTGTAATCTTCAATGTCTAATTATATTGCTCTAAATATAGATTTAGATGAAGCATGTCGAGCAAGAGGTAATCTCTTCTATCGATTCATTAAATATTCTTTATTATTCTAATTTCTCTTCAATAATTGATTAATTTCAATGTATTAAAATATGTATAACTCATTTAAAGATATGTATATATAAATATGAAACTACCATATTTCACCTTCTATCCATCCTATAAAAAATGAAATCACCGCGCATGCGTAGGTACATCTTAAAGTATTCACCCCGTGCTGTATTCTATTTTTCACCACCTCCTAACATAGATAGGTATAAATATTAAAATAATAACCATATATTATTATTATAAAATGATATTAATTCTTAAATATTATACCCATCAAATTCAATCCCATTAAATAATTTTGCGAAAGATATCATCACTAGTGCTTATATACGCCATACCGTCTCCATGATGCGATGCGATTCATTCAACATGGTATTCATTAAACCATTATAATATATATTAATTTAATAAATAAATATGATATATATATAATACTTATATAATTCTATAAATTATTTAGCTATAACATATGAAGTGGAACATGAACTTATCTAACAAATATTGTATAAGAACAAAAATCAGTCAATATCCAAATAACAAGTGACAATGAAATGTTACAAACAAACATATCATATAGGATATCACATAAATGGTTATTTTTATTTAATAATTCAATAACATTATTGAAATCATTATACAAGAGATTTGGATACATATTAAGGATATTAGTCCTAAGTCAAAGGATAAAAGTTCAAATCTCATTTATATCTAAAATTGTTCACTCATAAGTATTTACAGGTGTATCTTTATCATCCATATCCATAGTTCTGAAATAAACATTTCAAAATATTATTTATATGCTTCTATAATTTTTTAAATTCAACTTTTCACTATTGGTGATTTTTTACATCACAGTATAAATGGAATATTTTTTCATTTTCGGTACGAGGAACATTTTCACTTTTTCAGAAAAAGTACTGGAAGAATGTTTTTTAACATTCACAACATGTATGAATTTTAAATCATTCTTAATGCTTAATTTACTTGAATAAACCCATGTTATATTACAAGTATATTTTAACATAAAATTATTCCTTCTAAAATTGTGTGATATATTCAGGATGGAATTTGTTTTGATGAAAAAAGGATATTTTCCTCAAGAATTAAGTTGAAGTATTTTATCAAAATTATTTTCCATCTAAAATAATGTCATTAAATATTTTTAGGTTTATATCCCTATTATTGTTATGATTTTATATTGTTAATGTTGGAATGATATTTTATGATGGAATGACGTTTATGAATCCCATTTTATTACTATTGTTATGCTATGAAGAATGGTTTATGTTTTTGTTGCACATGGAAGAATGATTTAATAATGAGATGGTGAGACCTATATCTCCCTCCAATGAATTAGGTAATGATTTATATCTCATCGGATAGACATAACTAGAATGTAATGTATTTTGGGTTCCATACTACAAGGCTAGAATGAGGATTCAAATTAGTTCAGTAATGGACTTTGTCCGCTATGATGTTCTCAACAATGTTCCTTTAATAACATTAAATGATTTTCTATGATTATTTGTGTAAGCATGAAATTTCATGTAATATGACTTAACTATAAGGATTACATTTACTTTTATTATTTATCCATAGACCTGATATTATGAACATGTATATACATGATAATTTTGTCAAATGTTATGTTCATATGATTATGATATGATTGATATTTACCTTTTTTACCCATAATATGAATTTGATCTCACTATTTCATATTTTTATTTTCCCCAGGTCCTGAAGAATGGTATTAAGTAATATATGTCCAAATTAGTCTAGTTATGAAGAAATATGTGGGAATAAATGGGGATGTTTAGGAACCAGTTGATTATGTTTCCTAGTATCTACATACACCAAAATTATACGATCATAACACGGATTCTTGTATGTTATGTAATAAATATTCTTCAATGTTGAAGTAACATGTACATTTAATGTATGGGCCATTATAGTTTCTATAAGAGCAAACGTATAGTTATCCTTTGGAAACTAGGATGAGAGAACCGTAGTATGTAACCTAAGAATATGTCTATGTATAGGTTACAATCCTACTATAGAATTTTAGATATTTTCATGAATATAATAGGATAAAAACTAATGTTTCCTAAATTTTAATTTTATTCAAGAATTATGTCGTTTACCCAT
Source organism: Viscum album (assembly GCA_963277665.1). Taxonomy (NCBI): domain Eukaryota; kingdom Viridiplantae; phylum Streptophyta; class Magnoliopsida; order Santalales; family Viscaceae; genus Viscum; species Viscum album. The sequence goes on along the minus strand of OY728146.1, from coordinate 1,549,458,070 downwards.
TTTGATTAGTGTTCTCATACTATGATTCTTGGTTTTAGTCAATGGTTGGAGCCCAATGGAACCTTGTTTACTCGAATACGATGGTAAATGATATGCTTCAATGTTGAAGTAATATGTATATGTAATGTATGGGAAATTATAGTTAGTGTTAGATAAAATTTGTAGTTATCATTTGGAATCTATGATGATAGAACCTTAGTAAGAACCCTAATAAAATGTTTATGTATAGGTTACAATCCTAACATAGTGTTTTAGAGATGTTCATGAATAAACTAGGATAAAATATAATGATTCTTAAATTGAAATTTTATTCAATAATTATCTAGTTTCCAAATTGTGATTAGTGTTTCTCAGACTATGCTTTGTGTTTTTAGTTAATGGATTGAACCTGAAAGAACTTTGTTAACTTTGAATATGATGGGTAATGCAATGATTTTCTGCCTGAGAATCCAAATGTTATAGGACCTGGAATGAAAAATATTATATCCATGCACACACAACATTCTACTTTTATGAATCATTCAGTAATTCCAAAATAGCTATAGAGGGAGAAAATTTTTCTTGAATCCTTTAGGATTCAATATCCACCATTATTCAGTGGGTCTTATGATCCATTAGTTGATGACCAATGGATCAATAGCACAGAAAATATATTTTCAGTTCTAAAATGTTATAAACATGATAATGTCATATTTATATTATATAATTTAAAAGATGAAGTTGATCAATGGATAAATCTTATCAAGAATACATAATAATGTGATGAAATCAGGTCCATATAATGGGATGAGTTAATGAAATTATTTTTCAATAAGTAATTTCCCATAGTCTTCAAACAACAATGGAGTCGAAGTTCTATGAACATAAGAAAATGATTATGATTTCATTAGTACCTATGATGTAAATTTTACAAGATTTAAAATGTAAACACCTTGATTTATTATCCAACCATAGAGTAAAATTGATCGATTCTTTAGTTGCTTCAAACAAAGTCTCAGAGTGGAATTTTCAATAAGGTATTTCAATTGTTACGAGGAAATTGGTCGATGTTATCTCAAGGTTGAGATAGATATTGGTGTAACCTATCAGTCATGTGGGTTTTATAAGAATAGAAAAATGGAATTCAAATGAAAATATAATGACCAAAATGAAAAGAAGATGAGTTTTCCATTATTCTCTATGTGTGGAAAGAAACATGGATGGATTTTTCTTAAAGGTACTAGTAAATGTTTTAAGTGTGAAATGTAATGAATCGTGTAGTTAAATGACAAATTGATTGGAGAACGATGTGTAATGACATAAAAAAACAAGGATATATAGAATTCACCTCCTACACTTAAATGTCACAAGTTAAAGGAAACAAGTCATTATTCCAATCCATTCCCTATTCTAAGGGTTAATGATGATGATCGGGGTCAATAAACCCTTAAGGTAAAATAAAAAGGAAGGTCACATGCAATCACCATCGGCGACATGGGGTATGATAATGACGTGGTGAATGGTACACCTACCATCCACTATAAAGTATAACATTTTTTATTTCATTCTGGATCCACCAACTTTTTTATTTATGAAGAATTATCTTAGGGTATCATCATATTACCTCAACCATTATCTATTGAGTTAGTTGTTACAACTCGTATTAGAAAAAAATATTATAATTATTCTCAGGTTGAATTTTTTTGGGAATGTACTTCCTTACAATATTTTTATCCATCCTATAGTGTAATTTCATATGATTCTTTTCATGGGTTGGACTTTTCTATATGGAGCTCATATCAATTTCCAAGGAAGTGATGTCACATTTAAAATTCCACATAAATATATGATCATCTATTGATGAAAGGATAAATATATCTTCCAGTATAAATTTCATCCATCATATTGGTCTTGAATCATATAAATGAAGTTTATTTTTCTCAAATTTATGGAGAGAAACTCACGATTAATAATAAACCCATTTTACGATAGATTGATGATGTATTTTTTTGAGTAATTCATAGGTCAAACACCAAATTGTGTAGTTGAGTTTTCAATAGAACTCATACTGGGTGCTACACCTATTTCAAAGAAACCTTATATAATTGCTCCAATTGAGTTTAATCAATTGAATAGTCAAATCAATTATGATAATAATAATGGATTCATATGCCCTAGTGCATCACGTTTAAGAGCACTTGTTCTATTTGTTAAGAAAAAATATGGATCACTGAGACTTTATATTGATTATAGTGAACTTAATAATATCACTATCAAGAAAAAATATCATCCTCCTCGCATTGATTACATAGTAAACCAATTATGTGGAGCACAATACTTATAAAATTTTTATCATTGTTCAGGGTATCATCAATTATGGGTCAAAAAATGGAGGATATACCAAAGATGAAATTATGTAAAAGGTATGGACACATTGAATTTATAGTGATGAATTTTGGTATTACTAATTCCCATAATATTTTCACAGATATAATGAATAGAGTCTTTATATACTATCATGATTAGTTTATGGTAGTCATTATAGATGATATTCTTGTATATTCAAAGAGGTAGGAAAAACCTAAATATCACTAGTTAATTGTATTGACGACCCTGAGAAAAGAGAATATTTATGCCAAATTTACCAAGTGTGTATTTTGGCTTAAGAATGTTACATTTTTGGGTCACATAATATCAAGAGAGGGGATATCCATGGATGTATAAAAAACAAATTTTATTGAAATATGGTCAATACCAACAACCGTAAATGTGATCCAAAGTTTTCTTGGTTTGGATGGATATTGTCGACATTTTGTAAATGATTATTCATAATTATCTAATCCACTCACCCAGTCAACTCATAAAGGTATTATGTTCATTTGGAATTATGAATGTGAAGAGAATTTTTAAGATCTAAAAAAAAGGTTAGCCAGTGCACCTGTGCTCAAACTGCCTTGGAGGGGAGAACGGTCTATGATCTACAATGATTCATCCAAGAATGGGATCAAATGTGTTATCATAATAAATAATACGGTGATAGCTTATGACTCATGGTAGTTAAAAAATCAAGATAAAAATTACCTAAATCATTATTTGGAGTTACCTATGGTAAATTTATATTAATGATATGGAAGAATTATTAGTATGGTGAAAGGATTGATATTTATAATTACCATGGATGTTTGAAATATATTTTCACTCAAAAGTAGATGAATGTGATCCAATGAATATAGTTGGATTTGATTAAATAATTTGACATCTCAATACATTACCATCATGGGAAAGAAAAAAATGTGGAGGATGCTTTGAGTTGGAAAGTCCATGATTTCTTATCCATGATGAGGATCATAAAAGATCCAATATTTATGTATTTCCAAAGGATGGATCTTTAAATTTTAATGGAAGGGGATAAATAATATCATTCTCAAATGAATGTTAAAGAATAAATACATGTGATGATTAAAGAGGAGAAGAAGGAATATGTAGAGCTACAAAATTAAGTTAAAATATTCTTGAATTCAACCTGGATTGTGGTGAAATAATAAGGTTCAAGAACTAAATTGGTATTCCTCCCATATAAGAATTAAATAAGGATCTATTGGATTTGGGATCATAGATCATCATTTTGTATTAATATTGGAATCAAAAATATATATTGTTACCTGAAAGAGTATTTCTTGTGGGTTGGAATGAAATTTGACTTTTCCAAATATATCCCTCAAATCATGGTTCGTAAGCAAGTTAAATTTGAGAGATAGAAATCTACATGGAATTTAACACCATTATCTATACCAGAATAGAAATGGGAAAACATCACTATGGAATTTGTTTTTGAACATCTCAAAGTATCTAAAATCCATAATTCTATATGGGTTATAGTTGATTGTCTTATGAAGTCTGCACACTTCATTGTTATTAGAGACGATTTATCTCCTGATCAGGTTTCTAGGATATATTTAAAGGAAGTGATAAGATTTCACGAAATACTACTTTCCATATTATATTATCAGGATCTGAGGATTAACTCAATGTTCTGGTGAGGTCTTCAGCATTATTTAGATACAGAGATAAGTACCAGCACTTCTTATCATCCTTATATAGATGGTCAGTCTTAGAGAAAAATTTAAACTTTGGAAGATATGTTGAGAGGTTTCTCATTGGATATTAAAGGTGTTTGGGTTCATCACCTACCATTGGTTGAATTTTTTTACAAAAATAGAATTCAATATAGTATTCAGATTTTACTTATGAGCCCATTTATGGATAGATGTTCACAACACCAACTATCTATGATGAATTTGGGGAATGAAAGCTATTAGGTCATGATCATGTTGATAAAATGGCAGAAAAGGTAATATCTATTCAACCAAAAATAAGAGAAATATATTGTTGAATAAAATCTATGCTATAAACCAAATAAAATTCATATAGTTTGAAGTTGGGGATAAGGTGTTTTTATAAATATCTCCCTGGAAGAGATTAATGTTATTTTGAAAGAAGGGATATTTGAGCCCTTGTTATATTAGTCCTTTTGTAATAATGGATCATGTTGGGAAGGTATCAATCCTAAGGGAACTTAAATAGAATCTATCTCATGTTTATGATGTGTTACATGTATCACTCATGATAAATTACATACCGAATGCTTCACATGTACTAAGATCAGAATTCAAACGACTGGAGCAAGATCTTTCTTATGAAGAATAATAGATAGAGATACTGGATCATAGTGAAATTTTTATATGAAACAATACCACTCTATTTTTTGATGATTTATGGAGGAACCATAAATTTGAAGAATCTACATGAGAAGTTGAGGAAATGATGAGTGAGGTGTATCCTAATCTGTTTGGTTCTATGTGACAAATTGCGACGGCGAAATTCATTTTAAGGGGGGGTAGAATTTAACACCAAGGTGTTTTTTATTAAAAACATTTCTATAAAAAGAATTTATTATTCAGTAGCTTACATTTCATGAAATATTGAGTTTAAACAAACTGTGAGATACCTTTAGTATAAAATTACCATTATTGCATAGTTGTTCGGTTTACAGGAATAATTATAACTAACTTATGAAAATTAATTTTGAATTATTTGGCTATAAATTATTTATGTCAAATATAAATAAGATATTTTCATTTTGAGTGAATTGTAATGACCCAAATTTCCCATGAATTGTTTTAATTATATTGGTTTATTATGAGTCTGTGAAAATTGAAAGTGTGTGATTCTGAGGCCCGGTTTTCCTGGAATGAATTTATAAACATTTATTAAAGGATCATTCCGTAAATGTGCTGGTGTCATTTTCTATCATTTGAACAAGTGTTCAGATTAGAAATCATAGTTCACCGTTGAATCCGTAGTGCTGGTATTCACTTAAGGGAGGCTTCACATCAACCGTAGTAAGTCTAGAATAAAAGTTATATTTTGGGACTTTTTAAATGAATAGTAAAATAACATTGTTATTTTATTTATTTATTTCTTTTCCTCCAATGGACTAGAGATAGTGACGGGACCAATGAAGTTTCAAGCCATTAAATGGATTGAATCCTCAAAACCATTGTAACAACACCTTTGAAATTAGGAACCCTCCAATTAAATTTACCCCAATTAATTCCATGGGAGTTACTCTTTCTACCCCTCACGTATTTATATGAATCCTAGGGGAGGTATTGGCACGGCTATACCAATTGACGAAGCTCTAGTAAAGTTCCACAACGCCCAACACAAGGAGTACAAAGTTATTTACAACGAGTGGCGATGAGTGACACAGAATCATGAACCAACGAATTATGTTTGAGAAGTGTTGTTGGAGGCTTGTTGTGGGGACGACGAATGCAGACTCTTCCTTGAACGTGATGTTCTCCAACGATTTTGAATTAGGGATTTATTTTTCTGTTATAATTCGATGTTATTGTTGAATCATATATTCTCCCACTTTGATTTAAGATAACGCGGAGGGGGTGGGCCAAAGGAACATGACCCGGACCCTCCACTACCTTTTTTTTACTTATGAGTTTTCCAAGGAAGATTGCCAGTGCAACACCGGTGACCGACGCTAGCAGATGATGGTGGCAGCACACCATCGTGTGCCACTGGAAGTGGTCGCGACACTACGTCGTGGCGGTCAGTAGGCCGGATGGCACCGACCAGCCGCAGAGGTGATGAGGCACACCGGCAGCGGAGAGGGGCTGAAACTTTTTAGACATAGCGATCTAGAATGGTGGCCGACACTAGTTGACTGTAGGAGTTTGTGGTGCACCATCGCACTCCACCGGTGGAGGAATCCATGGCTATAAGGACCCACACCCTTCAAGTCCCAGCAGGAGACTAGGTTGCGCAACATGGTTCCCCCACTTTAGAAAATGAATGACCATTCGGGAAAATTGGGAGGGGGTGATGCACCTCCCCACCTATGGCGGACCCCACCGCAGATCGGGCATGCGGGATGCACCCCACTATGGGCTGAGCGGCATTAGCACAGCGGGCCGGGTCGGACCGCGGCCCAGCGGGCCGAACCCACCATGGCCCTGCCCTTCTGAGTCAGACCCAGCCAAGGTTGGGTCAATCCACACAGGGTTATGTCGGCACATATCGGGCCGGTCTGGGTCGGTTCGACTGGGTCAGACCGGATTCGGGCCCTTCCATGACAGTTTTCTCCTAAAACACCATAACAAGAAACTCTTGCACCCATTTGATGAACTGTCTGTGGCACTGGGACCTCTGGAGCGAGACGGTCCTTTAAGTATACTCTACTTGAGATTTGGATCACGTTTGTGTATGGCTGGTTTGGATCGAATCCAAATCCAACCAGGCCCTCAGATCTAAAACACTTTTAAGTCACAGACCGAGAGTCTGATTGACGCGTCGTGTGTCGCGTTGGAAAAATTATGACATGATGGTCCATTTGAATACTTATTTTTGGAGATTTATGGTGGTTGAGGTATGATATATGGATTTTGGAGCGGTTCTCCAAGAATCAAGCATACTATAAGAAGAAATCAAATGGAAGACAATGAGGCAGAGGTTGTAGATTGATCATATGGATGGTAGCATTGAGTAATCATGTGTGGGTCAACACCGATCCTTTGTGGGTCACCTCTCATCGATCCTCTGTGAGTCATCTCATACCGATCCTATGTGGGTCAGATCCTATGTGGGTTAGCACTCAGTGATCCTGTGTGAGTCATATCATGCGTGGATCATTATGGGGGATAGTACCTATCGACTCTCGATGGGTCAAATACTATGTAGATCATTGCGGGGATTAGTATTTATCAAACCAGTGTGGGTCAAACTTTGTATAGAATGCAGTAGAGCCTCTTGACAGAATAAGATGATCTAGCTTCGGGACTGATCATCTGTACTTCTATAATTCCCTGATACCAGTATGAGATGAGTCTTTTACCTTCGTGGTGATTCATGTGTGGAACTTTTTCCGTCATGGTGATATCATGATGGTGATACCTGTGTGGTAATTTTACCGTGGTGGGGATATCATTGTGGTGTTACCTGTGTGGTACTTTTACCTTCATGTTGTTATTTTTGTGATGTTACCTGTGTGGTAGTTTTACCTTCATTGTGTTACCTTTGTAGTGTAACCCTTTGTGATATTCATCCCTTTTTTATGAGATGAGTATCTCTTGATAACATAGGTATATTTATGGGGATATACCGAAGTAGAGTTGATGGCTGCATCTTACATCATGACTGAGGTATTTCTTTGTTGATTTTTCATTGAGTAACTCTGGGAGACCTTCCAGGTTCTCGATGTCCCTACTAAGTATTCTTTTACTCACCCCTACATGGGATTCCCCATAACCTTGTTGTGTCTTATGTAGATGACAAACAATGTTTATCGTGGATGAGGAGAAATTGTTGTATGATTCTCAGAGTTGGACCATTTGATATGGCACGACACATGACTTCTGATCGTGAGTCATACCTACCCTTCATGTAGGATCCTCGATCGACGATCCAGGAGTTGTTTTTATCTTTTTAGTTGTACTTGTACTATCCAGTTGTGCATTTATTCTGACCCCTTTAATTTCAACACACTTTTTACTACAGTAGTTTACTTCATCGTTTCCTCTTGTTGTCCTCTTAGATTTTTTTTGTTTGTATAAGTTTAAACGTAGTGCCTTCCTGTGAAAGGATACAATTGTTCGATGCTAGTCACCAGCCCCTGGCCTATGGAAGGTGGGTTTTTGGTAGTCATGAAACTGGCATCAGGGGATGGGTCATGACAAAGTGGTATTAGAAGTGTCAGTTCTACTAAATAACAAGGACTCTGATCTTTTATCTGTGGTAATATTGTTATGTGGTATGAGTGTGGTTTTCAGTTTGGGGAATCCAGTGTTGGTGTGGTGGCCGATGTATCCATACACGAGTACCCTGAATTCTAATTTCCGACTCAGTGCCCGAAAACACTAATTGGATGTGTTTTTGAAATGTTTTTCTTTTGATTTCTTGGTGTCAGTTCACCAGGTATAACTTATTGACCATGGTTCACCAACTTTATTTCAGGATACCTCCACATAGATAGCCATCTCGGATTCCTGAGAGAGTACACGATGACAGCCCATAGAGCGATGAGGCTTTCGTGCAAGGCCCTCTTACGGTGATAGTTCCATCGGGTGGTGCACCAGTGGCACCACCACCTATTGGTCAGCAGATGCCACCGGCCCCAGCAGCATAGGGTGCATGCCGACTGAGCACATTTCACTAGTTTCAGTGGCAGAGAGCTCCGAGGTTATGTGGAGAGATGGATCTGCAGGCGGTTGAGGACTAGCAGGAGGTTGTGGAAGGATTTTTTTCACTTAGTTGGGACACCAGCTAATATGATGGTGATCGTAGCTGGAATTCTCTTCTAGGGAGCAGCTAAGAGATGGTGGAGTCTGACAGTCCAATTACATAATGCGGTGACCCTCACCAGGGCCAAATTCGAGGTCCTTTTTCAGGTAGAGTTTGTCCTAGAAACTCTTTGCTCAGTTTTTATATAGGAGATACTGCACTTATAGTAGGGAATCGTGACCATGGACTAGTACATGGAAATGTAGACTGATCTCTCTAGAGACTCCACCAACATGGTACGAGTCCCTTTATTCTGGGCCCGGACCTTTGAGTTGGGTCTTCGAATAGAGATCAAAGCACCAATGATATCGCTCAGCATTCCAACACAGGATGGGGTGCTATTGCGTGCACATTTGGTGGAGAGATTCCTAGATGACCAAGCCCCGATAGCGAGAGCCACCACTAGAAATTAGGTAGAAGATTCATCCACACGAAGCAGATGATAGATGACGTAGGGGCCCAAGCAGGATAGACCATCTAGTGGGTGACCTCAGGTTACAGGGTTGGTGGTGAGGGGATCATAGGACAGAGGAGGATAGTTTGAGGATCAATCAGTGATACTCTTGCTGAAGGAATGGTCACATGTCTCGCGACTACCCGACCCACCGTACGGACTACCAACAGACTATCGAGGGAGATATTAGGCATAGGTAGAGTTTCAAGCCAAGAGATATGCAGGGCAGTGGAAGTGGAATAGGAGATGGCCTTGTAGAAGGCGGTGGGTGGAGATTCGAGGTTCTGTCGCCACCATCTCTAGGTTGTCCATCCCAACCACATGGAGTAAGAGGAAAGGGACAAGCTCATCTCCTAGGAGATGAGGCCTATGACCACGACACTCTGGAGATGATTAATGGTGTGATATGTGTCTATTCCACCCTAGATGTAGTACATATAGACACATGTACCAGTCACTCTGTTATTTCCATGATCCTTGTTCAGAGCTTGGAGATTCCAATGAAGTAATTAGATCGATCCTTATGGCTAGAGACTCCTAAAGGGGATGATTCGTTGATAAAAATATGGTTCCAGTAGTGTGAGCATACTTCAGGAGTTGAGATATTCGATTGGGATCTTCTAGTAGTGGCATCGAGTCCTTACGACGTCATTTGGGTATGGATGGGTTACCCACAGTCCATGCTCAGATTGACTGTATTAGGTGAAATGTGAGGTGTGTCAGTATGGATGGGACCATGTTTTCCTTCTCCGATGAGAAGTGAAACTTTGCATCACAGGATAGAAATTCCCAGAGGAGGGTGTAGCTGATTACACATCAGTTGGATAGCCTTACCCTTAGGGAAGTTGATGTTGAGTGTCTGAGCTATCCTGTAGTAGTGGACCAGTATGCTGATGTCTTCCCAGATGATGTTTCAGGACTACATCTTCATAGATTGGTGGACTTTTACATCGACCTATACCATGGGATGACACTGATATCTTTACCATCATATTAGATGGCTTGCATGGAGCTTCGTGGGTTACAAATATAGTTGGAGGTCTTGCAGAGGAAGGGGTTCATAAGGCCCAATGTGTCTCCATGGGCAACAAATAATTTGTTCGCCATGAAGGCATATGGGAGTTTGAGTCTCTATGAGGACTATCAGCACCAGAACCAAGTGACCATGAAGAACATGTATCTAATTCCAAGGATTTATGATATTTTTTTCAATTGAAGGGAGATCAATGGTTTTTGAAGATAAACCTCAGATCAGTCTATCATAATCTCAGGGTACAAGATGAGGATGTGAGGAAGATGACCTTTAGATGTCGGTATGGCCACACTAAGTGCCTGGTTATTCATTTCGTCATGACCAACACCACTAAAGTGTTCATCGGACTCATGAAAAGGATCTTCCATCCATACCTCGATCTCTTTATGGTGGTCTTCATTGATGACATCTTGGTGTACTCGGCGATGGAGAATGAGCATGCCTATCAAATGTTGATTGTCCTGGAAACACTTTGAGAGCACCATATTTATGGTATGCTCTAGAATTTCTAATTATAGATATAAGATATTCACTTTCTAGGACACGTTAATCAGAGGTTGGATTTGTAGTAGATTTGGAGAAGATAGAGGTTGTGCTAACTTGGGAGCCACCCAAGAGTGTGACTAAGGCGCATAGTTTCCTAGGGTTGGCTGGGTACTACCATAGATTCTTACATGACTATTCTAGAGGTTTGGAATCCTTTTCAATGTTAAAAAATTAGGTGAAGCCCTTAATGTGGATGAAGAGATTCCAGTTGAGTTTTTAGGAGCTGAGGCAGAGACTGACAAGTTCCCCTATCTTGAGGCTACCAGAACAAGTTGTTGGGTATATAGTCCACTACGATGCATCAGGGACATGATATTGATGTTTCCTAATGTAGAAGTGAGTAGTGATCACATTTGGATCTTGGATACTAAAAAACCTATGCAGAACTACATTACCCATGAACTGAAGTTAGTAGTAGTGGTCTTATCCATGAAGATGTGGCGACATTACTTGATGTGAGAACATTTTATGGTCTACTCAAATCACAAGAGTCTCAGGTATATATTCTCACAAAAGGACATTAATATGAGACAGTGAAGATCACTACAGTTCCACCATGACCATGAATTTGAGATAATCTATACTACTGGGAAGGGGATTATAGTGGAAGATGCACTCAACATGAGGTCTAGTCTACAGTTGGTGAGTAAGGAGACATAGAAGCTAGTCGCGTTGTAGATATCCATTGTGGATAGAGATGGGGAATATTATCTATAGTCTATGACTATCACTCCCCCACTTATTTAGTGGGATTGGGAGGTTCATCTTGGGTATGTTGGATGTGAGGCACGACTTGCTCAGATATCCATAGACATGAACCTAATGGATTTTCTGAAGGTGGGGATCACATCATCCCCTTTTGAGAAAGGACCATGGTACCGATGGCGCTATGGGAGGAGGTGTTGAGGGAGTTTCATACATCCTTTATGGTGGTACATCCTAGTGTGAAAGAGGTGCACTAGGACCTCCGATGTCATCACTAGTGGCCAGGGATGAAGAAGGTAGTGGGGTATATTTTTCAGAATGCCTCACTTTTTAGCATGTGAATGCCGAGCATGATTTTCCAGAACGATTAGCCCAACCACTAGAGGTGCTGGAGTGGATGTGGGATGGAATTTCCATGGAAATTGTGATAGAGATTCCATGTACATCCAGGGGACATGATTACATTTGGGTGATCATTGATCAACTCACCAAGTCATCCCACTTCCTACCCATCCTAGAGTAGGGATCAGTAGAGGGATTGGGATGCCTCTATGTACAAGATATTGTACGACTTCAAGGGGTTCCATCGATGATCGTCTATGACTTTGACACATGTTTTACATCCTAGTTGTGGAATGGATTATAGGAGGTTTTCAAGAGTCAGCTACATTTTATCACCATGTCTCATCCACAGACTGATGATTAGATGGAGAAAACCATTCAGACACTGGAGGACATGCTTCGTGCTTGGCTCCTAGATTTTGGCCGCATTTGGGAGGATCACTTTCCATTGGTGGAGTTCGCGTACAACAACGCTATAACACCACCATCATTATGGTACCATTAGGTCCTTATAAGGTCAAACTTTTAGATCAACTCTATGCTAGAAAGACCCAGGGAGTTAGCACTTATGGGTCCATAGTTGGTACGGGCTACCACTAAGAAGGTGAAAATCATCCAGGAGTGGATGAAGACTATACAGAGTAGGGAGAAGTCTTATGTTGATAGGAGACAGAGACCTTTGGAGTTCAAGGATGGAGACCATGTCTTCCTATGGGTCTCACCTCGATGAGGTTTGCAGAGCTTTGGCAGGGGAGGGAAGCTATATCCTAGGATCATACGACCTTTTATGGTTCTTAGAAGAGTCAGGAAGCTGGCGTATCACCTAGATCATACCCCACAGACGTAATATATTCATGATGTCTTCCACATGTCATATATGAGGAGGTTCATGAATGATTCATCGCACATCATCGACTGGGGAGAGCCGGATATTGGCGATGGGGAGACCATTACAAATGTTTCAATGGAGATTGAGGATTGACATGAGTGGATCCTTTATGAACGATCATTACATAGGGTTCACATTCACTGGTAGCATGGGAACCACTAGGAATGAACATGGGAGCGAGAGGCTATGATTCAAGCTCAGTACCCCCATTTGTTTCCTTAGTCTATGTTGTGGATTTCTGGGGCGAAAATCTATAAGGTGGTGAGAATGTAAAGACTCAGATTTTTCTTGTAATTTTTCATTTAATTATATGTGATTATTATGAGTCTATAAAAATTGATGGCACGTGATTCCAAGGACCGGTGTGACCTGAATGAATTTATGAACTTTTCTTGAGGTACGTTCAGTAAACCCACATGCGACATTTTCTATCTTTTGAACAGGTGCTCGGATTATAATCTGAGGGAACTATTGAATCCATAGCACCATTATTCAATCAAGGGAGGATTCACATCGACAACCCTAAGTCTAGAAAAAAAGATATATTTTAGGACTTTTTGAAAGATTAATAAAATAAATTTGTTATTTCATTTGTTTCCTTCTTTTAATCTAATGGTCATGAGGAAATTGTGTGACCAACGAAGTGTCAAGCCATTAAATGGATTGACTCCCCAAAACATTTGGAACAACACCATTGGAATTAGGAAGGTTTATATTAAATGAACCCCCGTTAATTCCACAGGAGTTAATCACCCCCTACTATTTATATAGATCTTGTTAGGAGGTATTGGAACAACTTCACCAATCAACGAAGATCTGGTAAATTGTTGTAATTCCCAAAACATGGAGGAAAAATCTGGTTCTAGCGGGTAGTGACGAGCGACACCGAATCAAAAACCACATGAGGATATTTGAGTAGCGTAGTTGGAGGCTTGTTACGGGGACGAAGAATACCGACTCTTCCCTCGAACGTGATGTTCTACAATAATCTTGAAATATGAATTGTTTTTATAATTTCATGTGATTTTTGAATCATATTTCCTCCCACATTTTTTGAAGCTAACACAGAGGGCGCGGGCTGAACGAACATGACCCATACCCTCTGCTACCTAGTATTACCTTTGCGATTTCTACGGAAGACCTCCAGGATGACACAGGCAACCAACACCAGCAGATGATGGTGGCTGCAAACATTGGCTGGCCATGATAGAGGCAGTGCACTGTTTTGCACTACCAGTGGAGAGGGGACCCAACTTTTCAGGTGTGGTGGTCGATTAGGGTGGTCGGCACCGGCCGACTGAAGGAGGATGTAGCGTGGAATTGCACAGTACCAGCAGAGGAATCTGCAACTGTGATGTCGTGATAGCAGGGACCTGCACCGTGCGGGTCCCACCAGAAGACCAGGCTGCACCATGTGGCGCTGCTGCTTCAGAATACAAATGGTCATTCGGAGAATTGAGAAAACTTTTGAGGGGGGGGGAGATAAACCCCCCTGATCCATCTAGGGAAGACCCCACCGCGATTCGGGCCAGTGGGCCATGCCCCAACGCGGGGCAGGCCGGCTGAGCGAAGCGGGCTACGTGAGCCCAACGGGTCGTGTAAGCCCAGTAGGATATGCCCTTGCGGGCCGGGATGAGCCACCCGATGGCCAGGCTAACCACGACCCAGTGGGCCGAACCCTCCATGGCCCTACCTAGTTGGGTCGGACCTGGATGGGTTCAGGTTGACCTTAACTGAGTTGGGTCATCCTAGACTGGGTGGACAACGTCGAACCGAACCCAGGCCCATCCATGCTAGTTTTCACATAAATAACCATAACTAGAAATCTAGGCACATGTTTGACGAACTATATGTGGCACTAGGACCCTTGAAGAAAGATGTCCCACTTGGTATAATCCACATGAAATTTGGATAAAGATGGAGTATGGCTGGGTTAGATCGAATCTGAATCCAACAGTGCCCTTGGAACAAAAACACTCTAAATTCACAGACTGGTCGTCTGATTGACGCACCGTCTATCACGTTGGAACACTTACGACATAAAGGTACTTTGGAATACTTTTTTGTTGATCTTAGTGGCGGTTGAGGTATGACCGATGTCTTGAGGAGCGGATCTCTCATAATCAAGTGCACTATGATTAGGAATCCAGTGGTTGGTAGTGAGAAGGTTGGAGATAGATCATACGCAGGTTAGTACCAAGCGATCCTGTGTGGGTCAGTACTGATCTTGTGTGGTTCAGATCCTATGTTATTCAATGCTCCACGATCCTATGTGGGTTAACGAATAAAAATCCTGTTGGGTCATATCATGTGTGGGTTAGCACTCAATGATACTATGTGGGTCATCCTATACTGATCCTGTGTGCGTCAGATACTCTGTGGGTCATTGCAGGGGTTAGTACCAATCGACTCTTGGTGGTTCGGATCCTGTGTGGATCATTATGTGGATTAATATCTGTCGATCATGTATGGGTCAGACTTCATATGGTTATCAGGAGTGCCCCTAGACATGAAAAGGTGATCTAGCTTCGTGACTGATCATCTGTACTTCTATAAATCACTAAAACCTATGTGAGTTGAGTCTTTAACCTTTGTGGTGAATCATGTGTGGTACTTTTACATTCGTGGTGATATCTTCATGTTGATACCTATGTGGTACTTTTACCTTCGTGTTGATATCTTCGTGGTTTTAGTCCTGTGACACTTGTACCTTCATGGTGTTTCTTTCGTGATGTTACCTGTGCGGTACTTTTACCTTCGTTGTGTTACCTTCTTGGTGTTACCCTTTGTGATATTCTTCCCTCAAGTATTAGAAAAGTATATCTTGATAACATAGGTAAATGTATGAGCATATACCTAAGTTGAGTTGATGGCTACTTCGTTATTTGTGATTGCGGTCTTTATTTGTGGTTTTTGCATTTTGGTACTCTGGGAGAGCTTCGGGGGTATCAGGGTCCCTACTAGGTATTGTTATACTCATCCTTGCATGATCTTCACCTGCACCTTGTTGTGTCTTGTGCATACGAATAAAACACTGATTGAGGCTGAGGGAGCCAAGACTGGATGCTGCTTACAGGTGGACTATTTGTTGTGGCATGAAACAGGACTAATGATCGTGAACTATACCTACAGTTCAGGTAGGATCCCCAGTGGACGATCCAGGATCTGTTTTTCTCTTTTTAGTTGTACTTGTATTTTCTTGTTGGGCTTTTATTTCGGCCCATTATCATGCAACGCAATTTTGAATACAAAATTTCACTTTTTGGGTTCCTATTGTTGTGCTATTGGATTTGTTTGTTTATATATGTTTAATGAAAATTCCTTCTCATTAATGGATATGAATTTTTGGTGCTAGTCGCTAGTCCATAGCCTATGGATGGCGGGCTTGGGGTAGTCCTGGAACATGCCACGATGGACCAGTCATGACATGAATTACTATTGGTAATGAAACTAATGAGATATATAAGTTATGTACTTAATAAAATATTTTTATTCATCCAATGGATATTTTAATCATATGGTGTGAATAACCCCTATTTTTTGTATAAAAATATACTTTTCATAAAAAGGGTAATCTTACACCATTGAATAGAGAACCCCTTTCAAATCAATATTCTAACATATTAATAATTTTTATATGATAACATTAAAATTTTCTTTTATGGTGAGATATAAAAACATACTTCGTTTTAATTTATGAAATTTTTTAATAACATTCATGTTTTGATGAATAGGAAAAGAAAAATAAATTCTATGTGAAAACAACGTTTTCATAAAGACAGTTTATATAGTTAAATTGTAATATCATTTTATTTTCAAGTATAAATATAATATATTTTTATCATTCAATATAATTTATGACATTAAAATTATTTTTACAATAAATTCATATGTAAAAACATTTATATATTTTGCAATTTTTTATCTTCTTAAAAAAATGTTCTCTCACACCGACAACGGTATTGATTTTAAATTAATTATTACAACTTCTATGTTTTAAAATTTTAAAAATGGGCACAATATTTGGAATTATTAGGTATATATTATGTTAATATGCTACTTTTATTTTTGGGAATTATGAATAGTAACAATGGTAATTATTTTTACTACCATTGATAATAGTAAATTAGTTAATTATAGATAAAAATAATATTACAAAATTACTATAACTCTTGTAAAAATCATATTTAATGACTAAATTTGGACCTTATAATCTATTTTTAGAAATGTGATCACTTTATGGCCACTTAAATATGAATATGACATGAATATATTAAAAACTGATGAATAAGGAAAAATGTTACAATCTCATTTTATTAAAGAATATTTATTTTAATATATGGATTACTAGGAGATAATGTAGACTATATATGGTCTATTCAAATATAAGTAAATTACCCAAATCATAGAAATTTAAATATAATTTTTAGAGATTAAATAATTACAATTAATGATAACACAATAGTAATGTAAAAATTAATTTATTAATAGAAATATCAAATAAATTGATTTCAAAATATTAATAGAAATATCATATGAACTAATTTATGTGCTCGATGAATTTTCTAGGTGAAAATGACATGTTTGAAGTGCATTTAATAATTTGGTTCGAATTTATTTTTAGTGGGGATTTTTATTAAATATTAATAATTTAATAGTGTCAAAATTTACTCTATTGATATTTTACAAATAATAAAATTTTATTAAGTTATTTAAAAAATAAAAAAAAATTAAAAATTTCAAAACGATAATAATAAGTTCTAAAAAGTTCTTCTAATACACATTAATGGTCAATAAAACCCATATAAGTAAAAAAATTTAACCATTAAATATTTATAATGTTATAACAACAATTAAAATTAAATAGAATAACTATGTTTCAATTAAAATGATAAGGTTTAATTTGAAAAACTAACAAGTCAAATTTTTTTGGTTGATGATACTACAACCGTATATCTTCTCATCATTGATATTGGTACATTTTTACAATTTTTATGTAGGTTTTTATTTTAATTAAAATTATTATTTATGGAGTTTCCAAAAGTGCCCCTAACCTCAATTATAAAAGGGAATCACCTCTCTCACCTCTTAACTATATTTTGAGTCTTTAATATCGTCCATACCCTCCCATTTTTTCTTATAAACTTCCCTATTTTAATACTAGTGGTTCCTTTATTCTTAAATGACCAACTATAGTTATGTAAAATATATTTAGATAAAGCATGTAAAGGAAGATGTAATCTCTTCAACCGATTCATTTAAACTTCATTCTTGTTATACACACTCTTGATAAGATGTTTAATTTTAATGTAATAAAATCGTTTTAAATAATTTAATTATATTTTATTATAAATTAGAAACAACCATATTTCACCTTATATCAATCCTACCAAAAACAAAATCACAATGGGTGCGTACGTACGTCTTACCATCAATACAATGTCATGTGTTCTATTATAACAACCACATTACATAAACAATTATGATGATGGAAATAATAACAATATATGATTATTATAAAATTTTACTAATTTTGATATATTATAAATCATACACTTAAATAGAATTAAATAACATTTGGATTGATATCATCACTCATGCGTACGTACAACATCCCGTATTCACGATGCGATGCGATTAATTATACATGACCTTCATTAAAACATGATTATTTACATGAATTGAATAAATAAATATTATATATATATTTACTAATATAATTCTTTAAATGAATTATCCATAACATAAGATGTGGAACATAAACTTATCTGAAAAATCATGCATAAGAACATAAAGCAGTAAATATCTGATTAATGAGTGACAATGAAATGTTACTAACAAATGAATCATATATGATATCATAAAAATTATTATTATTTTAGAATATGTAAATAAAATTATTTAAATAATTATATATAAGGATAGACTAAATATTAATTATATCAGACCTAAGGTAAGGGATAACATTGAAAATCACATTTTTATCCGAGATTGTTTATTTATATGTATGTACTAGGGTATATTTATCATCCACATAAATGTTTCCAAAAAATGTATTTAAAAATATTGTTTATATACTTATATATTTGTTTTAAATAAATTTTAACAATTGGTTAATTCTTACAAAAATGTATGAATAGAATATTTTTTTGGTAAGAAGTACTTTTTGACTTTTACAGCAAAATTACTAGAAGAATTTTTTTAACTTGTACATCATAATTTTTTTTATTTTTTCATAATTACTTATTTATTTAAATACTAACCTATAATTTTATAAATTTATTTTAATATAAAAATAATTTCTTCTGAATTTGTGTTTCATTTTAAGGAAGGAAAACTTTTTTGATAAAAAATGGATATTTTCCTCCAAAATTAAGTTCATGTGTTTTACAAAAATAATTTTTTATCTAAAATGAAACTCTTTAAATAAGGTTATGTTTATATAGATAATGTTGAAATTATTTTGGTTTTTCAATTATGTATTGATATTTTATGATGGAATGATGTTTATGAAACCCATTTCACTTCTTGAGTTATTCTATGATGAATGGTTTGTGTTTTTTTGGAACATGTATGAATGATTTCATTATGATTTGTGTGTCACCTATATCTCCCTCAAATGCTTTGAGTAAAAATGTATATATCATGATATTGAAATGAATGTAATGGAATGTAAACCTTGTTCTATTATATAGGGCTGGAATGAGGTGTGAATCTGTTCAGTAATCGACTATGTCCGCTATGATGGTCTCGACAATGAGCCTTAACTAACATTAAATGATTTTATATGCTTTGGTTATTATGAAACGAAATTTCATGTCTTATGTTATTACTATTGTGATTACATTTCACTTTTATGATATATCACATGACATGATATTATGATCCTTTATATGCATGACTTGATTTTCAAATTTTATGTTCTTATGATTATGATATGAGTTTTTTTATTCATTAACCATTACTGAGAATTTGAGCTCACCCTCTCATATGATTTTTTCCTTATTTCATAAATAATGTCATTAAATATGATATTTTGAAAATTTTACTAGATATGAAGAAATAAGTGGTATATAATGAGGATGTTTTATGAACCAGTTGTTTATGTTTTAGATTTTTTAAATAGACTAAACCTATATGGTCTTGGTGTGGTTTTTTTGTTATGTAATTAATATTATTCATTGTTGAATTAATATATATATATATATATATAATATGTTCCATTATAATCATCCTTTAAAAAAATCCATCATAGGTTTCTAAATATATGAAAAAATGTGCTTCGGGATAATATATTATTGAAAATTATTGTAATCCTTCCAGAGAAATAATATTGATTGTATCATTCCATCAGAATAATTGTAAAATATAAAAACCCTTGATGGATCATTACATATATATAATTAATTTTAAAATAATTTTTAATTCATTTTATTAACATCAATGTAAAATACACTTTTTATTGAACAATATTTTATAAAAAATTAAAAAATATATGGAAATTTTTTTGTTAATATAATATTGATAACTTATTGAATAATTGTTATAGAACATATTTCTCATGATTTTGAGAAAATAATTTTATATTTTAAACATTAAAAATAATTATTCCTTTTAAACATAATTTTAATGGTTATTAAAAATGATGGATTTTTTAGATAATAAAAAAGATTGCTATAAAAAACATTTGTATGAATTCCAAAGTCTATGTGAAATATCATTTGGAAATAATTTTTGTTTAAAAAAGATTTTTTGAAAAGATTTTAGAAAACATGGATATGGAAGAGATCGCCCCCTAATATAAAATCATATGCATGATTATTGTAACATATAATCATCATATTGGATATTTTTTTCAATAAACATGGGAGGAACATAAATTAAACATTTGATCCCCATTAATTACGATAGATGAATAATAGATATATTTTCCTATTAAATATGATCATTTAATTTAATCTAAAGGGATCTATGGGAATAAACAATGCAGAAATAAATAACATTTTAACATAAATCCTTTGGAAAATTGTTAAAATATGAATCATAAGCTCCATGAGTTAGTAAATTGAAATGAAGAAATTAATATCACAAAGATAAGGATATTGATGATATAACATGTCAATGTGGCGTATATACACCTCATTAGAGAACACAATTTCATATCACTAACTTATATACCAATGAATGTTAATTTGATTTGAATTAACCTTACAAATGTCACGTTATTGAATTGTGAATTAATAAACAGATAGATTTCTTATAAGTATATAAAACAACAAAAAATTAGTTTGCATACAAAACTAATCATTTTAATGATATATGTATAAAAAATAACATCATAATAAACTATATTAATATTAGCTATATCCCAATGAAATTCAATTTAGTTATGAAACCATTTACTACATGGTATATTTCATGTCAAATACTCAAGGATAATATAATTCGCATTTCAACAAAACAATTACTTAATATATGATGGATTTGTGAAATAAAATTTAAAACTGAAATTATATAAATATAATTCCCCAACCCAAAAATACCAGATATAGTGCATTATTTTAATATGTTGGCAAGATTACATGGAATCAAAGTCTGAAAGACCGATCAATTTAACCGTATTAGAAAATATATTATATAAATGAACACTACATTACAATTTATAACATAAAACCCAGCATATAAAATTATTTTAGGAACAAAATATTACCCAACATTATCCATGCATATCGATAAAAAAACACTTCTTAGAATCATGGTAAAATAAAACAAAACAAAGGGGTGAGCTGAGATGCTGAGTAAGGATAAACAATATAGAGAAAGATATCAAAAATAAGTATAACATTTTAATGAAAGGAACAAAACTAAAACACAATACTTATGAACCATTATCTTCAGCATAATATTGCATGATTAAATCAAATAATTCCATTAAAACATTCACATATATATTATAGTTGTCTAATAATCACATATAAAATCAATAAATAATCTCATAATGATATAATGAGTAATTTCATATATCATAACCAATATGTTAAGGCATCGTGCCCATACCATGAATGGTATTAAATTATCACATCCATAGTGAAATATAACATTAAAAATTAAAAAAGTTGGAATATTGTATCATTATAAATCTACCTCAACAATGTATAAAATCCAATGAAGAATGTTAACATAGATGAAAATAATAATTAAAACTATTTGAGAGAAATATGCATTTTTAATGTGAACTAATTTATTAAAAATTTAAAAATTTATAAAGGAAGAAATTTAAAATGATATTTTGGAATCAAATTTTCTTGTACCACATTGAAACTTTTGAAATAAACTTACATTTTAAAACATTCATGTCTATATAAATAACTCTTTAAAACCATTTTAAAACCAAGGAAATTAATTAAAAAGATTTAGAAGAATGAATATTTCAAACTTTTAAAATGATGTTTTACTTAATTTTTAACTTAAATATGACATAAAAATATTTATTTTGAGAATAATGTTGTGAAACAAGAAAATGGATGACATATATGTCAAACTAAATACTTATATGTAACCAATCTCGGATAACAATGACATTGAGAAATTATCTATAACCATAGGTCATATATTCTATGTATGTGTCCAAAACTCCTATATAATGATTTTAAACATCTTACTAACATAGATAAGAATAAAAATAATATTTACGATATCATATATTAATCTTTTATTACTTCATATTAATCGTTTATTAAAAATTTCAAGTTAATGCAACATTCTTTGTAATAATCGTTTTTTTATCATGTGTGATTTGACTTATTATTCCTAATCATAATACATAGATCATGATTTAATTAATTCCATAATTTATACTATGATTTATATATAATAAATAATCATAATATGAATTTATATATAATAAATAATCATAATATGAATTTATATAATATATATACATGTGAAATGGAATACACTGTTCATGGAGATATTAGGCTCTACGTACGCATGAATGTTGTTTCCATTTTCATATCGTATTGAATGGAAGTAAGTAAATGGAATAAATGTAAATAAACACAAATATATATATATATATATATTATATTATCCTTATTATGCAATATGTTTCATAATTATTCATAATATATATCTTTTACAATCATTTTTGGATGGTGAACGTGGAAGATGGATCACATCACATCGTGGAGACGATAAGTTGTACATACGCACAAGTGACGATATAATCTACTTAATTGTTAAATGATATGTAATTGGATGGAATATGAATTTTAAAAAAATAATAAAATTTTATATTTATTATTTATTCCATTTATATTCATCATTATAGTCGTCAAAATAATGTATAAAAGAAAAACAGTTTACACTACAGAGTGGAGATGGTAAGATGTACGTACGCACACATAAGGATATAATATTTCATGGTATGGGTAAAAGGAAAAATATGGCTTT
Organism: Viscum album; assembly: GCA_963277665.1. NCBI lineage: Eukaryota > Viridiplantae > Streptophyta > Magnoliopsida > Santalales > Viscaceae > Viscum > Viscum album. Next base: position 1,549,434,817 of record OY728146.1, on the reverse strand, counting down.
CAAATAATCATAAAAGCATATCATAATATAATCGAGATGGGAGTTATTATTTTAATTTGGTAACATCCTAGGAACATGACCATGAAGAAGTAAAGAACTTTGATAGAACAGATATAATGATTACCTCTTATTCGGATGTCTAATTTTCATTTGCACAATAAGACTCCTTAATATGGTTTTAATCTTAAATATCTGACTCTATGATGAAGTTAAGGAGTTTTTGAGGAGGTTTGGAAGGGGTTGTCAAAGGAAAAGGGCTCTGGAGGTGTGAATAAAATAGAAGGAGAAGTGTCCATTTATAATAGATGTGATGGACACATTAGGAATGTCTTGAAATATTAATTTATTATAAATTAATTTCCGGTTTATAATGGCTCAAAAGTGATTTAGTTATATTATAATAAGATTATGTGTGTAAAGCCACTCAACAAATAGTATTTATACATGTTTAGGTCATGAATGTATCTGTATCTTTTGGATTTAACCCTTAGTAAAATAAGTTAACCCATACCACATGTTATTTTATTTTTATACTACATGTTTAATATAGTTACAATAAAAATACATGATAACCTCATGTGAATCATTAATATAATTATTAACAATATCTATGACAATTTACCAGATCAAATATTTTTTTGCCTATTATATAGTTTAATAAAAAAATTGTTTTAAAAATTCATTTATGTCAATTTTGGAACTATTTAGTAATTGTTTTTTAAGTAATAAATAAATATCCTTCTATAAATAAAAATTAAATCATCCCTAAAATTTAAATGTTATCCCAAAAATTCTTATATGGAATCAAAAAGATCAAATGTCATTTATTTCAATCATTCAATTACAAGGTAATCTGGGCATCATTATTTTGACATAAGTAAACAAATTTATATAATTTCTTAAAATTATAATAAAAAACCATGATGTATGAAATAATTGTAGCTTTATAATGACTATTTATAGTAGAATATATCATTTATATAAACCAAATTAAATTTTTTTTAGGAGTACATGTATATGTTATATTTTACTTATATTTAAAGTAAACATTATAAAAGATCATTATCACAACCATGTGGATCCACAGGGTCAAAAACAGGCCTAATAATTCCCATGGTAGGAAAAATATAATCAAATTGGACTAATACACGAGTTAGGGTCGTTTTATATTATTATACTATTATTTTTTTACCTATATTTCTTGATTTACCATTTAACCATGTCAAATAAAAATAATTATTGAATTATCTATTCATAGTGCACAAATAAAGATACCTATTTATAAAATTTTCACCATCTAATTAAAAATATTTAATTCATTTTTCCAAATTGAAAACACAAAATTAGAAAATATTATTTTTAAATTAATTCCCATTCTAAAATTTAGAAAGAAAGTTTATAAGAAGTAGAAACTATAAAAATATTTACATGTGTTTATGTCCAATTTCAATTTGAAATTTCTTCCAATGAACAACGTTCGATTAAATGTTAAAAAATAATTCAATTATCCTTTAAATCCAATTAATATTACAATAGATCTATATATATAAATTAGATTTAAATGTAGTTTTGAAATAAAATTTATTATTTCCCACTATTAATTAGAATATTTATTTTATCAGAAAAAATATGTCCAAATTAAAAGTTTAGGCCCAACTTTCAAAGAATAATTTCATTTTGTAAAAAAGTGTCAATTATTTTATTTAAAATGGGTTCACTATTAAATGGCAGAAAATTCCATTTTTAAAAATACTTCTTTTATCTGAAAAATTGAATTAGTCCTTATTTTATTCCTATGAAACAAAGAAGATGAATTTTAAAATTTTATGTGATATATATAAAATCAAAATTTTGAATAATAATTTTCATAAAAACTTTTTCAACAGATAGTTTGATAGGTCATGGTTCTCTTAAACTCGGTGTTTGGTGTAACACAAGCAAAACAGGTGTTGTGTGTAGTGAAAGCTTATATTGGGGTAGCATAAAACATAAGAAATTTAATTTAATTAAAAAGAAACACACTCTCAAATCTTGGGGTGTTACGTTTTCCCCTTGTTCAATAAATCTTTTCCTCCCAATTTCCAAATTTAGGTTCAGAATCATGGGTTTGATTATTCAAAATCACTTAATTTCAATCCCACATCAGAAAAAGTTGTCGATAAAACATCATTTTTAAAAATGACAAATGAGATTAAAAAATGATACATGAGATAACATATACTAAGATTCTATGCATAAAAATATTGATAATGATGAAAAAAACTACCTCCCATGTTCTAATGGTGAGTGATAGAGCACTTTATTAAGAAAAGGTTAACAACTATAAAGGTATAAATCCATCATAATCCATGGGGACATTTGATTCATCACAATAGAAAGTACTAGGAAAATATTTTTAATTTTCATGATAATTTCCTAAATGTTGAAGAACATGAGAATAAACACTTACTAGATTTCAATACAATCTCACAATTGATCAAACATTGAAAAATTTCCACTTCATCACTTATTCAATGAAAAGATATTGAATATTTCATTCCTAATGTTTTTTATGATCATGAGATCCATAAATATAAGTATAGTTTATTATATCTGTCTCAAAATAAATGTTAGCACATATTACGACCTATTCATAAGCCTTCATATAGATAGATAATACATTAGTATAACAAACACCAACTGTAGTATAGATTATACTATCCATAAATTAATTACCATACAAACCTGTAAAAAACATTAAATCTATAAAATTATAAATAGGTGAACCAAATTAGCTTATCATTTCACTCCTATATATCATATGGAATTTTATGGATTTTACATTCCATACATGTGAACACATTCATCATGTATTATCTTATGTCATGGTAACATCCTAAATTATTACATATCATTATTTAATATATGCATGATTAATTATTCCAAAATATCGTGGATTATTCCTTAAATCCAAAAAATGATGTATACATCATCCATGATAGAATTACCCCCTTTTGAAAAATCCATAATTAGACTCTGGAAACTAGAATCATCAATTTTATTTATTCATCTATAACATATCTTTATCCCAAAATCATTTTCTTAACATATGAAATATATTAATGGTTATCTTAACCTTAATCATATGTTCTCCAAATATAATCTTACCCATAAATTAAATTCCTTGTCTATTATAACTATTCATCATATTCATGAAAATCCTTAAAAAACATAAAATGAATACTCCTTAGTTAATTAATTATTAATAATACATGAATCCAAATATTTAAATACTTATATCATTCCAGTTTAATGGTTGGCATGGAATAGGTCCTTCCTTTTATTAGAATTATATTCTTATGTATTTCATTGATTTTGGTAATTATCATTATTTCCACAAATGATACATTGAAATCCCTTTCAAATTGGCCATTCTATGACCCTTTTTCCTATATAGATAACATCTTCCCCACTATTTGAGGTATTCGTCAAGGTTCTTATTCCATTCCTCTTGACATATAGGAAGTTGAATCTTATTTCCCATATGATTCATAAAATTTGAACATTTATCAATGTTATTCATCCTCTTATACAATGTTTGAGGAAATTCATCAATGATCATATAATTAATCATATATCATGATATCTTATTCGGTATATTCTTAGTATATTTCTCTCGAGACATTATCCAATTTTGTTGCTCAAAATCACCATATTTTCCATCAAACTCAATGTTAATCCCATTCTGTTTGGTTTTATCCATTAATTATGACCAGAAATAACAGGGTGGGAAACTAATCTCATTGATGAAAAACACATAATCAAGGGAATTAAATTTCAATCTATAACATTTTAGGTAAAATCCTAGGTTATCCATGATCGTTACCAATATTCTAGGGGGTTATTATATACATATCCTCAAAAATATATATTAGGGTTATGATACCTAATCTATGTTTTCTAAATCTATTCCCAATATTTTATCTAATCATCATTTAATACAAATTTTAATGCCTAGAAAACATAATCTTGGATTCAGTGAATTATTTTAATAAATTTTCATGATTACAAATAATCAAATAACAAATGACAGACCATTTTAGCCGTCTTGGAAAATATATTACATACAAGAACAATAAATTACAATTTATAACATAAAATAATGTATATATAATAGTCTTATAACAACATTATTCCCCTAGATCATCACATTATATGAATAAAAACAATATTCTTGGAATAATGGGAAAATAAAACAAAGAAAATTGGTGGGAGTGATGTATACATTAGATGATAAAGGACATAATAGATTTTTTTCGTTGAAAACCTTTTTGAATACCACAATACTGTAGAAACATTCAGAATCTAGGTAGGGCATTATTTTATTCAGTGATGCATCAATTTTAGTCTAGTGATGTGTTATTGCCATGCCCGGTATTTAATTTATCCTCTTCCCCATCCTGGGTCGGGACTTAGTTTTTTTCTTAGGAACCGGGTATTATGAACTTGAAGATTTGGAATATCTTTTTTTTTGTTCATGTTTGTGTCCCAGAATTTGGTTTTAGATGATCAGAAACATTTTTTGTTTTAGTTTGGTTCATAGACAACACACTGTTAGCTAAATCCATGCATTTAGCCTGATTGCCAATGTGGTCCCATCTAGAATAGAAAAATTCAGCGCCGAGTCCTCAAATTATTTCGTGAGCTGTTTGGGGGAACCATGTGGTTACCCATCATTATGAATAATTAATTAATTAAAGAGATGCTAAAATTAAATATGGAAAATAGATTAAAACTCAATGAATTGTTTTTATATAATTATTATTATTATGGTTTGAGAATGATAATAATAATTTTATTATTGTATAGAATTTTATTTTCATAAGTTATTGGTATTAAATTACTATTATTATTATTAAGAATATTTTTAATAGGAACATAATTATAAATTATTATTCATATTTGTTTGATTTTAATTTATTTTGGGGTTTTTTTTATCTTCCCTCTTTCCCCTATATGATGCTAACCCCCCCCCCTCACCCGAGGTCATGAAATATCACCCCCTCTATCAAATGTGTGTGCCACCCTCCTTGTTGTGAACCCTCACAGGTGCCTCCCTCTTCAATGTTGCCATACTATACGACCTGCTAGAAAGACCTCTTTGTGTGAGCTGTCAGCCAGATCCCCCTTTTTTACCCTGTTTTCCAGCCCTCCATACCTTATGCTACACTCTAGGCATCTGTAATCTCCCTATGTTGACCCCTCTTTGCACGGCGAACCCCTCCTCAGCCCCTCTCCACCCATTCTCTCCCTCTGCCATGGGTTCATTCAACACCCAGGTTAGGTTTAGATTACTCTTATTTTTGTTTTAAGTTTTGTATTTATATGAGTGTAATATTAATGGTTATTTCAAAATTATTTTGGGTTGACCTTTTTTCATGAAATTAATTCTTGTTAAGGTCCATTCGAGGTGTGGTTGAGGTTCATATGGGGTTTCACACAAATTTCAGTAAATTTCTCCACCTGAGGTAGGTGGTTCCATTCACTAACTATTGTTTAATAATTTAATATGTATTTTTAAATTTATTAAAGTGTTATATGGTTTCATTACCTGATTTGATGTTTATTTTTTAATGGTTTTACATGTTTATATGTTGAGTAAGGCTTTTATAAAAAAAAAATTGGATATTTTGTGTTTGTGTGTTTAGTGTGGTGTTTCTTGGAATGGTTTTATGAGTTTTTTGAAATATGAAAACCATGTTTTCCATGGATCTTAAGGTACAAATAGGTTTGGGAATATGTTATTAAAAGAAAATTATACAATTTTTCATGTTTAACATGTTTTTCATTTCTCAATATGAATCATATGTTTTTTTAAATCATAGAGGGAATATTTTGAAAATTATTTTTGGTTTTGTAAAAATTTATAAAAAGGTGCTTTCCAAGGAATTTGTTGTGAAATTTTGTAAAAACATATTTATCTAACTGTAAGTGTTCAATAAATCATTTAACTAATTAAGTAAAATAAATATGTGTTGAAAATTATGTTTTAATATGGACATGATTCCCTTTTGATTTCAATGTAGCATTTTCATGTGAAATTGGGTGTGTTTTTTATGTAAAACCTTGTTGTGTTATCTTTTAATTTTTTATTTGTTTTTCAAATGTTTTATTGAATTATCTATGGGATTTTGATTTTGAAATGTAGTGGTTTGGGGTGTGTTTTTTCTAAAAAAGTGATTCAGAGTACGTCTTTGGGTGGGATTCCTTATGGTGCCTCCATGGATTATTTTATATTCTTTTTAAGTGAATTATTAAATTACATAAGATGTGTGACTCATGATTGTGAAATGATTTGGTGTGCATATGGTTTAAATTGGATTTGGTTGTGCTTGTATTGGTACACTATTTGTATCTTTTTTAGATTGGCTTATGTGTGTAAATGATATATGTTCTTGATTTTTGATCATGAAATTGAGTAGAAAAAAGGAATCATAGGTAAGTAGATTTGCAAACAAGGACTAGAAATCTAGTGATTCTAAAGTGAAAAAGTCTCAGTTTTTTATAGTGGGATAGACTATAAAAACACAATCTAGACAGGTATTTTGATTGGAGACTACAAGGTTGTGTGTGTGTTCCGTACTAGTGTCTTTTTCACGAGAATGCTAATGGTCGTGGTATTTATGCCCCATTTTCACCGAGATGTGTGGTTAATAGAATCCCACTTCTGCTAGTTTTAACCTAGGTATTCATCCATGTTTCTCTAACTTATATGATGGGGATACAACAATATGAAAATGGTGGACCTATTGTGTTTGTGTGTGACAGAGAGATTTTAGATAACATTTTTTCTTTTAAGAAAATGGTGGTACTAGTTTTCTTTGTAAGTGGGTTATTTTCATTAAAATTATTAGTCACAAATGATTTCCTATAAATTTTTTAAAATAATTTATTTAAAATATAATATTAGATTATCTTATTAATGTTTTGGAATGGAATCTCTTTTTGGTGGCATCCTACTCTACTTTAGATGTCACCCTTTATACATCATTGGGTGTATGCATACCATATTCTCTATTTATTTAGGTTATGATAAGGTGTGTATTGTTAGAGGATGGTTCTCTTCCTCTTTAAAGGATGTTTTGTGTGATGTCTAGTTTTCCATTTTTGATGTTTTCACTCTTCGTTTTTTTATTCTATAAACATAAAATCATGTACTTGTTAAGGGAATGTTTGGAAGAATTTTCACATCATAATTATTACTTATTTTGGTCATTTTAATATGGTAAATTTTGGTAAATTATTCTTTCTTGTATTATTTGATACTCGTCCACCTCTTACAGCATGTAGAGATTGTGAATTGAGTTTTGGCCTTGTCGTGGATTAGGTCAGGTGATGGGTTAGATGGCATCTCTATTTCGGTTGTGAAAAAATTGATCATAGTAATTCATGTTCTTTTGAGTCTTATTTATTAGGGGAAAATTGTGGGTAGAGAAAAGATAGGATTCATGGTACATGGTGTTCTTGTTGCCATTGTGGGGCTTAGATGCAGTCATAGTGATGGGACTCCTGTCACTAGGGGAAGTTGGGTTCCATCAGAGATCATTGGACCATATGGTCACTAGTTATTTGGGAAATGAATTGAGAGGTTGATTAATTGTCTCAATCAGCTCATAGGGCCTAACAAGCCATGTGGAGCAGTGGATGTCGTCCCAAAACACTATCTTTAATGGTTGAGTTGTTGTCATATGACCACCAAACATGTTTCCAAGTCACCTAAAGGCACTAGAATTATCCTACATCATTCTACATCTAATTATTTTGAAATCAAATTTTTTTTACTTTTATGCAATAATGATTGGTTATTGGGGATTTGGAATGTGAATTTACAGAATTTACCAAAATCATTTATTGGAATTGTGAACCTTTTAAAAATAATTTTTAGTATAGTGGATTATTTTATCATGGGTGAATTTATTTTCTAATTATTTTTTTTGGTTTATTTAAATCTAGTAATTTTGGGAAATTGAAATTTATTTTTCAAAATGGGTTTTGGTAATTTTTATTAAATGAGAATAGTGAGTATTTGATTAAATGGTTGAGAATGAAGAGAGTATTTTTATACAGTGGAAACCGATTTTTGAAACGAAGTGATTTTAAATTAATGTGTAATGTTTTAAAGGTGTGGGGTGAATGTCTTGGTATTGAAATGTGGGATTTTTTGGTTCTTGTCTTTTTTGTTCTCATGGGTGACCACTTGAATGAGAATATTGGGAAAGGAAGATGGTAGATGGAATTAGTGGATGAGTGCCTGGATGGACATGATGTGGGTACTCAGTGCAGCATGGAAAGATGCATGTGTGTGGCCTATAAAACACCATTAGTTATTGTGCAACCCACAAACCCTGTATCTTTTAAAAAATTAATATTAATGAAAATTTTGTGTTTTAATAAATGGTGATTTTGTGTTGTGTCTTTATATATTTTAGGATTGTTATTTTTAAGGGGTTTCAAGCAGATAATCTTTTCAGGTTGAATTGTGTCTTGATTTTGAGTTCTTGTTGGTACATTAGATTGAAAATTTTTGGTTTGTGGGACCTATTAAAAAGTGATTCAAGAATCCCTTTTAGTGGTTCCCTTTTTACAAATTTTGTTCACCTGTAGAATGTCTTCACCAATAGACTAGTTAGATTTTTTCCATGTTTTCTATTCTTGGCTAGTGCATGCCACCAAATTAAATTAATTCACTTTTGAAATGAGGACACCAGTGACTCACCATTGGAAGACCCATAAATAGATAAATATAATGAAATTCCTCTTATGCATCATAAACATAGTCATCATCTCCTCATTTTTGGTTAATAAGATCTTCGTTAAGTAGAAAAGTTTTCGTGGAAGGTAGAATGAGACCTTAGTTTCTTAATTTATGTGAGTTTTTTAAGGTGAAGCTTTATATTTCTATCCCTGAAGGTTATATTTGATATCTATGAAGTGAATTCCAGTAAAGATAGATGGAAGTGGTATGGGTTATTGGTTCTAGTCGTGTCTGGAAGGTTCTAGGGACCTCTTGTCATGTTCTTCCAAGAGAAGCATGGGGTTATGCCACTATTGTGGAAAATATAATTTTATGTGGCTATTATGACGATCTTCATGAATTGTGTGCTATTTGAGAAATGGTTTAAGGTCCCTTGGATGGTATGGTATTTTATTTTACAATATTCATGTTCGGTGGAATTTTATAGTGTCATGTATTTCATAAAAGAGATAGAAGATGTTGCGGTTCCAATAGAGATCTTGTGTTTTTTAGAATCATGTTTTCATTTCTGGGGATTCAGAGTTTTTATGTTTTAGGTGAATGAAATTTTTACATTCCCTACCATTCATACATTATCATTGAATGTTTAAATAGATTCTTAATGGGAATATTGAATGTCCATGTTGTAATGAAGTTCGATGTCGAGGAAAACGTATCTTGCAGGATGTGTTGTTTTCTGTTTGTGTTTTTGGATCACATTGTGGCTACATGTGGCACGAGAAGATAATTTTTTGAACGGGGGTTTTTAATTCCTAACTATGATGCAAGAGATGCTTTAATGATCAATGTTCCATCCATAGTACTAGTATTGAAAATGAAATTTAGTCATGAACCCCCATAGTTGTAATGGACCACGGTACAATGATTGTCTTTAGTTTTGGAAATGGACATAGTTTATACATTATGTGTAACATATTAATTCTAAATAGTCTAGTTAGATAGAGGGTTCATCAGGACCCTATTTATTGGATAATTATTAGGTTGTGCGAAAGGATCTCAAGATATCTATTGTAATAATTTTTATGTCGTTCAATGTTAGTAAAATATTCTAGTTGGACTTTATGGTGTGGAGACCAATAATTGTTCTCAATTGAATTCCCCATAAGTAAATATATTTAATCAATTTTTTATGGGGAGTCATTTCGGACCTCCACATTTTGCTATCCTACATCCATCTTGGGTGTTTGATTGATTTTATGGTGGAGAGTCCACTTGGAACTCCCTATTTCAGCAATTATTTTTCTTCCATGGTGTTGGTTTGTCGGTTGGTAGTCTCATTCGTAGCTATCTTACCATAAACCCCATTCTTAAGTAAAAATTGTGGTCGAACCATGTGGCCTATGGTTTTTTGAATTTAGGTTGTTGTAGCCTCATCGAGTTTGTTATTTCATCAAGTATAATGTGTTATCTTTATCGAAAATTATTAAGTTGTATTTTCATGGGATATTGAATGGTGTTTTTGTTAGAGGTTCTATATTTTGATTATCAAATGGATATGTATTCAATTTTCAAGGTGGGAGTCACATGGTGGGGAGGGAATTTTGGGTCTCTCATGTTTATTTTTCATGTCCTTTCTCCTTGTTCATTTATTTCTTTCATCTCCCTCATTTATTGTTTGTTGGGAACCTCATTGACATAAGAGGGTGTACCGGTTCCTATTTTTATCTAACATTGGGATGGAGTTCAAATGGAGGAATGTGTTTTGGTGGAGAGAATTTTTCACACCCAAATTTTAATTTATCCTTGGTCCTAATATGTGTATGGTATCAGTTGTTTTTATTGGGAACTATTTTTGATGGGTTTGGGGATTCATGTAATCTTTTTCGAAGTTCAGTTTTGGGTCCCATTTTAAAATTATGAGGTTTAGAAACATAGTGGTTTTTAGCCTAGTGAGCCGAATATAAATGGTTTGTGAAATGAATATGGTCATCCCTGGTACCTGTGCGGTTGCTTTTGGAATAGTCAAAATCCACTACACAATCCATTTATGGTCTCTTCATCCATGAAGAGTAACAGCATGGTTTCCCAGCTTTAAGTTTAATTAAACATTAAAGTGGTGATAAAATAATATTTGGAAATGTGAAAAAAACTCAATGATTCTTAAAATAATAATAATATTTTTATTTTTATTTGTGAATATTATTATTATTAGTTTTAGTGTTAAAAATATTATTTTTCTTATGTTATTAGTGTTAAATAAGTATTATTAATTTTATGAATATTATTTATTATGAACATAATTTTTTATTATTTATTATTATTAGTATTTGTTATATTTTTTGGGTTTTCTTCTCTTCCTCCTTTCGATGCATTAACCATCCCCCCTCCTTTGGTTGTGATACCCCCTCCCCACTCATCTTCCTTACTCTGTGTGTGATTCCCTCCTGGTCGAGCACCCACTTGTTGACATCCCTCTTCATCGTCACCCAACTATGAGGCCTAACGACAATCCCTCATCATGAGACCCATCGGTAGGCTCCCCATTGTGAATCCCGCTGGCCAGGACTGCTACCCCCTGTGAAACCCAAAACTATCCCTGCATTCCCTATAGTGACCCCTCTAGGCACGATTAGCCCCTCCTTTACTACTCACCGCCCCTCCTCTCCCTCTTTCACAGGTGTTGTCTAGATCTAGCTTATGTTTTTCTTCCACTTGATTAGGTTTTTGGTTTCCCATTATGTAGAGTGTTATATTTAAGGTTATTTATTGATTATTTGGAGTTGATAATGATGTGATTTGTTAAATATTTCATTTTTAGGGTTTGTTTGATGTGCTAATGGGGATTGACACCACATTCTGACAATTTCTCTACAAAAGTTAGGTGGTTCCATGAAAGAGCAATATTTAATAAATTTAATAAGTGTGATTAAATTTTGGAATGTGTTATACGTTTTATTTTTATGGTGTGATGTATATTTTTTAGTTGTTTGACATGTTTCTATGATAAAAATGGATTTTATAGTTTAAGTTCAATGTGTTGTGCGTGGGTAATGTAGTGTGGTGTTTCTTGTAAAGGTTTCATGAGTTAATCAAACCATATTTTCAAAGGAGCTTAAGGTGCAGATAGGTTTTGAATAATGTTTTCAATGGAATATTAAATACTTTATCATGTTGAGCAGGCTGTGCATCTCTCAATATTAATTGTTAATTGTTTTAAAAGATAGATGGCATGTTTTGAAAATGATTTTTGTTTGTATAAAATTTTATTAAAAGGGGATTGTTGTGGAGTTGGATGAAGAATGGTGTAAACTTTTCTTGTGCTAATTTTAAGTCCTCTATAAATTATTTTATTGATTTATTAAATTATATACTTGTTGAAGATTATGTTTTTATATGGATATGTTGTTTGTTTTAGTTTAATGTAGTATTTTCCGTTGAAATTGTGTGTGTTTTTTATGAAAAACCTTATTGTGACATTTTTGAATATTGTATAAGTTGTTAAAATGTTTTATTTAATTATTTATTTGATAAAAATCATGAAATGGAGTTGTTTTGGCGGTGATTTTTGTCTAAAAATGTGATTTTCAGTATTTCTTCTGGTGGGAATTCATGTGGTTCCTCCACACATTACTTTGGAATGTTTTTAAATGAATTATTATATTATATAAGAAATGGGATATTTTTTTGTGATATGATTTGGTTTGAATATGTTTCGAAATGGGGGTTTGGGAGTTCAAGTAGTGTCACACTCTGTGTACCTTGTAAGACTTAACTTGTGTGTGTAAATGAGTTGTGTTAGTGATTTGTGAACATAATCATGAGCACCAAAAAGGAATCATGGGTAACTAGGTCAAGGTAAAGGACTAGATGCATTGTTACTCAAAACTGTCTATGTGCCAATTTCACTTAGTGGGATTGATGATAAGAACACTAACTAAACAAGAATGATGATTAGAAACCACTAGGTTATGGGTGTGTTCCCCACTACTAGATCATTCATGATAATTCTAATGGACAATTTTCTTATAAAACAATTTCATTGAGATGTGAGGATCTTATAATCTGACTTGATCTAGTTTGACCATAGGGATTTACCTATGATGTTATAAATTATATTATGGGGTGCCAACCATTGTAATACGGTGGAAATCTTGTCATTGGGTGTGTGTGTGTGTGAAATTTTAGAAATATTTTTTATATTTAGGAAATTTTGTAATTGGTTTTCTTTATAAGTGGATTAATTCAATTAAAATTATTACTCACAAATGATTTACTAGAAATGTTTTAAAATAATTTATTTAAATGAGAATGTTATATTATCTTATTATTGATTTCTTATGTATTTTATTTGGTTGTTTTCATGTGGGGATTTGTCTCACACTCTTCTTACAAATTTGGGTATATAAATACCATGTTTCCTATCTATTCAAGTTATTGAAAGGCATGATGTGATGGAAGATTGGTATTTCATGTGCCCCTTGTTGTGCATCTTGTTGATATTAGATTAAAGATGTTTCTCCTGTTATTGTAAGAAGATCCAGGGTGATGTTCTATATTATCCATTTTCTATTTGTCTCTTTTTGGTTTGTTTTAGTTTTTAAACATAAAATCTGGTAATTGTTAGGGGCATGTTTGGTTGAATTTCCATATCTGAATTAATTGTTTTTTGATGGCCATTTTGATGTTGTAAATTTGGGTAAATCATTACCCTTAGTTCTATTTGGTCCTCAGGCACTTGTACCGGATCATGGGAATCAGGAACGCCCTAAGACCATACAACAGGCCGGGTCGAGTTCTAGTTTATATGGAATCCGGGTTTGGTTCATGACTATTATTAGGCAATTTAATCATGTCCTTTCTTATGAATTTCATCAGATAATTCAATATGATATATATTATCTGACCTATGACAATGAACATGCATTTGTAATTCATCCACCAAAGTGTTGGGAATATAACTTTTATGGGGAATGATTTTCTTTGTTTTCTGACCACATCATATTGAGTTATATCTTCTATAAAAAATATGTAAATCTTTGCAAAAGGCACTAGCAATAATACCAACATTGTATTTCTTGATAAATCTCATATACCCCAAGAAAATGTAATTTCATTAAAAATTCTATGAGATGGAAATTTCTAAACCACACAAAAAAAGAATCATTATATTATAGGAATTTATTATATCTATTTTTATAGTTACAAATTAGAGTTCCAGAGATTGGAACCATTGTTTCCTTTTCCAATTTTCTATTTAACCCCACTCTTATACAATTTATTCATAAGGAAAAACTACTTGATGATATGTTCTGTTGAATTAGAGACTCTCATAATGGTGTGGATATTGTTTCCCAGTTGTGGTTCTACAAGGAGGACATTCTAGGATATCAATATCATTTTTGTTACCATATTTAGTATGGAAAGCTATGATGGGGGGTTGAAATTGTTCATAGTGGGCAGTGCACCGAGGAACCATGAAGCTATTATCTTACATGTGATGTAATTTCATGGGACCATGTATGAGATGGGGCATTAGGGATTTTGTTTTTGAATATTTATAAATGCTATCAGGTGAAAGGTGATTATAAAAAACATATGAGTTTGCTTTAGAAATTTTTAATTTTTTTTTGGATATGGGATTAGATCTAAATGGAAATTGGGTTTGGGTTTCCATGTACCCAGATAATATAAAATTCAATATGGGTTGTGATTGATAGGATGAAAAAATTGGCTCACTTCTTGATCATTCATAATAAAATCAAATTTCAGGAGTTGGGAAATCACTATGTGAAACAGATTTCTCGATTTCATGGAGATCCATATGTTATACTCTCTAATAGGGATCCTTGGTTCAGGTCAATTTTTTGGGGAGGCATTCATTTTTCCTTGGGATATCATGTCCATTTTAGTATACTATAACATTATTAGTCAGCTGGATAGACATAAAGAGAGAGATATATATATATATATATTTATGAGGATATGCTTTGTGTATTTTCTCATCACTTTAGTGGTTCATGGGATGATCAATTGGGGATGGTTGAGCCTTTTTATTACAATAGAAACCAGTCCATTGTCAGAATGGATCCTCCTGATTCAATGAATGGATATCATGGTTGTTAGGACCAAAAGGCCCCTAGATACCCTAATGGGGGGGAGGGTTAATTAGAGTATTGATATTATTTCAATAAATTCATCCTTCCCCACTAGATCATAACCTTTTTATTACAAGGGTTACATTGTATCCTCTATAGTGATTTTACTGATATTATCCTTTCGGATTTTATTTGATGTTGATGCATTGAAAATAAATTAATATACTAAGTACAATGAATCAGATATTTTTACATGGTTCACCCTCACTGGGAAACATCAAAGGATAATAAAATGATGATGTACTGAGAAAGAAAATACACTAAGGCTCACTGCTAAAAATGACGGTTAGAGTAGTCCACTTCTATGCCTAGGAACATTTTACTTTTCAAGGTTTGTTGCCTGCTAACTAGATTACCAAGGGTCACTTCATATATACCCTTCTCTGGCTCCCTATTCATGGAATGTATCACTTCCTTCCTCTTCTTTTTATCACTTATCTTGAAAGGAACCACACAAAATTTATGGGCTTGTAGGTCCCACATAGTTTATGGACAAGTAGGTCACACATATTTTATAGACATATAGGTTCCACACATTTATGGACATATATGTCTGTTAATTATTTCTAATGAATCCACCCTCACCTATAAGTATATGATATATTTAATCTCTTATATGTTTCACCTTCACATCTATAAAAACACCTACATGCATTACTTCCACATTCTATAAAACTCCATCAGACTTCTCTTTGTTATAGTAAAAATAACCCATGTTGTGAAGAATTTTTCACATATTTATCAATTCATACTCTTTGCAAGTCTCTTTAAATATTCTGCTGTCATGAGTCATCTTCCACGGGTTCGATTTTTTCTATTTGTGAAAGAGCTTTTTTAGATCACGCGCAACACTTATGTGATATCAATAACATATACTCCTTCAATGCAATACCCTATCACGAGATCTCATTGAGATTATCTTCTCAGGATGATATATAGATCAATCATTTATGGAAAAATTTATCCATGTATTAGGACAGATCATGGGGAATATATAGGCGAGTTTCCACCACCAGAATTCTACAAATCACGGACAATCGTACACCTCATTTAGATCACTCAATATATATGATCAAGGTGAGAGATTTCTCATTATTTTGTGATATCTAAATAGGATTACTTGATCAACATTCGTTCTTTGAATGAGTCTAAGATATGCATTTCTGCAAATAATTCATTTCTAGATTCTATAATGATCCACGATGTTCTTGGGATGATAGATAGATTTATCTTGTCATTCTTGAACCATCTCTATATGAACCATATTGGTCAGGTTAAACATCAAAAAAATCAAGTATAATCCCTAGATATCCTATATTCCAAGTAACATGATCTACGACCTTTGAAAATTTAGACAATGAGCAAAACAATGAAGGATTTGATTGGAACTCATTGTTGATAAATGACACGCGATGATCCCTGGTGACCTTTCTTCCTCATCTCACGAAGTCCCTTTAGATTCACATCATTTCACTCATCCATTTCAAATAATAATTACTATATCTAGGTTTCCACATGATCTTGCAATAACATCTAAGGATAATCATGAGTTATGAGAAAGTCCCCTCCACAATATCTAAATATAGTCAATAGTTCTTCGCATGACCCATCCACGAGCTCAAAAGAATATATTGTGGTCATAATGATATCATACCACTATACCCGAATTCAATCAAATAGTATCATTTTATTTAAAATTTAATTCTCTCCCAATTATTTTCATGACTCATCACACGTTTCAAATAGAACTGTGATTGTCGTACATGATGACAGTGCTGAATCACCTCAACCCTCACATTTCACCTTTAGAAACAAATTCAATCATGCCCAATTATTTTATTTGAGATGTTATTTACTTCTAATTTTTTTGTGAGTTTTCAAATATTCAAATGTATGTTATGAGTTTCAGGCTAAATCATCATGGATAATTCTACTACCAACCATTGTTAAAAACCTAATACCTTGTCAACAATCACTATCAACACAAAAGTACCATCATGTGATATTTTTGTCCAACACTTTTAAATCACTTTTGTGTATGTCAGAGATTGGTTAATCGTCCATGGTTTAGCTAATATTGTTTTAGGACATGACATTGGATATTTAGTTGATTAATTTTAGGATGGTAGTGGAAAATATTTTTTATAAGTCTTATGTTGATCATCACTGTAGACTATTGGAATTCTCTTTTGGTGACCATGTGTTCTTGAATATTTGACCAGTGTTGGGTCATCAACAATTTTGGAGGAAAGGGAATCATTCAACCAGTTTTGTGTGCCATTTTGAGGTTTTTGAGTATGTGGTGAAAATTTTATATCATTTGTAACTACTAGCTATATCGACATTGATACATAAAATTTTCCACATATCTCAACTATGAAAGAGCCTATTTTTTATCTCATATTCTGAGATCGAGTGCTCTTGAAATTTAATGTGATTTATTCACGACTGAAGAGAAATTCAAGATAATTGGTTCTAAAACCAGGGTAATTCAAGGAAGGATGATAAATTTGGTTTTATGCTATGGTGGCAGAGTTCAAATTATTGTGAGACGTGGAAGTGGGAGGCACTAATTACAGAGTAGTGACCTAATCATTTCGGTATTGGAGAATATTTATTTGATTTATACGGACATAAAGTTTTTATTCTGGGAATTTTGTAAAATTATATTACTCATATGAGTATTATGTTTATATCCTTTTCGTGGTTATCCTTTTTTTAGTCTAGGTAGGGTCGATATGGAATTTTGATTATACCTATAATTTTGATGTTAGGTACTTGATGGTAATTTCAAGAAACTAAAAATCTCATTGTTTGGTACCCATATGGGAATTTACATGATGTCTAAGGGGGACACACATCCACTTAATTTCAAATAAAATTAATTCCATTTTATTGTAATAGGTGATCTATTATTTGGAAAATATAAAACTTTTCAATTTCATGACGTGTAATGGGGTTACACATCATGCAATAACACGAACCTTGTTTTTATGTAGGCCTCCCATATGAAATCACTTTTTTCCTTCTTTCCAAATTTCATGCTCTCAACCCTAGAACCTTCCACATGCGATTTTGGGATCCTCCAACCCCTTTTGGTATTTTAGTTTAGCGATTGATCATTGATTCCATAGTGGCATGACATTCTAGGTAGGTTCTGTCCATGCCTCTACATCACATTCTATATTTTATTTTGAGTTTCCTATATCTAGGCCCTGTGTTGATGAATATATTTTCTAGGTTGAGTTGCTATATCATTACCCCCTTTGTTATTGTTGGTGGATTTGTTTGCGGGAAATATTCTATTTTTAACAATGGTAGGTGGTTCCATCAATTTTTTTCAATTTAATTAATAATAAATAAATTAATTTAAATTTAGTTTTATTTATAATGAAATTTCCTAAATTGTATAAATTTATTTCAATACTTTTCTTTGAAACCCCAATTCTAGTGAATTAGTGTGGTTGTTCTCTTTGGTTTGGAATTTTGAGAACCATTAATTATATGAAATTTTGGTGTGTTTGTTTAATAGAAGGAATTTTTAAAAAAAATTAAATTTCTTGATTTTAATTATGAAATTTATTTTATTGGAAGCTGTAAAAAATGATAATTCTAGTGAATTGGGGTTTGGGGGATGATAAATTCATTTGTTAGAAAATTTAATTTGTTATATTTATTTGTAAAATTTGATAATGATATTTCATGTTAAATTGTTTTTCAAATCATTGTTTACAAAAACATTCCTAAAAAGTTTTTAATGGAACCTGGTAATTTCAGAATAAAAAAATTTATTTTATTAATAAACATTTATGGTTTTAAAGTGAAAATTTTAATTTTGAAATGATTAATTTAGTTAATTTTATTTAATGAAGTCTTAAAATAAACTTCCCATCATTATTTTTACTTGAGGATATGCAAGACATAGTAAATTACTTTGTTCTATTTGAAATAACATTATGAATTACAACATTCTAAAAAATCATATTATCAAATCATCATTTCTAATGTTATGGTGATCAAACAATTTTCCATTAGTCCCATTGAGGCATATGTGCATTCATTTCATTTTATAAAGATGGGTATATATAACCTGGAACAATCATACCTATTTTAAACAAGACAAAAATTCTTACTTTTCTGTATTTCTAATGTATATTTAATATTTATAAACAATTTTACAGTCCATGATAATTTATACAAAATATTTTATATAAATTAATATATATCTAATACATTTTTTTGAAATGTTCTATTTGTGTAAAGAGCCCTTGGATAATTGTCCATTCTATATTCTGAAATATATTTCCATTTTTTGAAACATGAAGGATAAATTTCAAAAGTATTTCCACCATTAAAATTATCAACCATGCATTATTTAAATATTATTTTTTAAATTCCATACCTGTTTATTTGAAAATTAAAATCACCTTCTTGGTTACTTTGATATGTTTATCCTGTTATAGAATCATTGGTGAATTACTATTGGGATTTGTCACAGACATTACATGTTCCTTCATGTGTTTGTGTATTTTCTACATCCAGGACTGAGGAAGGGGATATGATATCTTCGAGGTGGATCCAACTATTGAACATTTGACATTGTGAGTTGGGTCCATAGGGGTATGGGCTATTTTTATCCATTTTTTTCCTCAGGTTATAGAGCATTGGGATTCGTTATTGGTTGTCTACTTATTGTAAATTATTCTTAGTGGAGATTTTTAATATACACAATGTCATGTTTTGAATGTTTCATCATTGTTAGTGGAAATATCATTACCACATTCATTTTTTATGATGCCAGGTGCTAGTAACCAACTCATGGGGATCCAGAGCACCCTTTAAGAAATTTCAGGGTTGGATATGTTATTGGGTTACCGGGGTACCTATGTTAGTACATGAAAATGGAAGTAAGGATTCACATTCGGAAGATATATATACTTATTCATGGGACATATCTAGTATTTTTTCACCTTTATCCTATTCCATGAGTGATTGGGGACATCAGGATAGGGTACTCAACCAAGCTTTGGATAAGGATAGGAGGTGGATCATAGATCATGATGATATCTGTTGACTGCTTCAAAAATTATAGTGTTTCAATTAGTAGAAATTTTCCACCCAAATCTAATTTTTAATGAAGTGAATGAAGAAGTATAATTGGTGACGGAAATAGAATTCATATATCCTAAGAATGTTCTTAGAGTCCTCTATAATTATGACCTTAAAGTGGATGTTGTTGAGGGAAAAATAAAATTTAGAAAATAGATGATGTGGAAGATGGATTGTGATGGTTTTTTACATATTCCTTATAATTGTCATTATTCATTAGGAAGAAGGATCTAAAAGTTCATTTTCAAATATTAGAAGTTTTGAATTGTCAAAAACATTTTTTAGTAATGTTTTAATCATATGTAGAAATAATATTCTAGTTAATCAATATTTAATAAGATTGTGGATATTTATGAATAACCAAGTCATAAAAGATAATATTCATCACTAGAGGATACCTCTCATCAGTTTTATCTAGAGAAAAATGTGAGGATTATGGTATAGGTTCTTTCAAGGAATCTGATATTACTACAACTAGGATGGTTACATAGGCTATAAAGGATATGTCTTTGGTGGTGGAAACATCATTGTTTATGTTAGTGTTTTTAAATAGTGGAATACATAATGAATGGTACATCATTAATTTCTAATATATTATTAGATTCATTGTATAATATGGAGGACACCATATTGGCCTTTTATACCACAATGCATTAAAATAAATATGGATAAGCTAGATAGGGATTCGATTTTCCATAGTAAAAACTGAAATCTCTTCCCAGTTAATTTTCTCTATCCAAGGATTTTTTTCACCTAGTTGACATGGAGACCTATATGGATGGAAATAAGGGTATGATATGTGATTGGGTTATAGAGGATGATGAAATTTTCCTATAGTTACATAATAATATTAAAACATATACGATTGATGCCTCTCACACCATTGAGAATATGGAAATGACTAGAGGATATGTCATGGTTGTTTTTTCCGTTATGAAAGGATAATACACAGTGTCTAATGTAGCTATCATGAATGTTCTGTGCTTGATTTATTACTTTATTAATGATAAATTGAACTGATATAACATTTATATTTTATTCTAAATAATTTTCATCAATAATATAGGTCTCTATAATGGAAACACAAATCACTAAACACATATACATATTGGAAATAAAACTTTACAATAAATGTGAAATCATTTTATATTATTTTATGATTTCTAGTAGTGATTGAGACTCAAATTGGGAAACACGTGTTTTTTATCAAACCACCAATCAGTGAGAATGGAATAACATATTGATAATTATTTCCAACACTCCTTATTATGATCTACATGAAAATATCCATTGGATCCAATGCTACTTCGAACTCTAATACAGTAAGAAGATTATGCATTGGAGCCACTATTCTATTTTAAAGGATATAATTTTGAATCAAGAAAGTGGATGAGTGATCGATGAATGTCATTGCAATGTATAAGTAATGGAACTACCTTTTAAATTTCATGCTACAACACATAAATAATATTACCTCTAGGAGGTAATGTATTTTGGAAAATAATTCTAACTGATGGAGAGGATTCCTGAATAAAAAACAAAAAATGGAGCATGAAATTTCTTGGTAGAATAAGAATGATCCTTAATGTCTAATGGGAAATGTATATTTTTTTAGGAATATGTAAATTATTGAGGTTTAGTGTCATCTCTCAATGAATAATCCATGGATTCATAGCATTAATTATTTCACTATATCATTATGGTGGCCCAACCATCCCTTGTAGATCATCACTGTTCTGTAGAGTATCTCTATCAATTGTGTTATTTTGAAATTATTTAACTCTAATATGTGGATTATCATTTCATTATTATAATAATGAAATAATTACATTATCATCAATACATATCCAATCCAATATTCATATTCTTTTCAAAACTACATAAAAATAATTAAAAATTTATATTAATATATCATGGATCATATGACTAATGAATTATAAATAATGAAAGTGGTCATTATCCATGTATAAACAAGTCAATATAATCTTACTATAGGTTTTTTTCACTGATAGGTTTAGGTATAATTTGAACTCAGAATAAAATTTGAGATGGTACAATTAAGCGAATAAGCGTATATCACACTTTTGAAACATTTTATGGAGGATTTGTATCTAACAAGTCCCCAATGTAAGGAGTCTCTATCATTTTACTATATAATGGGGCCTAAAATTATTTATTAACTCTATTTGGGGTTATATGGCGGGAACACCAATATTTATGTAATTTTCAATTTTAATTTTTGTTATTCAATTACTTATGAATGATATAGGTATGACATAGAGAAAATGGCATCAGTTTCTCTTAGGATACCCTTTTTGGGTTTTCTTACCAAACAATCATTTTTCCCTTGCAATTTTAGGTTCTTTAGTTTTATCATGTCCTACCATTATAGCATTTTATTTCTAGAAATTTTATTTTATATTATATTATGTTCTTTATGGTAATAAATTTCATTCCCATATATATGTATATATAGTTAATGATCATCATGTTCAGACCATTAGTTTCTATAGTTTTAGGTCACATAGCATTGGATAGTGGTTTTTGGAATTTAATATAATGTGGCTTTTATATATGGTTGAATCATCTTAAGGATTCATTTATTTATCTGATTTTTTAAATATTTTATTCTCGAATGTATTTAATTAATAGTTTATATCAATTAAATTAGTAATATAGAATAGCGTGGAATTGCAATTATACTAAATATAAATTAATAGTTAGGTAATTGAATGTTTAAATCATAGAAAATAAATTTATTAGTAAATTGGAAATGTAAAATTAAATGAGTATAATAACCATTGTTAATGATGGAAAATTGATATTATTCAAGTCAATGGGGACATGTGGAATTATACATGCAGTTACCTCACTCAGCACATTGATAACATTTGTGGTTCAAGGGTCCCTTTATACTTATACCAAAACATCCCATAAGTGTAACTTCACATGATTACTAAGATATTGTAACGTCCCGGACCTGGGTGCCACACAACGGGTGCCCCAAGTCCCGTTCACCACGTGACCTCAAGCGCATTTCCCCAAATGCCAGAGTCTACCGACTAGCAGTGAGGACCCAGGTCTGATAGTGGGGAAACAATGCCCTCGTTTGTCAAAGTGTAGCGCAACAGAATATAAATAAAACATACAACGACAGCGGAAGTAGTAAACATACAAAACATAGATAAAACCGGATGATGATATAAAAAAAAGTATATAAATGATGATTCTACATGATTCATGTTCTAAGAAAACAGCCAGAACATGATATACATCAATACAGTAAAACCAAATACATAGCACAACAAAGCAAGAAAAACAGCTGGTAGGGGCATCGCGAGTCTAGGCTTGGTCCCATGCCCTTCTACTCCACAGCAACAGTCAAGTACTTGTGTAGGGACTCTTGGCTCTATCTACACCTGTATCAACGTAATCTATTTCGACTGAAAAGCATGACCCAAACAGGGTGTGAGAAATATGTCTCAGTAGGCACCCACCAAAGGCACATGCCCAACCGCGTGTAAGCATGAAACAAAAGTGTGAAATAATAAAATGAAATAAAGTATGAAGTACTAACAAGTAACTAACTTAACAATTAAATTTCCATTTTATTATTCATTTAATTCATTATATACATGACATCACCACAGTGCATTTCTAAAAAAACACTCCCCATCCTCATACAAGAAAATCCTTACCCTCGGGTAAGAAGAATCTGACTCGCAGGTATATCCCTCAGGCGTAACAGAAGTTTCCCTTCAGGCGTACAAAGTGTCGCCCTCCGGAACAGAAGTCAAGCCCTCAGGCACGAATGGTTGCCCTCATGAAAAATACGACAGCCCTCGGGCTAAACAGTGTAGTGCCCACATGCTAATCACAACAATGCCCTCAGGATAAACAGGTAACTAGGCCATGACCAACAGGTAAACAAGATGTAACAAGAAATTATTCTCAAGGAAATTCTATAATTACTACATTGAAGGCATACCCTCAGATATCCTGGCCAAACAGCTAAACAGTGGAACCCACACCCGGGGTGGTTCTGGATCCAAGAAACTATCCCAATAGGCATTTTATTATGACAATTAAATACCTAATCAATTCTAGGCATTAAATATAGCAATAGCCTCAGCCACACGACACCCCAACATGGGTTCGTGGCACAAAAACGCACAAAAACGCACAATAGTTGGAAAATAAACACAAGGCCACCTACCTTATATGCCAACGAACATTATCCCAGAACGTCGCCTTCAGAAACGCCCAAGAATGGCTTAGATCCGACGAAGTACAAAACCCATTAAAATGTAAATAACATTCCCTCAGGAAAGAATTGGTAAGAACGGTACAAGGATAGGAGAGGTCTTACCCGTGCGGTTCCAACGAGATCGTCCGAATCTGAATCAGATTCTAGACGAACACCCGGTGGATCTTCAAAGGTCTGGCCTCCACCTTCGGATCCAAATAGACTCAAGTGTCTCCTCTGCCAAATGAGGAGGCTACTGCCTATTTTAATCCCCAAAAAAAGTACACGGTGTGTACTTCTGATTACACGGCGTGTACTTCTTTAATTTAATTGTTCCTCAGGCAGCACCACCACACTGTTCATCCGTCGGCATGAGTACACGACATGTACTCTAAAGTACATGGCGTGTACTATCACCCAGTTGACAGCCGCTCCACCGCCTTACTATTTAGGCATACTGACTAACTACACATCGTGTAAGTACCACTACACGGCGTGCAGTCGGTTCCTACATCCCTCCTCACCGGCATGGAAACACGCCCCGTGTACTCATCCCCACACGGCCAGAAGTACACGGCGTGCGGAAAAAGTACACGGCGTGTAGTTCCAAAATTTAGGATTTTTCCCCATTTTCCATATTTTCTCAAAAACACTTAAGGAAAATGAAAAAAAATAATATCGTACCTCAAAAATATGAAATGGTTTCTTAAAAACATAATGAGACATATTTATCACACCCTGTTTGGGTCACGCTTTTCGTCCTAAACAGATTACGTTGTTGCAGGTGTAGATATGGGAAAGAGTCCCTATACAGGTACTTGACTGTTGTTGTGGAGTAAGAGGGAATGGGACCGAGCCTAGGCTCCCGATGCCGCTACCAGCTGTTTTGCTTTCTTTGTTGTGCTCTGTATTTGGTTGTACTGTATTGATGTATAACATGTTAGGGTTGTTTTCTTAGAACATGAAACATGTAGCATCATCATTTATATGTTTTTGTTTATATCATCTACAGTTGTTTATCTCCGTTGTGTCTGTTTACTTATTCCACTATCGTTGTATGTTTTATTTATATTCAACTATGCTACACAATGACAAATGAGGGCATAGTTTCCCCACTATCAGACCTGGGCCATCACTACTAGTCGGCAGCCTCTGGCGTTTGGGGAAATGCACTTGAGATCACGTGGCGAACCGGGATCAAGGAACCCGTTGCGTGGCACCTGGGTCTGGGACATTACAAAGTGGTATTAGAGGTGTTTATTTTCATTGACTTACTATTTGGATACGTAGTCAGGGATAGGATGGAAGGGTAGTTGGTAAAAAGCTGTGCCTGGGTGTAGCTAACCCGTGTACAGGGAAAAACCAGTCTACCTCAGCTTTTGCATTCTTTTGATTTTGCAATTTTACGGTTGATATGTTTTCACTGTTGGGTGACACACATTGAGATTGTGCAGTTAATCTTTTATCAATGGGTTTTATTTAGTTGCAACCCGATGAGATGAGGGTATGACGTCTCATGCATCATATAGGCACATGCTAGAAATCACATTCAATTCATAGTTTCCATGCCATGTAAGTGCATTATAATTTGCATGTTTTTGTGATAGTTGTTGTGCTAGTAAAGCATGTTGTTGTGATATCATCTTGATAAATACCTGATTTTTGTGAGCTATTCATATAATGGACTCCAAACTTTGTTTTTTGGGCAGTATGGTCCCCCATTGACCGGAATTTGGTGGATCATTGAATGTTTATAAGTTATAACACAGAAAAGATGTAAAACTTTGATTCGTGGGGAGTATGGGCCCTCACAAGTCGGAATTTGACACATAGGTGTTAGTTTTAGTATTTTCTGGGTTCCGGGGAAGTTTCTGAGGCATACTGTCTGGAAACCCAGTATAAACGCTGTGTAGTATTTTTATACATGCCATGTTTGTTCTTCTATTCGGGAAGAAAAATGAACTTTTTGAGTACATGCCTTGTACCCTGAGTACACGCAGTGTACCCTGAGTACACGCCATGTAGTCTATTCCCCTGTCACAAACTGTGTGGGCAGCGAAACGGGGTAAGGAAAGTCTTGGGTAAAACACACCATGTGCCGAATGTACATGCCGTGTAGTGTGACCCGGAGTCTGGCCGTGTAACTAACAACACGGTTCGGTGAAATCTTTGACAGAACATGTTGTGTCTATTATAGACATGTCGTGTAGTGTGACCTGGGGACTCGGCCGTGTAACTAACAACACGGGCTAGTGTCACCTCTCCCTGAACATGCCGTGCACCTGTGGGACACGCCGTGTAATCTTGTCCGAGGACATACCTTGTGAAGTTAGCCATGTGGCTGGGAAACGGGGTGTTGTACATGCCGTGTACGAGTGTAACACGCCATGTAGTGTCAAGCCGAGTAGTCGGCCATGTCACATGTGACATGAGCAGTTGGAAAATAACATCGTACACACGGTGTAGATATTATACACACCGTGTAGTTTTGTTCGACGGAAGCCGTGTGACTTAGCCGTGTAGAAGGACCCGGGAAGGGGAAGGGAAGTCAAGTACATGCAGTGTAGTCAGTGTACACACCATGTAGTCTTGTTTTTAAAATTTTGAAATGCCTTCTTCGTCTTGTTCCCTTGTGGTTCCTTCATTTTAGTCTTAATAATATTAAATATGAGGCATTCTTTTGACCTTATAGTGTCATGCCACCTAAACGACCGCGAGTTGTTTGCCAGGAGAGCGGTGACGATTATAATCCGGAGATGGTGGGCCATGGGCTACCAGTGGATCCTCCAGCAGAGTCAGATGCGGCACCAACTGCTATACCGGACACAGGCGTTGAGGCACAGTCCCGTGAAGGCTTTATGCGGTTCATGCAGACCTTTCAGGGAGCACCGCAGGCTGCCACATAAATGGCCGAGCTGACATGTATCTTTTAGGAGCAGCATCCACCTACATTTTTAGGGGATGGTGGACCACATGCTGCAAAATCATGGTTGGGGTCGATGCAGACTATTTTCGAGCATCTTGAGATACCTCCAGGGCGGAGGGTCAAGCTCGTGACATATATGCTGCATGATTCCGCCAAGAGGTTGTGGGGTGTTACCACCCAGTCAGAGCATCACATGGACATGTTGTGGGATGATTTTCAGGCAGTCTTTTTTGAATTCTACTTTCCTGAGATGCTGAGGGTAGATAGATCTTGAGAGTTCATGAATCTGAAGCAGGACGCTATGTTAGTGATGGACTATTCTGCTCGTTTTATGGAGCGCCATTGCTTTACACCCGTGCTGGTGGGTGATGAGACGTTGAGAGCCAGAAGTTTTGAGGATGGTCTTTGGTATGACATCCGAGCGCTGGTGAATGCATTTAGTTTGCCTACTATACACACGATTGTGAATCAGGCTCTTATTACAGAGAGAAACGGGCGGGAATCTAGTGGTGTGGGCTAGTGCGGTTCAACACCAGTTACTATTATTATTTCTACTGGCAAGAGGAAAAGGCAGATGGACTTCTCTTAGGGTGGCAGTACCAGCCATGCAGCTTCTTCAGGTGGTCCGGTCAGGTGGTACCAGGGTGGTAGAGAGGGGCACAAGAGACCGCAGTGTCCACAAGACCCAATGGAGTGCCGGGCTTGCGGCATGATGGGTCATCTGCATCGCTTTTGTAGGTAATTTTCACCAGTGGCTTGTGAGATGGGTTCTCTGAAGACTCCGCGTATGGGAGGAGGACCAGTGGCATCTTACCAGTTGGGGAACTGGAATACCTCAGGGCATGCAGGCAGAGATGGTGGTCGTGGCCATGGTAGCCAGACACCAGGATCTCAAGGGCAGTAGGGTGGGATAGCTCAGGGTAGCCCGACTATGTCGCAGGGCCGCGGCATAGGGCAGGCATATGTAGTGAAACAGACCCAGCAGGAGCAGGATCTCAGACCTTCGACTGTCAAGGTACTATTCTAGTAGCTTCTGTCTTGTCTTCAGTACTTTTTGATATAGGTTCTATGCATAGTTTCATATCTGTACCCGTTTTGGAGATACTTTGGCTCGGTGTTTCTTCTTCTTCTTCTGATATCATGACGCTAGACACTCCATTGGGGACTTGGACGGCTGGTGTGCGTCAGTGAAAGGAGTGCCCCCTTGAGGTTGGTGGGTGCCCCTTCCTTTGGTACCTCTATGTCTTGGAGATGACGAGCTATGATGTTATTCTTGGGATGGACTGGTTGGATCCCTTCCGAGCCTTCGTAGACTGCTACTGTCGCAGGGTGCGTTTAACGTCACCAGAGGGTGGGGAGTTTCTATATAAGGGTTAGTGGGATGTTAAGGCGAGTCGAGCTGGACTAGAGCATCATGGGTGAGGTGGGGTCACAGCCCAGATAGCAAGCTTATATCTAGATGATCAGGGGACTTGTCAGAAGAATTTCACTTCAGTTGTCGATCATTTCAGGGATGTCTTCCCAGATGACTCTTCAGGTCTACTTCCGGTGCGTGAGGTGTATTTATCTATTGAGCATGTGCCAGGAACAACACTGGTGTCCATTCCTCCTTATAGGATGGCCACGCCTGAGTTACAGGAGCTCAAGAGGAAGTTAGAGGAGTAACATGCAAAGGGATTTATCCGGACCAGTACTTCTCCTTGGGGTTCTCTGGTCCTTTTTGCGAAGAAGGTAGATGGTACCCTCAAAAATTGCGTGGATTATCAAAATCTGAACTAGTTGACAGTTAAGAACCGATATCCCTTGCTGAGGATTGATGATCTGTTTGATCATCTTCGTGGATCATGAGTGTTCTCGATGATTTACTTGAGATCCGGAAATCATCAGCTTCGCGTGAGACCATTTGATATACCTCTCAGAGCATTTAGGAGTAGGTATTGTCTATTTGAGTATATGGTTATGTCATTCGGACTCACGAACGTGCCGGCATTATTCATGGCTCTGATGAATCGTGTGTTTCATCCGTATCTTGATTAATTTGTGGTAGTATTGGTGGATGACATCTTGGTGTACTCTCACACTCGACACGACCATGCCACGCATCTTGAGATCGTATTGAGTACACTGAGAGAGCATCAGCTATATGCAAAGCTCTCGAAGTTCCACTTTTGGATAGACCAGATTCACTTCTTGGGTCATTTAATCTCAGAGCCAGGAGTTGTATTAGACCCAGAGAAGTTGAGAGCAGTAGTTTATTGGGAGAATCCTAAGATGTTGTTTGAGATACGGTGTTTCATAGGGATTTCTAGTCACTACAGACGCTTCATACATGACTTATCCCGCTTAGCAGCACTGTTTATGGGTCTGACTAAGAAGGGTGTGAAGTTCGTTTGGTCAGAAGCTTGCGAGACAAATTTTCCGGACCTGAAGGGAAGGTTGACATCAACACTGATCCTGATACTCTTGGAGCAGGGAAAGAGCTATATAGTTTACTGTGATGCATCAGGGATTGGGCTGGGAGCCGTTTTGATGCAGGGTGACCAAGTTGGTGCATACGAGTCTCGGCAGTTGAGGCCCCACGAGCGGAATTTCCCGACTCATGATCTCGATTTGGCTGTACGTGTTAATACGTTGCACTGTTGGAGACACTATATATTGGGAGAACATTTTTTGGTTTTCACCGACCACAAAATCCTCAAGTATATATTTACTCAGTGTGACCTGAATCTGAGTCAAAGAAGGTGGGTCGAGTACCTATAGTCCTTCGATATTGAGATTGCCAATACACCTGGTCAAGTTAATGAAGTAGTGGATGAACTGAGTAGTAAGACTCAGATATAGGTAGTGCAAGAGGCCAGTGGTGAGTGGGAGCTCATGGATTTGTTCTCTGAGATACATCTGGAGGTGCATGGAAATCAGGGGCAGGATTATCTTTCTTCTTTGGCTGTGATATCTACCCTCCTGGACAGAGTGAGGATGAGACAACTAGCTGATTCAGAAGTCATCGTCCTACGGGAGTCGGTGGAAAGTGAGAACCCTCCTCCCAGTTGGACGATAGAAGATGATGATGTTTTGTGTTTCCATGAACGTGTATGGGTTCCAGGGGATATACGCGAGGATCTGATGTGGGAGTTTCATGCCTCAGCTTGGGTAGTTCATCTCGGGGTTACCAAGATGTACCATGACTTGAGGCGTCAGTACTGGCGGCTGGGTATGAAGAGAGAGATAGCTGGTTTTGTTACGAGGTGTTCCACCTGTCAACAGGTGAAGGCATAACATCAGAGGCTAGCTGGGCTGTTACAGTAGTTTCCCATTCTTGAGTTGAAATGGGATGATGTCGCGATGGATTTAGTGATGGGATTACTGAGGTCACCTCGAGGCAATGAATCCGTATAGGTTGTTGTGGACAGACTCACGAAGGTAGCTCACTTCTTGCCGATCATGGAGAACTTCGGTGTGGACGAGCTCAGAAGGATGTATATCCGAGAGATCGTACGTCTTCATGGGGTCCCTCGTTCTATCTTTTCATATAGGGATTCCCACTTTACGTCTCATTTCTGTAAGAGCTTTCAGAGGGCGCTGGGTACATAGGTGCTTCTGAGCACAGCATACCAACCTCAGACAGATGTCCAGTCAGAGCGGATGATACAGGTGCTAGAGTACATGTTGTGCGCATGCTTCCTAGACTTTGGGGGCTCTTGGGAGAAGCAGATACCCTTAGTAGATTTTACCTATAACAATAGTTTTCAAGCAACTATTGAGATGGCACCATACGAGGCTTTATATTGTAGGTCATGCCGATCACCTTTGTGCTGGTTAGAGGCAGGTGAGGCAGCCTTACTGGGGCCACAGCTCGTACAAGAGACATCTGAGCAGGTCCAGTTGATTCGGAAGCGGATGGCTACCGCGTAGTCCCATCAGATGTCTTATGCTGATCGCCGCAGACGACCATTGGAGTTCATGGTCGGGGATCAGGTTTTCTTACGTGTTTCGCCGAAGCTGGGACACAAGCGGATCAAGAGATAGGGTATGCATTCACCGAGGTATGTGGGACAATTTGAGATTCTAGAGAGATTCGGGCTGGTTGCCTATCGGTTGTAGTTACCATAGCGGTATTGATTCATGCATGACGTCTTCCACGTGTCTCATTTGCATCGCTACCATTCAGACCCATCTCACACCTTTCAGCCAGAGGAGGTTCAGCTTCAGCATGATGCGTCCTTTGAGGAGAATCCGATCTGTATCGTTGACAGGAGCATGAAGGTCCTCAGAGGCCGGTCAGTTCCTCTCGTATGGGTGCAATGGCAGAATGGCCGAGTGTAGGACGAGACTGGGGAGCAGGAGGCCAACATACGTGCTCAGTGTCTAGAGCTGTTTTGAGATGATTATTTGCCACCCGTGGAAGGGGAAATCGGGGACGAATTGCTATAAGTGGGAAGTTTTTAAGAACCTGGTTATTATTTTTGATGTACGAGCTTCTTCTTTTTCCTTTTCCTTATGTGTTTTTGAGAAAATATGGAAAATGAGGAAAAATCCTAAATTTTGGAACTACACGCCGTGTACTTTTTCCATACACTGTGTACTTCCGGCAGAGTGGGGATTAGTACACGGGGAGTGTAGCCATGCCTTCGACGAGGGGTTTAAGAACTGACTACACACCATGTAGTGGTACATACACGCCATGTAGTCGGTCGGCAGGCTTATCAATAAGGCGGTGGAGGAGCCGACAGCTGGCTGATAGTACCCGCCGTGTACTTTAGAGTACATGTTGTGTACTCATGTTGACAGATGAATAGTGTTGTGATGCCGCCAGAGGAACAATTAAATGAATGAAGTACACACTGTGTACTCAGAAGTACATGCTGTGTACTCAGAAGTACACGCTGTGTACTCAGAATTACACACCGTGTACTTTGTTTTTTCGGCTTCAAACAGGCAGTAGCCTCCTCATTTTCCATAGGAGACACTTGAGCCGATTTGGAGCCAAAGGAGGAGGCCAGACCTTTGATGATCTGTCGGGTGTTCGTCTAGAATCCGATTCGGCTTCAGACGATCTCGTTGGAACTGCACGGGTAATCCCTCTCCTCTCCTGGTACCGTTCATACCAATTCTTTCCCGAGGGAATGTTATTTATGTTTGAATGGGTTATGTTCTTCATCATATCTATGCCATTCTTGGGCGTTTCTGAAGGTGGAGTTCAGGGATAACGTTCGTTGGCGTATAAGGAATGCGGCTTTGTGTTTATTTTCCAACAGTCGTGAGTTTTTGTGCATTTATGTGCGACAAACCCATTTTGGGGTGTTGTGTGTCTGAGGCAGTTGCTATATTTAATGCCTAAAATTGATCAGGTATTTAATTATGATAATAAAATGCTGGTTGGGATAGTTTCATGGATCCAGAACCACCCCAAGGGTTGGTTCCACTGTTTAGCCGTTTGGCCAGGATACCCGAGGGTATGCCTTCAATGTAGTAATTGTAGTATTAACATGAGGGGAATTGCTTGTTACTTCTTGTTTAACTGTTGGGAATAGCCCGATTACCTGTTTAGACCAAGGGATTGTTGTGATTAGCCTATGGTCATAGCACTGTTTGGGCCGAGGGCTGTCGTATTTTGCCTGAGGGAAACCATTCGTGCCTTAGGGCTTGACTTTTGTGCCCGAGGGTGACACTTCATACGCCTGAGGGAAATTTCTATTACGCCTAAGGGCTATACCTACGGGTCGGATTCTGCTTACCTGAGGGTAAGGTTTTTCTTGTCTGAGGACGGGGACTGTTTGTTTAGAAATGCATTGTGGTGATTTCTAGTATATAAGGAATTTAATGAATAATAAAATTGAAATTTATTGGTTATGTTAGTTACTTGTTAGTACTTCTTACTTTATTTAATTTTACTATATCACACTATTGTTGCATGGTTACACGTGGTTGGGCACATGCCATTGGTGGGTGCCTACTGAGACATATTTCTCACACCCTATTGGGGTTACACATTTCGGCCCAAACAGATTACTTTGCTGCAGGTGTAGATAGGGGAAAGAGTCCCTATACAGGTACTTGACTGTTGCTGTGGAGTAGGAGGGCATGGGACCGAGCCTAGGAATGCAATGTTGCTACCTGTTGTTTTTCTTGCAATGTTGTGATCTATATTTGGTTGTACTGTATTTATGTATAACATGTTCTGGCTGTTTTCATAGAACTTGAAACATGTAGCATCATCATTTATATATTGTTGATTATATCATCTGCAGTTCTTTATCTCCGTTGTGTATGTTTACTACTTCCGCTGTCGTTGTATGTTTTCTTTATATTCCGCTGCGCTACACTTTGACAAATGAGGGCATAGTTTTCCAACGATCAGACTAGGGCCCTCACTGCTAGTCGGCAACCATTGGCATTTGGGGAAATGAGAATTGGGTCACGTGGCGAACCGGGCTCGGGGCACCCATTGCCTGGAACCCGGGTCCAGGACGTTATAGATATTGTGTTAATCGACAGAAAATATTTTGGAAGTACCTTCATATAAATGAATCCATGTTATAATTAATTCATTAAAAGGTAAAATAAATCAATATGGTTGAAATATTTTTATGTTATTATAAGAGGAATGAATACTCAAGGAATTAGATTGGGTTCAATCAGTCATCAGAGAGTTTAAGTGGGTTCAAAGAGTATATGAATATTCAAGATGAAATTCAAACACCTTAGTTACTTCATCACTATGTATGGAATATATTTTCAAGGAGGGATGATTTCATATGAATCCAGTCAAATAATTATTCTCCCATTTATTTACAACATAGTGTTTGGACAATGATATCATAATAAAAAACATAATTAAGGTTACGATTCCAAGAATTCTCTTCCAAACATTTTAACATTAGGATAAACATTGTAAATCATGGTATGATGATCTTAGATATTTAAATATGATTTGGTATATTTATTTTAGGAATACCCATATACCATGTTCAAAAGGTGATCAATATAGAGATGTTTATAAAGAATATTTAGATAAGTAGATTTCCTCCAAGGGAAAAAGATTCTTATTGATGAATTTCTATGTCAGAATAATATATACAAAGACATATCAATGGGAGTTTTATGCATATTGAGAAAAGAGTTTCCCTTTGGAGTAATTTTCTTTTATAAATAATTAGATTTTTATTATTATACGAGTTTCTCAATAAATTAACCATGTTTTATGGAAAAATGATGTCTATAAGTCCTTGGGAAGGAATTTAGACCTGAAATTTCAAATAATGGATCACATATATGGATATGGTGATTTTTTTTATTCCAATTAATTCCCTCAATGTATTAGATTGTACCTCATTATAATGTGAATAAATCCACACATAATTTATTGGAAGAAGAACCCTATGTAGGTGATTATAATTCATAGGTTGAGGGAAATTTTAATACATAATAGTTTTTCTAAATATTTTGAATTTGATTATAAATATATATATAATTGAAAATATAATCAATCCATATATAGTTCATGGAATGAAAATGAATGATGAACAAATATGATTCATATACTAGTGCTGGGGAATTTTATTTTGAGAACTCATTTAAAAATTATAGAATTAATGTTTGAATATCCTATGATGATCCAAGTAATATATAAAAGAGGTGGAATTATATTATATTTGTATTTTTCCATTGAACAAGGGGTATATTATTGACTATGTATCTTTCACAATGAGATTCAAACCACATATAGTTTTCTATAATTAACATCCCCAAAGACCATGATCATATGAATGAAATATGGTTTTTTTAAATCCAAGGATTGTATAATGATAGGATATAACTATTTCACTATGTATCATAGTGAAATAAGAATCAACCAACAATTACATTCTAGAATGAAAATATCCCACTCACAATTCTAACTCATATGCCTAGTAAGGTAATATTAATTATGAGAACAAGATTATAATAGAAATAATACCCATCAGGATATCCTTTGTTTATGTAGATAATATACAAGATAATTATATAAGTCCTCAAAAACACAAAATGGTTATCTATAAATGAACCCTCTATAGATATAGATCTAATGGACGGGATATAAAATAAAATAAACAATAGTCCACCCTGATCAGTTTAGACTCATTTCGGGTGGACATACACATTTTAGTTTAATTTAATTAGGAAATTGGGGTTATCATGTTGTGTAACATCATATATTAATGATGTTTATTTGTTGTTTTGATTCATTATAATAAGATATATTCATGTAATTTCAATGTAACATAGCTTAGAAAATGATGGTATATAGTTTAATGTCTCGTGACTATGACATTGGCCGCACACCTTAATTTCATGATGCTAGGAGGTGGGTTCCATGTAGTCAGAGGTATTGTCATTATGGAATGAATATTTGGATTCTCATAGATAAATACTAAATAAGAAAAATGATATATTTTAAATATAATGGGTTGATAAAGACTTGATATAATTAATGAAGCAAGATGCATGAATTTTAAATATTCTTTATGTAGATGTGACTAAGATGAGGGATTGATACATAACTAATAATCTCATAAGAATGATAATCTGGCCACATTATGTACTATGGATGATCCTTGAAAGTATCTAGATCATTTTAAAGGAACGAGTAAGAAATACAAGGGCCTCCACTCTATAAAGTATATGGTTGTGATGGATTGGAAAACTGTCCCCTAACAATTTCATTGGTATAGATTTATCATATGAATTAGAATGATTTTATCAAACCTATAAGATCATGTCTATCATATTTAGAGTGATAAATTAGAAGGAAATGGATATTTACTGTGATTATATTATGATTCTAGTAAAGGATTGTTTTCAATTCCCACCATATGATTTTTGGCATTTCTGTGGTATATTTTATGAAAAATCTTCATATTCCGAGATAATTATGTTTGTTATATATTGTTTATATTAATTCCACAAGGACTTATAGTAGACTTAATAATTTCATGAACATAAGAATAATTTTTTTTATATTTTAACATCGTGTCGTTAGAATGCTTTCTATGTATTTTAACAAAATTGTGTCTAGGGATAAATATATTTTGTGTGTCACAAAGGTTATATATTGATAAACCAAATATTAGTAGGGGTATGATGTGATCCCCATCTATTGTAATCAAGAAATTTTTCCCATTATAGTAAATTTTATGTATGACATAAGGTCCATACTATTTTTTTTGTAGTTTTAATAATTTCATCTTAGGTAACAATGGGGTTATAAAGTTATTACCAATTCAACAAGGAAGAATTAATGGATGAGAACAATCTTATTGAAGGATTGTGATACTCAGTTTTGGAGAACCTCTATATAGTGTAGGGTATACAACATTTTCTCATCGTGTCATTCCAAATTTTCCAACAATTATGATATTTCTATTCAAATGATAACTAATTGTAAATGTACTTCTAATGTTTTTGTATTTGGAAAGAATGGGTATACACTCCTCTAACCTATATAAAAGAGAATCGATATGTTTTGTTTTTTCCAATACGAGTTGTGATATCTTAATCCCAAGATGTATGTAGATGTTTTTCATGATAATATTTCTTATCATATTCCTGCATATTATTATGTATGTTGTTTATTTTTTTAAGACTCAATATAACCATTTTAGGCTTTATGGTATGTGGATTATTCGATAGAATAAATAACATATTTAAATTATTACATTTCACCTTAGATGAATGTATGTTTTTATGCTACTCATCCAGTATGTATAAGAGAGAAAAATATTAAATTAAAATTTTAATTTATAAAATGAGTTATATAATTTGCATGAATATATTTATGAATATAGACTTGACCAACATTGTTATAAAGTTTTTGATAGTTAGGATATACATGAACAACCATGTTGTTTATTGGGGATAGAGCCCATTGTATTTTTTCACCTAATTCAAATAGGAAATTAATATTTGGTAGTTTCTATTAGTTTTTGTGGTCGATAAATTAATTTGGAATAAATTTCATATTAATAGAATCTCTTGGTGATGTTTATTCAATACCATGTCATTTTAATCTATAAATACCCATACATCCTAATCTGAAGGTAAATATTACACCTTAATATATGAGAACTACAAGAAAATATATGGACATGTAATAAGAGAGAGATTTTTTCTCCACATTCAATTTGTTGGAACCATGGTTGTTCTATGCAGGTATTGGAGTATGGTTTGTGTTTGTTGCCAATCCTTAGTGGAAGTTCATAATGTGATCTAGCAATGTGATCATATAGTTCAAGAAGGAAACAGTATTGAAGGTGGAGCTATTTCGCCGTGTTTTCCAAATTTTTGGGCCTCAAAATCGGAAAATTAAGACACATGTTATTGGAAAAAGGAAGTGTGCACAAAGTGGTGTTGGGTTCCGGGACTCCGCAGCGGAAGCCTGTGGGCCGGGATTGTAAATTTTTTCTGCTTCACCGGAGTGACATAACTTTGTCAGCTCCGGTGATCGTGTCTCGGCTTGGTCATGGGATCTCGCAAGGTTCTTTAGGAGCAAAAAAATAAACTTGAACATTTAACTTGTTCAGAATTGACGTGCGGGATGCCGGCGATCGTTTCTCGAAGACTCCGATGACGAATCCCTCTAGATCATCCACACATGCCTTGCGAATCTGCATGTGCGCCGTTTGTCAAGATCCGGGTGCTAGCGCGGATCTTCGACAGAAACTTCAGCGCAATGATGATCACCACATCAAGGGGGGATGCTTCGATCAGTGATGGATGAACTTGAAGATCTTCCTTGCTTGAGAGACTCTCTCTCTAAGTTCCAGGAGGAGAGAGATGCTCTCAATTTTGACACATAAATAATAATTGTGAGAGAGAATCTCTCTTACTTATATAGGGAGTATTAAAACATGCGGTGTAGGTTCCCCGGCCCCCGTGTATTAGGCAACCGCTATATAAGCGATGTAAATAATTATTTATGACAAATAAAATTATTCAATAAATAATATTTACAATTTATCACTTACTTGTAATATATAAATATACATTATGTGATAAACTTGAGTCTTTAACTCGACTCATTCCTCCTGCTAATATTAAACGAACCTAGGATATTTAAATCCAGTCGAATAATATTAATATGTGTATTTACCATACAACTTGTAAATACATGTTATAAATAAATTCAACTAATTATTCTAAACTCGAATAATTAATGAACTTATTTATTCTTTGGTGATCCATAGAACTTGGATAGTACTCGGACCCTTTGGCGGGTCCCACCATGTTCTAAATTTCTACTCATAGAATAGGGCAGATTTTCAAGGTGTTATCATGTGCGACCCTCTAGGCCCTTATCTCAATAGCAGTGAATAATATCACTGACCTAGAGCGGGGTCTAGCAACCCATCGAGGCCCCTATAGAGATAAGACAAAGTCGAAGCAATGACTGCCTTCCTATGAACATGGTCCGTGTAATATAATCTCTTTGTCAACGATATCTCAATAAAGTAGAATGCATACTAGTGTCATCATTCTTTATTTGATTTATTTTGTTTGTTGATTGGTCCGGACGGTCTTATCTTCGACTACCATGGCCATGGATTTAATGAAGGTGCAACCATCCTAATCAACCAGGCCCGAGATATCTCTTCCTAAACTTGGAAGCGACAAATCCTTTCTCGATCATTCAATCAATGCCATGCCATTAATGATGTACCCAATACAAACTACCTCGCCACGACATTGTCGCCAAGGTTTTCGCCTTATATCAAAAGTACGTAATTAAATGACATTCATTGATAATGATCTCAAGTCAGGAGACCATTATACATGCCCATAGATAGGAACGACCAATGACACCAAAAACATGTGGTGTTCCTATTAAGCGGACCTGTCCTCATGATCTCGTTAGCTAGAGATCATCAAGTGCGAACTTCATGAGATGAAGTCTCAATGCTTATGAGCCCCCAGCACCTGATGGTCACACATCATCTGTGTCCTTTCAGAATGATGTAACTGGACCATAGGACGTTACTTTAAGATTACTGTCATGGCATTTCAGGGTTCTCATTATAGCTTGGGACCTGCTATAACCATTTTGATGAGACAAGTAATCTAAGGACATTACCATTAATAAAGTGGATACAGAAGTATCTACACTATCATGAAAAGATAAATACATGTATCAAACAAACTGAATACATGTATCAGTAATCAAAGTACAAAAAAAGTTGGGTCTAGGGAACCCACTTTCAACACTCCCACTTGCACTAGAGCCAACTGCTAATAGTTTTCAATCTGCTAGCTCTCACATGTGAATCATGCTTCGGCTGAGAAATGGCTTTAGTCAGGGGGTCTGCCACGTTTTCCTCTGTGGCTACTCTGCTAACTGTCACTTCACCTCTTTGAGTAAAATCCATCAAGAGATGGAACTTCCGAAGAATATGCTTTGTCCTCTGGTGACACATGGGCTCCTTGGCAAGCACCACTGCAGTAGTATTGTCACAATATACTAGAACAGGGACTGCACTGCTAGGTATAACACCAATGTCTTAGATAAATCTACGTATCCAGACTGCTTCCTTTGCTGCATCGGAAGCTGGGATATATCCGGACTCTGCTGTACAATCAGCAACCACAGCTTGCTTTGAGCTTCTCCAGCTCACTACACCACCATTCAGGCAAAAGATGTAGCCTGACTGTGATTTCATATCATCATGATCTGTCTGGAAACTAGCATCAGTGTATCCCCTCACAACTAGTTCCTCATCTCCTCCGTACACCAAGAACGTATCCTTAGTACGCCTCAAGTACTTAAGGATAGTTTTAACAGCTGTCCAGTGTAGCTCTCCTGGATTGGCTTGATATCAACCCACCATTCTTAAAGCAAAGGCAACATCAAACCTAGTACATAGCATATCATACATGATAGAACCCACTGCCGAAGCATAAGGGACTCTACTCATTCTGTCAATCTCCTCCTGTGGTTGTGGACACATTTTCTTGGAGAGATTTACATCATGTGACATAGGTAACAATCCTCTTTTGGACTGTTCCATATTGTACCTTTTGAGTACCTTGTCAATATATGTACTTTGACTTAGGCCAAGCATCCTTTGAGGTCTATCTCGATATATCTTGATCCATAGGATGTAGGCTGCTTCATCTAAGTCTTTCATGGAGAAGCATTCATTTAACCAAGTCTTAACTGACTGTAAGACTTGCACCTCGTTTCCCATGATTAATATGTCGTCAACATATAAAACTAGGAAAACGATAGCATTCTCTTCAACCTTTTTATAGAAACAAGGCTTTCTTTCATTTTTTACAAAACCAAAATCTCTTATGGCCTCATCAAATCGTACATTCCATGATCTTGATGCCTGCTTTAATCCATAAATGGATCTCTGCAGCTTGCATACTTTATTGGAATTCTTTGACATAACAAACCCTTCGGGTTGAGTCATATAGACGTCTTCAACCAACTTCCCATTTAGAAAAGCAGTCTTGACATCCATTTGACATATTTCATAATCATGAAAGGATGCTATTGCAAGCAATATCCTGATGGATTTAAGAATTGCCACTGGTGAGAAGGTTTCATCATAATCAATGCCTTGACGTTGTCGGAAACCCTTTGCAACCAGTCTCGCTTTAAAGGTATCAACCATACCATCCATGTCAAGTTTTTTCTTGAATACCCATTTACAACCAATGGGCTTCACTTCAGCTGGAGGGTCTACCAAAATCCAAACTTGATTTTGGTACATGGACTCCATCTCAGAATTCATGGCTTCTTGCTATGTTGCAGCTTCTTTGCCTTCTACTGCTTCCTTGTAGGTCAGAGGTTCATCATCCTCAAGGATTATTGTGTCACCTGACTCGGTGACAAGAAAACCATAACGTTCTTGTTCTCTAACCTCTCGCGTAGACCTACACAGTATCTGTGTCTCAGGAACAATTTCTTCTTCCACTTGTTCTTGTAGAGATTGTTCCTCTACCAACTCTTGTGCATCTGGAGCATTGACTTCATCGATGTCAATCTTGCTCCCACTATTTCCAGTAGAAATGTGATCCCTTTCTAGAAATGTGGCGTATCTTTCCACAATGACTTTTCTATCTAAAGGGTTATATAGGTTGTATCCTCTAGTTTCCTTAGGATAACCTACAAAGATGAACTTAGTGCTTCTGGATGCTAATTTTTCACTTGGTAAAGTCTTGAAAAATGCCTCGCACCCCCACACACGCATGTGTGTCAGATTGGGTTTCTTTCCAAACCATAACTGATATGGAATCCCATCTTTGGCTTTAGTTGGTACTCAGTTAATGGTATATGCTGCTGTCTGTAAGGCGTATCCCCAAAAGGATAATGGAAGAGTTGTATGACTCATCATTGATCTCACCTTGTCATGCAAGGTCCTATTCCTCCTTTCACTAACACCATTACATTGTGGTGTATAAGGAGGAGTGAGTTGAGATACTATTCCAGACTCCTTCAAATGATCCATGAATGCTTGGTTAAGATATTCTCGGCCTCGGTCTGAGCGAAGTACTTTTATCTTCTTACCAAGTTGGTTTTCTACTTCATTTTTATATTCCTTAAAGAAACGAAAGGAATATGACTTATACTGCATTAAGTAGATATAGCCATACCTACTATAATCATCAGTGAAAGTGATGAAGTATAGAAAACCACCCCTTCCCTCTACTGGAAATGGACCACATACATCGGTATGTATTAATTCCAGTACTGCATTGGCTCTTTCTCCCTTTCCTAAGAAAGGTGCTTTGGTCATCTTTCCTTGTAAACAAGCTTGACATACATCTAAGGGTTCTAACTGTACCGAGTCTAGATACCCTTCTTGATGTAATTTTTGTAATCGCTTCTCGTTTACATGACCAAGCCTAAAGTGCCATAGGCGGGTGTTATTTGAGTAATGTTGGTTATTTTTGTCATTGATAGCCATTACTGAGTTTTCTAGTTCTAGTATATATAAACCATTGTTAAGATGTGCCATACCATAACATATGTTATCCCTATAAAAGAGACAACTTTTATTTCCAAACTTGAAATAAAAACCCTTA
Source organism: Viscum album (assembly GCA_963277665.1). Classification (NCBI taxonomy): domain Eukaryota; kingdom Viridiplantae; phylum Streptophyta; class Magnoliopsida; order Santalales; family Viscaceae; genus Viscum; species Viscum album. The sequence continues at coordinate 1,549,392,584 of OY728146.1, read as the reverse complement.
GTGTCTAGACATGACACAGAGATAATGTTTCTGGTAACAGACGGTACATAATAGCAATTGGTTAAAACAAGAACCAAACCAGTTGGTAAAATCAAGTGATAGTCTCCCACTGCCAAGGCCGCCAAACTTGCACCATTTGCAGCTCGAAGATCCACTTGACCTTTTGTAATCTTCTCAAACCTACTTGGTTCCTGTATATGAATACAAATGTGTGAGCCACATGACGTATCCAATACCCTACTTGTAGATAATGATAGATTGCATTCAATGACAAAAATACCTGAAGAAGAAGCATCAGCTTGCTTCTTCTTCCCAGCTCTGCAATTCTTTTTCCAGTGGCCTTTCTTTCCACATCCAAAATAGACAGCTTCCTGCTCATTACTCTGCCTCTGAATCTTTGTCTTCTTGGCAGGACGATGCTTTGGTGTATTTGGCCTTGACTTGGCTTTAGACCCCTTTGCCTTTCCCTTGTTTTTCTTGTTCACCATAAGGACAGATGTATTGGTGTTTTTCATGTCCTTATCAGCTTGGCGAACTAAATCCAAAAGATCCAGGAGCGACTTTGTCATATCATTCATATTATAATTGACAATGAAAGTCGAGAATATTGACGGTAAAGTGGCAAGGATGAGATCCACTTCTAGTTCTTGGTTCAGTTTGAACCTAAGGGCTTCTAGACTCTCAATATACCAAATAATTTTGAGTACGTGAGGACCAGCTTGGTGCCCTTCTGCTAGCCTGCACTTATAAAGAGCACTTGAGATTTCATACCTTTCTTGCCTAGCCCTCTCCTGATATAGTTCTTGGAGATGTGAAAGCATCTTGTAGGCATCCTCTTCCTCATGCATTTTTTGCAATAGGCTGGACATGGATGACAACATGATGCATTGTACATCATGCGCATCATCTACATGCTTTTTCCACTTATCTTTTTCCGTCTAGCTTGCTCTCTGAGGAGGCTCAGTAGGAGTTGGGGATTCCAGCACATATAACTTCCTTTCTTGGCGTAGTACTATGCGCAAGCGCCTGTACCACTCCAGGAAGTTATTGCCGGTCAGGATATTTTCTTTATCCATGATTGATCACAGTGATAAAGTACTAGTGGTGTTAGTGATTGCCATTTTGAATCTACATCAGATAACCATTTAGCAGTTAGTACTTTGTCTTGATTACCTTTTGACATTTTATGATTAATAAAATATCATTTAATGTCTCCCACTATTTTAACGAACCTAATTAGCCCTCACCATTAGATTCGGAATACTCTATCGCTTGAGCATTCTAGTGGAAAGGATCCTATGAAACCCCTTTCGTAATCTACAAGCTAGGGCTACGACATTACTTGAAGGGTTTCAAGGTAGGCACTATGCTGGCCAACCAATTGTTCTTGTGGTTCCTTGTATAGTTGAGTAAAGCCCCAACTTTTTGGAATCTGTACTTGATTCCTTCAACCTTTCGCCTCTAAAGTGATATCAATTTAGCTAAGGCTAATCCTTGACTACTCACTACAGTTAAGTCGACCCATTCCTCACATGGATACGCCCCGGTAGTAAGAGGCACTCTCAACTGAGGCCGATGAGCACCCAAACAACCGGTTTTGTTTAGATATGAGAAATTGAAGGCATTATGACTTAATATATCTTTGAGGTATTTTTAAATTATTAGTTGACGAATATAATCCCTTTTCTATTTATTATGTTCAAACTAGGTTGTCATGCTCACAACTGAACATTCAAAAGAGTATTTATTCGTCATAACTTTATGCATTTTCTCTTTTTTACTATCCTATGTGATCATGCAATAATCATGCAGTCGCAAAAAAATAATAAACTGTGCACAACGTAAATCAAGCATTCCGACTGGTCTTGAGCATTCTATAATGATTGATCATTAACTGATCAATCATCACCTAGGGGAACCCGTACCTGAGTCAATACAAGACTCGTGTCGCTGCTGGCCCCAGTGAAAAGCGTCCAACTCCTGTCTGGTCTACCGCCTCATTTTGGCAGGGTCTGACCTCAGATCGTCATCAAATAAATACAAATATACTCGCACGCAAGCGAGGGGGTCTGGGGTACAAAATACAAGTGGTGCAATGGACACGCAGGCCCTTATATATATTTGAATTAAAAGACGATTCACAGACCGTCATTTATCTAATTAAATATTACAATCATCGCATGCATTGAATAAATAATTAAATAAATACATACATGCCAAACATACACAGGTCGGTCAAAAGCTCAAGACCAGTCGGGGTAATCGTGCAATAAAATTAAATTGCAATAACATTAAATTATGTGAGGGTGTTTTAATAAATTAAATGATTTTGATTAAATTAAAATAATTTATTTTTATCGGTTCCATTTTTTTAATTTAATTTTAATTCTAAAATTAAATTAAATTAAACCATTAATTTAATTCTAAACTTAAATTAAATTAATATTCTTGGAATAAAAAAATCTAAACCCCTAAATTAATTTCAATTAATTTAATTTAAAGAAAAACTAAATTAATTTAAATTAATTCAGTTCCCGGTTACCTCTCGCCGGAGAAAAGTCTGGCGGGACTGCGTACCGCCGCGGGATGTCGTCCTGAACTGCGGCGTGACCATGGCGTCACCGCGGCGTGACCGCTTCCCGCAACGGCTGCATCTCCCGGCAGCCCTCAACTCCGGCGAGCCGGCAAAGTTGCTGTCCGGTCTGGCGCGGGCTTGGGTCGGCCGGACAGAACCGGTCCGGCGCGAAGGAGGAGCCGGCGAGGGGTCGGCCTGTGCGAGGCAGTCCGGAAGGGGGTGAGGCCGGAGCAAGTCAGTCCCGCAGGGGGTGAGGCCGGAGTGGCCGGCGGCTACCGGCAGGGGCCGGTCCGGTGAGGGAAAGGCCGGCGCGGAGGAGGAGTGGCGGCGCAGTGGGGTTCTGACGCTAGGCCGGTCCGGCGCGGACCACGTCCGGTGAGGAGAGGCCGTCGCGGTGGGGGAGGGCCGGCGCAGAGGAGCTCCGGCGCGAGGCCGGTCCGGTGAGGAGCCGCGACCGGAGCGGTAGAAAAGGCCCAGCGCGGAGGAGAAGGGCCGGCGCGGAGGAGCTCCGGCGCGAGGGCCGGTCCGGTGAGGAGGCGCGACCAGCAGGAGAAGGGAGGCCTAGGGTTTGGCCTCCCTTGATGCGGCGCGAGGGAGAAGACCCTTACGGGTCTTCCTCCCTTTTTTTTGACAACAAATGGCCAGCCCATTTGTCCCCCTTTTTTTATTTTTTTTTAACAAAAGGAGAAGACCCCATTTTGGGGTCTTTTCCACTCCCTTTTTTTTAAAAAAGGAGGAAGACCCCAAGTCTTGGTCTCCTCCATTTTTAATTTATATATTTTATTGTTATAATATATAATAAAAATTTATTATAAATATAATCAAATATTTATTATAAATTATTTTATAATAAAAAAAAATTATTTGATGTTAATTCTCAATTTGAGATAATCACCAAACAAGCATAAACACAGACGTCGATCCGATTGAAACTTTCAAATGATCATATCTTGATCATTTGAAATCGAAAAGACACGTGGTCGAATCCGAATGAACCGTTTTAACACCCCGCAATTAAATTTAATGCAATTTAATATTTTTTTGACTCAGAAAAACCTTGCGCTCCCTCTGATACCACTGTTGGGTTCCGGGACTCCGCAGCGGAAGCCTGTGGGCCGGGATTTTAAAATTTTTCTGCAACACCGAAGCTGACATAACTTTGTCAGCTCCAGTGATCGTGTCCCGGCTTGGTCCGGGGATCTCGCAAGGTTCTTTAGGAGCACAAAAATAACCTTGAACATTTACCTTGTTCATAATTGACGTGCGGGACGCCGGCGATCGTTGCTCGAAGACTCCGACGACGAAGCCCTCTAGATCGTCCACACACGCCTTGCGAATCTGCACGCGCGCCATTTGTCAAGATCCGGGTGCTAGCGCCGATCTTTGACAGACACTTCAGTGCAACGATGATCACCGCATCAAGGGAGGATGCTTCGATCCGTGATGGATGAACTTGAAGATCTTCGTTGCTTGAGAGACTCTCTCTCTAAGTTCCAGGAGGAGAGAGATGCTCTCAATTTTGACACATGAATAATAATTGTGAGAGAGCATATATCTTACTTATATAGGGAGTATTAAAACACGGGGTGTAGGTTTTCCGGCCCCCGTGTATTAGGCGTCCACAATATAAGCGATGTAAATAATTATTTATGACAAATAAAATTATTCCATAAATAATATTTACAATTTATCACTTACTTGTAATATATAAATATATATTATGTGATAAACATGAGTCTTTAACTCGACTCATTCCTCCTGCTAATATTAAATGAACCTCGGATATTTAAATCCTGTCGAATAATATTAATATGTGTATTTACCATACAACTTGTGAATACATGTTATAAATAAATTCAACTAATTATTCTAAACTCGAATAATTAATGAACTTATTTATTCATTGGTGATCCATAGAACTTGGATAGTACTGTGACCCTTTGGTGGGTCCCACCAAGTTCTAAATTCCTACTCACAGAATAGGGCAGATTTTCAAGGCGCTATCGTGTGTGACCCTCTAGGCCCTTATCTCAATTGCAGTGAATAATATCACCGACCTAGAGAGGGGTCTAGAAACCCATCGAGGCCCCTATAGAGATATGACAAAGTCGAAGCAACGGCTGCCTTCCTATGAACATGGTCTGTGTAATATAATCTCTTTGTCAACGATATCTCAATAATGCAGAATGCATACAAGTGTCATCATTCTTTATTTGCTTTATTTTTTTTGTTGATTTGTCCGGACTGTCTTACCTTCTACTACCATGGAAATGGATTTAATGAAGGTGCAACCATCCTAATCAACCAGGCCCGAGATATCTCTTCCTAAACTTGGAAGCGACAAATCCTTTCTCGATCATTCAATCAATGCCATGCCATTAATGACGTAACCTATACAAACTACCTTGCCACGACTTTGTCACCATGGTTTTCGCCTTATATCAAAAGTACGTAATTAAATGAAATTCATTGATAATGATCTCAAGTCAGGAGACCATTACACATGCCCATAGATAGGAACGACCAATGACACCAAAAACATGTGGTGTTCCTATTAAGCGGGTCTGTCCTCATGATCTCTTTAGCTAGAGATCATCAAGTGCGAAATTCATGAGATAAAGTCTCAATGCTTATGAGCCCCCAGCACCTGATGGCCACACATCATCTGTGTCCTTTCAGAATGATGTAACTGGACCATAGGACGTTACTTTAAGATTACTGTCATGGAATTTCAGGGTTCTCATTATAGCCTGGGACCTGCTATAACCATTTTGATGCGACAAGTAATCTAAGGACATTGCCATTAATAAAGTGGATGCAGAAGTATCTACACTATCATGAAAAGATAAATACATGTATAAAACAAACTGAATACATGTAGCAGTAATCAAAGTACAAAACAAGATGGGTCTAGGGAACCCACTTTCATCAATAGGAAGTTGTGTGAATAATATCAGGATGCGTTCGTGAAAAATCAAGGGATGCATGAAAAATAGCGGGTTTTCAAGAAAAACAGTGGGTTTGTGCGTGTGGTGCACGAAATAGAGGATCGAGGTTTTTCGCACAAATAGTGTTTCAGAATCAGAACGTCGAAAAATGGAAAAGGAATGGGTTGCGTCAAAGATCTGGATATGTGCACGAAAAATGATACCAGCACGAGATATTATGCGCCAGATGATATGTTTTACGCGCCACAAGGGGTTTTGCACGCGGGGGTCTCAGACGCCTATAAATAAGAGGTGACAACCCTCATTCATGTGTGTGTAAGACTCAGTGAATATCTGAGGTCTGATGCTCGTAAATGGTTCACGTAAAGGGAGTTGCGTGAAGAGATCTGAGATGCATGAAAAAGGATCTAGTTGCTAGAAGATTTCCCACTTGCACGAAATATTCAGATCTTCACGAAAAAAGAGAGGTTGCACGTAAAAAGATGAAATTGCACGAAATATTTTTCTACATGAAAATCAGGTATTGTGCGAAAAAGTGAGAACTTGCATGGAAAGGGTAGTTGCTGCGCAAAATCATCTATGTATCCGGTTTTCACATTCTGATTATCTGGTTCAGTGGTTCAGTGTGTTCAGGAGCATCAATTCAAGACTTCAATGCGAGCATAGTCTCATGATGATTAGAGACGAAGACATCAATGAAAATCTACTAAAGAGACCCTCACGTATATAAACATAGTGTGAATTCACCAAGGGTAGTGAGCCAGGGGGGTCAACGGGAGTGACTTAAGGGAAGTAGTGAGCTATCCCTAAACCATTGTAAAGGCAGCGTTCCTAGGACATAGTGACTGTGTCCGAACCATTATAATCCACAACTAGTGAATATTAGTGGAATTTGGTACGACTGAATACTTGTCGGCGTATGATCCTTGGACGTAGCTCTTAGTAGCGAACCATGTAAATTTTTTTGTGTCATTTCATTGCATTCTAATGCTTCATTACTGAACATATCCATCATACAGGTTTAATTAGTTCCTACCAACATGGGAACAAGATCCTTGTTTTTTAAATAAAAAGTTGACACCCTGATTCACCTCTCCCCTCTCAGGGTGTCCCGGGGTCCTACATGTGGAACCAAAGGGAGGTTGCTGGTGTTGAATCTATCCTTTGTCATCATGGAGAATGCAGTCAATGCCAGGGGAGTCCCTCTCTTCGATGGAAGTAATTTATAGATCTCGAAGAATAGAATGAGATCTCATTTAATATCTCTTGGAATTTAAGTCATCTTTGCTACTGTGTGAGGAATACATGATACTTATCCAATAGGTCTGGCTATGACTTTTACAGACAAGAATGTTCTTGATACAGATGCAAAATCTCATAATGTTATCACTGCAGCTCATTCTAATAAAATTTATCTATAGGTGATGAGTTGCAACTTAGCAAAGTCTATGTCAGATAATCTTGAATATATCTATTATGGATACAACAAAGTGAAAGAGGAAAAACTTTAAGACCTTCACAACATGTTTGATGATCTAAAGATGCATCCTGATGAGAATGCAGATTCATTCTATAATCGGATCACTGAAGTAGTGGGAGAAATTCGAGGTCTTGGAGAGGAAATCAATGACATTGATATCACAAAGAAAATATTTCGAAGACATGCTCCAATGTAAAATGAAAAGGTATCAGCCCTTGAAGAAATATATCTCTCTAAACTATCTCTGGAGGGTCTTCTAATTAGTCTGGTGGCATATGAGATGAGAGTCAAAACTGAAGATGTTGCGACTTGTGTCAGCAAGGAAATGGCATTCAAAGCCATGGAAAAAATGAAGATTTCTGAAGATAGTGGTGATGAAGATGATGAGGAAAAAAATAAATTCTTTCTTTTATTTCCAAGAATCTGAAGAACAGAAAAGGTAAATTTAAAGGTAAGTTACCTCTGGCATGCTTTTGATGTGGAAGAGTTGGGCACATTGCCTCCATGTGCCAAGGAAAGTTCAATGATGAATAAAGTGAATCAGAAGACACCTAGAAGCCTCAAAAAAGGTTTTTCAAAAATGGAGACTTCATGTATGGAATGAAGATACAAAAGAAAAGTTTGGTGTGTGAAGAGGAAGAGGATGATATTGAATTGTGTGAAGAAGAAGAACCGGAATTTAAAACTGGAAACCATGCTTTCATGATGGCTACCATTAAAAAGTTAGAACCCTCTGTCAATAAAGACAAAGACAATCATGTGACTCATAATTGTGATCCAAAGTTGAAAATTAAGGATTCCTTTTCAAATATTGAGAAAAAATGCAAGAGATGTAGTAAGTGGAAGGAAATGGTGAAATAATCATTAGAATATGTCGATGAGCATGAAGCTGAAATTGAATGACTAGAAGAACTATTGAGATTTCAATCTTAAATCCTTGAAATCAAAGACGAAATTGTAGAATTAAATCTTTGAATTGATGAATAACAAATATCATCAATGACCTCACCTCCAGAATTGGAGAAAAATCCAAAACTGTGGAAGGTCTTGAAGAGTATGTTGTTACAATTAGGAGTAAACATGAGACTGAATCAAATCTGAAAGAATCAAGGAAGAAAATACATTTTGAAAGATTATCAGATGCAGAATTACTAGCAAGAGCCAAGAGTGGATTAGATAGGGTTGGAAAAATCATGAGTGATGAAATACCTGCTTTCATAGGAATGTGTGGAATTCGCTGTGAAGCTGAGACATCAACTACTGGAAGTTAAGAGATCCAAATGAAAAAAAAGATGAAAGATGGACATGTTGAGACATTTCCTTAAGTGCTGAAAAAGGAACCCTCAATCCAAACTAAAAGGAGAACTTAAAATTATCCCCAGACAATCAGAAATAACAGGCAGTCCAACTATTCTCCCAAGGAAGAATGTATGAGGAGAAATTCAAGTGAGAATACATTTCCTCTTATGAAGTGTTAGTTCTATGGCTATCTGAGGCATACCATATCATACTGTGAAGAGGCAAGGAGCTACTTGAATGGGGAAGATATAGGAAGTCAACCAAGGATACCGGTTCCATATCCTCCATCATATAGATGAAATAATTTTTATGGATACTGTTTTCGTTGCTCTAACTTTGGACATAAAGATATGTTTTGCAGGAAGAGGTTTGACAGGAGAAATTCATAAAACTCTCAGAGATGGGCCAATTTTCACCCTCTTCATGGTGTTGTTCTCAAAAACAGTTTCTCTCCTCTGGAATAGGATTATGGGTATGCAGAATTATATTATGTGGAAGAATGTAGTAGAAGGTCATCAGTATCCTATTATCAATCCAATATCTCATGGAAAGAAAAGAAGAAGATCGAGAAATCCAATCTGGAAGAAGTAACCCTCAAAGCTACAAAGAGTAGCAGCAACTGGATTCTTGATAGTGGATTCTCTTCCCATATGACGGGAAATGCTGATCTTTTGAATAACATTAAAAAGAAGGTTTGTGGAACAATGAGGTTTGGTAATGATGGTTCTTTGAAGATTAAATGCAGTGGGAATACTGCTCTCGCCTATGGAGAGATAAAGAAGACTAATGTTCTTTATGCGGACGGTCTGCATCACAATCTCTCTAGAGTAAGTCATCTCTGTAACTCAGGAATCATAGTAACTTTCAACCAAAAAGCTGCACAATAATGGGAAAAACAGGGAATTCAGTTATGAAACATTGTAGAACAGATGGAAACTTATATCAGGTTGACAGAAAAGTGAACTCCTGCTACTTGTCTATTGAAGAAGAAATCAATTTGTGGCCTAAAAAACTGGGGCACATTAACCAACAATACATTGAAAAGATATCTCAGCTGAATATAGTCATGGATATCTACATATTGAAATGTGAATAGGAAAAGTCTTGTGATGCTTGAATTTGACGGAAGTTGGTATGTAGTTCTTATTAGCCAAAGAAGAAAAGGGCATCGCATCTTCTTGATCTCATTCATACAGACGTATGTGGCCTGAAAAATTTTTTTGAAACTCATGGAGAAAGGTACTTAGTTATTTTCATAGATGGTTATATCAGAATGGCATGTGCAATGGTTATACAGAGGAAACAAAAAGTTCTTGACTGCATGAAAACATATCGTCGAACCGCCAAGAATGATACTAGACGAACAATAAAAGTGTTGCGATCAAACAATGGAGGGGAATACACATACATAAAATTTGAAAACTACCTAGAGAATCATTTGATATTACATGAGGTAACTATCATGAGAACTCCACAAAAATATGGAGTTGTTGAGAGCAGAAATCAACAGGTGGACAACATGGAAAGAACTATGCTGATTGAGAGTGGTATATCTAGCCATTATTGGAAGGAAGCTGTTGATGTTAAAATGTACATTTAGAATTGAACAGGGCTTTATATGGGAGAAACAAAGATACCATATGAATTTTATAATGGAAGGAAGCCTTCACTGAAATATTTTTGTGTTTTTGAAAGGAAATGTTTCATTCAGAACAAAGCAGGAAATCAAGGGAAGTTTTGTGACAATGTTGATAAAGAATTTTTTTTGGGGTATACAATGAACAGAAAATCCTACAAGTGTTTCAACAAGCGATTGGGAAGTATTTTTGTATGTAGTGATGTTATGATAATTGAAGAGAAAACCACAAATGCTTTAAGGACATTATATGATGATGTGATAGAAAGTGAAGAAGAAAGTGATTGCGGAGAAAACAAAAATACAGAAATAGTAGATCCTGTATAAAAAACTCAGTAGTCACATCATGATGTTGACTCAGAAGAATAATCTGATGATGAAACTGTGGCTGGAGAGAATTCAACTGAACCACATAGGAGAAATCGTGGAGTTTAGATTTATCCATCTAACATAATTTGGGACAGAAGTGAACCCACACAAATAAGGAGGATGAGGAATAACACTTAGTCTGCATTTCTGTCAGTAGTGGAGCCATCCTCATTCGATGAAGCTTCAAAGGATGAGTCCTAGGAGAATTCCATGAATTAAGAGTTAGATCAGATTGATAAGAATCAGACATGGGATCTTGTCCAGAGACCCGAAGGTCACAATGTGATTGGTACAAAATGGATCTTCAAGAACAAGTTTGATGATCATGGAAGTGTTATTAGAAACAAGGATCGATTGGTATATAAAGGATATTCCCAGATTGAAGGTGTGAATGTTGAAGAAACAATTGCTCCAGTGGCCAGACTGGAGTCAATCATAATTTTCCTTTCTATGGCACTCCAAATAGGATATAAAGTGTATCAAATGGATGTCAATACAACATTCTTGAATGGTGTACTCAAATTAGAAGTATACATTGAACAAACGGTGGGGTTTTTCATGGCATTGATGAGACAAAAGTCTGAAAACTGAGGAAAGATCTATATGGTTTGAAGCAAGCACCACAGACATGGTACTTCATGCTCGAATCTTATCTCAAGAAGCTGGAATTCAATAGAGGAGTAGATCACAATCTATATGTGAATAATTATATCAAAGATCAATTCATGGTTCTTGTCTATGTTGATGATATCATGTTTGGTGGTAGAAGAAAAAAATAGTGGATGAATTTTCCAATCACATGAAATCATAATTTGAAATGTCTATGATTGGGGAGTTCACATATTTCTTGGGGCTGTAGGTGATTTAAAAGAAGGATTATTAGTTCATTTCTTAGGAAAAGTATTCAAGAAAGCTGGAGAAGATGTTTAATATGCAAGACTCCAAACCAATGTCAACTCTGATTGCAGTTGGAACTAAACTTGGGATTAATGAATATGGGACCTCTGTAGATCCCACCATGTATAGGAGGATCATTGGGAGCCTACTGTACATGACAACGACACGACCAGATATTGTCTTTGAAAAATGTCTTGTGGCCCACTTTCAGAGTAATCCAAAGGGGGAATAAATGGCGGTAGTAAAAATAATCATGAGGTACATTCAAGGTACACATAACGTTGGGTTATATTTTGCTTCCGGCATGGACAATGAATTATCAGAATTTTCTAATGCTGACTAAGCTGGTGATGTAGTAGACAGAAATTCAACCAGTGGTGGAGCCTTCTATATTGGGCAGAAAGTGTTGGCTGGTTGAGCAAGAAACAAGAAAGTACTTCTCATAGTACAGCTAAAGCTGAGTATATATCCACCAAAAAGGCATGTACTCAACTTCTATTGATGATGAAACAACTAATAGATATTGGTGATGCGGTGAAAAAACCAATTATAATTTACTGTGATAACAAGAAATCATTGATCTTGTTAGAATGGATCATGTGGGAACAGATGAGAAAGCGGCTGATATCCTGACCAAGCCACTTCCAGCAGCTGTGTTTGAGAAGCATCGATTGAAACTTGGTATTCAGCCACCTACCAATGCATAATAAGGTTACGTAATACCCCTCTCCCCACTTATGATAACTTTTTTTATCTGTTTATGGATGTGATGCAGGTGTGTGGGGGAGATACTATCTAGGGGGGGTATGGTTTGAGGTGAACATTGAACAAATTACCGGTCATTGGGTTTTTTGTCAATGAAGGAGAAATTAATAAATTCAAGCATGTTTAGGCCTGTAATGATTCTGTGACACGATGGGAATTCAGTTTCAGTGATAGGATGAGAAGGATGAGAAGGAATACATCGGTCATGTAATGATTCTTGGACGTCATTGAGAATTCCAAAACACCAGATCCTAATTAAAGATTCCTCTCTTGTTTTCTACACTGAGCACTACTCACGTAGACTTAGAGTGTTGAATGAGTTGATTCTTGTGTTTTTTTGTTTGCATTTGGATGGTGATATATTGAATTTATTTGGTGATTTCCAACATACCCAAAGGGGGAGATTGTTGGAACCATGATTGTTATATGCAAGAATTAGAGATTAGTTTGTGTTTGATGTCAATCCTTAGTGGAAGTTCAAAATGTGTGCCAGGAAAGTGATCATACAGTTCAAGCAGACAACAGTAATGAAGGTGGCGCTGTTTCGCAGTGTTTTCCAAATTATTGGGCCTCAAAATCGGAAAATTAAGATACAAGTTGTTGGAAAAAGGAAGTGTGCACAAAGAGTAAGTGGTGTGAAGAATATCAGGAAGCGTGTGTGAAAAATCAAGGGATGCGCGAAAAATAGCAGTTTTTCGAGAAAAACTGTGGGTTTACGTGAAAAAATAGCATGGTGCGCGAAATAGAGGATCGAGGGTTTTCGCAAAAATACTGTTTCGGAATAAGAACGTCGAAAAATGGAAAAGGCATGGACTGCACCAAGAATCTGGAGATGTGAGCGAAAAACAATACCTGTGTGAGATATTACGCACCAGATGATATGTTTTACGTTCCACAGGGCGTTTTGTGCATGGGGGTCTCAGACGCATATAAATAATAGGTGAACCCCCTCATTCGTGTGTGTGGAGTACACAGTGAAGATTCGATTTCTGATGCACGTAAAAGGTTCGCGTAAAGGGAGTTAACTGAAAAGATCTGAGCTGCAAGAAAAAGGTTCAATCTATTCGAAGAATTTCGTCTTTCACGAAAAAATTGGAGCTGCATGAAAAAGGAGAGGTTGCGTGTAAAAAGATGAAATTGGGGGAAATATTTTTCGGCGTGAAAATCAGTTATTGCACGCAAAGGTGAGAACTTGCGTGCAAAGGGTAGTTGCTGCGCGAAATCATGTATGTATTCGGTTTGTACATTCTGATTATATGGTTCAGTGGTTCAGTGTGTTTGAGAGCATCTGTTCAGGACATCGATGAAAGCATAGTCTCGTGCTGATTAGAGATGAAGACTGCAATTAAAATCTATCGAAGAGACCCTCACGTCTATAAACTGAGTGTGACTTCACCATGGGTAGTGAGATAGGGGGAGTCAACGGGAGTGACCCGAGGGAAGTATTGAGCTATCCTTGAACCTTTGTAATGGCAGTGAGCTTGGGATAGGGTGACTTTTCCCGAACCATTGTAATCCACAACTAGTGAAGATTAGTGGAATTTATTATGACCGGAAAATTGTCGACGTATGATCCTTGGACATATCCCTTAGCGGTGAACCAAGTAAAAATTGATGTGTCATTTCTTTTCATGTGAATGGTTCATTGCTGATCATATCCATCATACCGGTTAAACTAGTTCCTACCAACGTGGGAACAAGATCATTGTTTTTAAAAGAAAAAGTTGAAACCCTAATTCACACCTCCCCTCTCAGGGTGTCCCGGGGTCCTACACAATTAATCGTATTATGAATCTATCAATATCTCGTTTATAAATGACTTTTGGAGTTCTTGACCAATTTTTATGATAATCAATAATATTATATCATCATATTTTATCATTTCTTAAAATATTTTACAAAAGATCAAATATTTGAAAAAATCAAGTATTGGTGACATCCATTAATTTGTAGATCCAAAATTTTTAGGTATTTTGACCTCATTAATCTCTTTCTTATTACTACTAGGGAATTATGACACCACCCTTTGATGGGAAATGATTATAAATGTTTCATCCTATTTTCGATTTACCCTCTCTATATATTTGTTTTCCAACACCTCTATAAGGGTGTTCAATTAATGTGGTATGTGGTCCATTATATGATATTTTTAGAATATCTTCATTAACCCTTGTAAATAGTTTATATGGAGAATGATCTATTTATTTGAATGGCATAGTCACCATTAATATTCTTAATAATCAACTACGAATATCCATTGACATTAATGTTGTCTACTAGAATCTATAACACCAATTCAAATAATTTAAAAAGAGCATGTTATTCCTCATCATTAGTATTTAATCCTAACAATAAAAATAAGAAGTAATGGATATAGTTATTAGCTTGAGGGGAAAGGATGATTCATAACATGAAATTTTTGATTTTGGGGTTTTACATTATTTTCCCCATCATGCCTCTGCTTGAGCTGTAAAATTACATACCCCATGTCTTGTGATATTTTTTAACAAGTAATGATTCTTAAATACGTATTTTAGTGTAAAATTTATTGTTTTGTAGGGAATTATGTTCAATTATAAAATAAGTCATTTTATTTTGTTTTGCATCCTTTAATATAAAAAAATGGAAAGTAGTTGCACGATAACCCACTACTATTCCAGGAATCTAGTCATTATATAGAAATTGATGACATTCCAGAGTAAGTCATTAGATATATAATGTATACATCATGGTGTAGTATGTAATGATCAAATATTCAGAATTTAAAAATAATCACATGTATATACTTCTTGATATATGAATATCAAATCACAATTCTATGATTGGATTTACTTAGTTAATAATGACCATTATTATTCCCCAACATCATTATTCCATGAAAGTTGGTGTCTAGTGATCTCACAATAACTTTTATATAAAATATTAATATTTCATTTTTATTGTTGAATTAGAATTGGTGAGATAAAATAGTATTAATTATGTTAGTCAAAATATTCTGGGTAAGCATTGGTCCACAAATAATGAGTTCCCTTCATCATAAGTTCAGTGAATGTTAATAGTTTCATGAAATTTTCTATATAAAAAATCTTATTTTTATGAGACATACATAATACCCCCATTAATATTATTTTTTCTGAGGTGATATGTCAATAATAGTATTATTTTTACGTGGATCTACTTTGATACCATGAAGATGTATTATCATGTTGACAAAAATTTCTTAGAAGACCCTAAAATAACATTTCCAGGGGTTTATCTTCATGAAATGATAATATAGAATGTTATAAATTTTATTTTGATCTACATGATGATCATAATGTTTTTACTTTTTTACCACCTGATCCATGGACTAATAATAATTGATCATCCCTAAAAATGTCTTTAAAAAAGGATCATGGAGAATTTATATGTTTGTATAACATTATTCAATCAAAAAATAAAAACTTTAGATATTCCAAATAATATTTTTCTTCGAATTACGGGTTTAAGACACTTCTATTATTAAACAACTAAAATAATGTTTTCCTTTAAACTATCTTCAACATCAGATTCAAATTTTTCTGTAACATCCCAGATAAATATGGAATAAGACACTTTTCATATTTATTAATATTTTTGAATTAGATATTAATTTTACATTAAAGGAGATGCTATGTTCGATGACATACCTGATACGCAACAACGGGATTCTTTGAAATCTTACGTTGCCCACTAATAATATAATATTAATATTTTAAATGGTAGTTAACGCCATGTCATTGTATTGGAAGTAACGAATATAACTTACTATAATTTGATTATATATGTTTTTAAATGTTTTTACAATTATCCAATAAATGTTATAGGCTTAAAATTTGAATGAATCTAATTTTATGCATAATTTTCGTTAAAAGGTCAATTTACTGCCTTTTAAAGGTGAACCATATTTAAATATAGTTTTTATCACTCTTATATATTTTATTTAGAAAAATAAAATTCTTCTTTAGAACTGGGACATCAAAAATTTTCTTTGGATAAAATTATGATATTTTTCTGATAAAATTCATTTTAAACAAATAGTGAAAAATAATGTATTTTAATTCAAATCTGCCTTTTTATCGAATTTATTTATATGGTTAGATAAACATTTTAACTGGGTTTAAAGTTTAATTTGAATATATTTTTAACATTTAATCTAATTTTGGTCATTGGAAGTAATTCCATTTTGAAATTGGACATAAACAAGTGTCAATCTTCTGATAGTTATTATTTCATTAAAACATTCTATTAGTTTTGAAAGTGGGAATTAATTTTAAATTAATTTCTGCCACTTATATATTTTGAATTTATAAAAATTGATTCTATATTTGGAATCATTAGGTCCAAATTGTGTAAAATGGTAAATTTTATTTTTAGATATTTTAAATATTACTTCAGAAAATATTTTATTTACCATGTTTAAAAGGTAAATATAGTAAATATGGGTAAAATATAATATTATAATAATATTAAATTAACCTAAAATGTGTCCTAATTATACTGGAAGATACATATCCGACGATGGGCATCCTTGGGTCAAATATGGGACCCCATGGTTTCAATGGGAGTAGCAATGACACATTATATTAATTAATTTCAAGTAAAGTCAAAAATGAAACAAAAATATCTTTTAGTGAATTTATTTTTACATGGGCTTATATAAATTTACATTCTGTCTATAAATATTCACTAGAAATCTAAAAATATTTCTTACATCATGGAATTTTTTTAATAATTTTTGGACATCATATAAATAAAATTATTTATGACACAATAATTATGTAATATTTACCTCATTAATAAATGATTTAAATAAATAAGATTATAAATATTAAAAAATATCCAATACCTATCCAATTCTTATTTGATGATTTTATATCAACCATGAGTCATCTTAACATAAAAATTAATTATTGGTTTACATTTTAAAACTGAATATTAGTTTATAATAAAATAATTGTTTCAAACTTTCATAATGAGCCCCTCCTCTCCCATATAAAAAGCCCTCACTTCTAATTCATTACACACACTCTTCAAGAATTTGAATCATACTAATTATACTCCAATAATCTCCCAATATTCTCCTATTCATCCCATAAGCCATTCCTTAGGTAGAAAGCACTTCAATAAACCCTTTTTGTTCAAAACAAAGGGAGTTACACAATTTTAAGGTAATGTCTTCTCTTAAGTTATGTTGTTTTATTTTACTTCTCAAACCCCTAAACACTTTTTTTCCTTTATTTTATCACAAAAACAGTATCCTTAATATTCTATGATATTTTAAGGCGTAGGATTCTAACTACACTTACAGACACCTTCATCTGATGGGTAAAAAACATAATGTTTCTGTGGATGGAAAACTAACGCCTCACAAAATTATGATTGTTCAATTAACCCCTACCACCTCCCATGGTGGACATTATGATGGAACTGTATCAATATATGATATATATTATGATTATGTTTTCTTTATGCTTTTTTATTTTTCATTTATAGAATACCGTTTAAGTTTCCATAATGGGTAGACACAATAATTTAATTTTAGGAAGTGCGGACTATCGACCCCTCAAAGTGACGTGACTCATTAATTCCTTATGTGGGATATATAATGGATGGAGTTAATGACATTACATATGATATAATACTCTACTTATAATATACCTATGTATAATTATGTTTTAATTCCATTAAATTGAGAAATAAAAATTGAAGTAGCATTCATGCGTACGTACGGCTTACTGTCTACATGAACGATTAATATCATTTCTTGTCATCAAATGATATGTAATATTATAAATACTAACATATGCTAGATATATATTATAAATATGATATCTACATCATTAATATTATTCGTATGATATTGGATATTTGACCACATGAACAACAAGTAATTACAAAGTCTTCATTTTTACTCAAGTACCCAATATCGACGAAACAACTGTTAATAACTTAAATGATTACATAATGTTTATAACATGGTAATTAGTGATATAAAAGGAAAAATAAAATTGAAATAGGTTACTAACAATGTATAAAATAACTTTATTCTATTATTATGGATATTAAAGAACAATCAAGTCAAGTCGGACATGAGGTAAAGGAATTCGTCTCAATCTCCTTTTGTTGAGGCATATTTTTTCCCCAACTTTATATTATATGATGTATAAATAAATTTTCATTTTCATTTCATTCAAAGGTAATACTTTCATACAAGGATTTTTACTAAAAAAATTGTTTCTTTTTAATGTAAGTGGTGGCAATGACCTTTTCCGCAGCCTCGAATATTATTTGATCTTTGGATTCCTTAACAAGTCGTATGGTTTTGAAACAGAAAAAAAATACCATATACTCTTTTTATGTATTTTGGTAATGAAAATAGTTTTGATAATAGTATTGTTATGTCAATATATTTAAATGATATATTGTGATTAAAATGTGGAAATGTTATCTTTCCTTTATTTTTGTTTCTTTTGTTATGACTATGTTATGGTTCTTGGGCATTGTTTATGCATAGGGTTGGTTCTGTGATAAACCTAGGGTGGGTGAGGCTGAGATAGCTCTTCAATTCAATGGGTTACATGATGGAGGTAATCGTTAAGTTTCTCCTAATAGATTTAGGGAATATTCTATGATGGGTATTACAAATGTTACTCCCTATGTTGCTGTGATAGCTACAATGTAAGTATGTTATGAATGTCATAAGTTAACTTTATTATTTATGATTTATGTGTGTTATTCATAAATAATATGATTTCTTAAGGTATGTTATGATAAAAAGTATTTATTTTATTGAATTACATTTTTTGATGGGTTAATGTTTCCTTTCATTAGTTTATAACACTTACTAGGCTTTTTATGCTCTTCCCATGTTTTTGAAATGTTTTCCAGAGGAAGTAATGATGAATATGGTCAAGGATGAGATCAAGGAAAAGTCATGTTGTCTATAACATGGAACTAGACATGTTTATTTTTAAGTGATTTTATTGTAAAAAAATAGATACTATGTAGTAGTGTCTACATGTAATTTTCAAGTTGATATGTAATAGTTATGCACATATTCTCCAAAACTATAAATCTGAAAGGATCCTCAATGTGAATTAATCATTTAATTCAAGATTATGTAATGTGTAAGGCTATGTCATTATATTTGGTATCAGATCTTGGATAATAAATATTTAGGGATTAGAAGTTTTTTTAAACACATGGTTTGTCTCTAGGCCTATTATTTTACTTAAATCCTTATTTTATAACTTTTGGCAGATCATGTAATGTCAGTTAATGATGGAAGTAGGAGTATCTCGAATGACATTCTTATCTCTTCCCAATGGCTTTCTTGAAATAATTATTGAAATGTCATGTTCGGATGATTGTGAAACTTTCTCTAGAATACAACTCACTTGAAAGTAGTTGTTTTCGATATCAAACACCTCTACGATACTTCGTTATCATCATGGACCATGGGTTGTATTTAATCAAATCCTATTTTCAAAATATTCTCATCTATTCAAGTAAATAAAATATTATAAATTAATGTACAAATATTTTACCTTATCATAATATTTTGAAGCATATTATGTTTTTTAAAAAGGTGCTGAAGAAGGAGACCCTTGCACAAACTATTTATATTTGTTTTTACAATATAGTTTCTCAGCACATACGTATGGTAGTTTAAAAGTACCATTAATTGAATGATTCCACTCAAATTAGGTCTGAGTATTTTATAGAAATCATGTTTTATCAGATGTTTTGAAATTGAATGTGATGAATGATTATTTTACAAAACTATTTATCTATGAACACCGATATGACCCAAGTTGTACAAGGTGTATTTGGATGAAGGAAGCAAATGATTTTTGAATGATCTCTAAATAACAGTTGCAATGAATGGACCTTCTAACTACGTGAACATGATAACAATGAATCCATGTGGACACCATGATCAAGGTATGAGGTTCTTTACAATGGGGATCATTTTGTTTTATGAGATTAAGAAAAATGAAAATATATAAAAGACATCACGAATTAAGAATTGGATATCATAATGATTTGGGATGAAAATTAGAGGTATAAGGAAACCATTGAGGTTAAATATAGTTAGGGTTATTTTTGAGTTTTATAAAAAGGACAACACGGAGATCGTGTGACATCCCGTCGCATCAGAAAAAGATGTGGGAATCGAACCCACAACCAACGTGCAATTGGGATTTATTGTCTACCATTTGACTGTGCGAAGTCCCTAGTTTGAATAACTTATTATTTTAGTAAAATGATTTTTTTGAATAAGAATAAGTTGATTTTTGGAACTTATGATTTATCAAATGTATATACATAGTATAGAAAAATGATTTAGTGATTAAGTGAAAAAGGTTGATGTGGAAGACGTTCTCTCTTTTGAAGAAACAATATATGCCTATGTAAGATAGAATACTCCGGTATATCTATTGTGGAATAATTGTTGAAATTATATTTTGGAATAATATATGTATTTATTGTGGAAGTATAATGGTTTGATTTATTTTTGAAAATGATTAACCTATCATGGGGAATATGTGATTGTGTTAATTACATTTCAATATGAGACTTTATGAGTAAATTGTGTTATTTGGAGATAAATACTAAGATGTATATTAGAAGAATATGTAATATATTCTTAATTGATTTGGTTTACAATCATATTTAGGATTAATTTTGATGAATGTTATGGAATGTTGTCTATTGAATGGTATTTGTTGTTCTTTGGGTATTGTTTGACAAATTTTTGAGATTAAGAGTAGTTTTTCTTCTTGTAAAAGATTTTCCTTTTTGGGTATTATCTGATCTCTCACTAACCATTTTGGTTTTCGTTGATGTCTAAAGACAAAGAAAATATATAGTTATTCTATGGTGGATTTTTTGATTCTCTAGAAGATTATTCATGTCATTTTGATGTGACCAAGTCTTTTTGAATGCTCATTCCTTGGAGAAATGATTAGTTTTTTGTAGAAACATATTGGAAGATGAAAATATACTTGAAGGTAAGTATATTACCTTATTTTATTATTTTTTGTTGTAAATGGATTCCTCAAAAATATGAAAGGGAACATAAAACAAAAATTATGTTTGTTTTTGTTTCCTACCGAGAAATCAAAGACTGTTTAACAGGTAACATCCCGGATCTGGGTGCCACTCAATGGGTACCCAGAACCCGGTTGGTCACATGACCTCAAGTGCTTTTCCCGAAATGCTAGAGGCTGCGGACTAGTAGCGACGACCTAGGTCTGATAGTGGGGATAATATTCCCTAATTTTTCAAAGTGAAGCTTAGTGGAAATAGATAAAATCATACAAAAGAGGAAGTAATAAACAATACCCAACTGAAATGGATAACAATATAGAAGTAAAATATAACAACAATCATATATATATGACGATGCATTATATATATAAGTCTAGGAAAGTATCCAAAATAGATACACTGCAATCTAGAATAATCCAATACATAGTACAAGTACATCAAAAGAAAACAAAATAGTGCAGCAGGAACTCAGCCACATCTTGAGCCTAAGATCGGTCCCATGCTCTCTCACTCATCTACAAAAATCAAGTACATGTATAGGGACTCATTACCTTATCAAAAAATGAATCAATATAATCTATTTGGGCCCAAGACATGACCCAAATAGGGTCTGAGATATAAATAACAATATGCAACCAGAAAAGGCTCGTGCCCAATTGTCAGTGAAAAGGCACAACAACAGTGTATAATAATAAAATGTAGTAAACTTGGAAGTACTCAATAGAAATTATCTCTACCAATTACATTTCCATTTTATTAATAATTTATCTATCCCATGAATGTGCTTTACCTTGGTAGGTAAAAAACAATAAATCACCACAGTGAATATACAATGTAAACATTATCCGCATAAATTCAAATCCTTACCCTCAGGTAATCAGAATCGAAACCCGCAGGTGACTGCCCACAGGCATAACGAATATTTCTCGCAGGCGTACGAGGTGTCGCCCACAGTCAGAAAAGATAATTCCCACATGAATGAGAAAATTTTTCCACAGACTAAACGAAACACCGCCGTTAGGCTAATCAAGTAATCGGGCCAAGCCCAACACATAATCAAGAAATTTATATACAATTTCTCTCAAGGTAAATCAAAGTATGCTAAAAATCACGGAATAACCTCGGGTATCCTGGACAAATGGCCAAACAAGGGAACCGCACCCATGGGGTGGCCCTATATCCAAGAAATGATCCAAAAATAGTAGTTCATACACAATCTAATGACTGCCTATGAAATTCTAGTTATTTAATAAGATAAGTACTTAGCCATAAGACACCCCAAAAATGGGCGTTTAGCCCAATGGTACACTAAAACCACATGACAGTTGTATTTAAACAACATACCAACTACCTCGATTGCTTATTATCGATATTTGCGAATGATTCCTTTCAAAATGCCTGAGAACAACGTAGATCAGGAAAAAATGATAACCCAAACAAACCTAAACAACATCCTCTCAGGAAAAAATTGGTAAGAACGACTCAAGGAGAAGGAAGGTCTTACCCGCCCGGTTCGAACAAGATCGATGATGGAGGAAATGGATTCCTAGCATGTGATCAGGAACTCCTCCAAGCTCTAGACTCTCCTCCCGAGCTCCAAATGAGTTTACTACCTCCTATGGAGAATGAGGAGGCTACTGCCCGTTTTAAGCGAAAAAAAACAAAATAAACAGCATGTACTCTCAAGTACAAGGTGTGTAATTTTCATCATTTAACTGTTCCTCTGACGACTACTTTTCACTGCCACACTATTCATCTGTTGACATGATTACACGATGTGTATTTATGAATACATGGTGTGTATTTTTTTCTCTGATGGTGGCTACTACCACCGCCTTATGGTTCACCTACTGACTGATTACACAGTCTGTAAATACAAAGTACATGACATGTTTTCGGTTTTTACACCCTTCATCACCGATAGGCTGACACACCCTGTGTACTCATCCCACACGGCCAAAGTACATGGCGTGTGGAAAAGTACACAACATGTTCATAAAAAATTTGGGATTTTTCTCTATTTTCCGGATTTTCTCAAAAACACATAAGGAACGAGGAAAACAAGAAACTCATACTTCCAGAATAAAAACTATGTTCCTATAGACTTCCCCCCATAATGAAATTTGTCCCAGAATTATTCTTCCAAGGGTGGTGAAGATAAAGTTGAGAACAAATCTGGCCATTGAGAACATACTTTGGTCTCCTTCTCCCAGGTTTTTTCCTACAATTTTCCATGATGCCATAACACTCATATGAGAGGAGTTGACCATCATCGGAGAACCATAGTTCTCCAATCAACAATACGAACCAGATTATTTTCAAAGGAAACATCAATCTAAATCTCAAACTCCTCGGGATGAAAAACATGAGACGAGTCTGAGTGATAACGGTGCAACTGAGATACATGTAAGACGTCATGCATTACCCGGTTCCTCTATAGAAACTGCAACCGATACACAACAGGCCCGACTCACTCCATAATCTCAGATGGCCCCACATACATTTTTGAAAGTTTACCCTATATCTTGATCTACCTCTGTCCCAACCTCGGTTAAACATGTAAGAAAACCTGATCCCCGACCGTGAACTCCAAGGGTCTTCTGTGGCGATCAACATTAAATTTTTCATGAGTCTGTGCCGTAGCCATCTTCTTATAAATCAATTGGACCCGCTCTGAAGTGTCATGTACGAGACGTGGTCCCAGTAAAGCTACCTCACCTACCTCCAACTAGCACATGGGTGACCTGCATGGCCTTCATTATAAAGCCTCGTAAGGTGCCACCTCAATAGTTTTCTGAATACTGTTATTGTATAAAAACTCGACCAGGGGTATGTTACTCTCCCATGAACCCCCAAAGACCATGACACATGCATGAATCATATCCTCAAGCACCTTTATCATACGATCTGACAAGCCATAGGTCTGAGTGTGGTAAGCTGTGCTTAGAAGCACCTATGTACCCAATGCCCACTGAAAACTCTACTAGAAACTAGAGGTAAAACGGGCATCCCAATATGAAACAATATAATGAGGGACCCCATAAAGGCGTACTACCTCTCGGATATACAACTTCACGAACTCGTCAACACTGAAGGTCTTCTTGATGGAAAAAAGTGATCTATCTTTGTAAGTCTGTCCAAAACAACCCAGACATCATCACTTCCTCAAGGTGACATCGTCAACCCAATCATGATGTCCATCATGTAATCATCCCATTTCCATTCCAGAATGGGTAACAGTTGTAACAGTCAGGTTGGCCTCTGATACTCTGCCTTCACCTGCTGATAGGTGGAACATCTCGTACCAAAACCATCTACATCCCTTTTCATACCAGGCCAGAAATATTGACATCTCAAGTCACGGTATAGTTTCGTATCTATATGATGAACTTACCTAGATAAATCATGAAAATCCCCGATCACCTCATCACATATATCCCATGAGACCTATAATCGTCGATGGTAAGCATCACCTCATCATCGCTTATCATCCAACTAGGAAGTGGTTCCTCACTTGCCCCCGACTCTCATAGAACTAGGCCCTCCAAATATTATATTTTTCTCATTTTCACTCTATCCAAGAGGTTATAAGTCACAACAAAGAAGAAATATAGGCTCTCCCATGACTATCATGCACCTTCAAATGCATCTCAGAAAATTAATCCATAAGTTTCCACTCACCAATGGCCTCCTGTATTGCATGTATCTGAGTTATCCTACCCAGTGCATCAGCAACAGTGTTACCATTACCAATTGTATAGGCAAGCTCAATGTTAATGGACTAAAGGTATTCAACACACCTTCGTTGTCTCAAGTTCAATTCACATTGGGAAAAGATATATTTAGGACTTTTCTGGTTCGTAAAAAAAAAATATTTCTCCCAGGAGATAATGTCTCCAACATTGTAACGCATGAACAACTGCAGCCAACTCAAGATCTTTAGTCAGGTAATTCCTCTCATGTGGCCTCAAAATCTGAGACCCATATGAAACTACTCAATTTCCCTACATCAAAACATCTCCCAACCCAACACATGATGCATCACAGTAAACTTTATAGCTCTTCCCTATCTCTATAAGTATCAGGACTGGTGCTGATGTCAACATTCCCTTCAGCTCCTGAAAGGCAGTCTTACAAGTTTCTGACCAAAATAACTCCACACCCTTCTTAGTAAAAACGGACAACAGTGCTGCTATGTGGGAGAAGTCATGTCTAATGTGCCCTTGTAACTATCCAGCCCCATGAAACTCCATATTTCAATCACTTTCTTAGGATGCTCCCAGGAAAATACTGCTCGCACATTCACTAGGTCTAGCACAACTCTTTCCTCTGAGATGATATGACCAAGGAAGTGAATCTGGTCCCCCCATAAGTGGCACATAGAGAGCTAAGCATATAGATGATGCTCTATCAATGTACTAAATACGATCTCAAGATGGGTAGTATGGTAGTGTCATGTGCGAGAATACACCAAGATATCATCCCCGAAGACTTCCACAAAAGAATACAGATAAGGGAGGAACACACGATTCATCAGATCCATGAAAACTACTAGTGCATTCCTAAGTCTGAATGCCATAACCATATACTCGTATAGAACATATATACTCCAAAAATGTATAAGTTGTATGTCCGATGTCCTAACGTGTAACTTATGATATCCGGATCTCAAATCAATCTTTGTGAACACTCGTTCTCCACGATGTTGATCAAAAAGATCATCAATACTTGGAATGGGATGTAGTTTCTTGACTATCAACTATTTCATATTCCAATAATCCACACAATGCTTGAGGGTACTGTATACCTTTATAGAAAACAGGAGAGGCGAACCCCAAGGAGAAGTATTGGGTCGGATGAAACCCTTTGCCTGTAAGTCCTCCAACTGCCTCGTGAGCGATTACAGCTATGGTGTAGCTATCATATAAGAGGAATGGACCCTGATGCTACTCCTGGGAAAATATCAATATAGAAATCCACCTATTTCTCTAGAGGAAGACCTGAAAATTCATCCGGGATGACATCCCTGAAACGATCAACTACTGGAGGGAAATATTTCTGACAAGTTCCATAGCTATCAAGATATAAACTCGCAATCTGGGCTATCACACCACCTCTCCGAAGAAGCTCGGGTTCATCTCGGCTCTCCAGGACATACCATTATCCATTGTATATAAATTCACTACCCTCTGGTGATGTGATACACACCCTGCGATGTTAGCAATCTAAAAAGGCTAGAAAGGGTACCAATTGGTCCATCACGAGAACGACGTCATAGCCTGTAATCTCCTAGACATAGAGGTCCCATAGAAATTGACACCCACAAACCTCTATAAGGCACTCCCTGCACTGACCCACAGCTTCTGTTATAGTACCCAATAGAGTCTCTAGAGTCATAATATCAGAAGAAGAAGAAACACAAAGCCCAATGCTGTCCACAATGGGCATATTTATAAAGCTATGTGTAGCACCCATATCAAGAAGTAAATAAGATAATATAGAAGCTACTAGAATAGTACATATGAAAGTGGAAGGTCCGAGATCCTACTCTTGTTGTGTCGGTTGCACTCCATATGCTTGCCCAATCCCCTGGCCCTGCGACACCGCCTGGATACCCTTAGCTGACCCGCCCTGCTATCTCTGAGATCCTGGTGTCTGGCCACCACGGCCATGACCACCACCTCGGCCTGTACATCCTGATGTATACCAATTCCCTAACTGGTAAGAAGATGCTGGCCCTTCCCCTGCACACAGAGTCTACACCGAACCCCTGTCACTTGCCACTGCTGGAAACACCCAGTAAAAATGCTGCAGATGACCCATATGGCCGCAAGCTCAGCACTCCACTGGGTCATGTGGACACTGAGGTCTCTTATACCCCTTTCTTCCATACTTGTGGCACATGACCTGGCCACATAAAGAAATATTTTGTCTAGTACACCACCATGAGAGGAATCCATTTATATCTTCATCTTACTGGAAGAAATAGTACCAAAAACTAGTGTTGAACTGCCCTGGCATGCACCACTAGTTTCCCACAGGTTTCTGCTCAGTAATCAGTGCCTGGTTCACAATAGCATGCACTGAAAGAAACCTGAAAATGTTCACCAGCGCACATATGTCATATCGAAGACCATATTCAAAGCGTCAAGACCTCAACACCTCATCACCCACTAGAACATGTGCGATGAACTTTATCTCGGTGAAGCGGGCAGAATAATCCATCACTAACATAGCACCCTGATGAAGATTCATGAACTCTCGAGCTATATCTTCCCTCAGCATCTCTGGAAAGAAATGTCAAAGAAGACCGCCTGAATATTATTGCACGCGATGTCTCTATGAAGCTCTGTCTGGGTTGTAACATCCCACAATCTCTTGGAGGAATCATGCATCATGTATGTAGCTAGCTTGAACCTTCTCCCATGAGGCATATCCAGATGCTCAAAGATAGTCCGCATAGAACCTAGAAAAACTCCGTAGCCTGTGGTACACCTTCCCCTAAAAAAATAGGAGGATTCTAATGCTGGAATAACCACGTTAGCTCTGTCATAGATGTGGCTGCTGGCGGTGCTCCCTGGAAGGTGTGCATAAACCGCATGAAGCCTTCACTAAATTGTGCATCAGCGCCTATGCCAGGTATAACAGCTGGCACCTCATCTGGCTCTACTGAGGGATCTATCAGTAGCCCGTGGTCTACCATCTCTGGAGTATACTCATTGCCTCTCTCTTAGAGAACAATGTGTGGTCATCTCGACAGCATGACTATACAAATTCAAACACACACCTTAGATTAAGATCATTAAGGACTGAAAACAAGGAGTGTAAGAAGGGAACAAGGAAAAAACATTCATGTTTTAGAAACGAGACTACACGGCATGTATAATAACTACACGGTGTGTTCCCTTAAGGCTTCCACATGGGTGTGAACTTTTACCAGGACTGGTCGTGTAACACACCAAACACATAGTGTGTTGTCCATAGACACACAACGTACTTGAATTTTCATCCCCTTCACGAGTCCTTCTACATTTATTAGACACATGAATCTACTTTAAACAAGAATACATGGAATATATAATATCTACACTGCATGTAACACTTAGATTCAAACTGCATGTGTTGTTAGTTACACGACCGACTACTCGACTGACATTACACGGCGTGTTACACCTGCACATGGTGTGTACACCACCCCGTTTCCCCAGCCAAACAGCCATGTCTACACAATCTCTCACCGGTCAAGACTACACAGCATGTCCAAAAGGTACATGGTGTGTACTGGAAAGGATAAAACTGATCTGTGTATTTATTTACATGGTCGGATTCCGATGTTACACTACACGGCGTGTTCGGCATTGACACGGCCTGTATAAACAAAGATTCCACCATCCATGTTGTTAGTTACATGGGCGGACACTGGGTCCACACGAACAACATATAAAACCGGTATACAGAATGTTCCCTCTAGTACTTCCCCATTCGGTGTCTCTTACCACACGGCCTCTGACATGGTTGGAGTAAACACGGAGTGTACATACGGTACACAGTGTGTACATAATTTTTCTCATTTCCTCTTGAACAGAAGAGTAAACGGCGTGTATTTATTATTACACGACATGTATTTTTGGGTTTTACAGACAGTAAGACTTTGAAACTACTTCCGATCCCAGAAAAACACTATACCAACAACAAAGTGGCATATTCTTATCTGTGAGGGGCCATACTCCCTTTGAATCAAATAATGACATCTTATACATGTTATAAATACGGTTAACAGTCAATGAACCACCAAATTTCAGTCAATCAGGGCCCATACTCCTCAAGAACCAAAGTTTGTTGTTCCTTCCACAAAATGTTACATAACAATTCTCTATCAAATTGCCATTATTTTATCAAGGCAACTATCACAACACCATTGTTTTACTTGCACAACATCTATCACAACAATATGAAATTTATAATGCTCCTATATGGCATGGAAAATATGCATGGCATGTGATTCTAACATGTTCCTAAATGATGCATCGATGGCCTACACTCAACTAATCGAGATGCAACTGAACAGAACCCATGAATAAAAATATAACAGAACACCACAAGTGTGTCACCCAATGGTGAAAATCAAATCAACTGAAAATTGCTAAACCAGAAAAATTGTAACACGAGGTAAATTGGATTTTCCCTTGTACACGAGTTAGGTACTCCTTGGCACAACTTATTACCAAGTACCTATTCCATCCTATCCCTGACTATAGACTCCAAATAGTAAGTAAAAGAAAATAAATGCTCTGATACCACTTTTAATGTCCCGGATCCAGGTTCCACTCAACGGGTGCCCCAAACCTCGTTGGTCACATGACCTCAAGCACATTTCCGGAAATTCTAGAGGCTGCTGGCTAGTAGCGAGGGCCAAGGTATGATATTGGGGAAAATATTCCCTCAATTTTCAATGTGTATCATAACTAAAATAGATATAATCATACAAAATCAGAAGAAGTAAAAAATATCCAACTAAAATGGATAATAGTACAAAAGTAAAATATAACAATAGTCATATATATATATGATGATGCATTATGTCTCTATGTCTAGGAAGGCATCCAAAACAGGATTCCCTAGAATCTAGAATAATACAATACAAATTACAAGTACAACAAAGGAAAACAAAACAGTGCAACATGAACATAGCCGCATCACGAGCCTAAGCTCGATCCCATGCTCTCTCACTCATCTGCAACAATCAAGTACCAATACAGAGACTCCTGCCCTTATCAACACCTATAGGAATATAATCTGTTTGGGAATAAGACATGACCTAGACAGGATGCGAGAAATTAATCCCAGTAGGCAAACACCGAAGGCACGTTCCCACCTATCAGTGAAAAGGCGCAACAGTAGTTTGTAGTAATAAAATGTAGTAAACTAGTTAGTACTATAAAGTAACTATATATACCAATTAGATTTCCATTTTATTAATTATTTATCAATCCAAATATTGTGCTATATCTTGGTAGGTAAAAAATAATAAATCACTACAATGAATATACAAAGTAAACGTTGTCCGCAAACATGAAAATACATAGCCTTAGGTAATCAAAATCGAAACATGCAGGTGAGTACCCATAGGCATAGTGAATATTTCCAACAGGCGTACGAGGTGATTCCCACATGCACAGAATCTACTATCCACATGCATGAGAAAAGTTTCTCACAGGCTAAACGAAACACCGCTCTCAGGATATGAAAGTAACTGGGCCAATCCCAACACATAAGCAATAAATTTTTATACAATTCCTCTCAAGGAAATTTGAAGCATGCAAAAATCCATGGTATACCATCGGGTATCCTGGCCAAACTTCAAAACAAGGGAACCGCACCCACGGTGTGGCCCTGGATCCAAGCAAAGATCCACAAACAACAGTTTATACAGAATATAAATATTACCTATGCAATTATAGGTATTTAATCAGTTAAGGACTCAGCCAAATGACACCCCAAATATGGGCATATAGCACAATGGTACACAAAACCAAATCAAATTTGGAATTAAACAACATACCACCTACCTCGATCTCCTCTGATCGATATACGCGAACAATGCATTCCGAAACGTCCAAGAACAATGTAGATCTAGAAAAAATGAATACCCATTAAAAACTAAATAACATCCCATATGGAATGAATTGGTAAGAACGACTCAAGAAAAAGGAAGGTCTTACCCTTCCTGTTCAAACAAGATCAACGGAGGATGAAATGGATTCAGGGTGTGCGATCGAGAGCTCCTCCAACTCTGGCCTCTCCTCCCGAACTCCAAACGTGTTTACTGCCTCCTCTACCGAATGAGGAGGCTACTACAAACTTTATGTGAACAAAAATACTACATGGCGTGTACTCGGAAGTACATGATGTGTACTTTTCATCATTTAACTATTCATATGGCAGTTACTTTTCACCGCAACACTGTTCATCTGTCGTCATGATTACACAGTGTGTAATTCTTAATACAGAACATGTATTGTCTCTCTTCTAGAGGATACTCCCACCACCTTACTATTCACCTACTGACTGATTACACAGTGTGTAAATACCATATACATGACCTGTAGTCAGGTTTTATACCCTTCATCACTGATATCCTTCACGCCCTGTGTACTCATCCCACAGGGCCAACGTACATGGCGTGTGGAAAAGTACAAGGCGTGTACCCACACAATTTGGTATTTTTCAATATTTTTCCTTATTTTAACAAAAAAACTCATGGAAATAGGAAAAGAATAAAATCATACCTCCTGAATAAGAACCAGGTTCTTACATAACACATCACATGTTTGTGATTTTCTGGTGGGTAACGTTCTCTTAATCAATTTTCAATCACACTCCATCAGAACATGACCATTTGGTCTCTCTTCCATAAACGAGTTTTCTTATATGAAATCCTAGTACGGGTTATCACGGGTGACCTTGGTACTTCTCTTTAATTCTTTGAAAGTGATAGTTTTAATGACTCTTTTCCGATGTGGGACTTTAAATGATGTTTCCAAGACCAATTTTAAAATTGTGAGGACGTAATTATAAAATGGGGGGAAGGATTTAACATCCCAAGTAAATAAGGAATAATAAAATATTCATATTTATTAATATTTGTGAATAAAAAATTAATTTTACTTTATTGTGGATTCTATGATCGATGGCATACCCGATACACTACAACAAGTATCTTTGAAATCATAAGTTGCAGACTGTTAAAAAAATATTATTATCTTAAATGGTATTTAATGCCAAGCCGTTTTATTGGTAGGAATGAATATAAATAACTAAAATATGATTATATATGTTTGTTAAATGTTTTTACAATTATCCAAAAAATGTTAGCGGCTTCAAATGTGAATGAATGCAATTTTAGGCATAATTTTCTTTAAAAGGTCGATAAATCACCTTTTAATGGAGAACCCTATTTAAATCTAGTTTTTGTCACTCTTATATGTTCTATTTGACAAAATAAAATTTTAATTTAGAATCAAGACATCAAAATTTACTTTGGATAAAATTTTGTTATTTTTCTGATAAAATTTATTTTTAATGAATAGTGAAATTAACGTATTTTTATTCAACTCTGCCTTTTTATCTAACTTATTTATATGGATAGATTATCTTTTTACTTTTTTTTAAAGTGTAACTAGAATATATTTGTACAATTTAATCTAATTTTTTTCAATCGAAGTATTTTTATTTTTAAATTGGACATAAACAAGTGTCAATCTTTTGATAGTTATTATTTCTTAAAAATAAGCTATTTTTTTGACAACGAGAAATTATTTTTAAATTAATTTATGCCACTTATGAATTTGGAATTTATAAAAATGGATTCCATATTTAGAATTAGTAGGTCCAAATTTTGTAAAACGTTAACTTTTATTTTTAGACATTTTAAATATTTATTTCAGTAAATATTTAATTTATCATGATTTAAAACAAAATATAGTAAATAAGGGTAAAATATACTATTATAATAATATTTAATTATCCTAACATGTGTCTTTATCCTATTGGATGATACTTATCTGACTATGGGCATCATTGTGTCGAATTGGGGACCTCAAGGAGCCACATGGGAGTAATAATGACACTTTATATTAATTAATTTAATTTAAAGACCAAAATGACATAAACAAATATCTTTTAGTGAATCAATTTTTCCATTGGGTTATATAAGTTATCGTTTTAACTATAAATTTTCATTGGAAATCAAAAAATATTTCCTACATCATGGTTTTTTTTATAATTTTTGGACATCATATTAATTAAATTATTTATGACACAATAATGATGCAATATTTAACTCATTAATAAATGATTTAAATAAATATGATTATAAATATTAAAATAATATCCAAAACCGGTCCAATTATAATTGGATGGTTTTATTTAGACCATTAGTCATCTTAACTTTGACTTTAACAATTGGTTGTCCTTTTGAAACCGAAGATGAGTTTATAATAAAATAATTGTTTCAAACATTCCTATAGAGCCCCTCCTCTCCATTATAAGAAGTCATGAAATCTACCTCATTCCACACACTTCTCAAGCCTTTGGATCTTACTAATTATGCCCCAATAATCTCCCAATATCACTTAATTCATCCTAGAAGCTTTACCTTTGGCATAAATCACTTCAAGAGACACTTTTGGTTCCAACATAAGGGAGTTTCTTGATTTAAATGCAACAACTTCTCTTATGTTCTTTTATTTTATTTTGCCTCTACAACCCCATAAAGTTTTTTTATTCATTTATTTTATAACAACACCAGTATCCTCAATATAATAGGATGTTTTTATGAGTATTACTCTAGCTAAAATTACACCAGCCTCCATCTAATGGGTAAAGAACATAATGTTTCTGTGGATGGAAAACTAACGCCACATGAAATGATGATTGTTCAATTAACTCCTACCTCCTCTCATGTTGCCCATTATGATGGAAATATATTTATATATGATATATATTAGGATTATTAATTGTTTATTCTTCTATATTTTTCATTTATATCATACCATTATGGTTTCCATAATGGGTAGACGCGATAATTTCATTTTAGGAAGTGCGGACTACCACCCCCTCAAAGTGATGTGACTCATAAATGACTTATGTGGGATGTATAAAGGATTTAATTATTGATATTATATATAATATTATAAATTTTTTATAATATAAATATGTATCATTATGTTTTAATTCCATTAAAATAACAAATAGAAATGGAAGTAGCGTTCATGCCTACGTACGGCTTACCGTCTCCATGAACAATGCATTTCATTTATCATCTCCAAATGTTATGTATTATTATAAATACCAACATATAATGGATATATATGATATATATGATATCTACATAATTAAGATCTTTCTGATGATAATGGATATTTGACCACATTAACAACTTTTAATTATAAGGTGTTCATTTTTACTCAAGTACCAAATATCGACGAAACAACCGTTAATAACCTAAATGATAACACAATGTTTATAACATCAAAATAAGTGATATAAAAGCAAAAATAAACATGAAAAAATGTACTTATGCAATTAGAAGTTATCTTTAGTTTATTATTCAAGAGATTAAAGAATGATCGAGTCATGTCGGACACGAGGTAAGGGACTTTGTCTCAATCTCTTTTCATTGAGGCATATTTTGTTTTATTCTGAACATTATTTTATAGGGTGTATAAATACCTTTGAATTTTAATTTCACTCAAATGGAATGATTTACTACGAGGTGTTTTACAAAATAAAAAAAAATGTTTCTTTTTAACGTAAGCTGTGACAACGACCTTTTCCGTCGCCGTAAGTATTATTTGATCTTTGGATTTCTTAACAATCCATAATGTTTTTAAAAGGCAAATAAATACCATATACACATTTTATGTATTATGGTATTGAAAATGGTTTTTATAATGGATTTTTTATGTCAGTATATTTAAATGAAATATTGTGATTAAAATTTGGAAATGTTATCTTTTTTTGTTTAATGTGTTATGAATATTTTATGGTTCTTGGGCATTATTTATGCATATGGGTGGTTCCGTGATAAAAAAAGGGTGGGTGAGCCAATGATATCTCTCCTATCCATTGTGTAACATGATGGAGGTAAATGTTAATGTTTATCCTTAGAGATTTAGGGAATATACGATGATGGGTATTCCAAATGTGACTCCCTATGTAGCTATGATAGCTACAATGTATGTATGTTATGAATTCCATAAGTAACCTTCATGATTTATGATTTTTGTGTGTTATTCATAAATCTTATGATTTCATAAGGTATTTTATGATTGAAAAGTATTGGTTTCATTGATTTGTATTTAATGATGGGTTAATGTGTTCTTTCCTTGTTTTGAAAACCCTTCTTAGCTTTTTATACTCATCCCATGTTTTGGAAACATTTTTACCGGACATAAATATGAATAGGGTCTAGGATGGGATCAAGGAAAATTCATGCTATCTAAAACATGGAACTAGTCATTTTTCTTTTTAGGAGTACATATTTTAAAAAAATGGATATTGAGTAGTAGTGTTTACTTGTATTTTTCAAGTTGATATGTAATAGTTACGACATAATTATCTAAAACTCTAAACCTGAAAAGATCCTCAATGTAAATTATTCATTAAATTCAATATTATGTAATGTTTAAGGTCAGGTCCTTATATTTGATGTGTGTGTCAGATGCATTATACTATCTACAAACATGTAACCACAATGAACCTATGGGAACATCATATGGTAGGTTTCAACATTAGGATTAAGGGATGTAATTCATATGTACTTCTAACAGAATACATCTCTATTCTACATTATAAAATAGATATACTCTTAAATTTTGACATATGAAACTGTTTTTATGATAAATGAGGGCCGTTCATCTTCTTTTTTCCGTGATTTTATTAAATATGATCAGTTGTTGTGGATATACCCACCACAAATATCAAAGACACATTCTGAGATCCTCTTCATCAAGTATCTCTATACTAATCCAATACGTAATGTGTGATGAGGGGGGTATTTCAATCTAAATGTGTAAATATCTGAAAAAAATATGGAAGATGATATTGGGTAATTATATGTCCCTATTTATGTTACAAGATACCATTCCAATTTAGTTTATGATATAGTTTTATTCAAAGACACTTGGTAAGTAGTGATGATATTTTCACACGGGGTTCCTCTTCAATTTTGAACATTAGACATGTATTACGCGTAATCGATTTCAACTCATTAATCTAATATCACGTGTGATGATGAATAAAAAAATATGAACATGTTCCATTAATTCAATTAATAGGAAATTCATATTAATCCCTAAGCTCTTGAAATAGGGTTTATATTTTCATTTCCATTGTTTTTAGAAGAAACCACGAAATTTCATCATTCATGGGGTTTTTTGCATCTTTTATATTGAAATTCGAGTAAACTTATTAAGACTAATATTACTCAAATAAAGACATACCACCATGTAATGTAGGAATAATTTAATCAAAGTGGTATTTTAAACATTGAAAGTATGATTTTAGGACTATATAAGGATGATGAATCAAATGTATTAGTAACTGTAAATTGAAATTTTTATCATACTCGATAATAATGATTCTAGAGATGGAGATAAGGACACAAAAATGGTTTCCATTCTTGATTTTTCGAAAATTTATTATATCACCCTTCGCATAAAATTGATGTGTTCCAAAATTTCCAGAAAAATCGGCCTCACATTAAACCAAATGAAAATGTATATAAACTATGATAAATATAATTCCCAAGTTATTTTCTATGAATTTTCATTACAAGACACTATACAGTAGTTAACCATAAATGTATAAGGGTATCAATTGTACCTACACAACAACATCCTTATCTTACTCTACAAAGGAGATGATTATATAACATTTTTGGCGATTATCATACGAATGATACACATCCGTGGAATCAATCTCATCTTTTTTCTCTTTAAGGATTAACAATGCTCTTATATGTTAATACATAACATCATTTGAAAATTTAAGAGAATTTGTGAATGAACACTTTATTATGACCATATCTAATTGTTTTAAAATATCTTATTTCTATACTAGACACATGTTTATCCAATCATGTGGTTGAGGATGATTCAATGAATTTTACATTATGGATAAAGTGTTTAAATTGTATGGGTATTCTTCTTTGCCATATGTTTTTAGATCACCTATTCATAAAATACTGGGTTGACCCGATTTTCCAACATTTTTTAATTCCTTGGTCATTTAACACTCATTTGTTCCTCATATAAAATAATTATATATATATATGTCTCTTTAATGTTCATGGGATGCACCCATGTTTCTACTTGGACCACAGAATTTCATTCCTATAGTATCAACCATTTATATAGAATGAGAGTGATTATATATAGAATATTAGACTCATCCGAACTTGTTTCTTCCCATATTACTTTAGATTATTCATCCTCTTCCATTATATCTAGAGTCATTTATGGGGATCTTTGGTTAATAATAATACTTTTCACTTGAAAAAGGTTATGAAAAATGGATGAAATTAGTTAAAAAATAGATTACATATTTATCTAATAAAATTATCATTTATTTGGGTGGTACATTTAGGACCATTTTCTGGGATGGCCTTTGTCGTCTTAATATTAATGGATAAATATTTTGGGTTATCACTAAGACTATGTTTATTATGTCTTCTATGGTCCCAAAATCATAGAAGTGTTATCTCAATGGATGTAATGAAATTATAATATGGCAATTCATTTTACAATGGATAGACATTATTATTCATGACCATGTATGAAATAAGATTATAGACTTTCATATTTTTTATAATTTCAAATTTTCTATAATTTATTCAATTATTTAAATCATTAAAACAATAAATTGTGGGTATTTACAGTAGATAATGTACCATAGTTGTATTGAGTGTAAATTGTTTAGTTTCCAATATTCCTGTTATTTTTCATTAGGCTCCCTATATTCAATATGATTGTGTGTTTGATCACCATATATATTCTTCAATGACAATATAATCAATAGAAATTTTATATAATACACTAATATATTTCACTAGAATTAGTATAATTTGAATTAATGGACAATATATATCAATATAGATATCCAATTACTACTCCTGTGGGAGTTGTAGATGTATGGAGTAAGTCAAGCTCTTCCACCATGAAAATATGTCCGAGTCACATTCATTGGAGTTTCTGTTTACATATTAAAGGTTATATTTTTTTAATATTTTAGAAATTAATTAATGAAGAAAATATAGTGACATTATTTCTATCCCAATATTTATATTTATATAAATCTATTGTAAGATATAAAATCCATCACCACCAATGTTTTATAAATAATTTAATATTGGATAAATCTTATATCATGGGGGTTCCCATCATGGAACAATTTAGTGAAGTTATTCTTCGGATCCCACATAGAAATGAATATATGTAATTTCATATTCCCAAAATGTGGTGGGATAGAGTTATAACTAACCATTTAGTTTTATGATTTAATTTTAGTTTTTAATGTCAATGGTATCCTTCCATATATTTCCATTGATCTATCAATGAATCTGTGATGTTAATGATTTATAATAGAATAGTTTTTTGGGATTAATCTTGAATAGCAATAGCAATGTGGGAAGCATGACATGGAAGGACTATTAGTGTTTTCAGATAGTAGATAATATGGTTTTTCATTGTGTATTTTAGTTTAAATGTTCATGGATTATATCATAATATAGCCAATTATTGACATGTATCTAGTATTGGATCTAAACAAAAAAACTTCTTGATCCCAAATTTTGAGGATGATTGGAATCAACATCTATTTTAATGAATTCCCTTATTCTTGGGGGAAAATTATTTAATGTGTATAGTGATGTTATACATATTATATATATATAACATGGATATTTCACCTAATATGATCATTTTTTATTATCTTATTCTATTTCTATTCTCCTTCATATTTAGAAAATAGGAATTAAATCTTAGGGGGTTAAAAATCATCACATAATTGGTGATATGTAGAGACTCTTTGGACATGTCCATTATTATCATCCTCCCTTAGATTTGAATGATATCTTTTAAGGGGGGTCCAGATTTTTTATTTAAATTTTTTATGTCTTGTATTCAATTATTAGTTATTTAAATGGGGTCCATATATTGAATGGAATCATCCTCATTATATTCACATACACTTGTTTCCTAATCTAGAGTTTATGTAGGTCTAGTGCTAAAGTTGTTTATCGATTTATAGTGTTTTTTGTGTTATTCGACTATATTAAGTACTAAGGGATTAATATTCCACTGGTTATTCCTTGATTGATATGTTATAATAATTAGGAAATGTTTTTATTTTAGTTGTTTATTTTGTATTTCATCTCTCATTATGAACTATCTCATCCCTCTATATGACTCTGGGACAAATTTTATGATGATTAATTTAGAGATATTACCTATAATACATTTTTTATGTGTCCCAATGAAAACATAAATGTCTAGATTATACAGAGATAAAATTGTATCATGTAAAATCATCATCATTCCTAAGGGCTAGGGATATTCATTTTCCATTACTATAACCTTTTTAATCCATCAAAGATCTAATAACAGTTCTGATGATTTTCATGTTAATTATTAAACTAGATATATTGGGTGGGGGTAATATAATGCTTATTTTTTATGGGTAATGTTATTTACCTCCAAATTAGGTGATTCTGTGTTCAATAAGAGTTTCATGCAATGCATGCATTCAATGTCAGTATTTTTCTATCACATGTAATTCTAAAACCTGAGTATTAGCTCTTCTAAAAAAGAAGAATGTTTAGTTTTCTTATATTCATTATATAGGAGTCCATTAACTACTCACTCTCATTGGGTGTGACATCTCTAAGAAAATTCAATGTCAATCCTTATTGTTCATATAATATATTATATGCAGAACTTGATTTTCAGAGTTTTCCTGAATAAATTATTTTTTACAATATCACTATTGGAATTATATTCTTATGAGGGAGTGAGGTGAAATGAATCACCTCATGTTCACTAATTACATTAATATATAAAATTATTATAGTTTCAATGGTCAATTAGAATAAATTTCTTAAGTCATTGAGGAATTAACATTGATGATATCCACACTACCTTCCCAATTTTTGGTATCTTGTTAATGAATTTGTGGGGAAGTCAATCCTTAAGTTAAATTAACCTAATGTGTTGGGATGAACATAATATCCTTAAAATGGTAATGATTTCTATTTAAAAATTCCAATATTTATCCATTTATTTAGAAGAATATGATTCATGCATTCCTCTATCAATGATTTTATAATAACAAATTAATGAGTGTCCAAGAGAAAAAACATGTCTAGTTTATTATTATATTTCATCTATTTATTCATATTAAATGTTCCCTCATTATATTATATTTGGGATTAATTCACTCGATCATAAAAATTTGGTTGATTCCTAGATCCCTCTTATAAAAAGAATGCTTGATAGTATACTTATTTATTGTATTTTAAATTATGTTATCTAATGGAGGATCAAAGACTGACTATTTCTCGGGCGTATCATCTGGATGAGAATGAATGATTCTTATCAATGAAAATGTATCATGGATTTCTAAACTCATATGATCAAGTGCCTCAAGATATGTTGGTTTTATTGTAATATTTTTCGGAAGGAACAAAGAATTAATTTTGAAATGAAATATCACTATAGGGAGAAAAAACATTGAAACTTACCTCATATTGAGGAAAAAAATCATGGTATCATGTCCAATAATATATAAGAGTCCTCTAAAATATACACTATTGATTATTGTCATGGTGGATAATAAAAAGAGGATAAATTTTGTGTATTTGGATATCCTATTTTCTATAATGTATTTATTAATAATAATATAGAGAATAGTTCTAAAGATATATATTGATACAACCACAATATATATTTTCATGTACTATGTCGTGAATGTTTACAAAAATATAGGGCATCATTGAATTTTTTCTCTCTTACGGATTTTGAGGGGAAATATAAAGATTTATCCTATCATTAGATATTATAAATTTTTTTTCATGAATTTATTATTCCCATATGAGGATTTTTACCCAATGACTAGTTTATAGTGTAATTCTAAATCGTCCAAAATTAGGCAAAACATTTAATATTTATTTAATTAAAACTTATATATTTATGCATGTTTAATTTGTGATATCTTATATTTGGATCATCGGATCTCAATTCTTACATCTCCATTGATTTCTAAGTGGAGGGTTTTTTCAAGTAGTATTATAACCTCACATTGGGTGTTTGGTCTTGGTTGGGACCCTTTTTCTTTTCTATCATATTCTCTGTATTGTTTTCCTTTCCCATTCATTCCCATTTTGCAATATTTATATTCCTTTATATATTTTTTGTGTCACGAAAATCTCTTCCCCCATTGGGGAATAATTTGGAGAGAAAGAGAGAGAAAATAGGACTATGATAATAATGTAATATGGAGATAGATATAATGAGGATCCTACATAGATTTCATGTTGCACCAGATCATCATGTTGGTGTAGTGGAAGGATAATTAAATAAAATATTCAACAGTTTCTACAGAGAGGTAGTCACTTTTTTATTTTTTTGTTGTAATTACCCATAAATTATTTGGATGTGTTTCAATATTGTTTTAGGGGTTTCTATAGACCCCAAGAGGCACGATCGCGTCATCATTTGGTGAATCAAAGTGTTTCGGGGGGGGATTCAAAGGGATTACCATTCGAGAATCCTCGGTCATATGTCTTGGGGTATGATGAATACATTTCATGAACCCTCCTATATTTTTAGGATGAATATCTAAGAACTACAATCCATATACAAGATGAACATTTCATGTACTAGGATCATGTGGTGTGGCTTAGTAGTCGGTATGACACCATGTGTGGGGTTTCATGGATGGATTTGGCACACAACGAATGTCCATGTGGGATTCACACCATGTATGTGTAAGTGACCAAGAAAGGTATTGGATAGGTAATGATAAAGGAACCCATTTGGGGTGACACTGTTGTTTTTGGAGGCACTTTTCATGTACTCAGGCATTCCACATGCTGAGTGAGGAAGAGGTACACAACCAATAACCCATGCATTGTTACTAAACATGATAAATAAGAATCATGTTGTGTATGTAGTAATAGTTCATGACTAGTGAAAACACGCACATGGATTGTTATAAATATTTTGGAACATGATGTGTACCTAAGGTCCATGTCGTGTATTTCTCCTCCCCAATATTGGTTGGCCTTTCATTTTAGGTTGAGTAATAATTAGAATTTTCAGTTGTCTATTATAATTATTTTACAACATAAATCATAGTGGTATAAAATATTTTGGTGATTATTGGTCATTTTGGGCTATTTGAATTTTTTGGGAGGATTTAATGATGTTTGTGGTTCTGGAATACTCATTCATGTAGGTTTGTGTGATGTGTGGACCATGTGATGGTGTAATGTTTATGATCACCATCACTTGAGGATTCCAAGTGATTTTTATAATTATTTTTGGATAGATTATAGGTGTCCAGATAGAGTGTCGTCATAGTCGGTGCCATTAATTCAGTTTTTTGGGGTGTAGGTAGGGTTTTCCAAAGTTCAGACAAATATAATCATTTGAAGTGGGTTGACATCATTAGATATCGGGTGAGAATGAGTTCCATTCAACAGATACTGATATTGGTAAGGGAACTGTTCTAGGGAAATCCAATATGTGTTTGTTGTTGATTTATGTGTCTCTCATCGATGAGGTGTTTCGTGAGGATTCCCATTTGGGATGCTATTCTAGTTCATTGATTTGGTAGTATATCCAAGGTTCTTTTTAGAGTGCTTAGCCGAAGGTTTTTTTTCTTGAAAATAATCTGTTTAGGGTTTTGTATTGCACTAAAGAGTTAGTGACCATAGCGGTTGTCCTAGGATTAGTTATCCTATGATATAGATAGTGTATGTTTAGAAACTTTTGATAGAGAATTATTATTTTAGATGACCATGGTTCTTGAGCTATATCATAGAGTTTTGAGGCTACAAATTTTGTGGATTGAATGTAGTAGGGGAGAACATTGGTAAATTATAGACTTGGGATTAGTCCTTGAGATTGATTCTATTTCAACCCTCCACTACTTGGTTGGTTGATTGAAGAATTGTAAAGGAGCTAATAGATGGTCTGAATGAGTGAAAATACCTTCGCATAGATGATCTCTTTGGGATATGTTTTCTGGACTATGGAGGATAGTTCACTCTACAAGACTTCTTTTTGGTGGGATATGCGGTCTATACTAGTAGTCCTGTGATGCACTAACAAGTTCATTATCTCATCAGGTTCTGTATGAATTTTATGTTTCTAGTGTACTCCATATGTTGTAATAGACACCATATCCCAAAATCCAATCATACCAATGGATTCCATGTGATCGATATATTATCTTGCTTTTTTGACACCAAGGTTGATATCATAGGGTATATCTTGTGTGCATCACCTTGAGTTGTACATTAGAGATCCTTCATTTTCAGGCGCAAGCACTTTATGTTGTAAATGTTTATACCATGTTTCACAATTTCTTTAGCTAGGGAAATAGCGAGGGTCAATATACATGTGGATATCAAGATAGAACTCGATGATTTCAGTTTTCCATTTTTATATCTTTTTTATCATCCCTATATTTTGATTATCATTTATGGTGAGAGTCATTTTCATACTGGTTGTACATGGAACATGTTTTGTGCACATGTTATGACTGCATATATTATGACCATCATTGGGTGTGGCCTACTGGAAATTATTTTCTCACCCACTAAATGTGCACCACATTGTACATATAGACCATATATCTAAATTCATGTTGATAATGAAGTAGTTGATTGAAAACATGATTAGTGTTCCATGTTTGAGAAAATACACTGGTGTGGATCATGAGGTCTTGGATGTGGTTGTTCATCATTCATTACCAGTTAAGTTGTTAATATTTTTGAAGAAATGGTTCCTTTTGTTTTTATATTCAATTATTTTATTCTATATGAGGTCTCATTGGGGGTGACTAGTGTTTTTATTTAATTTGATTTATCATTATGTAAGCATCCTTCCATTTTTCAAATTTTTTGCAATTATTTTTTGGACCACTAGGATGTTCATGGTTTATTCTATGCTTAGTATATTAATTTTGTCATTTATGATATACATAATGAAAAAATCTTTGCAATGTATAATATTTTTCAATATCTTTTAATTAAAATCCTTAGGAATTTTAGGAATAATTCATGAGACCATATCGATAGCTGAATCAGGTGTCAGGTTACTAAAACTCTATCCAGTTCATGCCAAAATGGTCTTAGAAGATCATTTTCGTTTTCTTACTATATAGGGAGTATTTAGATAGGAGATCCCATAATATTACACATCCATTTATGGATACCAGTTTATTGTTTCATGAAAAACTATTCTAGTATGAATTCTCTGTCACCATGGTCATGGGATTTCTATTTTTGGTTTGTGGTTTTACAGTTCTAA
Organism: Viscum album; assembly: GCA_963277665.1. Classification (NCBI taxonomy): domain Eukaryota; kingdom Viridiplantae; phylum Streptophyta; class Magnoliopsida; order Santalales; family Viscaceae; genus Viscum; species Viscum album. The sequence continues at coordinate 1,549,348,444 of OY728146.1, read as the reverse complement.
GATTATAACCTCATGTGTTGAACTTGAGTACGAAGAATTTATGATTTATGTGATTTTTGATATTGGATGATTGAAAAGAGACTACGTTCATTCATTATAATTGGAACACATGATGGTTATTCTATTTTTTGTGTGTCTTACTAGAGATATTGTTTCAGTTTTTTTAATGAATTTTCAAATGGTTATATGGTGTTTTCTCATATAAGTACATGTTGTAATTCCACAAAACTGAACAACGGGTTTCAATATTTTTATAGAAGGTTGGGTGGATCCTTTTTTGAGGTGTTATCATGTGGTGGAGAAAAGTTCCCTTCATCAAGGGATGCATGGAATATCATATGAGATGGTGTGGAAATTTGGATTCCATGCTAACGTTAGTGGTAGTTGGCTCGATAAAGGCACATATTTCTTGAGATATGGTAGGATTAGGCTTGGGTTTCCATGAGGTTGAGGTATCCTTATGATTGTATTTTGAAAATAATTAGTCTTCATATAGATTATACTATGGAATTATGGGTGTTCTATTTGTTTTATGTTTTAATTGTTGACTTCATGGTTTTTTGGTTGGTTACTAGGGAAGGTTTTGTAGGATGAATGTCCCTGTTGGGTTTGTTGTCATACTTTTTATATTGGCGAGTCCATGTTTTTTAATCGATACAATTGTCTACTGTGATAGTGTTGGATGATCCTCGCATGAGTGAAATAATTTGTTTCAGAATAAGGGGGTTGATGGTTCTCTGTTTGTTTTGTAAATTGTCCTATATGATAATCATGGTCATTAAGTTTAGGCATGTTTTCCTAGATTCTTTAGTACATAAATCATTTTAGTGTGAAAGTTTGTGAGAGTATTTTAGTTTATAACTTTTATATTATGAGGGAAGCGGCATATTTTTGTCATGTTTAGAAGAAATACAGCTTGAGAAAGAATGTGTGTTTTTGATAAAGGATCATTCTATTTGAACAAGTGATTTTTATAAGAGTTTGTTCAATCATGAAAAAGTCTAATGGTGGGGAGTTCGACATAGGGTTTTCAAGGTTATTGTTCTCATTTTAAGAGGTTTTTTATTGTAGGGTTTTCAATAATCTTATAAATGGAATGGAAATTGGTTTGTGTTATATCCTATTACTCTATTGTGAACAATATTATCACATCTGTCCATTGAGTTTTGAAGTGAATGATGAATGTGAGGAGGAGTCTGGTGGGGTGTTGTGGGGATGAAATAAGGAAACTCATGTGGTAGGGATCATCATATCAGTTGTGGTGAAATGACCATCATGTTAGGTTTCTTGTTTGTTCCGTGAAAATCAGTACTAGATTATAATGGTACATTTGGAAGTGATAGTATTTATGGAGAATCAGGGTTATTGCCTAACATCCTAGGCTTCTTAGGGTGAGAAAATAATTTATGGTGGTGTGTTTGTAATGATCAATATCATTAAGGATTACAACAAGCATGAGTAATTTAATTTCTTCTCGTCAGGTGCCTTTTGAGTTAAAAATGGAAATTTTTTACTTTCATGATATATTGTATAATTTTTATAACCACTCCATTTTTTCTATAATAGGGTCTTTACCATAGGACATGAGATTTGTGGAATTCCAATAAATTTTAATATTTTTATTAAAATTTAACATTTAAATATTTAATAATTATATATTCGTGAATGTTCATTTGGTGATATCATCTATTCAGAGCATCATATTTGAATTCTAACTTCACAATTGGGTTTGGAATGGGGTTTTTTCTTAGTATGGGAATATGGTTTCATTGGGAATTGGGTAAGGGATGGGCCTCCATTTCTTCTCTCTCCCAAATTTCTTTTTATATTCAATTTTCATAGTGTTATTTTTTTCCCTCCATTACTCCCTTGTTGTTTTAGTTATTCTCTAAAACATTGGGTTTCAATTAGATAACATAGAGAATAGGGAGAGTATATGGAGATAATAATGAAGGATGGATAAAGAGGCACCACCGTGGAGATTTGTTAATTCTTAACCATTGTGATGGTGTTACAGAAAAATAATTAAATAAAACCATTAGTGGTTTCCTCTCAGTGTTTGTCACTTTTTTCCACCCTACATACCCATACAATAGTTCTTTTTTATGTCATAATAATGTTTTTTGGTTTCAGGAAACCACTAGTGTGTCGATATTGTGGTTTTTAGGTGATTATTCGCATTGGGGGTCTTTCAGAGAGATTCACATTCCAAAAATACCGATCACATGGAATGTGTGTAAATAATAACATGTTGTGTTTTCTTCCAATTTGGGGAAGATGAGTTTCTAGGAACTACACACTATAACCATGTGTCTATTCACTGAAATGGACTCATGGGGTGTGACCGAGTACACAACCAAACACCCCATGTGGGGGTATATGGAAGTTTATGGTACATATCATACTCACATGTATGGATAACTCATTTTTGAAATAAATTCCCATATAAGGTACATGTATAGGTACATTAGATCGTACCCATGTGGGGTTACACATTATCAACTCGAGCATGCTACAAGCTGAGTGGGGATGAGGATCATAAGAATATATCAATGCTTGTTTACACAACATTTACTAGGAGTAATGCTTCATTTACATTGTAAATGTACATTCCTAGTGGCTGGAGGCATATGACCATGGAGGAGCCTTGGGGGAACACCCAATGTACTCGATGTGCATGTCACACACTTCTCTTATCCTGGGTCGTGTGGCTGATCTTTTCCCCTGCATTCATTATTATTATTTTGAGTGTTCAATTCTGAGTGCATTCCATCATAAGTCACAATGGTGTAATCCATTTTTTCCTTCAGAGGATATCTATATGGTTTTTGGGAATGGATGAGTTTTGTGGGGGGATTCCTTGGAGGCTATAGTTATACAATCCTCTTAAGGGATTGTTTGTGTCTTGTGAGGCTCATGTGAGGGCATGGTTTTTTGTATACCTTGAAATGATTATTTCATGTTATTTTTCTAGAGGTTATTATGAAATATTTTTATATTATATATTGAGGGTATTTGTGAATGGTGTTGATTGTTTTTTTGGGGTTTAAGTTTGATTTCATGGGTTTTGGACTGGTGGTATCCTTTGAGGTAGTTCAACATCATTGGATATTAAGTATCTATGGGTTATATTGGGAATATTTTTAAATTGGATAGAGAGATATATTTTATGGAATTCCCTATTTGGTTCACCTATTATATAAGTTATGTTATTTCAGTAGTTGTTTTAGTGGTTTCATGAGTTAACTAACACGGATGCTTGATATCTAGAATAGAGGATTTATGTTGTCATTATTTAGGACCATATGCTTCATATGAAACCATTATTATATTATTGGATTGGTTATAGAACATGGTATTGATTATATCACTATCCTCCAATTTTTTTGGTTATTTTGAGTCAGGGGTGGGAGCTAATGGATAGTCTAGATGAGTGAAACCTACTAACCATAAATTATCTCCCCTATATAAGGTCAGTGGACTGTAGAGGGAAATACACCCTCTAGGACATAGATTCTATGTTTTATAGGGATTAATATGGTATCATAGTGACTCACTAACTAGACCATTCACCCATCATGTTCTAGAGGACATTTGGGGACGGTAGTATACTCTCGTGGTTGACAAGAAATCCCAAATTCTAGTTAATAACATACCATTGGAGTCATACTGCTGAGTATATGTGTTTGGTTTTTTGAATCATTTCATGATATTTTAGGGTATGTCATGTGTTATTATCCTTATGTTGGACTTTATGTTTTTTTCTTCAAAACAGACATGATATTATAAGTGCATGATCCATATTTCTTAATTTATCTTGTTGGGTTTAGAGTGAGGATAGATTTACATATGGATATAAGGATAGAACCTGAGAATTTATGTTTTCCTTTTTTTGGTCTTTTGTTTTGTATATGTATATTATTAATCTTTTATGTTGGGATAAAAATTCATCAATGTTGGACATCATGTGTGTTTTAGGAACATGTAGTGTGAGAAGATGTTTGGACCACCATTCAGGTGGCCTATTGACCTTTGTTTTCTCTCAAACTATATTTTAACCATGGTGGATGAGTAGACCCTTTGTTGGTTTTCAGGTTGATAGTGACACAATGGATCTAGACGAGAATATAGAGACCTAGGGTTCTCTTTCATGTTTATTACATATATCAATCTTAATATTCATTACAATTTAAAAACACATGCTTGAGGACAATAATAGTTTATTGCATTTGGAGATATGGAATCACAATCATCTAACATAGTGAATTATCTTCAACATCTCCCATAATGATATTACCCTATAGTATACATAAAATGAATACCATACTTAATACATATCCTTATAACATTTGTAAAGGAAATATAAGAATGGGTGAGATCAAATTATATGTGATGGTAAATATGAAATATATGTTTGAGTGACATTTGAATAAGGGTATAAAAAAATGAGAATAAAATTTTAAATCCAAAACAACTTATATAAAATATAGTAAAAATGAATCATATAATAATGATTGGTAGCTCAATAAATATTATTCATAAGTAAATGAAAGTTAATGAGTCATAATTGGATAACAAGTCAATATGGGAATGAAATATGACATAAAAAAATAGTTTATAACACTGTGAACATGTGTAATTAGATACAATTTTACTCATTTAGTTAATGACATGAAATTAGTCCCTTCCATAATCTTATGGACATGCAACTACGTCAACAAAGAATATAATGATAATTTAATTGGGTTTATCAATAACAATGTGAACATATATTAAGGTTCACACATAACATTGTGAACACACAATCGGGGTTACACATAGATAGTTACACATAATAGGGACGACACACCCCCATCGATAGTGGAATAGCAATCATACTGTATTAGGATCACTCCCATTCCAATCCAATAATACGTAACTTATATCACTCTCATTCTATCACTATAATCTTGAACAAATATCAATCATAATTCAAATACTGTATATATCAATAGATATAAATCTTTACCCACTCCATTAGAGGAAAATATATGCACCACCCTTATACTGTACATATTTGTGGCAGAATTCCATAAACATTAATTAATTTATATCCAATGGAATTAAATGGGTATCATAAAAGTTTCATCATATCATCACTGGTAGAAATTAAATAGGTTTTATAATAATTCCATCATAGAAAAACCCAAGAAGGAAATTATATTTTATAACTACTTTATAAGGATATAACCTATAGAAGTGAAATGTGATTAATGATAATCATATTAACTAAAACAAAAACCATTAAAATAAAGAATAAAAATGGTTTCACAATATTATATCCCCTATAAATCATAAAATATATTAAATGATTTAATCTTATATGGAGAAGGATTTTAATTGATCACTTGGAGAATTTATTAAGGAAACCCCCTTACATTGAATATCAAGTTTTAAGTAATAAATCATTTAAAATATACTTTTATTTGAAACCCACTTTAAAATATATATTTTAATATAAAAATCATGTAAAACATTTATTGAACTAAATACCTTTTCCTCTTTCAGAATTAATTTTTAGAATAGAAAACATTATTAAAGAATTTTTATTAAAAATAAACATGCTAAATTATGATGGAATATTTGTAAAAAATAACACAATTTTAAACATAAAATAATTTGAAATTAATTTTATTTGATAATTATATGAATTGATGATATAAAACATTTTTAAAAAAATTTTTTATATCTATATTTCGAAATAACACATGTTTCCAACTAAAGACATAATAAAGTTTGGTTATCATGAATAAATATTTAAACATGTTATATTGAAAAGAGTGGATAAATGGTACTATTATACAAAGATACAATTATTAATAATTTTATAATTTTATTAATGATAATTATAGATAGTTATATATTTATATTTCATTTTTTGATACATAATCATTATTAATAATGATAAATGATGATATTGCAACAAAAAATATTTACTGTATTGATAACATTGAATCCCAAATTCCATGCTGAAGAAACAAAAAATGAATCTTCAAGTATCATGAGGATGATTTAGTTCATGAAATTCCATATCAATGATTATATATATACATCTCATGATTAAATATTGGTACATAACATAATGTACATAGGAAATAAGGACAATTGAGAGAAAATTCAATTACTGATTTTGTAATTTTAGAACTGTAATTCCCATGAATGAGATATCATAAAAATGATATTAAAATTCCAAAAACTATTTTTAAAAAATCTTTAAATACTAAAATTGGATTTATATAAACCAAATGGGAAAAGGATATGGTGAATATAGCATGTGGCTCACAAAAAAGTGAGGTGTAAATCGCTTACATTAAGTCTCGACTCTTGTCATACACATTAAAGCATATTATATAAGAAATATAAGTTTATTATTCATATATACAATAATAGTATTAATATTTATCATATCATATATGATTATTATATTATCATTAATTACCTTTAATTTAAAATTCAATTTAAATGTTATGTTTAGGGTAATAAATTTTTTCTTTTTCATACATGTTTTTACTTTTCATCTTTGGTCCTCCTACATTGATCATGGTTTCATCATCTAAAAAATTTATAACATGGTATAACTATAACATATATGTATTATATATATATTTACAGTTATATTATAATATAATATTTTGGGATATGAAAAGAAAAACACAGTTCATGGAGTTGGTGTGTCATACATTCAAATGAACATTATTTCCATTCACTTATTTTATTGATAAAAATAGTAATTTATATAAATATATATTATCATTTAAGTAGAATTATTATGATATATAAATAATATATTTTTATTAAACCCATTATTAATAGATTCCATGTTTATCATGAATGAGTCACATCACCTCGCGAGGTTGTAGTCTGTCGTACACACTATAAAAGTTATCATATTCTAAAAAAATGGAAATCATGATAGTATGTATGATATAAAAATTTAAAAAAAGAAATAAAATATATTTTATCATATATATCAGATATATAAAATACTTCCATCATTACTCCCAACCATGATTTGTGGAAATTGATAAATGAATGATATCGGTTCCGGATGAGTTAGTCCCCCATATATAAGAATGATGATTTTTAAATCTATTTGATAGAAGTTTGTGTAGTTTTATGTAATACACATACTAATAAAATGTATATGAATATTTTATACTATGATTATTATATTAGTAAAATATAAATGTATTTGATGGTTTATATGTTGAAATAAAACAAAAATGTTTGATTTTGAACGTTACCTCTTATTATGGGTATCTGTAATTGGTTTCAAAAATGGAATTACATGGTTATATTTCTACATAAATAAAGGCCTCTAGGATGAGAGTATGGAACATGAAAATTTATTTAGGAATTGTTAAACCAATCCAAATAGACTGAGAGGTTTTAATAAGGGGGATATTGAGTCACGCTATATAGTTGATGAGGAGTGGAATTCTTGTAAATACTCAAATGTATTTACTATTAGAATGTATACCTTACTACATGTGGCTCCACAATTTAACAATAACATAGGGTAGGGTTTAATTTTTTTAATAAAAACCATAACCACACAAAACTAAATAAATTTTATAATTTTATTACCTAACATCTTAGTTTCCATGTTTTACCATTTTGGTTTTTATTGAGTTAACTAATTTACTCACCTAGGTAATTTATCCATAAAGAATAAATGAATGTGATAATTAATATAAAATTTATAAACCTTTATTATGAAAGGTGATATTAAATTTATAAAATGAAAATCCCATATGGTTTGTATATTAATTTTAATAGACGTGAAAGAAAAGTGCAAAAAAACGTATTTAACCCCAAACACATTAATAAAGATACTATTTAGGTGTCAATATGTTCATTATAATAGATAAATAGATCAATAAATAGACCATATTTAAAATTTAATGACATTTAATTTTTACTTTGAATAATAATGTATTTTTAGAAATTTTGAATCCATTTGTAAAATAGAATTTATTATAAAACAACATTAATGTCAATTTTTAAAATATTTATTGAATTTAAATTAATAAATAGAAATAAAATAAAATAATTTTATTATATTAAGTTTACAACTGTGTAAAATGATATATTAATCTTTAAAATTAATCCAGGATAATGATTTCTTAAAATTACATTACTGAAAATATTTTTTTAACACTTATTTAAGAGATTTATTAACAAAATAATTCCAATATTAGAATTTCAAAATCCCTTAATGAAATTATTTAATATATAAAAAATTAAGATAAATTTTAAAAGAAATAAATAAATAAAAAATAAAAAGAAGATTTATATGATAAATAATGTTGTTTTAACAAATCAAATATAATTTTAAATAATGAAGGAATAGAAGGTTGTTTTTTTCATTTTCATTAGTTAACTTGATATATATGTCAAATTCAAGGTATATTATCTCACTAAATCATATAAATATATTAGAGTATGCCCCAAATGATGCTATTGGATAATAATCAACTAATGATACTACCAAAGATGAGGAGGAATGACTAGAGTTCTTATGTTGTTATTAGAGAATTATGTCATTTGAGTGTTGTATCAATAATGTACTGGTTATAATAATTACGGAGTATATAAGGATTGTACTGCAGTACGCTTTCATTAAGGAATTGAGATTGTGTGGAACCATGAAAAGTGGCACAATAGAATGTTAAATGTTTGTAAAATATATGGTTGAGAGAATGATAAAACATAATATGATTCTGATAATGAGGTAGTTATTTTGGAATAAGAGATGGTTGATTTGAATAAATTATATTGTATATTATTGACTACCTTGAAACTAATTAATGATTTCTATTACCATAATTGTGGGAGTTTACAACATTTTTGGATAGAAGGAGTATTTCCATTATCCAATAATGAATAAGGGATCATGATTGAAATCAATAAGGTTTTATGGTAATTCAGGATGTTGCAGTGTTTTAAAAAATACATGATGAAGGAGTTCATATGTTATTAGGCGGAAAAAAGGATCTTCATTATGTTTAACTTCCTTATAAATTTTGGACTGTTAGTTTGGACAAAATTATTTTAGAATATTATAGTTTGAGATTAATTTTTGATTTCCATAAAAGGACAACCCGGAGGTCGGGCAGCAACCCATCGCGATAGGCAAGGCCGCGAGACTTGAAATCGCAACCGAAGGGAGAAAAAGGTGTATCACCTACCACTAGCCCATGAGATTCCCAGGATTAAATAATGTAGATTATTTTAAGAAGGTCTAGTAGATGAATTATAAATTCATTTTTAACCCCAAACAAATAGGATAAATAGAATATATTTTTTATGTTCTACTATCTTTTAAAGTGAAAATGAGTTTGTGGAAGAAATTAGATAAAATATGGAACTCTACATGTCAAATATATATTTTTCCTCTCTTATTATTCTATAAAGAAATTATTTCTTATACTTTGTTGAAAGAATACTAAAACAAAAAATGTGTTATCATAATACCTAATGTTTTTTTGAACCGATGGTATTTTAAGTCATCATTGATAGATGAATTTAATGACCTCAATTTTAAAATTGTTTCTGATTGTTGACCTCAATAACTAACTTTAAATATTTATGTTTTTCCTCCAATTATATGTCTATAATTCCACTAATGTTCTCCTAATCGAGATCATAATTTGGTGGTGACCCTTTCATTTCTCTTGTCCTCTTATTAATACAAAATATTATTAACCAAATTTCCAATGTGGGATTTCCCACAAAGATATATTCTATTTTCAACCATTATTTTCGTAGAACAATATCAAACTGTGAGGATGAAATTTATTGAAGGAGGGAATAATTTGACACCCCATGATTTCATTGTTTGTTACTTCTTCAAAATAATTCATTGAATTTCACTACATGCAACACCGAGTTCAAGCGCAACATGACTTATCAAACAAGCCGTTCAAAAGAGGTTTTGAATAGTATTAACTAAATATTGAACATTATATTATACTTATTATTTTAGAATCCATATTATTAGTTTCTTAGAAATAATATATGAACAAATTCATTTTTCTAGACAAAATAAGTAATTTAAAAAAATTCACTTTTACTACCTTTTAATAGTGAACCCTTTTAAATCCAATATTTTAAACTATTATATATCAATTTGACTAAATAAATTTATTATTTATAAAGGAGAAATCAAAAATTTACAATGTAACACCCGAATATTCCACGGTACACTACTCTTTGAATAATACAGACGCATGTGTTGTACGCAACTTCGAGTTCTAACACACACTACAACCAATCAAACTAGCCATTATGAATAATAATACCTACTTTTTGAAATTTTATAAATTTTATCTCGCAAAATTGAATTCATTTTTGGATTAGTAATATCAAAATTTATCCTAGGGTGAAATTTTGGTAGTTTTTGGATAACTTTTAAATTTTGATGAATAGTGAAAATTAATAAATTTTTATTAAAAACAACTTTTTTAATCAAAATAATTAATAGTGATATATTATGAATTTGAGTAGTTTTAAAGTATATTTAGAATATATATTTACCATTTAATAAAATTTTGGTCATTGGACAAAATTTCACAGTTAAACCGGACATAAACAAGTATCAATATTTTGATAGTTATTATATCTTAAAAACACGCATTTTGGTTTGACAGCAGGAATTAATTTTAAAGTAATTTCTGCCACTTCTATGTTTTGAATTTGGAAAAATGGATTCCATATTTGGAATCATGATGTCCAAATTGTGTAAAAATTTAACTTATATTTTTAGACATTTTGAATAATTACTTTGGTAAATATTTTATTTACCATGGTTAAAGGATAAATCAGGTAAATATGGGTTAAAAAATTATATTATAATAACAATAAATTACCCCAAATCATGTAATAACTTTATTGGTGGATACATTTCCGACCATGGGAATCTTTGGGTCTATTTTGGGACCCCATGGAGCAACTTTTAGGTGATAGGGACACTTTATATTAATTAACTTAAAGTGAATACTAAAATGACATAAGCTTATATCTTTTACAAAAACAATTTTTACATAGGGTTATATATGTTATATTTTCAATTATAAATATTAATTAGAAAGATAAAATGATTTAATACATAATGGTATTTTATTTATAATTTTTAGACAATGAAAAAGAAAAAATATATATGAAACAATAATGATGCAATATTTTCTTTATTAATGAAAGAATCAAGTAATTGGTATTATAAATATTAAAATAAATAAAATTTTAATTTTTTGATGACATACACTAATTTTATTGCTTAATATGACATGTTAGTATTTCTTAAATAAATTTGGTTTGAATTAATAATGTTTTTATGACTTTAACAAAAATCAATTATTGAGTAGTGTCAAAATTGATATAAATGAGTTTTTAAACAAATATCTTATTATTAATTTATATTCTATTCCTAAAAATATAAGGATATGGCAAAAGACTTATATAATTATATCTGTATTATTAATGGACCACTTGGGGGTCTCTTGGAGTTATTTAGTAAATTTTTTAACTATATAATATAAAAATACACAGTTACATGGTCACTGTCAAACTAATTAAATAATAGTTAAAACTAAAAGATAAGGTTAATATAATGTCCCAAACCTATCTAAATTCTATTGGAAGATTGGTTTTAGACCTATAAAATCCTTAAACTTTAAATAATACACTTTGGATCCATTATCAACCGAATATGAATTTATTATAAAATAATATTTCTAGATTTTCCTAAAGAGCCCATCTTCCCCCTTATAAAAGGACACCACTTCTAACCAATTACTCACACCTCTCAAGCCTTTTAGCTCATCCAAACTCTACAAAATTAATCTCCCTACATCCCTATCCTCCTCTTAGAAGCCTTTCCTTAGGAAGAAGTCACTTCAAGAGTCCTTTTGGGTTCAAACCAAATGGAGTTACCCAAATTAAAGCTAACGATTTCTCTTAGATTCTTTTCCCTTATTTTACTTCTCCAACCACTAAACTCTTGTTATTATTTTCTTTTGTAACAAAAAAAGTATCCTAAAAATACTAGGATATTTTTATTATAATTATTAGAACTAAAATTACACGCACATCCAACTAATGGGTGAGGAACATAATGTTTCTGTTGATGGCAACCAAATGCCTCACGAAGCGATGATAGTTCAATTATCTCCTACAACCTCTCATGGTGGCCATTATTATTGCACTATAATTAAATATGATTTTAATTATATTTATTTTATATATAATATTTGGTAATTCCATTTTATATCATACCATTATTCGTTTCATGTTGTATATATATACGATCATTTCATTTGAGGAAGTGCAGACTACCGCCCCCTCAAAGTAATATGACTCGTTCGTACCATACATGTAACGTATAAAGGATGGTGTTAATGAACATAAGTTACAAATATAAGATATTATATTATATTTGAATAATTATATACCTATGTATTATTTGGTTTTGATTCCTTTTAAAATGAAAAATGAAATGAAGTAGCGTTCGTGCGTACGTACGGATTTCCGTCTCCACGAACACGATGAGATTCATTTACCCATCATATCCATTCATGAATAATTATCATTTGATGATTAAAAGTAATGTTTAAGGACTTGATATCATTCTGGATATTAATAAGATACAACCTATCAATAACAAACACGTCTTCCCTAATGAATCTTATAAAGGAAAACGAATCAGTTAACACCTGAAACGACGATAATACTGAAATATTATTAACAAAGTAATATTAAAAGATAATATATGAAATCATATATATGTATATGATTCTTTTATAATTTAATAACAACGATTTAACAATTATAATGGATGTTAACCTACCTTAGACCAAGGAAAATTACAAGGTAAGGGGTTTTCATTTCACTCTTTATTCCCGTGAGATTTATGCCATATTTCCACTATTACCTTTTGTGTGGTGTATGTACTGCCCATAATTGTATTCTTTATTTAATACACATTAATTTATGTTTATTTACATATTCATTGTATGATATCTCTTTCATGGGATGTATGTTTCGTAACTTACCAAATTGGTAAGGGTTAATTCCTCAATCTCATTATTATCCGAGATTGTTTATGTGTAAGTAACTACTGGGACATTTTTATCCTCCATGCCCATGTTTTATCAAATAGTTTTCAAAGTGAGTCTTTTAAGTGTCCTTTTACTAAAACATCATTTCAGATGTTTTAAATATTTATTCTTCTAAATCTCCCTCTTTAATATCCATGTCTTCAAAATGGTTTTTAAGGATTTATTTATATGGACAAGAATGTTTTTAAACTGTAAATTCCTTTGAAAAGTTTCGAAGTGGTATGGGACACATTGATTCAAAAATGTATTTAAATCACTTATCTTTTAAATTTTGTTACTTTCAAATGTTTTCAAGAAAATGGGGTATTTCTATCAAATATTTTTACAAATAATTTTCATCTATGTCAAAATTATTTAATGGCTTTTAAATTTGTTTTGAAGTTTATTTATCATGATACAAATCTTCCATATTGTGTTGAAGGTTTTTTGATATGTCTGATTGTGGATGTGTAATTTTTATTCCATTCATGGTTTATGGAGAAAGTGTTGACATTTCGTATGCTAGTTTTAATAAAAATGTTTATGTTTTGTTTAGACCTATTTATATGAAGAATGCATTGGACTTAGTAAGTGACGGGTGGAGCCCACTATAGATCCTTGATGCATAGGTAGGTCTCATGAGACAAACTATTGTCTTGGCACGAGGCCTTGACAAAATCTTATTTGTAGTCATGGCACGAGGCCTTAGCTACTTGTTGATGATAGTCTGGCATTATTCATTCAGTCATTATGAAAGTGGTTATTGATATTACATTTGATTATTCAACTAGTATAATATATAGATGAGTAAGTAAAATGGAATTATTTGATTTTTTTATCTTTTCCATGTTATGATGATGTTCATGTTTAAAAGGCTTTTGTTTTTGTTATACATTGACTTATATTTTTATGTTTATTTATGAAAGTTTCTGCTGTATCTCTCACCCTTACTGAGCGTTTCTTCTCACCCATTTCTTTGTTTTATTTTTCCCAGGATTCCAAGAAGTGTATTGTGATTGATATGCAGGGTTAAGACAAGGGAATAATAGAATTCATAAAGATTATTTATGTTATTTTGTATGTCTTAATGTGCAAGGTAACATTCATGTATGTAATCTATTTTCTATGACTGCTAAACTGATCGGTCCTTCGGGACATGATTCCTTGAAATCATGCCAATGTATTAAAATAATGCACCATATCTAGGTAACTAGGGTAGGAGCGTTACAGAGGTTCCAACTATCTTGATGTTGAGGGCTTCTTTGCTGAGGAAGATAGAGGTGCTGGCTACCTTGATGTTGAGGGCTTGAATTGATAGCAATACAGACACCGATCATCATATCGAGGGCTTACCCGGGTGTGGGTAAGATAGACTTTCTTGAAAGTATAAATCAAGGTACATTTATCAAAGGATGTTGGATACCATTCTCTTTGGGTTAAAATATTTACTACATGTTACTTGTTTTGTTACACGTTTTATGCTACATTTTATTTTTTGAGGAATGTATAACTATATTATACTTCCTTATAATTGTATACTCTAATTTAGTAAGATTATGTATGCTTTAAGGTAGAATCTTTATCTTTGTAAAAATTCATTAAGATTCATTTTCCTGAACCATTTTTTTGGAATCACAATCTCTGAATCATATTTCCTGAATCAAGTAAGTGTGTTGAACTAGAGGTTTTGTGAATTACCTTGTTTAACCTTGTTAAACATAACCATTGTTAAATGTTCCAAAGGATTTTTTTTAAGAATACAATTCACCCCCATCTTCTATATTGAGTATCATTAGATACTTTATACATTATCTCTATTATTTTGATCCTAAATTTGGTATTATAGAGTATATCATACTCACATACCACTTGAACATGTAGAAAAAATCTCTCTCTTATATACTCATTACTCAAATATTTCTATGATAATGTCATTATCATATCAATTTGAATTTATAATTATCATATAATATAATTCCTTAATATTTTAATGTACATTTAATATGTCATACCATAAATTGAGGAAACATCACATCTAACATCATATCTTCTAGTGGAGTGTTCACCCAAAATTCTGGGTTGTTTCTTGAATTACAATGACATATTCCACTTCAACTCTAATATGGGTCACTAGGATCAATTTTTTAGTGTTCCACCCTATACTCTATTATGAAATATAGAAAATTAAAACATATGTTGATCTTCAATAAGAAATATTTTCATCCCAATATATAACTTTATATCCAATGTTATGAAGAGTTCAAATATAGTAATATTTTAGTTGAAAATATTTCATTCCATCAGTATATCAATGAATAATAACTTTATAAATCAAATAAGATATCTTATGTTTCTTTTTATATTCTAAATATTATTTTATATTATACACTATATTTGATTAAGCATATTTTACAATATGAAAACCCCCCAATAAAATTATAAATATATCTCTAATCTACTTTGATTCCTTTTAACACATTCCACAAAATAGTTCCCATTGAAATTTTGGTTAAATTAGAAATCGAAAACTCAATTCCATGCTTCATTAAATATTCTAATGAAAAATTTATCAAGCTAAATATTGGTATGATCATCCTCTTAATAAATATATATTCACCAAAATTAACTCACATATACTTCAATAAACATCTCTTAACGTTTTATAACCTTAAAGTATATATCATTTCACTCATATTATTAATTTATAATTTATATAATATAATAAACATATATAATAATAATAACAATTTATATTTAATTATATTCATTAATTTATATAACATTATCCAATTTTGAATTAATTAGTGTTAGAAACACAATAAAACTATCTAACTTGTTATACTATAGACCTATATCATATTTTATCCTGTAACGAAATTTCTCTAATATGAAAATATATCCATTGTCTTCTCAATGAACATTTTATTATTTTTTTAAATGAACACATCATATTATAAAAATAAATTTATTAAATTAGACATTAAATCCACTTATATGATAATTTATTGACTTTATGTCATGAAATCAAGATAGTTTCTAATTTTATCATTCACATAACCCAATGTTGCTAAACAAATAAAAATCAACAATATAATGAGTAACATTAGTGAATATGTCTTTCTATACCTCACACCACTACTCAAATTTTATTCATCTTTTTATGAAATACTGAATTTATATAGATAATATTATTATATGTGGATCATGGTACAAAATCCAATGTATCATTATTCTTAATCACATCTAAATATTATTTATTAGAATTTATCCACTATTAGGACCTTAATAATATTTCGTATCTCTTGGTTAAACATTAGAAAATAATAGCACATGTGTTGTTATCCAGAAGGTTCACATATCCTAAACTATCTATCCTTACACCCAATGTTATTTTGGACCTCCTCCTATGTTCTATGAATCAATTGAGTTGAAAAAATAATAATTAATCTTATGAAATAATAGAATATTCATCGTAAAATATTTTACTTATATTGGACCTACATTGTATTTAAAAACATCATCTAACATCTAAATATATATTCATCATTATATTCAATTCTAGAACATTTATATTGACATGTGGATATTTTTTTTATTTCAAAAATTACATTATATAAACACTATACAAATTTCTCCCTGTATTTTCTGGTAACATTGAAAGCCACATCCATTTGAAGGAGAGCTATGGATATTTCGAAAAATCCACATTTCTGAAAAATCATTTGGTTTTTAAATTTCACATTGAAAAATAAAAGTCTAAAATATAGCTACAAGTATTTCATATATGAGTAATTATTATAATATATATCCTATGTGGATATATCTAAATGTTGGAAACACAAGGAATATATTTGAATATTTACATTTTTTATAAAAATCATGTCTCTAAAAAATAATGAGAATTTGTTTATGTGGATCAGTGAACAATATTTATTATTTATGTATAATGATAATGGTTCCCCACATTAATTTTCTATTTATTAAATAAATAAGTAGTATTATTTCATTAATTTATTTTTCATTCTGACAGAAATGTTTGATATGATTTTTTACAATATACATAAATGATCATGGATGTTTTGATTAAATATAATTATTACACTTCTTTCATGATAGTTTACATTGTATTAATAGCTTCTAGTTTTATTATCACTTTACATTTTTTCATAACATTAGATTTAGACATGAGAATTTAATGATTAATTGAGCGATAGTCTACTAAAAAATTATATATATTTTTCAGGATGATCCAATAATTGGAATATCTAATATTTGGTATGATATACCATTATATTTTTAGTAATTAATTTATTTTAATATTAAATTTAATATTTTCTTTAATTTATACATTTAATTGACTAATTATGATGATATTGTTGTGTTTATAATACTATGAAATTCTACAAATAAAATTCAACAAGAGTAGGACCAAAATATAAAATTCCTTGAATATCTAATTAAACCTAACCAATAGTTACCATGTTGTTATAGAAATTATCTATTTATATATATGTTTCAATAGTATGAGATAATATTTTTACAAAAACTCTCCATTACATTATATAGAAACTTCTATACTTGTCTTCAATGTGGATGCAGACAAAGATGAGGTTCAAAATCACCCTTTTATTATAATGAAGAGATGTTGGAGGACTAATTGAAGATAAATATCACTAAGGGGGATTCTCATATAAATTATTAATGACAATATAACGTCATTTTGAATGAATTATAATTATCTTTGGACCAAAAATAAAACATAATTCTCACATGTGGCTTCAAATAGGAGATGAAAATCATGGAGAAACAGGTACTGGAATGGGAAAAGATAGCCTTCAATTTTGAGGATTATATAATGGGGATTAATGACATGGTGATAATTTATATTGAATGTAAATTATATGTAATTAATCATTCAAAAAAAATAATTTTATTTTGAACGAACAATATCTATTACATGATTTTTGATGCTTCTTTTGGATTCAATTATGATGTTGGTCTCCCTGTATTCCTAAAATTTTACTTCATGAAAAAAAAAATTAAATTTGTATTTTTATTATTCTAGTATAAAGCTTGATTTATGAAAATGATATTTCCTATATAAAATTTAATATCTCATGTAATTGATTATACATCCCAATATATAGAGAACATGAAGAAATTCATGTATGATAAATATTAGATATAATATGAATGATATATCAAGAAATCACTTCTTATACTATATTCCATCAATGTTTATCTGGAGATATAAAATTCTCAACCTCCCAAAATATTAAAATGATTGTATTTGTAAATTATAAACTTATCATGACTTACGTTGATATCTCAAGAATCGGAATATGATATACATTGAAGAATCATGTTATAGGGAATGCACCCCAAAATTTTATTTATCATGTTTTTTAAAATAGGTTTTATATAAAATGTATTTTATATTTATAATAAGTTATGTGAACATGAAATTTTCACATGAATCAATTTAAATATATTATATCATAATGTAATAGTACAGTGCATGATGATCTATTTCACATGAATGACATTTCATCTATATTATTAGATAATGAGTATCTTTTTATAGAGGAAGAGGAAAACATGGTAAATAGAAAATACAATAATTTTTCTATTACAATATTCTCAAGATAGAATGTGATTATCCATGAATATTTATTGAAATTTATTTTATTTGGTAAAATCGAATCAAACTACGTGATATTAATTTAGATTAATTTTATTATTAAATATGATACGTAATTAATTTATTTAACATTTTAATTTGATCAACATACTCCCAGAAACACTAAATAATAATTTCTCTTCACATGTGAATTAAAATAATAATTTTTCTGAATCAAGATAGTATAATCAATTTCCACTATACTATATATCTCAACCAATGAAACACTGATTTGGTTTTGGGAATATGGTGTATTTTTTTTGTGGTGTATACCATGCTTCAAAATATATTAATTATCTTCAAAAATATTATATTTAAATTTTCTAAAATCCATAAAATATTGAAGTAGAAACCACACTCCTTCCTAACCCCTTTTATAAAATTTATATTCATATTCAATCCTATAACTGATGTTTCATTGAAATAATTTTTATAATATAAGTAAAGTCATCTATAATGTTAAAAGGTCCCAAATTTATTTTGATATTCCATCATCTATGATCTATAAATATTTGAATATATATTCATTGATGGGTGAAATTTTTTTATCAGTACATTTATTTGTGATGAATTAATGATAATTCTCTTCTTCCAATTATAACACAACTAATTTTTCACTCTATTTAAAAAATTTCATAAAAATTCTCTTTCAGAGTAATATTACCAATTTAATTTTTTCATTAATGAATAATCATTTTCATCAAAAAAATTTGTTCTTATATTATTATAATTTATTATAAAATTTCAGAATCAATAACATGAAATATTATTCCATTTGTTATTTTCGTGATTATAAATACACATGCATATTTCAACACTTTCACCAATAAAAAATCATTCTCAAACAACACCCCATTTGAAACTCTAGTGATATAATGTTACCCATCATATGTAAAGGTAAACAGTACTTCCATTCACTTCCTAACATTCATCATGATATATATATTTTTATATTCATTCTTATTTCAACATAATCTACTATAAACATTCCCTACAGATAATTTTAATGATTATTTGTGTGGAACGTCAACAAATAATTCAATTACTTCACATTTTTTCAATTTTATTTATATATATTGATCATTATAGTTCATAGTCGGTTTGGAAAGTAAAATAGTGATATAATCTAATTTTTTTTACCTATTCGGTGAAAAAGTATATAAAAATGATCCAATTATTGGAAAATTCTCACAATAGTTATCCCACAATTTGATAATTCATTCTAAATTTTATTATCTGAGTAGTTTCAAACCCTATTCAAAATTGTCTTATTAATATTATGTGCTATGTTAAATATTTTTAATTAATAATAAATATCATCTCCAAATTCTAAAATCCTCCATTATACCACCAATTTCCATAAAATGCAAAATATATTCTAAGGTCACCCTAGTTTCTTAATGATGGAACATTATAAAATTCTATCTTAAGAACATAATTTTTGGAAACTTTTTTTCTATCAAAAAAGTCAATGACTCCAAACCCATTTCACATTACTCTAAAATATTTCATTTAATTTTTATGTATTTTTTCACATGAAAAATTGATCTATGAATTTATAGTTTTTATAGAGACATATTCATTTTTGATAAATTTGAAATTAGTCACTAGTATCATTGTATAAAAAATTTATCCAATACTCAATATGATATTTACACATTTTAATGTGATCCTAGATAATGCATTGGGTTCTCATCAATCATTGATACATCTAATAATTCCATAATCACCCACTTTATTCCTTCCCCATAATCAAACTCATATTTTTTTAAGATGAATTTCAATATGTTAAATTAATTTTAAAATTATAATATTATTTTTTGAAAAAATTATACTATATATAATTTCCTCTATAAATCATTTTAATTTCAACAGTAAATATGTTTTATATAGTAATAAAGAAAATCATTCCATCAATAAATATTGATAGATTTTTATATATTCCATCATGAATGGAATCATAGATTTTTTAATATTAATTTAATTTATTAAATTTGATAAAACCCTTTTCAATTTTTATTACTATTTAATTACATTTATTGGGTTAGTTCGTAAACATGAACAATTTTTATATTCTATCCTCAAATTCATAATTGCAACATTAATGGATAGTGAACATTTTATAATTTAATTCAAAAATAAGAAAACGTTCTTCAATGTATTATGATGTCTTAGTTACCTATAATCCACACTACTACAATCATCCTCATAAAATTGATATGAAATTTCACGATTTATGTTTTTAAATAATGTTTTCATTTATACAATAAATGAAACATTGACATATTTATCTTTATAGTTTTCTTCATTGATAAATTCATTTACTACCCTTAATATTCTTGAAAATATTATTCTATTTATAAAATTGATAATATTTCAAAAAATACCCCATCATCTCTATAGTTGAGACACATATATTCCTTCTTTCCAAGAAATAATAAATTTCCCCATATTTATAAACAAATGAATGAAATGTGGTTTTGAAATTGGACATAAATATCATATTCATTATTAGAATCCCCATTTTTCAAAACATCTTATGATACAATATACTTTTATTTGAATGATTTATTGTAAATTGTACTATAAATATTTATAATTTTTTATAGGAACTAAATTTATTTATTTCATAATAAATGAGAATAATTCCCATATCATCTAATTGATGTATACCCAGATCATGGTCTTTAGGTAATGGGGAATTGGCATGATAACATTTTACATAAATAAATAGTATCCACTTGAAAATTATTAAGTCCTCCATGGTGACACCAAAACCTCTATTGGTGATCCAATTATACTAATGCAAATGATCAATTAATTAGATATGAAATTATAATTCTACATAAGATATTTATATTAGAATAATAAAATTTTAATGTGAAATTTTTTAAAATTTAAATTACATCAATAAATATTTCTATTTTCGTATATTTCCATTTATATTTCTTATTAATTTAACAATGAAAAGAAAAAAAATTAAATTTGATGAGAACACTGAATTCTGAGCATCACCATATTTTTCAAAATTATTTTTATCAACTAATATCATAGTATAGTAATAATCATAAATAAAACGCTATTAGTAACATCCTCTATACCATGAAGAAAATGATAACAAATTAATAAGCATATAATGAATCCATATATAATAGTATTTACCATTAAAATTGGGATTCCCTATTATGGTTCAATGATTTAATAATTCACAAGATTATTAAAGAAATTATTTCACTAATCATCCTATAAAGACAATGAAAATTTTTACTTCCATAACAAAATAGTTGTCCTATAATAAAGGAAAACAATGTGGTTTTGTTGATGTTGAAAATAAACTTATAATTAATAATTAATCATTAATACCATGGTTAAAATAGTAAATTAAATTCGATGTTCAGTTTTGTCAAAAAAACTATTTTAACCATATTAAAATTAATAAAAAGATCATTCCATCACACATATAATCAAAAAAGTTATTAAAAACTATACATTTCAACATATTTCTCCACTCTATAAGAGAAGGTAAATCCTTCATATAATCAGGTAAATCCATCAATCACCTGATCCACTAGAATAATCATTTTTGTTACAAAAATTAATTTTTATCCTATAACTCATTTTGGAATATTTATTTTGAGTTATTTAGCAAGATTAAATAGAAAAAATATAAACAAAAAAATTTATTCAAATTGAATATTGTTTTTAACAATTTTTCATATTTATAAAATTATCATTTGGATTATTCTTTATTCTTGATCCCCTTATTTCTTATTATTGATAAATCTTCACACTCTAATTATAATGATTGCCATACAATTATTATTTCATGAATATATATTCATGAATACTATATACATATATTTTCAACTATAATAATAATTTCTTCATGTTGAAATTTTAATTACAAATTATTATTTAAAAAACTAATATAAATAAAATTTTATTCAACCTCTTTAGATGTTGGATCTATCTTGGAACACCCTGGTACAAAAATATACATGATTTTATACAACCTTATTTGAAAAATATTTATCATATTATTTATATAAAATGTTTTTGTAAATTTAAATTCTGAATAAAATCACAATGGTGGATGTATTTTCTATAACTAAACAGAGTATGGTTCTTAAACCTCATGGATTCACATCACAAAGAGAATCATTCATATATATAAATCAACAAAATTACTTAGACATGGGTTTTTCAACATGGATTGACTTTGACATTGTGTTTTTAAGAGAATTTATAATATGTAATCATAAATGAATCCTTTATATAGTGTTAGGTAATACATTCCATGGCCAGTCTTATTTTATCTTGGTTGTAGTGGAGGTTGTGATTTGTTTTCACATTCATTGGTATCTGGTGTTGGGTTAATATATATATATATATATATATAATATTATAGTTGGATACAATAGGTTTTTTATCTATAACATCCTAAAACTAATGAAAATTATATATTTTTTTGTTTAACATAATTGAGCATTAATCAAAACCCAAAATTATAGAGGTATAGTGTTTTTGGGAGAATAGATATATAATTAATTGATAAAAATAATAATAAATCAATCTTATTTTAGTATCAATAATGTTCCTGTATATCATTATTCAGATTTTTTGTTATTGTTGATACCTATTGAAATTGATATTAAAAAAGGAAATATATAAAGCCAACTATGTAAATATTCATTGAAAACATGATAATGATGTACAATATAGGATTTAAGAGGCATAAAATGAATTAATAAAAGTGGTTGATCAGGAATAATAAGATGGACACATATAGTAAATCAGAATAAATATTATGATCATAGTGCAATATTATATTATGAAAATTATAAATCATGTAACTATAATAAATTTCAAGGCTCAGTAACATGAAATCTATAATATTTCTAACATTCATTAACTATAAATGGTATATCATGTGATGTAAGAATTTACACACTTATTAGGAGGTATATTTATAATGATAACCCCCAACACGTTATAATATTTATAATTATATGATTTAACATGAAATGAAAATATATATAATCATTACCATGAAAACCCCAAATATAATATAATCAGTTACATAATCATTTGATTACACATAATCAATTAAAGAATCATAATGATACCAATCTAAACAAAGGGTTCTGGTTTTTTTTGAAATGATTTTTTGAATAAAAATATAGAATACCGAAACATAGAGACAATGTGAGGACTAATAATAATAATAAGGTGGATAATTATGTGTAAAATTGATTTTGTGAAATTAGATTTTAATAAATAGGTATTGAATAGTTATTGAAGGTAATGAAAATGTTTTTTCTTTTAAAGAATAAAATAATATAACATTTCTATAACAAAATGAAGAAATTTATATTTCATTGATTTCAAATTCATTTGAATGTTCAGTTTTTGTAATAGAACATGATATTTAATATTTTACATTATTCAATTAATATTTCAATAAAATATAGAAATGGGACTATGATAAAATTTTATTTTCTCTAAAAAATAATGATCATATAAACTATGTATATTGTAAAGGAACATATAAAATAATTATGTAAAAAGTAAATGTAAATTATAAATGGATAAGAAGAGTGAATGAGAGAGAATGTGAAATTTAAAAGAAAAGAAGGGTTTTTTGGGATTTTAAATATCTCGAGTCCTGGCATGATTTGATTTTCCCTTAGCATAGAATAATATTTATTAAAATAGTATTTTTTTCATGTTAAAACAAATCATTAATTATCATTTTACAAATAAAATCCCATTTATTATGATTTCTCATCCAATTATTTCATTATTTTTTCTCATGTTAACAACATGATGACATTAGTTCAATTACCCCAAAACAACATCGATGTGTTCTCAACTAGAAAATTGATTCCAAATAGTTCCAGGATATCACGAAGATTATACTTGTACAGTATCTAAAATAATTATATAAAAATATAAATATAGTTATATATATTTTTGACAATATCCTCAAATCATGAAAATGACATAATTAAGATATTTCTAGATAGTTATGTTTACCATGATTTTTAATTGTTATTATTGAACATTTAATGTAAATAAATAGATTTCTAGAATCATAATTATGTAATGAATATAAATTTTATGAGTTAAATACTTCATTAGAACTACCAATGTAAGGCTGTAATAGATAATACATAACATCATCCACATATGTGGTTACAACTGAACATGATGGAAATCATGATATAAACAATAACATTATATTAAATATAATTTATTTATATAATTCAACTCATATATATTTATGATTTCAATAAATAAATTGAACATAATATAATTTCAAATATAAATATTTTATAATATGAATTTTATCATCCTAAAATTGAATGGGAGAAATATTTTCCCGATAGAAAATGGATCATTTAGATAGCACAAAAAGACTTTTTAGATTGGTCTTCTTGTTAGAACAAAGATAAAAAACAAAGCTAAGGGAGTTTGAATGTGGTTTTGAAATATATGGGGAAATATAAGGTGTTTTAAATTTAAAGATAAATATTATGAGATGGGTGATATTTATTGGAGGATGATATGATTATTTTTTAATAAAATACTAGATGAATATATTTTTTTTCAAAATTTCAATCAATATTATGCATCAAAAGTAACTTGTATCTGATTTAATTATAATTTAGAAATATTAAATTTCATAATAGTTTTAGAAAAATGATAAAAATTCAAATGTACTATAACATAATATGGTACACATATATCATTTAAATATTCACATACATATTAGAGTATTTTTGTTAAATTCAGAAACATTATTCTTACAAAATAAAGTCATGTTGATTATAAATTTGAATTACAATTTTAAAAATGGTTTTACAAAACTGTGAAATTAAATATTTATTCTTATTCATTGTTTATTGAAAATTACTAAACAATTTGTTTATAATAATATTTTTTTACCCATAAAAATTTAATTTTTATTTCTTAAAATATAATTATTATATGTATAAATAAATAATTTAAAAAAATTATTAATAAAATTTATATTTTACGTTTTTCTATTCAACGTAAAAATGAATTGTAAAAAAATATTAAATTTTTGTTTTCACATAAAAAATATATTCTTTCATTATGCGAAATAATTATTTTCACATCTTTAACAATTTTTCCCAATTTTATAATTAGTTATATATATTATATTCCCATTTCATAAAATTCTAAAATAATATTTTTCTACTCCAATACCCTAGTTACTATTCTAACTATTTGGTAAATATTTTAAATATCAATATAGCGTTATATGAGTCATAATTGAAGTGGTTATATACCTTAACATATTCTTTAAATACATATTATATCTATAAATATTATCTCTAAAAATTTCCTATCATGATTATGTATTTTAAAATTTTCATATTCCATATATATAAAAAATATTTGGTTTATTTTTTAGGGTTCAAATCTATCATAAATTTAGAGCACATCAGAATAAATGAATATTATGTTATTTATTTTTAATTTTACAGGGATTTATTATACAAATATTATATTTAAATTTTTTGGTGTAAATATATAAATTATATTTAAAGAAATATGATAGTATAATAAAATATTTGTAGTTTTTTTATATAATGTACATGAATAATATCATATCTTATTTATAAATTGCACAATTTTATACATTAAAGAATATTTAATATATAAAAATAATGATTCCTTATAATAACCCCACTTTTAGAAATTTTAAGATTAAAATTTCATTTCACACACTATGATGAAAATGGATGACGGTACATGTGTTTTAATGCTTCCTCTTATTCAAATGTGTCATCATAATTAATAGTTTTTACCAATGTACATTGATATTGTGATTTTTCATGTCTCAGAAAACATTATCCCTATGATCCATGATATTAAAATATTTATCACCGTAAGAGGATCATGCTCTAACTACACAACATATTAATTTAGTAAATGTTATTAATATGATATATACTTCATCAAGATGGATACATGTTCTGGATAATTGTTTATAGAGTTATATATTGAATACTATGTAGGTCTATTATGGTCATGAATCTGAAATGTTATAATGTATCAAGGAATTAACATTCTCCTCTTCACTACCGACAAGACTTTCATACAAGGAGACTAATAACATAAAGTATTATAAAAAACCTAAAACTCTAATTCTCATTATCTATTTTTATCATATCATTTATATAATATATTTATATATTGTTAATAAATTTATTTTAATTACAATTTAATTTATTTAAACCGATCAAGATGAAATTACATAAATTCTATATCTCCAAAATAATAATTTTGTTTTTTATAATTCTTATCATTAAATAGATCATTCGGATCTATCAAAATAATTTAGTGGATTCTATATTTATATAGGAAATTTTATAATGAAATATATTTGTTTTAATCTTCTTTAAATTCCATATTATAGTCACTCATCATGAACTCTAGTGCTTTTATAGTCCTGTAAAATTTACCATCTGTGTGAGGATGATACATCATATTGATGTTCATCTCAGTTTTCAAGGCATTTGGATGAATTATCCCGAAAATATAGACAAACCATGGATATAGATAATATAAAATCCATAGTGTTCATTATTGTATCCCAAACTCATCTCCCATTTATATATTCGATTGTTCATTTTGTGAGTATTCCACATAAATATTGATGAATTTTATAGTCCTTATATGATGATCTATATAGATTATATGGAATTATTTATGATAGATTTATTTATGTTAATGAATAAAAAATCCAAAGTTTTGTTCAATAATTTCCATGTTGTTAAATTTAATGATTTTATAATCGTCGTGGAATATTTCCTTTTAACCTTCACATAATGGTGTACATGGAACGTTGTTATATATTCAACAATTTATTTTATAACGCCCCAAGCCCGCTCTTTCGGACTCAGTACTTGAAAAAATGATGCGTAATTGTTTTAATGAATCTTAACAATTACACAACAATTAAAACAAATAAGGAACTTTTACCAGTCTTGGTTCTGGTGGTTTAGACAAAACCTAACATTTATCCGAGTTGAAACAAATATAAAACTATCCACTATGCTTTCGTGAGCACTATGTCAAAAAGCGATGACATATGTAAATAATCTACTAAGATACCTGTTGAAAAATAATTTTAAAATAATAGGGTGAGCATTCAATTTCACAGTAAGGTGTTTTGAAAACCTTAAATAAATCCCTTCGAAAATATCACATTGATAATACATTTGAAATATTCAATTAGAAATACATTAGTAAGACAAACATTACAAAATACTATAATACTTTGAAAAATAATTATATTTCAAAAATGATTTTACAACTAATCCAGTGATTCTGTTTAAAATATTAAGCAAGCCCTTAAAACAAAACAACTAAGGCCACTAGAAACATTGAAGGAAATCTTGGGCCTACCCACTTGAGGGATGGAATCACTATCCAATTCACTATCTTATTTAAAAAGTTTGACTACTAGATTTTAGAAAACATTTTTTTCATAGCATTCCTTATATACATATAATTTTCACTGGTGTTTTAGTTTTGAAAATATATTTAAAATCACGCTTGGAATAGGTAAATAATAATCTTTACTAAAAATTACATATTTGACTTGGTATGATCAAATATCATGATACATGATGTTGCAAAATACCTTGGAAGCTAAATAAACATCCACTCACTAGAAATTTCAATGAAATATTTATGGAATTCATTTTATTCATGAAAAAGGTCATGCCTGTATAAACTAATAACAATAGTGATCATATAATTATATCTTCTTAAAATCAATCAATAATAATGGATAATTATTGGTTGTGCTAAAAAATTACCAAAGAAACATTTCTTAAATAAAATATTCCCTTTATATTCACTTAACATTTAGGGAACATGAATTTAAAAAGTACATAAAAATTTGCATAATCATAGAATTGGAATTCAAAACCAATGATCTTGAATGTTAAATAAACTATTTATATATATATGTTTGATTAGAATATATACATGTATCTCACACCCTTAATTAGATACTTGGATGATTAAATTTGTGTGGAAATGAAAATTCAATATATATATATATATATACATTCATACACGCACACACACACACACACATATATATTTATACCATGCATAAACATAAAAATTTATATATGTTTATATATGTATATATCATGCATGAAAAAAACACACATATTCGATTTTTGTGTTCAATGTATAGATTTAGACTCCATTCAAGTATAAAATATGGAAGAAGAATTAAAAAAAATTAATACCACATAAATAGGGGTTATAATTTGAAAGGAACAAACTCTCCATACTCAAGCACAAAATTATATGATAAAAATAATTAAAAACTAAATAATAAAATATATAATATGGGTTCATATCATAAGACACAAATCGTTTTAATTTAATAATCCCTTACTATAATTTATAAGGATTTCAAATAGTAAAAAACATGTTGATTTTGATTTTAATAACAGATGACTTAAATAAATTTCTATTTCTGAATTGTAATTAAAAAATAATAATGGACAAAATAAATTTAATAAAACCCTTATGCAAACAATAAATTTTATAATATTAGCTGAACCCCCATATATATAATGTCTCTTTCATTATGGACTCCTGATTGCTTGCTGTAGAATATAAAGTAGCAGACTAGAGTTCTATAAAATTGTGTCTCTCATATTTACTCCTCTGAAAAGGAAAAAGATAAAATAGAGGCTTCGTCCCTCTACCTCACAGGAACTATTCATTCCAATAAAAAAGTCTTAGAACCTCCTTATATACACCCAAAAACATAGATGGTGGACGAAGTAGCAAGGCTAGCTGCTAGATAAATGAGGGGTTGAAGATCAACAAATGAAGAAAATTTGCAATTATCAAATCCAGAATACGAAAAACAGAATAAAAATAGTTCGGTGTCAATCCACATCCAAAATGGGGGAAATACAAGGATATATTTGCATTATATATTTTAAATATATAGCTAATGAGGAGAAGTTAAATTATCTTCTTCTTGTGGTGTATTCTTTGATGGGATGAGAAATATTTTCAAAAAATATTGTTAAAAAAAGCATTTAGAAGAATTGATATGGATTTGAAAAAATAATATAGAAACGAGACAATCTCTTATTGGGAAATCAATCATCAAGTGATATACAAGTGGATGAAACTGACAAACAGGTTAATATTAAGCCAATTCCAAGAGATTTGAATAATAAGAAAACAATTAAATAACACAGACTTGTAAGACATAAGAAATCTAGAATAGGATGATGTTGACATCGGATAATACATTGAGAGAAGATGTCAATTTCATGAGAAAAATGAAGAAATAGATAAATAAGAAATTATTACAATATAAACAAAATCATAAATGAGATTCGAATATGCACAAAATGATGAAATAAAACCAATATCGTAGGTTAGATCATCAAATATATGATCAATTTTTCCAATTCTGGTTCAGATACTTTAATGTGAAGCAAATCGAATGAATTTATACCCCAATCGCACTTCGAACAGGATTCTTCAAAACCTCTAATCAGAACTGTAAGAACCCGGTATATGCTGAGAAATACTTTGGAATATTCTTGATAATATTCCAGAGCAGTGCCTTCAGGCGGCGTGCGATTCCGAGCCCCGGAGTGGCCGGAATTAAATTTTCTGTGCGTTCACACTGGAAATGCTAAATAAATGAGATAACTCCTAAACGGAGTTCCGGATCAGGGATCCGAGTGTACGGATGGGTCTGGAATGGGGTGTTTACCCTAGGAACGACATAAAACATGTCGGCGTGGGATGTTTGGACCCCTCGCTCGCTTTCGGAAGGATAAACAGATAAATTAAATAATTAATTAATTCGTTTAATGGTGAAATGCTAGTATCTCTTAAAATGTGGCTCAGATTGGAAAATTTGGGGCACCGTTGAGTTCGGAGCATGCCGTTTACCCTTGGAGGGGTGTAAGTTTTGCGGGCGCGGCCCGTCTGTGTAAAATGGCCCCAAGGGCGTTTTCGTAATTTGGCGGGCTCAAGCGCTAAGTTTAATATCTTTTGAACGGGGCCTCGAAATAAAATTCTGAGACCGCCGTTGCGCTCAGAGCGTGGTTCTTAGGCTAGGGGAGGCTAAATCCCGACCCCGTCGGGAGTTCGGGTTCGGGGCAGTCGGGCGGGCGTTTAAGTGATTTCTACTTAAACACCCCCACCCCCCCTTTCTTATTCTTCTTCTTCCTCAAACCTTCCTCCCCCTCCTTCACCTCCAGCGAGGCGAGCTCCGGTGAGGCAGCTCCGGCAAGACGAGCTCCGGTGAGGCGACTCCGGAGGGGTGCGGTTGTGCCGGTGGATCGCGGCGAAGCTTCGGGCGACGCCCACGAGGTAGGGTTTTGTCGTTTTCATTTTCTGTTCCCATAACTACTTTGAGCCCTAATTGTTGTATCAAATCTCAGTCGATTTATCAAACAAATCCCATGAATGCGAAGTGTATTTTATTCTCTTTCTGACGCTTCTTTCAGATTTGGTTTTGGAGTTCGGAGGAACCCGCAAATCATTCGCCAAAGATTGTGGGTTTGCGGAGGAGATGTGGGGCGTTCAGGCGGGTAGGTGTGGAGGTCGGCCATGCCAAGAGGCGGCGCGGCGAGCCGGGCGGCGGCTTGTGGCAGGTGGGTGTGCGAGGGCGACGGCGGGCCGGCTTCGGCAGGCGGCAGTCGGCAGCCGGCAGACGGCCGGCGGCTCCGACGTAGGGCAGAGGGGGGAACCGCGGGGTGCGCGACTGCGACCCGCATGTCGCAGGTCGCAGCTGGGGAAAGAAGACCGACCTTGAAGGACGGTCGAGGGATCGGGCCGCGTCAGACTGAACCGGGCCCGCGGCCGGGCCACGGGCCGGCTGAGGGCGGACCGGCCGGACCGGGCCGGTCCGGACCTACGAAGTGCCCCCCCTTCTTTGAATTTCCGACGCCCGTAACATTCGTTACGGGCATCCGTTTTGCGCGCCGTCAGCGGCAGCGCAGACCTTGCGTCGAGGGGAACGTTTTGAGATGGTTTCAGGAATTTTTAATTCCATAAACGAGGGGCATCGGTGGCACGACGCGTCTTTAAGTGAACGAGCGTTTTTTCGGGAATCTTGTTTTGAGCGGCGCCGACGCATGCGACATCCGCATTGAGTGCTGTTAGTTGCGTTGGGACCCTGGAAAAAGGGAGAAGGTTTCCAGGGCGGTTTCGGGCATTGAAGTTGAAGTTGAGGCACGGGCCCCACGACCCGTCTTTCGAGCTGTGTGCAGCGTTTCGCGACTTTTTTGTCGGACGTCCGTTCGGGGCATGTGAGCAGTCGATGTTGGGTGTTTTTCTGATGGCATTGCGTTGGAGCAGTCTTCCCGTTGTAATTCCGCACGATGATGCGGGGCCCGTGAGGTCCGTTTCGGAAGTTGACGGTGATTTCCAGCTTTATCACCGGGTGACCATTTTGGAAAAGTGAGTAGTCCATTTCGTGTACTTTTTAGAGAGGATCGCAACGGTGCGATCCGTTTGTTGGGTTCCGGGACCGGGATGCGGGTCCCACGTCGCACCACTCATGTGCGTTGCACCGGGATGTATCTTTTTTCTCTGGATATCTGTTTCACTCATGTGGGTAGTGCTTTTGACGTGTTTTCCCGAGGGGATTGCAATGGTGCGATGCGCACGACTGTTTTCGGGGCTGAGGCTCGGGATCACGGGACACCGTTCGGGCGTGAGACAGTGTTGGTGAATTTTCCGTCGGATATCCGTTGGAGGCGAGTAAGTATTCGATCTCGCGTGTTTTCCCCTAAGGATTACAACGGTACGATCCATTTGGCTGTGTGAATCCTCTTGCGCGGTCTTGTTAAATGTGGAAGCATGAAAGGTGCTCCGGTGGCGGTTCGTCCAACCATGGTTGTAGAGGACCCTTGGCGTGTGATCACACACTCTTGGGAGAGTGATATAAATGGTTCACAAGATTTGGTTGGTCGTGCCTAGGCCCTTTGAGGTGGAGTTGTTATGTCACGCCTTCGCATTGACGTTTGGTGCTGTGTGCACGATGGCCCAAGGGCTGAGACTATGGTATACTCTGGGAGTATACGGAAATGCTTGGAGGTACATGTGGTTGTTCGTACCTGAGAACATTGGTGCGTTCAGTTGGGGTTGAGATGGGGCCACATGTTGCATGGGACCCACGTGCTTGTCGGGTTCTGCTTACATACTTTGACTTCTCGTGACGTAGAGGGTCCCTTTGTGTGTTTTGTTGACCAGAAGGGTGGATCTTTTCCCCTGACTCGGTGCTCGTTTGTTGACCAGCAGGGTTGAGTGGTCTCCCCCCTGGTTTCGCTCTCGATGGATTGGCCGGTAGTGGTGCTAGTGACACCCAGTGCTGGAGCAGATGCTGCACCTCCATTGGGTGAGTTGTTATGGAGTTGGGAGGTTGCATGATACCCACTCCGTGTTCGGTTGGCCCGTGTAGTGCCCTCCAGTGGATATGGCTAGAGCAGTTTTGAGTTCAACCCTCTAGTGGGGCTGGGCAGTGGGTTACTCATTGACTTCTAGGGTTTACCCTCCAGCAGAGACTGGGCAGTGGGTCAGCCAACGCTATTAGGTTCTACCCCCCAACAGAGAATGGGCAGTGGTCACCCGACGCTACTAGGGTCTACCCTCCAATAGAGACTGGGCAGTGGGTCACCCGACGACCTCTTATGGTCTACCCTCCAGCGGGGCTGGGCAGTGGGACCCATGTCGTCTAGTTCCAGGTCTACCCTCCAACACGGCTGGGCAGTGGGTCGCCTGTCGACTTATTCTAGATCTACCCTCCAGCGGGGCTGGGTAGTGGGTCTCCTGATGATGTGTTATGGTCTACCCTCCAGTGGGGCTGGGCAGTGGGTCGCCTGATGACGACTTATGGTTTACCCTCCAGCAGGACTGGGCAGTGGGTCACCCAGTATCTTATTATGGTCTACCCTCCAGTGGGGCTGGGAAGTGGGTCACCAGTAGATGTATTTGGGTTTACCCTCCAGCAGGGCTGGGCAGTGGGTCACCTGATATTTGGTTATGAATTACCCTCCTGCAATACTAGGCAGTGGGACACCCATTGATATTCCAGACTCAGTCCTTCCTACTAGGCTAGTCTGTGGCTATCCTCCGTGACCACTGGAGTGGGACCCTTGGTTGTACGAGTCGGTGATGGAACGACTATGGCTTTGAGGAGACCTCTCGACTGCAGGGTAGTGACGAGGTGTGGTTTGACGTTCCATAGAACTCTCAAGTACGAGGGGCACTTTCCCCACCAAGTTGCATTCTTGTGAAGCGATTTAAAACCGTGCGGGCAAGTCAGTGTCGCCCAAAGAGGATAGTGTAAAAGTGCGGTGATTGAGCCCCTTGGATTGCGGTTCGGGGCAGATGTGCAGGACGCTGGGCATCGTTGGAGTTTACTTCTGGGACCGTTGTCTACTCTTTCTTGGGCAGAGCTACGGGACAGAGATCCCCCTACGACGTTGTTCGGGCTTCTTGACAGAGCATATAGATATGTATATCCCTTGTTCGAGTACCCACTTCTTGGGCTTGGTTACTCTCCCTCCAAGAGAGGTGAAGACGCGTGGGGTATGCCACGTTCTTTCCGTGTCTAGATTCTCGTGGTTGGGTGAGTCTACTCTCCTATTATAGGTAGAGAATATTGGACAGGAAGTTCATCTTCTCACCGTTTCCAGCTCCTTGTGCCTAGACAATTCTACTTCCATTCTCTTGTTGGGTTGAGCTGGACTCTTTACTGCGCTCTTTCTGTTGTACTTCCATTCTATTCCTTGTTCTCTCTACTGCTCACCCTTCGGTACCTCCTTTGTTTCTCCCTCGAGCCTCGGGGTATCCTACTGAGTATTTTTATACTCACCCCTACTTGGGATTTTCCCGCACTTGGTGTGCCCTTGCAGACGACAGACTGGTGGAGCGTGACTATAGTGGAGCGTAGGAGCTTGGGGGCATGGACCGCGTGCGGTGGTCATGGCTGGGTTCCAGGTGGGAGACCCGTCAGCTATTTCCTTTTTGTTTACCTATTGCCGGGTTGTGGCACCTTTTCTGGTTGGGCGCGTGTTTTCCCCTTTTTCCTTTTCAGCACTGTAATTGTACTGTTAGAGGTCGATGCACACTGTGGTTTATTTATAGCAGTTTCCCTTTTCTTTTCCTTTTTACTCTGCACTTTTGCATTGAGTTTGTTGCGCGTGTGTGTACAGGTACTTAGGAAAAGGCCTCCCTGAGTTGTTGTGCCTTCGGCGCTAGTCGCCAGCCCCTGGCCTATGGAGGTGGGCTTGGTGTAGTTGCGGCTCGAGCCCGGGTAAGGTCGGGTCATGACAAAGTGGTATCAGAGGTGGTTCGTTCCATGGGGCATTGTAGGGACATCCCTATAATAGAAATTGTTTGGGAATTAGGGAAACAATGTTAATGTGTCTCGAGAGCAGCTCTCAGGCAAGGGAGTCCAGTGATGGTGCGGCGACCGACGTATCCATTCACCAGGACCTTGATAACCCGCTTGTCGAATCGGCATGCTGCGACACTTGTTGAAGGGAAAATTGTTTTGTGCATCACATAGGATTGAGTCTTTGATTGTCCTTCTTGAGTTAGCTCCCCATTGTTGTTATCGGTATATACATATATGCTCATCTGACAGCGGAACTCCTTGAAAATTTTCAGGATGTCTCCGCGAAGATAGCCAGCCAGGATACCAGCTCTGGTTTGTGACGATGACCCTATGAGCTATGAGGCCAACGTCCAGAACCCATCATGCGAGCCCTTTTCTCTAGGTGGGCCGGTAGCAGCACCCTCACCTGTTAAGCAGCATGCAGTTTCAGCGGAGCATGCTGAGCTTGAGCGTAGGTTGAGCGCGCTCCGTGAGTTCCAGCGGCAGAGACCGCTGAGGTTCAGTGGTGAGCCAGACCCTCAGGAAGCAGAGGTTTGGCTCGAGGCAGTGGTTCGCCTTTTCAGGCTTGTGCAGACGCCGACAGACCAGAGAGTGGCTTTGGCAGCCAGCCTTTTCTTTGGATCATCTTGGCGTTGGAGGAGTCTGGTGACACAGCTTCTTGACGAGTCGTCGCTTTCGTGGGACGACTTCCAATTGTTGTTTTGAGAGGAGTTTTCCCCTCCTTCTTGCGCTCCGTTAAGATTCAGGAGCTCCTGCTGTTTCAGCAGGGAGGGATGATAGTGGCCGAGTACGCGGCTAGTTTGACAGACCGTGCACGCTTTTACCCGGACTTGGTCCATGATGACAACTTCCGAGCGCGGAAGTTTGAGAAGGGTCTCCGACGAGAGATTCATGCTGTCATAGGACCCTTTTTCATTTCCACGTATGTCGGGGTGCTAGAGCAGACGCTGGTGACAGAGGGATTCTTGTCACATTCTAGTGTTGGTGGGGGCAGCAGGCGCGTTGGGGCCGAGACGTTAGCTGCAGCTATCGGGCGACGCCAAGCAGAACCTCGACGCATGTGGCTTT
Source organism: Viscum album (assembly GCA_963277665.1). Classification (NCBI taxonomy): domain Eukaryota; kingdom Viridiplantae; phylum Streptophyta; class Magnoliopsida; order Santalales; family Viscaceae; genus Viscum; species Viscum album. Next base: position 1,549,312,116 of record OY728146.1, on the reverse strand, counting down.
CTATCAACCGGACTCAGGGGCGTGGTCGTACACCACAGTGGCGCCGGAGGGCACCAGTGCAACCCGAAGAGATTCGGTGCTATGCTTGCGATGGGTGAGGTCACATGGCATATGACTGCCCGACCAAGCATGCAGAGAGCCTCAGGTAGGCATCTGGTGCACCACCACGATGGAGGCAGCGTCGTGATCAGGAGTAGTGCCCAGCGAGGTGGTGCTAGCAGAGGAGTGGGAGGAACTGGTAGCGGGGGATGAATTTACGAGGACTTTCCATCACCACTAGGTGGTCCACATCAGGCTCCGGGAGCTAACAGTTGGGACCGCAGACAACTGCGAGCTTTAGATGTCTATGATCCTACAGATCATGAGGTGATAAGAGGAACGCTCCACAACTCTTCTACTTCTTGTAGTGGAATTGATAGAATCTGTTTCTGGAATGCTTTCCTCCCTACTCCTTGTTTGAGATGTTAACAGGGTGACACAGGGCGTCGGGTGTAACCCGGTGTTGGTAAGGAAAAAGGCGTGAGACCTTTTCCTTTAGTTGATGATGTTGACTCCTTCTCCATTTGAGCGTGTAAGAGAGAATTGACTTTGGAACCTTGCGTGACAAGATATCCTTTGGTGTTCCACCATATGGATATTCTGAAGGAGGGAATCACCGAGCCTTGTTCCAGGTGCAGGTAGTGATTCCAGTCGCGGCATGCGACGTAGAGGTTTGACCGGGGATGTGATCTACCCCCGAGGGCCTTCGGGCCGTTTGAGACCGTTCAAAGGGATGGCGTGGTACCATAAAACCTTGCCCTAACCCCAAAGTCTGGAGTGGGTGCATGACGTCGGCATGGGTCGGCCTCGCATGAACAGATCAATCCTTTGGTCTGTGTGCGGTGACACAGGGCTGTGTGTGGGTTCTTCTCGGTATGGGGAAGCCATGAGTGGGCTTAGTACCCTGTGTTGCTCCCTATTTTTGCTTTTTGAGGAGGATAATCTTGAAGGAGGGAATGATGTAAGAACCCGGTTTTTGCTGAGAAAGACTTTGGAATATTTTTGATAATATTACAGATCAGTGCCTTCAGACGGCGTGTGATTCTGAGCCCCGGAGTGGCTGGAATTAAATTTTCAGTGCGTTCACATTGGAAATTCTAAATAAATGAGATAACTCAAAACGGAGTTCTGGAAAAGGGATACGAGTGTACGGATGGGTCCGGAATGGGGTGTTTACCCTAGGAACGACATAAAACATGTCAGTGCGGGATGTTTGGACCCCTCGCTTGCTTTCGGAATGTTAGACGGATAAATTAATTAATTTATTTATTCGTTTAATGGAGAAATGCTAGTATCTCTTAAACGGTTGCTCAGATTGGAAAAATAAGGGCACCATTGAGTTCGGATCATGCCTCTTACCCTATGAGGGGTGTAAGTTTTGCAGGCGCGACCCGTCTGTGAAAAATGGCCCCAAGGGAGTTTTCGTAATTTGGCGGGATCGGGCGCTAAGTTTAATAACTTTTGAACGGGGTCTCGATATAAAATTCTAAGACAACCGTTGCGCTCAAAGGGTGGTTCTTAGGCTAGGGGAGTCTAAATCCCGACCCCGTCGGGAGTTCGGGTTCAGGGCTGTCGGGCGGGCGTTTAAGTGATTTGTACTTAAACACCCCCACCCCCCCTTTCTTCTTCTTCTTCTTCCTCAAACCCTCCTCCCCCTCCTTCACCTCCGGTGAGGCGAGCTCCGGAAAGGTAGCTCCGGTGAGACGAGCTCCGGCGAGGCGACTCCGGAGGGGTGCGGTGGTGCCGGCGGATCGCGGCGAAGCTCCGGGCGACGCCCACGAGGTAGGGTTTTGTCGTTTGCATTTTCTGTTCCCTTACCTACATTGAGCCCGAATTTTTGTATCAAATATCTATCGATTTATCAAACAAATCCCATGAATGTGATGTGTATTTTATTCTCTTTCTGAGGCTTCTTTCAGATTTTGTTTTGGAGTTCGGAGGAACCCACAATCATTCGCCGAAGATTGCGGGTTTGCGGTGGAGATGTGGGGCGTTCCGGCGGGTAGGCACGGCGGTTGGCCATGCCAGGCGGCGGCGCGGAGAGCCGGGCGGCGGATTGTGGCGATTGGGTGTGTGAGGGCGATAGCGGGCCGGCTTTGGCAGGCGGCAGGCGGCAGGCGGCCGGGCGGCTCCGGCGTAGGGCAGAGGGGGGAACAGCGGGGTGCGCGACCCCGCGTGCGGTGCGACTGCGAACCGCATGTCGCGGGTCGCTGCTGGGGAAAGGAGACCGACCTTGATGGACGGTCGAGGGAGCTGGCCGCGGCGGACTGAACCGGGCCCGCGGCCAGGCCTCGGGCCGGCTGAGGGCGGACCGGGCCGGTCCGGGCCTCGGAAGTGCCCCCCTCCCTTCTTTGAATTTCCGACGCCCGTAACATTCGTTACGGGCGTCCGTTTTGCGCGCCGTCAGCGGCAGCGCGGACCTTGCGTCGTGGGGAACGTTTTCAGATGGTTTTGGAAATTTTTAATTCCAAAACGAGGGGCCTCGGAGGCGCGACGCGTCTTTAAGTGAACGAGCGTTTTTCCGAGAATCTTGTTTTGAGCGGCGCGGACGCATGCGACGTCCGCATTGAGTGCCGTCAGTGGCGTTGGGACCCTGGCGCAAGGGAGAAGGTTTCTAGGGCGGTTTCGGGCATTGAAGCCGAAGTTGAGGCGCAAGCCCCATGACCCGTCTTTCGAGCTGCGTGCAGCGTTTCATGACTTTTTTGTCAGACGTCCGTTCGGGGTGTGTGAGCAGTCGATGTTGGGTGTTTTTATGAGGGTATTGCGTTGGCGCAGTCTGCCTGCTGTAATTCCCCACGATGGTGCGGGGCCCACAAGGGCCGTTTCGGAAGTTGATGATGATTTCCAGCTTTATCATCGGGCGACCGTTTTGGACAAGTGAGTAGTCCATTTCGTGTACTTTTTCGAGAGGATCGCAATGGTGCGATCAGTTCATTGGGTTTCGGGACCGGGATGCGGGTCCCACGTGGCACCGCTCATGTGCTGTGTGTCGGGATGCATCTTTTTTTCTCCGGATATCCGTTGCACTCATGTGGGTAGTTCTTTTGACGTGTTTTACCGAGGTGATCGCAATGGTGCGATGTGCCCGACAGTTTTCGTGGCCGAGGCTTGGGATCACGGGACGCCGTTTAGGCGTGAGGCGGTGTTGGTGACTTTTCTGTCGGATATCCGTTGGAGGCGAGTAAGTAGTCGATCTTGCTTGTTTTTCCATTAGGATTACAACGGTGTGATACGTTTGGTTGTGTGTAGCCTCTTGCGCGAACTTTTTAAATTTGGAAGCATGAAAGGTGCTCCGGTGGCGTTTCGTCCTACCATGGTTGTAGCGAACCCTTTCCGCCTGATCGCGCACTCTTGGGAGAGTGATATAAATGGTTCACGAGATGTGGTTGGCCATGCATGGGCCCTTTGAGGTGGAGTTGTTATGTCACGCGTTCGCGTTGACGTTGGGTGTTGTCTGCACGATGGCCCTTGGGCTGAGACTATGGTATACTCTGGGAGTATACGGAAATTCTTGGAGGTACATGTGGTTGTTCGTACCTGGGAACGTCGGTGCGTTCAATTGGGGTTGAGATGGGGCCACATGTTGCGTGGGCCCCACGCGCGTTCCGAGTTCTGCTTGCGTACTTTGACATCTCGCGACGTAGAGGGTCCCTCTGTGTGTTTGTTTGACCAGCAGGGTGGAGCTTTTCCCCTGACTCGGTGCTCGTTTGTTGACCAACAGGGTTGAGTGGTCTCCCCCCTGGTTTCACTCTCGATGGATTGGCCGGTAGCGGTGCTAGTGACACCCAGTGCTGGAGCAGACACTGCACCTCCTTTGGGTGAGTTTTTCTGGAGTTGGGAGGTTGCGCGATACCCACTCCTTATTCAGTTGGCCCGTGTTGTTCCCTCCGGTGGAGATGGCTAGAGTAGTTTTGAGTTCTACCCTCCAGCAGGGCTGGGTAGTGGGTTACTCATCGACTTCTAGGGTTTACCCTCCAGTAGAGACTGGGCAGTGGGTCACCCGACGCTATTAGGGTCTACCCTCCAATAGAGACTGGGCAGTGGGTCACCCAACGCTACTAGGGTCTACCCTCCAGAAAAGACTGAGCAGTGGGTCACCCGACGACCTCTTAGGGTCTACCCTCCAGCGGGGCTGGGCAGTGGGTCACATGTCGTCTAGTTCCAGGTCTACCCTCCAACACGGGTGGGCAGTGGGTCTCTTGTGGACTTATTCCAGGTCTACCCTCTAGCGGGGCTGGGCAGTGGGTCGCCTGATGATGTGTTATGGTCTACCCTCTAGCGGGGCTGGGCAGTGGGTCGCCTGATGACGACTTATGGTTTACCCTCTAGTAGGATTGGGCAGTGGGTCACCCAGTATCTTATTATGGTCCACCCTCCAGCGGGGCTGGGCAGTGGGTCGCCGGTTGATGTATTAGGGTTTACCCTCCAGTAGGGATGGGTAGTGGGTCACCTGATATTTGGTTATGAATTTCCCTCCAGCAGGGCTGGGCAGTGGGACACCCGTTGATATTCCAGACTCAGTCATTCCTACTAGGCTAGTTTGTGGCTTTCCTCCGTGACCACCGGAGCGGGACCCTTGGTTGTACGGGTCAGTGATGGAATGACTATGGCTTTGAGGAGACCTCTCGACTTCAGGGTTGTGACGAGGTGTGGTTTGACTTTCCATAGAACTCTCAAGTACGAGGGGCGCTTTCCCCACCGAGACGCGTTCTTGTGACACGATTTAAAGCCGTGCGGGTGAGTCAGTGCCACCCAAAGCGAATAGTGTCAGAGTGCGGTGATTGAGCCCCTTGGCTTACGGTTCGAGGCATATGTGCGGGACGCTGGGCATTGATGGAGTTTACTTCTGGGACTGTTGGCTACTCTTTCTTGGGCTGGGCTACTGGACGGAGATCCCCCTACGACGTTGTTCGGGCTTCTTGACAGAGAATATAGATATGTATATACCTTGTTCGAGTACCCACTTCATGGGCTTTGTTACTCTCCCTCCAGGAAAGGCAAAGACGTGCGGGGTATGCCACGTGCTTTCCGTGTCTAGATTCTCGTGTTTGGGTGAGTCTACTCTATTGCTATAGGTAGCGAAGACTCGACGGGAAGTTCATCTTCTCACCGTTTCAAGCTCCTTGTGCCTGGCTGAGTATACTTCCTTCCACTTGTTGGGTTGAGTTGGAATCTTTACTGCGCTCTTTCTGTTGTACATACGTTCTATTCCTTGTTCTCTCTACTACTCACCCTTTGGTACCTCCTTTATCGCTCCCTCGAGCCTTCGAAGTATCCTACTAGGTATTTTTATACTCACCCCTGCTTGGGCTTTTCCCGCACTTGGTGTGCCCTTGCAGACGACGGACAGGTGGAGCGTGACTACAGTGGAGCGTAGGATCTTGAGAGCATGGACCGCGTGCGGTGGTCGTGGCTGGGTTCCAGGTGGGAGACCCGTCAGCTGTTTACTTTTTGTTTACCTGTTGCCGGGTTGTGGCAACTTTTCTGGTTGGGCGCGTGTTTTGCCCCTTTTTCTTTTTTAGCATTGTACTTGTACTGTTAGAGGTCGATGCACACTATGATTTATTTATAGCAGTTTCCCTTTGCTTTTTCATTTTTACTCTACACTTTTTCATTGAGTTTGCTGCGCGCGTGTGTACAGGAACTTAGGAAAAGGCCTCCCCGAGTTGTTGTGCTTTCGGCGCTAGTCGCCATCCCCTGGCCTATGGAGGCAGGCTTGGGGTAGTTGCGGCTCGAGCCCGGGTAGGGTTGGGTCGTGACAAGAACGACTCAAGCTCAGATCTAGATCAATATCTCTACCTCCTTTCTCAGCTTCGACCACTACGCATACGAATACACTCATTTGTTCTCATATCCACCCTTTTATAATTATTTTCACTCGATCTAAGCCTCCCTCTGAGGTTTTCCTCCCAAAATGAAGACGATATCTTTGAATTCTTCCTCAGCGCGACTCTCTGCATTCGATCGAATTCCTTAAACCTGATTTATCATTCTATTTTTATTTATTTCGATTATCGAGTTAATTTTTAATTGATTAATTTTAATACAACATTAATATTTATATATAAACTAATCATATATAAAGTTAAATATAACAAATTATGTTAAGAAAATCATATTTTAAATATATATATAATTTTATAAGAATAATTCATTTATTCATTTTTTAAATGAATATAATTTTGTAATAATTAAAAAAAGATATTAAACATTTGTATAATCAAAATAATATTCATTTTTCAAAATTGAAATAATAATATGTGAATCATTTTAATAATTTATTAATAATAATTTTGTTAGTTAATAATATTGTATTTACAATTATAATATATATTTTTTAGTATGAAATGATTTTACTTAAATCACTTGTTATTGGAAATATATTTTTTAAAGAATATCATATTACTAATACCATCATTTATAATTTCAATTATATATTACATTCATATTGATCTTATTTACAAAAATAATCAATTATTATACAAAATATTTATATACTTATATCCTTGAAATTCAATTTATATATATTAATTTTGTAAGATACTAAGTAAAAAAGTTGTATTTTGATTCAACACATATTTTTATTATTTAAAAATATTTGTAATTGTTTTTATTACATCATTTATTAGTTTCAATTTATAATAATAATAATAATAATAATAATAATTTTAATTCTAATTATTATGAGGGTGTTAAATTCTCCCCCCTTAAATGAATTGTGTCATCGCAATTCTTTCATCAAACTTACATAAAATTTTAATTTTCATCTACATAATTAATGAATTTATAATAAGGCTTTTCTATATAAAGATAAATCCACCGTGATGATTTTCTTTTCCTCAAATGACAATATCTAATCAGAAATGTTTTCAAGACCATTCCTCTGATACCAATTATAACGCTCCGAGCTCTCTCATCCGAACTCAGTGCTTGAAAAAATTTTGTGTAAACTTATTAAGAAACTTAACAATTACAGAACTCTTAAAACAAACAAGGACCATCTATGGGTCTAGGATCTAGAGGATTATAGAAAAACATAAAATTATCAGAGTTCAAAAAAATAAAACTATCCACTATGCTTCCGTGCATGTAAACTCTAAGAGTGACGACATCTATAAATAATCTCCTAAGATAAATGTGAAAAAATCATTTAAATAATTAAAGGGTGAGCATTCAATTTCCAAGTAAAGTGTTTTAAAAAACTTTTATAAATCCATTTAAATATATCACATTGATAATACATTTGAAATATTCAATTAGTAATACATTTGTAAAACAACATTTACAAAATACTGAAATGAATTGAAAATTAATTATATTTATAAAACGCCTTTAAAACTTATCTAGTGATTCAGTTGAAAATATTAAGCAATCCCTCAAAACTAAACAACTAAGGCCACTATAAACATTGAAGGATATCTTGTGCCTACCCACTTGAGGGATGGATTCAGGATCCAATAATTATCTTATTTACAAAGTTCGAGTACTGGTTGTAATAAAAAACTTTTGTCTTATCTTTCCTTATATATATATATAAATAATTTTCACTAGTGTTTTAGCATTGAAAATATATTTAAAATCTTGCTTGGAAAAAGTAAATACTAAAATTTACTGAAAATTACATTTTTTACTTGGTATGATCAAATCTCATGATAAATGATGTTGCATAATCCGTTGGAAGATAAATCAACATCCACACACTTGAAATTGCAAAGACATATTTATTAAATACCTTTTATTCAAGAATTAAAGGACATGAAGGAATAAGTTAATAACCATAGAGATAATATAATACAATCTTCTTAAAACCAATAATTATCAATTTATAAATATGTGTCGCACGAAAAAATTATCAATGAACCATTTCATAAATAAAATAATCCTTTTATATGCTCAATAGTTTTAAGGAACATGAATTTAATAAGTACATAAAAATATACATAATCATAGAACTAGAATTAGAAACCAATGATCATGAACGTTAAATAAATTATATATATCCTTATATATATGTTTGATTAGAAAATACACATCTATCTAAAACCCATAATAAGATACTTCAATGATTAAATTTGTGTGAAAATGAAATTTCATCATATATATATATACATACATAAATACATACATATACATACATATACATATATATATATATATCATGAATAAACAAGAATGTTTATATACGTTCATATATGTATATATGATCCATGAAGACAATGTACATATTCAATTTGTGAGTTCAATGATTATATTTAGAATCTATAGAAGTATAAAACATGGAAATCAAATTACATAAAAATTTATAATACCACATAAATATGGATTATAATTTTAAAGGAACAAACTCTCCTTATGACATCCCTGATTTGATTACAAACTTAAACATGATTTATTACATAAAACTTCACTTGATACAACAATGGAGATCGAGAGGTTTAGTGTCTTCAGGGCTTAGGAACATTACATAAAAACATGAAACATGAAATACAACATCTTTATCGAAAACTTCTTTTACATGACCACTACATTCCTTCTTACATAGCATTTCATGGGATAACCTGAGAACATGCATAAGAAAAGGGTGAGCTATAATGCCTAGTAAGGGAGTACACATGGAATAACATGAGGAGTACAATACATGTTTGAAAATAGACATATCAATAGGGAATATGAAAAACATGAACGTAAAGGCATGATAAAGCATGATAATCATAACATGGAAATGTGGCAACAACACTTAACATGGAATTAGCATGAGCCAAGGCTCATTGCACATGGAGCATGAGTAAATCCTCATTACACATAAAGCACGATTAAACCCTCATTGCACTTTAATTGGCATGATTAAACACTCATTGCAAATGACGTATCATGATACTATACATTACCCAGTGAATTGGAGCGCTATAAGGGCGCACCCTCCTTAAACATTTCATTTCATGCATAAGTGTGCCACACGGATCATAGTACATGGATTCATAAAACATAATCATTTATTCCACGATAAAGGAATGTGGAATTCATACATGAATATTTTTAATCAATATGTAATGGTGCATAATGTTGTATACCCTTGATGTAGAAATGGGCCTGGTATCCACTACACAATGGCATTGGCTTAGAAAATCGGTGTGATTTCGGTAGCGTAATTGCGTGACATAAGAATTCATAAAAATGGTTGATGAGAGAGAAAGTGGTTCCTCATAATATTTACATGTAATGGACAGTAAGGAGTTCATATAGAAACATTTCCCAACAATTGTAATGGAATTTAGATTCATGATACAAAACTATTGCTTGAATGTGAAAGAATAGAGAGAAGTTCCTTTCGAAATTTTGGCATAGTAACGGGTGTACATGGGAGGAATTTAATGAGAGAGAAAGGGTTCTCCCATCATTCAAACAATAAGAGGGAAGTATGGGGGAGGTTTGAAACCATACCCCAAAATTCATAATTGAAATTAAAAGGGAAATACAACTTAATGAAAATTGACAAAAATGAGAAAGGAAGAAAAAACCTTTACTTGGAAGTGTGCTTCCAAAGGCTAGAGAGAGGCTTGTGAGATACTTCATGGGAGCATGGGGAACCTTGGGAGTATTCTAGAGAGAGTAGGGAATAGGTTGGAAAAAATACAAAGGCTTTTAGTGATGAGGAAGTGGGATCATGGGTGGGTTTATATAGGAAAGGAGAGGGAATTATTTAATATTTAGGTCTGGGTCCCCGTACATTAAATTAATCCAAACCACAAACCATCCCATGGTTTTTGCCCATAGTGTCTGGAAAAGGGAAATGGAAAAAAATATTTTATAAGGCCAAATTCCGAACTTCTTAAAATATTAGGGATTCTTATGTGGAGGTGAGTCACACTCTCATGGAAATTAATTTTAAAAGGCAAGGTGTTGAATATGTCTTGAGGGGTCCGTTAATGTTTTAAAAAATAAGTCAAACAAACCCAAAATTACATTATTTTAATGTTAAAACATATATTTTCCGAACATAAATATTATAGAATTTTATTACATCACTATTGGGTCATTATGATGTCATAAAACACATTATATATTTTACCGGTATTTAATTTTTTTCCAAAAAAATTGATTGTCTCAGAAAATTATGAAAAATTCACCGTTGGATAATTTCAACGTCCTGATTCCAGAAATGGCATTTATTTTATCTAAATAATTTTCTAAATATATTAATTTTCACTTTTAAAATAAAAACCGATATTTATAAAAAATTCCCGGGTTTTGACAGAAATGGATTTCAAACCTTAAGAAAAATTAAAATTTCATTCATAAAAATTTTAAGATCATTTATATTTAACAAAAATTAATTTAATAATAATAAAATTATTTTTTAAAATATTATTTAATTCAAAAATCCCATTAATTTAATAACATATAATTCTTAATTAAATCATAACTGAAAACCCTATTTGTACTTTAAAAAGTATTTACAATGTATCAAAAATGACTAGAAATTATATTCATTATTATATACAAAAATAATTTACATGAACATAGTATTACTTATTCGTTACATAACCCCTTAAAATAGCTGCATAATACCTAAGGGTATGTAGTGTGATGGTGACAGACTCTTGGAGTGGCTCGGACAACATCGCTCGAGTGGTAATTTCAATGAACTTCCACTTTTCCCGTAGATGGTCACGTTCGATCTTGACATGATGAAGCTCAGATTGGGCTTCATCAAGGGGGAAGCCCAAATATGCCAACTCTTTTCCGAGGTCCGACCAATGGGCTTCATATGTCGCAATTCTACTGGATGAGGTCATCGCTTCCTTCTGAGTAAAATGGATTTGTTAAAGTCATATATTTATACTAATCATGTGATCACTGTTCAACGACTATATTAGCAAAGATCAATATTCTTAACATAAAACCAAATAAGTTGACATTTTATATAAACATAAAGAGGAATTCAATTAGATCAGGAGGGATTTCTGTTAATGAAACTTTGGGTCATTACAATATTCCCCCCTTAAGAAATTTCTCCCTCGAAATTTTCCTTTTCCCACACTAAAAAAATGTGGGCAACTTAGCTTCATCTTATCCTTCGATTCCCAATTTGCTTCTTTGAACATGTGGTTTCTACACAACACCTTGACGAGGGGCATTATCTTATTTCGCAAAAAATTTTCTCTACGGTCTATGATCTTCAATGGTTGCTCTTCATTAGAAAGTCCTTCTTCCAATTGTACCACCTCAGAAGAGAGTACATGTGAAGGGTCTGGTATGTACTTCCTTAAAAGGGATACATAAAAGACATCATGTACTTTGTCCATAGTAGGCGGAAGTGCTAGTCGATAGGCCACAGCCCCGACACAATCATGAATATCAAGGTGGCCAATGTACCTTGGACATAACTTCCCATTCTTTCCAAACATCATGCCCTTCTTCCACGGAGATATCCGTAGAAAAACCATGTCTCCAACATTAAACTCAAGGTCTCATTGACGATTATCTGCCAAACTCTTCTGTCGACTCTGGGATTCCTTGATATGCTGCTGAATGGTTTTCACCTTCTCCACCATTTCCACGACCATTTCTGGTCCATGCAGCTTACGTTCACCGACCTCATCCCAACATGCTGGTGTTCTTCACCTTTTCCCATACAGGGCTTTATATGGTGCCATTTGGATGCTCGAGTGCAAACTGTTATTATAAGAGAACTCAACTAGAGGAAGATGTTGATCTCATCCTCCTTTTAAAGTCCATTGAGCATGCTCTCAACATATCCTCAAGTGTTTGGATAGTCCGCTCAGATTGACCATCGGTTTGAGGATGATAGGTCGTACTAATGTTAAGATCATATTCAGAGCATGTTGAAGACTCTTCCAAAACATAGAGGGGAATTTTGGATCTCGGTCAGACATAATAGATAGTGGTACTCCATGCAACCTTACCACTTCCCTGATATATTTCTGTTCCAGTTGATCCAAAGATAAATCCTCCCGAATAGCAATGAAGTGTTCAGTCTTTGTAATACTATCCACAACAACCCAGATTGCATTGTTGCCTTTGGATTTCCTTGGAAGTCTGGTGACAAAGTAGATGGTGATGTTCTCCAATTTCCATTCTGGTATGGGAAATGGTTCCATCATCCCCTTAGACTTCTACCTCTCTACCTTCACTTCCTAACACACCAGGATCTTTGATGTATATTCAGCAATCTCCTTCTTCATACTATCCCACCAAAAGTTTTCTCGGAGATCTCGATACATCTTTGTGCTCCCTGGGTGAATAGAGAAATTTGATCTTTGTGCATCATCCAAAAGTTCCTTCTTCAGCTCCGGACAAGATAGAACACATAGTCTATTCCCAAACCGCACAATTCCTTTTTTATTAACATTAACCTATGAGGATTTCCCTTTTTTGATAGCTTCCACATTTTCCTGAATTCCCACATCATCCTTTTGAGCATCTTTTAACCTTTCCAAAAGAGATGGTTGAGCAATCATTTGTGAAATCTTTGATGATGGTCCCTACTTTATGATTCCCACGTCCATCTTCATCAAGTCTAAGAAGATTGGATCCTTCTCAATTTTCATCATTGATAGAATTGCTGAGTCCTTTCTAATTAGGGAATCTTCCACCTTGTTGGGTTTACCAGGGAGGTAATGTATTGAACAGTCATAATCCTTGATGAGAACTATCCATATTCTCTGGTGCATATTAAGCTCATTCTGTGTGAATATATATTTAAGACTCTTGTGGTCAGTATACATCTCACATTTCTCCTCATAGAGATAATTCTGAAAGATTTTCAAGGCAATGATCACCGCCGCCAACTCCAGATCAGGCATTGGATTGCTTCGCTCATGGATTTTCAACTACCTTGAGGTATAGGATATAACTTTATCATTCTGCATCAGCACACAACCTAAGCCCTTCTTTGAATAATCACTGAATACCACAAAAAGTTCCCCACTTGTGGGTAAAGTGAGAACAGGCGCAGTGATAAGCCTCCTTTTCAACTCCTTGCTGTTTTCTTCGCATTCATCACTCCAAGAAAACTTTACTCCCTTTCTAGTTATCTTGGTAAGAGGGTTGGAAAATCGTGAGAAATTTCTCACAAATCGTCGATAATATCCAGCTAACCCCTAGATTCTACGGATATCCATTACCGATGATGGACTCGGCCAACCCTCAATTGCATCTGTATTAGAGGTGTCCACAGATATCCCATTGCTTGTAATGATATGCCCCAAGAATGAGACCTCCTTCAACCAGAACTCTCGCTTGTTGTACTTTTCATAGAGCTTGTCCATGCGCAAAGTCTCTAGTACAGTTCTTAAATGCTCTTCATGATCCTCCATGGTTTTGGAGTATATTAGAATATCATCTACAAAGACTACCACAAATTTTTCAAGGTAATCTCTAAAGACTCTAGTCATCAATTCCATGAATATTTCTAGATCATTGGTGAGTCTGAAAGTCATTACTATGAATTCATAGTGCCCGTACCTTGTACGAAAAGCAATCTTGGGGACATCTTCCTTCTTCACCCTTACTTGATAATATCCCGACCTGAAATCCACCTTGGAGATGTATTATTCTCCACGTAGCTGATCAAACAAGTCATCGATTCTTGGAAGAGGATACTTGTTCTTTATCATGATATTGTTAAGTTCATGATAATCGAGGCAAAGCCGCATTGTCCCATACTTCTTCTTGACAAAGAGGACTGGTGCACCCCATGGTGAAGCACTTGGGCGTATAAACCCTTTATCCAAATTCTCATGTAATTGTTTCTTCGGGTCTTCAAGCTCTACAACAGCCATTATATATGGAGTATTGGATATTCGTAGTGCCCCAGGTATATGTTCAATTGAGAACTCAACATATCTTCTTGGAGGAAGACCAGGCAGTTCCTCGGGAAACAATTCAGTGAATTCCCTCACAATAAGAATTTCTTCAAGGTTGGTTTCTTCCTTGGACTCAATCATCTGAGCCAGATATGAGTGCTCATAAGGCAGTAATATCCATGCTTTAGATGATTGAGCTGAAGGAGATCTATCTTCCTCCAGACACTTGTAAAGAATCGGGGGTCGATTCTCCATATGGAGTGTGATCTCCCTCTCCCGACAATTTATATTGGCTCTATATAAGGAATGACAATCCATGCCAAGAATTGCATCAAATTCCACCAGAGGGAGTATGACGAGGTTCGCCGGGAAATTCAATCCATAGATTAAAATAGGGGAGGACTTATATTCATGGGATGCAATGATTTCCCCATTTGCTGTACTCACTGACATCTTCACTTCCATGATTTTTGGTGGTGCTGGGATTGTTATACTAAACATTTGAGATATAAAAGAATGTGTAGAACCTGAATCAAAAATTATGTTTTCTATTCTTGAATGAATAACTATCGTACCTGTCACCACCTCATTGTCGGGGTTCACTTCGGCAGAAGTGATGGGAAAATCTCTTCCTTGCTACCTTGGAGGTTGTTGGTTGTCTCCGAAAACCCTTGGATTAGGGTACTGATTTGAAAAATGACATGGTTCTTTGCATTTGTAGCATTGAACAACGCGTTGAGGTTTGAACGAAGAGTTCCTCTCCTCTTTCGCAGCCGTAGGTCTTTCCTTCCGATCGTTAACAGCTAGGTTCCCTTCTCTTCGACACCTAAAGAATTTTCTCATCCGCTTAAGGTAATTTCCATGGTTCTTATTTCCGAACTTTTGGAAATTGGGGTGCTGGATCTTCTTAGAATAGTTGGATTTATCCATCGGTCCACCAGCATTGAAGTCCACCTTACGCTTCTTGTCCACATGATACCCCTGTAATTCCCCGATCTCCATTTTGGCCTTGAGGGCACATCAGACAATTTCCTCATAACTGTCGAAGTAACAGATCGTTAATGCTTTCCGCAAGCTAGGCTTCAGTCCACCAATGAAGCGGTCAACCTTGCATTCGTGGGGTAACGACAAAGCCGGAAGCGTATCGTGCAAGCCTTGTAAAGTTTTCCTCGTACGATCCAATAGATTCTTCATCTTTTTACTTGATGGAAAAGAAGTCCCTTTCTATCTTAAGCCGAAGGGTGGGAAAATATTTATTGAAAAACATCTTCGGGAAATCCTTTCATTCCAACACCTCGATCTCCTCCTCAGGCTTCGTATTTTTGATCAATGTCCACCATTGATCAGCTTCACCCTCCATACAATAATCCACCAGGATAACCTTCTCTTGTTCAGAACATTGGAGGTTGGAGAATATCTTTTCAATGGAGTTGATCCATTGTTCAGCGATCGTGGGATCGGATGATCCACTAAAAGTAGGAGGCCTTTGTCTCATGAAGCTCTCAATAGCGACTTGTTCTTTCTTAGGGGGGGTTGAACGTTCCTCTTGACCCGTGTTTCTATTCAAAACATTAGTTAGCTGAGAGATAAGCATGACAAAGTTCGCGATTCCTGCTCCCATTGGATTGGGCATCTCATTAGTATAATCATCACAATGATCATCACAACGGTTATTAGCCCGAGTCCTCCTATTACCGGCCATTGGCTGGAATAAAAGGAAAGTTAGGGGTAACACATAAAGGGTAATCCAAAGACAAAAGTTAATGACTTATAAATTAACTTTAATTTCCTTAACTCATGAGTCTATAGGCTTCAATCTAGGATTTTCATGATCTACTTTCTAACATATATTCTTAGGGGCATTTTTTTTAATTCCCTTAATAAGGGTTCATACTAAGCTTGTGAATTTATCAAAACATATCCCCCGGGAGTGTCGTAACCAAGAGTGCAGCAAGGCCCGTTATCGTGCACCAGTTCCCGTTCGAGTCTAGCTCAAAGTGGTGTTTTCAGGTTTTACCCCTAGGATACATCTGTGCCAGAGCCGCCTCTACCTGCTCGTATCCAGACAGGGATTTATTTTCTTGATAACCCACTTACTCAATACCCACCAAAACTTAGGGATTCTTCTATTATACATAGTCTTGTCTCTAAGGATTTACTAGGGTTTCCTAATCCCAAAAATAACTAAATCAATCCTCTGATACCAACTATGAAAAACATTCTTTTTTTAAAAATTTATACATGATTTATTACATAAAAAATCACTTGATACAACAAAGAAGATCGATAGGTTTAGTGAATTTGGGGCTTAGGATCATTACATAAAAACTTGAATCATGAAATACAACATCTTTATTGAAAACATCCTTTACATGACCACTAAATTCCTTCATACTTAGCATTACATAGGATATCCTGAGGACATGCATAAGAAAAGGGTGAGATATAAAGCCCAGTAAGGGAGTACACATGGAATAAAATGAGGTGTAAAATACATGTTAGACAATAGGAATAACAATAGGGCATAATAAAAACATTAACATAAAGTCATGATAAAGCATGATAAACAAAACATGGAAATGTGACAACAACACTTAACATGGAATTAGCATGAGCCAAGGCTCATTGCACATGGATCATGAGTAAGTTCTCATTGAACATAAAGCACGATTAAACCCTCATTGCACTTAAATTAGCATGATTCAACACTCATTTCACATGACGTATCATGATACTATACTTTACCCAATGCATTGGAACGCTATAAGCGTGCACCCTTCTTAAACATTTCATTTCATGCGTAAGTGTGCCACATGAATCAAAAGACAGGGATTCATAAAACATAATCATTTATTCCATGATAAATGAATGTGGAATTCATATATGAAACTTTGTAATAAATAAATAAATTTGCATAAAGTTGGATACCCTTGATGGAGAAATGGTCATGGTGTCCACTACACAATGGCATTTGCTTAGAAAATCGGTGCGATTTCGGCAGTGTAACGGCGTGACATAAGAATTCATAAAAATGGTTGATGAGAGAGAAAGGGGTTACTCATCATATTTAAATGTAATGGACAGTAAGGAGGTCATATAGACTCATGTCCCAACAATTTTAATGGAATTTAGATTCATGATACAAAATTATTGCTTGAATGTAAAAGAAGAGAGAGAAGTTCCTTTCGGAATTTTGGCATAGTAACGGGTGTACATGGGAGGTATTTAATGAGAGAGAAAGGGGTATCCCATCATTAAAACAATAACAGGGAAGTATGGGGGAGCTTAGAAACCATACCCCAACATTAATAATTGAAATTAAAAGGGAAATACAACTTAAAGAAAATTGACAAAAATGAGAATGGAAGAAAAAACCCTTACATGGAAGTGTGCTTCCAAAGGCTAGAGAGAGGCTTGTGAGAGGCTTTGGGAGATTGGGGAACATTGGGAGGATTATAGAGAGAGTAGGGCAGAGGTTGTATGAACTCCAAAGTCTTTGAGTGATGAGAAATTGGGAGCTTTGGTGGGTTCATATCGGAATGGTGAGGAAATTCTTTACTAATTAGGTTTGGGTCCCCTTACATTAAATTAATCCAAACCACAAACAAACCCATGGTTTTTTCCCATGGTTTTTGGAAAAGGGAAGAGGAAAAAGATATTTTATAAGGACAAAGTCCTAACTTCTTAAAATATTAGGTTTTATAATGTGGAGGTGAGTCACACTCCCGTGGAAATTAATTTAAAAAGGCAAGGTGTTGAATATGTCTTGAGGGGTCCATTAATGTTTTTAAAAGTAAGACAAACAAACCCAAAATCACATTAATTTAATGGTAACAAATATATAGGACGAAAATAAAGATTATTTGATTTTATTACACCATTATTGGGGCATTATGATGTCATTAAAAACATTATATATTTAAACGGTATTTAATTTTTACCAAAAAATTTAACTATCTCAGAAAATTATGAAAAATTCACCATTGGATAATTTCGACATCCTAATTCCAGAAATGAAATTTATTTTATCTAAATATTTTTCTAATTATGTTAATTTTCACTTTTAAAATAAAAACCGACATTTATCAAAAATTCCATGGTTTTGACAGAAATGGCTTTCAAACCTTAATAAAAATAAAAATTGCATTCATAAAATTATAAGATCATTTATATTTAATAAAAATTAATTTAAAAATAATATTATTATTTTATTAAAATATTATTTAATTCAAAAATCTCTTATTTTAATAAAATAGAATTCTTAATAAAATAATAACTAAAAACATTATTTGTACTTTAAAAACTATTTACAATGTCTCAAAAATGACTATAAATTATATTCTTTATTATATACAAAAATAATGTACATGAACATAGTACTACTTATTCGTTACATAACCCCTTAAAAGAGCTGCATAAGACCTAATGGTAAGGTGTGTGATGGTGATAAACTCTTGGGGTGGCTCAGATAACATCGCTCGAGTGGTAATTTCAATCAACTTTTACTTTTCCCGTAGACGGTCAAGTTCAAGCTTGACATGATGAAGCTCATATTGGGCTTCGTCAAGGGTGAAGCCCAAAGAATCCACCTCATTTCTGAGCTCCGACAAATGGGCTTCGTATGGGGCAATTCTACTGGATGAGGTCTTTGCTTCCTTCTGAGTAAATTGGATTTGTTTGAGTCCTATATTTATACTAATCATGTGTTCACAGTTCAATGACAATATTAACAACGGTAAAAATTATTAACGTAAAACCAAAGAAGTTGACATTTTATATAAACATAAAGAGACATATAATTAGATCAAGAGGTATTTCCATTAATGAAACATTAGGCCGTGACACTCCTTACACAAACACAAAATTATATCTTGAAAATAATTAAAAACTGAATACAAAAATAGATATTTTGGTATCATATCATAATACATAAATCCTTCTAATAAAATAATCCCTTACTATAATTTATCAGGATTTTAATAAGTGATAAACATGTTGATTTTGATTTGAAGAACCATTGAATTAAATAAATTTATCTTTCACAATTGTAATTTGAGATGAAAATAATTGAAAAAATAATTATAATAAAATCCTTACGCAAAAAATAAAATATAGAATATAAGATAAAAATAGATATATAGTATGTCCCTCACCATATGGACTCCTGATTATTTACAGCAGAATCTAATGTATCAATATAGAGTTTTATAAAATTGGATCTCTTATATTAACTTCCTCTCAAAAGGGAAAAACATAAAATGGAGGCTTCATCCCTCTGCGTTACATGCCATATTTATTCCAATACACTCAGAAACTCCATAAATACAATAAAAAACGATGGTGGAGGCAATTCCTAGGCTAGCCGCTAGATAAATATGTGGGTGACGTTCCACCAATGAGGACCATTTTCAAAGATCGAATACAGAATATGTAAATTAAAATAAAAACAGTTCGGTGTCAGTCCACATCCAAAATATGGAAAATAAAAGGATATATTTTAATTATATTATATATATATATATATAACTAATGAAGAGAAGTTCAATTATCTTATGGTTTTGGTGTATGCCTTTATGATTCGGGAAAAATTTTCAGAAATAATTGATAATCAAAGCATTAGAAGAAGTGATATCGATTAGAAAAAATATCTTGAACCATGACAAACTATGATAGGAACAACAATCATTGAATGAGAAAAAAGTGGATGATACTGACAACCAAAATAATATTAATCTCATTCCAAGAGATTCAGATAACATGAAAACAATTAAATAACACCTACTTGTTAGATATATGAAATCTAGAATAGGACAATGTTTACATCGGATAATAAATTCAGAGAAGATGTCAATTTCATGAGAAAAACAAAGAAATAGACAAATCAGAACATATTACACCCTAAAAATTTTGCAAACGAGATTTAGGGACATGATCCTTTTCCTAGTTGGCGAGGACTCCATAAGTGCATCCATACGACCCGAGATAAAATCTAGGTGATGGCTAATTTCCAGGCTACTATGGGAGTATTGTTGCAAGGATTGTGCAGTACTGTAGTAGGTACTGTAGTGGGAACTAGAGCAGGCACTATTTAGCACCATAGTAGTTGGGAATATTCCGTTGTTTCGGCCTTTGAGCCACCGATTTGTTATCTTATCCCTTTAAGGCCTTTGGTACACCTTGACATTTGGGTTAGTAAGGTCTTATGGCCACCTCAAGGTCTTCTAGCCACCATAAGTGTAGATGCAAAACAGACAACCAATAAAGAACTAGCTTCAGAAGGATGATGAGCAAGGGGCATTCACCAATGTAGTAGTTAAATGGATGGCAAGAATGGGAGGGTATG
Organism: Viscum album; assembly: GCA_963277665.1. NCBI lineage: Eukaryota > Viridiplantae > Streptophyta > Magnoliopsida > Santalales > Viscaceae > Viscum > Viscum album. The sequence continues at coordinate 1,549,291,905 of OY728146.1, read as the reverse complement.
ACACCTGCCATTGGGACAAACATGTTCAATCATGGGAAAGCCTAGCCGGATAAAAATGTAATGGGGGAGAGTGGATTTCACGATGAAGATTCTTGGGAGGACAAGTTATATGTACTTAGTTTGGTTTGCATGTAATGTTTGAATCATGGGGGTAATTAATTCTTATAAGTCTTATGAGCCATGTATTACTTATTCCAATGGTCTTTCTAAGGGTTCCACCTCACCCCTTGATAGGTGGATTTTCAAAAATAAAATAAAATGAAGGCCTTTTGGCCATTGGAGGACACTAGATCTAGATATACAGAAAATGAATAATGAAAACCTATCACGTGGGGTAGATCTTAAAATTGATGATCAATTGTCCCAATTCCGGTTCAAATACTTCAATGTGAAGAAATTTGAATGCAATTAAACCCTGTCCACGCTTCGAACATGATGCTTTGAAACCTCTACTTTGAAAGAATCATGCTCAGATCTAGATCCAGATTTAGACCTCTTTACTCAGCTTCGACCACTCCGTATACAAATACTCTCGTTTGATCTCATATCCACCCTTTCCGAATTATTTTCACTCGATCTAAGGCTCCCACAAGGATGTCCTCCCGAGACGAAGCCCACAGCTTTTTTTTCTTCCTTAGCGTGACTCTCGGCATTCGAACAAATTCCTCAAACCCGATTTCTTCTTTAATTTTTATTTATTTCGATTATCATTTTAATTTTTAGTTGATTATTTTTATCTCACCATTTATATTTATATATAAACTAAACATATATAAAGATAAATATAAAAAATTAGGCTAACAAAATCATATTTTAAATACATAATTAATCATATAAGTATATTTCATTTATTTATTTTTTACGTGAATATATATTTTTTAATAATCAAAAAAATATATTAAACATGTTTATAATCAAAACAATATTCATGTTTCAAAATAGAAATAACAATATATGAATCTTTTTAATAATTTATTAATCATAATTTTGTTAATTAATAATTTCATATTTAAAATTATAGTATGTACAGTTTAGTACGAAATTATATTACTAAAATCACTTGTTATTGGAAATAATTTTTTAAACAATATCATATTACTAATACTATCACTTATAATTATATTCATATATTACGTTCATATTGATTTAATTTTAAAAAAATCAATTATTTTTAAAAAATATTCAAAAACTTATATCCTTGAAATTCAATTTATATATATTAATTTCGTAGGATACTAAGTAAAACTTTATATTTTTATTCAACACTAATTTTTCTTATTTATAACTTTTTTTAAAAACTTTTTATTAAATCATTTATTATTTTTAATTTTTGAAAAATAATAATAATTATTATAGTTTTAGTTTTTCTTTGGGTGTAACAATTTAATCATAATTTTTTCTCCATTAGTGTAATAAAAGTTATTTATAAATCATTATGATCCATGTGATTATATAAAATATTTACTTATTTTAATAATCAATTATCTCAATATTTTTATTAGTTTTGAAAGTTAGACATAATATTTTCTTCAGTCTTAAACTGTTATAATTATCAATGTTGAAATTTGAGAATTTATCATTCCTTATAGAATACACATTATTTAATATCTACTAATCCTTTATTTTATATTTTTTAATATTTTATAATTTTTTTTTGAAAAATGATTTCAGAATATTATGATTTATAAACATAATTTATTACTCCTATGTACACCATTTACATGTCTTAGAATTTTAGATCAATCCTAATCCATGTCATGGATAAGGTTAAAGGTTCTTTTTAGATAGACATCCTACCACCATGTTCTCCTTTATGATATGATAATTTATTGGGAAATTGTAGTAATTGATTAGATATAACCATTTTCATTGGGTCATGTTAGAAATATATATCAAAATAATAACTTTTTTATATTTAGGTCAATATAAATTTAAAACATATCTCCATTTCAAAAATTATTATAACTCTCAAAATTTAATATTTCCACAACTATATTCAAATCATTCATTTGTATTTTTTTCATTATCATTTGAATGTATTGAGGAATAGGATATTAATTTATGAGTAATCATGAGTAAGCATTAAAATGGAACCACTAAGGCATTAATGAATATCACAAATCATTCAAATATTTATAATAGTTTTGTTAAAATATCATTGATTTGACTCCCATTCAACACCATTAATATCTCTTCACAGTCATCATTCAATACATACAATATCCCATTACACATTATCTAGGTTAGTGGGATTGATAATAATGTAATTTTTATTATAAAAAATTTAAAATACATAATTAAAATGAATAGATTATAAATTGTTTTTTCTAAAATGGCTCTAGGCCATTCCAAAAATATTTATTTTCTATGAACAACCAAATATATCATCATCATTATTATAAAATGTGACATTTTGTGGAATAGATGATGATATACTCAAATGGGGGTAAATTAGTGATTCCATATTTGAAATTATCATTAAAATTTCCATGTGTTACTTTTTAATGTCTTGATAAAATCTATTTTAAATATCACTCATACTAGTATATTATCACAATGAATGAAATAAAACAGAGATATTATATTTTACCCAATCACACCGAATATATGTGATTAATCAATGTTGTAATTGGGTACAATATAAAGAATGTAATTTATCACTACTATATTAATGTGATTGAAATTTATTGAATAGAATCATCCTTCTACAAAGAAAACACATAATGAATTTTTTTATAAATTAAACTATCGGGAATTTTTTAAATCCACATTCCTTGGAATATAACTATCTTTATATAATAGGATATCACTCCCTAGGATCATTATACACAAATCATTCAGAAATTTATTATTTTTCAATAATCCCTTTATAAAAATATCTTTATGTGAACTCAATAACTTTATTAAAACACTATTAATGTCATATTATTTAAAATCAACGATGTCATTTTTATGAAATTATCTGCATCACTGCATACAAATTATCCTTAATTTCAATTAATGAGAGTTTTTAATTTATGAATTGTTGTAATAAAAACATATGTATCCTTAATAATCATTAATTTAATACTTCTTTTGATAATCACAATAATCAACTTTCTGTAATGTGGATAGTAATAGTGATAATATATTCTTATCATCCTCCCTATCAGTTCTCTATTTTTTCTCATATTTAATTTTATTTATTTTTCATTATTCATGTGAATATTAGTTCTATTATTTCAATGTGAAGAAAACACATTGAATTGTTATAGAAATATATTTTATTTGAAATTGGTCAAAGTAACACATTGGAAATGGCATAGTTTGGACCTTAAATAATTATTTCATATATTTTATTTAAAACCAAAATTTGTAATGAGAGAATATTATGAATTTCCATCATTTAGCTCAAATTTTTACTCAACATTAATCACTCTTAGAATATGATAATTTATACATGAAGAACACATAAACATAATTTGTATTTAATCTTTAGAAACAACATATATTCTCAAATAGATAATCATAATATATGAAGTATAATATCTTATATAAATCATTAGTGACCTCCAATATCATATGCATCCTCAAAAATATATTCTATATTTATATGAAAAAATTTGTTATTTTTAAATTAATTACAATCCATTATATGCCATATATCAAAGAAAATATATATTATATACCTTTAATGTCTTATAGTTGGATTATTTTTCATTATTTAAAATCCTATGTATCATTTTTGATATATTATCTGTGATAAAAAAATATTTTTTTCCATAGAGATAAATTTCCTTTATTACATTTTAATATGAACTATACCATATATTATCTATATTCTCAAAAATATCTTACAAATCAATATATGATATTTCAATTTTGAACATCTCAGAATGAAATTCGTCATATATATTTTTTATTTATCAAATATCTCTTATATTAACAATAATATTATGCCTATTAAAAATAATATCCTACAAATCATTAGGAATTTTCTACCTATCATTGTGAAATTATAGTTTAGGGAATAAATAACTAAAATTATTTGATATAGAATATTTCTATAATATTATAAAATCATGTAAAAAACATAAAAAACTCATATTCATATAATATTACATCATTGATGTTTCTAATATCTCAAAAAAAGAATTCCATGCCATATAATGATCATAATATGTAGTTCAAAACTAATTAAATTATTATTAATTATTTTTATGGGTTAATGAATCCCCCTATTTATAGTTTTTCTAACTCCAAAACCTCAGAAAAAATGTTATAAATTCTCAATCATTATCTTTTGTAAATTAAACCACACTACCCTACTACGAAAAAATATTTTTAGTCATTTTTCCACTATAAAAGTAAAATTATGTATATGTCATTTCAATGATCTCCACATCAATAAATTCACGTTAATCTATCACTTTTATAAAAGTATTATATTTTAATCAAAATAGTAAAATTCAATAGTTTATTACCTTTCTATCCATATTTAATATTGAATTCAACAGAATTATAGGAAATTTTAAAAACTCCTCATGTGATTTAGAAATGCATAATATGAATATTCCTCCTTAACACGTCATATTTTCTCTCTTGCATGTACATCATATAAATAACATGAATATTTTATCTATTTAGAATTTATTATTCCCACACAAGCCTTTTTTTCATTCTAATTGATTAAATTATAACTATTACAATGTTTTCCTATCATAAATATGGAACTAGACTCTTAATTAAATCAATTACACATTGAATCTCACATGGAATCATAAATATATTGTGAATTCTTACATAAAAATCTTGTAGCCACTCACTTTTGTTGATAAATATTTATAAAAACATGGGTAAATTATCTATAATCAATATTTATCTATGTGAATATATTTTGTTTTTATAATGACAACACTCACAATGTACACCAAAAAATAATGAACCTCATGATTTGGACATATTTTTATCACAATATCAATCATAGTCTATATTAATATTATAAAAAGGAATCATTTCATTAAATACATATCGGTTGAAATAAAATTTAATTGTTATACTACTATATATATGAACTTTCTTACAATGTGTCATGTTTGATTAATTTAAATGTTATTGATCCATTTTACCTAATTTCACTACATAAGCAATGTAAGGTATTCATTCATGGAGAAAACGAAAAAATATAATGGACATTATAAATTCCTTCTCACTCACTATTTTTCCTTAATCATCCATTCTTAATAGTACACTAATTTTCATTGGTGAATAATGAAATTGAAATATTCTATACCAAATTTATTTGACCATTTATTTGAGTAATTCATTTATTCTAATAAATAATTTCCTCTATTTTCATAAGTTTCAATCTCAATTTTTTTTCATTATATTTACCATTTCAAAGTGATTCCACAAATTTATGGATAATCATCACAAGAATAATCTTTGTCTTTAATGAAAAATATTTCATCGACAAAATTAATGTGAAAAAGCATACCAGTGATCCTTTCTGATGCATATTAGTTTCTATCAATATTTAATATAGAATAGTTATATTGTTCAAAATAATAATATATCATATAATTCTATGATATATGAGTCTGTTTTATCCAATAATATGATTTTTCAACCTTCACTCAATGTTTCCATAATTATTCTAAACAGAACCATACAGATTGTAATTCCCTGAGATTATAAATGATGAAAACTATGATCCATAATGTATTTGAAAACTAAAACCAAGATTATCCTAGAATGTAAAAACCATGAAAATTGATCTATAATTATTTATGAAAAAATAAAATATCTTCTATAACTTCTTTTACAACAAACAGCTTATTATTTTGAAAGATAAAATATAAATCGTATATATTTGAGCATTAACTATACATGAAATTTTATTATTTTAAATATTGATAATATAACCATGACATTAAATTAGAGGGTTTAAAGAGAATTAAATAATTTATGATATATATATATATGACCGAATCAATAAATTTTTTGAATACAAAGTAAAAAACTGTTCTGTTTTTCTAGTAATGTAATTTTATTCACCAAAAAAACATTTTCATCTAAAATGATTTTAAATTATTATTTAGTGAAATTAATGTAAATAATTTTTAGATACTATTAAAAATTTATTTTATCCAATCAAATTCCTCTATTATATAACAATATCATAAATAAATAACAAATCACTATTTTTATTTTTTCATAAATATTTTATTTTTCCAGTGAATATTGAAATTTAGCCATTTTTGTAAAATAATAATTTCATTTCCGAAAACTAAATAAATTAAAATATTTATTATCAATAAAAAATAAATTAATTTAAAATATGTATTATATATTTATATTTCTTCTACAAAATTTCATTTTATTCATTTTCCTCATAAATATTTGTGTTCGTGTTTTGGTTTAAAAATGATATTTTTATGAAAATTGTTTTAAAGTGCCTAATATTTCTCATTTTAATTAATTTAAAAATATACAAATGATGAATAATTTCAATAAAATTTATAAATTATATATCTAGATATATTTATTAAAATTAATGTAATTCTTATTAATAATCATATAGTTAATATGAAATCATATCTAACATGAAAAATATGCTTCTTGAAAACCCACGTTTTCATTGCGTCAATCGCTTTCATTTTAAATTAATAATTTCTAATAACAATATATTATTATGTTAAAAATCATAATGTAACTTTATTAATAAAAATATATATGTGATAATATGTTCTAATTAATTATATATCTTAATGAATTGTTGAACAAATAAAATCAAATAACTACGGTTTAAAAAATATTGTTTTATCGAAGGTTAAACAAAACAGATAAGGGTAAAATTACATAAGAATTTATCTAAATCTATTTTTTCCATAGTTAATCTATGGAATTTATTAGTATATTGTAAGAACAATTTTTTATCCTTATTAAATGTTCCTAATGGTGGTACACCATTTTCATTTCAAAAATTACAAGAGTTCCAAAACTTATCGTATAAAAGGCTATGCAAACTCTTCTCATTATTACACTGTAAAATATATTTTTCATGTAAAATAAATTACAAAATAACTGAATATATTCCCTACCAATTAACTAGATCCATTATTTTTATAATAAATCATTCTAATGAATCCATTCAATGTACACCTACAGTGGTTTCCCAAAGAAGTGTTATCACGCTTAACTGAAAACTTTAATTTTTTCATCATTACACCTCCATAAAATTTTATTATATTGGTATTATTTCATAAAACATGTATATCAAATTTTATTTTATTTTTTTATGTTAATTTTATAATTTAAATCCATTTTATCTTTAATATAATAGGAAAGGAAATTGTTATTCATGTGTGCAGTGGACTACCACATCTAGAACTGATGTCATTCATTTTTCACCATTTCCTCTAACATATTTTTCAAATTATGTAATTAAATTATATATATATATATATGATATTTATAAGAATATTATAAATATGTAATACATATATAACTTATATATTATTAAATTCCATTCAATTTTTGGTACTATAACATCTCTTGTGTGTACGTCAGAATACCACCAATTGAAGTGATGTGATGTGAATTTTTTTATACAATTACATGGATGCTAATGTGTGTATTGTTAATGAACATATATTATATAAAATCAAATTTAATGAAATGAATAAAATATTTATAGTTCTGTGATTAAAATATGAATCATCTAATTTTTTATATTTGAATCACTATGCTATGATAATGACTTTCCTCCATATGTTTATACTACCACCTCAACGAATGATGTGCACTGTTCTCATCACCACATCACATGATTAATATATTAATTTCAAGACATATATATATAATAAGAAATAATGTATTAATAAAGTTATTATTATTATGGAATTTAGATATAGTACATACCTTCAATCTATAATGATAATTGAAAAATGGAAGTGTTACTCATTCATCTGTTTGGCCTACCATCTCCATTATTTAAAAGTAGTTCATTTTTAAAACCATATTAAATTATTTTTTTAAATCTATATTTTATTAATAAATATGAAAAATATTTATGTAATTTTTTTATTATATTTTTAAATAATGATCTCTTTAACCAATGTCAATACTCGAGAGCTGTTTTCAAATAATAAACTAAACATCCTCAAAATACTCGATATGGAGCTCAATAATTAAGCATTTAAATAATTTACAAATAAGAATTAAAGAACATTATTTATGAATAAGATACTAAATTGGGAAATGTTTATTTAGAAATTGAATTTTTGTTGAATTCTTATTATACAAGAGATAGAGGACACATATGAAAATTTTCGGCTGAGGTAAGGGATTTATATTCTTCCTTTAATTGTTTGTATACATAATCTATTTTCACCACACCATTATTTTTTTGGTGTATATAATTCCCCCTTGAAATTTAATACAATGAATATAATTATTTCCACAATATGAAAATATTCATATTATACTATTATCTGTTGGTTCTTGTAATTTAGTATATACCAATGCATAAAGGGGTTCATCATATCACTTTACTTTTATGATACATATAAAATATTCATCAATCAATTTTTATTTGTGTTATATATAAATACCATTAAATTATTTTACAACTATATTAATGAATTTTAATTTTATTGACAAATACAAATTAGTTTCTATCTATCATTGGGTTTTATCCATGGATGTCTATGCCAGTATGGGACTTCATCCAATTTCATTTCATTGAGGTATGTTTTTATGTCATGCACTTATATTCCGTTATATAGTTTATATAAATCCCCTATGAAATTTTATATAGAAAATGTATCTCTTCTATGTTTATTTTTTTTATATTTAATCATTAATAGATAATATTATTAAAATGATTCAAAATTATTAAATGATTTTATCTGAAAAACAATATCTTAATGCTTCCTTTTTAATCTTATAAAAATGAAATAATTTTTTAACAAATATTGATTGAATAAAGTTTACCACCTTCATGAATCCTATGTTATTTAATTTTTTTTATAATTTATCATGATTGTTATTAAATAAAATTGTTTCTATTTTATGTTCAGTATTTACTTTTCTAAAAATAGATTTTTATAAATGAAGATATCTTTAAGAGAATCCAACATCATTTATCTCATTAGTTAGAATAAATTTTTATTACTAATCCATGTTTCAAAAATTATTTATTTATTTTATCATTTTCTAAATTATTTAATAAAAATATTTTACGAGTATCTTAAATTTTACTAAAAATATTAAAATAATTATTCCTTTTGTTTTTCCAACATGTTCCGTCTAGATTTTATCAAAATGTTAAATTAATATTTCATTAAAAATGCATCTACTGAATCATTTTTTCCACTAAAATAAGAATTATTTTCTTTCAATATTACTTTATATGTTTAGAAGGATACTAAAAAATAAATAATTTTTAATAAAATTATAAATTTTGAGTTTGAAAAAGTAAAATTCACATAGAAAATTTAATTTCCCTTATGAATGGGTTTAATGATCCATTAATGGTATCTCCAATCATTAATGCCAAAAATTATAGTGGTTACTTATCTAAATATAGGGATATATGGTATTAATACCATCCTTATTAATTATTTGGTTGCAGAATTTGATTAACCAAGAACACATTTGATTACCATGGGTAATTCTTACAATAAAAATAACGATGATTGTTTCTATGTAGAAAAGTGAATGATTCTGAATGGTTTACCAATAAACAATACTTGGAAATTTAATGTTATCCCAATATATCAAAAACGATAGTTTTACACCCTTGTTATCCCATGAGTTATCGTAATGTAGATTATATGATTGGTAGATCCATACCACACTGGGAGAGGTAGAAATAGAATATATCATTTGTGCACCCAGATAGTTCTCCTCTGTATTGGGTAAGGATCAGTTTCAATTAAGGAATTATTTATGGGGTTAATCGTGGGTTTCTTGTATGGATTTAACTAGTATCTATTTGATGTTGTTATGGTTATGAAAATTTCTATGAAGATGATATATCATTATACTAATTTGTTTTCATTATTCTTTATTTGGGTTATCAATTGATCATTTGATCACTATTTATATCACATAGCTCATAATAGTTGATTTTGATCACTCCATCCCTTTTTAAATCATTATTATTATATTTTCTAGTTTTTTTGTTGATTATATTTAATATTCTTATGATATTCTCATGAATATTTATTATATCATCATAATTGTATGATCTAATTATTCCTTATGATGAAATATAATAATTAATTCTTTTGTTTTCCCTTAGTGATCATTTTTTATCACCATTATTAGGATTCATTTCCCCAAGGTTGTGAATAATGATGATTAAATGAAGTTTATTCATTACGGTTTCAAAAACAATTATTTTTTAGGGAGATGTTGCATAATTGATATTGAATATGATAATATTGGTAGAGTGGGAGATTATATTCATCTTTATCAACCCGTTTTTATTAATAAATGTTGATAAAAATATCTTAATTATGTAATCCAATAAACCTAAATAGTAATTTTGTATAAATATGATCATATATTTTAATTTTATTAGGTGTATTTTGGTTATAAAAATTGGGTAACATTTTTCTATATCAATCCATAAATGAAATGTTTATGATTTTAACATCAGATCAATGAGTTCAGGTTCATTATTGTTATATAGAGTATTAAATTATGGTTTAGATAAAATTGTTCATTATGATTTTTCTTGTGAATATATCGTGGGTATTAAGGAAACAAAAATACATCAATACGATTACATTCAAATATAAATTCAATGTTTTTAAACCTACTTTTGTTGTTATTTTGGATATATAGTCATTAATTTATATACAAATTTAGGATTAACATTGAGTATTACTTTATATATTATAGTATTATATAATAATATTATAGTTTAATAATTTTTAGATTTATATTTCCCTTTCCTAATTTTTTTTAATTTATTTATAATGAATTGGGAAATATTTGGATTTCCTTTGTGAATAATTTTATCAATAAAATATGCATTTCAAAGCTTTTTGGTAGGGAACATTCACCTTGAATACTCATATTTTGATGAAAAATGACTTTCTAATGGTGAAAATTAAGTAAAGTATGAATATATACTCATAATTAATGGATATTTCATAATAATATTTTCATGATTTTAATGTAATTCTTCAACACTTGAAAAGCGTGCTCAAATAATCATCAAGTCACTATCATTCCATATCAACATAATTTTCAAACCTATCATGTATATGGTTTTATGGTTGTTGAAATTATCTTGATCGTTGTCATTATTTTTCTCATTCGTATCCATCTTAATCCGTAATTATTTCGAAATTTATATCTTCATTCATGTCAAAATATTTACATCCATCTTATGCTCTCATCATTTGAAACCTATTACTTGTTATTCCAAAGGTAATTTATATTTAACTTTTATCTTTTCTCATGAAGAAATTTTATAAACCATTTTTGTGATGTGGTATTCCAAAATATTAATTTTAAATTATCTAATACTTTTATACATAGATAATTTAAAAATTTGTATGAAACAATTTATTAAAGGATGATAGGGTGTAACACCTAGAGATTTTAAAAGAGGAAAACAATTTTAAATGGTGTATACAACCTGACATACCATGACTATATTATAATTTAATACATAATGATATTAAAAAATATTTCTATTAATTAAATTTAATCTCTTAAAATTATTATTGGTATATTTAAAAACAATATTTTTATGAACAAATTTGTACATGATATGAAACACCGAGCATTAACAAAACATGAAATAATATTATATTAAATATGACCAACATAACCTCAATGTTAAATTGTAAAAATTAATATTATTTAATACATCACTATATAACTATACCTATTAATAAATATAATTTTTTTGGTAAATTCTTATTAAATTATCATACAGTTTTTTAGTATAGTAATTTTTTTCATCGGAAATATGTTTTCATCAAAAATGATAATAAGTTATTCTTAAGAAAAAATAATTTCATTAATATTCAGTTATTTTTAAAAATAAATTTTATTAAATTGAAATAAATTTTTAAATCATCATATCAAAATTAACTTTCGATAATATTTTGGGAATTTTTTGGACAATTTTGATTTCATAATGAATAGTGACAAATACGCATTCTGATACAACTATAATATTTTTTAAAAACATTATTAAATTTAAATGAACCATTGTGATTTGAATATTATTTCATTTAAGATAAGTATTATATATTTACAATTCAACCATTTAATTTATTTTCAATCATCATCATATTGGAATCCACTAGAAAAAAGTTCATTGCAATTAATTGTTTTTTTCTTAAAATTGACTTACTGTGCATATAATTCACATTTAAAATTTAAAAAAATGAGGAATATATTTAATGAAATTAATAATTATATATCAACTAATAATATATATAATTAATAAAATTATAATTATAATTCATACTGAAAATATTAAATATTCTTTTTTTGAAAAATACATTTTTTTCTAACCGAATTATTTATCACAACTTTGTGATTAACTATAACTAAAATCGTGCCAAATATGTGAGGTAAATTATGTAAAATTAAATATTTATTTTTAATAAAAATATTTTTCATAATTTAATAATATAAAGATAACTTTTTTCCTTAATGAATTGTAAAAATAGAAAAATTCATTATCTTGGTTAAAGTGAATAAGATTTAACTCGGAAGTCAAACTAAAAAGATATGTGTTAAAATACACTATAAGTGTTATTAAAATCTATTATCTGAAAATATTTATATTAAATCATGTCTAAGTATCAATATTGGTTCATTTTCGATCCTTCATTCAAATGAAAACATGGTTATACAATTTCTCTTTTAAAAAATTACATGTGAGCCACTCACCTCACTTATAGAAGGCCACCACATCTTATCTCCTACTAACTCCATCAATTCCTAATTCTCAGAAAATAATAACCAAAATATATTATTATCTACCTTATGAGTGAACTTGAGTTCTATGTTTTATCATAAATTAATCTTATGATTCCTTTTGTTGACTTTCTATATAGGTTCTCTAAAGAAGAGGTATCATGCTTAACTGAGCTTCATTATATTATTCCTTCATCTACATCATTATTTTTTTTTCAAAAGTTATAAAATTAAAACTTTTTATATTATAAAAATATATGTATTTATTTTTATTAAATTTTAAAAATCAATTTCATATTCAATAATATTTGGTATGAAACCATAATCTATATGAATGGAGGAATATGACCTTGGGAACCGTTGTCAATTGTTTCTCATCATTTGATATCCCATATTTTTTTAATTCTAGAATTTAAATATATATATATATATGATATATATGAAATAATTATTCATAGTTAGTTATTATATCACATTAACATTAATAAATTACATTTTGTGATGGATACAATAACATCACTCATATTACGACAGGCTATCACCTTTAGAAACGTTTTGATGCATTTTTCACTAACCCATTACATGAAAGATAATAAGGATAATGATAATGAATATATGGGATATAAATGAAATAATTATTATATTCATGAAATATTTATAATTTATAATATATAATATATAAAATTTAATTTTACCATTCAACTCCCTCAGATATTGTAATGTCGTTCATGCGTACATATAGAATACTACCTCCACAAACCTATATGATTATATTACACTCACAAAATTAAATTGATGATATTTATATAAATATATTTAATTAATGTAATAAGTTATTTATGATATTTTTATAATTATGGAAAGATAAAATTTTATTTACCTTTTATTTATAATTCGTATTAAAAAATGTTAATATAGCCATGCATTAATATGGCCCATGGTATATATGATTGTAAAGTATTTCATTTTCATAACCCTATAAATTTTTTTAATTAAATAAATTATTTGAATAATAAATATTAGTAGTATTCCATGATCATATTTTATCGATATTTAAATAATTTATTATTTTACTATGATATTCATGAAAATACATGTTTTAAAATAACGAATCCATTGTCATCAAAACACCCGATGTGGACTAAACTGATTAAGTATAGAAACATGCATAAAAATTGATATAAAATACTTAGGAATAATTTTTATAAAAACTAAACGGATAAAAATATATCAATTAATATACATATTAAGATCCAAATAATCGTGTTAAAGGGAAATTATTAAAATTCTAGACTCATGGTACGGGAATAATAGTCTCAATTTTATTTTCGTGGGTAAAATTCAATATTCCTCACTATTTTAATTATTTTATTTGATATAAAATCCCATTGATATGTAATATCATGAATATAATTATTCTAATTATAATCAATGTTTTATTTGATTTTTTTTGGGATTATGATTCATATGTTAAATTAGAGGAAAGCGGTTAATCATCTCACATTGAATATTATAAGACATATGCCATATTCACCACTTATTATTATTATTATTTGGTGTATATACATCTCATGAATGTATTTTCTCATTATAAGCATTGGATATATTTTGATTTAAAAATCAATAATATTTTATCACCTTCATGGGAGGTATGATCAATATTTTCTCAATTTTGTATGGGACATCATCTCAATATCTATTTGTTGAGGAATATTTTGATGTTATGATCATGTATTATTTTTTGTGTTATATAAATATTCCATTTGAAGTATTATATCATGAATCTATTTATAATCATTATTTTAAATGTTATATTATTTTTATTCATTCACATGACTTACTCTTCAAATTTTTACTATTTGTTAAATGATTTTCATTCAAAACACATTTTTAATGTTTCCATTATACTATTTGAAATAGGACATTAATTTCAAAAAAAATCAGATTGAATAGAATTATCCATGATCATTTCTCCTCAATTTTTTCATTTTTCCTTTATATGTTTTGATGTTTATTTCTAATAAAAATGATTTAATTTTTTATATGTGATATTTTTAGTTTTAATCATGTTAATTTTTAAAGGAAGATATTTTTTTGAAAATCCAACAACATTTCTCTCATCAGTCAAAAATCACTTTCTTCATAATCCAAAATCTATAAGTATAATTATATAAAAATCATAAAATATAATTTATTTATAAAATTATTTTTTACAGATTTATAAATTTATACAAAATTATTTTTGAGGAATAAATTCGTTTTTTCCAAAAAAAGGACAATTCAAAATTTTATAAACATGTGAACGTCATTTTTATTAAACCATGTACAAAATGTATAGTTTTTTCTACTATCATGATCATTATTTTTATCCATCAACATAAAAACCCTTATTTATTACTTAATCTCTAATAGGGATATTTCATATTTATGTGGATCCGATTAATTCTCTAAATGGATTATTATATTGACTTTGAAAATTTTTATTTTCAATGGGAGAATCGATCAATGAAATATCAATTATTATTATTTTTATTAATAAGTGAAATATAATAAATATATTATTTATGGATGATATTTATACTTTATGCATTATCATGATACATCATATATTATTTGTTGAGTGTTACTATATATAATGATTCTTCCTGATTTATATTATATGATGGGTGCTCTTAGATTGCATTAGGTGACCCCTACATAGCTTATATGATATGTGTTCCTATATATTTCTCAAATTAATTTGGTAACATTACATATTCATTATTTCAATAATAATTTATTTACTAGTGTGTCTATTCTATGGATTTAACTATGATACCATTATTTTGGACATCAGTTTAAATGTGATTATTAAGACAATATCCAAATACACTAATGTATTTTATTTATACTTTATATGGGATAAAAATGTTTAATTAGATCAATATTGATAGCACATGGCTCATTATTATTAATATTTATCACACATTACTTGATTAAAATCATAATTAATTCATTCATGTTTGATGGAATAGGTTTTGATGTGTATTAATATTCACATTATATACTCACACACTTTGATTTTGTCATTATAACTCTATGCTATTCATATAAACAAATACAAAATTTATTATTTAATTATTAGTTTTAACCTTACGGAGAATTTGAGATGAACATTTTTTATTTCCATTTTCCCAGTATAGAATGAATTGTGAATAAATAATTATTATCAATATTTTTCTATAACATGATGACATATTTTATGAAATTTCGATCACTTAATATGGAATATGAAAATGTTGTTTTAGGGGGATATTATTAAATTCATTATGAATCAATTGATTAATGACCAATGTTGGTAATAGATTTTCATAATTTAATAAAACATTGATCCTTGAATTTCTGTCATAGTGTAGGTTACCAAATAATTTTTATTATTGTTATTCATTTCAAATGGAAAAAATTGGGGCTCAATTATTTTTATTGATATATAAATTTAATTCATAAGATTTTAACATTGAATATAAAAGTTCAGGTATGTGGATTTCATAATAGTTTTAAAAATATACATCATCTTGATATTTTCTACTCATGAAATAAGAATTCAAATACAATTGATAATATTTTGAATGTCAATGATAAAAAATAGATAATTTTCTGATTTAGTCATGTCCTAAAATATTAATAAATTTGACCCCAAAATCTACATTTTCAACATCATAGTAGCCTTTCTAATCTAATATGACATGGATTCAAGAAACATGTGCTTTAATGTTGATTTTTTATAGAATCCCAAATGGGTAAAATGATATTTTTCACTATTGGTCATTTAATTAGATCCAATGTGGCCTTTAATTCAATGTATAAGAATACATGGTCGTTGAATCTATACATTCCTTTTACTCATCATCCTTATAATTTTTTTTCATAACATGTGAAATTGACCAATTCTATTATTAGACCTAAATATTCTTCTAATATGACCTAGATCACTAACATATCAAATTATATTACCATCCTATTGAGTTTATTTACCATAATATATAATATTTAGACATAATTTTATCTAACATCATCATAATTGGTCTGATATTAATTAATATGGGAATTATATGGACCATTTATAATTTATTCCCAACCCCATATCAATGTAATATTTTTATCATCCACATCAGCAATTTAATATTATAGTAAATTTTCATAAAAAAATATTTTTATTATCAATAAATATATTAATAAAAAATTTGAATCTTAATATTTCTTTTTTTTAATAATTTTAATCAGTTTTCATTAGTTAAAAAACCCACAATGAAATCATTCTCCAACATTTTTCTTGAAATTTTCTTATATATGAATTTTTTATACCACATTTAATAAAATTACTTATTTTATTCCTAAAAAACAATATATTATAAATTTAAAAAAATTAAATCATTTCCATTATTGAGAGAAATATTGAATCATAAAATCTTGTTATCATTGGTCTTGTAATGTGCTGGACATCCCTAGTACATAAATTTTTAAATATATAATAATCGAGGTGCTCTGGGAGGTCACAATAGCTCATTTCAAGAGTTTTATACTTTTTCCAGTTTCCTAACATTGAGTTTAGAATGTTAGGATACAGATAGTGAGTCTGGGCCAGTGGATCACAACGGTGGGCCCCACTGATGAGTCTTCAAGTGGTGAGTCATATAGTGGATGCTCAGCATTTGACGACTCACCAAATTGTGATGCACTGAATATCGAATCACCGAATAGTGAATCACCTAGTGGTGACATTCCAAATGGTGACTCACCACATGAAGCTTTGACAAGTGACTCACCTAACAGTCATTAATATAAACAGGTTTTCAAAATTTTCTGTTTTTCCAAGTTTTTCATATTCACCCCATTAACATTTTATTTTACATAAAATGAGTTTAAAACCATATTAAATAATTTTTTTTCCATTTCAGAAGATATAAATTATATCACTAAATTCCTATTTCTCTGGAGGCTTTTAGATAGTAAAAACGCATGGTCTTGATCGTGATCTGATATTAATAGATTTGAAAATCAGCCCTTTATTGATATATGATTTTCAATTTATAATTATGATATACCCTTATCTCTATATTTTTCTCGTTGAAATTGATACATGATTTTACCCAAAACCATTCTTCACCATGAAATCATGTGTTGTTTTGTTCCCTTTTCATCATGTTTCCCAGGATCCTTGCACACCCTCAGTTTGGTGCAAGGAGGTGGTGTTTATCTTTTATTTCTCATAGTAATGATCCCTATGTCTATATTTTATTTTTAATCATTTGTGGTGGTTTTATTAATCTAATTTTGTGAAAGATATAATTATAAAATGTTAATAAGGAAAATTAAATCAGTATAATTAACAAAATGTCGATTGGGGAATAGTAAATTTTGTTCTACTTTGTTATCTATTGATATAATTATTTTTATAGGTTATTTTCCAACTAAAAATCATTTTAATTGTTGTCCTTTGTCATCGCACCTACAATGGATTTTTAATTCTTATTGATGGTATTCTATTATGAAACGATAAATATGAAAATATTATTAACCCCGTATAGCTGGTTAAATTAAGGGATTACTCATTATCAGACTTGATCTATGATAACCCTGAAATTATAAGTGTGGAACTAAAGAAGAAGTGTTTTTTAATATTAATACACATTTCCTTGTTTGATGTGACTGTGTTCTATGTGTGGTGTGGTTATAGTGGTGTGATGGAATCATAGTTTGAGATATTGATTTATTGTGTAATGGATGGGTATTTATGGAGAAATAGTGCTACATGTTTGGGTTATGATCTATTTCTATTACTGAGGGTAATAGGTGTGGTGTTGATATACAATGGGGATGTCAGGATTGGTTGTGCTAAATTTTTTTGCAGGTTGTGGCTATGTTTTTTGGGGTTTTCTTATTGAGAGGTTATATTTGGATGAATTAATTTAATGAATTGTTATGGAAGTGGATGGTATGGGTGTTGAATGCAGTGGAAATATGTTTTGAGTTTCTTTAATGTGGTTCTCCTTCTTATTCATGGTTTTTTCTTTGTGGAGTGTTGGAGGTTGTGTTTGTGGTATTATAGGTTGGGATGGAATCATTATTTTTTTCATAGAATGGAATAATATATTGTTATATTAGTTGGAAGGCGGTATTTTTTTATTTCTAGATTTTTTTGAAACATATATCATTTTATCAACTTCCAAATTGATTTTTTCTGGTGTCTATGAATTACTTTAGAGGTAGTATCAATTTTTTGAGTATCATTAGGGGGTTGTTTTTTTGATTGAGAACCCATAGGTTTGGCATTAGTGGTTAATACTATATATCTTTATAGCTGTATTATTCATTTTCTTTTATATATCACCCATCAATAGTTAATAAATATATACTAAAGACGCCAATTTACATGGGGGAGGGTGTATTTTGGAAATATCGTGGTGGGAGGATGGATGGATGACCACCAACTCTTCCATAATCTCTTTTCCAGGTAGTGATATCCCACAATTCCTTAGTCATGTTTTGGTTTGTGAGGCCCATGAGTATAATGGTGAGTCATATATTCCTAAGGGTTTTTAGGATAAAATTCATCATGATTTCCAAGGAGTTTTTAGGATGTGGCATGGTATGTCTACTAGGTTCCTATGGGTGGGAAATGGTTGTGAGGACGAGGAGTGTGTGGGTGAAATGTGATCAGATTCATTTCCAAATGTTGTGAGACTTGTGGTGAGGCATAGGTGTGTATGGTCGATATGTGACGATGAAATTACAGAAGAGGTGGGAGCACCAATATGTCTTTCGTTAGGGTTTGAGAGTGGATAATCAGTGGGAAAGTGGTGCTGGTTACCCTATCATATTCTTTTTATATATTACATTACAATACTTTTCCTATTTTGTGTGTGTGACTTTATTGAGGTTGGGGTGGGTCGAATATCTTGTTATTTGTTATTGGTTTCTGTTGATTTTCCATAGTAGAATTAATATGTTCCTCCACTTGTGCATGAGAGATGTTGGGTTTCCTACTAAGTATACATGTATGCTAAGCCTACATTATAATTATTCTTTCAAATTCCTAGGAGGACTACAAGGAATATTCTTGTATTTCTTAGCTTAAATTTTGGGATAAATATTGAGTCATTTCTTATCATTGTGTTTGGTTATATTCATTGGATCATTTCTTTGTACTTGTAATAGTTTTTCATTAAACATGCATGTGGGATGGTTTTCTGTTCTTCATTTATATAAGTGATGGAGTTTTTTTTGGTTCATACATCTTATCTCTTGATCTTGGTTACTATGAAAATGGTAATGCCTCCTATTTAGTGAGATTTTTATACCCTTGTTGTGGTCACCACCCAAGGGCCTAATGGAGGTAGGACTTGGTTGTCATTATATCTCTTCCATCATGTACATTTCAAGGAGGGGAATATTTTGAAGGAGGGGATCATAACAGAATGGTATTAGAGTCTTATGGATGAGGTATATGATGTCGTTCAAAGTTAGCACAATGTGTTTTTTAGGTTGGTAGTTAAACAATGTCAGACAATCATTCTATGGGACATCGTCCAGGGAAGGCCATCTTGGACACAATATTATAAGCACCACCATGATCTGATGTAAGGAATATAAGTCTACCAAAATAACATGTTAAGATATGCTATTAATAAATTTGAGACCCTAGGAAATGTACATGCATCATAATGACATGTATTCTATATTCAATTGGATGTTTCATAAAATATAAATAAATAATGAGCCAAAATGAATCTTAAATAAAATTCCAAACTACTCAGGAGTAGTGGTTACTTAATTATCTTTTTCAACAATGGTACCCAATCATTATATATTTTTAGTGTATAAATGGTAGGCTCCTTAGGCTTACCTGGTTGATTGAAGGTGGATTTATCATGTAGATGATGATGATCAATGATAGTAGAAGTTACGTGCTTTCCACAATAGACTCTAGGAAAGTACGGGGGAATTGGTTTGGACATGGAGATGGAATGTTGCCTTGAGGATATTTTTATAACCTTTAAGATAATCCTGGCTCTGATGTAGAAATGGTTTCCATTTAAAGTGATCAATATGAGGGGATCTACCTGATTGGAGTGGACACTTTTCCAAGGGGAGATGAAATTGGGTGATGTTATGTGGGTCGATTTCAAGATGAAGTTCCAAGATGATCTCAGTTCATCGACCATGAAGGATGTGAATAGGAAAGAGTTAATATCCCTCTAGTAAGGGAGAATGTTGTTTTGGGATATGGGGATCATGTTCATTGATCTCTTCCCTTTTTCACTAGATCACTATTTTGATGTGGAGTCTCGTGGGATACGTCTAGAGGATGCACTTTTTTTCTCTCAAGTACGTGGTTAACCCATTCACATTGTCGATGTATTTGGTGGTCGAGAATAAGGGTGAAGATGTTGAGAAGACTCAATCATGAAGAGTTCCACTATAATAGGGGAGACAACATGGTTTATTTGAGGTAAAGGCTAACAGCAACATGTCATAGGTTTCAGTGGCTTCCAAGTTTCGGCCTGCAGGGAATCGAACTCAACATTTCTGGTTTTGGACTTCATGACCTAGTGCCTTTCCTATGGGATTTGGGATGATGTGTTTATTCTTTAGAGGTCATGGGAATAATTAAAAATTGTACCAAAAAGCCATTAGATTTGGTTATGTAATAGGTGGGAAGGTTCAGTGACAACATCAGTAGTAGTTTCCAGCTAGGTCATTTCAGTTGGAGGGACATTCAGCCACTGCTCTATTAAGGGGAGATACAGTAGGTAGGGGTTGACCATACTGTGTTAATCAGGGACCTCAGCATGGGTGTCATATAGGAGGTAGACATCAATAGGGGAATATGATCTTGGCATGGACATTTTCATGCTTCAGAGGTAGCAGCTCTAGTATGTCCAGAGATCGTTCGGTGTATTATCAACATATTGAGTACCCTTTCTTGTACATTATTTCAATAGAAATATTCAAAATCATTTTCTACCCCCATTCTAACACATTATCTAGGAATATACATAGAATGGATTCCCCTGACAATGATTTTGAGTATGCCAGTCGGTGATTTTCCCAGCTTGTTTGATGTATGTCAGTGATGTAGATTGATGATGGAGACGTATCAGTCGCATGGGGATATCTTCTTTCAATATATTCAGCCATAAGATATCATCATTGGCATCATCTTCCTATATTATTTTCATGATTTTATCAACTAATTCTAGAGGATAGTCATATTTTTATATTTGGATGGCACCATGTGGATTTTTTTTGGGAAGAAAGGTTAACAGGTTATTAGTCGGCCTATAGAGTTGATTCCTTCCTTGACGACCAAAATGTTAGTGGACTAAGTGGATGCATAGATGAAGTATTTTAACAATGTATTTGGTGTGTTCATGGATGAATTACATTAAGATGTTGTGACTCTACACCTCGATGTGATGTTTTATTTGGGATAGAGTTGCATTCTGATACTTCTCCAATTTTGATGGAACCATATTAGATGGAACCTTCAGTGCCACATGAGTTGAGGATTCAGATAGATGGTCTGATGTAGAAGTGTTTTATTTGAACTCGTGTTCCACTGGGGTGTTCTATATTCTTTTTTTATGAATAAGGACTGTATTATTATTAGATTTTTCATAGACTACCAAAAATTGAAGATGGTAACACTCATGTATCGTTACACTATCATGATGATATAAGATATTTGGACCATTTGAGGGGAGACAGTTGGTTCTCTAAGATCGATCTGTGGTCTTGATATCAACAGTTTAGGATAAAGCAAGGGGATTTCTTGGATACTTCTTTTAGATTAATGTATGGGATCTTTGAGTTCATAGTCAAGTGTTTTGGTGTTACGAATGCACTATCCATGTTCATGTATCTTATGAACTCCATCTTCCTTGAGTTATTAGACCTGTGAAACATTGTATACACTGGTGAAATCTTGATAGTCTAAAAGTCAAAGGTGGAACATATCGAGCATCTAAGGACATTATGACATATTCTTCGACACCACCATCTCTATATATAGTTATCTAAATGAATTTTTTCATCATGAGGGGTACATTTCATTAGACATGTGGTGTCACATCAGGTTATTGTAGTGGACCTGTCGAATGTGAAAACTATTTTTTCATTGGAATAAAAAAATAATGTTGTATGATTTCATGGTTTTCTATGATGGGTAGGATATTACCAGATATTCATAAATAGTTTCCCACGAATAGTATCCCTTTTGACTACTTTGACCAAAATAGACTAGGCTTCTTTGTGAAGTGAATAGTGTTGTGCAACATTTAACTATCTAAAGAGGAATTTTGTTACTCTTCAAGTGCACTAGATTACATTTGAAGGGTTGATATTGGAGGTTTTTTTATTCATCTCATCTATAATTGGGATGAGTTCTAACACAACAGCAGAGAGTTATATCAAGTGAATCTTGGTAGTTACGTCCCCACAAAAAATATTATATCACCCATTATCTGGGGCTAGTAGTGGTCATGTTTGTAACAATTTTGATTTGGAATTACCTAATTTGTTAGTGCAGTTTTCTCTTAATAGATCACAATAGGTTGAGATATATCATTTCCCAGTGAGATCTGAACATGTGACGGTGAAGGTGGATGGATTTTATCTAGGACATGGACTTTGAGATCCCATACACCACAATAAAGGGAAATATTTTGGCTAGTTCATTGAGTAGAATGACACAGAATGTGTTTTTTTTAATTCATTTTTGCATGGAAGGTGATTGAGGAGCAAGCTACCGTTCTCAAATATGCAATAATGGATGGTGGCAGAGGATGTCTATTTGAGATGATAGTGCAATCATCTCTGATGAAACAGGTGGGGGAGTCTCTTTTGGAATACATAGAGGTATACGTGATGTGTAACCATACGAACCATGGTGATGCTATAGATGGATAGATATAGGATAGTTATAATCATATGATGTTCCTTGGGATGTTGTTTATTCCCATGGTGATGTGTGAGGGAGTTCTCTGTGAGTTTCAAATCTCTCCTTTATTGGCACAACCAGGATTATCAAAGTTGTACCATTTCTTGAGAGAGTTGTTTTGGTGTCCTATAATGAAATGGGTAATGGTGATTTTTTTTGTGAAATGAATTGTATGATAGCTGGTGAAGGATGATCTTTGTGTTCCAAGTGATTTTTTCTCAGCCCCTAGATTTCCGAAAGTGGAAATGGGATTATATCTCAATGGATTTATTAACATTATGACATAGGGTTTATGGAGGCTAAAATAAAATCCAGAAAGTAGATGAAATGATTATTAAATAGTCTATCTTTATAGTAATTAATGGTTGGGCATTGTGGATCCCTAGGTTATGAGGAATGTGGATGAGGTTGTGCATCTGCATGGATTTTTGAGATCAATTTTTTAGGATTAGGAAACATTTTTTACCCCATGAGTCTGTAGGGGATTATAGCATGATTTTGTCACTCAGTTGGGCCTCAACACAGCCTTCTAGACTCTGATGAATGATAAGACCATATAGACCATCTAGACACTAGAGGACATATTGTGGGCATGTTTCATGGTCATTGGTGGATCTTGGGTTTGAAAAACTCCCTGGGTAGAGTTTTCATGCAATAATAGATACCACTCTTCAATTGTAATATCTCAATTTGAATAATTTTGTCGAAGTCTATGTTGTTCATCATTGTGATAGACATAGGATGGGGAGACAACTATTCTTGTCCCCAAGGTGGTGTAGAACACAACAAAAAATGTTCAACTTTACCATGAGAGGATGAAAGTAGCATGTGACTGACATAAGTAGTATGCTGATCGATATAGGATTCCCATGGAGTTCGAGGTTGTAGACCATGTGTTGTTTAAGGTTTACCATATACATGGGAAATGGGTGTTTGGAAATGGAATCGAGAATTATATGAGGTTTATTGGACACTTTTAGTTGTTGTGTTGTTTTTTCATGTTCACATACATGATAGAATTTCCACCAGAGGTAGTGAGTATCCATAACATCATTCACGTCTCACAGGATTTTCCGATATCCTCATGATGACCCACATGTCATTGACTGGGGAGATTTTGATATCAAATATGATATAATATTTGTTGAATGACCTATAGAGATACAAGATCATTTGGAGAAGATTCTATGTGGTTGAACCATTCCTTTTGTTCATGTGTTGTGGAGGCATGGTGGAATGGAGACAAATACTTATAATGTAGAATTTTAGATGTGAGATCAGTAACTAGAGTTATATTGAACTTTTTATTTATCTATATTTCCTTGGAAAGTGATGTTGAGATTTTTTTTTTGAGATGAGTTGTTTCCTTATCCCATGACAGTTGATAATGTCCTTTAATTGGAATGGTGAAGACTATATTCCTAATAGTTATGTATTAATTGAGATTCGATTAAACCCGTGCGGAGGAATTAGTTCCACCCAAAGTGGATAGAATCTTGACTTGGAAGAAATAATTACATGATATTTATATGATGATAATGTGTATTTTATTTCATTTATTGTGTGTTTTTTGGTTGGTCGGGGTAGTAGATGTCAGAGGAAAAATTCTTTGATGTTGAGTTTTATTTACAGACGTCGAACAAAACATGGTGGTTTATCATGGATATTTTATGTCGTTAAAAAGATTCATGTATAGAATGATCCTTTATAGATATCTTATTGGGTGGTTTTACCAATAATTTTTTTTGTTTTGGTTTCGAATTCTTGAGGGTGAAAATAGTTTGAGTGGTGTCTAATGTAATTCTTCAGACCTCATGGATCCATTCACATGTGAAAATCCGGTGTTTATGGGGTTTAGGGAGGTCACTCTATCTCATTTCCAGAGTTTTTCTATTTTTACAGGTACCCAATGGAGATTTAGGAAGGGTATGTTGTTGACGGTGATTCTGGACCGATTCTTCTCAAGGGTGGGATGCACCGGTTGGCCTCCCAATGATGAGTCATCCAGTTATAACTCACTAATTGGTGACTCACAATATAATGAACCACCGAATTTTGACTCACGAAACCATAGGTCACTGAATGGTGAATGTCTAAATGGTGACTGACCACTGATAGTTCACACTGGGGACAAAAATAAATGTGATTCATTTAGATTTTTATTCCAAAATATTCTGCATTCCCAAATTTTTTTAGATTCACCGCTTTATCATTTTTTTGATGTAAAATTAGTATAAAAGCCTAATTAAATGTTTTTATTCCATATAAAAGGATATATATTATATCATTAAATTCTAAACCCTTAGAAATATTTTAGATAATCAAAACTCGTTGTCTGGATCGTGAACTGAATATAGTGTATTTTATAGTTGTTCCTCCTTTAATATATGATATGTACATTATAAATATGGATCCTATATTATATGTGTGTTACCCTTTTATTTTCATATGGGAAGATCCCCAAAACCATTCTTCCCATAGATATCATGAATTGTGTTGTGACCTTTAGATCACATTTATATAGAGCCCGACACACCCCCTGTTTGGCATAAGGCGGAAGTGCTGATCATATATTTCTAGAGGAGGGGATCCATTCCCATAAATTATATGTGTGTATCATGTGGGATGGTGGTATAAATGTACTATTTCGAAAGATATCAAGATACGAAGATAACATAGATAATTAAATCTGTTTTAAGATCAAAATGTGGGTCTAGGAATAGTTTACATGTGCCCTGCATTGTTAACTGTTGATATCATGATCTGCATGGGTTATATGCCAACTGAGAATCATTGATGTTTGTGGGATTTGTTTGTACACACATGATTGGCCGTGAATTATTTTTTATTGTATTCTATTGAAATATTGTAAATATAAAAATATAATTAACCACATATTTTCAGTTATGTTAACAAATGCCTCAAGATCAAACTAGCACTTTGATAGCCCCTAAATTGTCCATGTGGAGGTAAATAATGTGAGTTTTCTACATCTGAATACACATTTCCTTGTTTTTTATTGTTTATTTGGGTGTGGTGTGATTATATGGGTGTCATGGAATCTCTTGTTGAGACATTGTCTTCTTGTGAATTGATAGGATATTTTATAAAAATAGGCATGTAGGATTAGGTTGTGCTATATTTATGTTTCTAGGTATGATGGGTTTGGTGTTTTTATATAGTGAGATGTCAGGATTGGTTGTTATGATATGTGTTTTAGGATTTGGAAATGTGTTGGGGGTTTTCTTACAGTGATAATGGATTGATAGGAATGACATTGAAGAATGATGATAGCAGTGGTTGGTATGGGTGTTGAACAAAGTAGAAATATGAACTCAATTTCATTATTATGGTATGTTTTTCCTCGGAATGGTTTATGTTATGTGGAATTATGCATATTTTTGTTTTTTGTTTCCAAGGTAGGGATATATTGAATAAATCATTTTCTTAATACGGAATAATATTTAGATATATGATTTGGTTGGGGTATTTTTCATTTTGTATCTTATTGTGATGTGGCATTCACTTTACAAACATCTAAAGTGATTGTTTTTTGTGTTAATGAATGCATTAAGAGGTAGAAAAAATTGGATGTGTCATAGGGTGTTTGTTTTTTTAATTGAGAACCCATACGTTGGATTTATTGTTTGATATTATATATACATACCTGTATTTTTTCAAATTTTTACTTTATACTCCCCACCCTAATTTAGCAATATGTGCTGAACACCACCATTAAACTAGGGGAGGGTGTCTTTCCTAAACATCCTTATGGGAATATGGATGGCTGGACACCCACAATACCCAAATCACTCTTCAGTGTGGTGATAGACAAAGATTCATCAGGTATGTTGTGGTTTATGAGGCCCATGTCTTAAAGGGTGAGTTATTGTTTCCTAGGTGTTTTTTTGGATGACATGTGTTATGCATTCCCAATTTTCTGGGATGTTATGTGTCTTGTGGCCCATGATTCTGTAGGAGGGAGATTGTTGTGTGGGTTATGGGTGTGCAACTACAATTTGTTGAGCTTCATTCTCCGAAGATGTGGGACTAGGTGTGAGGCCCATGTCTGAGTGGTAAGGTTGTTTGTCATACTTTCGGAATAGGTGGGATCCCTAGGACGTTTTCTGTTAGGGTATGATAGGGGATAATCAGTGGAAAAGTTGTTTGGGGGAACCCTATCAATTATTTTCTTTGTATAACATAACATGAACCACATTATTTATTTAGTGTGGCTTTGGTGAGATTGGGGTGGTTAGTATACCTTTTTATGCATTGTTGGTTTCTACTGTTTTCTCACATTGGCATTAGAATCCCTATCCACCGGTGCATGAGAGAGTTTCTATTCATACTATGTATAATTGTATACACACAATAAATTATAATCCTAATTTCATGATAACATGACGACTATATGTACTTTTATGGGAGTTACTAGCTCGGACATTTAGACAGTTGTAGCATCGCTACTTAGCTTCACATTTGGGTATTTACGTTGGATCATTTCACTGTATTTTTAACAGTTTTACATTAAACATGCATGTGTGATGAATTTGGGATTCTCTTTTATATATGTATTGGATTTTTTCTGAGGTTGATACATAATATATCCTGATATTGGTAACTTTAAAAAGGGTAATGACTCCCATTTTGTTAGATTTGTATACCCTTTGTGATGGTTTGCACCTTGGGAACTACTTGAGGCTACACTCGGAGAAAATTATCTCTATTCCATTATTTCCAACTCACGATTGGCTTCTTTTTGAGGGAGGGGTCATGAAAATATTCCCTTCTCATCTAATAGTGTATTTTTTTAACCCTCACTCAAAATTAATAAATTTTGAATAATGATAGAAATACAGATAATTGAATCCATGATAAAAAATATAAGACTAAAATTATTTATTAGTGAGTTCCTCCTAATATTAGTTCCTAGCATCTTCAAATAGACCACTAATCCTTCTTATTATAACTTATTGAATATTTTCAAATTTTCATTACCTATGATTTTTTATTTATAAAAAACACATTAGTAAACATTAAAAAAGATATAGTAAATGTGATAAATTGTAGACCACCATTAATGGATTAATTTTTCAATTACCTATAAAAATTATAATGTATTAAAACATATGGCCATGTTTATTGAATATTATCTTTTCTTGAGACATTTGTGAACTATTATCTCATTTTGAAATTGGTTAAAAATTTCATCCCATTCTCCCATGAGATGATTAATTTCACAAATCACTTATACAAATATAATTTTATTTAAAATCATTTTAAAATTTAGTGACCATATTATATACATGGTTTTTTTTCTCAAAATTCAAACTATTATAATTTTAAATAATTAGATCTCCAATTTTGAAAAAATTTCAACATGTTCTTTCCCAAATAGTGAGAACTAATTCATCTATTATACTCGTTAAGAGAAAAAATTATTTTAGTAATGAATTAATTCAAAATGATGTACTGTTATATTTTTTCCAATAATTTTTAATATAAAAATACACAACATTTTAGACTATTGTTTTAACGATTCAATATCTTATGTGTAAATTCCATTGTTTTTTTAATTATCATACCTTCAAAATATTTAATTAACATCCATCATACTCATCAATTTTCATGATTTGTTTCATGTCATGTGAGATGAGTGCCAACAATTTTGTACAGATGGATTTTTTATGATGTTTTTTGAGATCCTCCTTAAGGAAAGCATACATCTCAGGTATTCCTATCTGTTGAAACATATCAACTCAATTATATTATAGAATTTTTCAATGAATATTTTCCTTGTATTACTCATCAAAATGACCATGTTGGTAAAACATCAATTGATTTACGTCTAGAAACCAAACCTGTTCAGAGTTGGTAATAATTACATATTTCTATTTATAATGTTCATATAGTCCAAATTATCTCTCATATTAATTTGATAAAACCCCCAATAATATTGTACCCTTTGAATCCAATGAAATTAAATATTATACAATAAATAATATGTCATTGTCTACAATATGACATCAATATAACCTAAATATGATTTCTATGAAACAAATAAACTTTTCTATTAAAATATTCATCTTGTAAATGTATACTACTAGATTCCATATGTTTTTTAATATATATAATTCCATTACAAATCCATCTCAAACCCCATTTGATATAGAGTTGTTTTCTTTAGTCTAGTAGAGTGTAAACATATATTTATATACATAACTTTTATCTGATATTGGTTATCATTTATTTTTATTGATATAATAATATTTCACTATATATATTTTTCAAGAATTATTAGAATATTATTACATATATTTCCTTACATCCCCATAATTATTATTGTGAAATAACATTTTCCCTATATACTTTTCAGCTTTATAAAACCTTAATTTTGTCTATTTTAATTTCTATTCATTGAAAACATATTTCCAGTAAAATTAATTCGAAGAATTGTCTTGTGTTTAAATTTTACCCCTGCAGAGTTTTATTTCCTTGGTTTATTTTTTTATTTATTATAAAATTCAAATCAACCTTCAATTATCTTATCCAATTCATTCTCTAGTGTTTTCATTTTCTAGTTTTGGTGGGTGTTCTATTCACAGAATGTTTCAATATAATAATAAAACATGTTCCTAATATAGGTTTCTTCAACATATTTATCACTTCTTGGAGATTATTCATCCTTATCACCATTTGATATTATGTTCATAATTTATTTTCATAAATATCTCATCATATTTAATATTTTAGTTGAGTAGTTTTCTTCTTCGTTACTAAAAATTATTTACCAATTCATTCTATATACTATTATAATTCCATAACTGTGATCGTTATCATCCATATTGTTTTCACCCATCCTTTTATACACAAGATATTATAAATTTTAATGACACAGAACTATTAATAACATTCATATATGGTAATTCAACAGTAAATAGTCCAACTCAACCACCATTAAATAATTTCCCTCCAAAAATTTCATAATTTTAGCACTCTAACCCCACAATCAATAATCGAGTGACTAATATTCTTTCCATACCTTATATTTTTCAAAAAATATATATATATATTATTTGACATTTAACTCCTAAAATTATATGAAATATTTTTTTTCAATATATAAATTAAAAATACTATTTAGGGATATAGAATTAGAGAATTAGGAAAATTATAAACTAATATACCATGTGATTTTACCAACTAATAAACATATTTTACACTATATATGTAAAACATTAATATATATTAAATTTTATGAATCCCCTAAAATTATATGTAAATTCTGTTATACTACCCATATAATGAGTAACTTATTTACTCATAACCTAAAAATGAAAACATAATAACGGATGAGCTGAAATAATCTATAATTGTAAGCGTAAACTATATTCATCAAATATAATAAGTGAGAATAAAAATAGAAAAATAAATTGGAAGGTATAAATTTTCATCACATTTCATTAATAATTAAATATGATAGCATAATACATCAATGGGATGAAATGAAAATATAAATATCACTATGAAAATGATAATTTAATTCTGTCTGATGGAATGCATAATTCAATAAACATGGATCATTCTATGAAGGACATAAAAAATGAATCATTATTTTCAATACAGTTGTATCCAATAAATCATTATTATCATCAAGACTATATTCATCATATATTTATAAATTTTGAAAGTATACATTAATAATTGATAAACATCTCCTAATGATAATAAAAAATACATTGAGGATATGTATAATTTCAATCCCAAACATTAAATTTTATTGTCTATTTCATTAATAAAATAAGAAAACTAATACCATTTATTTGTAGTTATATTTTACAATAATTATCTATTTTTTATTAACAACGTACAAATTACCGATACTTTTCCCCATATCATTAGTTGGGATAAAAATATCATCAGACATCTTGAGAAAGTAAGAGGACGGGTAAACCGCCCATAGTCAACCGTCTAGAGTATTCAATAAAAACCCCTATAAGATTAATAAATATATTTTTTACAAATAGTTTCCACATCAATTGATGTATAATATATTTCCGGAACACCCTTCAATCAATGAAATAGAAAATATGATATCTAAAAATAATTATACTGTATAAAAGTATATTTTAAATCATTGGGGCGGGTATATAAGGATAATTTTATTCATAGATCGTATAAATTATTGAAAATAAAATTACATTTGACATTCATATGAAGTATTTTTATGTTTGAAAAAAATACATATCACTACTATTGAAAAGGATGTAACGTCTCAAAATTTCTATGTAATTTTTTTAATTATGTGAAATTATTTTAAGACCTCAAAATTTCACGGAATGATATTTAGAGGCCCGGAGATTTCGGAAAGATAGTTGGAAGGTTTTAAAGGTAAATTCAGTAAAATATTTAGTGGGATTTTCTATCATTCGAACTATTTCTCTGATTAAAAATTTGAGGGCACCGTTTAATTCAAAATGCTCTGATTCACCTTAAAACTTTTTATCATGTGATAGTAAGGGCCAAGAAGAAAATTTATTTTTTGAAAACATTGAGAGAAATAATAAAATAATTTAAAAAAATTATTTTATTTAACTTCTCACATCTTTGTAGAGGATGGAAACATAGCAGGGTAGTGATGGGGCTGCGACAATGCACTTTAATGAGGATCATTAATAGATGATTAACTCACAACGTAATGACCCTTCAATGATGTGTAACAACAACTCTATTTCATAAATGAAACAACATAATGATGTGATGTCACATCAAAATAGAAACTTCATGACGTTCTTCTATTTATTGTTCAACAAATTGGGGAAAAAATGATAAAAAATTGCAAGATTCTATAGTGATCCTCTGACAGACTTCTACACCAGTGAAGAATGACGAACGCCGACATAACATCATCATATTCGATACCTTTCCCAGATAGGAGCTAGGCAGCGACGTCAACATCTTAATCACTCAAGCATAAATTCCACGACATCATTCTTCATAAGAGCTAGTGGTTTTCGCTTTGATATTCTACCCTATCCTTTTCTAAAAATGATGAACACAGATCAACCCACGAATAGGTTAATATGCCATTCATGCATTATGTGGGAGGGTGATTTATTATTGGAGTTATTTTATTCAAGGTCATAATCATGTCATTGAATGATTGAACAGAAACTCCCTGAACATATCCCATCATTAATCCTCTAGCACAGAGGCCCTATGATAATATAAACAAATACCTATCTCCTTCTCATGCACGTTCTTGTTGGACGTAACCTTGAAATGATAGAAAGGTAGGTTTGGGATCCTCGCGATGAAGGGGGAGGACCCCGAAGGCCACGGACATAGATGGCTCAGAGGACATACCATTGGAGCATGTTTGGTGGTCCGCTAAACTCCTTGCCGGTGGTGGCTGTTGTCTTCACTGGCCGCATGAAAGAGACATCTCGCACCCACGAGCCACATTGATGGGGATTCCACATCTCGTTATCTGTGGTGGTGAAACATGGGAAGAACTACCTGTAGGGGAGTCAGTTGGATGGATGGCCTACGTCCAGGCCATCCAGACATTTTGTATTTGGGCCATCTTAACTACATGCGGTGGGGTCATCTGAATGGCTAGTGTAAGGTCCCTGCCCCCTCAGGGCCATAGGATGGGGACTCGGTAGCCATGCCATGTCCTAGATGGTCGGCACTACCGGCCGCATGGTGCGGCTGGTCCCCAGCTGGGGGGTGGAGCCCCTTATGGGCCAGACCTGAGCTCAACGGGCTGGATCGTGCCAGCAGTCCTGACCCACAACAACGGGTCGGACCTTAACAGACTATTTGGACCCATTTCGGTGTGTTGGACCCACAACCATCATGCCGAACCCACACTGGTAGGACAGAACCTCACCCGCTTCAGGCAAGGCCAGACTAGACCAGGTCGTCAAGGGACCCGGCAGGCTGGACCCTCGACCAACCAGGCCAGGTCCAGCAAGGCCTATTAGGCCTTAATCACCGACCAGACCATACCGGAATAACCTCGACCCACAACAAATCGGTTCAAGTACATCTAAATTAACGATGGTATTTTTGACCCCAAGTGTTTGGTTGGTCGGGTCAATCTGACTAGGTCGGACTAGGCCTCATTTCAACTGTTCCCCTCGTTACTAAAACACTTGTATCTTGAAAACCACACATCTGATTGACGAGTATGTGGTGGAATTGAGAACCTTTTGATGAGAAATATATTATGGAACATGCTATGATTACTTTTCGAGATTTTGAGATGTGATAAATGGCATGATAATCTTTTCTCCAAAGCACACTACGAACAGAACCCTGCGAGAGGATGAGACCTAAATACTGCTAACCTTTGGCCCAATGGGAATCACCTCTATATGACATTGTAGGCCCATGGGGGGAAGAAACTCTCTGTGACCTTACTGTCCCATGGTACGCGACGAGGATAAGTACCTAAATAGGCCATGAATAGTTGGAAGCTTCTCTCTGTGATTTTGTAGGCCCATGACACATTATGAGTGAGAGTACCTAAGCAGTCCAAGGTTAGTGGGATGCACCTCTTTGTGACTTGGCATGCCCACTATACTCCCTAGAGGAGGAGTTCTC
Organism: Viscum album; assembly: GCA_963277665.1. Classification (NCBI taxonomy): domain Eukaryota; kingdom Viridiplantae; phylum Streptophyta; class Magnoliopsida; order Santalales; family Viscaceae; genus Viscum; species Viscum album. Next base: position 1,549,257,374 of record OY728146.1, on the reverse strand, counting down.
CAGAATCCGAGGTGTTTGAACATGTGACTGATGATGCTACTAATACTACCCTAGAATATACCTTTTGAGAGTTGTCTTGTGTTTCATGCTTTTCATTGAGAAATTATTGTGTGGTCATTCTCTTTTTTGGGGTCCTTACTGACTACTGTGTTACTCACCCCTACATAGGCTCCACCCGCATGTGTTGTGTCTCATGCAGCCGATGGACGCTTTGACGGTGGACATTGTGGCCTAGGACCAGGCTGGACCCAGTAGGACAGGGCAAACATGATATAATACATCAGCATCCAGTAGCTTCACTACTCTCACGATCAGGTGTGGTTTTCAAGGGATGACCATCAGGGATTTCTCTTGGTACATTATATTTTTTGTTCTATTTTGGGATTGTATTCAGGACTAATTACTTTTAGTTGTACTTTCACTCAACCTTTCTTTTAGTTGAACATTTTCCCCCTTTTTAGTTTATTGGGATGTGGTTTGGCATTTTTGTGCATATAGGTACTCAAACAAATGCCTCTGACATGTAGGTTAACACCATCAGCGCTAGTTTCTAGCCCTCGGCATATGGCAGGCGGGCTTGGGGTAGTAAAAGCACGGGCCCCAGGGGAAGGGTCAGGAAAAAGAGGTATAACAAGGTGGTTGGATTCGCCTCAAAGATTAAGAGTCCGTGTTTTGATTTGGGACAATAGTGTTACGTGTTTCGAGTCAGACATTCAGATATGGGGAGTCTGGTGTTGGCATGGAGGCTGACATATTTATACACCAGGACCATGAATTCTATTTTTTGTTAAATTCATGAAAACACTAGTTTCATAAGTGTATATTTTTTTGAATAAGAGTTATCTAAGCAGGAATAATCATCTAAATGTGGTAAATATTGACCTATCATGAGATACCTCTATGTGGAATACATGTTAGGATCCTGATACAAGGTCATGAGGTTATTCAACCTAGATATGAGGCATCCATCTAGGGGGTAGTGCTTGAGATTCTCCCACTAGCTGTTTCACCAGTGATAACCCAAACCGATGTTCAGCATCTACTATCGGCAGTTCCTATAGAGGACGTTCGTAGGCTCAGTTCTCGACATGATTTTCAAAGACAGAGTCCTCCCAAGTTCAAGGGAGAGCTGGATCCTCAAGACGCTGAGTACTGATTGGAGGATGTGACATGGGTCATCTTCTTAGTGAGGAAACCACCTATCTAGATGGAAATCATGGAAGTGATCATTATACCGGTCTCAGCAGGGAGATGGTGGAGATTAACTATCCATACTCACAATGAGGTGACCCTCACTTGGGATGACTTCAATAGGATTTTCCATGAGTATATTTCTCCGTGACCTTGTCCTATGTGCACTTCTAGGAGGCACTTCACTTATATCATGACAACATGACGCTGGATGAGTACTTGGAAAAGGTCAAAGGGCTTTCTCGCTACTCTACAGAGATGGTGCGAGACTCATTCTTTAGGGCTCAATCCTTTGATCGGAGACTCAAATAAAAGATCATGTATTTGGTGGTGTCTATTAGAATCCATTGCATGGATAAGATGCTGGAGTGATCCCTTCTGATAGAGATATTCTAGGTGGAGTAGGAGCCCGCAGGTAGAGCTACCCACTGACCCCAGGCGGTGGAGTCTTCAGAAATAAGTAGACAACAGATGCAAGTACCCAATCAGGCTATGTATTTCATAGGATTACCTGAAGACTCGGAGTAAATAGTGCAAGGCTCCCAAGCCAGTGGGACTTAGACAGGGGCCAGGCATTGATACTTTTTCGGAGGGATGGGTTACATGGTACATGAATGCCCGACCCACCATATAGATTACTAGCAGATGGTTGAGGGGCCACTGTGGAAGTAGTTCAAGTGAGGAGGTCCATAGGGTGGCAGACACGGAAAGGGAGTGGGCCAAGATTCCTGTGATGGGAGATGTTTCAATGTGTTACCTCAACAACCCATAGGTGGTCTACCCCAACCTTAGGGAGCATGAGTTTAATGGTGAGCTCAACTTCAGGAAGGCGAGGATTATGATCATGGACCTCCAGAAAGGATATGAGGTAGGATATGAGTCTTCTCCACCTAATCCATAGTACTTATAGGCATAGGTTATAGTCACTTCATCCTTCCCGCAATTTTCTTTCAGAGCTCGGAGATTCCAGTGGATCTATTGTCTCGATTTGTACGGCTGGAGACTCATATTATAGTTGATTAGACGATTAGAAACTGGTTTAAGAAGTGTGAAATTACTCTAGGAGGTGAGAGATTTTTCTAGGATATTCTAGTAATAGTGTCAAGGCCTTACGATGTCATCGTGGGTATGGAATGGTTATCCACATTCCATGCTCAGATCGAATGTTTTTGGCATACAATGTTGTGTGTCCATGAATGTGGGACCTTGTCTTCCAAAACTGGTGAGAAGGAAACCCTTATAGCATAGGAAAAACTATCTTAGAGGAGGTTGTAGTTGATCACTGACATGTAGGCTAGCCCCACCCTCGGTGTAGTGGATAACAGGAGTCCAAGATTCCCTTTAGTGGTTGATGAGTAAGATGATGTTTTTCCAGATGCGGTTCTAGGGCTACCTACTCTAAGATAGGTATACCTCTATATCAACTTGTAACTTGAGACGACACTGATATTCAAACCACATAACAAATGGATACTGCATATCTTCACGAATTGTGGGTATAGATGGAGGACTTGTCAGTGAAGGGATTCACAAAGACCTATGTTTCACAATGGGATTCCCTAGTGCTTTTTTCCAAGAAGGAAGATGGGAGTTTGAGGTTGTGTGTGACCTTCTGGCACCTGAACTAGTCGAATGTGAAGAAAAAGTACCCACTGCTGAGAATTGATGATCTATTCAACCGGTTGAAGGGAGTAAAGTCATTCATAAAGTTATACCTCAGATTAGGCTATCACCAGCTCCAGGTACGAGAGGAGGATGTACCGAATATTTCCATCAGGTGCCGGTATGAACACTATGAGTTCCTGGTGATTCATTTTGGTGTGACCAATGCCCCATGAATGATCATGGGCCTCATTAATAGTATCTTCTAGGACTACCTCGGCTTGTTCAGTGTGGTATTCATCGATGAAATCCCAGTGTATTCAGTGTCGGAGGAGGATCACATTGTACACTTGTGGATAGTCTTAGATACACTCCGATAACACCAATATTATGGTATTCTCTCGAAGTGTAAGTTTTGGAATTGGGAGGTCCAATTCATAGTACACGTCATCTTAGAGGCTGGAGTTGCAGTAGATATTGTGATGATAGAAGAAGTGCTTGCAAGGGATCCACCCAGGAGCATGAATAAGGTGCAAAGCTCCGTGGGGTAGGATGGTTTCTATCGAAGGTTCATGCCTACATTTTCCATAATAGCATCATCCTTATCACCATTGACATAGAAGGGAAAAACCATCTTGTGGATGGAAAAATTCCAACAGACTTTCGAAGAGATAATGGGGAGACTGACTTGTGCCCACATCTTAAGACAACTCACGGAGGGCATTGGTTATGTAGTTTACTACGATGACTCAGGGACTGGGATCTGTTGTGTCCTGATGCAGGAAAAAATAATGATCGCCTATGTCTCATGGAAGTTGAGGATACCTGAGAATAATTACATGACGCATGAACTGGAGTTACCAGTAGTGGTCTTTGTCTTGATGATGTGGCGGCACTACCTGGTGGGTGAGTGGATCATCGTTTAATCAAACCACAAGAGACTCTAAAATAACTTCTCCTAGAAGGACCTGAACCTGAGATATCAATGATCTCTATATTTTCTATAGTAATATTATTTTTGGATAGTCTATTCTCCTTGAAATGAGAATTTTTGTGGCAGACGAGCTCAACATGAGTACCAGGTTGCATCATCTGAGTGAGGCAACAGAGCAATTAGCAGCAATGAAGATTTCAATCATGGGTGATGATGAATTTTATTTACTCTATTCAATGAATGTTACTCCCCCAGTCTTATAAAATGTCAGGGATGTATACTGGAAGGATGTTGATTGTGAGGATCGAAGTGCTCAAATATACTGAGGACGGGTTTTTGATGGATTTATGATTGGTGGGGAGCTCATCTATTTATCACATTGTACATCATAGTTCTTGTGACATTACGAGAGGAGGTTGTGTTAGAGTAACATAAATTCCCTCTAGAAGTAAATCCAAGTGTGAAAAATATGTACTAGGGCCTCTGGTGGCAGTATTGGTCGTTAAGGATGAAGACACCCGTTACTGAGTTCATTTCACGATGCCTTACTTGTCAGCAAGTGATAGTCGAGCACCACGTTCCAGTAGGATTGACTCAACCACTTGAGGTGCTGGAGTGGAAATGGGAAAAAATGTCTATGGACTTCGTGATGGGGTTACCACGTATATATAAGGGTCACGACTCTATTTGGGTGATCATTGGATGACTCACCAAGTCATCTCACGTTTTACCAATCAGGGAGCATGAATTGTTAGAGGGATTGGTGCACTTATACATCTTATAGATAGTGCAGTTCCACGGAATTCCTTTGAATATTATCTTGTATCATGAATCTATCATTACATCCCGTTTGTGGAAGGTATTTCCAGAGGCGTTCAGGATGAATGTACAATTGAGCACAACATTTCATCCCCATATGAATGGTCAGAAAGAGCGGACCATAATGACCTTAGAGTACATGCTTCATGCTTGGGTCCTTTACTTTGGTCCTAGTTGGGAGGACCACATGCCACTGGTGGATGTTTCATACAAAAAACAGCAATCGCTCCACCACTAGCATGAAACTGATTGAGTCCTTGTACGGGTGACCATGAAAATCAACCATATGTGGGATAGACCCAGTAGAGTCTGTACTAAATCATCTATAGTTGGTAAGAGATACTACCAAGATAGTGAAGATCATCTAGGATAGGATTAGGACTGATATAGCAGGAAGAAGTATTATGCTGACTGGAGAAAGAGACCCTTCGAGTTCAATGAGGGTTATCATGTGTTCCATTAGTTCTCACCCCATCTTGGATTGATGAAATTTGTACGGGTTGGAAAGCTATATCCGAGGATCATCTGACCTTTTATAATCATGGATAGAGTTAGCAACGTGGTGTACCATCTAGATCTTCCCCCAAATATGGAATGGGTGCATGTTGTTTTCCATGTGTCACATCTAAGGAGGTAAATGCATGATGAAACGCATGTCATCAACTGGGGAAAAATGAAAATTAAATATGAGGTGACATTTGCGGAGTTCCTAGGGGAGATAGAGGATCAACTGGAGGGTGTCCAACATGGGCAATCACATCCACTAGTATGCATCTGATGGAAGCATGATAATCTCCAGGAGATCACATTGGAGAGGGAGGCTCAACTTCATGTTCAGTACCCCCATCTATTTTTTTAGTTTTTTTTTGGTTTTAGGGATGTAAATCCCTATGGTGGGGACAATGAAACATCTCAGAATTTCTGTGCAATTTGTTTTATTTATATGGAATTATTTTGAGACCATGAAATTCGAAGGCACATGATTCTGAGCTGTAGAGAGTCCAACAAAAAATTTTAACATTTTAATATAATGTTCAGTAAACATGTTACTGAGATTATTTTTCTTTTGAACCATTTCTAAGATCAAAAAAATGGGGGCACCGTTGAATTCAGAATATTGGGATTCATTATGAAATGAAATAACATTGACTTAAAATGGAAGAGAAGAAAATTATTTTTACGACATTTGAATAAAAATTAAAGAATAATTTAAAAGAATAATTTTATTTTCTTTCTCATTAATGGATCATTATCATGCATCGTAACAAGAAGTAATGAAACATAACAACAACAATGTTTCATAAATGAATGTGTGCAACGTCGCGACATCACATCATAATGGAAACTCTGTGACACGGTTCTGTTTATAGTTTGACATGTTGGGGAAATAAGGATGATATAATAGGGAGGATTATTAGTAGAACCATTGACGGACTTCTAACCCTGTGTAGAATGAAGAATGCCAGTAGAATTGCATCATCTTCGACAAATTTTGATGATCGGAGCTGGAAAGTGACATCGATATCTAAATATCTCTAGGATGAACACTACAACATTAGAAATCATAAGAGGTGGGGTTTTTTGATTTTTTTTTCTTACCCTTCATTTTCTAAATAACAATGTACATAGATCCACCCACGAATAGGTAGATCCATGATTCTTGTGTTATACAAGAGGGTGAATTATTCTTGGGGTTATCTTATTCGGCGTCCAAATCATGTCATGGAATGATTTAACATAAACTCCTCGAACCTCCCCCGTCTATAAACCTATAATACGGAGGACCCAGTATAATTCAAAAAAACCCCGAACACCTCCACCTGTGCATTCTTAGTTTTTGTACCCTTGAAATGATGACAAGGAAGGTTTGGGATCCTCTCGATGAAGAGGGAGATCCCTAGAGGAAAAAAATCCAGATAGATCGATGGAGATACCACTAAAGCACATCCGGTGGTCTTCTAAACTCCATAACATTGTCTCGGTGGCGGTTGACATCGCCAGCCCCAAAAAGAGGCGGCACGCTCCCACGGCCCACGTGGAAAATGATTCCATGGCTTGTCAACCGCGTCGGTGTAGTGGAGGACACAGTTCGAGGAGGGATGCCAGGTGGGGGGACAAACCGCGTCCTAGCCTTCTGAATAGATGGTGGAAGGGCCCCATACCCTTGAGCCCACAATGGCATGCCAGACGCAACATCCATGTCGCGCCCCAACTGGTCAGCACCACTGGCCGCATCGCACTACCCATCCCCAGTAGGAGGGCTGATCCCCCAGCCAGCCGGATTGTGCCGATGGGTCAGACCCATGCCGAGCTCACAACTGGTGGGCTGACCCCCCAGTTGGCGGGCTGGATCCTTGTTCAACCGGGCCGGTTCTAGGGAGGCCAATTGGGAATGTCCTACTAGTCCGGCCATTATAGACTGACATATAACCACTCTAGGTCTAGTCGAGACCATCTTGAAGAACTAAGGTATGTGGTATCCCTAGGTCGGGATGGTCGAATTGGTCAAACCAGGTTTGAACTGGCCTCATTGCAACTATACCCCTCATTACTAAAATGATTATATATTGCAATCCGCACATCTAATTGATGAGAAATTTATGGAATTGGGACTCTCTTGATGAGGAACATCGTTTAGCATGATCAATGGTGACTTTCATAGAAGTTGAGATGTTATGAAGGGCTTGTGGAGCAGTTATCCAATGTGCACTACATATAGAACCCAGCAACTGGATGTGACCAGAAGACGACTGACTTTTGGCCTAGTAGGAAGCACCTCTCCATGACATTGCAGGCCCATAGTGGGAATCACCTCTATTTGACTTTGGAGGACCATGGTACAGGATGAGGAGAACCTCAGTTGGCAATGACTTTTGGGAAGAACCTCTATGTGACTTTAGAGGCCCACTGTATGCGATGGGGAGGAGTACATAAGTAGTCCAAGGTTAGTTGAAAGCACATTTTCGTGACTTGGAAGGACCACTCTACTACCTAGAGTATATGTTCTCTAGTACCAGATGTGTTAGACGATGTGACTGATGATGCTCCTATTTCTACCCTATAATATACCCAGTGTGAACTATCTTGTGTTTCGTGATTTACATTGAGGATTTTTTTGTGGTATTTTCCTTTTGTTTTGGGGTCCCTACTGAGTACTGTATTAATCACCACTACATAGTCTTCACCCACACACGTTGTGTCTAGTGAAAATGATGGACATTTTGACGGTGGACTCGGTGGCTGAGGAACAAGAGGGCCCTAGTAGGATTTTGTGGACAAGGTATACTACTTCGGACTCTAGTGGTTTTACTACTCCCATGATCAGGAGGGGTTTTCAGTGGATGGCCATCGTGGTTACCTTTTGTAGTTATTGTTTTTAGTTGTTTATTGGGTTTTTATTCCAGTCCACTTACTTTGAGTTCCACATTCAATGTTACTTGTTTTAGTGTTACATGATTTCCCCTTTCAGTATGTTGGGATGTGGTTGGCATGTGTGTGCGTACAGGTAATCCGTAAAATGCCTTACACTTTCATGTTAATGCCTTCAATGCTAGTCAACATCCCCTGGACTAGGGGAGGCCGACATGTGGTGGCCATAGAACGGGCCCCAAGGGTATTGTTTATGACAATGGAAACTTAAAAATAAGTTGACATAGATTAATAACATTCCCATAAACTAATTTTTTAAATTATATCACACTATAGAGGATATGGAATTCAATTATTTTATATTTCATGTTAAACCGATAATCAATAAAAATATATATTTTTTAGGGAATAAGTAACATAACATAAATCCCGTTAATTTAAATTATTTTTAAAATATAAATACAAATATACATGATATCATAAAATAGATGTTTGATAAAATTATTCAGATTGATTTAAAATATTAACATACATGTCAATTTAAAAACTAAATTTTAAAATAGTGATGAGAATTATTTTTAAAATAATTTATAGAAAAAAATTATATCTTATAATGGATTCTAGAAATGAATATAATGGATTATATTTGAAATATAGATCCAAATATGTAATAATTTAAAAATAAATGAATATATTCAATAATATAAATATGCATTGTAGAATACCAACACTTTAAAAATTATTTAAAATATATTTGTATGAAAATATAATTTTAAATAACTTAATCAAAATGTATAATATATTAGAATATTAGTGTTGGGGAACCCTAACGGTGACGAAAATTGATCCTAATTATGCTTTATATATCAATGAACAATGATTTCAACAATTAATGTACCATATATGGAAAATAATCGATAAGGTAAACAACATTATTCAAGGAATTAGGTTACATGAATGTAACTCCAATGGAAATAAGAGGTAATATATAATATTAATTTTTTTCGTAACTATATAATATGAAAAAGGTTCAAGAGAATGAATTTAATATAATTATTGACTATTGAATTACAAAAAAATCATTACTATTGTGGTAATAATTCAACAAATTCCCATTTAAGGAAAGGAATAATATTTGAAATAGTATGTTTAATGAAATAAAATTTAGTCCTAATGAAATAAATCCACTGATGTAAAAATACCATATAAGTAAAACATGCAGCACAAGTTTTATTATATCTCAATGAATCAGAATGAAGACCCAGAGAACCCATACCATAATTTCTTCTAAGTCAAAATTCCCACTAACCTCCTATATAATATAATTGACTATAATAATCACCTAATTAAGAATAAATTTAATTTATAAATTTTTCAGCAAACTTAATTTATCATTAATCATTGCGCTAAAATTTTTATGCATCTATCAAATTTCAGTTCCAGGTTTGAGTAATCTTCATCCTTATAAACTAGTTTCACAATATCATTTTAAATATTTATCACTAAACATGAGTTCTTTATTCCAATATAATAATAGTAAATTTAATTTTTGTTTTATAATTTTATAGATTCATTATATGGGAATATTTGTTGTGATACTTTAATAATAAAAAATTATGATCTTATTTGTGAGTTTTTAATCAATAAAATATTGGTATCTTAGATAATGTGTTTAAAATTAATTTTATAATAAATTACTAAAATAAAATAATTTTTAACTATTTTAATCATATATTAACATTATCTAAATTTATATATTTTTCTACAATATAAACTTTTATAATTATTAAATACGTGGTTAAAAAACCAAAAAAAAAATTACCATAATTAATGGATGAATATTTAGTAATTTAGTTCTAATATCATCATATATAATACATAATAAAAATATATAGTGTTTTAAATATTTATATATCATAAATATAATTATTTGTATGTTGAATTTATCACATATGATGTTATTATATAGTATGATTAAATAAATAGTTTTTCATTGATTTCACTTTTATTTACTAGAATATATATCGATTTTTCATTACTTGTATTGTTAAAAATATTTCCAATTTTTTTACCTAACCACAATAATTATATAATAATAATATATACACATAAATCCAATTATCATGAAATTCTTTAAAAGTAATTCATGGAAAGAAAAATGGAAATCAATTATTCATTGGAGGCGATAGTCCACACGTAAACATGATTGGTGATGTTGTTTTCAATAAAAAAATTATTGTATAATATGCCATATAATATAGAATTATAAAGTATCTTATTAATATGATAATTATTTATAAATTTTAAATTTATTTGGATCTTCATAATGTTGAAAATAGAGATTAAATATGATTTATTTAGGAGTGGTAGTTCACTCTAACAAAAAAATCTTGTTTTTTGCGTCAAGTGAATTGGATAATGGTTTTTAAAAAATATTCAAATAGAAAAATAAAATTCAGTATGAAAAATATAAATTTCACAATATAGTTTTGACAAAATTATAATGGTTAATGATAGAGAGATTGAATATAATATAATTATAAATGTTTATTGATGTTGATAAAATTGTTGTTTCCTTAAAGGATACAATGGGGAATGATTTAATAGGATAAAATATATAGATATAAAGAAAAAAATGGTCTTATATTATTTAAATTTGAATTAATGTTTATATTTATATGATGAAAAAAATATTATTATTCGCATTGAAGAGGTTCTAAGAGGCCACTTTTTATGTGATATCGGTTGACATTTTTTTAAAAACCCATAACCTTTTAATAATGGGAAATAACTCTCATGTAAATTGGCTGAAAAATTAACAAATATGATATATTGGATGATGAAAGGTTTTTAATATCATCAAAAATATATTATCAACTATTTTTTATTATATTTTCTAGAAGTTTTCATATGGTTATACCCTTTCAACAATACATTAATCTTATTATGGTAACTGGTTTTTATGTAGGAAATTAATTTTATAAATAATTGAAATTGATATAATTAAATTATTTGGATATATTTCTTCAAAATAAGAAATAAAATTTATCTGAAAATATCTATGTATGTAATGAATTTAATGTTTAACAATAGAACCTTTAACATGTAAATATCCATTTTTATATTAAGTGTTTTCTTAGTTCAATATTTAAGTGTAGGATAAATATAACAATGTATTTAGTTTTGAAAATAAAAATTTGAATATAATAAAAATAATAATTTTGTAAATATTATCTAAATGTAATGTTTAATTTTATAAATATAATATTTTATTAAAATAAAAGACTAAAAGAATTAATTTTTTAATATTATTAATAATGATGAAAAAATTTAAAATATTAGATTTATAAATTAATATTTCTTTCTAAAATTGAAATTATTACTCATTAAGAATATATTTAGTCAACTAATGGATTTATATTATTTCATGTTATTATTATATATTAATAAATGTAAACTTTTCGTAAAATTCATATTCTCACTATTAACAAAAAAAATATTTCACAACATTTCCAACATTTAATAAGAACATAATATTAACATGATAAATATAAAAAATATACAGTTTCCATTTTTTTTAAAGAAAAATTATAAATAATTCATTAAATAAAAACATATTGATATAATGAAAACTGTTTTCATAGGAAAGTACAATTTTCTAAAATATTAATTATTATTATTACAATTTCTCATAAATTAATAATGAAATATGTTTTAATATATTAGTAATATGAAAAATATAATTTATTTTACATATATTAGTATAAAAAAATAAATCACATAAAATAGAAATATCAGATGAATTACAATTTAAATCCTAAATCATTTCCTTATTTCATTAGCTACACAAACATAATTTTCATGTATTTCATCATAAAAATAAGGAATTTAGTTTTCATCTCCCATGTATATTTCATAATTTAGTTAAATTTATTTTTATACTACATTTCAATTGAATCATTATTGAGTTATATAAGGTTTTTTGTTTAATTTTTTATAATTTCAAGTGAATGAATCTAATGAAGATATTTTATTCAGTGAAATATGTAACACCCTGGCCCCAGTTGCCCAGAGGCGGTGCATTATTTTAATACATTGGCATGATTACAAGGAATCACGTCCCGAAGGACCGATCAGTTTATCAGTCTTGGAAACACTAGATACATTCATAATGTTTACATTACATCCTAAAATGAAAACATCAACTACATAGTCTCCATAGTCCACACTCATACTATGACTACAAGTCATTCATAAATTACTTCTACACATCTTGGTAAAAATAAAACATATAAAGGGGTGAGCTCAAATTCTCAGTAAGGATAACAATAGAGAGGAAACATTCATAAATAAGCATAATCATTTAAGGCAATGTATAACTAAAAATCATTTTGAACTTGAACTTCAGCATAATATGGTAGAAATAAAATGATATAGTACCATTTACTTATTCACATTGATATTCTAATAGTCAAATAATCACATGAAATATCAATGACCACTTTCATAATGATGGAATTCATAATGAAATACTATCATAACCACATAGCCATGGCCTCGTGTCAAGACTACAAATAAGATTTTGTCAAGGCCTCGTGCCAAGACACTAGTTTGTCTCATGAGACCTGCTGATGCATCGAAAAGCTATAGCGGGCTCCACCCGTCACTTACTAAGTCCAATGCATTCCTCATATGAATAGGTTTATATATAACATAAACATTCGTATAAAAACTATAGTATGAAATATCAATACATTCTCCATAAACCATGAATGGTATAAAAATAACACATCCACAGTCAAACATAACACAATACCTTCAACACAATATGAATGATTTGTATCATGATAAATCAACTTCAAAACAAGTTTAAAATCCATTAAAGGATTTTGACGTTGATGAAAATGATTTTTTATACTCTTTAAGAGAAATAGACCTTTATCATGAAAACATTTAAAATTCACACAATTTGGAAAAGAGGTCATTTAAAGAAATTTTGGAATCATAGTTTCCCATAACACTTTGAAACTTTTGAAATGAATTAACATTTTAAAAACATTCATGTCTATATAAATAAATCCATAAAAACTATTTTGAAGACATGGACATTAATGAGAACTATTGAAAAGAATAAATATTAAAAACATTTGAAATTTTGTTTTAGTAAAAAGTCACTTAAAATAATCACTTTGAAATCACTTTCATAATATATGGACGTGAACAATAAACATGTCCCAGTAGATACTTACGTAAAAACAACCTCAGATTATAATGAGAGTGTGAAATTAACCATTACCAATTTGGTAACTTATGAATCATACACCCCATGAAATAGGTAATTAATATGTTAATACACATAAATTAAAGTGTATTACATAATGAATACAATTATGGGCAGTACATACACCACACAATTGGTAATAGTGTCAATGTGGCATGAATCTCACGGAAATAAGAAGTAAGATAAAAACCCATTACCTTCTAATTTTCCTTGGTCGAGGGAAGGTTAACATCCTTTATAATAGTTAAATCATTATTATTAAATTATACAAGAATCATATAAATAAATATGATATCATATATGATCTTTTAATATTTATTTGTTAATAATATTTTAGTATTATCGTCGTTTTAGGTGTTAACTGATTCGTTTTCCTTTATATGCTTCGTTACGTAAGCCATGTTTGTTATGGATAGGTTGTATCTTATTCATATCCAAAATGATATCAATTCCTTAAACATTACTTTTTATCATAAAACGATATTTATTCTTGAATAAATATGATGGGGAAATGAATCTCATCACGTTCGTGGAGACGGTAATCCGTACATACGCACGAACACTAATTTCATTTTGTAAAGACCAAGAAATTTTAAGGAATTTTTTTTTCCTAATTTCCTTTGGGATTTTAAGAGTACGTAGTTTCTGATGGCACCTTATTCTGAGGCCCGGTGTGCCCGGAATAATTTTCCGAAAACTACCTTGGGTACGTTCAGCGAATGAACGAGTGAGTTTTCCTAACTTTTGAACCGTTTCTTGGAATCAAAATCTGAGGACACCAATTGAATCGCAGTGCCGATAATTTCTTAGAAACACCTTTTCTGGAGATGCGTTTTCTCGGGTGTGGCACTTAAAATTTTTGGTAAAGTAAAGGAATAAGATAAAAATGGTACGACCCATATTTATTGTATTTAACGTTGTTTCACCTAAGCTAAGTGGTTGGTGTGGGACACACTATATCCTACTGCACTAGGTAGAATATTTGTGGGGTGGGTCCCACATGAGAACCTCCTTTTTCAACCCCCCTCCTTTAATAAGGTAACACAGCTACACCCCCTTTAACTGAAAGTCAACCATTTCTTTTATCTGTTACGAAACGCCTTTTTTAATTTGGGCGGTTTAAATGTTTCAATAAATTAAATTAATTGATAGAATAAATTTTGAATTTCAAAGACGTTTGGCTTGTGTGTCAATAAAATAAGACAAGTCTTATTTTATTAAGTGGTTCGTTGTGAGTGAAGGCTGGGTAGAATTTTCTCAAGGTCTTGAAGTTCTTCTTCCTCGATGAAGAACGCGAAGAACGCTGACCTCCGATGGCAGACGACGGTGAGGGACGCCTTCCTCGGAGATCGACGAACCGACATGCTTTCTTTCGTTCCTTCTTCCCGCGTCAAAGGAAGGGATACATCGTTCCTCCTCGGATGATCTCTGTCAATGTGTACGGAACCTCCTTCCGTGACGTCTCCTTCCGCGACGTGCAATTTCGCGATGAGCCTTCGTTCAACTGCGCTCGAGGTTGGGGATTATTTTAACTATTTTTTCATGATTACATCCATCGTCATTCTTCTTTTCAAATTGAGCCACCCAATATCGAAATAACGGATGGAGGTCGGACCACACGAACACAGCCGACCCTCCTCCCCCTTGTTTGTTTGATTTTTGTTGCGGCACGTGTAAGGTAGTGTGGTGTCGTTGCACCACGCGGAAGCTATGTTAATGGTCGAAGAAATACGGTGCAGTCACACCGCGCCGTTGAAGTCGAACAAGCCACGACACCATCGCGCTGCACCTGAGAACGTCAAAGAGGTCGCGGACGGAGCGGGGCTGCGGCGGAGGGGCGCGGTGGAGCAGGAAGTGGCGGCCGGCTTCTGGCCGCCGGCACCGGAGCAGGAGGGCGGGACCGCGGGGTCCCGCGGCAGCGGAACGGCCGGACGACCGGGCCAACCGGCTTTCGAGAATGGCTGGGGGTCGTAACTCCCAGCTGTCCGACAGGAGAGGCCCCCCAGATGGCGGCCACAGTTACAAACTGGCGGGGGGCAGCGCCCCCCCCCCCCCCCCTCGCCCTCCGCACCCCTTCCGCTCGACCTTTAAGGCCGAGCTGCCGGGCCCCGCCGGCAAGGCCGAGTCGGCGAGGCCAGGCCGGGCCGCGCCCAGGCCCGGCCGGGCCACGCCCATGCGAGCCGGTCCTTGACCCAGGTCGGGTCGACCCAGGGGGTATCGGGCCGGAACAGACCGGGCCCGAACCCCATATTTCCATACCTCTTTCGGTATTTTTCCCATAACATGGGTTGTGGACCTACGATCGATGCACCGTCAGCTGATATGTGATCGTTGGATTGAGGAGGTCGTTTCGGTATATTTCACTCAAGGTTTCAGAAAACTTTGGGTTTGACTGAGTTGGTTCGTACACGAAACCAACCAGGCCCTCGGAGCGGAAACGCTTATAACATGACCTCCGGATGTCCGATTGATGTGCCGTCGACATTGATGTATTTCTCTTGATTAAACGGAACTTTTGGAACACTTCTCCTGAGTTTTGGTTGTAGTTGGATAGTGACCGGGTTAGATTGTACTCGAAATCCAACCGGGCCCCTAGAACGGAAAAGCTGGTAACATTCAGATCGGACGTCTGTTTGACAAACCGTCAGCGGCGTTGGTGATCACGTTGGGAAATAGTCCATACAGGTATTCCCTATGAGTGTTCGGGGTAAAGTTGAGATGCAGTCTGGTTGGATCGTACACGAAACCAACTGGGACCTTAGGATGAAAAGGATAATAACTCACAGACCGGGCGTCTGATTGATGCGCCGTCTATTGATTTGAGACCCCTATGACGAGGCGGTCCATTGAGATACTTCATCGTGAGACTTGTGATAATTGGAGTATCGACAATAGATCGTGGAGAGGACCCTTCCGAAGATGAGCTAGCAGAGTGCAGAGACCTAGTAGTTGGATGCGACTTGATGACTGCTGATCGATCGACTCAGAGTGTTTCAGATATCTCAGTAGGGTGCGCTTGGTTGTAGCGGAAGACCCACGGCGGAGGTGCTCTTGGTTGTAGCGGCAAACCCGCGGTACTCGACAGAAGGATTATCTCTGTATGCTATGAGGGGGTGCGCTTGGTTGTAGCGGCAGACCCATTGTGGGATGCGCTTGGTTGCAGCGGTAGGCCCACAGTACTCGACAGGTGGATTACTTTAGCAGTCCAAGATTAGTGGGACACACTTGGTTGTAGTGGCAGGCTCACTTTACTTGACAGTGGAGGAGTTCTCCAGCAGCCGTGGTTTCGTTATCATGAATAAAATCCTGGTTTCAGCTGAGTCTATGACCGATGTGTTTACCTCATGATTGAGATGGGTCACATAATAACATAGGTATATGTATGGGAATATATCTAAGTAGAGGTTATCCGTTGACTTCATAACCTTTGTGTTTTATCAGGATTGAGATGGGTTACTGATGACTTAGGTATAAGTAAGGGATTATTCCTTAAGTAAGAGTTATATGTTGATTTTTATCTTTGTGGTAACCTTGTTGTATTTAGAGAGACCTTGAGGGTCTTGGGGTCCCTACTGAGTATTGTTATACTCACCCCTACACTGGCTATGCCCGCACCTCATTGTGTTGGATACAGACGACGGACAGCGCTGACAGAGGCTAAGCGTTCGAGGACTAGACGGTACCCAGAGGTAGTTCTCACGATGAGTCGGTACACAGAGGAGATAGACGGACGGACGATTAGACATGGAGTACTGAGGAGGGAATATGTACCTACCCTTCAGGTAGGATCTGTGGTGGATGATCCAGGAGCTGTGTGTCCTCTTCCAGCTACTTTTCTTTTTGTTATACTTTCGTTCTGTTGTAGCTGTACTTTCAGTTGGGTTTATATTTTGGCCCATTTACTTTTCAGCACTACTTGTGTACTTATTGTTTTACTTCTGCTTGTACTTTGTGGTGGTTTGTTTACTTTTATAAAGGAAACGCCTTCCTAGTTATTGGGAATTACGCCTTTGGTGCTAGTCCCCAGCCCCTGGCCTATGGAAGGCGGGCTTGGGGTAGTCACGGAACGGGCCCTGAGGACGGGTCGTGACAAAATGTTATCAAAGGAGTCGGTTCTACCGCAGAACTTGTAACTCTGATATTTCATTCTGTGAAGCAATAGTGCCAAGGGTACCGAGTGTGGTTTTTAGTTCATGGAGTCCAGTGTTGGTGCGGGTGGCCGATGTATCCATACACCAGGACCCTAATAACTGATTTCCGACTCTGTGCATGAAAACACTGATTTCGCGTGTGTTTCGAAAAGTTTTTAAAGTCAGCTCAAACCAGGTCAGATCACCAGGTATAAATCGTTTGACCGTGTAATGTTTGTTACTTTCAGGATTCCTCCCAGCGGACGACCAGCTAGAGCCCCAAGAGTTGTACGTACGGACAGCCCGGCGAGCGATGTGGCCTCAGTACAGGGCCCTATCACAGTTAATGCACCAGTAGAGGCACCAACGGTACTACTACCTATTGGGACACCAATGCCACCAGCCCCAACAGCTGAGGTTGCACGTCGATTGAGCACATTGCACGAGTTCCATCGCTATAGGCCACAAAGGTTCAGGGGAGAGATGGACCTATAGGCGGATGAGGATTGGCTGGAGGCTGTGGTGAGAGTCTGTAGGCTAGTGGGGATTCCAGCACACTTAATGGTGATCCTTGGTGCTAGCCTTCTTCAGGAAGCTGCATGCAGATGGTGGAGCCTGATGCTCCAGATGCATGACGAGGCGACAATTCTATGGTCAGACTACGAGAGCATGTTCCGGGCAGTGTTTGTACCATCCGCCCTTCGATCGGTGTGTATACAGGAGCTGTTGCATCTACAGCAGGGTAGCATGATGGTGGCGCAGTACTCAGCGAGGTTCACAGACCTCTCGCGCTACTCCATAGATATGGTATGGGACCCGTTTTTCAGGTCCCAAACATTCGAGCAGGGGCTTAGGCGATAGATTAGAGCTTCTGTTGTTTCTCACATCTTCCCGACGCAAACAAGTGTGTTGGAGAGAGCCATATTAGAGAAGAGTTTCCTTGCTGAGCAGTCTCCAGCTGCAGGACCCACCACTAGTCTTCATGATGTAGAGTCTTCTGTGGTGGGAAGTAGACACATGATGTAGAGGACCAAGAGGACCAGACCTACAGGTGGTCGACCGCATGACACAGGATCGTGTGTGAGAGGAACCAGGGGTGGAGAGCCACTTACCAGGAGCGGACAATGTTACTCCTATGGTGGGGTTGGTCACATCGCACATGACAGTCCGAACTTCCATATAGATGACCAGCAGATAAACGAAGGACCTCCCAGATCGAGGAAGAGGTTCGATCGAGGTAGACCGCACGGAGCAGGAGACCGTGGCAGTGGAGCAGGCCATGCAGCTGGAGGTGCACGACACTTCGATGTGTTGCCACCACCACCACTAGAAGGTCCACCCCGACCGCAGGGAACAGGTGGACATGGGAGAGCTCAGCTTCAGGCAGTAGAAGCATACGACTACGGAGCTCCGGAAGCAAGTGGACAGGAGCATAACTAGTGGTTTTTTTTATTCTTCGTACTTCTAGTTCCATGTTGTTGTTACATTTGTGTCTTTGTACTATGAGCTACAATAATGAAAAGACACTTACCTTTGTGACATTTCCTTCCATCCTTTTTTTGTTATTAAGAGATTCTAGTTTAAAAACTGTTGACTTGACCCTCACTTTGAGATAACTACTAGAGGAGACCTAGTGACCACACACTCATGCCGACAGTGTGACTCAACCCTTAGAGGCGAGAGTGATGGTTGGATCTCTTGGTAGTAACATCTAGGCCTTACAACGTCGTCCATGGAATTAATACATCATTCATGTCTGGATTGACTGTATTAGTCAATGAACATGGTTTATCCAGGGGATGAGATCATATTTCTCTTATCGGAAAAAAAAAAATCATAGAAACTCTTGTGGGGCCAGATATGGTCCATGCCACGACGGAGAAGGTCCAGGTTATCCAGGAGGGGATGAGGACATCTCAGAGCTGTCAGAAGTCTTATGATGAAAGGAGGCGGAGGCCACTAGAGTTCGAGGATAGAGACGACGTCTTCTTGTGGGTCTAACCTCGACAGGGATTACAGAGTTTTGGCTGAGGCCGAAAGTTATGTCCGCGCTTCATCGGACCCTTCCTGGTCCTTAGAAGGGTAGGCAAGGTGGTTTAACGATTGACCTTTCCACCCCAGTTTCATCGGGTGCATGAAATCATCCATGTACCTCGGTTGAGGAGATATGTGCATGATCATTCACACAACATTGACCTCAAGGAGTTGGACGTCGATGACCGGGCAACATGCGTGAAGATTCTAGTGGAGATCAAGGATCGACTGGAGTGGGTCCTGTGTGAATGATCGATTCCTCGGTTGCACTTTCACTGGCAGCACAGGAACCTCCAGGGGAGAACCTGGGAGAGGAAGGCTCAGATGTGTGCTCAGTACCGCTTTTGTATCCTTAGATTGTGTTAAACCTTTACGGGGACGTAAAGCTCTGAGGTGACAGTAATGTAAAGACTCGAAAATTTCAAGGAAATTTTTTTTCTTAATATTCTTTGAGATTTTATGAGAACACAATTTCTGACGGCACCTGATTCCGAGGCCCGGTGTGCCCTGAAACATTTTCCAAAGTTTAGCTCGGGTAGGTTCAGGGAATGAACGAGCATGTTTTCCTAACTTTTAAACCGGTGCTCAGAATCGAAATCTGAGGACACTGATTGAATTACAGCGTAGGTATTTGTTTAGAAACACCTTTTCTGGAGTTGCATTTTCTCGGGTATGGCACTAAAAATATTTGGTTAAGTAATGGAATAAGATAAAAATGGTGTGACCAATTTTTATTTTATTTAAATTTGCATAGCCTATGATAAATGGTTTGTGTGGGACCCACTATATCCTACACCACTAGGTAGGATATTTTTGGGGTGGGGCCCACAAAAGCCCCAACTTGTAAAACCCCCCCTCCTTTCATAAGGCAATGCACATGCACCCCCCTTTAAATGAAAGTTAACCCCTTCTTTTATCTGTTATGAAACGCCTCTTTTAATTTGGGTGGTTTAAACGTTTCAATTAATTCAATTAATTGATAGAATCAATTTTGAATTTCAAAGAAGTTTGTCTTGTGTGTTAATAAAATAAGACAAGTCTTATTTTATTAAGGGGTTCGTTCTGCGTGATGGATGGGGAGAATTTTCTCAAGGTCTTGAAGTTATTTTTCCGTGACGAAGAATGTAAAGAACACCGACCTCCGACGGCGAGCGACGGTGAGAGACGCCTTCCTCGGAGATCGACGACCCGACGCGCTTTCTTTCGTTCCTTCTTCCCGCATCAAAGGAAGGGAGACATCGTTCCTCCTCGGACGATCTCCCTCAACGTTTACAGAACCTCCTTCTGTGAAACCTCCTTCCATGATGTGCAATTCTACAATGAGCCTTCGTTCAACTACGCTCGAGGTAGGAGATTACATTAATTTTTTTGTTTGTGATTACTTCTGTCTCCATTCTTCTTTTCAAATTGAGATGCCTGATATCGCAATAAAAAAAGGAGGTTGGACTGCACAAACACGGCTGACCCTCCTCCCCCATGTTTGTTTGATTTTTGTTGTGGCACGTGTAAGGCGGGGTGATGCCGTTGCACCGCGCAGAAGCTATGTTAATGGGAGAAGAAGCACGGCGTCGTAGAGCCACACCGTTGAAGTCGAACAAGCCGCGGTGCCGTCGCGCCGCGCCTGAGAACGTCAAAGAGGACGCGGCCGGAGCGGGGCCATGGTAGAGGGGCGCGGCGCCGTCGCGCCCCGCCGGACGAACCAAGGCCGCGGCCTGTGGCCGCGGAGGAGCAGGAAGCAGGGGCCGGATTTCGGCCGCCAGCGCCGGAGCAGGAGGGTGGGACTGCGGGGTCCTGCGGCAGCGGCACGGCCGGCACACCAGTCCGGCCGGCTTCCGAGAAGTTTCGGGGGTCGTAACCCCCGGCTGGCCGATAGGAGCGTCCCCCCACTTGGGGGTCGCGGTTACGAATAGTCGGGGGGGCAGGGCACCCCCCCCCCCCTTTTCCCCACAACCCTTCCGCTCGGCCGTTATGACCGAGGCGCCCGGCCACGCTGGCCAGGCCGGGTCGGGCCGCGCAGGCCGGGCTGCGCCGCGCCAGCCATGCAGGGTCGCGCCGCGCCAGCCATGCAGGGTCGCGCCGCGCCAGCCAGGCCAAGCCGCACCCATGCGGGCCGGACCGGGACCCAGGTCAGGTCGTCCCGGTTTGGGCCGACCCAGGTGGTATCGGACTGGGATAGACTGGGCCCAAACCCCCTATTTCAGGACCACTTTCGGTCTTTTGCCCATAACATGGGTTGCAGACCTCCGATCGACGCACTGTCAGCTGCGATGCGATCCTTGGATAGAGTCGGTCGTTTCGGTATTTTACACTCAAGGTTTCGGAGAACTTTGGGTTTGGATGGGTTGGTTTGTACACGAAACCAACCGGGCCCTCAGAGTGGAAACACATAAAACATGAGCTTTAGACGTCCGATTGACGTGCCGTCAAATTTGATGGATTCCACTTGATGAGACGGAACTTTTGGAACACATAGACTATGTTTTGTTTGCAGTTGGATAGTGACCGGGTTGGATTGTACCTGAAATGCAACCGGGCCCCTAGAACGGAGAAGCTGATAACTTTCAGATCGGACGTCTTTTTGACAAAGCGTCAGCAGTGTTGGAGATCAAGTTGGGAAACAGTCCCTATGGGTATACCCTATGAGAGTTCGGGGTACAGTTTAGATACGGTCGGGTTGGTTCGTACACGAAAAAAACCGGGCCCTTGGGACAAAAACAATAATTACTCACAGACCGGGCATCCGATTGACACGTCGTCTATTGCTTTGAGACCCCTATGACGAGGAGGTCCTTTGAAATACATCTTCATGGGACTTGTGATACATGGAGTATCTATAGTAGCTCATGGAGTGGACCATCCTAGAGACGAGCTAGTAGAGTGCAGAGACCAATTAGCTAACTGAGACTTGACGACAGCTGATCAATTGAATCTGAGTGATTCGGATAGCCCAGTGGGGTGCGCTTGGTTGTAGCCGCAGAACCATGGTGGAGGTGCGCTTGGTTTTTGTGGTAGACCCGCGGTACTCGATAGAAGGAGTACCTCTGTAGACTATGAGGGGGTGTGCTTGGTTGTAGCGGCAGACCCATGGTGGGATGTGCTTGGTTGCAGCGGCAGGCCCACAGTACTCGATAGGTGGAGTACTTCAGCAGTCCAAGGTTAGTGGGACACGCTTGGTTGTAGCGGCAGGCCCACTATACTCGACAGAGGAGGAGTTCTCCAGCAGTCGTGGTTTCGTTTTCATGATTAAAATCTGTGTTTCAGCTGAGTCTATGACCTATGTGTTTACCTCATGATTGAGATGGGTAACATAATAACTTAGGTATATTTATGGACATATATCTATGTAGAGTTTATCCATTGATTCATAACCTTTGTGTTTCCTCATGATTGAGATGGGTTACAGATGGCTTAGGTATAAGTAAGGGCTTATACCTAAGTAAGAGTTATCTATTGAGTTTCCTATTTGTGGTTATCCTTGTTGGATTTAGAGAGAACGTGAGGGTCTCAGGGTCCCTACTAAGTATCGTTATACTCACCCCTGCACGGGCTATGCCTGAACCACGTTGTGTTAGATGAAGATGACGAACAACGCTGAAGGAGGCCAAGTGTTCGAGGACTGGACGGTACCCGGAGGTAAATCTCACGACGAGTCGGTACATAGAGGAGACCGATGGACGGACGATTGGATGTGGAGTACTGAGGAGGGCATCTGTACCTACCCTTCAGGTAGGATCCTTGGTGGACGATCTATGATCTTCGGGTTTTCTTCCAGCTGCTTGTCTTTTCTGTTGTAGTTTTTTTCTGTTTTAGTTGTACATTCAGTTGGGTTTGTATTCTGCCCCATTTACTTTTCAGCACTACTTTTGTACTTAGTGTTTTACTTCCGGTTGTACTTTTGTGGTGTTTTCTTTACTTTTATAAAGGAAACTCCTTCCCGGTTATCGGGTATTACGCCTTTGGTGCTAGTCGCCAGCCCCTGGCCTATGGAAGGCGGGCTAGGGGTAGTCACGGCACGGGCCCCGAGGACGGGTCGTGACACATTTCATTTTCCATATTAAAAGGAATAAAAACAAAATTATACATAGGTATTAATTATTACATTATAATATAATATCTTATATGTTTTACTTATGTTCATTAACACCATCCTTTATACGTTCCATGTATGGTTTGAATGAGTCATATCACTTTGAGGCGGAGATAGTCCGCACTTCCTCAAATGAAATTATCGTATATATATACAACATGAATCGAATAATGGTATGATATAAAATGGAATTACAGAAGCTTATATATAAAATAAATATCATTAATATAATATTTAATTAAAGTTCCATCATAATGTCCACCATGAGAGGTGGTAGGAGATAATTAAACAATCATCGCTTCGTGAGGCGTTTGGTTGCCATGCACAGAAACATTATGTTCTACACCCATTATATGGAGGTGTGTGTAAGTGTAGTTATAATATTTATAATAAAAATGTCCTTGTATATTTAGGATACTTTTTTTGTTACAAAAAATTAATAATAATATTTTATGGGTTGGAGAAGTAAAATAAAAGAAAAGAAGCTAAGAGAAATCGTTACCTTTAATTTGGGTAACTCCCTTTGGTTTGAACCAAAAATGAATCTTGAAGTGCCTTGTGCCTAAGGTAAGGATTATAAGAGGAGGAGAGGGATGTAGGGAGATTAATTGGGCAGAGGTTGGACGATCCAAAAGGCTTGAGAGGTGTGAGTAATTGGTTATAAGTGGTGTCATTTTATAAGGGGGAGGAGGGGCTCTTTAGGAAAATCTAGAAATATTATTTTATTATAAATTAATATTCGGTTTCTAATAGATCCAAAGTGTATTATTTAAAGATTAAGGTGGGTATGGATCTAAAACCACTCAAACAATAGAATTTAGACAGGTTTGGGCCATTATATTAACCTTATCTTTTAGTTTTAACTCATAGTTAATTAGTTTGACACTTACCATGTCACTTTGTATTTTTATATCATATTGTTAATAAACATACTATATACCTTAATGATACCACCAAGTGGTTTACTAATGATACAACTATCATGATATAAGTCTCTTGGAAGACCTTTAGATTTTTAGGAATAGAATATAAATTAGTAATATAATATTTGTTTTAAAAACTCATTTATGTCAATTTTGACACTACTCAATAATTGATTTTTGTTAAAGTCTTAACAAATTTATTAATTCAAAAAAAATTGATTTAAGCAATCCCAACAAGTCATATTAGCCAATATAATTTGTGTATGTCATCAAAAATTTCAAATTATAGTTATTTTAACATTTATAATATCAATTACTTGATTCTTTCATTAATAAAGAAAAATATTTCATCATTATTGTGTCCTATATATTTTCACCTTTTCAACGTCTAAAAATTAAAAATAAAATAATATTATGTAGGAAACCTTTTTAGATTTATAATAAATATTTATAATCTAAAATATAACATATATAATCCTATGTAAAAATTGTATTTTTAGAAGATCTAACCTTATTTCATTTTTGTATTCACTTTAACATAATTAATATAAAGTGTCCCTATCACCTACAAGTGGCACCATGGGGTGCCAAAATCGACCCAATAATTTCCATGGTCGTACATGTATCCAAAAATAAGGTTAGAACATGTCTTAGGGTAATTTATTTTTATTATTATGTTATGTTTTAACCCTTATTTACCGGAATTACCCTTCAACCATGGTAAATAAAATATTTAACGAAGTAATTATTCAAAATGTCTAAAAATAAAAGTTACCTATTTACAAAATTTAGACATCCTGATTCCAAATATGGAATCCATTTTATCATATTCAAAACAAAGAAGTGGTATAAATTAATTTAAAACTAATTCTAGTTGTCAAAACAAAAAGCGTGTTTTTAAGATATAATAACTATCAAAAGATTGACACTTGTTTATGTCCGGTTTAATTGTGAAATTATGTCCAATGACCAAAACTGTATTTAATGGTAACAATATATTCTAAATATACTTTTAAACCACTAAAATTCATAATTTATCAATTTTAATTATTTTGATTAAAAAGGTTGTTTTTAATTAAAATTTTGTAATTTTCACTATTCATGAAAAAATAAAAGTTATCAGAAAAGTACCAAAAATTCACCCTAAGATAATTTCGATATTCCAAATCCAAAAATGATGTCCATTTTTAATTAAAAAATGTATAAAATATCTAAAAGTGCGTATTACTATTCATAACGACTAGTTTGATTGGATGTGGTGTGTGTTAGAACTCGAAGTTGCGTACAACACATGCTGTTGTATTATTCAAAGAGAAGCATACCATAAAATCTTGGGTTGATACATTCTCTCCTCCTTAAATAAAATCAGTTCTCGTAATTTATTCTCAGTATTGGAAACATGGTGTTGACATTTCAAAATATATTAGTTGAAATCCCACATCGAAAAATGGATTAATGAGGCCTCTATTGAAAATAAAGAGTGGTAAGTATGAAGGTTACCAAAAATAACACATACTAGTGTTCAATGTAGGAAGATATGGATATGGAAGGTAAATATAACCATCAATATCTGATGGAGTGTGGTAGAGAAAATGGCTATGAAAAGGCCAACAATCCCAAAGTCACAAATTTGTGATGATCTAAGATACCATATAGGGAAACACTTTTGTTATAAGTTCCTTTTTTAATGTTGAGTAATTTATTTATGAGATTAGAAAAGATCATAAGGAGATATACTGTCTTTATAATTAGGGTTTTATCTATTAATAAATTTCTACCACAAACTCATCTTTACCCTAAAACATAATACAACTAAAAAATACTATATTTATCCTAATCGTATAGGGTTACAAATATAATGAATTTATAATTCATATATCATACCTTTTTAAAAAAGAAACTACATTATACCATCCAGGAACTTCATGTAGTCTAGTGGTAGGCGATAAATCCCAATTGCACTATGTTTGTGGGTTCGATTCCTGCAGCTTTGTTCGACGCGACGGGTTGTCACACGGTCTGCGTGTTGTCCTTTTATAAAAATCCAAAAATAACCTTTCAAACATAATCCCATCCAAAATTTATAATTATCCAAAATACTTATGCAAACTCTCAGTCCAAAATTTATATGAAAGGTAAAAAAAAATGTACATCCTTTTTTCCCCGTAATAGCATGTGAATACCTTCATCGTGTATTCTATTAAAACACTGAAACACCCTGAATTACCATAAAACCTTATTGATTAAATTCATTCTCCCTTTTTACTTATATAATACTGGATATAGTTCATCCATCCAAAGATTTTATGAACTCCAACAATGATGGAATATACAAATCGATAAAAAGTTTCAAGGCAGTCAATAATATCCAATAAAATTTACCCAAATCAACCATATCTTATTCCAAAATCAGTACCTCAAAATTAGGTCCATATAAAGATTTATATTTCCTTTAACGATGTGATTTCCAAAATGTTGAACTCGTTGTAGAGTCACTTTTCATAGTACCATAAAATCTCACATCATCAATGAAATAATATTGTAGTACAATCCTTATTTCTCTCCAGAATTCATATAACCAGTACATTGTTGATACAACACTCAAATAAAATAATTCTTTAATAAAAACATGAGAACACTAGTCATTACTCTTCTTCTGTGATATTATCATAACATTATTTTTATCCAATAGCATCATTTGGTGCATACTTTGATTATTTGGACATTGGTTTGTGTAGTGTCCCTACTCCTTGGAGATGAATCATTGTACATTTGAAAACATTTTATTAACCTTGCAATCACATACTTGGTGTCCTTTTTCTCCACACTTATAAGAAAACTCCCATTCCCTTCAATCATTTACCAAGGTGAATCATTCCACATTTATCACATATTGTAAAATCCTTCATTCCCTTATTCCCTTTATCCATATTTCTTTCTACCATCATTTTCTTCTTTGGCTTCCCTTCAAAGCCCTTGGACTCAGACATTTATTTAATGATCTTTTGATATTTTGTATTCATATGATGATAATATGTGGGAGACTATTTGCTTTCTAAATGTTGTATTAATACCATTAATGATATGACCCTTCATACAGTTTGGATCATACGTATTGTTGGAGTTCTCATTCCATCTATTGGGCGCCATTTCTAAACAATGGCATACACTAAATTAGTTTATGAATTAAAATTCATAATTCCAATCATGTAAAATACCTAACATAAATTTAATAGTTTAAGGATATAATCCATAATCAAAAAAAAAAATTCTTTGAGGAGGTATATAATAATAAACCCATCATAGCGGTTTGTAAAGAAAATGAGAATTATCCTAAGAATTTACTCTTGGAGTGTCGTAACCAAGAGTGCACCAAGACCCATTTTCGTGCACCATTTCTCATTCGTGTCTAGCTCAAAGCGGGTTTTTTGGGTTTTACCCCTCGGTACATCTGTGCCAGAGCCGCCTCTACCTGCTCGTATCCAAACAGGGATGTATTGCTCGAAAAACACACCAAATATCTACAATACCAAACTTCTAGGAAGTTCTTCTATAATAATCTCAAATACAATCTTAGGGTAATGTGCTCTAATTAGAGTTTATCTAAATCTAGCATCCAAGGTTATAGCTAAACTTCCATTGATACCAAATGTAACACCCCGACCCCAGTTTCCCAGAGTCAGTGCATTATTTTAATACATTGGCATGATTACAAGGAATGACGTCCCGAAGGACCGATCAGTTTAGCAGTCTTGGAAACACTAGATACATTCATAAATGTTACATTACATCATAAAATGAAATCTTCAACAACATAGTCTCCATAGTCCACACTGATACTATCCATACAGGTCATTCATAAATTATTTCTTCACATCCTGGGAAAAATAAAAAATATTATGGGGTGAGCTCAGATTCTCAGTAAGGAAAACAATAAAGAGAAAAAATTCGTAAATAAGCATAAACATTTAAGGAAATATATAAATAAAAAGACTTTTAAGCTTGAACTTCATCATAATATGGAAGAAATAAAATGAAATAATTCTATTTACTTATTCACATGGATATTCTACTAGTCAAATAATCAAATCCAATATCAATAACCACTTTCATAATGATGGAATGCATAATACCAGACTATCATAACCACATAGAAAAGGCCTCGTGCAAAGACTACAAATAAGATTTTTTCAAGGCCTCATGCTAGGACACTAGTTTGTCTCATGAGACCTACTGATGCATCGAGGAGCTATAGCGGGCTCCACCCGTTACTTACTAAGTCCAATGGATTCCTCATATGAACAGGTTTAATCATAACATAAACATTCATATTAAAACTATCATATGAAATGTCAATACTTTCTCTATAAACCATGAATGGTATAAAAATAACACATCCATAGTCAAACATATCACAAATCCTTCAACAAAATATATAAGATTTGTATCATGATAAATCAATTTCAAAACAAGTTTAAAATCCATTAAAGGATTTTGATGTTTATGAAAATGATTTGTAAAACTCTTTGAGAGAAATACCCCTTTTTCTAGAACAGTAAAAATTTACACAATTTGGAAAAGAAGTCAATTAAAGACATTTTTAAATAAAAGTGTCCCATACCACTTTGAAACTTTTTAAAGGAATTAAAATTTTAAAAACATTCATGTCCATATAAATAAATCAATAAAAACCATTTTGAAGACATGGACATTAATGAGAAAGATATAAAAGAATAAATTTTTAAAACATTTGAAATGATGTTTTAGTAAAATGTCCCTTAAAATAATCCTTTTGAATAATCTTTTATTAAACAAGGACATGGATAATAAATATGTCCCAGTAGATACTTAGGTAAAAACAACCTCGGATAATGAAGAGATTGTGAAATTAACCCTTACCAATTTGGTAACTTACGAAACATACACCCCATGAAAGAAATAATGAATATTTAAAGAGACATAAATTAAAGTGTATTACATTAATAATACAATTGTGGGAAGTACATACACCACAAAAAAGGTAATAGTGGAAATGTGGGACGAATCTCACGGAAATAAGGGGTGAGATAAAAACCCCTTAACTTGTACTTTTCCTTGGTCGAGGGTAGGTTAACATCCTATATAATAGTTAAATAATTGTTATTAAATTATACAAGAACGATATACATAAATATTATATCATATATGATCTTTTAATATTTCATTGTTAATAATACTTTAGTATTATTGTCGTTTCGGGTGATAATTGATTCCTTTTCCTTTATATGCTTCGTTACGTAAGCCGTGTTTGATATGGATAGGTTGTATATTATTCATATCCATAATGATATCACGCCCTTCAACATTACTTTTAATCATCAAACGATAAATATTCTTGAATGGATATGACGGGGAAATGAATCTCATCGCATTCATGGAGATGGTAATCCGTACGTACGCACGTACGCTACTTACATTTCATTTTTCATTTTAAAAGGAATCAAAACCAAATGATACATAGGATGATAGATAGATTTATCCTGTCATTTCTGCAAATAATTCATTTCTAGATTCTATAATGATCCACGATGTTCTTGGGATGATAGATAGATTTATCCTGTCATTCTTGAACCATCTCTATATGAACCATATTGGTCAGGTTAAACATCAAAAAAATCAAGTATAATCCCTAGATATCCTTTATTCCAAGTAACATGATCTACGACCTTTGAAAATTTAGACAATGAGCAAAACAATGAAGTATTTGATTGGAACTCATTGTTGATAAATGACACGCGATGATCCCTGGTGACATTTCTTCCTCATCTCACGAAGTCCCTTTAGATTCACATCATTTCACTCATCCAGTTCAAATAATAATTACTATATCTAGGTTTCCACATGATCTTGCAATAACATCTAGGGATAATCATGAGTTATGAGAAAGTCCCCTCCACAATATCTAAATATAGTCAATAGTTCTTCGCATGACCCATCCACGAGCTCAAAAGAATATCTTGTGGTCATAATGATATCATACCACTATACCCGAATTCAATCAAATAGTATCATTTTATTTAAAATTTAATTCTCTCCCAATTATTTTCATGACTCATCACACGTTTCAAATAGAACAGTGATTGTCGTACATGATGACAGTGCTGAATCACCTCAACCCTCACATTTCACCTTTAGAAACAAATTCAATAATGCCCAATTATTTTATTTGAGATGTTATTTACTTCTAATTTTTTTTGTGAGTTTTCAAATATTCAAATATATGTTATGAGTTTCAGGCTAAATCATCATGGATAATTCTACTACCAACCATTGTTAAAAACCTAATACCTTGTCAACAATCACTATCAACACAAAAGTACCATCATGTGATATTTTTGTCCAACACTTTTAAATCACTTTTGTGTATGTCAGAGATTGGTTAATGGTCCATGGTTTAGCTAATATTGTTTTAGGACATGACATTGGATATTTAGTTGATTAATTTTGGGATGGTAGTGGAAAATATTTTTTATAAGTCTTATGTTGATCATCACTGTAGACTATTGGAATTCTCTTTTGGTGACCATGTGTTCTTGAATATTTGACCAGTGTTGGGTCATTAACAATTTTGGAGGAAAGGGAATCATTCAACCAGTTTTGTGTGTCATTTTGAGGTTTTTGAGTATGTGGTGAAAATTTTATATCATTTGTAACTACTAGCTATATCGACATTGATACATAAAATTTTCCACATATCTCAACTATGAAAGAGCCTATTTTTTATCTCATATTCTGAGATCGAGTGCTCTTGAAATTTAATGTGATTTATTCACGACTGAAGAGAAATTCAAGATAATTGGTTCTAGAACCAGGGTAATTCAAGGAAGGATGATACATTTGGTTTTATGCTATGGTGGCAGAGTTCAAATTATTGTGAGACGTGGAAGTGGGAGGCACTAATTACAGAGTAGTGACCTAATCATTTCGATATTGGAGAATATTTATTTGATTTATACGGACATAAAGTTTTTATTCTGGGAATTTTGTAAAATTATATTACTCATATGAGTATTATGTTTATATCCTTTTCGTGGTTTTCCTTTTTTTAGTCTAGGTAGGGTCGATATGGAATTGTGATTATACCTATAATTGTGATGTTAGGTACTTGATGGTAATTTCAAGAAACTAAAAATCTCATTGTTTGGTACCCTTTTGGGAATTTACCTGATGTCTAAGGGGGATACACATCCACTTAATTTCAAATAAAATTAATTCCATTTTATTGTAATAGGTGATCTATTATTTGTAAACTATAAAACTTTTCAATTTCATGACGTGTAATGGGGTTACACATCATGCAATAACACGAACCTTGTTTTTATGTAGGCCTCCCATATGAAATCACTTTTTTCCTTCTTTCCAAATTTCATGCTCTCAACCCTAGAACCTTCCACATGCGATTTTGGGATCCTCCAACCCCTTTTGGTATTTTATTTTAGCGATTGATCATTGATTCCATAGTGGCATGACATTCTAGGTAGGTTCTGTCCATTCCTCTACATCACATTCTATATTTTATTTTGAGTTTCCTATATCTGGGCCCTGTGTTGATGAATATATTTTCTAGGTTGAGTTGCTATATCATTACCCCCTTTGTTATTGTTGGTGGATTTGTTTGCGGGAAATATTCTATTTTTAACAATGGTAGGTGGTTCCATCATTTTTTTCAATTTAATTAATAATAAATAAATTAATTTAAATTTAGTTTGATTTATAATGAAATTTCCAAAATTGTATAAATTTATTTCAATACTTTTCTTTGAAACCCCAATTCTAGTGAATTAGTGTGGTTGTTCTCTTTGGTTTGGAATTTTGAGAACCATTAATTATATGAAATTTTGGTGTGTTTGTTTAATAGAAGGAATTTTTAAAAAAAATTAAATTTCTTGATTTTAATTATGAAATTTATTTTATTGGAAGCTGTAAAAAATGCTAATTCTAGTGAATTGGGGTTTGGGGGATGATAAATTCATTTGTTAGAAAATTTAATTTGTTATATTTATTTGTAAAATTTGATAATGATATTTCATGTTAAATTGTTTTTCAAATCATTGTTTACAAAAACATTCCTAAAAAGTTTTTAATGGAAACCTGGTAATTTTCGAATAAAAAAATTTATTTTATTAATAAACATTTATGGTTTTAAAGTGAAAATTTTAATTTTGAAATGATTAATTTAGTTAATTGTATTTAATGAAGTCTTAAAATAAACTTCCCATCATTATTTTTACTTGAGGATATGCAAGACATAGTAAATTACTTTGTTCTATTTGAAATAACATTATGAATTACAACATTCTAAAAAATCATATTATCAAATCATCATTTCTAATGTTATGGTGATCAAACAATTTTCCATTAGTCCCATTGGGGCATATGTACATTCATTTCATTTTATAAAGATGGGTATATATAACCTGGAACAATCATACCTATTTTAAACAAGACAACAATTCTTACTTTTCTGTATTTCTAATGTATATTTAATATTTATAAACAATTTTACAGTCCATGATAATTTATACAAAATATTTTATATAAATTAATATATATCTAATACTTTTTTTTGAAATGTTCTATTTGTGTAAAGAGCCCTTGGATAATTGTCCATTCTATATTCTGAAATATATTTCAATTTTTTGAAACATGAAGGATAAATTTCAAAAGTATTTCCACCATTAAAATTATCAACCATGCTTTATTTAAATATTATTTTTTAAATTCTATACCTGTTTATTTGAAAATTAAAATCACCTTCTTGGTTACTTTGATATGTTTATCCTGTTATAGAATCATTGGTGAATTACTATTGGGATTTGTCACAGACATTACATGTTCCTTCATGTGTTTGTGTATTTTCTACATCCAGGACTGAGGAAGGGGATATGATATCTTCGAGGTGGATCCAACTATTGAACATTTGACATTGTGAGTTGGGTCCATAGGGGTATGGGCTATTTTTATCCATTTTTTTACTCGGGTTATAGAGCATTGGGATTCATTATTGGTTGTCTACTTATTGTAAATTATTCTTAGTGGAGCTTTTTAATATACACAATGTCATGTTTTGAATGTTTCATCATTGTTAGTGGAAATATCATTACCACATTCATTTTTTATGATGCCAGGTGCTAGTAACCAACTCATGGGGATCCAGAGCACCCATTAAGAAATTTCAGGGTTGGATATGTTATTGGGTTACCGGGGTACCTATGTTAGTACATGAAAATGGAAGTAAGGATTCACATTCGGAAGATAGATATACTTATTCATGGGACATATCTAGTATTTTTTCACCTTTATTCTATTCCATGAGTGATTGGGGACATCAGGATAGGGTACTCAACCAAGCTTTGGATAAGGATAGGAGGTGGATCATAGATCATGATGATATCTCTTGACTGCTTCAAAAATTATAGTGTTTCAATTGGTAGAAATTTTCCACCCAAATCTAATTTTTAATGAAGTGAATGAAGAAGTATAATTGGTGATGGAAATAGAATTAATATATCCTAAGAATGTTCTTAGAGTCCTCTATAATTATGACCTTAAAGTGGATGTTGTTGAGGGAAAAATAAAATTTATAAAATAGATGATGTGGAAGATGGATTGTGATGGTTTTTTACATATTCCTTATAATTGTCATTATTCATTAGGAAGAAGGATCTAAAAGTTCATTTTCAAATATTAAAAGTTTTGAATTGTCAAAAACATTTTTTAGTAATATTTTAATCATATGTAGAAATAATATTCTAGTTAATCTATATTTAATAAGATTGTGGATATTTATGATTAACCAAGTCATAAAAGATAATATTCATCACTAGAGGATACCTCTCATCAGTTTTATCTAGAGAAAAATTTGAGGATTATGGTATAGGTTCTTTCAAGGAATCTGATATTACTACAACTAGGATGGTTACATAGGCTATAAAGGATATGTCTTTGGTGGTGGAAACATCATTGTTTATGTTAGTGTTTTTAAATAGTGGAATACATAATGAATGGTACATCATTAATTTATAATATATTATTAGATTCATTGTATAATATGGAGGACACCGTATTGGCCTTTTATACCACAATGCATTAAAATAAATATGGATAAGCTAGATAGGGATTCGATTTTCCATAGTAAAAACTGAAATCTCTTCCCATTTAATTTTCTCTATCCAAGGATTTTTTTCACCTAGTTGACATGGAGACCTATATGGATGGAAATAAGGGTATGAAATGTGATTGGGTTATAGAGGATGATGAAATTTTCCTACCGTTACATAATAATATTAAAACATATACGATTGATGCCTCTCACACCATTGAGAATATGGAAATGACTAGAGGATATGTCATGGTTGTTTTTTCCGTTATGAAAGGATAATACACAGTGTCTAATGTAGCTATCATGAATGTTGTGTGCTTGATTTATTACTTTATTAATGATATATTGAACTGATATAACATTTATATGTTATTCTAAATAATTTTCATCAATAATATAGGTCTCTACAGTGGAAACACAAATCACTAAACACATAGACATATTGAAAATAAAACTTTACAATAAATGTGAAATCATTTTATATTATTTTATGATTTCTAGTAGTGATTGAGACACAAATTGGGAAACACATGTTTTTTATCAAACCACCAATCAGTGAGAATGGAATAACATATTGATAATTATTTCCAACACTCCTTATTATGAGCTACATGAAAATATCTATTGGATCCAATGCTACTTCGAACTCCAATACAGTAAGAAGATTATGCATTGGAGCCACTATTCTATTTGAAAGGATATAATTTAGAATCAAGAAAGTGGATGAGTGATCGATGAATGTCATTGCAATGTATAAGTAATGGAACTACCTTTTAAATTTCATGCTACAACACATAAATAATATTACCTATAGGAGGTAATGTATTTTGGAAAATAATTCTAACTAATGGAGAGGATTCCTGAATAAAAAACAAAAAAAGGAGCATGAAATTTCTTGGTAGAATAAGAATGATCCTTAATGTATAATGGGAAATGTATATTTTTTTAGGAATATGTAAATTATTGAGGTTGAGTGTCATCTCTCGATGAATAATCCATGGATTCATAGCATTAATTATTTCACTATATCATTATGGTGGCCCAACCATCCCTTGTAGATCATCACTGTTCTGTAGAGTATCTCTATCAATTGTGTTATTTTGAAATTATTTAACTCTAATATGTGGATTATCATTTCATTATTATAATAATGAAATAATTACATTATCATCAATACATATCCAATCCAATATTAATATTCTTTTCAAAACTACATAAAAATAATTAAAAATTAATATCAATATATCATGGATCATATGACTAATGAATTATAAATAATGAAAGTGGTCATTATCCATGTATAAACAAGTCAATATAATCTTACTATAGGTTTTTGTCACTGATAGGTTTAGGTATAATTTGAACTCAGAATAAAATTTGAGATGGTACAATTAAGCGAATAAGCGTATATCACACTTTTGAAAGATTTTATGGAAGATTTGTATCTAACAAGTCCCCAATGTAAGGAGTCTCTATCATTTTACTATATAATGGGGCCTAAAAATTATTTATTAACTCTATTTGGGGTTATATGGCGGGAACAACAATATTTATGTTATTTTCCATTTTAATTTTTGTTATTCAATTACTTATGAATGATATAGGTATGACATAGAGAAAATGGCATCAGTTTCTCTTAGGATACCCTTTTTGGGTTTTCTTACCAAACAATCATTTTTCCCTTGCAATTTTAGGTTCTTTAATTTTATCATGTCCTACCATTATAGCATTTTATTTCTAGAAATTTTATTTTATATTATATTATGTTCTTTATGGTAATAAATTTCATTCCCATATATATGTATATATAGTTAATGATCATCATGTGCAGACCATTAGTTTCTATAGTTTTAGGTCACATAGCATTGGATAGTGGTTTTTGGAATTTAATATAATGTGGCTTTTATATATGGTTGAATCATCTTAAGGATTCATTTATTTATCTGATTTTTTAAATATTTTATTCTCGAATGTATTTAATTAATAGTTTATATCAATTAAATTAGTAATATAGAATAGCGTGGAATTGCAATTATACTAAATATAAATTAATAGTTAGATAATTGAATGTTTAAATCATAGAAAATAAATTTATTAGTAAATTGGAAATGTAAAATTAAATGAGTATAATAACCATTGTTAATGATGGAAAATTGATATTATTCAAGTCAATGGGGACATGTGGAATTATACATGCGTTACCTCACTCAGCACATTGATAACATTTGTGGTTCAAGGGTCCCTTTATACTTATACCAAAACATCCCATAAGTGTAACTTCGCATGATTACTAAGATATTGTAACGTCCCGGACCTGGGTGCCACACAACGGGTGCCCCAAGTCCAGTTCACCACGTGACCTCAAGCGCATTTCCCCAAATTCCAGAGTCTACCGACTAGCAGTGAGGACCCAGGTCTGATAGTGGGGAAACAATGCCCTCGTTTGTCAAAGTGTAGCACAGCAGAATATAAATAAAACATACAACGACAGCGGAAGTAGTAAACATACACAACAGAGATAAAAACCGGATGATGATATAAAAAAAAGTATATAAATGATGATTCTACATGATTCATGTTCTATGAAAACAGCCAGAACATGATATACATCAATACAGTAAAACCAAATACATAGCACAACAAAGCAAGCAAAATAGCTAGTAGGGGCATCGCGAGTCTAGGCTCGATCCCATGCCCTTCTACTCCAAAGCAACAGTCAAGTACCTGTGTAGGGACTCTTGGCTCTATCTACACCTGTAGCAACGTAATCTATTTCGACTGAAAAGCATGACCCAAACAGGGTGTGAGAAATATGTCTCAGTAGGCACCCACCAAAGGCACATGCCCAACCGCGTGTAAGCATGAAACAAAAGTGTGAAATAGTAAAATGAAATAAAGTATGAAGTACTAACAAGTAACTAACATAACACTTAAATTGCCATTTTATTATTCATTTAATTCATTATATACATGACATCACCACAGTGCATTTCTAAAAAAACACTCCCCATCCTCATACAAGAAAAACCTTACCCTCGGGTAAGAAGAATCTGACTCGCAGGTATATCCCTCAGGCGTAACAGAAATTTCCCTTCAGGCGAACGAAGTGTCGCCCTCTGGAACAGAAGTCAAGCCCTCAGGCACGAATGGTTGCCCTCAGGCAAAATACGACAGCCCTCGGGCTAAACAGTGCAGTGCCCACATGCTAATCACAACAATGCCCTCAGGATAAACAGGTAACTGGGCCATGACCAACAGGTAAACAAGATGTAACAAGAAATTCTTCTCAAGGAAATTCTATAATTACTACATTGAAGGCATACCCTCAGATATCCTGGCCAAATAGCTAAACAGTGGAACCCACACCCGGGGTGGTTCTGGATCCAGGAAACTATCCCAATAGGCATTTTATTATGACAATTAAATACATAATCAATTCTAGGCATTAAATATAGCAATAGCCTCAGCCACACGACACCCCAACATGGGTTCGTGGCACAGAAACGCACAAAAACGCACAATAGTTGGAAAATAAACACAAGGCCACCTACCTTATATGCCAACGAACATTATACCAGAACGTCGCCTTCAGAAACGCCCAAGAATGGCTTAGATCCGACGAAGTACAAAACCCATTAAAATGTAAATAACATTCCCTCAGGAAAGAATTGGTAAGAACGGTACAAGGATAGGAGAGGTCTTACCCGTGCGGTTCCAACGAGATCGTCCGAATCCGAATCAGATTCTAGACGAACACCCGGTGGATCTTCAAAGGTCTGGCCTCCACCTTCGGATCCAAATAGACTCAAGTGTCTCCTCTTCCAAATGAGGAGGCTACTGCCTATTTTAATCCCAAAAAAAGTACACGGTGTGTACTTTTGATTACACGGCGTGTACTTCTTTAATTTAATTGTTCCTCAGGTAGAACCACCACACTGTTCATACGTCGGCATGAGTACACGACATGTACTCTAAAGTACATGGCGTGTACTGTCACCCAGTTGACAGCCGCTCCACCACCTTACTATTTAGGCCTACTGACTAACTACACATCGTGTAAGTACCACTACACGGCGTGCAGTCGGTTCCTACACCCCTCCTCACCGGCATGGAAACACGCCCCGTGTACTCATCCCCACACGGCCAGAAGTACACGGCGTGCGGAAAAAGTACACGGCGTGTAGTTCCAAAATTTAGGATTTTTCCCCATTTTCCATATTTTCTCAAAAACACTTAAGGAAAATGAAAAAAAATAATCTCGTACCTCAAAAATATGAAATGGTTTCTTAAAAACATAATGAGACATATTTATCACACCCTGTTTGGGTCACGCTTTTCGTCCTAAACAGATTACGTTGTTGCAGGTGTAGATATGGGAAAGGGTCCCTATACAGGTACTTGACTGTTGTTGTGGAGTAAGAGGGAATGGGACCGAGCCTAGGCTCCCGATGCCGCTACCAGCTGTTTTGCTTTCTTTGTTGTGCTCTCTATTTGGTTGTACTGTATTGATGTATAACATGTTAGGGTTGTTTTCTTAGAACATGAAACATGTAGAATCATCATTTATATATTTTTGTTTGTATCATCAACAGTTGTTTATCTCTGTTGTGTATGTTTACTTCTTCCACTATCGTTGTATGTTTTATTTATATTCAACTATGCTACACAATGACAAATGAGGGCATAGTTTCACCACTATCAGACCTGGGCCATCACTACTAGTCGGCAGCCTCTGGCGTTTGGGGAAATGCACTTGAGTTCACGTGGCGAACCGGGATCAAGGAACCCGTTGTGTGGCACCTGGGTCTAGGACATTACAAAGTGGTATCAGAGGTGTTTATTTTCTTTGACTTACTATTTGGAGACGTAGTCAGGGATAGGATGGAAGGGTAGTTGGTAATAAGCTGTGCCTGGGTGTAGCTAACCCGTGTACAGGGAAAAACCAGTCTACCTCGGCTTTTGCATTCTATTGATTTTGTAATTTTACGGTTGATATGTTTTCACTGTTGGGTGACGCACATTGAGATTGTGAAGATTATCTTTTATCAATGGGTTTTATTTAGTTGCAACCTGATGAGATGAGGGTATGACGTCTCATGCATCATATATGCACATGCTAGAAATCACATGCAATTCATAGTTTCCATGCCATGTAGGTGCATTATAATTTGCATGTTTTTGTGATAGTTGTTGTGCTAGTAAAGCATGTTGTTGTGATATCATCTTGATAAATACCTGATTTTTGTGAGCTATTCATATAATGGACTCCAAACATTGTTTTTTGGGGAGTATGGTCCCCCATTGACCGGAATTTGGTGGATCATTGAATGTTTATAAGTTATAACACAGAAAAGATGTAAAACTTTGATTCGTGGGGAGTATGGGCCCTCACAGGTCGGAATATGACACATAGGTGTTAGTTTTAGTATTTTCTGGGTTCCGGGGATGTTCCTGAGGCATATTGTCTGGAAACCCAGTATAAACGATGTGTAGTATTTTTATACATGCCATGTTTGTTCTTCTATTCGGGAAGAAAAATGAACTTTTTGAGTACACGCCTTGTACCCTGAGTACACGAAGTGTACCCTGAGTACACGCCATGTAGTCTATTCCCCTGTCACAAACCGTGTGGGCAGAGAAACGGGGTAAGGAAAGGCTTGGGTAAAACACACCATGTGCCGAATGTACATGCCGTGTAGTGTGACCCGGAGTCTGGCCGTGTAACTAACAACACGGTTCGGTGAAATCTTTGACAGAACATGTTGTGTCTATTATAGACATGTCGTGTAGTGTGACCTGGGGACTCGGCCGTGTAACTAACAACACTGGCTAGTGTCACCTCTCCCTAAACATGCCGTGCACCTGTGGGACACGCCGTGTAATCTTGTCCGAGGACATACCTTGTGGAGTTATCCATGTGGCTGGGAAACGGGGTGTTGTACATGCCGTGTACGAGTGTAACACGCCATGTAGTGTCAAGCCGAGTAGTCGGCCATGTCACATGTGACATGAGTAGTTGGAAAATAACATCGTACACACGGTGTAGATATTATACACACCGTGTAGTTTTGTTCGACGGAAGCCGTGTGACTTAGCCGTGTAGAAGGACCCGGGCAGGGGAAGGGAAGTCAAGTACATGCAGTGTAGTCAGTGTACACACCGTGTAGTCTTGTTTTTCAAATTTTGAAATGCCTTCTTCATCCTGTTACCTTGTGGTTCCTTCGTTTTAGTCTTAATAATATTAAATATGAGGTGTTCTTTTGACCTTATAGTGTCATGCCACCTAAACGACCGCGAGTTGTTTGCCAGGAGAGCGGTGACGATTATAATCCGGAGATGGTGGGCCATGGGCTACCAGTGGATCCTCCAGCAGAGTCAGATGCGGCACCAACTGCTATACCGGACACAGGCGTGGAGGCACAGTCCCGTGAAGGCTTTATGCGGTTCATGCAGACCTTTCAGGGAGCACCGCAGGCTGCCACATAAATGGCCGAGCTGACATTTATCTTTTAGGAGCAGCATCCACCTACTTTTTTAGGGGATGGTGGACCACAGGCTGCAAAATCTTGGTTGGGGTCGATGCAGACTATTTTCGAGCATCTTGAGATACCTCCAGGGCGTAGGGTCAAGCTCGTGACATATATGCTGCATGATTCCGCCAAGAGGTTGTGGGATGTTACCACCCAGTCAGAGCATCACATGGACATGTTGTGGGATGATTTTCAGGCAGTCTTTTTTGAATTCTTCTTTCCTGAGATGCTGAGGGTAGATAGATCTTGAGAGTTCATGAATCTGAAGCAGGACGCTATGTTAGTGATGGACTATTCTGCTCGTTTTATGGAGCGCCATTGCTTTACACCCGTGCTGGTGGGTGATGAGACGTTGAGAGCTAGAAGTTTTGAGGATGGTCTTTGGTATGACATCCGAGTGCTGGTGAATGCATTCAGGTTGCCTACTATACACACGATTGTGAATCAGGCTCTTATTACAGAGAGAAATGGGCGGGAATCTAGTGGTGTGGGCTAGTGCGGTTCAACACCAGTTACTATTATTATTTCTACTGGCAAGAGGAAAAGGCAGATGGACTTCTCTTAGGGTGGCAGTACCAGCCATGCAGCTTCTTCAGGTGGTCCGGTCAGGTGCTACCAGGGTGGTAGAGAAGGGCACAAGAGACCACAGTGTCCACGAGACCCAATGGAGTGCCGGGCTTGCGGCATGATGGGTCATCTGCATCGCTTTTGTAGGGAATTTTTACCAGTTGCTAGTGAGATGGGTTCTCTGAAGACTCCGCGTATGGGAGGAGGACCAGTGGCATCTTACCAGTTGGGGAACTGGAATACCTCAGGGCATGTAGGCAGAGATGGTGGTCGTGGCCATGGTAGCTAGACACCAGGATCTCAAAGGCAGTAGGGTGGGACAGCTCAGGGTAGCCCGACTATGTCGCAGGGCCGCGGCACAGGGCAGGCATATGTAGTGAAACAGACCCAGCAGGAGCAGGATCTCAGACCTTCGACTGTCGAGGTACTATTCTAGTAGCTTCTGTCTTGTCTTCAGTACTTTTTGATATAGGTTCTATGCATAGTTTCATATCTGTACCCGTTGTGGAGATACTTTGGCTCGATGCTTCTTCTTCTTCTTCTGATATCATGACGCTAGACACTCCGTTGGGGACTTGAACGGCTGGTGTGCGTCAGTGAAAGGAGTGCCCCCTTGAGGTTGGTGGGTGCCCCTTCCTTTGGTACCTCTATGTCTTGGAGATGACGAGCTATGATGTTATTCTTGGGATGGACTGGTTGGATCCCTTCCGAGCCTTCGTAGACTGCTACTGTAGAAGGGTGCGTTTCACGTCACTAGAGGGTGGGGAGTTTCTATATAAGGGTTAGTGGGATGTTAAGGCGAGTCGAGCTGGACTAGAGCATCATGGGTGTGGTGGAGTCACAGCCCAGATAGCAAGCTTATATCTAGATGATCAGGGGACTTGTCAGAAGAATTTCACTTCAGTTGTCGATCATTTCAGGGATGTCTTCCCAGATGACTCTTCAGGTCTACTTCCGGTGCGTGAGGTGTATTTATCTATTGAGCATGTGCCAGGAACAACACTGG
This sequence comes from Viscum album, assembly GCA_963277665.1. Lineage (NCBI taxonomy): Eukaryota > Viridiplantae > Streptophyta > Magnoliopsida > Santalales > Viscaceae > Viscum > Viscum album. Next base: position 1,549,214,760 of record OY728146.1, on the reverse strand, counting down.
TGTCCATTCCTCCTTATAGGATGGCCACGCATGAGTTACAGGAGCTCAAGAGGCAGTTAGAGGAGTAACATGCAAAGGGATTTATCCAGACCAGTACTTCTCCTTGGGGTTCTCTGGTCCTTTTTGCGAAGAAGGTAGATGGTACCCTCAAAAATTGCATGGATTATCAAAATATGAACTAGTTGACAGTTACGAACCGATATCCCTTGCTGAGAATTGATGATCTGTTTGATCATCTTCGTGGAGCATGAGTGTTCTCGAAGATTTACTTGAGATCCGGAAATCATCAACTTCGCGTGAGACCATTTGATATACCTCTCAGAGCATTTAGGAGTAGGTATTGTCTATTTGAGAATATGGTTATGTCGTTCGGACTCACGAACGTGCCGGCATTATTCATGGCTCTGATGAATCGTGTGTTTCATCCGTCTCTTGATTAATTTGTGGTAGTATTGGTGGATGACATCTTGGTGTACTCTCACACTCGACACGACCACGCCACGCATCTTGAGATCGTATTGAGTACACTGAGAGAGAATCAGCTATATGCAAAGCTCTCGAAGTTCCACTTTTAGATAGACCAGATTCACTTCTTGGGTCATATAATCTCAGAGCCAGGAGTTGTATTAGACCCAGAGAAGTTGAGAGCAGTAGTTTCTTGGGAGCATCCTAAGAAGGTGTTTGAGATACGGTGTTTCATAGGGATTTCTAGTCAATACAGACGCTTCATACATGACTTATCCCGCTTAGCAGCACTATTGATGGGTCTGACTAAGAAGGGTGTGAAGTTCGTTTGGTCAGAAGCTTGCGAGACAAATTTTCCGGACCTGAAGGGAAGGTTGACATCAACACTGATCCTGATACTCTTGGAGCAGGGAAAGAGCTATATAGTTTACTGTGATGCATCAGGGATTGGGCTGGGAGCCGTTTTGATGCAGGGCGACCAAGTTGGTGCATACGAGTCTCGGCAGTTGAGGCCTCACGAGCGGAATTTCCCGACTCATGATCTCGATTTGGCTGTACGTGTTAATACGTTGCACTGTTGGAGACACTATATATTGGGAGAACATTTTTTGGTTTTCACCGACCACAAAATCCTCAAGTATATATTTACTCAGCGTGACCTGAATCTGAGTCAAAGAAGGTGGGTCGAGTACCTATAGTCCTTCGATATTGAGATTGCCAATACACCTGGTCAAGTTAATGAAGTAGTGGATGAACTGAGTAGGAAGACTCAGATATAGGTAGTGCAAGAGGCCAGTGGTGAGTGGGAGCTCATGGATTTGTTCTCTGAGATACATCTGGAGGTGCATGGAAATCAGGGGCAGGATTATCTTTCTTCTTTGGCTGTGATATCTACCCTCTTGGACAGAGTGAGGATGAGACAACTAGCTGATTCAGAAGGCATCGTCCTACGGGAGTCGGTGGAAAGTGAGAACCCTCCTCCCAGTTGGACGATAGGAGATGATGAGGTTTTGTGTTTCCATGAACGTGTATGGGTTCCAGGGGATATACGCGAGGATCTGATGTGGGAGTTTCATGCCTCAGCTTGGGTAGTTCATCCCGGGGTTACCAAGATGTACCATGACTTGAGGCGTCAGTACTGGCGGCTGGGTATGAAGAGAGAGATAGCTGGTTTTGTTACGAGGTGTTCCACCTGTCAACAGGTGAAGGCATAACATCAGAGGCCAGCTGGGCTGTTACAGTAGTTTCCCATTCTTGAGTTGAAATGGGATGATGTCGCGATGGATTTCGTGATGGGATTACTGAGGTCACCTCGAGGCAATGAATCTGTATAGGTTGTTGTGGACAGACTCATGAAGGTAGCTCACTTCTTGCCGATCATGGAGAACTTCGGTGTGGACGAGCTCAGAAGGATGTATATCCGAGAGATCGTACGTCTTCATGGGGTCCCTCGTTCTATCTTTTCATATAGGGATTCCCACTTTACGTCTCATTTCTGGAAGATTTTTCAGAGGGCGCTGGGTATATAGGTGCTTCTGAGCACAGCATACCAACCTCAGACAGATGTCCAGTCAGAGCGGATGATACAGGTGCTAGAGTACATGTTGTGCGCATGCTTCCTAGACTTTGTGGGCTCTTGGGAGAAGCAGATACCCTTAGTCGATTTTACCTATAACAATAGTTTTCAGGCAACTATTGAGATGGCACCATACAAGGCTTTATATTGTAGGTCATGCCGATCACCATTGTGATGGTTAGGGGCAGGTGAGGCAGCCTTACTGGGGCCACAGCTCGTACAAGAGACATCTGAGCAGGTCCATTTGATTCAGAAGCGGATGGCTACCGCGTAGTCCCATCAGATGTCTTATGCTGATCGCCGCAGACGACCATTGGAGTTCATGGTCGGGGATCAGGTTTTCTTACGTGTTTCGCCGGAGCTGGGACACAAGCGGATCAAGAGATAGGGTAAGCATTCACCGAGGTATGTGGGACCATTTGAGATTCTAGAGAGATCCGGGCTGGTTGCCTATCGGTTGTAGTTACCATAGCGGTATTGATTCATGCATGACGTCTTCCACGTGTCTCATTTGCATCGCTACCATTCAGACCCATCTCACACCTTTCAGCCAGAGGAGGTTCAGCTTCAGCATGATGCGTCCTTTGAGGAGAATCCGATCCGTATCGTTGACAGGGGCATGAAGGTCCTCAGAGGCCGGTCAGTTCCTCTCGTATGGGTGCAATGGCAGAATGGCCGAGTGTAGGACGAGACTGGGGAGCAGGAGGCCAACATACGTGCTCAGTGTCCAGAGCTGTTTTGAGATGATTATTTGCCACCCGTGGAAGGGGAAATCGGGGACGAATTGCTATAAGTGGGAAGTTTTTAAGAACCTGGTTATTATTTTTGATGTACGAGCTTCTTCTTTTTCCTTTTCCTTATGTGTTCTTGAGAAAATATGGAAAATGAGGAAAAATACTAAATTTTGGAACTACACGCCGTGTACTTTTTCCACACACTGTGTACATCCGGCAGAGTGGGGATTAGTACACGGGGAGTGTAGCCATGCCTTCGACGAAGGGTTTAAGAACCGACTACACACCATGTAGTGGTACATACACGCCGTGTAGTCGGTCGGCAGGCTTAGAAATAAGGCGGTGGAGGAGCTGACAGCTGGCTGATAGTACCCGCCGTGTACTTTAGAGTACATGTTGTGTACTCATGTTGATAGATGAATAGTGTTGTGATGCCGCCAGAGGAACAATTAAATGAATGAAGTACACACTGTGTACTCAAAAGTACATGCTGTGTACTCAGAAGTACACGCTGTGTATTCAGAATTACACACCGTGTACTTTGTTTTTTCGGCTTCAAACAGGCAGTAGCCTCCTCATTTTCCATAGGAGACACTTGAGCCGATCTGGAGCCAAAGGAGGAGTCCAGACCTTTGATGATCTGTCGGGTGTTCGTCTAGAATCCGATTCGGCTTCGGACGATCTCGTTGGAACCGCACGGGTAATCCCTCTCCTCTCCTGGTACCGTTCATACCAATTCTTTCCCGAGGGAATGTTATTTATGTTTGAATGGGTTATGTTCTTCATCATATCTACGCCATTCATGGGCGTTTCTGAAGGTGGCGTTCAGGGATAACGTTCGTTGGCGTATAAGGAATGCGGCTTTGTGTTTATTTTCCAACAGTCGTGCGTTTTGGTGCATTTATGTGCGACAAACCCATTTTGGGGTGTTGTGTGTCTGAGGCAGTTGCTATATTTAATGCCTAAAATTGATCAGGTATTTAATTATGATAATAAAATGCTGGTTGGGATAGTTTCATGGATCCAGAACCACCCCAAGGGTGGGTTCCACTGTTTAGCCGTTTGGCCAGGATACTCGAGGGTATGCCTTCAATGTAGTAATTGTAGTATTAACATGAGAGGAATTGCTTGTTACTTCTTGTTTAACTGTTGGGCATAACCCGATTACCTGTTTAGACCGAGGGAGTTGTTGTGATTAGCCTATGGGCACAGCACTGTTTGGGCCGAGGGCTGTCGTATTTTGCCTGAGGGAAACCATTCGTGCCTTAGGGCTTTACTTTTGTGCCCGAGGGTGACACTTCATACGCCTGAGAGAAATTTCTATTACGCCTAAGGGCTATACCTACGGGTCGGATTCTGCTTACCCAAGGGTAAGGTTTTTCTTGTCTGAGGACGGGGACTGTTTGTTTAGAAATGCATTGTGGTGATTTCTAGTATATAATGAATTTAATGAATAATAAAATTGAAATTTAATGGTTATGTTAGTTACTTGTTAGTACTTCTTACTTTATTTAATTTTACTATATCACACTATTGTTTCATGGTTACACGTGGTTGGGCACATGCCATTGGTGGGTGCCTACTGAGACATATTTCTCACACCCTATTGGGGTTACACATTTCGGCCCAAACAGATTACTTTGCTGCAGGTGTAGATAGGGGAAAGAGTCCCTATACAGGTACTTGACTGTTGCTGTGGAGTAGGAGGGCATGGGACCGAGCCTAGGAATGTGATGTTGCTACCTGTTGTTTTTCTTGCATTGTTGTGATCTATATTTGGTTGTACTGTATTTATGTATAACATGTTCTGGCTGTTTTCATAGAACTTGAAACATGTAGCATCATCATTTATATACTGTTGATTATATCATCTGCAGTTCTTTATCTCCGTTGTGTATGTTTACTACTTCCGCTGTCATTGTATGTTTTCTTTATATTCCGCTGCGCTACACTTTGACAAATGAGGGCATAGTTTTCCCATGATCAGACTAGGGCCCTCACTGCTAGTCGGCAACCATTGGAATTTTGGGAAATGAGATTGAAGTCACGTGGTGAACCGGGCTCGGGGCACCCGTTGCCTGGCACCCGGGTCCAGGACGTTACAGATATTGTGTTAATCGACAGAAAATATTTTGGAAGTACCTTCATATAAATGAATCCATGTTATAATTAATTCATTAAAAGGTAAAATAAATCAATATGGTTGAAATATTTTTATGTTATTATAAGAGGAATGAATACTCAAGGAATTAGATTGGGTTCAATCAGTCATCAGAGAGTTTAAGTGGGTTCAAAGAGTATATGAATATTCAAGATGAAATTCAAACACCTTAGTTACTTCATCACTATGTATGGAATATATTTTCAAGGAGGGATGATTTCATATGAATCCAGTCAAATAATTATTCTCCCATTTATTTACAACATAGTGTTTGGACAATGATATCATAATAAAAAACATAATTAAGGTTACGATTCAAAGAATTCTCTTCCAAACATTTTAACATTAGGATAAACATTGTAAATCATGGTATGATGATCTTAGATATTTAAATATGATTTGGTATATTTATTTTAGGAATACCCATATACCATGTTCAAAAGGTGATCAATATAGATATGTTTATAAAGAATATTTAGATAAGTAGATTTCCTCCAAGGGAAAAAGATTCTTATTGATGAATTTCTATGTCAGAATAATATATACAAAGACATATCAATGGCAGTTTTATGCATATTGAGAAAAGAGTTTCCCTTTGGAGTAATTTTCTTTTATAAATAATTAGATTTTTATTATTATACGAGTTTCTCAATAAATTAACCATGTTTTATGGAAAAATGATGTCTATAAGTCCTTGGGAATGAATTTGGACCTGAAATTTCAAATAATGGATCACATATATGGATATGGTGATTTTTTTTATTCCAATTAATTCCCTCAATGTATTAGATTGTACCTCATTATAATGTGAATAAATCCACACATAATTTATTGGAAGAAGAACCCTATGTAGGTGATTATAATTCATAGGTTGAGGGAAATTTTAATACATAATAGTTTTTCAAAATATTTTGAATTTGATTATAAATATATATATAATTGAAAATATAATCAATCCATATATAGTTCATGGAATGAAAATGAATGATGAACAAATATGATTCATATACTAGTGCTGGGGAATTTTATTTTGAGAACTCATTTAAAAATTATAGAATTAATGTTGTAATATCCTATGATGATCCAATAATATATAAAAGAGGTGGAATTATATTATATTTGTATTTTTCCATTGAACAAGGGGTATATTATTGACTATGTATCTTTCACAATGAGATTCAAACCACATATAGTTTTCTATAATTAACATCCTCAAAGACCTTAATCATATGAATGAAATATGGTTTTTTTAAATCCATGGATTGTATAATGATAGGATATAACTATTTCACTATGTATCATAGTGAAATAAGAATCAACCAACAATTACATTCTAGAATGAAAATATCCCACTCACAATTCTAACTCATATGCCTAGTAAGGTAATATTAATTATGAGAACAAGATTATAATAGAAATAATACCCATCAGGATATCCTTTGTTTATGTAGATAATATACAAGATAATTATATTAGTCCTCAAAAACACAAAATTGTTATCTATAAATGAACCCTCTATAGATATAGATCTAATGGACGGGATATAAAATAAAATAAACAATAGTCCACCCTGATCAGTTGAGACTCATTTCGGGTGGACGTACACATTTTTGTTTAATTTAATTAGGAAATTGGGGTTATCATGTTGTGTAACATCATATATTAATGATGTTTATTTGTTGTTTTGATTCATTATAATAAGATATTTTCATGTAATTTCAATGTAACATAGCTTAGAAAATGATGGTATATAGTTTAATGTCTCGTGACTATTACATTGGCCGCACACCTTAATGTCATGATGCTAGGAGGTGGGTTCCATGTAGTCTGAGGTATTGTCATTATGGAATGAATATTTGGATTCTCATAGATAAATACTAAATAAGAAAAATGATATATTTTAAATATAATGGGTTGATAAAGACTTGATATAATTAATGAAGCAAGATGCGGGAATTTTAAATATTCTTTATGTAGATGTGACTAAGATGAGGGATTGATACATAACTAATAATCTCATAAGAATGATAATCTGGCCACATTATGTACTATGGATGATCCTTGAAAGTATCTAGATCATTTTAAAGGAACGAGTAAGAAATACAAGGGCCTCCACTCTATAAAGTATATGGTTGTGATGGATTGGAAAACTGTCCCCTAACAATTTCATTGGTATAGATTTATCATATGAATTAGAATGATTTTATCAAACCTATAAGATCATGTCTATCATATTTAGAGTGATAAATAAGAAGGAAATGGATATTTACTCTGATTATATTATGATTCTAGTAAAGGATTGTTTTCAATTCCCACCATATGATTTTTGGAATTTCTGTGGTATATTTTATGAAAAAACTTCATATTCCGAGATAATTATGTTTTTTATATATTGTTTATATTAATTCCACAAGGACTTATAGTATACTTAATAATTTCATGAACATAAGAATAATTTTTTTATAGTTTAACATCGTGTCGTTAGAATGCTTTCTATGTATTTTAACAAAATTGTGTCTGGGGATAAATATATTTTGTGTCTTACAAAGGTTATATATTGATAAACCAAATATTAGTAGGGGTATGATGTGATCCCCATCTATTGTAATCCAGAAATTTTTCCCATTATAGTAAATTTTATGTATGACATTAGGTCCATACTAATTTTTTTTGTAGTTTTAATAATTTCATCTTAGGAAACAATGGGGTTATAAAGTTATTACCAATTCAACATGGAAGAATTAATGGATGAGAACAATCTTATTGAAGGATTGTGATACTCAGTTTTGGAGAACCTCTATATAGTGTAGGGTATACAACATTTTCTCATCGTGTCATTCCAAATTTTCCAACGATTATGATATTTCTATTCAAATGATAACTAATTGTAAATGTACTTCTAATGTTTTTGTATTTGGAAAGAATTGGTATACACTCCTCTAACCTATATAAAAGAGAATCGATATGTTTTGTTTTTTCCTATACGAGTTGTGATATCTTAATCCCAAGATGTTTGTAGATGTTTTTCATGATAATATTTCTTATCATATTCCTGCATATTATTATGTATGTTGTTTATTTTTTTAAGACTCAATATAACCATTTTAGGCTTTATGGTAGGTGGATTATTCGATAGAATAAATAACATATTTAAATTATTACATTTCACCTTAGATGAATGTATGTTTTTATGCTACTCATCCAGTATGTATAAGAGAGAAAAATATTAAATTTTAATTTTAATTTATAAAATGAGTTATATAATTTGCATGAATATATTTATGAATATAGACTTGACCAACATTGTTATAAAGTTTTTGATAGTTAGGCTATACATGAACAACCATGTTGTTTATTGGGGATAGAGCCCATTGTATTTTTTCACCTAATTCAAATAGGAAATGAATATTTGGTAGTTTCTATTAGTTTTTGTGGTCGATAAATTAATTTGGAATAAATTTCATATTAATAGAATCTCTTGGTGATGTTTATTCAATACCATGTCATTTTAATCTATAAATACCCATACATCCTAATCTGAAGGTAAATATTACACCTTAAAATATGAGAACTACAAGAAAATATATGGACATGTAATAAGAGAGAGATTTTTTCTCCACATTCAATTTGTTGGAACCATGGTTGTTCTATGCAGGTATTGGAGTATGGTTTGTGTTTGTTGCCAATCCTTAGTGGAAGTTCATAATGTGATATAGAAATGTGATCATATAGTTCAAGAAGGCAACATTATTGAAGGTGGAGCTATTTCGCCGTGTTTTCCAAATTTTTGGGCCTCAAAATCAGAAAATTAAGACACATGTTATCGGAAAAAGGAAGTGTGCACAAAGTTGTGTTGGGTTCCGGGACTCCGCAGCGGAAGCCTGTGGGCCGGGATTTTAAATTTTTTCTGCTTCACCGGAGTGACATAACTGTGTCAGCTCCGGTGATCGTGTCTCGGCTTGGTCATGGGATCTCGCAAGGTTCTTTAGGAGAAAAAAAATAAACTCGAACATTTAACTTGTTCAGAATTGACGTGCGGGATGCCGGTGATCGTTTCTCGAAGACTCCGACGACGAATCCCTCTAGATCGTCCACACATGCCTTGCGAATCTGCATGTGCGCCTTTTGTCATGATCCGGGTGCTAGCGCGGATCTTCGACAGACACTTCAGTGCAACGATGATCACCGCATCAAGGGGGGATGCTTCGATCAGTGATGGATGAACTTGAAGATCTTCCTTGCTTGAGAGACTCTCTCTCTAAGTTCCAGGAGGAGAGAGATGCTCTCAATTTTGACACATGAATAATAATTGTGAGAGAGAATCTCTCTTACTTATATAGGGAGTATTAAAACACGCGGTGTAGGTTCCCCGGCCCCCGTGTATTAGGCATCCGCTATATAAGCGATGTAAATAATTATTTATGACAAATAAAATTATTCAATAAATAATATTTACAATTTATCACTTACTTGTAATATATAAATATATATTATGTGATAAACTTGAGTCTTTAACTCGACTCATTCCTCCTGCTAATATTAAACGAACCTAGGATATTTAAATCCAGTCGAATAATATTAATATGTGTATTTACCATACAACTTGTAAATACATGTTATAAATAAATTCAACTAATTATTCTAAACTCGAATAATTAATGAACTTATTTATTCTTTGGTGATCCATAGAACTTGGATAGTACTCGGACCCTTTGGCGGGTCCCACCAAGTTCTAAATTTCTACTCACAGAATAGGGCAGATTTTCAAGGTGCTATCGTGTGTGACCCTCTAGGCCCTTATCTCAATAGCAGTGAATAATATCACCGACCTAGAGTGGGGTCTAGCAACCCATCAATGCCCCTATAGAGATAAGACAAAGTCGAAGCAAAGACTGCCTTCCTATGAACATGGTCCGTGTAATATAATCTCTTTGTCAACGATATCTCAATAAAGCAGAATGCATACTAGTGTCATCATTCTTTATTTGATTTATTTTGTTTGTTGATTGTTCCGGACGGTCTTACCTTCGACTACCATGGCCATGGATTTAATGAAGGTGCAACCATCCTAATCAACCAGGCCCGAGATATCTCTTCCTAAACTTGGAAGCGACAAATCCTTTCTCGATCATTCAATCAATTCCATGCCATTAATGGTGTACCCAATACAAACTACCTCTCCACGACATTGTCTCCATGGTTTTCGCCTTATATCAAAAGTACGTAATTAAATGACATTCATTGATAATGATCTCAAGTCAGGAGACCATTATACATGCCCATAGATAGGAACGACCAATGACACCAAAAACATGTGGTGTTCCTATTAAGCGGACATGTCCTCATGATCTCGTTAGCTAGAGATCATCAAGTGCAAACTTCATGAGATGAAGTCTCAATGCTTATGATCCCCCAGCACCTGATGGTCACACATCATCTGTGTCCTTTCAGAATGATGTAACTGGACCATTGGACGTTACTTTAAGATTACTGTCATGGCATTTCAGGGTTCTCATTATAGCTTGGGACCTTCTATAACCATTTTGATGCGACAAGTAATCTAAGGACATTACCATTAATAAAGTGGATTCAGAATTATCTACACTATCATGAAAAGATAAATACATGTATTAAACAAACTGAATACATGTATCAGTAATCAAAGTACAAAAAAAGTTGGGTCTAGGGAACCCACTTTCAACTTCCACTTGCACTAGAGCCAACTGCTAATAGTTTTCAATCTGCTAGCTCTCACAAGTGAATCATGATTCGGCTGAGAAATGGCTTTAGTCAGGGGGTCTGCCACGTTTTCCTCTGTGGCTACTCTGCTAACTGTCACTTCACCTCTTTGAGTAAAATCCATCAAGAGATGGAACTTCCGAAGAATATGCTTTGTCCTCTGGTGACACCTGGGCTCCTTGGCAAGCACCACTGCAGTAGTATTGTCACAATATACTAGAACAGGGACTGCACTGCTAGGTATAACACCAATGTCTTAGATAAATATACATATCCAGACTGCTTCCTTTGCTGCATCGGAAGCTGCAATATATCCGGACTCTGCTGTACAATCAGCAACCACAGCTTGCTTTGAGCTTCTCCAGCTCACTACACCACTATTCAGGCAAAAGATGTAGCCTGACTGTGATTTCATATCATCATGATCTCTCTGGAAACTAGCATCAGTGTATCCCCTCACAACTGGTTCCTCATCTCCTCCGTACACCAAGAACGTATCCTTAGTACGCCTCAAGTACTTAAGGATAGTTTTAACAGCTGTCCAGTGTAGCTCTCCTGGATTGGCTTGATATCAACCCACCATGCTTAAAGCAAAGGCAACATCAAACCTAGTACATAGCATAGCATACATGATAGAACCCACTGCCGAAGCATAATGGACTCTACTCATTCTGTCAATCTCCTCCTGTGGTTGTGGACACATTTTCTTGGAGAGATTTACATCATGTGACATAGGTAACAATCCTCTTTTGGACTGTTCCATATTGTACCTTTTGAGTACCTTTTCAATATATGTACTTTGACTTAGGCCAAGAATCCTTTGAGGTCTATCTCGATATATCTTGATCCCTAGGATGTAGGCTGCTTCATCTAAGTCTTTCATGGAGAAGCATTCATTTAACCAAGTCTTAACTGACTGTAAGACTGGCACCTCGTTTCCCATGATTAATATGTCGTGAACATATAAAACTAGGAAAACGATAGCATTCTCTTCAAACTTTTTATAGACACAAGGCTTTCTTTCATTTTTGACAAAACCAAAATCTCTTATGGCCTCATCAAATCGTACATTCCATGATCTTGATGCCTGCTTCAATCCATAAATGGATCTCTGCAGCTTGCATACTTTATTGGCATTCGTTGACATAACAAACCCTTCGGGTTGAGTCATATAGACGTCTTCAACCAAATTCCCATTTAGAAAAGCAGTCTTGACATCCATTTGACATATTTAATAATCATGAAAGGCTGCTATTGCAAGCAATATCCTGATGGATTTAAGCATTGCCACTGGTGAGAAGGATTCATCATAATCAATGCCTTGACGTTGTCGGAAACCCTTTGCAACCAGTCTCGCTTTAAAGGTATTAACCTTACCATCCATGTCCAGTTTTTTCTTGAATACCCATTTACTACCAATGGGATTCACTTCAGCTGGAGGGTCTACCAAAATCCAAACTTGATTTTGGTACATGGACTCCATCTCAGAATTCATGGCTTCTTGCTATGTTGCAGCTTCTTTGCCCTCTACTGCTTCCTTGTAGGTCAGAGGTTCATCATCCTCAAGGATTATTGTGTCACCTGACTCGGTGAAAAGAAAACCATAACGTTCTGGTTCTCTATCCTCTCGCGTAGACCTACGCAGTATCTGTGTCTCAGGAACAATTTCTTCTTCCACTTGTTCTTGTAGAGATTGTTCCTCTACCAACTCTTGTGCATCTGGAGCATTGACTTCATCGAAGTCAATCTTGCTCCCACTATTTCCAGTAGAAATGTGATCCCTTTCTAGAAATGTGGCGTATCTTTCCACAATGAATTTTCTATCTAAAGGGTTATATAGGTTGTATCCTCTAGTTTCCTTAGGATAACCTACAAAGATGAACTTAGTGCTTCTGGATGCTAATTTTTCACTTGGTAAAGTCTTGACAAATGCCTCACACCCCCACACACGCATGTGTGTCATATTGGGTTTCTTTCCAAACCATAACTGATATGGAATCCCATCCGTGGCTTTAGTTGGTACTCGGTTAATGGTATATGCTGCTGTCTGTAAGGCGTATCCCCTAAAGGATAATGGAAGAGTTGTATGACTCATCATTGATCTGACCTTGTCAAGCAAGGTCCTATTCCTCCTTTCACTAACACCATTCCATTGTGGTGTATAAGGAGGAGTGAGTTGAGATACTATTCCAGACTCCTTCAAACGATCCATGAATGCTTGGTTAAGATATTCTCTGCCTCGGTTTGAGCGAAGTGCTTTTATCTTCTTACCAAGTTGGTTTTCTACTTCATTTTGATAATCCTTAAAGAAACGAAAGGAATCTGACTTATGCTGCATTAAGTAGATATAGCCATACCTACTATAATCATCGGTGAAAGTGATGAAGTATAGAAAACCACCCCTTCCCTCTACTGGAAATGGACCACATACATCGAAATGTATTAATTCCAGTACTGCATTGGCTCTTTCTCCCTTTCTTGAGAAAGGTGCTTTGGTCATCTTTCCTTGTAAACAATCTTGACATACATCTAAGGGTTCTAACTGTACCGAGTCTAGATACCCTTCTTGATGTAATTTTTGTAATCGCTTCTCGTTTACATGACCAAGCCTAAAGTGCCATAGGCGGGTGTTATTTGAGTCATGTTGGTTATTTTTGTCATTGATAGCCATTACTGAGTTTTCTAGTTCTAGTATATATAAACCATTGTTAAGATGTGCCATACCATAACATATGTTATCCCTATAAAAGAGACAACTTTTATTTCCAAACTTGAAATAAAAACCCTTAGTGTCTAGACATGACACAGAGATAATGTTTCTGGTAACAGACGGTACATAATAGCAATTGTTTAAAACAAGAACCAAACCAGTTGGTAAAATCAAGTGATAGTCTCCCACTGCCAAGGCCACCAAACTTGCACCATTTGCAGCTCGAAGATCCACTTGACCTTTTGTAATATTCTCAAACCTACATGGTTCCTGTATATGAATACAAATGTGTGATCCACATGCCGTATCCAATACCCTACTTGTAGATAATGATAGATTGCATTCAAGGACAAAAATACCTGAAGAAGAAGCATCATCTTGCTTCTTCTTCCCAGCTCTGCAATTCTTTTTCCAGTGGCCTTTCTTGCCACATCCAAAACAGACAGCTTCCTGCTCATTACTCTGCCACTGAATCTTTGTCTTCTTGGTAGGACGATGCTTTGGTGTATTTGGCCTTGACTTGGCTTTAGACCCCTTTGCCTTGCCCTTGTTTTTCTTGTTCACCATAAGGACAGATGTATTGGTGTTTTTCATGTCCTCATCAGCTTGGCAAACTAAATCCAAAAGATCCAGGAGCGACTTTGTCATATCATTCATATTATAATTGACAATGAAAGTCGAGAAGATTGACGGTAAAGTGGCAAGGATGAGACCCACTTCTAGTTCTTGGTTCAGTTTGAACCTAAGGGCTTCTAGCCTCTCAATATACCCAATAATTTTGAGTACGTGAGGACCAGCTTGGTGCCCTTCTGCTCGCCTGCACTTATAAAGCGCACTTGAGATTTCATACCTTTCTTGCCTAGCCCTCTCCTGATATAGTTCTTGGAGATGTGAAAGCATCTTGTAGGCATCCTCTTCCTCATGCATTTTTTGCAATTGGCTGGACATGGATGACAACATGATGCATTGTACATCAAGCGCATCATCTACATGCTTTTTCCACTTATCTTTTTCCTTCTTGCTTGCTCCCTGAGGAGGCTCAGTAGGAGTTGGGGATTCCAGCACATATAACTTCCTTTCTTGGCGTAGTACTATGCGTAAGCGCCTGTACCACTCCTGGAAGTTATTGCCGGTCAGGATATTTTCTTTATCCATGATTGATCACAGTGATAAAGTACTAGTGGTGTTAGTGATTTCCATTTTGAATCTACATCAAATAAACATTTAGAAGTTAGTACTTTGTATTGATTACCTTTTGACATTTTATGATTAATAAAATATCATTTAATGTCTCCCACTATTTTAACGAACCTAATTAGCCCTCACCATTAGATTTGGAATACTCTATCGCTTGAGAATTCTAGTGGAAAGGATCCTATGAAACCCCTTTCGTAATCTACAAGCTAGGGCTACGACATTACTTGAAGGGTTTCAAGGTAGGCACTATGCTGGCCAACCACTTGTTCTTGTGGTTCCTTGTATAGTTGAGTAAAGTCTCAACTTTTTGGAATCTGTAGTTGATTCCCTCAACCTTTCGCCTCTAAAGTGATATTAATTTAGCTAAGGCTAATCCTTGACTACTCACTTCAGTTAAGTCGACCCATTCCTCACATGGATACGCCCCGGTAGTAAGAGGCACTCTCAACTGAGGCTGATGAGCACCCAAACAACCGGTTTTGTTTAGATATGAGAAATTGAAGGCATTATGACTTAATATATCATTGAGGTATTTTTAAATTATTAGTTGACGAATATAATCCCTTTTCTATTTATTATGTTCAAACTAGGTTGTCATGCTCACAACTGAACATTCAAAAGAGTATTTATTCGTCATAACTTTATGCATTTTCTCTTTTTTACTATCCTATGTGATCATGAAATAATCATGCAGTCACATAAAAATAATAAACCATGCATAACGTAAATCAAGCATTCCGACTGGTCTTGAGCATTCTATAATGATTGATCATTAACTGATCAATCATCACCTAGGGGCACCCGTACATGAGTCAATACAAGACTCGGGTCGCTGCTGGCCCCAGTGAAAAGCGTCCAACTCATGTCTGGTCTACCGCCTCATTTTGGCAGGGTCTGACCTCAGATCTTCATCAAATAAATACAAATATACTCGCACGCATGTGAGGGGGTCTGGGGTACAAAATACAAGTGGTGCAATGGACACGCAGGCCCTTATATATATTTGAATTAAAAGACGATTCGCAGACCGTCATTTATCTAATTAAATATTACAATCATCGTATGCATTGAATAAATAATTAAATAAATACATACATGCCAAACATACACAGGTCGGTCAAAAGCTCAAGACCAGTCGGGGTAATCGTGCAATAAAATTAAATTGCAATAACATTAAATTATGCCAGGGTGTTTTAATAAATTAAATGATTTTGATTAAATTCAAATACTTTATTTTTATCGGTTCCATTTTTTTAATTTAATTTTAATTCTAAAATTAAATTAAATTAAACCATTAATTTAATTCTGAACTTATATTAAATTAATATTCTTGGAATAAAAAAATCTAAACCCCTAAATTAATTTCAATTAATTTAATTTAAAGAAAAACTAAATTAATTTAAATTAATTCAGTTCCCGGTTACCTCTCGCCGGAGAAAAGTCCGGCGGGACTGCGTACCGCCGCGGGATGTCGTCCTGAACTGCGGCGTGACCATGGCGTGACCGCGGCGTGACCGCTTCCCGCAACGGCTGCATCTCCCGGCAGCCCGCAACTCCGGCGAGCCGGCAAAGTTGCTGTCCGGTCTGGCGCGAGCTCGGGTCGGCCGGACAGAACCGGTCCGGCGCGAAGGAGGAGCCGGCGAGGGGTCGGCCAGTGCGAGGCAGTCCGGCAGGGGGTGAGGCCGGAGCGAGTCAGTTCGGCAGGGGGTGAGGCCGGAGTGGCCGGCGGCTGCCGGCAGGGGCCGGTCCGGCGAGGGAAAGGCTGGCGCGGAGGAAGAGGGGCGGTGCAGTGGGGTTCCGACGCTAGGCCGGTCCGGCGCGGACAGCGTCCGGTGAGGAGAGACCGTCGCGGTGGGGGAGGGCCGGCGCGGAGGAGCTCCGGCGCGAGACCGGTCCGGTGAGGAGCCGCGACCGGAGCGGTAGAAAAGGCCCAGCGCAGAGGAGAAGGGCCTGCGCGGAGGAGCTCCGGCGCGAGGGCCGGTCCGGTGAGGAGGCGCGACCAGCAGGAGAAGGGAGGCCTAGGGTTTGGCCTCCCTTGATGCGGCGCGAGGGAGAAGACCCTTACGAGTCTTCCTCCCTTTTTTTTTGACAACAAATGGCCAGCCCATTTGTCCCCCTTTTTTAAATTTTTTTTTAACAAAAGGAGAAGACCCCATTTTGGGGTCTTTTCCACTCCCTTTTTTTTAAAAAAAGGAGGAAGACCCCAAGTCTTGGTCTCCTCCATTTTTACTTTATATATTTTATTGTTATAATATATAATAAAAATTTATTATAAATATAATCAAATATTTATTATAAATTTTTTTATAATAAAAAAAATTTATTTGATGTTAATTCTCAATTTGAGATAATCACCAAACAAGCATAAACACAGACGTCGATCTGATTGAAACTTTCAAATGATCATATCTTGATCATTTGAAATCGAAAAGACGCGTGGTCGAATCCGAATGAACCGTTTTAACACCCCGCAATTAAATTTAATGCAATTTAATATTTTTTTGACTCAGAAAAACCTTGTGCTCCCTCTGATACCACTGTTGGGTTCCGGGACTCCGCAGCGGAAGCCTGTGGGCCGGGATTTTAAAATTTTTCTGCAACACCGAAGCTGACATAACTTTGTCAGCTCCAGTGATCGTGTCCCGGCTTGGTCCGGGGATCTCGCAAGGTTCTTTAGGAGCAAAAAAATAACCTTGAACATTTACCTTGTTCATAATTGACGTGCGGGACGCCGGGGATCGTTGCTCGAAGACTCCGACGACGAAGCCCTCTAGATCGTCCACACAAGCCTTGCGAATCGGCACGCGCTCCGTTTGTCAAGATCCGGGTGCTAGCGCAGATCTTCGACAGACACTTCAGTGCAACGATGATCACCGCATCAAGGGAGGATGCTTCGATCCGTGATGGATGAACTTGAAGATCTTCGTTTCTTGAGAGACTCTCTCTCTAAGTTCCAGGAGGAGAGATATGCTCTCAATTTTGACACATGAATAATAATTGTGAGAGAGCGTATCTCTTACTTATATAGGGAGTATTAAAACACGCGGTGTAGGTTTTCCGGCCCCCGTGTATTAGGCGTCCGCAATATAAGCGATGTAAATAATTATTTATGAAAAATAAAATTATTCCATAAATAATATTTACAATTTATCACTTACATGTAATATATAAATATATATTATGTGATAAACTTGAGTCTTTAACTCGACTCATTCCTCTTGCTAATATTAAACGAACCTCGGATATTTAAATCCTGTCGAATAATATTAATATGTGTATTTACCATACAACTTGTGAATACATGTTATAAATAAATTCAACTAATTATTCTAAACTCGAATAATTAATGAACTTATTTATTCATTGGTGATCCATAAAACTTGGATAGTACTGTGACCCTTTGGCGGGTCCCACCAAGTTATAAATTCCTACGCACAGAATAGGGCATATTTTCAAGGCGCTATCGTGTGTGACCCTCTAGGCCCTTATCTCAATAGCAGTGAATAATATCACCGACCTAGAGCGGGGTCTAGAAACCCATCGAGGCCCCTATAGAGATAAGACAAAGTCGAAGCAACGGCTGCCTTCCTATGAACATGGTCCGTGTAATATAATCTCTTTGTAAACGATATCTCAATAAAGCAGAATGCATACAAGTGTCATCATTCTTTATTTGCTTTATTTTTTTTGTTGATTTGTCCGGACGGTCTTACCTTCTACTACCATGGCAATGGATTTAATGAAGGTGCAACCATCCTAATCAACCAGGCCCGAGATATCTCTTCCTAAACTTGGAAGTGACAAATCCTTTCTTGATCATTCAATCAATGCCATGCCATTAATGACGTAACCAATACAAACTACCTTGCCACGACTTTGTCACCATGGTTTGCGCCTTATATCAAAAGTACGTAATTAAATGAAATTCATTGATAATGATCTCAAGTCAGGAGACCATTACACATGCCCATAGATAGGAACGACCAATGACACCAAAAACATGTGGTGTTCCTATTAAGTGGGTCTATCCTCATGATCTCTTTAGCTAGAGATCATCAAGTGCGAAATTCATGAGATAAAGTCTCAATGCTTATGAGCCCCCAGCACCTGATGGTCACACATCATCTGTGTCCTTTTAGAATGATGTAACTGGACCATAGGACGTTACTTTAAGATTACTGTCATGGCATTTCAGGGTACTCATTGTAGCCTGGGGCCTGCTATAACCATTTTGATGCGACAAGTAATCTAAGGACATTTCCATTAATAAAGTGGATGCAGAAGTATCTACACTATCATGAAAAGATAAATACATGTATAAAACAAACTGAATACATGTAGTAGTAATCAAAGTACAAAACAAGTTGGGTCTAGGGAACCTACTTTCATCAAGAGGAAGTTGTGTGAATAATATCAGGATGCGTTCGTGAAAAATCAAGGGATGCACGAAAAATAGCGGGTTTTCGAGAAAAACAGTGGGTTTGTGCGTGTGGTGCGTGAAATAGAGGATCGAGGTTTTTCGCACAAATAGTGTTTCAGAATCAGAACGTCGAAAAATGGAAAAGGAATGGGTTGCGTCAAAGATCTGGATATGTGCACGAAAAATGAGACCAGCACGGGATATTATGCACCAGATGATATGTTTTACACGCCACAAGGGTTTTTGCGCGCGGGGGTCTCAGACGCCTATAAATAAGAGGTGACAACCCTCATTCATGTGTGTGGAAGACTCAGTGAATATCTGAGGTCTCATTCTCGTAAATGGTTCACGTAAAGGGAGTTGCGTGAAGTGATCTGAGATGCATGAAAAAGGATCTAGTTGCTAGAAGATTTCCCACATGCACGAAATATTCGGATCTTCACGAAAAAAGAGAGGTTGCACGTAAAAAGATGAAATTGCATGAAATATTTTTCTACATGAAAATCAGGTATTGTGCGAAAAAGTGAGAACTTGCATGGAAAGGGTAGTTGCTGCGCAAAATCATCTATGTATCCGGTTTTCACATTATGATTATCTGGTTCAGTGGTTCAGTGTGTTCAGGAGCATCAATTCAAGACTTCAATGCAAGCATCGTCTCATGCTGATTAGAGACGAAGACATCAATGAAAATCTACTAAAGAGACCCTCACGTATATAAACATAGTGTGAATTCACCAAGGGCAGTGAGCCAGGGGGTCAACGGGAGTGACCTAAGGGAAGTAGTGAGCTATCCCTAAACCATTGTAAAGGCAGTGTTCCTTGGACATAGTGACTGTGTCCGAACCATTATAATCCACAACTAGTGATTATTAGTGGAATTTGGTACGACTGAAAACTTGTCGGCGTATGATCCTTGGACGTAGCTCTTAGCGGCGAACCATGTAAATTTTTTGTGTCATTTCATTGCATGTTAATGCTTCATTACTGATCATATCCATCATACAGGTTTAATTAGTTCCTACCAACATGGGAACAAGATCCTTGTTTTTAAAATAAAAAGTTGACACCCTGATTCACCTCTCCCCTCTCAGGGTGTCCCGGGGTCCTACATGTGGTACCAAATGGAGGTTGCTGGTGTTGAATCTATCCTTTGTCATCATGGAGAATGCAGTCAATGCCAGGGGAGTCCCTCTCTTCGATGGAAGTAATTTATAGATCTCGAAGAATAGAATGAGATCTCATTTAATATCTCTTGGAATTTAAGTCATCTTTTCTACTGTGTGAGTAATACATGTTACTTATCCAATAGGTCTGGCTATGACTATTACAGACAAGAATGTTCTTGATGCAGATGCCAAATCTCATAATGCTATCACTGCAGCTCATTCTAATAAAATTTATCTATAGGTGATGAGTTGCAACTTAGAAAAGTATATGTCAGATATTCTTGAATATATCTATTATGGATACAACAAAGTGAAAGAGGAAAAACTTTAAGACCTTCACAACATGTTTGATGATCTAAAGGTGCATCCTGATGAGAATGCAGATTCATTCTACAATCGGATCACTGAAGTAGTGGGAGCAATTCGAGGTCTTGGAGAGGAAATCAATGACATTGATATCACAAAGAAAATATTTCAAAGACATACTCCAATGTAAAATGAAAAGGTATCAGCCCTTGAAGAAATATATCTCTCTAAACTATCTCTGGAGGGTCTGCTAATTAGTCTGGTGGCATATGAGATGAGAGTCAAAACTGAAGATGTTGCGACTTGTGTCAGCAAGGAAATGGCATTCAAAGCAATGGAAAAAATGAAGATTTCTGAAGATAGTGGTGATGAATATGATGAGGAAAAAAATAAATTCTTTCTTTTATTTCCAAGAATCTGAAGACCAGAAAAGGTAAATTTAAAGGTAAGTTACCTCTGGCATGCTTTTGATGTGGAAGAGTTGGGCACATTGCCTCCCTGTGCCAAGGAAAGTTCAATGATGAATAAAGTGAATCAGAAGACACAGAGAAGCCTCAAAAAAGGTTTTTCAAAAATAGAGACTTCATGTATGGAATGAAGATACAAAAGAAAAGTTTGGTGTGTGAAGAGGAAGAGGATGATATTGAATTGTGTGAAGAAGAAGAACCGGAATTTAAAACCGGAAACCATGCTTCCATGATGGCTACCATTAAAAAGTTAGAACCCTCTGTCGATAAAGACAAAGACAATAATGTGACTCATAATTGTGATCCAAAGTTGAAAATTAAGGATTCCTTTTCAAATATTGAGAAAAAATGCAAGAGATGTAGTAAGTGGAAGGAAATGGTGAAATAATCATTAGAATATGTCGATGAGCATGAAGCTGAAATTGAATGACTAGAAGAACTATTGAGATTTCAATCTTAAATCCTTGAAATCAAAGACGAAATTGTAGAATTAAATCTTTGAATTGATGAATAACAAATATCATCAATGACCTCACCTCCAGAATTGGAGAAAAATCCAAAACTGTGGAAGGTCTTGAGGAGTATGTTGTTACAATTAGGAGTAAACATGAGACTGAATCAAATCTGAAAGAATCAAGGAAGAAAATACATTTTGGAAGAATCTCAGATGCAGAATTACTAGCAAGAGCCAAGAGTGGATTAGATAGGGTTGGAAAAATCATGAGTGATGAAAGACCTGCTTTCATGGGAATGTGTGGAATTCGCTGTGAAGCTGAGACATCAACTACTGGAAGTTAAGAGATCCAAATGAAAAAAAAAGATGAAAGATGGACATGTTGAGACATTTCCTTAAGTGCTGAAAAAGGAACCCTCAATCCAAACTAAATGGAGAACTTAAAATTATCCCCAGACATTCAGAAATAACAGGCAGTCCAACTATTCTCCCAAGGAAGAATGTATGAGGAGAAATTCAAGTGAGAATACATTTCCTCTTATGAAGTGTTAGTTCTATGGCTATCTGAGGCATACCATATCACACTGTGAAGAGGCAAGGAGCTACTTGAATGGGGAAGATATAGGAAGTCATCCAAGGATACCGGTTCCATATCCTCCATCATATAGATGAAATAATTTTTATGGATACTGTTTTCGTTGCTCTAACTTTGGGCATAAAGATATGTTTTGCAGGAAGAGGTTTGACAGGAGAAATTCATAAAACTCTCAGAGATGGGCCAATTTTCACCCTCTTCATGGTGTTGTTCTCAAAAACAGTTTCTCTCCTCTGGAAGAGGATTATGGGTATGCAGAATTATATTATGTGGAAGAATGTAGTAGAAGGTCATCAGTATCCTATTATCAATCCAATATCTCATGGAAAGAAAAGAAGAAGATCGAGAAATCTAATCTGGAAGAAGTAACCCTCAAAGCTACAAAGAGTAGCAGCAACTGGATTCTTGATAGTAGATTCTCTTCCCATATGACGGGAAATGCTGATCTTTTGAATAACATTAAAAAGAAGGTTTGTGGAACAATGAGGTTTGGTAATGATGGTTCTTTGAAGATTAACTGCAGTGGGAATACTGCTCTCGCCTATGGAGAGATAAAGAAGACTAATGTTCTTTATGCGGACGGTCTGCGTCACAATCTCTTTAGAGTAAGTCATCTCTGTGACTCAGGAATCATAGTAACTTTCAACCAAAAAGCTTCACAATAATGGGAAAAACAGGGAATTCAGTTATGAAACGTTGTAGAACAGATGGAAACTTATATCAGGTTGACAACAAAGTGAACTCCTGCTACTTGTCTATTGAAGAAGAAATCAATTTGTGGCCTAAAAAACTGGGGCACATTAACCAACAATACATTGAAAAGATATCTCAGCTGAATATAGTCATGGATATATACATATTGAAATGTGAATAGGAAAAGTCTTGTGATGCTTGAATTTGACGGAAGTTGGTCTGTAGTTCTTATCAGCCAAAGAAGAAAAGGGCATCGCATCTTCTTGATCTCATTCATACAGACGCATGTGGCCTGAAAATTTTTGTTAAAACTCATGGAGAAAGGTACTTAGTTATTTTCATAGATGGATATATCAGAATGGCATGTGTAATGGTTATACACAGGAAACGAAAAGTTCTTGACTGCATGAAAACATATCGTCGAACCGCCAAGAATGATACTAGACGAACAATAAAAGTGTTGCGATCAGACAATGGAGGGGAATACACGTACATAAAATTTGAAAAATACCTAGAGAATCATGTGATATTACATGAGGTAACTATTGTGAGAACTCCACAAAAATATGGAGTTGTTGAGAGCAGAAATCAACAGGTGGACAACATGGAAAGAACTATGCTGATTGAGAGTGGTATATCTAGCCATTATTGGAAGGAAGCTGTTGATGTTAAAATGTACATTTAGAATCGAACAGGGCTTTATATGGGAGAAACAAAGATACCATATGAATTTTATAATGGAAGGAAGCCTTCACTGAAATATTTTCGTGTTTTTGAAAGGAAATGTTTCATTCAGAACAAAGCAGGAAATCAAGGGAAGTTTTGTGACAATGTTGATAAAGAATTTTTTTTGGGGTATACAATGAACAGAAAATCCTACAAGTGTTTCAACAAGCGATTGGGAAGTATTTTTGTATGTAGTGATGTTATGATAATTGAAAAGAAAACCACAAATGCTTTAAGGACATTATATGATGATGTGATAGAAAGTGAAGAAGAAAGTGATTGTGGAGAAAACAAAAATACAGAAACAGTAGATCCTGTATAAAAAACTCAGTAGTCACATCATGATGTTGACTAAGAAGAATAATCTGATGATGAAACTGTGGCTGGAGAGAATTCAACTGAACCACATAGGAGAAATCGTAGAGTTTAGATTTATCCATCTAACATAATTTGGGACAGAATTGAACCCACACAAATAAGGAGGATGAGGAATAACACTTAGTCTGCATTTCTGTCAGTAGTGGAGCCATCCTCATTCGATGAAGCTTCAAAGGATGAATCCTGGGAGAATTCCATGAATGAAGAGTTAGATCAGATTGATAAGAATCAGACATGGGATCTTGTCCAGAGACCCGAAGGTCACAATGTGATTGGTACAAAATGGATCTTCAAGAACCAGTTTGATGATCATGTAAGTGTTATTAGAAACAAGGATCGATTGGTATATAAAGGATATTCCCAGATTGAAGGTGTGAATGTTGAAGAAACAATTTCACCAGTGGCCAGACTGGAGTCAATCATAATTTTCCTTTCTATGACACTCCAAATAGGATATAAAGTGTATCAAATGGATGTCAATACAACATTCTTGAATGGTGTACTCAAATTAGAAGTATACATTGAACAAACGGTGGGGTTTTTTCATGGCATTGATGAGAAAAAGGTCTGAAAACTGAGGAAAGATCTATATGGTTTGAAGCAAGCACCACAGACATGGTACTTCATGCTCGAATCTTATCTCAAGAAGCTGGAATTCAATAGAAGAGTAGATCACAATCTATATGTGAATAATTATTTCAAAGATCAATCCATGGTTCTTGTCTATGTTGATGATATCATGTTTGGTGGTAGAAGAAAAAAAAATAGTGGATGCATTTTCCAATCACATGAAATCAGAAATTGAAATGTCTATGATTGGGGAGTTCACATATTTCTTGGGGCTGTAGGTGATTTAAAAGAAGGATTATTAGTTAATTTCTTAGGAAAAGTATTCAAGAGAGCTGCAGAAGATGTTTAATATGCAAGACTCCAAACCAATGTCAACTCCGATTGCAGTTGGAACTAAACTTGGGATTAATGAATATGGGACCTCTGTAGATCCCACCATGTATAGGAGGATCATTGGGAGCCTACTGTACATGACAACGACATGACCGGATATTGTCTTTGCAAAATGTCTTGTGGCCCACTTTCAGAGTAATCCAAAGGGGGAATAAATGGCGGTAGTAAAAATAATCATGAGGTACATTCAAGGTACACATAACGTTGGGTTATATTTTGCTTCCGGCATGGACAATGAATTATCATCATTTTCTAATGATGACTAGGCTGGTGATGTAGTAGACAGAAATTCAACCAGTGGTGGAGCCTTCTATATTGGGCAGAAATTGTTGGTTGGTTGAGCAAGAAACAAGAAAGTACTTCTCATAGTACAGCTAAAGTTGAGTATATATCCACCAAAAAGGAATGTACTCAACTTCTATTTATGAAGAAACAACTAACAGATATTGGTGATGAGGTGAAAAAACCAATTATAATTTACTGTGATAACAAGAAATCATTGATCTTGTTAGAATGGATCATGTGGGAACTGATGAGAAAGCGGCTGATATCCTGACCAAGCCACTTCCAGCAGCTGTGTTTGAGAAGCATCGATTGAAACTTGGTATTCAGCCACCTACCAATGCATAAGAAGGTTACGTAATACCCCTCTCCCCACTTATGATAACTTTTTTTATCTGTTTATGGATGTGATGCAGGTGTGTGGGGGAGATACTATCTAGGGGGTATGGTTTGAGGTGAACATTGAACAAATTACCGGTCATTGGGTTTTTTGTCAATGAAGGAGAAATTAATAAATTCAAGCATGTTTAGGCCTGTAATGCTTCTGTGACACGATGGAAATTCAGTTTCAGTGATAGGATGAGAAGGATGAGAAGGAATACATCGGTCATGTAATGATTCTTGGACGTCATTGAGAATTCCAAAACACCAGATCCTAATTAAAGATTCCTCTCTTGTTTTCTACACTGAGCACTACTCACGTAGACTTAGAGTGTTGAATGAGTTGATTATTGTGTTTTTTTGTTTGCATTTGGATGGTGATATATTGAATTTATTTGGTGATTTCCAACAAACCCAAAGGGGGAGATTGTTGGAACCATGATTGTTATATGCAAGAATTATAGTTTAGTTTGTGTTTGATGTCAATCCTTAGTGGAAGTTCAAAATGTGTGCCAGGAAAGTGATCATACAGTTCAAGCAGACAACAGTAATGAAGGTGGCGCTGTTTCACAGTGTTTTCCAAATTATTGGGCCTCAAAATCGGAAAATTAAGATACAGGTTGTTGGAAAAAGGAAGTGTGCACAAAGAGTAAGTGGTGTGAAGAATATCAGGAGGCGTGTGTGAAAAATCAAGGGATGCGCGAAAAATAGCAGTTTTTCGAGAAAAACTGTGGGTTTACGTGAAAAAATAGCATGGTGCGCGAAATAGAGGATCGGGGGTTTTCGCAAAAATACTGTTTCGGAATAAGAACGTCGAAAAATGGAAAAGGCATGGACTGCACCAAGAATCTGGAGATGTGAGCGAAAAACAATACCTGTGTGAGATATTACGCACCAGATGATATGTTTTACGTTCCACAGGGCGTTTTGTGCATGGGGGTCTTAGACGCATATAAATAATAGCTGAACCCCCTCATTCGTGTCTGTGGAGGACACAGTGAAGATTCGAGCTCTGATGCACGTAAAAGGTTCGCGTAAAGGGAGTTAACTGAAAAGATCTGAGCTGTAAGAAAAAGGTTCAATCTATTCGAAGAATTTCGTCTTTCACGAAAAAATTGGAGCTGCAT
The DNA here is from genome assembly GCA_963277665.1 of Viscum album. Lineage (NCBI taxonomy): Eukaryota > Viridiplantae > Streptophyta > Magnoliopsida > Santalales > Viscaceae > Viscum > Viscum album. The sequence goes on along the minus strand of OY728146.1, from coordinate 1,549,188,220 downwards.
GAAAAAGGAGAGGTTGCGTGTAAAAAGATGAAATTGGGGGAAATATTTTTCGGCGTGAAAATCAGTTATTGCACGCAAAGGTGAGAGCTTGCGTGCAAAGGGTAGTTGTTATGCGAAATCATGTATGTATTCGGTTTGTACATTCTGATTATATGGTTCAGTGGTTCAGTGTGTTTGAGAGCATCTGTTCAGGACATCGATGAAAGCATAGTCTCGTGCTGATTAGAGATGAAGACTTCAATTAAAATCTATCGAAGAGACCCTCACGTCTATAAACTGAGTGTGACTTCACCATGGGCAGTGAGTTAGGGGGAGTCAACGGGAGTGACCCGAGGGAAGTATTGAGCTATCCCTGAACCTTTGTAATGGCAGTGAGCTTGGGATAGGGTGACTTTTCCCGAACCATTGTAATCCACAACTAGTGAAGATTAGTGGAATTTATTATGACCGGAAAATTGTCGACGTATGATCCTTGGACATATCCCTTAGCGGTGAACCAAGTAAAAATTGATGTGTCATTTCTTTTCATGTGAATGGTTCATTGATGATCATATCCATCATACTGGTTAAACTAGTTCCTACCAACGTGGGAACAAGATCATTGTTTTTAAAAGAAAAAGTTGAAACCCTAATTCACACCTCCCCTCTCAGGGTGTCCCGGGGTCCTACACAATTAATCGTATTATGAATCTATCAATATCTCGTTTATAAATGACTTTTGGAGTTCTTGACCAATTTTTATGATAATCAATAATATTATATCATCATATTTTATCATTTCTTAAAATATTTTACAATAGATAAAATATTTGAAAAAATCAAGTATTGGTGACATCCATTAATTTGTAGATCCAAAATTTTTAGGTATTTTGGCCTCATTAATCTCTTTCTTATTACTACTAGGGAATTATGACACCACCCTTTGATGGGAAATGATTATAAATGTTTCATCCTATTTTCGATTTACCCTCTATATATATTTGTTTTCCAACACCTCTATAAGGGTGTTAAATTAATGTGGTATGTGGTCCATTATTTGATATTTTTAGAATATCTTCATTAACCCTTGTAAATAGTTTATATGGAGAATGATCTATTTATTTGAATGGCATAGTCACCATTAATAATCTTAATAATCAACTACGAATATCCATTGACATTAATGTTGTCTACTAGAATCTATAACACCAATTCAAATAATTTAACAAGATCATGTTATTCCTCATCATTAGTATTTAATCCTAACAATAAAAATAAGAAGTAATGGATATAGTTATTAGCGTGAGGGGAAAGGATGATTCATAACATGAAATTTTTGATTTTGGGGTTTTACATTATTTTCCCCATCATGCCTCTGCTTGAGCTGTAAAATTACATACCCCATGTCTTGTGATATTTTTGAACAAGTAATAATTCTTAAATACGTATTTTAGTGTAAAATTTATTGTTTTGTAGGGAATTATGTTCAATTATAAAATAAGTCATTTTATTTTGTTTTGCATCCTTTAATATAAAAAAATGGAAAGTAGTTGCACGATAACCTACTACTATTCCAGGAATCTAGTAATTATATAGAAATTGATGACATTCCAGAGTAAGTCATTAGATATATAATGTATACATCATGGTGTAGTATGTAATGATCAAATATTCAGAATTTAAAAATAATCACATGTATATACTTCTTGATATATGAATATCGAATCACAATTCTATGATTTGATTTACTTAGTTAATAATGACCATTATTATTACCCAACATCATTATTCCATGACAGTTGGTGTCTAGTGATCTCACAATAACTTTTATATAAAATATTAATATTTCATTTTTATTGTTGAATTAGAATTGGTGAGATAAAATAGTAATAATTATGTGAGTCAAAATATTCTAGGTAAGCATTGGTCCACAAATAATGAGTTCCCTTCATCATAAGTTCAGTTAATGTTAATAGTTTCATGAAATTTTCTATATAAAAAATCTTATTTTTATGAGACATACATAATACCCCCATTAATATTATTTTTTCTGAGGTAATATGTCAATAATAGTATTATTTTTACGTGGATCTACTTTGATACCATGAAGATGTATTATCATGTTGACAAAAATTGCTTAGAAGACCCTAAAATAACATTTCCAGGGGTTTATCTTCATGAAATGATAATATAGAATGTTATAAATTGTATTTTGATCTACATGATGTTCATAATGTTTTTACTTTTTTACCTCCTGATCCATGGACTAATAATAATTGATCATCCCTAAAAATGTCTTCAAAAAAGAATCATGGAGAATTTATATGTTTGTATAACATTATTCAATCAAAAATTAAAAACTTTAGATATTCCCAATAATATTTTTCTTCGAATTACGGGTTTAAGACACTTCTATTATTAAACAACTAAAATAATGTTTTCCTTTAAACTATCTTCAACATCAGATTCAAATTTTTCTGTAACATCCCAGTTAAATATGGAATAAGACACTTTTCATATTTATTAATATTTTTGAATTAGATATTAATTTTACATTAAAGGGGATGCTATGTTCGATGACATACCTGATACGCAACAATGGGATTCTTTGAAATCTTACGTTGCCCACTAATAATATAATATTAATATTTTAAATGGTAGTTAACGCCATGTCATTGTATTGGAAGTAACGAATATAACTTACTATAATTTGATTATAAATGTTTTTTAAATGTTTTTACAATTATCCAATAAATGTTATAGGCTTAAAATTTGAATGAATCTAATTTTATGCATAATTTTCGTTAAAAGGTCGATTTACTGCCTTTTAAAGGTGAACCATATTTAAATATAGTTTTTATCACTCTTATATATTTTATTTAGAAAAATAAAATTCTTCTTTAGAACTCGGACATCAATAATTTTCTTTGGATAAAATTATGATATTTTTCTGATAAAATTCATTTTAAACAAATAGTGAAAAATAATGTATTTTAATTCAAATCTGCCTTTTTATCGAATTTATTTATATGGTTAGATAAACATTTTAACTGGGTTTAAAGTTTAATTTGAATATATTATTAACATTTAATCTAATTTTGGTCATTGTAAGTAATTCCATTTTGAAATTGGACATAAACAAGTGTCAATCTTTTGATAGTTATTATTTCATTAAAACATTCTATTAGTTTTGAAAGTGGGAATTAATTTTAAATTAATTTCTGCCACTTATATATTTTGAATTTATAAAAATTGATTCTATATTTGGAATCATTAGGTCCAAATTGTGTAAAATGGTAAATTTTATTTTTAGATATTTTAAATATTACTTCAGTAAATATTTTATTTACCATGTTTAAAAGGTAAATATAGTAAATATGGGTAAAATATAATATTATAATAATATTAAATTAACCTAAAATGTGTCCTAATTATACTGGAAGATACATATCCGACCATGGGCATCCTTGGGTCAAATATGGGACCCCATGGTTTCAATGGGAGTAGCAATTACACATTATATTAATTAATTTCAAGTAAAGTCAAAAATGAAACAAAAATATCTTTTAGTGAATTTATTTTTACATGGGCTTATATAAATTTACATTCTGTCTATAAATATTCACTAGAAATCTAAAAATATTTCTTACATCATGGAATTTTTTTAATAATTTTTGGACATCATATAAATAAAATTATTTATGACACAATAATTATGTAATATTTACCTCATTAATAAATGATTTAAATAAATAAGATTATAAATATTAAAAAATATCCAATACCTATCCAATTCTTATTTTATGATTTTATATCAACCATGAGTCATCTTAACATAAACATTAATGATTGGTTTACATTTTAAAACTGAATATTAGTTTATAATAAAATAATTGTTTCAAACTTTCATAATGAGCCCCTCCTCTCCCATATAAAAAGCCCTCACTTCTAATTCATTACACACACTCTTCAAGAATTTGAATCATACTAATTATACTCCAATAATCTCCCAATATTCTCTTATTCATCCCATAAGCCTTTCCTTAGGTAGAAAGCACTTCAATAAACCCTTTTTGTTCAAAACAAAGGGAGTTACACAATTTAAAGGTAATGTCTTCTCTTAAGTTATGTTGTTTTATTTTACTTCTCAAACCACTAAACACTTTTTATTCCTTTATTTTATCCCAAAAACAGTATCCTTAATATTCTATGATATTTTAAGGCATAGGATTCTAACTACACTTACAGACACCTTCATCTGATGGGTAAAAAACATAATGTTTCTGTGGATGGAAAACTAACGCCTCACAAAATGATGATTGTTCAATTAACTCCTACCACCTCCCATGGTGGCCATTATGATGGAACTGTATCAATATATGATATATATTATGATTATGTTTTCTTTATGATTTTTTATTTTTCATTTATAGAATACCGTTTTAGTTTCCATAATGGGTAGACACGATAATTTAATTTTAGGAAGTGCGGACTATCGACCCCTCAAAGTGACGTGACTCATTAATTCCTTATGTGGGATATATAATGGATGGAGTTAATGACATTACATATGATATAATACTCTACTTATAATATACCTATGTATAATTATGTTTTAATTCCATTAAAATGAGAAATAAAAATTGAAGTAGCATTCATGCGTACGTACGGCTTACTGTCTACATGAACGATTAATATCATTTCTTGTCATCAAATGATATGAAATTTTATAAATACTAACATATTCTAGATATATATTATATATATGATATCTACATCATTAATATTATTCGTATGATATTGGATATTTGACCACATGAACAACAAGTAATTACAAAGACTTCATTTTTACTCAAGTACCCAATATCGACGAAACAACTGTTAATAACTTAAATGATTACATAATGTTTATAACATGGTAATTAGTGATATAAAAGGAAAAATAAAATTGAAATAGGTTACTAACAATGTAGAAAATAACTTTATTTTATTATTATGGATATTAAAGTACAATCAAGTCAAGTCGGACATGAGGTAAAGGAATTCGTCTCAATCTCCTTTTGTTGAGGCACATTTTTTCCCCAACTTTATATTATATAATGTATAAATAAATTTGAATTTTCATTTCATTCAAAGGTAATACTTTCATACAAGGATTTTTACTAAATAAATTGTTTCTTTTTAATGTAAGTGGTGGCAATGACCTTTTCCGCAGCCTCGAGTATTATTTGATCTTTGGATTCCTTAACAAGTCGTATGGTTTTGAAACAGAAAAAAATACCATATACTCTTTTTATGTATTTTGGTAATGAAAATAGTTTTGATAATAGTATTGTTATGTCAATATATTTAAATGATATATTGTGATTAAAATGTGGAAATGTTATCTTTCCTTTATTTTTGTTTCTTTTGTTATGACTATGTTATGGTTCTTGGGCATTGTTTATGCATAGGGGTGGTTCTATGATAAACCTAGGGTGGGTGAGGCTGAGATATATCTTCAATTCAATGGGTTACATGATGGAGGTAATCGTTAAGTTTCTCCTAATAGATTTAGGGAATATTCTATGATGGGTATTACAAATGTTACTCCCTATGTTGTTGTGATAGCTACAATGTAAGTATGTTATGAATGTCATAAGTTAACTTTATTATTTATGATTTATGTGTGTTATTCATAAATCATATGATTTATTAAGGTATGTTATGATAAAAAGTATTTTTTTTATTGAATTACATTTTTTTATGGGTTAATGATTCCTTTCATTATTTTATAACACATACTAGGCTTTTTATGCTCTTCCCATGTTTTTGAAATGTTTTCCAGAGGAATTAATGATTAATATGGTCAAGGATGAGATCAAGGAAAAGTCATGTTGTCTATAACATGGAACTAGTCATGTTTATTTTTAAGTGATTTTATTGTAAAAAAATAGATACTATGTAGTAGTGTCTACATGTAATTTTCAAGTTGATATGTAATAGTTATGCACATATTCTCAAAAACTATAAATCTGAAAGGATCCTCAATGTGAATTAATCATTTAATTCAAGATTATGTAATGTGTAAGGCCATGTCCTTATATTTGGTATCAGATCTTGGATAATAAATATTTAGGGATTATAAGTTTTTTTAAACACATGGTTTGTCTCTAGGCCTATTATTTTAGTTAAATCCTTATTTTATAACTTTTGGCAGATCATGTAATGTCAGTTACTGATGGAAGTAGGTGTATCTCGAATGACATTCTTATCTCTTCCCAATGGCTTTCTTGAAATAATTATTGAAATGTCATGTTAGGATGATTGTGAAACTTTCTCTAGAATACAACTCACTTGAAATTAGTTGTTTGAGATATCAAACACCTCTACGATACTTCGTTATCATCATGGACCATGGGTTGTATTTAATCAAATCCTATTTTCAAAATATTCTCATCTATTCAAGTAAACAAAATATTATAAATTAATGTACAAATATTTTACCTTATCATAATATTTTGAATCATATTATGTTTTTTAAAAATGTGCTGAAGAAGGAGACCCTTGCACAAACTATTTATATTTGTTTTTACAATATAGTTTCTCAGCACATACTTATGGTAGTTTAAAAGTACCATTAATTGAATGATTCCACTCAAATTAGGTCTGAGTATTTTATAGAAATCATGTTTTATCAGATGTTTTGAAATTGAATGTGATGAATGATTATTTTCCAAAACTATTTATCTATGAACACCGATATGACCCAAGTTATACAAGGTGTATTTGGATGAAGGAAGCAAATGATTTTTGAATGATCTCTAAATAACAGTTGCAATGAATGGACCATCTAACTACGTGAACATGATAACAATGAATCCATGTGGACACCATGATCAAGGTATGAGGTTCTTTACTATGGGGATCATTTTGTTTTATGAGATTAAGAAAAATGAAAATATATAAAAGACATCACGAATTAAGAATTGGATATCATAATGATTTGGGATGAAAATTAGAGGTATAAGGAAACCATTGAGGTTAAATATAGTTAGGGTTATTTTTGAGTTTTATAAAAAGGACAACACGGAGATCGTGTGACATCCCGTCGCATCAGAAAAAGATGTGGGAATCGAACCCACAACCAACGTGCAATTGGGATTTATTGTCTACCATTTGACTGTGCGAAGTCCCTAGTTTGAATAACTTATTATTTTGGTAAAATGATTTTTTTGAATAAGAATAAGTTTATTTTTGGAACTTATGATTTATCAAATGTATATACATAGTATAGAAAAATGATTTAGTGATTAAGTGAAAAAGGTTGATGTGGAAGACGCTCTCTCTTTTGAAGAAACACTATATTCCTATGTAAGATAGAATACTCCGGTATATCTATTGTGGAATAATGGTTGAAATTATATTTTGGAAGAATATATGTATTTATTGTGGAAGTATAATGGTTTGATTTATTTTTGAAAATGATTAACCTATCATGGGGAATATGTGATTGTGTTAATTACATTTCAATATGAGACTTTATGAGTAAATTGTGTTATTTGGAGATAAATACTAAGATGTATATTAGAAGACTATGTAATATATTCTTAATTGATTTGGTTTACAATCATATTTAGGATTAATTTTGATGAATGTTATGGAATGTTGTTTATTGAATGGTATTTGTTGTTCTTTGGGTATTGTTTGAAAATTTTTTGAGATTAAGAGTAGTTTTTCTTCGTGTAAAAGATTTTCCTTTTTGGGTATTATCTGATCTCTCACTATCCATTTTGGTTTTCGTTGATGTCTAAAGACAAAGAAAATATATAGTTATTCTATGGTGGATTTTGTGATTCTCTAGAAGATTATTCATGTCATTTTGATGTGACCAAGTCTTTTTGAATGCTCATTCCTTGGAGAAATGATTAGCTTTTTGTAGAAACATATTGGAAGATGAAAATATACTTGAAGGTAAGTATATTACCTTATTTTATTATTTTTTTTGTAAATGGATTCCTCAAAATTATGAAAGGGAACATAAAACAAAAATTATGTTTGTTTTTGTTTCCTACCGAGAAATCAAAGACTGTTTAACACGTAACATCCCGGATCTGGGTGCCACACAATGGGTACCCAGAACACGGTTGGTCACATGACCTCAAGTGCTTTTCCCCAAATGCTAGAGGCTGCGGACTAGTAGCGACGACCTAGGTCTGATAGTGGGGATAATATTCCCTAATTTTTCAAAGTGAAGCTTAGTGGAAATAGATAAAATCATACAAAAGAGGAAGTAATAAACAATACCCAACTGAAATGGATAACAGTATAGAAGTAAAATATAACAACAATCATATATATATGAGGATGCATTATATATATAAGTCTAGGAAAGTATCCAAAATAGGATACACTGAAATCTAGAATAATCCAATACATAGTACAAGTACATCAAAAGAAAACAAAATAGTGCAGCAGGAACTCAGCCACATATTGAGCCTAAGATCGGTCCCATGCTCTCTCACTCATCTACAACAATCAAGTACATGTATAGGGACTCATTACCTTATCAAAACATGAATCAATATAATCTATTTGGGCCCAAGACATGACCCAAATAGGGTCTGAGATATAAATAACAATATGCAACCAGAAAAGGCTCGTGCCCAATTGTCAGTGAAAAGGCACAACAACAATGTATAATAATAAAATGTAGTAAACTTGGAAGTACTCAATAGAAATTATCTCTACCAATTACATTTCCATTTTATTAATAATTTATCTATCCCATGAATGTGCTTTAGCTTGGTAGGTAAAAAACAATAAATCACCACAGTGAATATATAATGTAAACATTATCCGCATAAATTCAAATCCTTACCCTCAGGTAATCAGAATCGAAACCCGCAGGTGACTGCCCACAGGCATAACGAATATTTCTCGCAGGCTTACGAGGTGTCGCCCACAGTCAGAAAAGATAATTCCCACATGAATGAGAAAATTTTTCCACAAACTAAACGAAACACCGCCGGTAGGCTAATCAAGTAATCGGGCCAAGCCCAACACATAATCAAGAAATTTATATACAATTTCTCTCAAGGTAAATCAAAGTATGCTAAAAATCACGAAATAACCTCGGGTATCCTGGACAAATGGCCAAACAAGGGAACCGCACCCATGGGGTGGCCCTATATCCAAGAAATGATCCAAAAATAGTAGTTCATACACAGTCTAATGACTGCCTATGAAATTCTAGTTATTTAATAAGATAACTACTTAGCCATAAGACACCCCAAAAATGGGCGCGTAGCCCAACGGTACACTAAAACCACATGACAGTTGTATTTTGACAACATACCAACTACCTCGATTGCTTATTATCGATATTTGCGAATGATTCCTTTCAAAATGCATGAGAACAACGTAGATCAGGAAAAAATGATAACCCAAACAAACCTAAACAACATCCTCTCAGGAAAAAATTGGAAAGAAAGACTCAAGGAGAAGGAAGGTCTTACCCGCCCGGTTCGAACAAGATCGATGATGGAGGAAATGGATTCCTAGCGTGTGATCAGGAACTCCTCCAAGCTCTAGACTCTCCTCCCGAGCTCCAAATGAGTTTACTACCTCCTCTGGAGAATGAGGAGGCTACTGCCCGTTTTAAGTGAAAAAAAACAAAATAAACAGCATGTACTCTCAAGTACAAGGTGTGTAATTTTCATCATTTAACTGTTCCTCTGACGACTACTTTTCACCGCCACACTATTCATCTGTTGACATGATTACACGATGTGTATTTATGAATACACGGTGTGTATTTTTTTCTCTGATGGTGGCTACTACCACCACCTTATGGTTCACCTACTGACTGATTACACAGTCTGTAAATACAAAGTACATGACATGTTTTCGGTTTTTACACCCTTCATCACCGATAGGCCAACACACCCTATGTACTCATCCCACACGGCCAAAGTACATGGCGTGTGGAAAAGTACACAACATGTTCATAAAAAATTTGGGATTTTTCTCTATTTTCCTGATTTTCTCAAAAACACCTAAGGAACGAGGAAAACAAGAAACTCATACTTCCAGAATAAAAACTATGTTCCTATAGACTTCCCCCCATAAAGAAATTTGTCCCAGAATTACCCTTCCAAGGGTGGTGAAGATAAAGTTGAGAACAAATCTGGCCATTGAGAACATACTTTGGTCTCCTTCTCCCAGGTTTTTTCCTACAATTTTCCATGATGCCATAACACCCATATGAGAGGAGTTGACCATCATCGGAGAACCGTAGTTCTCCAATAAACAATACGAACCAGATTATTTTCAAAGGACACATCAATCTAAATCTCAAACTCCTCGGGATGAAAAACATGAGACGAGTCTGAGTGATAACGGTGCAACTGAGATACATGTAAGACGTCATGCATTACCCGGTTCCTCTGTAGAAACTGCAACCGATACACAATAGGCCTGACTCACTCCATAATCTCAGATGGCCCCACATACATTGTTGAAAGTTTACCCTATATCTTGATCTGCCTCTGTCCCAACCTCGGTTAAACATGTAAGAAAACCTGATCCCCGACCGTGAACTCCAAGGGTCTTCTGTGGCGATCAACATTAGATTTTTCATGAGTCTGTGCCGTAGCCATCTGCTTATAAATCAATTGGACCCGCTCTGAAGTGTCATGTACGAGATGTGGTCCCAGTAAAGCTACCTTACCAACCTCCAACCAGCACATGGGTGACCTGCATGGCCTTCATTATAAAGCCTCGTAAGGTGCCACCTCAATAGTTTTCTGAATACTGTTATTGTATAAAAACTCGACCAGGGGTATGTTACTCTCCCATGAACCCCCAAAGACCATGACACATGCATGAATCATATCCTCAAGCACCTTTATCATACGATATGACAAGCCATAGGTCTGAGTGTGGTAAGCTGTGCTTAGAAGCACCTATGTACCCAATGCCCAATGAAAACTCTACTAGAAACTAGAGGTAAAACGGGCGTCCCAATATGAAACAATATAATGAGGGACCCCATAAAGGCGTACTACCTCTCGGATATACAACTTCACGAACTCGTCAACACTGAAGGTCTCCTTGATGGAAAAAAGTGATCTATCTTTGTAAGTCTGTCCAAAACAACCCAGACATCATCCCTTCCTCAAGGTGACATCGTCAACCCAATCATGATGTCCATCATGTAATCATCCCATTTCCATTCCAGAATGGGTAACAGTTGTAACAGTCAGGTTGGCCTCTGATACTCTGCCTTCACCTGCTGATAGGTGGAACATCTCGTACCAAAACCATCTACATCCCTTTTCATACCAGGCCAGAAATATTGACATCTCAAGTCACGGTATAGTTTCGTATCTATATGATGAACTTACCTAGATAAATCATGAAAATCCCCGATCACCTCATCACATATATCCCCTGAGACCTATAATCGTCGATGGTAAGCATCACCTCATCATCGCCTATCATCCAACTAGGAAGTGGTTCCTCACTTTCCCCCGACTCTCATAGAACTAGGCCCTCCAAATATTATATTTTTCTCATTTTCACTCTATCCAAGAGGTTAGAAGTCACAACAAAGAAGAAATATAGGCTCTCCCATGACTATCATGCACCTTCAAATGCATCTCAGAAAATTAATCCATAAGTTTCCACTCACCAATGGCCTCTTGTATTGCTTGTATCAGAGTTATCCTACCCAGTGCATCAGCAACAGTGTTACCATTACCAATTGTATAGGCAAGCTCAATGTTAATGGACTAAAGGTATTCAACACACCTTCATTGTCTCAAGTTCAATTCACATTGGGAAAAGATATATTTAGGACTTTTCTGGTTCGTAAATAAAAAAAATATTTCTCCCAGGAGATAATGTCTCCAACATTGTAACGCATGAACAACTGCAGCCAACTCAAGATCTTTAGTCAGGTAATTCCTCTCATGTGGCCTCAAAATCTGAGACCCATATGAAACTACTCAATTTCCCTACATCAAAACATATCCCAACCCAACACATGATGCATCACAGTAAACTGTATAGCTCTTCCCTATCTCTATAAGTATCAGGACTGGTGCTGATGTCAACATTCCCTTCAGCTCCTGAAAGGCAGTCTTACAAGCTTCTGACCAAAATAACTCCACACCCTTCTTAGTAAAAACTGAAAACGGTGTTGCTATGTGGGAGAAGTCATGTATAATGTGCCCTTGTGACTATCCAGCCCCATGAAACTCCATATTTCAATCACATTCTTAGGATGCTCCCAGGAAACTACTGCTCTCACATTCACTAGGTCTAGCACAACTCTTTCCTCTGAGATGATATGACCAAGGAAGTGAATCTGGTCCCCCCATAAGTGGCACATAGAGAGCTAAGCATAAAGATGATGCTCTCTCAATGTACTAAATACGATCTCAAGATGGGTAGTATGGTAGTGTCATGTGCGAGAATACACAAAGATATCATCCCCGAAGACTTCCACAAAAGAATCCAGATAAGGGAGGAACACACGATTCATCAGATCCAAGAAAACTACTAGTGCATTCCTAAGTCGGAATGCCATAACCATATACTCGTATAGAACATATATACTCCAAAAATGTATAAGTGGTATGTCCGATGTCCTAACGTGTAACTTATGATATCCGGATCTCAAATCAATCTTTGTGAACACTCGTTCTCCTCGATGTTGATCAAAAAGGTCATCAATACTTGGAATGGGAGGTAGTTTCTTGACTATCAACTATTTCATATTCCAATAATCCACACAATGTCTGAGGGTACTGTATACCTTTATAGAAAACAGGAGAGGCGAACCCCAAGGAGAAGTATTGGGTCGGATGAAACCCTTTGCCTGTAATTCCTCCAACTACCTCGTGGGCGATTGCAACTATGGTGTAGCTATCATATAAGAGGAATGGACCCTGATGCTACTCCTGGAACAATATCAATATAGAAATCCACCTATTTCTCTAGAGGAAGACCTGAAAATTCATCCAGGATGACATCCCTGAAACGATCAACTACTGGAGGGAAATATTTCTGACAAGTTCCCTAGCTATCAAGATATAAACTCGCAATCTGGGCTATCACACCACCTCTCCGAAAAAGCTCGGGTTCATCTCGGCTCGCCAGGACATACCATTATCCATTGTATATAAATTTGCTGCCCTCTGGTGATGTGATACACACCCTGCGATGATAGCAATCTAAAAAGGCTAGAAAGGGTACCAACTGGTCCATCACGAGAACGACATCATAGCCTGTCATCTCCTAGACATAGTGGTCCCATAGAAATTGACACCCACCAACCTCTATAAGGCACTCCCTGCACTGACCCACACCTTCCGTTATAGTACCCAATAGAGTCTCTAGAGTCATAATATCAGAAGAAGAAGAAACACAAAGCCCAATGCTCTCCACAATGGGCATATATATAAAGCTATGTGTAGCACCCATATCAAAAAGTAAATAAGATAATATAGAAGCTACTAGAATAGTACCTATGAAAGTGGAAGGTCCGAGATCCTACTCTTGTTGTGTCTGTTGCACTCCATATGCATGCCCAATCCCCTGGCCCTGCGACACCGCCTGGATACCCTTAGCTGACCCGTCCTGCTATCTCTGAGATCCTGGTGTCTGGCCACCACGGCCATGACCACCACCTCAGCCTGTACATCCTGATGTATACCAATTCCCTAACTGGTAAGAAGATACTGGCCCTTCCCCTGCACACAGAGTCTACACCGAACCCCTGTCACTAGCCACTGGTGGAAACACCCAGTAAAAATGCTGCAGATGACCCATATGGCCGCAAGCTCAGCACTCCACTGGGTCATGTGGACACTGAGGTCTCTTATACCCCTTTCTTCCATACTTGTGGCACATGACCTGGCCACCTAAAGAAATATTTTTTCTAGTACACCACCATGAGAGGAATCCATTTATATCTTCATCTTACTGGAAGAAATAGTACCAGAAACTAGTGTTGAACTGCCCTGGCATGCACCACTAGTTTCCCACAGGTTTCTGCTCAGTAATCAGTGCCTGGTTCACAATAGCATGCACTGCAAGAAACCTGAAAATGTTCACCAGCGCACATATGTCATATCGAAGACCATATTCAAAGCGTCAAGACCTCAACACCTCATCACCCACTAGAACATGTGCGATGACCTTTATCTCGGTGAAGCGGGCAGAATAATCCATCACTAACATAGCACCCTGATGAAGATTCATGAACTCTCGAGCTATATCTTCCCTTAGCATCTCTGGAAAGAAATGTCAAAGAAGACCGCCTGAATATCTTTCCACGCGATGTCTCTATGAAGCTCTCTCTGGGTTGTAACATCCCACAATCTCTTGGAGGAATCATGCATCATGTATGTAGCTAGCTTGAACCTTCTCCCATGAGGCATATCCAGATGCTCGAAGATAGTCCGCATAGAACCTAGAAAAACTCCGTAGCCTGTGGTACACCTTCCCCTAAGAAAATAGGAGGATTCTAATGCTGGAATAACCACGTTAGCTCTATCATAGATGTGGCCGCTGGCGGTGCTCCCTGGAAGGTGTGCATAAACCGCATGAAGCCTTCACTATAATGTGCATCAGCGCCTATGCCAGGTATAACAGCTGGCACCTCATCTGGCATTGCTGAGGGATCTATCGGTAGCCCGTGGTCTACCATCTCTGGAGTATACTCATTGCCTCTCTCTTGGAGAACAATGTGTGGTCATCTCGACAGCATGACTATACAAATTCAAACACACACCTTAGATTAAGATCATTAAGGACTGAAAACAAGGAGTGTAAGAAGGGAACAAGGAAAAAACATTCATGTTTTAGAAACGAGACTACACGGCATGTATAATAACTACACGGTGTGTTCCCTTAAGGCTTTCACATGGGTGTGAACTTCTACCAGGACTGGTCGTGTAACACACCAAACACATAGCGTGTTGTCCATAGACACACAACGTACTTGAATTTTCATCCCCTTCACGAGTCCTTCTACATTTATTAGACACATGAATCTACTTTAAACAAGAATACATGGAATATATAATATCTACACTGCATGTAACACTTAGATTCAAACTGCATGTGTTGTTAGTTACACGACCGACTACTCGACTGACATTACACGGCGTGTTACACCTGCACATGGTGTGTACACCACCTCGTTTCCCCAGCCAAACAGCCATGTCTACACAATCTCTCACCGGTCATGACTACACAGCATGTCCAAAAGGTACATGGTGTGTACTGGAAAGGATAACACCGATCTGTGTTTTTATTTACATGGTCGGATTCCGATGTTACACTACACGGCGTGTTCGGCATTGACACGGCCTGTATAAACAATGATTCCACCATCCATGTTGTTAGTTACATGGGCGGACATTGGGTCCACATGCACAACATATAAAACCGGTATACAGAATGTTCCCTCTAGTACTTCCCCATTCGGTGTCTTTTCCCACACGGCCTCTGACACGGTTGGAGTAAACACGGAGTGTACATACGGTACACAGTGTGTACATAATTTTTCTCATTTCCTCTTGAACAGAAGAGTAAACGGCGTGTATTTATTATTACACGACATGTATTTTTGGGTTTTACAGACAGTAAGACTTTGAAACTACTTCCGAGCCCAGAAAAACACTATACCAACAACAAAGTGGCATATTCCTATCTGTGAGGGGCCATACTCCCTTTGAATCAAATAATGACATCTTATACATGTTATAAATAGGGTAAACAGTCAATGAACCACCAAATTTCAGTCAATCAGGGCCCATACTCCTCAAGAACCAAAGTTTGGCGTTCCTTCCACAAAATGTTACATAACAATTCTCTATCAAATTGCCATTATTTTATCAAGGCAACTATCACAACAACATTGTTTTACTTGCACAACATCTATCACAACAATATGCAATGTATAATGCTCCTATATGGCATGGAAAATATGCATGGCATGTGATTCTAACATGTTCCTAAATGATGAATCGATGGCCTACACTCATCTAATCGAGTTGCAACTGAACAGAACCCATGAATAAAAATATAACAGAACACCACAAGTGTGTCACCCAATGGTGAAAATCAAATCAACTGAAAATTGCTAAACCAGAAAAATTGTAACACGAGGTAAATTGGATTTTCCCTTGTACACGAGTTAGCTACTCCTTGGCACAACTTATTACCAAGTACCTATTCCATCCTATCCCTGACTATAGACTCCAAATAGTAAGTAAAAGAAAATAAATGCTCTGATACCACTTTTAATGTCCCGGATCCAGGTTCCACTCAACGGGTGCCCCAAACCTGGTTGGTCACATGACCTCAAGAACATTTCCGGAAATTCTAGAGGCTGCTGGCTAGTAGCGAGGGCCAAGGTATGATATTGGGGAAAATATTCCCTCGATTTTCAATGTGTATCATAACTAAAATAGATATAATCATACAAAATCAGAAGAAGTAAAAAATATCCAACTGAAATGGATAATAGTACAAAAGTAAAATATAACAATATCCATATATATATATGATGATGCATTATGTCTCTATGTCTAGGAAGGCATCCAAAACAGGATTCCCTAGAATCTATAATAATACAATACAAATTACAAGTAAATCAAAGGAAAACAAAACAGTGCAACATGAACATAGCCGCATCACGAGCCTAAGCTCGATCCCATGCTCTCTCACTCATCTGCAACAATCAAGTACCAATACAGAGACTCCTGCCCTTATCAACACCTATAGGAATATAATCTGTTTGGGAATAAGACATGATCTAGACAGGATGCGAGAAATTAATCCCAGTAGGCAACCACCGAAGGCATGTTCCCACCTATCAGTGAAAAGGCGCAACAGTAGTTTGTAGTAATAAAATGTAGTAAACTAGTTAGTACTATAAAGTAACTATATATACCAATTAGATTTCCATTTTATTAATTATTTATCAATCCAAATATTGGGCTATATCTTGGTAGGTACAAAATAATAAATCACTACAATGAATATACAAAGTAAACGTTGTCCGCAAACATGAAAATACATAGCCTTAGGTAATCAAAATTGAAACATGCAGGTGAGTACCAATAGGCATAGTGAATATTTCCAACAGGCGTACGAGGTGATTCTCACATGCACAGAATCTACTATCCACATGCATGAGAAAAGTTTCTCACAGGATAAACGAAACACCGCTCTCAGGATATGAAAGTAACCGGGCCAATCCCAACACATAAGCAAGAAATTTTATACAATTCCTCTCAAGGAAATTCGAAGCATGCAAAAATACATGGTATACCATCGGGTATCCTGGCCAAACTTCAAAACAAGGGAACCGCACCCACGGTGTGGCCCTGAATCCAAGCAAAGATCCACAAACAATAGTTTATACAGAATATAAATATTACCTATGCAATTATAGGTATTTAATCAGTTAAGGACTCAGACAAATGACACCCCAAATATGGGCATATAGCACAATGGTACACAAAAACCAAATCAAATTTGGAATTAAACAACATACCACCTACCTCGATCTCCTCTGATCGATATACGCGAACAATGCATTCTGAAACGTCCAAAAACAATGTAGATCTAGAAAAAATGATAACCCATTAAAACCTAAATAACATCCCATATGGAATGAATTGGTAAGAACGACTCAAGGAAAAGGAAGGTCTTACCCTTCGTGTTCAAACAAGATCAACGGAGGATGAAATGGATTCAGGGCGTGCGATCGAGAGCTCCTCCAACTCTGGCCTCTCCTCCCGAACTCCAAACGTGTTTACTGCCTCCTCTACCGAATGAGGAGGCTACTACAAACTTTATGTGAACAAAAATACTACATGGCGTGTACTCGGAAGTACATGATGTGTACTTTTCATCATTTAACTATTCATATGGCAGTTACTTTTCACCGGAACACTGTTCATTTGTCGTCATGATTACACGATGTGTACTTCTTAATACACAACATGTATTGTCTCTCTTCTAGAGGATACTCCCAACACCTTACTATTCACCTACTGACTGATTACACAGTGTGTAAATACCATATACATGACCTGTAGTCAGGTTTTATACCCTTCATCACTGATATCCTTCACGCCCTGTGTACTCATCCCACAGGGCCAACGTACATGGCGTGTGGAAAAGTACAAGGCGTGTACCCACACAATTTGGTATTTTTCAATATTTTTCCTTATTTTAACAAAAAAACTCATGGAAATAGGAAAAGAATAAAATCATACCTCCTGAATAAGAACCAGGTTCTTACATAACACATCACATGTTTGTGATTTTCTGGTGGGTAGCGTTCTCTTAATCATTTTTCAATCACACTCCATCAGAACATGACCATTTGGTCTCTCTTCCATAAACGAGTTTTCTTATATGAAATCCTAGTACGGGTTATCACGGGTGACCTTGGTACTTCTCTTTAATTCTTTGAAAGTGATAGTTTTAATGACTCTTTTCCGATGTGGGACTTTAAATGATGTTTCCAAGACCAATTTTAAAATTGTGAGGACGTAATTATAAAATGGGGGGAAGGATTTAACATCCCAAGTAAATAAGGAATAATACAATATTCATATTTATTAATATTTGTGAATAAAAAATTAATTTTACTTTATTGTGGATTCTATGATCGATGGCATACCCGATACACTACAACAAGTATCTTTGAAATCATAAGTTGCAGACTGTTAAAAAAATATTATTATCTTAAATGGTATTTAATGCCAAGCCGTTTTATTGGTAGGAATGAATAGAAATAACTAAAATATGATTATATATGTTTGTTAAATGTTTTTACAATTATCCAAAAAATGTTAGAGGCTTCAAATGTTATTGAATGTAATTTTAGGCATAATTTTCTTTAAAAGGTCGATAAATCACCTTTTAATGGAGAACCCTATTTAAATCAAGTTTTTGTACTCTTATATGTTCTATTTGACAAAATAAAATTTTAATTTAGAATCAAGACATCAAAATTTACTTTGGATAAAATTTTGTTATTTTTCTGATAAAATTTATATTTAATGAATAGTGAAATTAACGTATTTTTATTCAACTCTGCCTTTTTATCTAACTTATTTATATGGATAGATTATCTTTTTAATTTGTTTTAAAGTGTAATTAGAATATATTTTTACAATTTAATCTAATTTTTTTCAATCAAAGTATTTTTATTTTTTAATTGGACATAAACAAGTGTCAATCTTTTGATAGTTATTATTTTTTAAAAATAAGCAATTTTTTTGACAACGAGAAATTATTTTTAAATTAATTTATGCCACTTATGTATTTGGAATTTATAAAAATGGATTCCATATTTAGAATTAGTAGGTCCAAATTTTGTAAAACGTTAACTTTTATTTTTAGACATTTTAAATATTTATTTCAGTAAATATTTAATTTATCATGATTTAAAACAAAATATAGTAAATAAGGGTAAAATATACAATTATAATAATATTTAATTAGCCTAACATGTGTCTTTATCCTATTGGATGATACTTATCTGACCATGGGAATCATTGTGTCGAATTGGGGACCTCAAGGAGCCACATGGGAGTAATAATGACACTTTATATTAATTAATTTAATTTAAAGACCAAAATGACATAAACAAATATCTTTTAGTGAATCAATTTTTCCATTGGGTTATATAAGTTATCGTTTTAACTATAAATTTTCATTGGAAATCAAAAAATATTTCCTACATCATGTTTTTTTTTATAATTTTTGGACATCATATTAATTAAATTATTTATGACACAATAATGATGCAATATTTAACTCATTAATAAATGATTTAAATAAATATGATTATAAATATTAAAATAATATTCAAAACCGGTCCAATTATAATTGGATGGTTTTATTTAGACCATTAGTCATCTTAACTTTGACTTTAACAATTGGTTGTCCTTTTGAAACCGAATATGAGTTTATAATAAAATAATTGTTTCAAACATTCCTATAGAGCCCCTCCTCTCCCTTATAAGAAGTCATGAAATCTACCTCATTCCACACACTTCTCAAGCCTTTGGATCTTACTAATTATGCCCCAATAATCTCCCAATATCACTTAATTCATCCTAGAAGCTTTACCTTTGGCATAAATCACTTCAAGAGACACTTTTGGTTCCAACATAAGGGAGTTTCTTGATTTAAATGCAACAACGTCTCTTATGTTCTTTTATTTTATTTTGCCTCTACAACCCCATAAAGTTTTTTTATTCATTTATTTTATAACAACACCAGTATCCTCAATATAATTGGATGTTTTTATGAGTATTACTCTAGCTAAAATTACACCAGCCTCCATCTGATGGGTAAAGAACATAATGTTTCTGTGGATGGAAAACTAACGCCACATGAAATGATGATTGTTCAATTAACTCCTACCTCCTCTCATGTTGCCCATTATGATGGAAATATATTTATATATGATATATATTAGAATTATTAATTGTTTATTCTTCTATATTTTTCATTTATATCATACCATTATGGTTTCCATAATGGCTAGACGCGATAATTTCATTTTATGAAGTGTGGACTACCACCCCCTCAAAGTGATGTGACTCATAAATGACTTATGTGGGATGTATAAAGGATTTAATTAATGATATTATATATAATATTATAAATTTATTATAATATAAATAAGTATCATTATGTTTTAATTCCATTAAAATAACAAATAGAAATGGAAGTAGCGTTCATGCCTACATACGGCTTACCGTCTCCATGAACAGTGCATTTCATTTATCATCTCCAAATGTTATGTATTATTATAAATACCAACATATAATGGATATATATGATATATATGATATCTACATAATTAATATCTTTCTGATGATAATGGATATTTGACCACATTAACAAAATTTAATTATAAGGTGTTCATTTTAACTCAAGTACCAAATATCGACGAAACAACCGTTAATAACCTAAATGATAACACAATGTTTATAACATCAATATAAGTGATATAAAAGAAAAAATAAACATGAAAAAATGTACTTATGCAATTAGAAGTTATCTTTAGTTAATTATTCAAGAGATTAAAGAATGATCGAGTCATGTCGGACACGAGGTAAGGGACTTTGTCTCAATCTCTTTTCATTGAGGCATATTTTGTTTTATTCTGAACATTATTTTATAGGGTGTATAAATACCTTTGAATTTTAATTTCACTCAAATGGAATGATTTACTACGAGGTGATTTACAAAATAAAAAAAAATAATGTTTCTTTTTAACGTAATCTGTGACAACGACCTTTTCCGCCGCCGCAAGTATTATTTGATCTTTGGATTTCTTAACAATCTATAATGTTTTTAAAAGGAAAATAAATACCATATACACATTTTATGTATTATGGTATTGAAAATGGTTTTTATAATGGATTTTTTATGTTAGTATATTTAAATGAAATATTGTGATTAAAATGTGGAAATGTTATCTTTTTTTTGTTTAATGTGTTATGAATATTTTATGGTTCTTGGGCATTATTTATGCATATGGGTGGTTCCGTGATAAAAAAAGGGTGGGTGAGCCAAAGATATCTCTCCAATACATTGTGTAACATGATGGAGGTAAATTTTAATGTTTATCCTTAGAGATTTAGGGAATATACGATGATGGGTATTCCAAATGTGACTCCCTATGTAGCTATGATAGCTACAATGTATGTATGTTATGAATGCCATAAGTAACCTTCATGATTTATGATTTTTGTGTGTTATTCATAAATATTATGATTTCGTAAGGTATTTTATGATTGAAAAGTATTGGTTTCATTGATTTGTATTTAATGATGGGTTAATGTGTTCTTTCCTTGTTTTGAAAACCCTTCTTAGCTTTTTATACTCATCCCATGTTTTGGAAACATTTTTACCGGACATAAATATGAATAGGGTCTAGGATGGGATCAAGGAAAATTCATGCTATCTAAAACCTGGAACTTGTCATTTTTCTTTTTAGGAGTACATATTTTAAAAAAATGGATATTGAGTAGTAGTGTTTACTTGTATTTTTCAAGTTGATATGTAATAGTTACGACATAATTCTCTAAAACTATAAACCTGAAAAGATCCTCAATGTAAATTATTCATTAAATTCAATATTATGTAATGTTTAAGGTCAGGTCCTTATATTTGCTGTGTGTGTCAGATGCATTATACTATCTACAAACATGTAACCACAGTGAACCTATGGGAACATCATATGGTAGGTTGCAACATTAGGATTAAGGGATGTAATTCATATGTACTTCTAACAGAATACATCTCTATTCTACATTATAAAATAGATATACTCTTAAATTTTGACATATGAAACTGTTTTTATGATAAATGAGGGCCGTTCATCTTCTTTTTTCCTTGATTTTATTAAATATGATCAGTTGTTGTGGATATACCCACCACAAATATCAAAGACACATTCTGAGATCCTCTTCATCAAGTATCTCTATACTAATCCAATAAGTAATGTGTGATGAGGGGGGTATTTCAATCTAAATGTGTAAATATCTGAAAAAAATATGGAAGATGATATTGGGTAATTATATGTCCCTATTTATGTTACAAAGTACCATTCCAATTTAGTTTATGATATAGTTTTATTCAAAGACACTTGGTAAGTAGTGATGATATTTTCACACGGGGTTCCTCTTCAATTTTGAACATTAGACATGTATTACGCGTAATTGATTTCAACTCATTAATCTAATATCACGTGTGATGATGAATAAAAAAATATGAACATGTTCCATTAATTCAATTAATAGGAAATTCATATTAATCCCTAAGCTCTTGAAATAGGATTTATATTTTCATTTCCATTGTTTTTAGAAGAAACCACGAAATTTCATCATTCATCGGGTTTTTTGCATCTTTTATATTGAAATTCGAGTAAACTTATTAAGACTAATATTACTCAAATAAAGACATACCACCATGTAATGTAGGAATAATTTAATCAAAGTGGTATATTAAACATTGAAAGTATGATTTTAGGACTATATAAGGATGATGAATCAAATGTATTAGTAACTGTAAATTAAAATTTTTATCATACTCGATAATAATGATTCTAGAGATATAGATAAGGACACAAAAATGGTTTCCATTCTTGATTTTTAGAAAATTTATTTTATCACCCTTGGCATAAAATTGATGTGTTCCAAAATTTCCAGAAAAATCGGCCTCACATTAAACCAAATGAAAATGTATATAAACTATGATAAAAATAATTCCCTAGTTATTTTCTATGAATTTTCATTACAAGACACTATACAGTAGTTAACCATAAATGTATAAGGGTATCAATTGTACCTACACAACAACATCCTTATCTTACTCTACAAAGGAGATGATTATATAACATTTTTGGCGATTATCATACGAATGATACACATCCGTGGAATCAATCTCATCTTTTTTCTCTTTAAGGATTAACAATGCTCTTATATGTTAATACATAACATCATTTGAAAATTTAAGAGAATTTGTGAATGAACACTTTATTATGACCATATCTAATTGTTTTAAAATATCTTATTTCTATACTAGACACATGTTTATCCAATCATGTGGTTGAGGATGATTCAATGAATGTTACATTGTGGATAAAGTGTTTAAATTGTATGGGTATTCTTCTTGGCCATATGTTTTTAGATCACCTATTCATAAAATACTGGGTTGACCCGATTTTCCAACATTTTTTAATTCCTTGGTCATTTAACACTCATTTGTTCCTCATATAAAATAATTATATATATATATATGTCTATTCAATGTTCATGGGATGCACCCATGTTTCTACTTGGACCACAAAATTTCATTCCTATAGTATCAACCATTTATATAGAATGAGAGTGATTATATATAGAATATTAGACTCATCCAAACTTGTTTCTTCCCATATTACTTTAGATTATTCATCCTCTTCCATTATATCTAGAGTCATTTATGGGGATCTTTGGTTAATAATAATACTTTTCACTTGAAAATGGTTATGAAAAATGGATGAAATTAGTTAAAAAATAGATTACATAATTATCTAATAAAATTATCATTTATTTGGGTGGTACATTTAGGACCATTTTCTGGGATGGCCTTTGTCGTCTTAATATTAATGGATAAATATTTTGGGTTATCACTAAGACTATGTTTATTATGTCTTCTATGGTCCCAAAATCATTGAAGTGGTATCTCAATGGATGTAATGAAATTATAATATGGAAATTCATTTTACAATGGATAGACATTATTATTCATGACCATGTATGAAATAAGATTATAGACTTTCATATTTTTTATAATTTCAAATTTTCTATAATTTATTCAATTATTTAAATCATTAAAACAATAAATTGTGGGTATTTACAGTAGATAATGTACCATAGTTCATTGAGTGTAAATTGTTTAGTTTCCAATATTCCTGTTATTTTTCATTAGGCTCCCTATATTCAATATGATTGTGTGTTTGATCACCATATATATTCTTCAATGACAATATAATCAATAGAAATTTTATATAATACACTAATATATTTCACTAGAATTAGTATAATTTGAATTAATGGACAATATATATCAATATAGATATCCAATTACTACTCCTGTGGGAGTTGTAGATGTATGGAGTAAGTCAAGCTCTTCCACCATGAAAATATGTCTGAGTCACATTCATTGGAGTTTCATTTTACATAATAAAGGTCAGATTTTTTTAATATTTTAGAAATTAATTAATGAAGAAAATATAGTGACATTATTTCTATCCCAATATTTATATTTCTATAAATCTATTGTAAGATATAAAATCCATCACCATCAATGTTTTATAAATAATTTAATATTGGATAAATCTTATATCATGGGGGTTCCCATCATGGAACAATTTAGTGAAGTTATTCTTCGGATCCCACATAGAAATGAATATATGAAATTTCATATTCCCAAAATGTGGTGGGATAGAGTTATAACTAACCATTTAGTTTTATGATTTAATTTTAGTTTTTAATGTCAATGGTATCCTTCCATATATTTCCATTGATCTATCAATGAATCTGTGATGTTAATGATTTATAATAGAATAGTTGTTTGGGATTAATCTTGAATAGCAATAGCAATGTGGGAAGCATGACATGGAAGGACTATTAGTGTTTTCAGATAGTAGATAATATGGTTTTTCATTGTGTATTTTAGTTTAAATGTTCATGGATTATATCATAATATAGCCAATTATTGACATGTATCTAGTATTGGATCTAAACAAAAAAACTTCTTGATCCCAAATTTTGAGGATGATTGGGATCAACATCTATTTTAATGAATTCCCTTATTCTTGGGGGATAATTATTTAATGTTTATAGTGATGTTATACATATTATATATATATAACATGGATATTTCACCTAATATGATCATTTTTTATTATCTTATTCTATTTCTATTCTCCTTCATATTTAGAAAATAGGAATTAAATCTTAGGGGGTTAAAAATCATCACATAATTGGTGATATGTAGATACTCTTTGGACATGTCCATTATTTTCATCCTCCCTTAGATTTGAATGATATCTTTTAAGGGGGGTCCAGATTTTTTATTTAAATTTTTTATGTCTTGTATTCAATTATTAGTTATTTAAATGGGGTCCATATATTGAATGGAATCATCCTCATTATATTCACATACACTTGTTTCCTAATCTAGAGTTTATCTAGGCCTAGTGCTAAAGTTGTTTATCGATTTATAGTGTTTTTTGTGTTATTCGACTATATTAAGTACTAAGGGATTAATATTCCACTGGTTATTCCTTGATTGATATGTTATAATAATTAGGAAATGTTTTTATTTTAGTTGTTTATTTTGGATTTCATCTCTCATTATGAACTATCTCATCCCTCTATATGACTCTGGGACAAATTTTATGATGATTAATTTAGAGATATTACCTATAATACATTTTTTATGTGTCCCAATGAAAACATAAATGTCTAGATTATACAGAGAGAAAATTGGATCATGTAAAATCATCATCATTCCTAAGGGCTAGGGATATTCATTTTCCATTACTATAACCTTTTTAATCCATCAAAGATCTAATAACAGTTCTGATGATTTTCATGTTAATTATTAAACTAGATATATTGGGTGGGGGTAATATAATGCTTATTTTTTATGGGTAATGTTATTTACCTCCAAATTAGGAGATTCTGTGTTCAATAAGAGTTTCATGCAATGCATGCATTCAATGTCAGTATTTTTCTATCACATGTAATTCTAAAACCTGAGTATTAGCTCTTCTAAAAAAGAAGAATGTTTAGTTTTCTTATATTCATTATATAGGAGTCCATTAACTACTCACTCTCATTGAGTGTGACATCTCTAAGAAAATTCAATGTCAATCCTTATTGTTCATATAATATATTATATGCAGAACTTGATTTTCAGAGTTTTCCTGAATAAATTATTTTTTACAATATCACTATTGGAATTATATTCTTATGAGGGAGTGAGGTGAAATGAATCACCTCATGTTCACTAAATACATTAATATATACAATTATTATAGTTTCAGTGGTCAATTAGAATAAATTTCTTAAGTCATTGAGGAATTAACTTTGATGATATCCACACTACCTTCCCAATTTTTGGTATCTTGTTAATGAATTTGTGGGGAAGTCAATACTTAAGTTAAATTAACCTAATGTATTGGGATGAACATAATATCCTTCAAATGGTAATGATTTCTATTTAAAAATTCCAATATTTATCCATTTATTTAGAAGAATATGATTCATGCATTCCTCTATCAATGATTTTATAATAACAAATTAATGAGTGTCCAAGAGAAAAAACATGTCCAGTTTATTATTATATTTCATCTATTTATTCATATTAAATGTTCCCTAATTATATTATATTTGGGATTAATTCACTCGATCATAAAAATTTGGTTGATTCCTAGATCCCTCTTATAAAAAGAATGTTTGATAGTATACTTATTTATTGTATTTTAAATTATGTTATCTAATGGAGGATCAAAGACTGACTATTTCTCGAGCGTATCATCTGGATGAGAATGAATGATTCTTATCAATGAAAATGTATCATGGATTTCTAAACTCATATGATCAAGTGCCTCAAGATATGTCGGTTTTATTGTAATATTTTTCGGAAGGAACAAAGAATTAATTTTGAAATGAAATATCACTATAGGGAGAAAAAACATTGAAAATTACCTCATGTTGAGGAAAAAAATCATGGTATCATGTCCAATAATATATAAGAGTCCTCTAAAATATACACTATTGATTATTGTCATGGTGGAAAATTAAAAGAGGATAAATTTCGTTTATTTGGATATCCTATTTTCTATAATGTATTTATTAATAATAATATAGAGAATAGTTCTAAAGATATATATTGATACAACCACAATATATATTTTCATGTACTATGTCGTGAATGTTTACAAAAATATAGGGCATCATTGAATTTTTTCTCTCTTACGGATTTTGAGGGGAAATATATAGATTTATCCTATCATTAGATATTATAAATTTTTTTCATGAATTTATTATTCCCATATGAGGATTTTTACCCAATTACTAGTTTATAGTGTAATTATAAATCGTCCAAAATTTGGAAAAATATTTAATATTTATTTAATTAAAACTTATATATTTATGCATGTTTAATTTGTGATATCTTTTATTTGGATCATCGGATCTCAATTCTTACATCTCCATTGATTTCTATGTGGAGGGTTTTTTCAAGTAGTGTTATAACCTCACATTGGGTGTTTGGTCTTGGTTGGGACCCTTTTTCGTTTCTATCATATTCTCTGTATTGTTTTCCTTTCCCATTCATTCCCATTTTGCAATATTTATATTCCTTTATATTTTTTTTGTGTCACGAAAATCTCTTCCCCCATTGGGGAATAATTTGGAGAGAAAGAGAGAGAAAATAGGACTATGATAATAATGTAATATGGAGATAGATATAATGAGGATCCTACATAGATTTCATGTTGCACCAGATCATCATGTTGGTGTAGTGGAAGGATAATTAGATAAAATATTCAACAGTTTCTACAGAGAGGTAGTCACTTTTTTATTTTTTTGTTGTAATTACCCATAAATTATTTTGATGTGTTTCAATATTGTTTTAGGGGTTTCTATAGACCCCAAGAGGCACGATCGCGTCATCATTCGGTGAATCAAAGTGTTTCGGGGGGGGATTCAAAGGGATTACCATTCGGGAATCCTCGGTCATATGTCTTGGGGTATGATGAATACATTTCATGATTTCCTCCTATATTTTTAGGATGAATATCTAGGAACTACAATCCATATACAAGAGGAACATTTCATGTACTAGGATCATGTGGTGTGGCTGAGTAGTCGGTATGACACCATGTGTGGGGTTTCATGGATGGATTTGGCACACAACGAATGTCCATGTGGGATTCACACCATGTATGTGTAAGTGACCAAGAAAGGTATTGGATAGGTAATGATAAAGGAACCCATTTGGGGTGGCACTGTTGTTTTTGGAGGCACTTTTCATGTACTCGGGCATTCCACATGCTGAGTGAGGAAGAGGTACACAACCAATAACCCATACATTGTTACTGAACATGATAAATAAGAATCATGTTGTGTATGTAGTAATATTTCATGACTAGTGAAAACACGCACATGGATTGTTATAAATATTTTGGAACATGATGTGTACCTAAGGTCCATGTCATGTATTTCTCCTCCCCAATATTGGTTGGCCTTTCATTTTAGCTTGAGTAATAATTAGAATTTTCAGTTGTCTATTATAATTATTTTACAACATAAATCATAGTGGTATAAAATATTCTGGTGATTATTGGTCATTTTGGGATATTTGAATTTTTTGGGAGGATTTAATGATGTTTGTGGTTCTGGAATACTCATTCATGTAGGTTTGTGTGATGTGTGGACCATGTAATGGTGTAATGTTTATGATCACCATCACTTGAGGATTCCAAGTGATTTTTATAGTTATTTTTGGATAGATTATAGGAGGCCAGATAGAGTGTCGTCATAGTCGGTGCCATTAATTCAGTTTGTTGGGGTGTAGGTAGGGTTTTCCAAAGTTCAGACAAATATAATCATTTGAAGTGGGTTGACATCATTAGATATCTGGTGAGAATGAGTTCCATTGAACAGATACTGATATTGGTAAGGGAACTGTTCTAGGGAAATCCAATATTTGTTTGTTGTTGATTTATGTCTCTCTCATCGATGAGGTGTTTCGTGAGGATTCCCATTTGGGATGCTATTCTAGTTCATTGATTTGGTAGTATATCCAAGGTTCTTTTAAGAGTGCTTAGCCGAAGGTTTTTTTTCTTGAAAATAATATGTTTAGGGTTTTGTATTGCACTAAGGAGTTAGTGACCATAGCGGTTGTCCTAGGATTAGTTATCCTATGATATAGATAGTGTATGTTTAGAAGCTTTTGATAGAGAATTATTATTTTAGATGACCATGGTTCTTGAGCTATATCATAGAGTTTTGAGGATACAAATTTTGTGGATTGAATGTAGTAGGGGAGAACATTGGTATATTATAGACTTGGGATTAGTCCTTGAGATTGATTCTATTTCAACCCTCCACTACTTGGTTGGTTGATTGAAGAATTGTAAAGGAGCTAATAGATGGTCTGAATGAGTGAAAATACCTTAGCATAGATGATCTCTTTGGGATATGTTTTCTGGACTACGGAGGATAGTTTACTCTACAAGACTTCTTTTTGGTGGGATATGCGGTCTATACTAGTAGTCCTGTGATGCACTAATAAGTTCATTATCTCATCATGTTCTGTATGAATTTTATGTTTCTAGAGTACTCCATATGTTGTAATAGACACCATATCCCAAAATCCAATCATACCAATGGATTACATGTGATCGATATATTATCTTGCTTTTTTGACACCAAGGCTGATATCATAGGGTATATCTTGTGTGCATCACCTTGATTTGTACATTAGAGATCCTTCTTGTTCAGGAGCAAGCACTTTATGTTGTAAATGTTTATACCATGTTTCACAATTTCTTTAGCTAGGGAAATAGCGAGGGTCAATTTACATGTGGATATCAAGATAGAACTCGATGATTTCAGTTTTCCATTTTTATATCTTTTTTATCATCCCTATATTTTGATTATCATTTATGGTGAGAGTCATTTTCATACTGGTTGTACATGGAACATGTTTTGTGCACATGTTATGACTGCATATATTATGACCATCATTGGGTGTGGCCTACTGGAAATTATTTTCTCACCCACTAAATGTGCACCACATTGTACATATAGACCATATATCTAAATTCAGGTTGAGAATGAAGTAGTTGATTGAAAACATTATTAGTGTTCCATGTTTGAGAAAATACACTGGTGTGGATCATGAGGTCTTGGATGTGGTTGTTCATCATTCATTACCAGTTAAGTTGTTAATATTTTTGAAGAAATGGTTCCTTTTGTTTTTATATTCAATTATTTTATTCTATATGAGGTCTCATTGGGGGTGACTAGTGTTTGTATTTAATTTGTTTTATCATTATGTAAGCAACCTTCCATTTTAGAAATTTTTTGCAATTATTTTTTGGACCACTAGGATGTTCATGGTTTATTCTATGCTTAGTATATTAATTTTTTCATTTATGATATACATAATGAAAAAATCTTTGCAATGTATAATATTTTTCAATATCTTTTAATTAAAATCCTCATGAATTTTATGAATAATTCATGAGACCATATCGATAGCTGAATCAGGTGTCAAGTTACTAAAACTCTGTCCAGTTCATGCCAAAATGGTCTTAGAAGATCATTTTCGTATTCTTACTATATAGGGAGTATGTAGATAAGAGATCCCATAATATTACACATCCATTTATGGATACCAGTTTATTGTTTCATGAAAAAACTATTCTAGTATGAATTCTCTGTCACCATGTTCATGGGATTTCTATTTTTGGTTTGTGGTTTTACAGTTCTAAGATTATAACCTCATGTGTTGAACTTGAGTACGAAGAATTTATGATTTATGTGATTTTTGATATTGGATGATTGAAAAGAGACTACGTTCATTCATTACAATTGGCATACATGATGGTTATTCTATTTTTTGTGTGTCTTACTAGAGATACTGTTTTAGTTTTTTTAATGAATTTGCAAATGGTTATATGGTGTTTTCTCATATAAGTACATGTTGTAATTCCACAAAACTGAACAACGGGTTTCATTATTTTTATAGAAGGTTGGGTGGATCCTTTTTTGAGGTGTTATCATGTGGTGGAGAAAAGTTCCCTTCATCAAGGGATGCATGGAATATCATATGAGATGGTGTGGAAATTTGGATTCCATGCTAACGTTAGTGGTAGTTGGCTCGATAAAGGCACATATTTCTGAGATATGGTAGGATTAGGCTTGGGTTTCCATGAGGTTGAGGTATACTTATGATTGTATTTTGAAAATAATTAGTCTTCATATATTTTCTACTATGGAATTATGGGTGTTCTATTTGTTTTATGTTTTAATTGTTGACTTCATGGTTTTTTGGTTGGTTACTAGGGAAGGTTTTGTAGGATGAATGTCCCTGTTGGGTTTGTTGTCATACTTTTTATATTGGCGAGTCCATGTTTTTTAATCGATACCATTGTCTAGTGTGATAGTGTTGGATGATCCTCGCATGAGTGAAATAATTTGTTTCAGAATAAGGGGGTTGATGGTTCTCTGTTTGCTTTGTAAATTGTCCTATATGATAATCATGGTCATTAAGTTTAGGCATGTTTTCCTAGATTCTTTAGTACATAAATCATTTTAGTGTGAAAGTTTGTGAGAGTATTTTAGTTTATAACTTTTATATTATGAGGGAAGCGGTATAGTTTTGTCCTGTTTAGAAGAAATGCATCTTGAGAAAGAATGTGTGTTTTTGATAAAGGATCATTCTATTTGAACAAGTGATTTTTATAAGAGTTTGTTCAATCATGAAAAAGACTAATGGTGGGGAGTTCGACATAGGGTTTTCAAGGTTATTGTTCTCATTTTAAGAGGTTTTTTATTGCAGGGTTTTCAATAATCTTATAAATGGAATGGAAATTGGTTTGTGTTATATCCTATTACTCTATTGTGAACAATATTATCACATCTGTCCATTGAGTTTTGAAGTGAATGATGAATGTGAGGAGGAGTATGGTGGGGTGTTGTGGGGAGGAAATAAGGAAACTCATGTGGTGGGGATCATCATATCAGTTGTGGTGAAATGACCATCATGTTAGGTTTCTTGTTTGTTTCGTGAAAATCAGTACTAGATTATAATGGTACATTTGGAAGTGATAGTATTTATGGAGAATCAGGGTTATTGACTAACATCCTAGGCTTCTTAGGGCGAGAAAATAATTTATGGTGGTGTGTTTTTAATGATCAATATAATTAAGGATTACAACAAGCATGAGAAATTTAATTTCTTCTCGTCAGGTGCCTTTTGAGTTAAAAATGGAAATTTTTTACTTTCATGATATATTGTATAATTTTTATAACCACTCCATTTTTTCTATAATAGGGTCTTTACCATAGGACATGAGATTTGTGGAATTCCAATAAATTTTAATATTTTTATTAAAATTTAAAATTTAAATATTTAATAATTATATATTCGTGAATGTTCATTTGGTGATATCATCTATTTAGAGCATCATATTTGAATTCTAACTTCACGATTGGGTTTGGAATGGGGTTTTTTCCTAGTATGGGAATAAGATTTCATTGGGCATTGGGTAAGGGATGGGCCTCCATTTCTTCTCTCTCCCAAATTTCTTTTTATATTCAATTTTCATAGTGTTATTTTTTCCCTCCTTTACTCCCTTGTTGTTTTAGTTATTCTCTAAAACATTGGGTTTCAATTAGATAACATAGATAATAGGGAGAGTATATGGAGATAATGAAGAAGGATGGATAAAGAGGCACCACCGTGGAGATTTGTTAATGCTTAACCATTGTGATGGTGTTACAGAAAAATAATTAAATAAAACCATTAGTGGTTTCCTCTCAGTGTTTGTCACTTTTTCCACCCTACATACCCATACAATAGTTCTTTTTTATGTCATAATAATGTTTTTTGGTTTCAGGAAACCACTAGTGTGTCGATATTGTGGTTTTTAGGTGATTATTCGCATTGGGGGTCTTTCAGAGAGATTCACATTCCAAAAATACCGATCACATGGACTGTGTGTTAATAATAACATGTTGTGTTTTCTTCCAATTTGGGGAAGATGAGTTTCTAGGAACTACACACTATAACCATGGGTATATTCACTGAAATGGACTCATGGGGTGTGACCGAGTACAAAACCAAACACCCCATGTGGGGGTATATGGAAGTTTATGGTACATATCATACTCACATGTATGGATAACTCATTTTTGAAATAAATTCCCATATAAGGTACATGTATAGGTACATTAGATCGTAGCCATGTGGGGTTACACATTATCAACTCGAGCATGCTACATGCTGAGTGGGGATGAAGATCATAAGAATATATCAATGCTTGTTTACACAACATTTACTAGGAGTAATTCTTCATTTACATTGTAAATGTACATTCCTAGTGGCTGGAGGCATATGACCATGGAGGAGCCTTGGGGGAAAACCCAATGTACTCGATGTGCATGTCACACACTTCTCTTATCCTGGGTCGTGTGGCTGATCTTTTCCCCTGCATTCATTATTATTATTTTGAGTGTTCAATTCTGAGTGCATTCCATCATAAGTCACAATGGTGTAATCCATTTTTCCTTCAGAGGATATCTATATGGTTTTTGGGAATGGATGAGTTTTGTGGGGGGATTCCTTGGAGGCTATAGTTATACAATCCTCTTAAGGGATTGTTTGTGTCTTGTGAGGCTCATGTGAGGGCATGGTTTTTTGTATACCTTGAAATGATTATTTCATGTTATTTTTCTAGAGGTTATTATGAAATATTTTTATATTATATATTGAGGGTATTTTTGAATGGTGTTGATTGTTTTTTTGGGGTTTAAGTTTGATTTCATGGGTTTTGGACTGGTGGTATCCTTTGAGGTAGTTCAACATCATTGGATATTAAGTATCTATGGGTTATATTGGGAATATTTTTAAATTGGTTAGAGAGATATATTTTATGGAATTCCCTATTTGGTTCACCTATTATATGAGTTATGTTATTTCAGTAGTTGTTTTAGTGGTTTCATGAGTTAACTAACACGGATGCTTGATATCTAGAATAGAGGTTTTATGTTGTTATTATTTAGGACCATATGCTTCATATGAAACCATTAGTATATTATTGGATTGGTTATAGAACATGGTATTGATTATATCACTATCCTCCAATTTTTTTGGTTATTTTGAGTCATGGGTGGGAGCTAATGGATAGTCTAGATGAGTGAAACCTACTAACCATAAATTATCTCCCCTATATAAGGTTAGTGGACTGTAGAGGGAAATACACCCTCTAGGACATAGATTCTATGTTTTATAGGGATTAATATGGTATCATAGTGACTCACTAACTAGACCATTCACCCATCACGTTCTAGAGGACATTTGGGGACGGTAGTATACTCTCGTGGTTGATAAGAAATCCCAAATTCTAGTTAATAACATACCATTGGAGTCATACTGCTGAGTATATGTGTTTGGTTTTTTGAATCATTTCATGATATTTTAGGGTATGTCATGTGTTATTATCCTTATGTTGGACTTTATGTTTTTTTCTTCAAAACAGACATGATATTATAAGTGCATGATCCATATTTCTTAATTTATCTTGTTGGGTTTAGAGTGAGGATAGATTTACATATGGATATAAGGATAGAACCTGAGAATTTATGTTTTCCTTTTTTTGGTCTTTTGTTTTGTATATGTATATTATTAATCATTTATGTTGGGGTAAAAATTCATCAATGTTGGAAATCATGTGTGTTATAGGAACATGTAGTGTGAGAAGATGTTTGGACCACCATTCAGGTGGCTTATTGACCTTTGTTTTCTCTCAAACTATATTTTAACCATGGTGGATGAGTAGACCCTTTGTTGGTTTTCAGGTTGATAGTGACACAATGGATCTAGACGAGAATATAGAGACCTAGGGTTCTCTTTCATGTTTATTACATATATCAATCTTAATATTCATTACAATTTAAAAACACATGCTTGAGTACAATAATAGTTTATTGCATTTGGAGATATGGAATCACAATCATCTAACATAGTGAATTATCTTCAACATCTCCCATAATGATATTACCCTATAGTATACATAAAATGAATACCATACTTAATACATATACTTATAACATTTGTAAAGGAAATATAAGAATAGGTGAGCTCAAATTATATGTGATGGTAAATATGAAATATACGTTTGAGTGACATTTGAATAAGGGTATAAAAAATGAGAATAAAATTTTAAATCCAAAACAACTTATATAAAATATAGTAAAAATGAATTATAGAATAATGATTGGTAGCTCAATAAATATTATTCATAAGTAAATGAAAGTTAATGAGTCATAATTGGATAACAAGTCAATATGGGAATGAAATATGACATAAAAAATAGTTTATAACACTGTGAACATGTGTAATTAGATACAATTTTACTCATTAATTAATGACATGAAATTAGTCCCTTCCATAATCTTATGGACATGCAACTAGGTCCACAAGGAATATAATGATAATTTAATTGGGTTTATCAATAACAATGTGAACATATATTATGGTTCAAACATAACATTGTGAACACACAATCGGGGTTACACATAGATAGTTACACATAATAGGGACGACACACCCCCATCGATAGTGGAATAGCAATCATACTGTATTAGGATCACTCCCATTCCAATCCAATAATACGTAACTTATATCACTCTCATTCTATCACTATAATCTTGAACAAATATCAATCATCATTCAAATACTGTATATATCAATAGATATAAATCTTTACCCACTCCACTAGAGGAAAATATATGCACCACCCTTATATTGTACATATTTGTGGCAGAATTCCATAAACATTAATTAATTTATATCCAATGGAATTAAATGGATATCATAAAAGTTTCATCATATCATCACTGGTAGAAATTAAATAGGTTTTATAATAATTCCATCATAGAAAAACCCAAGAATGAAATTATATTTTATAACTACTTTATAAGGATATAACCTATAGAAGTGAAATGTGATTAATGATAATCATATTAACTAAAACAAAAACCATTAAAATAAAGAATAAAAATGGTTTCACTATATTATATACCCTATAAATCATAAAATATATTAAATGATTTAATCTTATATGGAGAAGGATTTTAATTGATCACTTGGAGAATTTATTAAGGAAACCCCCTTACGTTGAATATCAAGTTTTAAGTAATAAATCATTTAAAATATACTTTTATTTGAAACCCACTTTAAAATATATATTTTAATATAAAAATCATGTAAAACATTTATTGAACTAAATACCTTTTCCTCTTTCAGAATTAATTTTTAGAATAGAAAACATTATTAAAAGAATTTTTATTAAAAATAAACATGCTAAATTATGATAGAATATTTGTAAAAAATAACACAATTTAAAACATAAAATAATTTGAAATTAATTTTATTTGATAATTATATGAATTGATGATATAAAACATTTTTAAAACATTTTTTTATATCTATATTTCGAAATAACACATGTTTCCAACTAAAGACATAATAAAGTTTGGTTATCATGAATAAATATTTAAACATGTTATATTGAAAAGAGTAAATAAATGGTACTATTATACAAAGATAAAATTATTAATAATTTTATAATTTTATTAATGATAATTATAGATAGTTATATATTTATATTTCATTTTTTGATACATAATCATTATTAATAATGATAAATGATGATATTGCAACAAAAAATATTTACTGTATTGATAACATTGAATCCCAAATTCCATGTTGAAGAAACAAAAAATGAATCTTCAAGTATCATGAGGATGATTTAGTTCATGAAATTCCATATCAATGATTATATATATACACCTCATGATTAAATATTGGTACATAACATAATGTACATAGGAAATAAGGACAATTGAGAGAAAATTCAATTACTGATTTTGTAATTTTAGAACTGTAATTCCCATGAATGAGATATCATAAAAATGATATTAAAATTCCAAAAAAGATTTTTAAAGAATCTTGAAATAATAAAATTGGATTTATATAAACCAAATGGGAAAAGGATATGGTGAATATAGTATGTGGCTCACAAAAAAGTGAGGTGTAAATCGCTTACATTAAGTCTCGACTCTTGTCATACACATTAAAGCATATTATATAAGAAATATAAGTTTATTATTCATATATACAATAATAGTATTAATATTTATCATATCATATATGATTATTATATTATCATTAATTACCTTTAATTGAAAATTCAATTTCAATGTTATGTTTAGGGTAATAAATTTTTTCTTTTTCATACATGTTTTTACTTTTCATCTTTGGTCCTCCTACATTGATCATGGTTTCATCATCTCAAAAATTTATAACATGGTATAACTATAACATATATGTATTATATATATATTTATAGTTATATTATAATATAATATTTTGGGATATGAAAAGAAAAACATAGTTCATGGAGTTGGTGTGTCATACATTCAAATGAACATTATTTCCATTCACTTATTTTATTGATAAAAATAGTAATTTATATAATAATATATTATCATTTAAGTAGAATTATTATGATATATAAATAATATATTTTTATTAAACCCATTATTAATAGATTCCATGTTTATCATGAATGAGTCACATCACCTCGCGAGGTTGTAGTCTGTCGTACACACTATAAAAGTTATCATATTCTAAAAAAATGGAAATCATGATAGTATGTATGATATAAAAATTTAAAAAAAGAAATAAAATATATTTTATCATATATATCATATATATAAAATACTTCCATCATTACTCCCAACCATGATTTGTGGAAATTGATAAATGAATGATATCGGTTCCGGATGAGTTAGTCCCCCGTATATAAGAATGATGATTTTTAAATCTATTTGATAGAAGTTTGTGTAGTTTTATGTAATACACATACTAATAAAATGTATATGAATATTTTATACTATGATTATTATATTAGTAAAATATAAATGTATTTGATGGTTTATATGTTGAAATAAAACAAAAATGTTTGATTTTGAACGTTACCTCTTATTATGGGTATCTGTAATTGGTTTCAAAAATGGAATTACATGGTTATATTTCTACATAAATAAAGGCCTCTAGGATGAGAGTATGGAACATGAAAATTTATTTAGGAATTGTTAAACCAATCCAAATAGACTGAGAGGTTTTAATAAGGGGGATATTGAGTCACGCTATATAGTTGATGAGGAGTGGAATTCTTGTAAATACTCAAATGTATTTACTATTAGAATGTATACCTTACTACATGTGGCTCCACAATTTAACAATAATATAGGGTAGGGTTTAATTTTTTTAATAAAAACCATAACCACACAAAACTAAATAAATTTTATAATTTTATTACCTAACTTCTTAGTTTCCATGTTTTACCATTTTGGTTTTTATTGAGTTAACTAATTTACTCACCTAGGTAATTTATCCATAAAGAATAAATGAATGTGATAATTAATATAAAATTTATAAACATTTATTATGAAAGGTGATATTAAATTTATAAAATGAAAATCTCATATGGTTTGTATATTAATTTTAATAGACGTGAAAGAAAAGTGCAAAAAAACGTATTTAACCCTAAACACATTAATAAAGATACTATTTAGGTTTCAATATGTTAATTATAATAGATAAATGGATCAATAAATAGACCATATTTAAAATTTAATAACATTTAATTTTTACTTGGAATAATAATGTATTTTTAGAAATTTTGAATCCATTTGTAAAATAGAATTTATTATAAAACAACATTAATGTCAATTTTTTAAATATTTATTGAATTTAAATTAATAAATAGAAATAAAATAAAATAATTTTATTATATTATGTTTACAACTGTGTAAAATGATATATTAATCTTTAAAATTAATCCAGGATAATGATTTCTTAAATTTACATTATTGAAAATATTTTTTTAACACTTATTTAATAGATTTATTAAAAAAATAATTCTAATATTAGAATTTCAAAATCCCTTAATGAAATTATTTAA
Organism: Viscum album; assembly: GCA_963277665.1. Classification (NCBI taxonomy): domain Eukaryota; kingdom Viridiplantae; phylum Streptophyta; class Magnoliopsida; order Santalales; family Viscaceae; genus Viscum; species Viscum album. Next base: position 1,549,148,880 of record OY728146.1, on the reverse strand, counting down.
TATATAAAAAATTAACATAAATTTTAAAAGAAATAAATAAATAAAAATTAAAAAGAAGATTTATATGATAAATAATGTTGTTTTAACAAATCAAATATAATTTTAAATAATGAAGGAATAGAAGGTTGTTTTTGTCATTTTCATTAGTTAACTTGATATATATGTCAAATTCAATGTATATTATCTCACTAAATCATATAAATATATTAGAGTATGCCCCAAATTATGCTATTGGATAATAATCAACTAATGATACTACCAAAGATGAGGAGGAATGACTAGAGTTATTATGTTGTTATTAGAGAATTAGGTCATTTGAGTGTTGTATCAATAATGTACTGGTTATAATAATTACGGAGTATATAAGGATTGTAATGCAGTACGCTTTCATTAAGGAATTGAGATTGTGTGGAACCATGAAAAGTGGCACAATAGAATGTTAAATGTTTGGAAAATATATGGTTGAGAGAATGATAAAACATAATATGATTCTGATAATGAGGTAGTTATTTTGGAATAAGAGATGGTTGATTTGAATAAATTATATTGTATATTATTGACTACCTTGAAACTAATTAATGATTTCTATTACCATAATTGTGGGAGTTTACAACATTTTTGGATAGAAGGAGTATTTCCATTATCCAATAAGGAATAAGGGATCATGATTGAAATCAATAAGGTTTTATGGTAATTCAGGATGTTGTAGTGTTTTAAAATATACATGATGAAGGAGTTCATATGTTATTAGGCGGAAAAAAGGATATTCATTATGTTTAACTTCCTTATAAATTTTGGACTGTTAGTTTGGACAAAATTATTTTATAATATTATAGTTTGAGATTAATTTTTGATTTCCATAAAAGGACAACCCGGAGGTCGGGCAGCAACCCATCGCGATAGGCAAGGCCGCGAGACTTGAAATCGCAACCGAAGGGAGAAAAAGGTGTATCACCTACCACTAGCCCATGAGATTCCCTGGATTAAATAATGTAGATTATTTTAAGAAGGTCTAGTAGATGAATTAGAAATTCATTTTTAACCCCAAACAAATAGGATAAATAGAATATATTTTTTATGTTCTACTATCTTTTAAAGTGAAAATGAGTTTGTGGTAGAAATTAGATAAAATATGGAACTCTACATGCCAAATATATATTTTTCTTCTCTTATTATTCTATAAAGAAATTATTTCTTATACTTTGTTGAAAGAATACTAAAACAAAAAATGTGTTATCATAATACCTAATGTTTTTTTGAACCGATGGTATTTTAAGTCATCATTGATAGATGAATTTAATGACCTCAATTTTAAAATTGTTTTTGATTGTTGACCTCAATAACTAACTTTAAATATTAATGTTTTTCCTCCAATTATATGTCTCTAATTTCCACTAATGTTCTCCTAATCGAGATCATAATTTGGTGGTGACCCTTTCATTTCTCTTGTCCTCTTATTAATACTAAATATTATTAACCAAATTTCCGATGTGGGATTTCCCACAAAGATATATTCTATTTTCAACCATTATTTTCGTAGAACAATATCAAATTGTGAGGATGAAATTTATTGTAGGAGGGAATAATTTGACACCCCATGATTTCATTGTTTGTTACTTCTTCAAAATAATTCATTTAATTTCCCTACATGCAACACCGAGTTCAAGCGCAACATGACTTACCAAACAAGCCGTTCAAAAGAGGTTCTGAATAGTATTAACTAAATATTGAACTTTATATTATACTTATTATTTTAGAATCCATATTATTAGTTTCTTAGAAATAATATATGAACAAATTCATTTTTCTAGACAAAATAAGTAATTTAAAAAAATTCACTTTTACTACCTTTTAATAGTGAACCCTTTTAAATCCAATATTTTAAACTATTATATAATCAATTTGACTAAATAAATTTATTATTTATAAAGGGGAAATCAAAAATTTACAATGTAACACCCCAATATTCCACGGTACGCTACTCTTTGAATAATACAGACGCATGTGTTGTACGCAACTTCGAGTTCTAACACACACTACAACCAATCAAACTAGCCATTATGAATAATAATACCTACTTTTTGAAATTTTATAAATTTTATCTCGCAAAATTGACTTCATTTTTGGATTAGTAATATCAAAATTTAACCTAGGGTGAAATTTTGGTAGTTTTTGGATAACTTTTAAATTTTGATGAATAGTGAAAATTAATAAATTTTCATTAAAAACAACTTTTTTAATCAAAATAATTAATAGTGATATATTATGAATTTGAGTAGTTTTAAAGTATATTTAGAATATATTTTTACCATTTAATAAAATTTTGGTCATTGGACAAAATTTCACAGTTAAACCGGACATAAACAAGTATCAATATTTTGATAGTTATTATATCTTAAAAACACGCATTTTGGTTTGACAGCGGGAATTAATTTTAAAGTAATTTCTGCCACTTCTATGTTTTGAATTTGGAAAAATGGATTCCATATTTGGAATCAGGATGTACAAATTGTGTAAAAATTTAACTTATATTTTTAGACATTTTGAATAATTACTTTGGTAAATATTTTATTTACCATGGTTAAAGGATAAATCAGGTAAATATGGGTTAAAAAATAATATTATAATAACAATAAATTACCCTAAATCATGTAATAACTTTATTGGTGGATACATTTCCGACCATGGGAATCTTTGGGTCTATTTTGGGACCCCATGGAGCAACTTTTAGGTGATAGGGACACTTTATATTAATTAACTTAAAGTGAATACTAAAATGACATAAGCTTATATCTTTTACAAAAACAATTTTTACATAGGGTTATATATGTTATATTTTCAATTATAAATATTAATTAGAAAGATAAAATGATTTAATACATAATGGTATTTTATTTATAATTTTTAGACAATGAAAAAGAAAAAATATATATGACACAATAATGATGCAATATTTTCTTTATTAATGAAAGAATCAAATAATTGGTATTATAAATATTAAAATAAATATAATTTTAATGTTTTGATGACATACACTAATTTTATTGCTTAATATGACATGTTAGTATTTCTTAAATAAATTTGGTTTGAATTAATAATTTTTTTAAGACTTTAACAAAAATCAATTATTGAGTAGTGTCAAAATTGATATAAATGAGTTTTTAAACAAATATGTTATTATTAATTTATATTCTATTCCTAAAAATATAAGGATATGGAAAAAGACTTATATAATTATATCTGTATCATTAATGGACCTCTTGGGGGTCTCTTGGAGTTATTTAGTAAATTTTTTAACTATATAATATAAAAATACACAGTTACATGGTCACTGTCAAACTAATTAAATAATAGTTAAAACTAAAAGATAAGGTTAATATAATGTCTCAAACCTATCTAAATTCTATTGGTAGATTGGTTTTAGACCTATAAAATCCTTAAACTTTAAATAATACACTTTGGATCCATTATAAACCGAATATGAATTTATTATAAAATAATAATTCTAGATTTTCCTAAAGAGCCCATCTTCCCCCTTATAAAAGGACACCACTTCTAACCAATTACTCACACCTATAAAGCCTTTTGGCTCATCCAAACTCTACACAATTAATCTCCCTACATCCCTATCCTCCTCTTAGAGGCCTTTCCTTAGGAAGAAGTCACTTCAAGAGTCCTTTTGGGTTCAAACCAAATGGAGTTACCCAAATTAAAGCTAACGATTTCTCTTAGATTCTTTTCCCTTATTTTACTTCTCCAACCACTAAACTCTTGTTATTATTTTCTTTTGTAACAAAAACAGTATCCTAAAAATACTAGGATATTTTTATTATAATTATTAGAACTACAGTTACACGCACATCCAACTAATGGGTGAGGAACATAATGTTTCTGTTGATGGCAACCAAATGCCTCACGAAGCGATGATAGTTCAATTATCTCCTACAACCTCTCATGGTGGCCATTATTATTGCACTATAATTAAATATGATTTTAATTATATTACTTTTATATATAATATTTGGTAATTTCGTTTTATATCATACCATTATTCGTTTCATGTTGTATATATATACGATCATTTCATTTGAGGAAGTGCGGACTACCGCCCCCTCAAAGTAATATGACTCGTTCGTACCATACATGTAACGTATAAAGGATGGTGTTAATAAACATAAGTTACAAATATAAGATATTATATTATATTTGAATAATTATATACCTATTTATTATTTGGTTTTGATTTCTTTTAAAATGAAAAATGAAATGAAGTAGCGTTCGTGCGTACGTACGGATTTCCGTCTCCACGAACACGATGAGATTCATTTACCCATCATATCCATTCATGAATAATTATCATTTGATGATTAAAAGTAATGTTTAAGGACTTGATATCATTCTGGATATTAATAAGATACAACCTATCAATAACAAACACGTCTTCCCTAATGAATCATATAAAGGAAAACGAATCAGTTAACACCTGAAACGATGATAATACTGAAATATTATTAACAAAGTAATATTAAAAGATAATATATGAAATCATATATATGTATATGATTCTTTTATAATTTAATAACAACGATTTAACAATTATAATGGATGTTAACCTACCATAGACCAAGGAAAATTACAAGGTAAGGGGTTTTCATTTCACTCTTTATTCCCGTGAGATTTATGTCATATTTCCACTATTACCTTTTGTGTGGTGTATGTACTGCCCATAATTGTATTCTTTACTTAATACACATTAATTTATGTTTATTTACGTATTCATTGTATGATATCTCTTTCATGGGATGTATGTTTCGTAACTTACCAAATTGGTAAGGGTTAATTCCTCAATCTCATTATTATCCGAGATTGTTTATGTGTAAGTAACTATTGGGACATTTTTATCCTCCATGTCCATGTTTTATCAAATAGTTTTCAAAGTGAGTCTTTTAAGTGACCTTTTACTAAAACATCATTTCAAATGTTTTAAATATTTATTCTTCTAAATCTCCCTCTTTAATATCCATGTCTTCAAAATGGTTTTTAAGGATTTATTTATATGGACAAGAATGTTTTTAAACTGTAAATTCCTTTCAAAAGTTTCGAAGTGGTATGGGACACATTGATTCAAAAATGTCTTTAAATGACTTATCTTTTAAAAATTTGTTACTTTTAAATGTTTTCAAGAAAAAGGGGTATTTCTATCAAATATTTTTACAAATAATTTTCATCTATGTCAAAATTATTTAATGGCTTTTAAATTTGTTTTGAAGTTTATTTATTATGATACAAATCTTCCATATTGTGTTGAAGGTTTTTTGATATGTCTGATTGTGGATGTGTAATTTTTATTCCATTCATGGTTTATGGAGAAAGTATTGACATTTTGTATGCTAGTTTTAATAAAAATGTTTATGTTATGTTTAGACATGTTTATATGAGGAATGCATTGGACTTAGTCAGTGACGGGTGGAGCCCACTATAGATCCTTGATGCATAGGTAGGTCTCATGAGACAAACTATTGTCTTGGCACGAGGCCTTGACAAAATATTATTTTTAGTCATGGCACGAGGCCTTAGCTACTTGTTGATGATAGTCTGGCATTATTCATTCAGTCATTATGAATGTGGTTATTGATATTACATTTGATTATTCGACTAGTATAATATATAGATGAGTAAGTAAAATGGAATTATTTGATTTTTTTATCTTTTCCATGTTATGATGATGTTCATGTTTAAAAGGCTTTTGTTTTTGTTATACATTGACTTATATTTTTATGTTTATTTATGAAAGTTTCTGCTGTATCTCTCACCCTTACTGAGCGTTTCTTCTCACCCATTTCTTTGTTTTATTTTTCCCAGGATTCCAAGAAGTGTATTGTGATTGATATGCAGGGTTAAGACAAGGGAATAATAGCATTCATAAAGATTATTTATGTTATTTTGTATGTCTTAATGTGCAAGGTAACATTCATGTATGTAATCTCTTTTCTATGACTGCTAAACTGATCGGTCCTTCGGGACATGATTCCTTGAAATCATGCCAATGTATTAAAATAATGCACCATCTCTAGGTAACTAGGGTAGGAGCGTTATAGAGGTTCCAACTATCTTGATGTTGAGGGCTTCTTTGCTGAGGAAGATAGAGGTGCTGGCTACCTTGATGTTGAGGGCTTGAAGGGATAGCAATACAGACACCGATTATCATATCGAGGGCTTACCCGGGTGTGGGTAAGATAGACTTTATTGAAAGTATAAATCAAGGGACATTTATCAAAGGATGTTGGATACCATTCTCTTTGGGTTAAAATATTTACTACTTGTTACTTGTTTTGTTACACGTTTTATGCTACATTTTATTTGTTGAGGAATGTATAACTATATTATACTTCCTTATAATTGTATACTCTAATTTAGTAATATTATGTATGCTTTAAGGTAGAATATTTATCTTTGTAAAAAATCATTAAGATTCATTTTCCCGAACCATTTTTTTGGAATCACATTCTCTGAATCATATTTCCTGAATCAAGTAAGTGTGTTGAACTAGAGGTTTTGTGAATTACCTTGTTTAACCTTGTTAAACATAACCATTATTAAATGTTCCAAAGGATTTTTTTTAAGAATACAATTCACCCCCATCTTCTATATTGAGTATCATTAGATACATTATACATTATCTCTATTATTTTGATCCTAAATTTGGTATTATAGAGTATATCATACTCACATACCACTTGAACATGTAGAAAAAATCTCTCTCTTATATACTCATTACTCAAATATTTCTATTATAATGTCATTATCATATCAATTTGAATTTATAATTATCATATAATATAATTCCTTAATATTTTAATTTACATTTAATATGTCATACCATAAATTGAGGAAACATCACATCTAACATCATATCTTCTAGTGGAGTGTTCACCCAAAATCTTGGGTTGTTTCTTGAATTACAATGACATATTCCACTTCAACTCTAATATGGGTCACTAGGATCAATTTTTTAGTGTTCCACCCTATACTCTATTATCAAATAGAGAAAATTAAAACATATGTTGATCTTCAATAAGAAATATTTTCATCCCAATATATAACTTTATATCCAATGTTATGAAGAGTTCAAATATAGTAATATTTTAGTTGAAAATATTTCATTCCATCAGTATATCAATGAATAATAACATTATAAATCAAATAAGATATCTTATGTTTCTTTTTATATTCTAAATATTATTTTATATTATACACTATATTTGATTAAGCATATTTTACAATATGAAAACCCCCCAATAAAATTATAAATATATCTCTAATCTACTTTGATTCCTTTTAACACATTCCACAAAATAGTTCCCATTGAAATTTTGGATAAATTAGAAATCGAAAACTCAATTCCATGCTTCATTAAATATTCTAATGAAAAATTTATCAAGATAAATATTGGTATGATCATCCTCTTAATAAATATATATTCACCAAAATTATCTCACATATACTTCAATAAACATCTCTTAACGTTTTATAACCTTAAAGTATATATCATTTCACTCATATTATTAATTTATAATTTATATAATATAATAAACATATATAATAATAATAACAATTTATATTTAATTATATTCATTAATTTATATGACATTATCCAATTTTGAATTAATTAGTGTTAGAAACACAATAAAACTATCTAACTTGTTATACTATAGACCTATATCATATTTTATCCCGTAACGAAATTTCTCTAATATGAAAATATATCCATTGTCTTCTCAATGAACATTTTATTATTTTTTGAAATGAACACATCATATTATAAAAATAAATTTATTAAATTAGACATTAAATCCACTTATATGATACTTTATTGACTTTATGTCATGAAATCAAGATAGTTTCTAATTTTATCATTCACATAACCCAATGTTGCTAAACAAATAAAAATCAACAATATAATGAGTAACATTAGTGAATATGTCTTTCTATACCTCACACCACTACTCAAATTTTATTCATCTTTTTATGAAATACTGAATTTATATAGATAATATTATTATATGTGGATCATGGTACAAAATCCAATGTATCATTATTCTTAATCACATCTAAATATTATTTATTAGAATTTATCCACTATTAGGACCTTAATAATATTTCGTATCTCTTGGTTAAACATTAGAAAATAATAGCACATGTGTTGTTATCCAGAAGGTTCACATATCCTAAACTATCTATCCTTACACCCAATGTTATTTTGGACCTCCTCCTATGTTCTCTGAATCAATTGAGTTGAAAAAATGATAATTAATCTTATGAAATAATAGAATATTCATCGTAAAATTTTTTACTTATATTAGACCTACATTGTATTTAAAAACATCATCTAACATCTAAATATATATTCATCATTATATTCAATTCTAGAACATTTATATTGACTTGTGGATATTTTTTTTATTTCAAAAATTACATTATATAAACACTATACAAATTTCTCCCTGTATTTTCTGGTAACATTGAAAGCCACATCCATTTGAAGGAGAGCTATGGATATTTTGAAAAATCCACATTTCTGAAACATCATTTGGTTTTTAAATTTCACATTGAAAAATAAAAGTCTAAAATATAGCTACAATTATTTCATATATGAGTAATTATTATAATATATATCCTATGTGGATATATCTAAATGTTGGAAACACAAGGAATATATTTGAATATTTACATTTTTTATAAAAATCATGTCTCTAAAAAATAATGAGAATTTGTTTATGTGGATCAGTGAACAATATTTATTATTTATGTATAATGATAATGGTTCCCCACATTAATTTTCTATTTATTAAATAAATAATTAGTATTATTTCATTAATTTATTTTTCATTCTGACAGAAATGTTTGATATGATTTTTTACTATATACATAAATTATCATGGATGTTTTGATTAAATATAATTATTACACTTCTTTCATGATAGTTTACATTGTATTAATAGCTTCTAGTTTTATTATCACTTTACATTTTTTCATAACATTAGATTTAGATATGAGAATTTAATGATTAATTGAGCGATAGTCTACTAAAAAATTATATATATTTTTCAGGATGATCCAATAATTGGAATATCTAATATTTGGTATGATATACCATTATATTTTTAGTAATTAATTTATTTTAATATTAAATTTAATATTTTCATTAATTTATAAATTTAATTGACTAATTATGATGATATTGTTGTGTTTATAATATTATGAAATTCTACAAATAAAATTCAACAAGAGTAGGACCAAAATATAAAATTCCTTGAATATCTAATTAAACCTAACCAATAGTTACCATGTTGTTATAGAAATTATCTATTTATATATATGTTTCAATAGTATGAGATAATATTTTTACAAAAACTCTCCATTACATTATATAGAAACTTCTATACTTGTCTTCAATGTGGATGCATACAAAGATGAGGTTCAAAATCACCCTTTTATTATAATGAAGAGATGTTGGAGGACTAATTGAAGATAAATATCACTAAGGGGGATTCTCATATAAATTATTAATGACAATATAACGTCATTTTGAATGAATTATAATTATCTTGGGTCCAAAAATAAAATATAATTCTCACATGTGGCTTCAAAGAGGAGATGAAAATCATGGAGAAACATGTACTGGAATGGGAAAAGATAGCCTTCAATTTTGAGGATTATATAATGGAGATTAATGACATGGTGATAATTTATATTGAATGTAAATTATATGTAATTAATCATTCAAAAAAAATTAATTTTATTTTGAACGAACAATATCTATTACATGATTTTTGATTCTTCTTTTGGATTCAATTATGATGTTGGTCTCCCTGTATTCCTAAAATTTTACTTCATGAAAAAAAAATTAAATTTGTATTTTTATTATTCTAGTATAAAGCTTGATTTATGAAAATGATATTTCCTGTATAAAATTTAATATCTCATGTAATTGATTATACATCCCAATATATAGAGAACATGAAGAAATTCATGTATGTTAAATATTAGATATAACATGAATGATATATCAAGAAATCACTTCTTATACTATATTCCATCAATGTTTTACTGGAGATATAAAATTCTCAACCTCCCAAAATATTAAAATGATTGTATTTGTAAATTATAAACTTATCATGACTTACGTTGATATCTCAAGAATCAGAATATGATATACATTGAAGAAGCATGTTATAGGGAATGCACCCCAAAATTTTATTTAACATGTTTTTTAAAATATGTTTTATATAAAATGTATTTTATATTTATAATAAGTTATGTGAACATGAAATTTTCACATGAATCAATTTAAATATATTATATCATAATGTAATAGTACAGTGCATGATGATCTATTTCACATGAATGACATTTCATCTATATTATTAGATAATGAGTATCTTTTTATAGAGGAAGAGGAAAACATGGTAAATAGAAAATACAATAATTTTTCTATTACAATATTCTCAAGATAGAATGTGATTATCCATGAATATTTATTGAAATTTATTTTATTTGGTAAAATTGAATCAAACTATGTGATATTAATTTAGATTAATTTTATTATTAAATATGATACGTAATTAATTTATTTAACATTTTAATTTGATCAACATACTCCCAGCACCACTAAATAATAATTTCTCTTCACATGTGAATAAAAATAATAATTTTTCTGAATCAACATAGTATAATCAATTTCCACTATACTATATATCTCAACCAATGAAACACTGATTTGGTTTTGGGAATATGGTGTATTTTATTTGTGGTGTATACCATGCATCAAAATATATTAATTATCTTCAAAAATATTATATTTAAATTTTCTAAAATCCATAAAATATTGAAGTAGAAACCACACTCCTTCCTAACCCCTTTTATATAATTTATATTCATATTCAATCCTATAACTGATGTTTCATTGAAATAATTTTTATAATATAAGTAAAGTAATCTATAATGTTAAAAGGTCCCAAATTTATTTCGATATTCCATCATCTATGATCTATAAATATTTGAATATATATTCATTGATGGGTGAATTTTTTTTATCAGTACATTTATTTGTGATGAATTAATGATAATTCTCTTCTTCCAATTATAATACAACTAATTTTTCACTCTATTTAAAAAATTTCATAAAAATTATCTTTCAGAGTAATATTACCAATTTAATTTTTTCATTAATGAATAATCATTTTCATCAAAAAAAATTGTTCTTATATTATTATAATTTATTATAATATTTCAGAATCAATAACATGAAATATTATTCCATTTTTTATTTTCGTGATTATAAATACACATGCATATTTCAACACTTTCGCCAATAAAAAATCATTCTCAAACAACACCCCATTTGAAACTCTAGTGATATAATGTTACCCATCATATGTAAAGGTAAACAGTACTTCCATTCACTTCCTAACATTCATCATGATATATATATTTTTATATTCATTCTTATTTCAAGATAATCTACTATAAACATTCCCTACAGATAATTTTAATGATTATTTGTGTGGAACGTCAACAAATAATTAAATTACTTCACATTTTTTCAATTTTATTTATATATATTGATCATTATAGTTCATAGTCGGTTTGGAAAGTAAAATAGTGATATAATCTAATTTTTTTTACCTATTCGGTGAAAAAGTATATAAAAATGATCCAATTATTGGAAAATTCTCACAATAGTTGGCCCACAATTTGATACTTCATTCTAAATTTTATTATCTGAGTAGTTTCAAACCCTATTCAAAATTGTCTTATTAATATTATGTGCTATGTTAAATATTATTAATTAATAATAAATATCATCTCCAAATTCTAAAATCCTCCATTATACCACCAATTTCCATAAAATGCAAAATATATTCTAAGGTCACCCTAGTTTCTTAATGATGGAACATTATAAAATTCTATCTTAAGAACATAATTTTTGGAAACTTTTTTTCTATCAAAAAAGTCAAAGACTCCAGACCCATTTCACATTACTCTAAAATATTTCATTTAATTTTTATGTATTTTTTCACATGAAAAATTGATCTATGAATTTATAGTTTTTATAGAGCCATATTAATTTTTGATAAATTTGATATTATTCACTAGTATCATTGTATAAAAAATTTATCCAATACTCAATATGATATTTACACATTTTAATGTGATCCTAGATAATGCATTGGGTTCTCATCAATCATTGATACATCTAATAATTCCATAATCACCCACTTTATTCCTTCCCCATAATCAAACTCATATTTTTTTAAGATGAATTTCAATATGTTAAATTAATTTTAAAATTCTAATATTATTTATTGAAAAAATTATACCATCTATAATTTCCTCTATAAATCATTTTAATTTCAACATTAAATATGTTTTATATAGTAATAAATAAAATCATTCCATCAATAAATATTGATAGATTTTTATATATTCCATCATGAATGGAATCATAGATTTTTTAATATTAATTTAATTTATTAAATTTGATAAAACCCTTTTTAAATTTTATTACTATTTAATTACATTTATTGGGTTAGTTCGTAAACATGAACAATTTTTATATTCTATCCTCAAATTCATAATTGCAACATTAATGGATAGTGAACATTTTATAATTTAATTCAAAAATAAGAAAACGTTCTTCAATGTATTATGACGTCTTAGATACCTATAATCCACACTACTACAATCATCCTCATAAAATTGATATGAAATTTCACGATGTATGTTTTTAAATAATGTTTTCATTTATACAATAAATGAAACATTGACATATTTATGTTTATAGTTTTCTTCATTGATAAATTCATTTACTACCCTTAATATTCTTGAAAATATTATTCTATTTATAACATTGATAATATTTCAAAAAATACCCCATCATCTCTATAGTTGAGACACATATATTCCTTCTTTCCAAGAAATAATAAATTTCCCCATATTTATAAACAAATGAATGAAATGTGGTTTTGAAATTGGACATAAATATCATATTCATTATTAGAATCCCCATTTTTCAAAACATCTTATGATACAATATACTTTTATTTGAATGATTTATTGTAAATTGTACTATAAATATTTATAATTTTTTATAGGAACTAAAATTATTTATTTCATAATAAATGAGAATAATTCCCATATCATCTAATTGATGTATACCCAGATCATGGTCTTTAGGTAATGGGGAATTGGCATGATAAAATTTTACATAAATAAATAGTATCCACTTGAAAATTATTAAATCCTCCATGGTGACACCAAAACCTCTATTGGTGATCCAATTATACTAATGCAAATGATCAATTAATTAGATATGAAATTATAATTCTACATAAGATATTTATATTAGAATAATAAAATTTTAATGTGAAATTTTTTAAAATTTAAATTACATCAATAAATATTTCTATTTTTGTATATTTCCATTTATATTTTTTATTAATTTAACAATGAAAAGAAAAAAAAATTAAATTTGATGAGAACACTGAATTCTGAGCATCAACATATTTTTCAAAATTATTTTTATCAACTAATATCATATTATAGTAATAATCATAAATAAAACGCTATTAGTAACATCCTCTAGACCATGAAGAAAATGATAACAAATTAATAATCATATAATGAATCCATATATAATAGTATTTACCATTAAAATTGGGATTCCCTATTATGGTTCAATGATTTAATAATTCAAAAGATTATTAAAGAAATTATTTCACTAATCATCCTATAAAGACAATGAAAATTTTTACTTCCATAACAAAATAGTTGTCCTATAATAAAGGAAAACAATGTGGTTTCGTTGATGTTGAAAATAAAGTTATAATTAATAATTAATCATTAATACCATGGATAAAATAGTAAATTAAATTCGATGTTCAGTTTTGTCAAAAAAACTATTTTAACCATATTAAAATTAATAAAAAGAACATTCCATCACACATATAATCAAAAAAGTTATTAAAAACTATACATTTCAACATATTTCTCCACTCTATAAGAGAAGGTAAATCCTTCATATAATCAGGTAAATCCATCAATCACCTGATCCACTAGAATAATCATTTTTGTTACAAAAATTAATTTTTATCCTATAACTCATTTTGGAATATTTATTTTGAGTTATTTAGCAAGATTAAATAGAAAAAATATAAACAAAAAAATTTATTCAAATTGAATATTTTTTTAACAATTTTTCTTATTTATAAAATTATCATTTGGATTATTCTTTATTCTTGATCCCCTTATTTCTTATTATTGATAAATCTTCACACTCTAATTATAATGATTGCCATACAATTATTATTTCATGAATATATATTCATGAATACTATATACATATATTTTCAACTATAATAATAATTTCTTCATGTTGAAATTTTAATTACAAATTATTATTTCAAAAACTAATATAAATAAAATTTTGTTCAACCTCTTTAGATGTTGGATCTATCTTGGAACACCCTGGTACAAAAATATACATGATTTTATACAACCTTATTTGAAAAATATTTATCATATTATTTATATAAAATGTTTTTGTAAATTTAAATTATGAATAAAATCACAATGGTGGATGTATTTTCTATAATTAAATAGAGTATGGTTCTTAAAACTCATGGATTCACATCACGAAGAGAATAATTCATATATATAAATCAACAAAATTACTTAGACATGGGTTTGTCAACATGGATTGACTTTGACATTGTGTTTTTAAGAGAATTTATAATATATAATCATAAATGAATCCTTTATATAGTGTTTGGTAATACATTCCATGGCCAGTCTTATTTTATCTTGGTTGTAGTGGAGGTTGTGATTTGTTTTCACATTCATTGGTATCTGGTGTTGGGTTAATATATATATATATATATATATATATAATATTATAGTTGGATACAATAGGTTTTTGAGCTATAACATCCTAAAACTAATGAAAATTATATATTTTTTTGTTTAACATAATTGAGTATTAATCAAAACCCAAAATTATAGAGGTATAGTGTTTTTGGGAGAATAGATATATAATTAATTGATAAAAATAATAATAAATCAAACTTATTGTAGTATCAATAATGTTCCTGTATATCATTATTTAGATTTTTTGTTATTGTTGATACCTATTGAAATTGATATTAAAAAAGGAAATCTATAAAGCCAACTATGTAAATATTCATTGAAAACATGATAATGATGTACAATATAGGATTTAAGAGGCATAAAATGATTTAATAAAAGTGGTTGATCAGGAATAATAAGATGGACACATATAGTAAATCAGAATAAATAATATGATCATAGTGCAATATTATATTATAAAAATTATAAATCATGTAACTATAATAAATTTCAAGGCTCAGTAACATGAAATCTATAATATTTCTAACATTCATTAACTATAAATGGTATATCATGTGATGTAAGAATTTACACACTTATTAGGAGGTATATTTATAATGATAACCCCCAACACGTTATAATATTTATAATTATATGATTTAACATGAAATGAAAAGATATATAATCATTACCATGAAAACCCAAAATATAATAGAATCAGTTACATAATCATTTGATTACACATAATCAATTAAAGAATCATAATGATACCAATCTAAACAAAGGGTTCTGGTTTTTTTTGAAATGATTTTTTGAATAACAATATAGAATACCGAAACATAGAGACAATGTGAAGACTAATAATAATAATAAGGTGGATAATTATGTGTAAAATTGATTTTGTGAAATTAGATTTTAATAAATAGGTATTGAATAGTTATTGAAGGTAATGAAAATGTTTTTTATTTTAAAGAATAAAATAATATAACATTTCTATAACAAAATGAAGAAATTTATATTTCATTGATTTCAAATTCATTTGAATGTTCAGTTTTTGTAATAGAACATGATATTTAATATTTTACATTATTCAATTAATATTTCAATAAAATATAGAAATGGGACTATGATAAAATTTTATTTTCTCTAAAAAATAATGATCATATAAACTATGTATATTGTAAAGGAACATATAAAAAAATTATATAAAATGTAAATGTAAATTATAAATGGATAAGAAGAGTGAATGAGAGAGAATGTGAAATTTAAAAGAAAAGAAGTGTTTTTTGGGATTTCACATATCTCGAGTCCTGGCATGATTTGATTTTCCTTTAGCATAGAATAATTTTTATTAAAATAGTATTTTTTTCATGTTAAAACAAATCATTAATTATCATTTTACAAATAAAATCTCATTTATTATCATTTCTCATCCAATTATTTCATTATTTTTTCTCATGTTAACAACATGATGACATTAGTTCAATTACCCCAAAACAACATCTATGTGTTCTCAACTAAAAAATTGATTCCAAATAGTTCCAGGATATCACGAAGATTATACTTGTACAGTATCTAAAATAATTATATAAAAATAAAAATATAGTTATATATATTTTTGACAATATCCTCAAATCATGAAAATGACATAATTAAGATATTTCTAGATAGTTATGTTTACCATGATTTTTAATTGTTATTATTGAACATTTAATGTAAATAAATAAATTTCTAGAATCATAATTATGTAATCAATATAAATTTTTTGAGTTAAATACTTCATTAGAACTACCAATGTAAGGCTGTAATAGATAATACATAACATCATCCACATATGTGGTTACAACTGAACATGATGGAAATCATGATATAAACAATAACATTATATTAAATATAATTTATTTATATAATTCAACTCATATATATTTATGATTTCAATAAATAAATTGAACATAATATAATTTCAAATATAAATATTTTATAATATGAATTTTATCATCCTAAAATTGAATGGGAGAAATATTTTCCCTATAGAAAATGGATCCTTTAGATAGCACAAAAAGACTTTTTAGATTGGTCTTCTTGTTAGAACAAAGATAAAAAACAAAGCTAAGGGAGTTTGAATGTGGTTTTGAAATATATGGGGAAATATAAGGTGTTTTAAATTTAGAGATAAATATTATGAGATGGGTGATATTTATTGGAGGATGATATGATTATTTTTTAATAAAATACTAGATGATTATATTATTTTTCAAAATTTCAATCAATATTATGCATCAAAAGTAACATGTATCTGATTTAATTATAATTTAGAAATATTAAATTTCATATTAGTTTTAGAAAAATGATAAAAATTCAAATGTACTATAACATAATATGGTACACATATATCATTTAAATATTCACATACATATTAGACTATTTTTGTTAAATTCAGAAACATTATTCTTACAAAATAAAGTCATGTTGATTATAAATTTGAATTACAATTTTAAAAATGGTTTTACAAAACTGTGAAATTAAATATTTATTCTTATTCATTGTTTATTGAAAATTACTAAACAATTTGTTTATAATAATATTTTTTTACCCATAAAAATTTAATTTTTATTTCTTAAAATATAATTATTATATGTATAAATAAATAATTTAAAAAAATTATTAATAAAATTTATATTTTACGTTTTTCTATTCAACGTAAAATTGAATTGTAAAAAAATATTAAATTTTTGTTTTCACATAAAAAATATATTCCTTCATTATGCGAAATAATTATTTTCACATCTTTAACAATTTTTCCCAATTTTATAATTATTTATATATATTATATTCCCATTTCATAAAATTCTAAAATAATATTTTTCTACTCCAATACCCTAGTTACTTTTCTAACTATTTGGTAAATATTTTAAATATCAATATAGCGTTATATGAGTCATAATTGAAGTGGTTATATACCTTAACATATTCTTTAAATACATATTATATCTATAAATATTATCTCTAAAAATTTCCTATCATGATTATGTATTTTAAAATTTTCATATTCCATATATATAAAAAATATTTGGTTTATTTTTTAGGGTTCAAATCTATCATATATTTAGAGCACATCAGAATAAAATAATATTATGTTATATATTTTTAATTTTACATGGATTTATTATACAAATATTATATTTAAATTTTTTGGTGTAAATATATAAATTATATTTAAAGAAATATGATAGTATAATAAAATATTTTTAGTTTTTATATATAATGTACATGAATAATATCATATCTTATTTATAAATTGCACAATTTTATACATTGAAGAATATTTAATATATAAAAATAATGATTCCTTATAATAACCCAACTTTTAGAAATTTTAAGATTAAAATTTCATTTCACACACTATGATGAAAATGGATGAGGGTACATGTGTTTTAATGCTTCCTCTTATTCCAATGTGTCATCATAATTAATAGTTTTTACCAATGTACATTGATATTGTGATTTTTCATGTCTCATAAAACATTATCCCTATGATCCATGATATTAAAATATTTATCACCGTAAGAGAGATCATGCTCTAACTACACAACATATTAATTTAGTAAATTTTATTAATATGATATATACTTCATCAAGATGGATACATGTTCTGGATAATTGTTTATAGAGTTATATATTGAATACTATGTAGGTCTATTATGGTCATGAATCTGAAATGTTATAATGTATCAAGGAATTAACATTCTCCTCTTCACTACCGACAAGACTTTCATACAAGGAGACTAATAACATAAAGTATTATAAAAAACCTAAAACTCTAATTCTCATTATCTATATTTATCATATCATTTATATATTATATTTATATATTGTTAATAAATTGATTTTAATTACAATTTAATTTATTTAAACTGATCAAGATGAAATTACATAAATTCTATATCTCCAAAATAATAATTTTGTTTTTTATAATTCTTATCATTAAATAGATCATTCGGATCTATCAAAATAATTTAGTGGATTCTATATTTATATAGGAAATTGTATAATGAAATATATTTGTTTTAATCTTCTTTAATTTCCATATTATAGTCACTCATCATGAACTCTAGTGCTTTTATAGTCCTGTAAAATTTACCATCTATGTGAGGATGATACATCATATTGATGTTCATCTCAGTTTTCAAGGCATTTGGATGAATTATCCTGAAAATATAGACAAACCATGGATATAGATAATATAAAATCCATAGTGTTCATTATTGTATCCCAAACTCATCTCCCATTTATATATTCTATTGTTCATTTTGTGAGTATTCCACATAAATATTGATGAATTTTATAGTCCTTATATGATGATCTATATAGATTATATGGA
The DNA here is from genome assembly GCA_963277665.1 of Viscum album. Lineage (NCBI taxonomy): Eukaryota > Viridiplantae > Streptophyta > Magnoliopsida > Santalales > Viscaceae > Viscum > Viscum album. Next base: position 1,549,129,592 of record OY728146.1, on the reverse strand, counting down.
ATTATTTATGATAGATTTATTTATGTTAATGAATAAAAAATCCAAAGTTTTGTTCAATAATTTCCATGTTGTTAAATTTAATGATTTTATAATCGTCGTGGAATATTTCCTTTTAACCTTCACATAATGTTGTACATGGAACGTTGTTATATATTCAACAATTTATTTTATAACGCCCCAAGCCCGCTCTTTCGGACTCAGTACTTGAAAAAATGATGCGTAATTGTTTTAAAGAATCTTAACAATTACACAACAATTAAAACAAATAAGGAACTTTTACCAGTCTTGGTTTTAGTGGTTTAGAAAAAACCTAACATTTATCCGAGTTGAAACAAATATAAAACTATCCACTAGGCTTTCGTGAGCACTATGTCAAAAAGCGATGACATATGTAAATAATCTACTAAGATACCTGTTCAAAAATTATTTTAAAATAAAAGGGTGAGCATTCAATTTCCCAGTAAGGTGTTTTGAAAACCTTTAATAAATCCCTTCGAAAATATCACATTGATAATACATTTGAAATATTCAATTAGAAATACATTAGTAAGACAAACATTACAAAATACTATAATACTTTGAAAAATAATTATATTTCAAAAATGATTTTACAAGTAATCCAGTGATTCTGTTTAAAATATTAAGCAAGCCCTTAAAACAAAACAACTAAGGCCACTAGAAACATTGAAGGAAATCTTGGGCTTACCCACTTGAGGGATGGATTCACTATCCAATTCACAATCATATTTAAAAAGATTGACTACTAGATTTTAGAAAACATTTTTTTCATAGCATTCCTTATATACATATAATTTTCACTGGTGTTTTAGTTTTGAAAATATATTTAAAATCACGCTTGGAATAGGTAAATAATAATCTTTACTAAAAATTACATATTTGACTTGGTATGATCAAATATCATGATACATGATGTTGCACAATCCCTTGGAAGCTAAATAAACATCCACTCACTAGAAATTTCAATGAAATATTTATGGAATTCATTTTATTCATGAAAAAGGTCATGCATGTATAAACTAATAACAATAGTGATTATATAATAATATCTTCTTAAAATCAATCAATAATAATGGATAATTATTGGTTGTGCTAAAAAATTATCAAAGAAACATTTCTTAAATAAAATATTCCCTTTAAATTCACTTAACGTTTAGGGAACATGAATTTAAAAAGTACAAAAAAATATGCATAATCATAGAATTGGAATTCAAAACCAATGATCTTGAATGATAAATAAATTATTTATATATATATATTTGATTAGAATATATACATGTATCTCACACCCTTAATTAGATACTTGGATGATTAAATTTGTGTGGAAAATGAAAATTCAATATATATATATATATACATTCATACACGCACACACACACACACACATATATATATTTATACCATGCATAAACATAAAAATTTATATATGTTTATATATGTATATATCATGCATGAAAAAAACACACATATTCGTTTTTTGAGTTCAATGTATAGATTTAGACTCCATTCAAGTAAAAAATATGGAAGAAGAATTAAAAAAAATTAATACCACATAAATAGGGGTTATAATTTGAAAGGAACAAACTCTCCATACTCAAGCACAAAATTATAAGATAAAAAAATTAAAAACTAAATAATAAAATATATAATATGGGTTCATATCATAAGACACAAATCGTTTTAATTTAATAATCCCTTACTATAATTTATAAGGATTTCAAAAAGTAAAAAACATGTTGATTTTGATTTTAATAACAGATGACTTAAATAAATTTCTATTTCTGAATTGTAATTAAAAAATAATAATTGACAAAATAAATTTAATAAAACCCTTATGCAAACAATAAATTTTATAATATTAGCTGAACCCCCATATATATAATGTCCCTTTCATTATGGACTCCTGATTTCTTGCTGTAGAATCTAAAGTAGCATACTAGAGTTCTATAAAATTGTGTCTCTCATATTTACTCCTCTGAAAAGGAAAAAGATAAAATAGAGGCTTCGTCCCTCTACCTCACAGGAACTATTCATTCCAATAAAAAGTCTTAGATCCTCCTTATATACACCCAAAAACATAGATGGTGGACGAAGTAGCAAGGCTAGCTGCTAGATAAATGAAGGGTTGAAGATCAACAAATGAAGAAAATTTGCAATTATCAAATACAGAATACGAAAAACAGAATAAAAATAGTTCGGTGTCAATCCACATCCAAAATGGGGGAAATACAAGGATATATTTGCATTATATATTTTAAATATATAGCTAATGAGGAGAAGTTAAATTATCTTATTCTTGTGGTGTATTCTTTGATGGGATGAGAAATATTTTCATAAATTATTGTTAAAAAAAGCATTTAGAAGAATTGATATGGATTTGAAAAAATAATATAGAAACGAGACAATCTCTTATTGGGAAATCAATCATCAAGTGATATACAAGTGGATGAAACTGACAAACAGGTTAATATTAAGCCAATTCCAAGAGATTTGAATAATAAGAAAACAATTAAATAACACAGACTTGTAAGACATAAGAAATCTAGAATAGGATGATGTTGACATCGGATAATACATTGAGAGAAGATGTCAATTTCATGAGAAAAATGAAGAAATAGATAAATAAGAACTTATTACAACATAAACAAAATCATAAATGAGATTCGAATATGCACAAAATGATGAAAGAAAACCAATATCATAGGTTAGATCATCAAATATATGATCAATTTTTCCAATTCTGGTTCAGATACTTTAATGTGAAGCAAATCGAATGAATTTATACCCCAATCGCACTTCGAACATGATTCTTCAAAACCTCTAATCAGAACTGTAAGAACCCGGTATATGCTGAGAAATACTTTGGAATATTCTTGATAATATTCCAGAGAAGTGCCTTCAGGCGGCGTGCGATTCCGAGCCCCGTAGTGGCCGGAATTAAATTTTCAGTGCGTTCACACTGGAAATGCTAAATAAATGAGATAACTCCTAAACGGAGTTCCGGATCAGGGATCCGAGTGTACGGATGGGTCTGGAATGGGGTGTTTACCCTAGGAACGACATAAAACATGTCGGCGCGGGATGTTTGGACCCCTCGCTCGCTTTCGGAAGGATAAATAGATAAATTAAATAATTAATTAATTCGTTTAATGGTGAAACGCTAGTATCTCTTAAAAGGTGGCTCAGATTGGAAAATTGGGGGCACAGTTGAGTTCGGAGCGTGCCGTTTACCCTTGGAGGGGTGTAAGGTTTGCGGGCGCGGCCCGTCTGTGAAAAATGGCCCCAAGGGCGTTTTCGTAATTTGGCGGGCTCAAGCGCTAAGTTTAATAACTTTTGAACGGGGCCTCGAAATAAAATTCCGAGACCGCCGTTGCGCTCAGAGCGTGGTTCTTAGGCTAGGGGAGGCTAAATCCCGACCCCGTCGGGAGTTCGGGTTCGGGGCAGTCGGGCGGGCATTTAAGTGATTTCTACTTAAACACCCCCACCCCCCCTTTCTTCTTCTTCTTCTTCCTCAAACCCTCATCCCCCTCCTTCACCTCCAGCGAGGCGAGCTCCGGTGAGGCAGCTCCGGCGAGACGAGCTCTGGTGACGCGACTCCGGAGGGGTACGGTGGTGCCGATGGATCGCGGCGAAGCTTCGGGCGATGCCCACGAGGTAGGGTTTTGTCGTTTTCATTTTCTGTTCCCGTACCTACTTTGAGCCCTAATTTTTGTATCAAATCTCTGTCGAATTATCAAAAAAATCCCATGAATGAGAAGTGTATTTTATTCTCTTTCTGACGCTTCTTTCGGATTTGGTTTTGGAGTTCGGAGGAACCCGCAAATCATTCGCCAAAGTTTGTGGGTTTGCGGAGGAGATGTGGGGCGTTCCGGCGGGTAGGTGTGGAGGTCGGCCATGCCAAAAGGCGGCGCGGCGAGCCGGGCGGCGGCTTGTGGCAGCTGGGTGTGCGAGGGCGACGGCGGGCCGGCTTCGGCAGGCGGCAATCGGCAGGCGGCAGACGGCCGGGCGGCTCCGACGTAGGGCAGAGGGGGGAACAGCGGGGTGCGCGACCGCGACCCGCATGTCGCAGGTCGCAGCTGGGGAAAGAAGACCGACCTTGAAGGACGGTCGAGGGAGCTGGCCGCGTCAGACTGAACCGGGCCCACGGCCGGGCCACGGGCCGGCTGAGGGCGGACCGGCTGGACCGGGCCGGTCCGGACCTAGGAAGTGCCCCCCCTACTTTGAATTTCCGATGCCCGTAACATTCGTTACGGGCGTCCGTTTTGCGCGCCGTCAGCGGCAGCGCAGACCTTGCATCGAGGGAAACGTTTTGAGATGGTTTCAGGAATTTTTAATTCCATAAACGAGGGGCCTCGGAGGTACGACGCGTCTTTAAGTGAACGAGCGTTTTTTCGGGAATCTTGTTTTGAGCGGCGCGGACACATGCGACATCCGCATTGAGTGCTGTTAGTTGCGTTGGGACCCTGGAACAAGGGAGAAGGTTTCCAGGGCGGTTTCGGGCATTGAAGTTGAAGTTGAGGCACGGGCCCCACGACCCGTCTTTCGAGCTGTGTGCAGCGTTTCACGACTTTTTTGTCGGACGTCCGTTCGGGGCATGTGAGCAGTCGATGTTGGGTGTTTTTCTGATGGCATTGCGTTGGAGCAGTCTGCCCGCTATAATTCCGCACGATGATGCGGGGCCCGTGAGGGCCGTTTCGGGAGTTGATGGTGATTTCCAGCTTTATCACTGGGTGACCATTTTGGAAAAGTGAGTAGTCCATTTCGTGTACTTTTTAGAGAGGATCGCAACGGTGCGATCCGTTTGTTGGGTTTCGGGACCGGGATGCGGGTCCCACGTGGCACCACTCATGTGCGTTGCAACGGGATGTATCTTTTTTCTCTGGATATCTGTTTCACTCATGTGGGTAGTGCTTTTGACGTATTTTCCCGAGGGGATTGCAATGGTGCGATGCGCACGACTGTTTTCGGGGCTGAGGCTCGGGATCACGGGACACCGTTCGGGCGTGAGGCAGTGTTGGTGAATTTTCCATCGGATATCCGTTGGAGGCGAGTAAGTATTCGATCTCGCGTGTTTTACCCTAAGGATTACAATGGTGCGATCCATTTGGCTGTGTGAATCCTCTTGAGTGATCTTGTTAAATGTGGAAGCATGAAAGGTGCTCCGGTGGCGGTTCGTCCAACCATGGTTGTAGAGGACCCTTGGCGTGTGATCACGCACTCTTGGGAGAGTGATATAAATGGTTCACAAGATTTGGTTGGCCGTGCCTGGGCCCTTTGAGGTGGAGTTGTTATGTCACGCCTTCGCATTGACGTTGGGTGTTGTGTGCACGATGGCCCATGGGCTGAGACTATGGTATACTCTGGGAGTATACGGAAATGCTTGGAGGTACATGTGGTTGTTCGTACCTGAGAACGTTGGTGCGTTCAGTTGGGGTTGAGATGGGGCCACATGTTGCATGGGACCCACGTGCTTGTCGGGTTCTGCTTACGTAATTTGACTTCTCGTGACGTAGAGGGTCCCTTTGTGTGTTTTGTTGACCAGAAGGGTGGATCTTTTCCCCTGACTCGGTGCTCGTTTGTTGACCAGCAGGGTTGAGCGGTCTCCCCCCTAGTTTCGCTCTTGATGGATTGGCCGGTAGTGGTGCTAGTGACCCCCAGTGCTGGAGCAGATGCTGCACCTCCTTTGGGTGAGTTGTTATGGAGTTGGGAGGTTGCGTGATACCCACTCCGTGTTCGGTTGGCCCATGTAGTGCCCTCCAGTGGATATGGCTAGAGCAGTTTTGAGTTCAACCCTCTAGTGGGGCTGGGCAGTGGGTTACTCATTGACTTCTAGGGTTTACCCTCCAGCAGAGACTGGGCAGTGGGTCAGCCGACGCTATTAGGTTCTACCCCCCAACAGAGACTGGGCAGTGGTCACCCGATGCTACTAGGGTCTACCCTCCAGTAGAGACTGGGCAGTGGGTCACCCGACGACCTCTTATGGTCTACCCTCCAGCGGGGCTGGGTAGTGAGACCCATGTCGTCTAGTTCTAGGTCTACCCTCCAACACGGCTGGGCAGTGGGTCGCCTGTCGACTTATTCTAGATCTACCCTCCAGCGGGGCTGGGTAGTGGGTCGCGTGATGATGTGTTATGGTCTACCCTCCAGTGGGGCTGGGCAGTGGGTCGCCTGATGACGACTTATGGTTTACCCTCCAGTAGGACTGGGCAGTGGGTCACCCAGTATCTTATTATGGTCTACCCTCCAGTGGGGCTGGGAAGTGGGTCACCAGTAGATGTATTTGGGTTTACCCTCCAGCAGGGCTTGGCAGTGGGTCACCTGATATTTGGTTATGAATTACCCTCCTGCAAGGCTAGGCAGTGGGACACCCATTGATATTCCAGACTCAGTCCTTCCTACTAGGCTAGTCTGTGGCTATCCTCCGTGACCACTGGAGTGGGACCCTTGGTTGTACGAGTCGGTGATGGAACGACTATGGCTTTGAGGAGACCTCTCGACTGCAGGGTAGTGACGAGGTGTGGTTTGACGTTCCATAGAACTCTCAAGTACGAGGGGCGCTTTCCCCACCAAGTTGCATTCTTGTGAAGCGATTTAAAACCGTGCGTGCAAGTCAGTGCCGCCCAAAGAAGATAGTGTCAAAGTGCGGTGATTGAGCCCCTTGGCTTGCGGTTCGGGGCAGATGTGCAGGACGCTGGGCATCGTTGGAGTTTACTTCTGGGACCATTGTCTACTCTTTCTTGGGCTGAGCTACGGGACAGAGATCCCCCTACAACGTTGTTCGGGCTTCTTGACAGAGCATATAGATATGTATATACCTTGTTCGAGTACCCACTTCTTGGTCTTGGTTAGTCTCCCTCCAAGAGAGGCGAAGACGCGTGGGGTATGCCACGTTCTTTCCGTGTCTAGCTTCTCATGGTTGGGTGAGTCTACTCTCCTATTATAGGTAGAGAAGATTGGACAGGAAGTTCATCTTCTCACCGTTTCCAGCTCCTTGTGCCTAGACAAGTCTACTTCCATTCTCTTGTTGGTTTGAGCTGGACTCTTTACTGCGCTCTTTCTGTTGTACTTCCATTCTATTCCTTGTTCGCTCTACTGCTCACCCTTCAGTACCTCCTTTGTTTCTCCCTCGAGCCTCGGGGTATCCTACTGAGTATTTTTATACTCACCCCTACTTGGGATTTTCCCGCACTTGGTGTGCCCTTGCAGACGACAGACTGGTGGAGCGTGACTACAGTGGAGCGTAGGAGCTTGGGAGCATGGACCGCATGCGGTGGTCATGTCTGGGTTCCAGGTGGGAGACCCGTCAACTATTTCCTTTTTGTTTACCTATTGCCGGGTTGTGGCACCTTTTCTGGTTGGGCGCGTGTTTTCCCCTTTTTCCTTTTCAGCACTGTACTTATACTGTTAGAGGTCGATGCACACTGTGGATTATTTATAGCAGTTTCCCTTTTCTTTTCCTTTTTACTCTGCACTTTTTCATTGAGTTTGTTGCACGTGTGTGTACAGGTACTTAGGCAAAGGCCTCCCTGAGTTGTTGTGCCTTCGGCGCTAGTCGCCAGCCCCTGGCCTATGGAGGTGGGCTTGGTGTAGTTGCGGCTCGAGCCCGGGTAAGGTCGGGTCATGACAAAGTGGTATCAGAGGTGGTTCGTTCCATGGGGCATTGTGGGGACATCCCTATAATAGAAATTGTTTGGGAATTAGGGAAACAATGTTAATGTGTCTCGAGAGCAGCTCTCAGGAAAGGGAGTCCAGTGATGGTGCGGCGACCGACGTATCCATTCACCAGGACCTTGATAACCCGCTTGTCGAATCGGCATGCTGCGACACTTGTTTAAGGGAAAATTGTTTTGTGCATCACATAAGATTGAGTCTTTGATTTTCCTTCTTGAGTCAGCTCCCCATTATTGTTATCGGTATATACATATATGCTCATCTGACAGCGGAACTCCTTGAAAATTTTCAGGATGTCTCCGTGAAGATAGCCAGCCAGGATACCATCTCTGGTTTGTGACGATGACCCTATGAGCTATGAGGCCAACGTCCAGAACCCATCATGCGAGCCCTTTTCTCCAGGTGGGTCGGTAGAAGCACCCCCACCTGTTAAGCAGCATGCAGTTTCAGCGGAGCATGCTGAGCTTGAGCGCAGGTTGAGCGCGCTCCGTGAGTTCCAGCGGCAGAGACCGCTGAGGTTCAGTGGTGAGCCAGACCCTCAGGAAGCAGAGGTTTGGCTCGAGGCTGTGGTTCGCCTTTTCAGGCTTGTGCAGACGCCGACAGACCAGAGAGTGGCTTTGGTAGCCAGCCTTTTCTTTGGATCATCTTGGCGTTGGAGGAGTCTGGTGACACAGCTTCTTGACGAGTCGTCGCTTTCGTGGGACGACTTCCAATTGTTGTTTTGAGAGGAGTTTTCCCCTCCTTCTTGCGCTCCGTTAAGATTCAGGTGCTCCTACTGTTTCAGCAGGGAGGGATGACAGTGGCCGAGTACGCGGCTAGTTTGACAGACCGTGCACGCTTTTACCCGGACTTGGTCCATGATGACAACTTCCGAGCGCGGAAGTTTGAGAAGGGTCTCCGACGAGAGATTCATGATGTCATAGGACCCTTTTTCATTTCCACGTATGTCGGGGTGCTAGAGCAGACGCTGGTGACAGAGGTATTCTTTTCACGTTCTAGTGTTGGTGGGGGCAGCAGGCGCGTTGGGGCCGAGACGTTAGCCGCAGCTATCGGGCGACGACAAGCAGAACCTCGACGCATGTGGCTTTCTAACAACCGGACTCAGGGGCGTGGCCGTACACCACAGTGGCGCCGGAGGGCACCAGTGCAACCCAAAGAGATTCGGTGCTATGCTTGTGATGGGTGAGGTCACTTGGCATAGGACTGCCCGACCAAGCATACAGAGAGCCTCAGGCAGGCATCTGGGGCACCACCACGATGGAGGCAGCGTCGTGATCAGGAGTAGTGCCCAGCTAGGTGGTGCTAGCAGAGGAGTGGTAGGAACTGGTAGTGGGGGATGAATTTACGAGGTCTTTCCATAACCACTAGGTGGTCCACGTCAGGCTCCGGGAGCTGACAGTTGGGACCGCAGACAACTGCGAGCTTTATATGTCTATGATCCTACAGATCATGAGGTGATAAGAGGAACGCTCCACAACTCTTCTACTTCTTGTAGTGGAATTGATAGAATCTGTGTCTGGAATGCTTTCCTCCCTACTCCTTGTTTGAGGTGTTAACAGGGTGACACAGGGCGTCGGGTGTAACCCTGTGTTGGTAAGGAAAAAGGCGTGAGACCTTTTCCTTTAGTTGATGATGTTGACTCCTTCTCCATTTGAGCGTGTAAGAGAGCATCGACTTTTGAACCTTGCGTGAAAAGATATCCTTTGGTGTTCCACCATATGGATATTCTAAAGGAGGGAATCACCGAGCCTTGTTCCAGGTGCAGGCAGTGATTCCAGTCGCGGCATGCGATGTAGAGGTTTGACCGGGGATGTGAGCTACCCTCGACGGCCTTCGGGCCGTTTGAGACCGTGCAAAGGGATGGCGAGGTACCATAACACCTTGCCCTAACCCCAAAGTCTGGAGTGGGTGCACGACGTCGGCATGGGTCGGCCTTGCATGAACAGATCAATCCTTTGGTCTGTGTGCGGTGACACAGGGCTGTGTCTGGGTTCTTCTCGGTATGGGGAAGCCAGGAGTGGGCTTAGTACCCTGTGTTTCTCCCTATTTTTGCTTTTTGAGGAGGAAAATCTTGAAGGAGGGAATGATGTAAGAACCCGGTTTTTGCTGAGAAAGACTTTGGAATATTTTTGATAATATTACAGATCAGTGCCTTCAGACGACGTGTGATTCTGAGCCCCGGAGTGGCTGGAATTAAATTTTCAGTGCGTTCACATTGGAAATGCTAAATAAATGAGATAACTCCTAAACGGAGTTCTGGAAAAGGGATACGAGTGTACGGATGGGTCCGGAATGGGGTGTTTACCCTAGGAACGACATAAAACATGTCAGTGCGGGATGTTTGGACCCCTCTCTCGCTTTCGGAAGGTTAAACGGATAAATTAATTTATTTATTTATTCGTTTAATGGAGAAATGCTAGTATCTCTTAAACGGTTGCTCAGATTGGAAAAATAAGGGCACCATTGAGTTCGGAGCGTGCCGCTTACCCTATGAGGGGTGTAAGTTTTGCAGGTGCGACCCGTCTGTGAAAAATGGCCCCAAGGGCGTTTTCGTAATTTGGCGGGATCGGGCGCTAAGTTTAATAACTTTTGAAAGGGGTCTCGAAATAAAATTCCAAGACAACCGTTGTGCTCAAAGGGTGGTTCTTAGGCTAGGGGAGTCTAAATCCCGACCCCGTCGGGAGTTCGGGTTCAGGGCTGTCGGGCGGGCGTTTAAGTGATTTGTACTTAAACACCCCACCCCCCCTTTCTTCTTCTTCTTCTTCCTCAAACCCTCCTCCCCCTCCTTCACCTCCGGTGAGGCGAGCTCCGGCACGGTAGCTTTGGAGAGACGAGCTCCAGCGAGGCGACTCCGGAGGGGTGCGGTGGTGCCGGCGGATCGCGGTGAAGCTCCGGGCGACGCCCACAAGGTAGGGTTTTGTCGTTTGCATTTTCTGTTCCCATACCTACATTGAGCCCGAATTTTTGTATCAAATATCTATCGATTTATCAAACAAAGCCCCTGAATGTGAAGTGTATTTTATTCTCTTTCTGAGGCTTCTTTCAGATTTTGTTTTGGAGTTCGGAGGAACCCACAATCATTCGCCGAAGATTGCGGGTTTGCGGAGGAGATGTGGGGCGTTCCGGCGGGTAGGCACGGCGGCCGGCCATGCCAGGCGGCGGCGCGGAGAGCCGGGCGGCGGATTGTGGCGATTGGGTGTGTGAGGGCGATAGCGGGCCGGCTTTGGCAGGCGGTAGGCGGTAGGCGGCCGGGCGGCTCCGGCGTAGGGCAGAAGGGGGAACAGCGGGGTGCGCGACCCCGCGTGCGGTGCGACCACGAACCGCATGTCGCGGGTCGCTGCTGGGGAAAGGAGACCGACCTTGATGGCCGGTCGAGGGAGCTGGCTGCGGCGGACTGAACCGGGCCCGCGGCCGGGCCGCGGGCCGGCTGAGGGCGGACCGGGCCGGTCCGGGCCTCGGAAGTGCCCCCTCCCTTCTTTGAATTTCCGACGCCCGTAACATTCGTTACGGGCGTCCTTTTTGCGCGCCGTCAGCGGAAGCGCGGACCTTGCGTCGTGGGGAACGTTTTGAGATGGTTTTGGAAATTTTTAATTCCAAAACGAGGGGCCTCGGAGGCGCGACGCGTCTTTAAGTGAACGAGCGTTTTTCCGAGAATCTTGTTTTGAGCGGCGCGGACGCATGCGACGTCTGCATTGAGTGCCGTCAGTGGCGTTGGGACCCTGGCGCAAGGGCGAAGGTTTCCAGGGCGGTTTCGGGCATTGAAGCCGAAGTTGAGGCGCAAGCCCCACGACCCGTCTTTCGAGCTGCGTGCAGCGTTTCTTGACTTTTTTGTCGGACGTCCGTTCGGGGCGTGTGAGCAGTCGATGTTGGGTGTTTTTCTGAGGGTATTGCGTTGGCACAGTCTGCCTGCTGTAATTCCCCACGATGGTGCGGGGCCCATGAGGGCCGTTTCGGAAGTTGACGATGATTTCCAGCTTTATCACCGGGCGACCGTTTTGGACAAGTGAGTAGTCCATTTCGTGTACTTTTTCGAGAGGATCGCAATGGTGCGATCAGTTCATTGGGTTTCGGGACCGGGATGCGGGTCCCACGTGGCACCGCTCATGTGCTGTGTGTCGGGATACATCGTTTTTCTCCGGATATCCGTTGCACTCATGTGGGTAGTTCTTTTGACGTGTTTTACCGAGGTGATCTCAATGGTGCGATGTACCCGACAGTTTTCGTGGCCGAGGCTTGGGATCACGGGACGCCATTCAGGCGTGAGGCGGTGTTGGTGACTTTTCCGTTGGATATCCGTTGGAGGCGAGTAAGTAGTCGATCTTGCTTGTTTTTTCATGAGGATTACAACGGTGTGATATGTTTGGTTGTGTGTAGCCTCTTGCGCGAACTTTTTAAATGTGGAAGCATGGAAGGTGCTCCGGTGGCGTTTCGTCCTACCATGGTTGTAGCGAACCCTTTCCGTCTGATCGCGCACTCTTAGGAGAGTGATATAAATGGTTCACGAGATGTGGTGGGCCATGCCTGGGCCCTTTGAGGTGGAGTTGTTATGTCACGCGTTCGCGTTGACGTTGGGTGGTGTGTGCACGATGGCCCTTGGGCTGAGACTACGGTATACTCTGGGAGTATACGGAAATTCTTGGAGGTACATGTGGTTGTTCGTACCTGGGAACGTTGGTGAGTTCAATTGGGGTTGAGATGGGGCCACATGTTGCGTGGGCCCCACGCGCGTTCCGAGTTCTGCTTGCGTACTTTGACATCTCGCGACGTAGAGGGTCCCTCTGTGTGTTTGTTTGACCAGCAGGGTGGAGCTTTTCCCCTGACTCGGTGCTCGTTTGTTGACCAACAGGGTTGAGTGGTCTCCCCCCTGGTTTCACTCTCGATGGATTGGCCGGTAGCGGTGCTAGTGACACCCAGTGCTGGAGCAGACACTGCACCTCCTTTGGGTGAGTTTTTCTGGAGTTGGGAGGTTGCGCGATACCCACTCCTTGTTCAGTTGGCCCGTGTTGTTCCCTCCGGCGGAGATGGCTAGAGTAGTTTTGAGTTCTACCCTCCAGCAGGGCTGGGTAGTGGGTTACTCATCGACTTCTAGGGTTTACCCTCCAGTAGAGACTGGGCAGTGGGTCACCCGACGCTATTAGGGTCTACCCTCCAATAGAGACTGGGCAGTGGGTCACCCAACGCTACTAGGGTCTACCCTCCAGAAAAGACTGAGCAGTGGGTCACCCGACGACCTTTTAGGGTCTACCCTCCAGCGGGGCTGGGCAGTGGGTCGCATGTCGTCTAGTTCCAGGTCTACCCTCCAACACGGGTGGGCAGTGGGTCTCCTGTGGACTTATTCCAGGTCTACCCTCCAGCGGGGCTGGGCAGTGGGTCGCCTGATGATGTGTTATGGTCTACCCTCTAGCGGGGCTGGGCAGTGGGTCGCCTGATGACGACTTATGGTTTACCCTCTAGTAGGATTGGGCAGTGGGTCACCCAGTATCTTATTATGGTCTACCCTCCAGCGGGGCTGGGCAGTGGGTCGCCGGTTGATGTATTAGGGTTTACCCTCCAGTAGGGATGGGTAGTGGGTCACCTGATATTTGGTTATGAATTTCCCTCCAGCAGGGCTGGGCAGTGGGACACCCGTTGATATTCCAGACTCAGTCATTCCTACTAGGCTAGTTTGTGGCTTTCCTCCGTGACCACCGGAGCGGGACCCTTGGTTGTACGGGTCAGTGATGGAATGACTATGGCTTTGAGGAGACCTCTCCACTTCAGGGTTGTGACGAGGTGTGGTTTGACTTTCCATAGAACTCTCAAGTACAAGGGGCGCTTTCCCCACCGAGACGCGTTCTTGTGACACGATTTAAAGCCGTGCGGGTGAGTCAGTGCCACCCAATGCGAATAGTGTCAGAGTGCGGTGATTGAGCCCCTTGGATTACGGTTCGGGGCATATGTGCGGGATGCTGGGCATCGATGGAGTTTACTTCTGGGACTGTTGGCTACTCTTTCTTGGGCTGGGCTACGGGACGGAGATCCCCCTACGACGTTGTTCGGGCTTCTTGACAGAGAAAATAGATATGTATATACCTTGTTCGAGTACCCACTTCTTGGGCTTTGTTACTCTCCCTCCAGGAAAGGCAAAGACGCGCGGGGTATGCCACGTGCTTTCCGTGTCTAGATTCTCGTGGTTGGGTGAGTCTACTCTATTGCTATAGGTAGCGAAGACTCGACGGGAAGTTCATCTTCTCACCGTTTCAAGCTCCTTGTGCCTGGCTGAGTATACTTCCTTCCTCTTGTTGGGTTGAGCTGGAATCTTTAATCTTCTCTTTCTATTGTACATACGTTCTATTCCTTGTTCTCTCTACTACTCACCCTTTGGTACCTCCTTTGTCGCTCCCTCGAGCCTTCGGGGTATCCTACTAGGTATTTTTATACTCACCCCTGCTTGGGCTTTGCCCGCACTTGGTTTGCCCTTGCAGACGACAGACAGGTGGAGCGTGACTACAGTGGAGCGTAGGAGCTTGAGAGCATGGACCGCGTGCAGTGGTCGTGGCTGGGTTCTAGGTGGGAGACCCGTCAGCTGTTTACTTTTTGTTTACCTGTTGCCGGGTTGTGGCAACTTTTCTGGTTGGGCGCGTGTTTTGCCCCTTTTTCCTTTTTAGCATTGTACTTGTACTGTTAGAGGTCGATGCACACTATGGTTTATTTATAGCAGTTTCCCTTTGCTTTTTCATTTTTACTCTGCACTTTTGCATTGAGTTTGCTGCGCGCGTGTGTACAGGAACTTAAGAAAAGGCCTCCCCGAGTTGTTGTGCTTTCGGCGCTAGTCGCCAGCCCCTGGCCTATGGAGGCAGGCTTGGGGTAGTTGCGGCTCGAGCCCGGGTAGGGTCGGGTCGTGACAAGAACGACTCAAGCTCAGATCTAGATCAATATCTCTACCTTCTTTCTCAGCTTCGACCACTACGCATACGAATACACTCATTTGTTCTCATATCCACCCTTTTATAATTATTTTCACTCGATCTAAGCCTCCCTCTGAGGTTTTCCTCCCAAAATGAAGACCATATCTTTGAATTCTTCCTCAGCGCAACTCTCTGCATTCGATCGAATTCCTTAAACCTGATTTATCATTCTATTTTTATTTATTTCGATTATCGAGTTAATTTTTAATTGATTAATTTTAATACAACATTAATATTTATATATAAACTAATCATATATAAAGTTAAATATAACAAATTATGTTAACAAAATCATATTTTAAATATATATATAATTTTATAAGAATATTTCATTTATTCATTTTTTACATGAATATAATTTTGTAATAATTAAAAAAAGATATTAAACATTTGTATAATCAAAATAATATTCATTTTTCAAAATTGAAATAATAATATGTGAATCATTTTAATAATATATTAATAATAATTTTGTTAGTTAATAATATTGTATTTACAATTATAATATATATTTTTTAGTATGAAATGATTTTACTTAAATCACTTGTTATTGGAAATTCATTTTTTAAAGAATATCATATTACTAATACCATCATTTATAATTTCAATTATATATTACATTCATATTGATCTTATTTACAAAAATAATCAATTATTATACAAAATATTTATATACTTATATCCTTGAAATTCAATTTATATATATTAATTTTGTAAGATACTAAGTAAAAAAGTTGTATTTTGATTCAACACATATTTTTATTATTTAAAAATATTTGTAATTGTTTTTATTACATCATTTATTAGTTTCAATTTATAATAATAATAATAATAATAATTTTAATTTTAATTCTAATTTTTATAAGGGTGTTAAATTCTCCCCCCTTAAATGAATTGTGTCCACGCAATTCTTTCATCAAACTTACATAAAATTTGAATTTTCATCTACATAATTAATGAATTTATAATAAGGCTTTTCTATATAAAGATAAATCCACCGTGATGATTTTCTTTTCCTCAAATGACAATATCTAATCAGAAATGTTTTCAAGACCATTCCTCTGATACCAATTATAACGCTCCGAGCTCTCTCATCCAAACTCAGTGCTTGAAAAAATATTGTGTAAACTTATTAAGAAACTTAACAATTACAGAACTCTTAAAACAAACAAGGACTATCTACGGGTCTAGGTTCTAGAGGATTATAGAAAAACATAAAATTATCAGAGTTCAAAAAAATAAAACTATCCACTATGCTTCCGTGCATGCAAACTCTAAAAGTGACGACATCTATAAATAATCTCCTAAGATAAATGTGAAAAAATCATTTAAATAATTAAAGGGTGAGCATTCAATTTCCAAGTAAAGTGTTTTAAAAAACTTTTATAAATCCATTTAAATATATCACATTGATAATACATTTGAAATATTCAATTAGTAATACATTTGTAAAACAACATTTACAAAATACTGAAATGCATTGAAAATTAATTATATTTATAAAACGCCTTTAAAACTTATCTAGTGATTCAGTTGAAAATATTAAGCCATCCCTCAAAACTAAACAACTAAGGCCACTATAAACATTGAAGGATATCTTGTGCCTACCCACTCGAGGGATGGATTCAGGATCCAATAATTATCTTATTTACAAAGTTCGAGTACTGGTTGTAATAAAAAATTTTTGTCTTATCTTTCCTTATATATATATAAATAATTTTCACTGGTGTTTTAGCTTTGAAAATATATTTATAATCTTGCTTGGAAAAAGTAAATACTAAAATTTACTGAAAATTACATTTTTTACATGGTATGACCAAATCTCATGATACATGATGTTGCATAATCCGTTGGAAGATAAATCAACATCCACACACTTGAAATTGCAAAGACATATTTATTAAATACCTTTTATTCAAGAATTAAAGGACATGAAGTAATAAATTAATAACCATAGAGATAATATAATACAATCTTCTTAAAACCAATAATTATCAATTTATAAATATGTGTCGCACGAAAAAATTATCAATGAACCATTTCATAAATTAAATAATCCTTTTATATGCTCAATAGTTTTAAGGATCGTGAATTTAATAAGTACATAAAAATATACATAATCATAGAACTAGAATTAGAAACCAATGATCATGAACGTTAAATAAATTATATATATGCTTATATATATGTTTGATTAGAAAATACACATCTATATAAAACCCATAATAAGATACTTCAATGATTAAATTTGTGTGAAAATGAAATTTCATCATATATATATATACATACATAAATACATACATATACATACATATATATATATATCATGAATAAACAAGAAAGTTTATATACGTTCATATATGTATATATGATCCATGAAGACAATGCACATATTCATTTTGTGAGTTCAATGATTATATTTGAACTCTATAGAAGTATAAAACATGGAAATCAAATTACATAAAAATTTATAATACCACATAAATATGGATTATAATTTTAAAGGAACAAACTCTCCTTATGACAACCCTGATTTGATTACAAACTTAAACATGATTTATTACATAAAACTTCACTTGATACAACAAAAGAGATCGAGAGGTTTAGTGTATTCAGGGCTTAGGAACATTACATAAAAACATGAAACATGAAATACAACATCTTTATCAAAAACTTCTTTTACATGACCACTACATTCCTTCTTACATAGCATTTCATGGGATAACCTGAGAACATGCATAAGAAAAGGGTGAGCTATAATGCCTAGTAAGGGAGTACACATGGAATAACACGAGGAGTACAATACATGATTGAAAATAGACATATCAATAGGGAATATGAAAAAAATGAACATAAAGGCATGATAAAGCATGATAATCATAACATGGAAATGTGGCAACAACACTTAACATGGAATTTGCATGAGCCAAGGCTCATTGCACATGGAGCATGAGTAAATCCTCATTACACATAAAGCACGATTAAACCCTCATTGCACTTTCATTGGCATGATTCAACACTCATTGCAAATGACGTATCATGATACTATACTTTACCCAGTGAATTGGAGCGCTATAAGGGCGCACCCTCCTTAGACATTTCATTTCATGCATAAGTGTGCCACACGGATCATAGTACATGGATTCATAAAACATAATCATTTATTCCACGATAAAGGAATGTGGAATTCATACATGAATATTTTTAATCAATAAGTAATGGTGCATAATGTTGTATACCCTTGATGTAGAAATGGGCATGGTATCCACTACACAATGGCATTGGCTTAGAAAATCGGTGTGATCTCGGTAGCGTAATTGCGTGACATAAGAATTCATAAAAATGGTTGATGAGAGAGAAAGTGGTTCCTCATAATATTTACATGTAATGGACAGTAAGGAGTTCATATAGACACATGTCCCAACAATTGTAATGGAATTTAGATTCATGATACAAAACTGTTGCTTGAATGTGAAAGAATAGAGAGAAGTTCCTTTCGAAATTTTGGCATAGTAACGGGTGTACATGGGAGGAATTTAATGAGAGAGAAAGGGGTCTCCCATCATTCAAACAATAAGAGGAAAGTATGGGGGAGGTTCGAAACCATACCCCAAAATTCATAATTGAAATTAAAAGGGAAATACAACTTAATGAAAATTGACAAAAATGAGAAAGGAAGAAAAAACCTTTACTTGGAAGTGTGCTTCCAAAGGCTAGAGAGAGGCTTGTGAGATACTTCATGGGAGCTTGGGGAACCTTGTGAGTATTCTGGAGAGAGTAGGGAAGAGGTTGTAAGAACTCAAAATTCTTTGAGTGAGGAGGAAGTGGGATCTTGGGTGGGTTTATACAGGAAAGGAGAGGGAATTATTTAATATTTAGGTTTGGGTCCCCTTACATTAAATTAATCCAAACCACAAACCATCCCATGGTTTTTGCCCATAGTGTCTGGAAAAGGGAAATGGAAAAAAATATTTTATAAGGCCAAATTCCGAACTTCTAAAAATATTAGGGATTCTTATGTGGAGGTGAGTCACACTCTCATGGAATTTAATTTTAAAAGGCAAGGTGTTGAATATGTCTTGAGGGGTCCGTTAATGTTTTAAAAAATAAGTCAAAAAAACCCAAAATTACATTATTTTAATGTTAAAACATATATTGTCCGAACATAAATATTATAGCATTTTATTACATCACTATTGGGTCATTATGATGTCATAAAACACATTATATATTTTACCGGTATTTAATTATTTCCAAAAAAATTGATTGTCTCAGAAAATTATGAAAAATTCACCGTTGGATAATTTCAACGTCCTGATTCCAGAAATGGAATTTATTTTATCTAAATAATTTTCTAAATATGTTAATTTTCACTTTTAAAATAAAAACCGACATTTATAAAAAATTCCCGGGTTTTGACAGAAATGGATTTCAAACCTTAAGAAAAATTAAAATTTCATTCATAAAAATTTAAAGATCATTTATATTTAATACAAATTAATTTAATAATAATAAAATTATTTTTTTAAATTTTATTTAATTCAAAAATCCCATTAATTTAATAACATATAATTCTTAATTAAATCATAACTGAAAACCCTATTTGTACTTTAAAAAGTATTTACAATGTATCAAAAATGACTAGAAATTATATTCATTATTATATACAAAAATAATGTACATGAACATAGTATTACTTATTCGTTACATAACCCCTTAAAATAGCTGCATAATACCTAAGGGTATGTAGTGTGATGGTGACAGACTCTTGGAGTGGCTCGGATAACATCGCTCGAGTGGTAATTTCAATCAACTTCCACTTTTCCCGTAGATGGTCACGTTCGATCTTGACATGATGAAGCTCAGATTGGGCTTCATCAACGGCGAAGCCCAAATATTCCACCTCTTTTCCGAGGTCCGACCAATGGGCTTCATATGTCGCAATTCTACTGGATGAGGTCATCGCTTCCTTCTGAGTAAAATGGATTTGTTAATGTCCTATATTTATACTAATCATGTGATCACTGTTCAACGACTATATTAGCAAAGATCAAAATTCTTAACATAAAACCAAATAAGTTGACATTTTATATAAACATAAAGAGGAATTCAATTAGATCAGGAGGGATTTCCGTTAATGAAACTTTGGGTCATTACAATATTCCCCCCTTAAGAAATTTCTCCCTCGAAATTTTCCTTTTCCCACACTAAAAAAATGTGGGCAACTTAGCTTCATCTTATCCTTCGATTCCCAATTTGCTTCTTTGAACATGTGGTTTCTACAAAACACCTTGACAAGGGGCATTATCTTATTTCACATAAATCTTTCTCTATGATATATGATCTTCAATGGTTGATCTTCATTAGAAAGACCTTCTTCCAATTGTACCACCTCAGAAGAGAGTACATGTGAAGGGTCTGGTATGTACTTCCTTAAAAGGGATACATAAAAGACATCATGTACTTTGTCCATAGTAGGCGGAAGTGCTAGTCGATAGGCCACAGCCCCGACACAATCATGAATATCAAGGTGGCCAATGTACCTTGGACATAGCTTCCCTTTCTTTCCAAACATCATGCCCTTCTTCCACGGAGATATCCGTAGAAAAACCATGTCTCCAACTTTAAAATCAAGGTCTCATTGACGATTATCTGCCAAACTCTTCTGTCGACTCAGGGATTCCTTGATATGCTGCTGAATGGTTTTCACCTTCTCCACTATTTCCTCGACCATTTCTGGTCCATGCAGCTTACGTTCACCGACCTCATCCCAACATGTCGGTGTTCTTCACCTTTTCCCATACAGGGCTTTATATGGTGCCATTTGGATGCTCGAGTGGAAACTATTATTATAAGAGAACTCAACCAGAGGAATATGTTGACCCCATCCTCCTTTTAAAGTCCATTGAGCATGCTCTCAACATATCCTCAAGTGTTTGGATAGTCCCCTCAGATTGACCAGCGGTTTGAGGATGATAGGTCGTACTAAAGTTAAGATCATATTCAGATCATGTTGAAGACTCTTCCAAAACATAGAGGGGAATTTTGGATCTCGGTCAGACATAATAGATAGTGGTACTCCATGCAACCTTACCACTTCCCTGATATATTTCTGTTCCAGTTGATCCAAAGATAAATCCTCCCGAATAGAAATGAAGTGTTCAGTCTTTGTAATACTATCCACAACAACCCAGATTGCATTGTTGCCTTTGGATTTCCTTGGAAGTCTGGTGACAAAGTAGATGGTGATGTTCTCCAATTTCCATTCTGGTATGGGAAATGGTTCCATCATCCCCTTAGACTTCTACCTCTCTACCTTCACTTCCTAACACACTAGGATATTTGATGTATATTCAGCGATCTCCTTCTTCATACTTTCCCACCAAAAGTTTTCTTGGAGATCTTGATACATCTTTGTGCTCCCTGGGTGAATATAGAAATTTGATCTTTGTGCATCATCCAAAAGTTCCTTCTTCAGCTCCGGACAAGATAGAACACATAGTCTTTTCGCAAACCGCACAATTCCTTTTTTATTAACATTAACCTATGAAGATTTCCCTTTTTTGATAGCTTCCACATTTTCCTGAATTCCCACATCATCCTTTTGAGCATCTTTTAACCTTTCCAAAAGAGATGGTTGAGCAATAATTTGTGAAAGCTTTGATGATGTTCCCTACTTTATGATTCCCACGTCCATCTTCATCATGTCTAAGAAGATTGGATCCTTCTCAATTTTCATCATTGATAGAATTGCTGAGTCCTTTCTAATTAGGGAATCTTCCACCTTGTTCGGTTTACCAGGGAGGTAATGTATTGAACAGTCATAATCCTTGATGAGAACTATACATATTCTCTGGTGCATATTAAGCTCATTCTGTGTGAATATATATTTAAGACTCTTGTGGTCAGTATACATCTCACATTTCTCCTCATAGAGATAATTCTGAAAGATTTTCAAGGCAAAGATCACCGCCGCCAACTCCAGATCAGGCATTGGATTGTTTCGCTCATGGATTTTCAACTGCCTTGAGGCATAGGATATAACTTTATCATTCTGCATCAGCACACAACCTAAGCCCTTCTTTGAATCATCACTGAATACCACAAAAAGTTCCCCACTTGTGGGTAAAGTGAGAACAGGCGCAGTGATAAGCCTCCTTTTCAACTCCTTGCTGTTTTCTTCGCATTCATCACTCGAAGAAAACTTTACTCCCTTTCTAGTTATCTTGGTAAGAGGGTTGGAAAATCGTGAGAAATTTCTCACAAATCGTCGATAATATCCAGATAACCCCTAGATTCTACGGATATCCATTACCGATGATGGACTCGGCCAACCCTCAATTGCATCTGTATTAGAGGTGTCCACAGATATCACATTCCTTGTAATGATATGGCCCAAGAATGAGACCTCCTTCAACCAGAACTCTCGCTTGTTGTACTTTTCATAGAGCTTGTCCTTGCGTAAAGTCTCTAGTACAGTTCTTAAATGCTCTTCATGATCCTCCATGGGTTTGGAGTATATTAGAATATCATCTACAAAGACTACCACAAATTTGTCAAGGTAATCTCTAAAGACTCTAGTCATCAATTCCATGAATATTACTGGATCATTGGTGAGTCTGAAAGGCATTACTATGAATTCATAGTGCCCGTACCTTGTACGAAAAGCAATCTTGGGGACATCTTCCTTCTTCACCCTTACTTGATAATATCCCGACCGGAAATCCACCTTGGAGATGTATTATTCTCCACGTAGCTGATCAAACAAGTCATCGATTCTTGGAAGAGGATACTTGTTCTTTATCATGATATTGTTAAGTTCATGATAATCGAGGCAAAGCCGCATTTCCCCATACTTCTTCTTGACAAAGAGGACTGGTGCACCCCATGGTGATGCACTTGGGCGTATAAACCCTTTATCCAGATTCTCATGTAATTGTTTCTTCGGGTCTTCAAGCTCTACAACAGCCATTATATATAGAGTATTGGATATTCGTAGTGCCCCAGGTATATGTTCAATTGAGAACTCAACATATCTTCTTGGAGGAAGACCAGGCAGTTCCTCGGGAAACAATTCAGTGAATTCCCTCACAATAGGAATTTCTTCAAGGTTGGTTTCTTCCTTGGACTCAATCATCTGAGCCAGATATGAGTGCTCATAAGGCAGTAATATCCATGCTTTAGATTATTGAGCTGAAGGAGATCTATCTTCCTCCAGACACTTGTAAAGAATCGGGGGTCGATTCTCCATATGGAGTGTGATTTCCCTCTCCCGACAATTTATATTGGCTCTATATAAGGAAAGACAATCCCTGCCAAGAATTGCATCAAATTCCACCAGAGGGAGTATGACGAGTTTCGCCGGGAAATTCAATCCATAGATTAAAATAGGGGAGGACTTATATTCATGAGATGCAATGATTTCCCCATTTGCTGTACTCACTGACATCTTCACTTCCATGATTTTTGGTGGTGCTGGGATTGTTATACTAAACATTTGAGATATAAAAGAATGTGTAGAACCTGAATCAAAAATTATGTTCTCTATTCTTGAATGAATAACTAGCGTACCTGTCACCACCTCATTGTCGGGGTTCACTTCGGCAGAAGTGATGGGAAAATCTCTTCCTTTCTACCTTGGAGGTTGTTGGTTGTCTCCGAAAACCCTTGGATTAGGGTACTGATTTGAAATATGACATGGTTCTTTGCATTTGTAGCATTGAACAACGCGTTGAGGTTCAAACGAAGAGTTCCTCTCCTCTTTCGCAGCCGTAGGTATTTCCTTCCGATAGTTAACAGCTAGGTTCCCTTCTCTTCGACACCTAAAGAATTTTCTCATCCCCTTAAGGTAATTTCCATGGTTCTTATTTCTGAACTTTTGGAAATTGGGATGCTGGATCTTCTTAGAACAGTTGGATTTATCCATCGGTCCACCAGCATTGAAGTCCACCTTACGCTTCTTGTCCACATGATACCCATGTAATTCCCCGATCTCCATTTTGGCCTTGAGGGCACATCAGACAATTTCCTCATAACTGTTGAAGTAACGGATCGTTAATTCTTTCCGCAAGCTAGGCTTCAGTCCACCAATGAAGCGGTCAACCTTGCATTCATGGGGTAACGACAAAGCCGGAAGCGTATCGTGCAAGCCTTGTAAAGTTTTCTTCGTACGATCCAATAGATTCTTCATCTTTTTACTTGATGGAAAAGAAGTCCCTTTCTATCTTAAGCCGAAGGGTGGGAAAATATTTATTGAAAAACATCTTCGGGAAATCCTTTCATTCCAACACCTCGATATCCTCCTCAGGCTTCGTATTTTTGATCAATGTCCACCATTGATCAGCTTCACCCTCCATATAATAATCCACCAGGATAACCTTCTCTTGTTCAGAACATTGGAGGTTGGAGAATATCTTTTCAATGGAGTTGAACCATTGTTCAGCGATCGTGGGATCGGATGATCCACTAAAAGTAGGAGGCCTTTGTCTCATGAAGCTCTCCATAGCGACATGTTCTTTCTTAGGGGGGGGGGGTTGAACGTTCCTCTTGACCCGTGTTTCTATTCAAAACATTAGTTAGCTGAGAGATAAGCATGACAAAGTTTGCGATTCCTGC
This sequence comes from Viscum album, assembly GCA_963277665.1. Lineage (NCBI taxonomy): Eukaryota > Viridiplantae > Streptophyta > Magnoliopsida > Santalales > Viscaceae > Viscum > Viscum album. The sequence goes on along the minus strand of OY728146.1, from coordinate 1,549,105,341 downwards.
TCCCATTGGATTGGGCATCTCATTAGTATAATCATCACAATGATCATCACAACGGTTATTAGCCCGAGTCCTCCTATTACCGGCCATTGGCTGGAATAAAAGGAAAGTTAGGGGTAACAAATAAAGGGTAATCCAAAGACAAAAGTTAATGACTTATAAATAAACTTTAATTTCCTTAACTCATGAGTCTATAGGCTTCAATCTAGGATTTTCATGATCTACTTTCTAACATATATTCTTAGGGGAATTTTTTTTAATTCCCTTAATAAGGGTTCATACTAAGATTGTGAATTTTTCAAAACATATCCCCCGGGAGTGTCGTAACCAAGAGTGCAGCAAGGCCCATTATCGTGCACCAGTTCCTGTTCGAGTCTAGCTCAAAGTGGTGTTTTCAGGTTTTACCCCTAGGATACATCTGTGCCATAGCCGCCTCTACCTGCTCGTATCCAGACAGGGATTTATTTTCTTGATAACCCACTTACTCAATACCCACCAAAACATAGGGATTCTTCTATTATACATAGTCTTGTCTCTAAGGCTTTACTAGGGTTTCCTAATCCCAAAAATAACTAAATCAATCCTCTGATACCAACTATGAAAAACATTCTTTTTTTACAAATTTATACATGATTTATTACATAAAAAATCACTTGATACAACAAATAAGATCGATAGGTTTAGTGAATTTGGGGCTTAGGATCATTACATAAAAACTTGAAACATGAAATACAACATCTTTATTGAAAACATCTTTTACATGACCACTAAATTCCTTCATACTTAGCATTACATAGGATATCCTGAGGACATGCATAAGAAAAGGGTGAGCTATAAAGCCCAGTAAGGGAGTACACATGGAATAAAATGAGGTGTAAAATACATGTTAGACAATAGGCATAACAATAGGGAATAATAAAAACATTAACATAAAGTCATGATAAAGCATGATAATCAAAACATGGAAATGTGACAACAACACTTAACATGGAATTAGCGTGAGACAAGGCTCATTGCACATGGATCATGAGTAAGTTCTCATTGAACATAAAGAACGATTAAACCCTCATTGCACTTAAATTAGCATGATTCAACACTCATTTCACATGATGTATCATGATACTATACTTTACCCAATGCATTGGAATGCTATAAGCGTGCACCCTTCTTAAACATTTCATTTCATGCGTAAGTGTGCCACATGAATCAAAAGACATGGATTCATAAAACATAATCATTTATTCCATGATAAATGAATGTGGAATTCATATATGAAACTTTGTAATAAATAAGTAAAGTTGCATAAAGTTGGATACCCTTGATGGAGAAATGGTCATGGTGTCCACTACACAATGGCATTTGCTTAGAAAATCGGTGCGATTTCGGCAGTGTAACGGTGTGACATAAGAATTCATAAAAATGGTTGATGAGAGAGAAAGGGGTTACTCATCATATTTACATGTAATGGAAAGTAAGGAGGTCATATAGACTCATGTCCCAACAATTTTAATGGAATTTAGATTCATGATACAAAATTATTGCTTGAATGTAATAGAAGAGAGAGAAGTTCCTTTCGGAATTTTGGCATAGTAACGGGTGTACATGGGAGGTATTTAATGAGAGAGAAAGGGGTATCCCATCATTGAAACAATAACAGGGAAGTATGGGGGAGATGAGAAACCATACCCCAACATTAGTAATTGAAATTAAAATGGAAATACAACTTAAAGAAAATTGACAAAAATGAGAATGGAAGAAAAAACCCTTACATGGAAGTGTGCTTCCAAAGGCTAGAGAGAGGCTTGTGAGAGGCTTTGGGAGATTGGGGAACATTGGGAGGATTCTAGAGAGAGTAGGGCAGAGGTTGTATGAACTCCAAAGTCTTTGAGTGATGAGAAATTGGGAGCTTTGGAGGGTTTATATCGGAAAGGTGAGGAAATTCTTTACTAATTAGGTTTGGGTCCCCTTACATTAAATTAATCCAAACCACAAACCAACCCATGGTTTTTTCCCATGGTTTTTGAAAAAGGGAAGAGGAAAAAATATTTTATAAGGACAAAGTACTATCTTCTTAAAATATTAGGGTTTATAATGTGGAGGTGAGTCACACTCCCGTGGAAATTAATTTAAAAAGGCAAGGTGTTGAATATGTCTTGAGGGGTCCATTAATGTTTTTAAAAGTAAGACAAACAAACCCAAAATCACATTAATTTAATGGTAACACATATATAGGACGAACATAAAGATTATTTTATTTTATTACACCATTATTGGGGCATTATGATGTCATTAAACACATTATATATTTAAACGGTATTTAATTTTTACCAAAAAATTTAACTGTCTCAGAAAATTATGAAAAATTCACCATTGGATAATTTCGACATCCTGATTCCAGAAATGAAATTTATTTTATCTAAATATTTTTCTAATTATGTTAATTTTCACTTTTAAAATAAAAACCGACATTTATCAAAAATTCCATGGTTTTGACAGAAATGGCTTTCAAACCTTAATAAAATTAAAAATTGCATTCATAAAATTATAAGATCATTTATATTTAATAGAAATTAATTTAATAATAATAATATTATTTTATTAAAATATTATTTAATTCAAAAATCTCTTAATTTAATAAAATAGAATTCTTAATAAAATAATAACTAAAAACATTATTTGTACTTTAAAAACTATTTACAATGTCTCAAAAATGACTATAAATTATATTCATTATTATATACAAAAATAATGTACATGAACATAGTACTACTTATTCGTTACATAACCCCTTAAAACAGCTGCATAAGACCTAATGGTAAGGTGTGCGATGGTGACAAACTCTTGGGGTGGCTCAGATAACATCGCTCGAGTGGTAATTTCAATCAACTTTTACTTTTCCCGTAGACGGTCAAGTTCAAGCTTGACATGATGAAGCTCATATTGGGCCTCGTCAAGGGTGAAGCACAAAGATTCCACCTCATTTCTGAGCTCCGACAAATGGGCTTTGTATGGGGCAATTCTACTGGATGTGGTCTTTGCTTCCTTCTGAGTAAATTGGATTTGTTTGAGTCCTATATTTATACTAATCATGTGTTCACAGTTCAATGACAATATTAACAACGGTAAAAATTATTACCGTAAAACCAAAGAAGTTGACATTTTATATAAACATAAAGAGACATATAATTAGATCAAGAGGGATTTCCATTAATGAAACATTAGGCCGTGACACTCCTTACACAAACACAAAATTATATCTTGAAAATAATTAAAAACTGAATACAAAAATAGATATTTAGGTATCATATCATAATACATAAATCCTTCTAATAAAATAATACCTTACTATAATTTATCAGAATTTTAATAAGTGATAAACATGTTGATTTTAATTTGAAGAACCATTGAATTAAATAAATTTCTCTTTCACAATTGTAATTTGAGATGAAAATAATTGAAAAAATAATTATAATAAAATCCTTACGCAAAAAATAAAATATAGAATATAAGATAAAAATAGATATATAGTATGTCCCTCACCATATGGACTCCTGATTATTTACAGCAGAATCTAATGTATCAAGATAGAGTTTTATAAAATTGGATCTCTTATATTAACTTCCTCTCAAAAGGGAAAAACATAAAATGGAGGCTTCATCCCTCTGCGTTACATGCCATATTTATTCCAATAAATACACTCAGAAACTCAATAAATACAATAAAAAACGATGGTGGAGGCAGTTCCTAGGCTAGCCGCTAGATAAATATGTGGGTGACGTTCCACCAATGAGGACCATTTTCAAAGATCGAATACAGAATATGTCAATTAAAATAAAAATAGTTCGGTGTCAGTCCACATCCAAAATATGGAAAATAAAAGGATATATTTTAATTATATTATATATATATATATAACTAATGAAGAGAAGTTCAATTATCTTATGGTTTTGGTGTATGCTTTTATGATTCGGGAAAAATTTTCAGAAATAATTGATAATCAAAGCATTAGAAGAAGTGATATCGATTAGAAAAAAGATCTTGAACCATGACAAACTATGATAGGAACAAAAATCATTGAATGAGAAAAAAGTGGATGATACTGACAACCAAAATAATATTAATCTCATTCCAAGAGATTCAGATAACATGAAAACAATTAAATAACACCTACTTGTTAGATATATGAAATCTAGAATAGGACAATGTTTACATCGGATAATAAATTCAGAGAAGATGTCAATTTCAAGAGAAAAACAAAGAAATAGAAAAATCAGAACATATTACACCCTAAAAATTTTGGAAACGAGATTTAGGGACATGATCCTCATCCTAGTTGGCGAGGAATCCATAAGTGCATCCAGACGACCCGAGATCAAATCTAGGTGATGGCTAATTTCCAGGCTACTATGGGAGTATTGTTGTAAGGATTTTGCAGTACTGTAGTAGGTACTGTAGTGGGAACTAGAGCAGGCACTATTTAGCACCATAGTAGTTGGGAATATTCCGTTGTTTCGGCCTTTGAGCCACCAATTTGTTATCTTATCCCTTTAAGGCCTTTGGTACACCTTGACATTTGGGTTAGTAAGTTCTTATGGCCACCTCAAGGTCTTCTAGCCACCATAAGTGTAGATGAAAAACAGACAACCAATAAAGAACTAGCTTCAGAAGGATGATGAGCAAGGGGCGTTCACCAATGTAGTAGTTAAATGGATGGCAAGAATGGGAGGGTATGACACCTGCCATTGGGACAAACATGTTCAATCATGGGAAAGCCTAGCAGGATAAAAATGTAATGGGGGAGAGTGGATTTCACGATGAAGATTCTTGGGAGGACAAGTTATATGTACTTAGTTTGGTTTGCATGTAATGTTTGAATCATGGGGGTAATTAATTCTTATAAGTCTTATGAGCCATGTATTACTTATTCCAATGGTCTTTCTAAGGGTTCCACATCACCCCTTGATAGGTGGATTTTCAAAAATAAAATAAAATGAAGGCCTTTGGGCCATTGGAGGACACTAGATCTAGATATACAGAAAATGAATAATGAAAACCTATCACGCGGGGTAGATCTTCAAATTGATGATCAATTGTCCCAATTCCGGTTCAAATACTTCAATGCGAAGTAATTCGAATGCAATTAAACCCTGTCCACGCTTCGAACATGATGCTTTGAAACCTCTACTTTGAAAGAATCATGCTCAGATCTAGATCCAGATTTAGACATCTTTACTCAGCTTCGACCACTCCGTATACAAATACTCTCGTTTGATCTCATATCCACCCTTTCCGAATTATTTTCACTCGATCTAAGGCTCCCACAAGGATGTCCTCCCGAAACGAAGCCCACAGCTTTTATTTCTTCCTTAGCGTGACTCTCGGCATTCGAACAAATTCCTCAAACCCGATTTCTTCTTTAATTTTTATTTATTTCGATTATAATTTTAATTTTTAGTTGATTATTTTTATCTCACCATTTATATTTATATATAAACTAAACATATATAAAGATAAATATAAAAAATTAGGCTAACAAAATCATATTTTAAATACATAATTAATCATATAAGTATATTTCATTTATTTATTTTTTACGTGAATATATATTTTTTAATAATCAAAAAAATATATTAAACATGTTTATAATCAAAAAAATATTCATGTTTCAAAATAGAAATAACAATATATGAATCTTTTTAATAATTTATTAATCATAATTTTGTTAATTAATAATTTCATATTTAAAATTATAGTATGTACAGCTTAGTACGAAATTATATTACTAAAATCACTTGTTATTGGAAATAATTTTTTTAAACAATATCATATTACTAATACTATCACTTATAATTATATTCATATATTACGTTCATATTGATTTAATTTTAAAAAAAATCTATTATTTTTAAAAAATATTCAAAAACTTATATCCTTGAAATTCAATTTATATATATTAATTTCGTAGGATACTAAGTAAAACATTCTATTTTCATTCAACACTAATTTTCCTTATTTAAAACTTTTTTTAAAATCTTTTTATTAAATCATTTATTATTTTTAAATTTTGAAAAATAATAATTATTATTATAGTTTTATTTTTTCTTTGGGTGTAACAATTTAATCATAATTTTTTCTCCATTAGTGTAATAAAAGTTATTTATAAATCATTATGATCCATGTGAATATATAAAATATTTACTTATTTTAATAATCAATTATCTCAATATTTTTATTAGTTTTGAAAGTTAGACATAATATTTTCTTCAGTCTTAAACTGTTATAATTATCAATGTTCAAATTTGAGAATTTATCATTCCTTATAGAATACACATTATTTAATATCTACTAATCCTTTATTTAATATTTTTTAATATTTTATAATTTTTTTTGAAAAATGATTTCAGATTATTATGATTTATAAACATAATTTATTACTCCTATGTACACCATTTACATGTCTTAGAATTTTAGATCAATCATAATCCATGTCATGGATAAGGTTAAAGGGTCTTTTTAGATAGACATCCTACCACCTTGTTCTCCTTTATGATATGATAATTTATTGGGAAATTGTAGTAATTGATTAGATATAACCATTTTCATTGGGTCATGTGAGAAATATATATCAAAATAATAACTTTTTTATATTTAGGTCAATATTAATTTAAAACATATCTCCATTTCAAAAATTATTATAACTCTCAAAATTTAATATTTCCACAACTATATTCAAATCATTCATTTGTATTTTTTTTCATTATCATTTGAATGTATTGAGGAATAGGATATTAATTTATAAGTAATCATGAGTAAGCATTAAAATGGAACCACTAAGGCATTAATGAATATCACAAATCATTCAAATATTTATAATAGTTTTGTTAAAATATCATTGATTTGACTCCCATTCAACACCATTAATATCTCTTCACAGTCATCATTCAGTACATACAATATCCCATTACACATTATCTAGGTTAGTGGGATTGATAATAATGTAATTTTTATTATAAAAAATTTAAAATACATAATTAAAATGAATAGATTATAAATTGTTTTTTCTAAAATGGCTCTAGGCCATTCCAAAAATATTTATTTTCTATGAACAACCAAATATATCATCATCATTATTATAAAATGTGACATTTTGTGGAATAGATGATGATATACTCAAATGGGGGTAAATTAGTGATTCCATATTTGAAATTTTCATTAAAATTTCCATGTGTTACTTTTTAATGTCTTGATAAAATCTATTTTAAATATCACTCATACTAGTATATTATCACAATGAATGAAATAAAACAGAGATATTATATTTTACCCAATCACACCGAATATATGTGATTAATCAATGTTGTAATTGGGTACAGTATAATGAATGTAATTTATCACTACTATATTAATGTGATTGAAATTTATTGAATAGAATCATCCTTATACAAAGAAAACACATAATGAATTTTTTTTATAAATTAAACTATCAGGAATTTTTTAAATCCACATTCCTTGGAATATAACTATCTTTATATAATAGGATATCACTCTCTAGGATCATTATACACAAATCATTCAGAAATTTATTATTTTTCAATAATCCCTTTATAAAAATATCTTTATGTGAACTCAATAACTTTATTAAAACACTATTAATGTCATCTTATTTAAAATCAACGATGTCATTTTTATGAAATTATCTGCATCACTGCATACAAATTATCCTTAATTTCAAATAATGAGAGTTTTTAATTTATGAATTGTTGTAATAAAAACATATGTATCCTCAATAATCATTAATTTAATACTTCTTTTGATAATCACAATAATCAACTTTCTGTCATGTGGATAGTAATAGTGATAATATATTCTTATCATCCTCCCTCTCAGTTCTCTATTTTTTCTCATATTTAATTTTATTTATTTTTCATTATTCATGTGAATATTAGTTCTATTATTTCAATGTGAAGAAAACACATTGAATTGTTATAGAAATATTTTTTATTTGAAATTGGTCAAAGTAACACATTGGAAATGGCATAGTTTGGACCTTCAATAATTATTTCAAATATTTTATTTAAAACCCAAATTTGTAATGAGAGAATATTATGAATTTCCATCATTTAGCTCAAATTTTTACTCAAAATTAATCACTCTGAGAATATGATAATTTATACATGAAGAACACATAAACATAATTTGTATTTAATCTTTAGAAACAACATATATTCTCAAATAGATAATCATAATATATGAAGTATAATATCTTATATAAATCATTAGTGACCTCCAATATCATATGCATCCTCAAAAATATATTCTATATTTATATGAAAAAATTTGTTATTTTTAAATTAATTACAATCCATTATATGCCATCTATCAAAGAAAATATATATTATATACCTTTAATGTCTTATAGTTGGATTATTTTTCATTATTTAAAATCCTATGTATCATATTTGATATATTATCTGTGATAAAAAAATATTTTTTTCCATAGAGATAAATTTACTTTATTACATTTTAATATGAACTATACCATATATTATCTATATTCTCAAAAATATCTTACAAATCAATATATGATATTTCAATTTTGAACATCTCAGAATGAAATTCGTCATATATATTTTTTATTTATCAAATATCTCTTATATTAACAATAATATTATGCCTATTAAAAATAATATCCTACAAATCATTAGGAATTTTCTACCTATCATTGTGAAATTATAGTTTAGGGAATAAATAACTAAAATTATTTGATATAGAATATTTCTATAATATTCTAAAATCATGTAAAAAACATAAAAAACTCATATTCATATAATATTACATCAATGATGTTTCTAATATCTCAAAAAAAGAATTCCATGCCATATAATGATCATAATATGTAGTTCAAAACTAAATAAATTATTATTAATTATTTTTATGGGTTCATGAATCCCCCTATTTATAGTTTTTCTAACTCCAAAGCCTCAGAAAAAATGTTATAAATTCTCAATCATTATCTTTTGTAAATTAAACCACACTACCCAACTACGAAAAAATATTTTTAGTCATTTTTCCACTATAAAAGTAAAATTATGTATATGTCATTTCAATGATCTCCACATCAATAAATTCACGTTCATCTCTCACTTTTATAAAAGTATTATATTTTAATCAAAATAGTAAAATTCAATAGTTTATTACCTTTCTATCCATATTTAATATTGAATTCAACAGAATTATAGGAAATTTTAAAAACTCCTCATGTGATTTAGAAATGCATAATATGAATATTCCTCCTTAACACATCATATTTTCTCTCTTGCATGTACATCATATATATAACATGAATATTTTATCTATTTAGAATTTATTATTCCCACACAAGCCTTTTTTTCATTCTAATTGATTAAATTATAACTATTAAAATGTTTTCCTATCATAAATATGGAACTAGACTCTTAATTAAATCAATTACACATTGAATCTCACATGGAATCATAAATATATTGTGAATTCTTACATAAAAATCTTGTAGCCACTCACTTTTGTTGATAAATATTTATAAAAACATGGGTAAATTATCTATAATCAATATTTATCTATGTGAATATATTTTGTTTTTATAATGACAACACTCACAATGTACACCCAAAAATAATGAACCTCATGATTTGGACATATTTTTATCACAATATCAATCATAGTCTATATTAATATTCTAAAAAGGAATCATTTCATTAAATAATTATCGGTTGAAATAAAATTTAATTGTTATACTACTATATATATGAATTTTCTTACAATGTGTCATGTTTGATTAATTTAAATGTTATTGATCCATTTTACCTAATTTCACTACATAAGCAATGTAAGGTATTCATTCATGGAGAAAACGAAAAAATATAATGGACATTATAAATTCCTTCTCACTCACTATTTTTCCTTAATCATCCTTTCGTAATAGTACACTAATTTTCATTGGTGAATAATGAAATTGAAATATTCTATACAAAATTTATTTGACCATTTATTTGAGTAATTCATTTATTCTAATAGATAATTTCCTCTATTTTCATAAGTTTCAATCTCAATTTTTTTTCATTATATTTACCATTTCAAAGTGATTCCACAAATTTCTGGATAATCATCACAAGAATAATCTTTGTCTTTAATGAAAAACATTTCATCGACAAAATTAATGTGAAAAAGCTTACCAGTGATCCTTTATGATGCATATTAGTTTCTATCAATATTTAATATAGAATAGTTATATTGTTCAAAATAATAATATATCATATAATTCTATGATATATGAGTCTGTTTTATCCAATAATATGATTTTTTAACCTTCACTCAATGTTTCCATTACTATTCTAAACAGAACCATACAGATTGTAATTCCCTGAGATTATAAATGATGAAAACTATGATCCATAATGTATTTGAAAACTAAAACCAATAGTATCCTAGAATGTAAAAACCATGAAAATTGATCTATAATTATTTATGAAAAAATAAAATATCTTCTATAACTTCTTTTACACCAAACACCTTATTTTTTTGAAAGATAAAATATAAATCGTATATATTTGAGCATTAACTATACATGAAATTTTATTATTTTAAATATTGATAATATAACCATGACATTAAATTAGAGGGTTCAAAGAGAATTAAATAATTTATGATATATATATATGACCGAATCAATAAATTTTTTGGATACAAAGTAAAAAATTGTTCTGTTTTTCTAGTAATGTAATTTTATTCACCAAAAAAACATTTTCATCTAAAATGATTTTAAATTATTATTTTGTGAAATTAATGTAAATAATTTTTAGATATTATTAAAAATTTATTTTATCCAATCAAATTCCTCTATTATATCACAATATCATAAATAAATAACAAATCACTATTTTTATTTTTTCATAAATATTTTATTTTTCCAGTGAATATTGAAATTTAGCCATTTTTGTAAAATAATAATTTCATTTCCGAAAACTAAATAAATTAAAATATTTATTATCAATAAAAAATAAATTAATTTAAAATATGTATTATTTATTTATATTTCTTCTACAAAATTTCATTTTAATCATTTTCCTCATAAATATTTGTGTTCGTGTTTTGGTTTAAAAATGATATTTTTATGAAAATTGTTTTAAAGTGCCTAATATTTCTCATTTTAATTAAATTAAAAATATACAAATGATGAATAATTTCAATGAAATTTATAAATTATATATCTAGATATATTTATTAAAATTAATTTAATTCTTATTAATAATAATATAGTTAATATGAAATCATCTCTAACATGAAAAATATGCTTCTTGAAAACCCACGTTTTCATTGCGTCAATCGCTTTCATTTTAAATTAATAATTTCTAATAACAATATATTATTATGTTAAAAATCATAATGTAACTTTATTAATAAAAATATATATGTGATAATATGTTCTAATTAATTATATATCTTAATGAATTGTTGAACAAATAAAATTAAATAACTACGGTTTAAAAAATATTGTTTTATCGAAGGTTAAACAAAACAGATAAGGGTAAAATTACATAAGAATTTATCTAAATCTATTTTTTCCATAGTTAATCTATGGAATTTATTAGTATATAGTAAGAACAATTTTTTATCCTTATTAAATGTTCCTAATGGTGGTACACCATTTTCATTTCAAAAATTACAAGAGTTCCAAAACTTATCGTATAAAAGGCTATGCAAACTCTTCTCATCATTACACTGTAAAATATATTTTTCATGTAAAATAAATTACAAAATAACTGAATATATTCCCTACCAATTAACTAGATCCATTATTTTTATAATAAATCATTCTAATGAATCCATTCAATGTACACCTACAGTGGTTTCCCAAAGAAGTGTTATCACGCTTAACTAAAAACTTTATTTGTTTCATCATTACACCTCCATAAAATTTTATTATATTGGTATTATTTCATAAAACTTGTATATCAAATTTTATTTTATTTTTTTATGTTAATGTAATAATTTAAATCCATTTTATCTTTAATATAATAGGAAAGGAAATTGTTATTCATGTGTGCAGTGGACTACCACATCTGGAACTGATGTCATTCATTTTTCACCATTTCCTCTAACATATTTTTCAAATTATGTAATTAAATTATATATATATATATGATATTTATAAGAATATTATAAATATGTAATACATATATAACTTATATATTATTAAATTCCATTCCATTTTTGGTACTATAACATCTCTTGTGTGTACGTCAGACTACCACCAATTGAAGTGATGTGATGTGAATTTTTTTATACAATTACATGGATGCTAATGTGTGTATTGTTAATGAACATATATTATATAAAATCAAATTTAATGAAATGAATAAAATATTTATAGTTCTGTGATTAAAATATGAATCATCTAATTTTTTATATTTGAATCACTATGCTATGATAATGACTTTCCTCCATATGTTTATACTACCACCTCAACGAATGATGTGCACTGTTCTCATCACCACATCACATGATTAATATATTAATTTCAAGACATATATATATAATAAGAAATAATGTATTAATAAAGTTATTATTATTATGGAATGTAGATATTGTACATACCTTCAATCTATAATGATAATTGAAAAATGGAAGTGTTACTCATTCATCTGTTTGGCCTACCATCTCCATTATTTAAAAGTAGTTCATTTTTAAAACCATATTAAATTATTTTTTTAAATCTATATTTTATTTATAAATATGAAAAATATTTATGTAATTTTTTTTATTATATTTTTAAATAATGATCTCTTTAACCAATGTCAATACTCGAGAGCTGTTTTCAAATAATAAACTAAACATCCTCAAAATAATCGACATGGACCTCAATAATTAAGCATTTAAATAATTTACAAATAAGAATTAAAGAACATTATTTATGAATAAGATACTAAATTGGGAAATGTTTATTTAGAAATTGAATTTTTGTTGAATTCTTATTATACAAGAGATAGAGGACACATATGAAAATTTTCGGCTGAGGTAAGGGATTTATATTCTTCCTTAAATTGTTTGTATACATAATCTATTTTCACCACACCATTATTTTTTTGGTGTATATAATTCCCCCTTGAAATTTAATACAATGAATATAATTATTTCCACAATATGAAAATATTCATATTATACTATTATCTGTTGGTTCTTGTAATTTAGAATATACCAATGCATAAAGGGGTTCATCATATCACTTTACTTTTATGATACATATACAATATTCATCAATCAATTTTAATTTGTGTTATATATAAATACCATTAAATTATTTTACAACTATATTAATGAATTTTAATTTTATTGACAAATACAAATTAGTTTCTATCTATCATTGGGTTTTATCAATTGATGTCTATGCCAGTATGGGACTTCATCCAATTTCATTTCATTGAGGTATGTTTTTATGTCATGCACTTATATTCCGTTATATAGTTTATATAAATCCCCTATGACATTTTATATAGAAAATGTATCTCTTTTATGTTTATTTTTTTTATATTTAATCATTAATAGATAATATTATTAAAATGATTCAAAATTATTAAATGATTTTATCTGAAAAACAATATCTTAATGCTTCCTTTTTAATCTTATCAAAATGAAATAATTTTTTAACAAATATTGATTGAATAAAGTTTACCACCTTGAGGAATCCTATGTTATTTAATTTTTTTTATAATTTCTCATGATTGTTATTAAATAAAATTGTTTCTATTTAATGTTCAGTATTTACTTTTCTAAAAATAGATTTTTATAAATGAAGATATCTTTAAGAGAATCCAACATCATTTATCTCATTGGTTAGAATACATTTTTATTAATAATCCATGTTTCAAAAATTATTTATTTATTTTATCATTTTCTAAATTATTTAATAAAAACATTTTACGAGTATCATAAATTTTACTAAAAATATTAAAATAATTATTCCTTTTGTTTTTCCAACATGTTCCGTCTAGATTTTATCAAAATGTTAAATTAATATTTCATTAAAAATGCATCTACTGAATCATTTTTTCCACTAAAATAAGAATTATTTTCTTTCAATATTACTTTATATGATTAGAAGGATACTAAAAAATAAATAATTTTTAATAAAATTATAAATTTTGAGTTTGAAAAAGTAAAATTCACATAGAAAATTTAATTTCCCTTATGAATGGGTTTAATGATCCATTAATGGTATCTCCAATCATTAATGCCAAAAATTATAGTGGTTACTTATCTAAATATAGGGATATATGGTATTAATACCATCCTTATTAATTATTTGGTTGCAGAATTTGATTAACCAAGAACACATTTGATTACCATGGGTAATTCTTACAATAAAAATAACAATGATTGTTTCTCTGTAGAAAAGTGAATGATTCTGAATGGTTGACCAATAAACAATACATGGAAATTTAATGTTATCCCAATATATCAAAAACGATAGTTTTACACCCTTGTTATCCCATGAGTTATCGTAATGTAGATTATATGATTGGTAGATCCATACCACACTGGGAGAGGTAGAAATAGAATATATCATTTGTGCACCCAGATAGTTCTCCTCTGTATTGGGTAAGGATCAGTTTCAATTAAGGAATTATTTATGGGGTTAATCAAGGGTTTCTTGTATGGATTTAACTAGTATCTATTTGATGTTGTTATGGTTATGAAAATTTCTATGAAGATGATATATCATTATACCAATTTGTTTTCATTATTCTTTATTTGGGTTATCAATTGATCATTTGATCACTATTTATATCACATAGCTCATAATAGTTGATTTTGATCACTCCATCACTTTTTAAATCATTATTATTATATTTTCTAGTTTTTTTGTTGATTATATTTAATATTCTTATGATATTCTCATGAATATTTATTATTTCATCATAATTGTATGATCTAATTATTCCTTATGATGAAATATAATAATTAATTCTTTTGTTTTCCCTTAGTGATCATTTTTTATCACCATTATTAGGATTCATTTCCCCAAGGTTGTGAATAATGATGATTAAATGAAGTTTATTCATTACGGTTTCAAAAACAATTATTTTTTAGGGAGATGTTGCATAATTGATATTGAATATGATAATATTGGTAGAGTGGGAGATTATATTCATCTTTATCAACCCGTTTTTATTAATAAATGTTGATAAAAAATATCTTAATTATGTAATCCAATAAACCTAAATAGTACTTTTGTATAAATATGATCATATATTTTAATTTTATTAGGTGTATTTTGGTTATAAAAATTGGGTAACATTTTTCTATATCAATCCATAAATGAAATGTTTATGATTTTAACATCAGATCAATGAGTGGAGGTTCATTATTTTTATATAGAGTATTAAAGTATGGTTTAGATAAAATTGTTCATTATGATTTTTCTTGTGAATATATCGTGGGTATTATGGAAACAAAAATACATCAATACGATTACATTCACATATAAATTCAATGTTTTTAAACCTACTTTTGTTGTTATTTTGGATATATAGTCATTAATTTATATACAAATTTAGGATTAACATTGAGTATTACTTTATATATTATAGTATTATATAATAATATTATAGTTTAATAATTTTTAGATTTATATTTCCCTTTCCTAATTTTTTTTAATTTATTTATAATGAATTGGGAAATATTTGGATGTCCTTTGTGAATAATTTTATCAATAAAATATGCATTTCAAAGCTTTTTGGTAGGGAACATTCACCTTGAATACTCATATTTTGATGAAAAATGACTTTCTAATGGTGAAAATTTAGTAAAGTATGAATATATACTCATAATTAATGGATATTTCATAATAATATTTTCATGATTTTAATGTAATTCTTCAACACTTGAAAAGCGTGCTCAAATAATCATCAAGTCACTATCATTCCATATCAACATCATTTTCAAACCTATCAAGTATATGGTTTTATGGTTGTTGAAATTATCTTTATCGTTGTCATTATTTTTCTCATTCGTATCCATCTTAATCCGTAATTATTTCGAAATTTATATCTTCATTCATGTCAAAATATTTACATCCATCTTATGCTCTCATTATTTGAAACCTATTACTTGTTATTCCAAAGGTAATTTATATTTAACTTTTATCTTTTCTCATGAAGAAATTTTATAAACCATTTTTGTGATGTGGTATTCCAAAATATAAATTTTAAATTATCTAATACTTTTATACAGAGATAATTTAAAAATTTGTATGAAACAATTTATTAAAGGATGATAGGGTGTAACACCTAGAGATTTTAAAAGAGGAAAACAATTTTAAATGGTGTATACAACATGACATACCATGACTATATTATAATTTAATACATAATGAAATTAAAAAATATATCTATTAATTAAATTTAATCTCTTAAAATTATTATTGGTATATTTCAAAACAATATTTTTACGAACAAATTTGTACATGATATGAAACACCGAGCATTAACAAAACATGAAATAATATTATATTAAATATGACCAACATAACCTCAATGTTAAATTGTAAAAATTAATATTATTTAATACATCACTATATAACTATACGTATTAATAAATATATTTTTTTTGGTAAATTCTTATTAAATTATCATACAGTTTTTTAGTATAGTAATTTTTTTCATCGGAAATATGTTTTCATCAAAAATGATAATAAGTTATTCTTAAGAAAAAATAATTTCATTAATATTCAGTTATTTTTAAAAATAAATTTTATAAAATTGAAATAAATTTTTAAATCATCATATCAAAATTAACTTTCGATAATATTTTGGGAATTTTTTGGACAATTTTGATTTCATAATGAATAGTGACAAATATGCATTCTGATACAACTATAATATTTTTTAAAAACATTATTAAATTTAAATGAACCATTGTGATTTGAATATTATTTCATTTAAGATAAGTATTATATATTTACAATTCAACCATTTAATTTATTTTCAATCATCATCATATTGAAATCCACTAGAAAAAAGTTCATTGCAATTAATTGTTTTTTTCTTAAAATTGACTTACTGTGCATATAATTCACATTTAAAATTTAAAAAAATGAGGAATATATTTAATGAAATTAATAATTATATATCAACTAATAATATATATAATTAATAAAATTATAATTATAATTCTTACTGAAAATATTAAATATTCTTTTTTTGAAAAATACATTTTTTTCTAACCGAATTATTTATCACAACTTTGTGATTAACTATAACTAAAATCGTGCCAAATATGTGAGGTAAATTATGTAAAATTAAATATTTATTTTTAATAAAAATATTTTTCATAATTTAATAATATAAAGATAACTTTTTTCCTTAATGAATTGTAAAAATAGAAAAATTCATTATCTTGGTTAAAGTGAATAAGATTTAACTCGGAAGTCAAACTAAAAAGATATGTGTTAAAATACACTATAAGTGTTATTAAAAACTATTATCTGAAAATATTTATATTAAATCATGTCTAAGTATCAATATTGGTTCATTTTCGATCCTTCATTCAAATGAAAACATTGTTATACAATTTCTCTTTTAAAAAATTACATGTGAGCCACTCACCTCACTTATAGAAGGCCACCACATCTTATCTCCTACTGACTCCATCAATTCCAAATTCTCAGAAAATAATAACCAAAATATATTATTATCCACCTTAGGAGTGAACTTGAGTTCTATGTTTTATCATAAATTAATCTTATGATTCCTTTTGTTGACTTTCTATATAGGTTCTCTAAAGAAGAGGTATCATGCTTAACTGAGCTTCATTATATTATTCCTTCATCCACATCATTATTTTTTTTTCAACAGTTATAAAATTAAAACGTTTTATATTATATAAATATATGTATTTATATTTATTAAATTTTAAAAATCAATTTCATATTCAATAATATTTGGTATGAAACCATAATCTATATGAATGGAGGAATATGACCTTGGGAACCGTTGTCAATTGTTTCTCATCATTTGATATCCCATATTTTTTTAATTCTAGAATTTAAATATATATATATATATATGATATATATGAAATAATTATTCATATTTAGTTATTATATCACATTAACATTAATAAATTACATTTTGTGATGGATACAATAACATCACTCATATTACGACAAGCTATCACCTTTAGAAACGTTTTGATGCATTTTTCACTAACCCATTACATGAAAGATAATAAGGATAATGATAATGAATATATGGGATATAAATGAAATAATTATTATATTAATGAAATATTTATAATTTAGAATATATAATATATAAAATTTAATTTTTACATTCAACTCCCTCAGATATTGTAATGTCGTTCATGCGTACATATAGAATACTACCTCCACAAACCTATATGATTATATTACACTCACAAAATTAAATTGATGATATTTATATAAATATATTTAATTAATGTAATAAGTTATTTATGATATTTTTATAATTATGGAAAGATAAAATTTTATTTACCTTTTATTTATAATTCGTATTAAAAAATGTTAATATAGCCATGCATTAATATGGCCCATGGTATATATGATTGTAAAGTATTTCATTTTCATAACCCTATAAAATTTTTTAATTAAATAAATTATTTGAATAATAAATATTAGTAGTATTCCATGATCATATTTTATTGATATTTAAATAATTTATTATTTTACTATGATATTCATGAAAAGTCATGTTTTAAAATAACGAATCCATTGTCCTCAAAACACCTGATGTGGACTAAACTGATTAAGTATAGAAACATGCATAAAAATTGATATAAAATACTTAGGAATAATTTTTATAAAAACTAAATGGATAAAAATATATCAATTAATATACATATTATGATCCAAATAATCGTGTTAAAGGGAAATTATTAAAATTCTAGACTCATGGTACGGGAATAATAGTCTCAATTTTATTTTCGTGGGTAAAATTCAATATTCCTCACTATTTTAATTATTTTATTTGATATAAAATCCCATTGATATGTAATATCATGAATATAATTATTCTAATTATAATCAATGTTTTATTTGATTTTTTTGGGATTATGATTCATATGTTAAATTACAGGAAAGCGGTTAATCATCTCACTTTGAATATTATAAGACATATGCCATATTCACCACTTATTATTATTATTATTTGGTGTATATACATCTCATGAATGTATTTTCTCATTATAAGCATTGGATATATTTTGATTTAAAAATCAATAATATTTTATCACCTTCATGGGAGGTATGATCAATGTTTTCTCAATTTTGTATGGGACATCATCTCAATATCTATTTGTTGAGGAATATTTTGATGTTATGATCATGTATTATTTTTTGTGTTATATAAATATTCCATTTGAAGTATTATATCATGAATCTATTTATAATCATTATTTTAAATGTTATATTATTTTTATTCATTCACATGACTTACTCTTCAAATTTTTACTATTTGTTAAATTATTTTCATTCAAAACACATTTTTAATGTTTCCATTATACTATTTGAAATAGGATATTAATTTCAAAAAAATTCAGATTGAATATTATTATCCACGATCAGTTCTCCTGAATTTTTTCATTTTTCCTTTATATGTTTTGATGTGTATTTCTAATAAAAATGATTTAATTTTTTATATGTTATATTTTTAGTTTTAATCATGTTAATTTTTAAAGGAAGATATTTTTTTGAAAATCCAACAATATTTCCCTCATCAGTCAAAAATCACTTTTTTTCATAATCCAAAATCTATAAGTATAATTATATAAAAATCGTAAAATATAATTAATTTATAAAATTATTTTTTACAGATTTATAAATTTATACAAAATTATTTTTGAGGAATAAATTAGTTTTTTCCAAAAAAAGGACAATTCAAAATTTTATAAACATGTGAACGTCATTTTTATTAAACCATGTACAAAATGTATAGTTTTTCCTACTATCATGATCATTATTTTTATCCATCAACATAAAAACCCTTATTTATTACTTAATCTCTAATAGGGATATTTCATATTTATGTGGATCCTATTAATTCTCTAAATGGATTATTATATTGACTTTGAAAATTTTTATTTTCAATGGGAGAACCGATCAATGAAATATCAATTATTATTATTTTTATTAATAAGTGAAATATAATAAATGTATTATTTATGGATGATATTTATACTTTATGCGTTATCATGATACATCATATATTATTTGTTGAGTGTTACTATATATAATGATTCTTCCTGATTTATATTATATGATGGGTGCTCTTAGATTGCATTAGGTGACCCCTACATAGCTTATATGATATGTGTTCCTAGATATTTCTCAAATTAATTTGGTAACATTACATATTCATTATTTCAATAATAATTTATTTACTAGTGTGTCTATTCTATGGATTTAACTATGATACCATTATTTTGGACATCAGTTTAAAAGTGATTATTAAGACAATATCCAAATACACTAATGTATTTTATTTATACTTTATATGGGATAAAAATGTTTAATTAGATCAATATGGATAGAACATGGCTCATTATTATTAATATTTATCACACATTACTTGATTAAAATCATAATTAATTCATTCATTTTTGATGGCATAGGTTTTGATGTGTATTAATATTCACATTATATACTCACACACTTTGATTTTTTCATTATAACTCTATGTTATTCATATAAACAAATACAAAATTTATTATTTAATTATTAGTTTTAACCATACGGAGAATTTGAGATGAACATTTTTTATTTCCATTTTCCCAGTATAGAATGAATTGTGAAAAAATAATTATTATCAATATTTTTCTATAACATGATGACATATTTTATGAAATTTCGATCACTTAATATGGAATATGAAAATGTTGTTTTAGGGGGATATTATTAAATTCATTATGAATCAATTGATTAATGACCAATGTTGGTAATAGATTTTCATAATTTAATAAAACACTGATCCTTGACTTTCTGTCATAGTGTAGGTTACCAAATAATTTTTATTATTGTTATTCATTTCAAATGGAAAAAATTGGGGCTCAATTATTTGTATTGATATATAAATTTAATTCATAAGATTTTAACATTGAATATAAATGTTCAGGTATGTGGATTTCATAATAGTTTTAAAAATATACATCATCTTGATATTTTCTACTCATGAAATAAGAATTCAAATACAATTGATAATATTTTGAATGTCAATGATAAAAAATAGATAATTTTCTGATTTAGTCATGTCCTAAAATATTAATAAATTTGACCCCAAAATCTACATTTTCAACATCATAGTAGCCTTTCTAATCTAATATGACTTGGATTCAAGAAACATGTGCTTTAATGTTGATTTTTTATAGAATCGCAAATGGGTAAAATGATATTTTTCACTATTGGTCATTTAATTAGATCCAATGTGGCCTTTAATTCAATGTATAAGAATACATGTCCGTTGAATCTATACATTCCTTTTACTCATCATCCTTATAATTTTTTTTCATAACATGTGAAATTGACCAATTCTATTATTAGACCTAAATATTCTTCTAATATGACCTAGATCACTAACATATCAAATTATATTACCATCCTATTGAGTTTATTTAACATAATATATAATATTTAGACATAATTTTATCTAACATCATCATAATTGGTCTGATTTTAATTAATATGGGAATTATATGGACCATTTATAATTTATTCCCAACCCCATATCAATGTAATATTTTTATCATCCACATCAACAATTTAATATTATAGTAAAGTTTCATAAAAAAATATTTTTATTATCAATAAATATAATAATAAAAAATTTGAATCTTAATATTTCTTTTTTTTAATAATTTTAATCAGTTTTCATTAGTTAAAAAACCCACAATGAAATCATTCTCCAACATTTTTCTTGAAATTTTCTTATATATGAATTTTTTATACCACATTTCATAAAATTACTTATTTTATTCCTAAAAAACAATATATTATAAATTTAAAAAATTGTAATCATTTCCATTATTGAGAGAAATATTGAATCATAAAATCTTGTTATCATTGGTCTTGTAATGTGTTGGACATCCCTAGTACATAAATTTTTAAATATATAATAATCGAGGTGCTCTAGGAGGTCACAATAGCTCATTTCAAGAGTTTTATACTTTTTCCAGTTTCCTAACATTGAGTTTAGAATGTTAGGATGCAGATAGTGAGTCTGGACCAGTGGATCACAACGGTGGGGCCCACTGATGAGTCTTCAAGTGGTGAGTCATATAGTGGATGCTCAGCATTTGACGACTCACCAAATTGTGATGCAATGAATATCAAATCACCGAATAGTGAATCACCTAGTGGTGACATTCCAAATGGTGACTCACCACATGAAGCTTTGACAAGTGACTCACCTAACAGTCATTAATATAAACAGGTTTTCAAAATTTTCTACTTTTCCAAGTTTTTCATATTCACCCCATTAACATTTTATTTTACATAAAATGAGTTTAAAACCATATTAAATAATTTTTATTTCATTTCAGAAGATATAAATTATATCACTAAATTCCTATTTCTCTGGAGGCTTTTAGATAGTAAAAACGCATGGTCTTGATCGTGATCTGATATTAATAGATTTGAAAATCAGCCCTTTATTGATATATGATTTTCAATTTATAATTATGATATACCCTTATCTCTATATTTTTCTCGTTGAAATTGATACATGATTTTACCCAAAACCATTCTTCACCATGAAATCATGCGTTGTTTTGTGCCCTTTTCATCATGTTTCCCAGGATCCTTGCACACCCTCAGTTTGGTGCAAGGAGGTGGTGTTTATCTTTTATTTCTCATAGTAATGATCCCTATGTCTATATTTTATTTTTAATCATTTGTGGTGGTTTTATTAATCTAATTTTGTGAAAGATAGAATTATAAAATGTTAATAAGGAAAATTAAATCAGTATAATTAACAAAATGTCGATTGGGGAATAGTAAATTTTGTTCTACTTTGTTATCTATTGATATAATGATTTTTATAGGTTATTTTCCAACTAAAAATCATTTTAATTGTTGTCCATTGTCATCACACCTACAATGGATTTTTAATTCTTATTGATGGTATTCTATTATGAAACAATAAATATGAAAATATTATTAACCCCGTATAGCTGGTTAAATAAAGGGATTACTCATTATCAAACTTGATCTATGATAACCCTGAAATTATAAGTGTGGAACTAAAGAAGAAGTGTTTTTTAATATTAATACACATTTCCTTGTTTGATGTGACTGTGTTCTATGTGTGGTGTGGTTATAGTGGTGTGATGGAATCATAGTTTGAGATATTGATTTATTGTGGAATGGATGGGTATTTATGGAGAAATCGTGCTACATGTTTGGGTTATGATCTATTTCTATTACTGAGGGTAATATGTGTGGTGTTGATATACAATGGGGATGTCAGGATTGGTTGTGCTAATTTTTTTTGCAGGTTGTGGCTATGTTTTTTGGGGTTTTATTATTGAGAGGTTATATTTGGATGAATTAATTTAATGAATTGTTATGGAAGTGGATGGTATGGGTGTTGAATGCAGTGGAAATATGTTTTGAGTTTCTTTAATGTGGTTCTCCTTCGTATTCATGGTTTTTTCTTTGTGGAGTGTTGGAGGTTGTGTTTGTGGTATTATAGGTTGGGATGGAATCATTATTTTTTTCATAGAATGGAATAATATATTGTTATATTAGTTGGAAGGAAGTATTTTTTTATTTCTAGATTGTTTTGAAACATATATCATTTTATCAACTTCCAAATTGATTTTTTCTGGTTTCTATGAATTCCTTTAGAGGTAGTATCAATTTTTTGAGTATCATTAGGGGGTTGTTTTTTTGATTGAGAACCCATAGGTTTGGCATTAGTGGTTAATACTATATATCTTTATAGCTGTATTATTCATTTTCTTTTATATATCACCCATCAATAGTTAATAAATATGTACTAAAGACCCCAATTTACATGGGGGAGGGTGTATTTTGGAAATATCGTGGTGGGAGGATGGATGGATGACCACCAACTCTTCCATAATCTCTTTTCCAGGTAGTGATATCCCACAATTCCTTAGTCATGTTTTGGTTTGTGAGGCCCATGAGTATAATGGTGAGTCATATATTCCCAAGGGTTTTTAGGATAAAATTCATCATGATTTCCAAGGAGTTTTTAGGATGTGACATGGTATGTCTACTAGGTGCCTATGGGTGGGAAATGGTTGTGAGGACGAGGAGTGTGTGGGTGAAATGTGATCAGATTCATTTCCAAATGTTGTGAGACTTGTGGTGAGGCATAGGTGTGTATGGTCGATATGTGACGATGAAATTACAGAAGAGGTGGGAGCACCAATATGTCTTTTGTTAGGGTTTGAGAGTGGATAATCAGTGGGAAAGTGGTGCTGGTTACCCTATCATATTCTTTTTATATATTACATTACAATACTTTTCCTATTTTGTTTGTGTGACTTTATTGAGGTTGGGGTGGGTCGAATATCTTGTTATGTGTTATTGGTTTCTGTTGATTTTCCATAGTAGAATTAGTATGTTTCTCCACTTGTGCATGAGAGATGTTGGGTTTCCTACTAAGTATACATGTATGCTAAGCCTACATTATAATTATTCTTTCAAATTACTAGGAGGACTACAAGGAATATTCTTGTAATTCTTAGCTTAAATTTTGGGATAAATATTGAGTCATTTCTTATCATTGAGTTTGGTTATATTCATTGGATCATTTCTTTGTACTTGTAATAGTTTTTCATTAAACATGCATGTGGGATGGTTTTCTGTTCTTCATTTATATAAGTGATGGACTTTTTTTGGTTCATACATCTTATCTCTTTATCTTGGTTACTATGAAAATGGTAATGCCTCCTATTTAGTGAGATTTTTATACCCTTGTTGTGGTCACCACCCAAGGGCCTAATGGAGGTAGGACTTGGTTGTCATTATATCTCTTCCATCATGTACATTTCAAGGAGGGGAATATTTTGAAGGAGGGTATCATAACAGAATGGTATTAGAGTCTTATGGATGAGGTATATGATGTGGTTCAATGTTAGCACAATGTGTTTTTTAGGTTGGTAGTTAAACAATGTCAGACAATCATTCTATGGGACATCGTCCAGGGAAGGCCATCTTGGACACAATATTATAAGCACCACCATGATCTGATGTATGGAATATAAGTCTACCAAAATAACATGTTAAGATACGCTATTAATAAAGTTTAGACCCTAGGAAATGTACATGCATCATAATGACATGTATTCTATATTCAATTGGATGTTTCATAAAATATAAATAAATAATGAGCCAAAATGAATCTTAAATAAAATTCCAAACTACTCAGGAGTAGCGTTTACTTATTTATCTTTTTCAACAATGGTACCCAATCATTATCTATTTTTAGTGTAGAAATGGTAGGCTCCTTAGGCTGACCTGGTTGATAGAAGGTGGATTTATCATGTAGATGATGATGATCAATGATAGTAGAAGTTACGTGCTTTCCACAATAGACTCTGGGAAAGTACATGGGAATTGGTTTGGACATGGAGATGGAATGTTGCCTTGAGGATATTTTTATCACCTTTAAGATAATCCTGGCTCTGATGTAGAAATGGTTTCCATTTAAAGTGATCAATATGAGGGGATCTACCTTCTTGGAGTGGACACTTTTCCAAGGGGAGATGAAATTGGTTGATGTTATGTGGGTCGATTTCAAGATGAAGTTCCAAGATGATCTCAGTTCATCGACCATGAAGGATGTGAATAGGAAAGAGTTAATATCCCTCTAGTAAGGGAGTATGTTGTTTTGGGATATGGGGATCATGTTCATTGATCTCTTCCCTTTTTCACTAGATCACTATTTTGATGTGGAGTCTCGTGGGATACGTCTAGAGGATGCACTTTTTTTCTCTCAAGTAAGTGGTTAACCCATTCACATTGTCGATGTATTTGGTGGTTGAGAATAAGGATAAAGATGTCGAGAAGACTCAATCATGAATAGTTCCACTATAATAGGGGAGACAACATGGTTTATTTAAGGTAAAGGCTAACAGCAACATGTCATAGGTTTCAGTGGCTTCCAAGTTTCGGCCTGCAGGGAATCGAACTCAACATTTCTGGTTTTGGGCTTCATGACCTAGTGCCATTCCTATGGGATTTGGGATGATGTGTTTATTCTTTAGAGGTCATGGGAATAATTAAAAATTGTACCAAAAAGCCATTAGATTTGGTTATGTAATAGGTGGGAAGGTTCAGTGACAACATCAGTAGTAGTTTCCAGCTAGGCCATTTCAGTTGGAGGGACATTCAACCACTGCTCTATTGAGGGGAGATACAGTAGGTAGGGGTTGACCATACTGTGTTCATCAGGGACCTCAGCATGGGTGTCGTATAGGAGGTAGACATCAATAGGGGAATATGATCTTGGCATGGACATTTTCATGCTTCAGAGGTAGCAGCTCTAGTATGTCCAGAGATCGTTCGATGTATTATCAACATATTGAGTACCCTTTTTTGTACATTATTTCAATAGAAATATTCAAAATCATTTTCCACCCCCATTATAACACATTATCTAGGAATATACATAGAAGGGATTCCCCTGACAATGATTTTGAGTATGCCAGTCGGTGATTTTCCCAGCTTGTTTGATGTATGTCAGTGATGTAGATTGATGATGGAGACGTATCAGTCGCATGGGGATATCTTCTTTCAATATATTCAGCCATAAGATATCATCATTGGAATCATCTTCCTATATTATTTTCATGATTTTATCAACTAATTCTAGAGGATAGTCATATTTTTCAATTTGGATAGCACCATGTGGATTTTTTTGGGAAGAAAGGTTAACAGGTTATTAGTCGGCCTATAGAGTTGATTCCTTCCTTGACGGCCAAAATGTTAGTGGACTAAGTGGATGCATAGATGAAGTATTTTAACAATGTATTTGGTGTGTTCATGGATGAATTACATTAAGATGTTGTGAATCTACACCTCGATGTGATGTTTTATTTGGGATAGAGTTACATTCTGATACTTCTCCAATTTTGATGGAACCATATTAGATGGAACCTTCAGTGCCACATGAGTTGAGGATTCAGATAGATGGTATGATGTAGAAGTGTTTTATTTGAACTCGTGTTCCACTAGGGTGTTCTATATTCTTTTTTTATGAATAAGGACTGTATTATTATTAGATTTTTCGTAGACTACCAAAAATTGAAGATGGTAACACTCATGTATCGTTACACTATCATGATGATATAAGATATTTGGACCATTTGAGGGGAGACAGTTGGTTCACTAAGATCGATCTGTGGTCTTGATATCAACAGTTGAGGATAAAGCAGGGGGATTTCTTGGATACTTCTTTTAGATTAATGTATGGGATCTTTGAGTTCATAGTCAAGTGTTTTGGTGTTACGAATGTACTATCCATGTTCATGTATCTTATGAACTCCATCTTCCTTGAGTTATTAGACCTGTGCAACATTGTATACACTGGTGAAATCTTGATAGTCTAAAAGTCAAAGGTGGAACATATCGAGCATCTAAGGACATTCTGACATATTCTTCGACCCCACCATCTCTATATATAGTTATCTAAATGAATTTTTTGATCATGAGGGGTACATTTCATTAGACATGTGGTGTCACATCAGGTTATTGAAGTGGACCTGTCGAATGTCAAAACTATTTTTTCATTGGAATCCAAAAATAATGTTGTATGATTTCATGGTTTTCTAGGATGGGTAGGATATTACCAGATATTCATAAATTGTTTCCCACGAATAGTATCCCTTTTGACTACTTTGACCAAAATAGACTAGGCTTCTTTGTGAAGTGAATAGTGTTGTGCAACATTTAACTATCTAAAGAGGAATTTTGTTACTCTTCAAGTGCACTAGATTACATTTGAAGGGTTGATATTGGAGATTTTTTTATTCATCTCATCTATAATTGGGATGAGTTCTAACACAACAGAAGAGAGTTATATCATGTGAATCTTGGTAGTTACGTCCCCACAAAAAAAATTATATCACCCATTATCTGGGGCTAGTAGTGGTCATGTTTGTAACAATTTTGATGTGGAATTACCTAATTTGTTAGTGTAGTTTTCTATTAATAGATCACAATAGGTTGAGATATATCATTTCCTAGTGAGATCTGAACATGTGACGGTGAAGGTGGATGGATTTTATCTAGGACATGGACTTTGAGATCCCATACACAACAATAAAGGGAAATATTTTGGCTAGTTAGTTGAGTAGAATGACACAGAATGTGTTTTTTTTAATTCATTTTTGCATGGAAGGTGATTGAGGAGCAAGCTACCATTCTCAAATATGCAATAATGGATGGTGGAAGAGGATGTCTATTTGAGATGATAGTGCAATCATCTCTGATGAAACAGGTGGGGGAGTCTCTTTTGGAATACATAGAGGTATACGTGATGTGTAACCATACGAACCATGGTGATGCTATAGATGGATAGATATAGGATTGTTATAATCATATGATGTTCCTTGGGATGTTGTTTATTCCCATGGTGATGTGTGAGGGAGTTCTCTGTGAGTTTCAAATCTCTCCTTTATTGGCACAACCAGGATTATCAAAGTTGTACCATTTCTTGAGAGAGTTGTTTTGGTGTCCTATAATGAAATTGGTAATGGTGATTTTTTTGGTGAAATGAATTGTATGATAGCTGGTGAAGGATGAGCCTTGTGTTCCAAGTGATTTTTTCTCAGCCCCATGATTTCTGAAAGTGGAAATGGGATTATATCTCAATGGATTTATTAACATTATGACATAGGGTTTATGGAGGCTAAAATACTATCCAGAAAGTAGATGAAATGATGATTAAATAGTCTATCTTTATAGTAATTAATGGTTGGGAATTGTGGATCCCTAGGTTATGAGGAATGTGGATGAGGTTGTGCATCTGCATGGATTTTTGAGATCAATTTTTTAGGATTAGGAAACATTTTTTACCCCATGAGTCTATAGGGGATTATAGCATGATTTTGTCACTCAATTGGGCCTCAACACAGCCTTCTAGACTCTGATGAATGATAAGACCATATATACCATCTAGACACTAGAGGACATATTGTGGGCATGTTTCATGGTCATTGGTGGATCTTGGGTTTGAAAAACTCCCTGGGTAGAGTTTTCATGCAATAATAGATACCACTCTTCAATTGTAATATCTCAATTTGAATAATTTTTTCAAAGTCTATGTTGTTCATCATTGTGATAGACATAGGATGGGGAGACAACTATTCTTGTCCCCAAGGTGGTGTAGAACACAACAAAAAATGTTCAACTTTACCATGAGAGGATGAAAGTAGCATGTGACTGACATAAGTAGTATGCTGATCGATATAGGATTCCCATGGAGTTCGAGGTTGTAGACCATGTGTTGTTTAAGGTTTACCATATACATGGGAAATGGGTGTTTGGAAATGGAATCGAGAATTATATGAGGTTTATTGGACACTTTTAGTTGTTGTGTTGTTTTTTCATGTTCACATACATGATAGAATTTCCACCAGAGGTAGTGAGTATCCATAACATCATTCACGTCTCACAGGATTTTCTGATATCCTCATGATGACCCACATGTCATTGACTGGGGATATTTTGATATCAAATATGATATAATATTTGTTGAATGACCTAAAGAGATACAAGATCATTGGGAGATGATTCTATGTGGTTGAACCATTCCTTTTGTTCATGTGTTGTGGAGGCATGGTGGAATGGAGAAAAATACTTATAATGTAGAATTTTAGATGTGAGATCAGTAACTAGAGTTATATTGAACTTTTTATTTATCTATATTTCCTTGGAAAGTTATGTTGAGATTTTTTTTTGTTTTGAGATGAGTTGTTTCCTTATCCCATGACAGTTGATAATGTCCTTTAATTGGAATGGTGAAGACTATATTCCTAATAGTTATGTATTAATTGAGATTCGATTAAACCCGTGCGGAGGAATTAGTTCCACCCAAAGTGGATAGAATCTTGACTTGGAAGAAATAATTACATGATATGTATATGATGATAATGTGTATTTTATTTCATTTATTGTGTGTTTTTTGGTTGGTCGGGGTAGTAGATGTCAGAGGAAAATTTCTTTGATGTTGAGTTTTATTTACAGACATCGAACAAAACATGGTGGTTTATCCTGGATATTTTATGTCGTTGAAAAGATTCATGTATAGAATGATCCTTGATAGATATCTTATTGGGTGGTTTTCCCAATAATTTGTTTTGTTTTGGTTTCGAATTCTTGAGGGTGAGAATAGTTTGAGTGGTGTCTAATGTAATTCTTCAGACCTCATGGATCCATTCACATGTGAAAATCCGGTGTTTATGGGGTTTAGGGAGGTCACTCTATCTCATTTCAAGAGTTTTTCTATTTTTACAGTTACCTAATGTAGATTTAGGAAGGGTATGTTGTTGACGGTGATTCTGGACCGATTCTTCTCAAGGTTGGGATGCACAGGTTGGCCTCCCAATGATGAGTCATCCAGTTATAACTCACTAAATGGTGACTCACAATATAATGAACCACCGAATTTTGACTCACGAAACCATAGGTCACTGAATGGTGAATGTCTAAATGGTGACTGACCACTGATAGTTCACACTGGGGACAAAAATAACAGTGATTCATTTAGATTTTTATTCCAAAATATTCTGCATTCCCAAATTTTTTTAGATTCACCGCTTTATCATTTTTTTGATGTAAAATGAGTATAAAACCCTAATTAAATGTTTTTATTCCATATAAAAGGATATATATTATATCATTAAATTCAAAACCCTTAGAAATATTTTAGATAATCAAAACTCGTTGTCTGGATCGTGAACTGAATATAGTGTATTTTATAGTTGTTCCTCCTTTAATATATGATACGTACATTATAAATATGGATCCTCTATTATATGTGTGTTACCCTTTTATTTTCATATGGGAAGATCCCCAAAACCATTCTTCCCATAGATATCATGAATTGTGTTGTGACCTTTAGATCACATTTATATAGAGCCCGACACACCCCCTGTTTGGCATAAGGCAGAAGTGCTGATCATATATTTCTAGAGGAAGGGATCCATTCCTCTAAATTATATGTGTGTATCATGTGGGATGGTGGTATAAATGTCCTATTTCGAAAGATATCAAGATACGAAGATAACATAGATAATTAAATCTGTTTTAAGATCAAAATGTGGGTCTAGGAATAGTATACATGTGCCCTGCATTGTTAACTATTGATATCATGATCTGCATGGGTTATATGCCAACTGAGAATCATCGATGTTTGTGGGATTTGTTTGTACACACATGATTGGACGTGAATTATTTTTTACTGTATTCTATTGAAATATTGTAAATATAAAAATATAAATAACCACATATTTTCAGTTATGTTAACAAATGCCTCAAGATCAAACTAGCACTTTTATAGCCCCTAAATTGTCAATGTGGAGGTAAATAATGTGAGTTTTCTACATCTGAATACACATTTCCTTGTTTTTTATTGTTTATTTGGGTGTGGTGTGATTATATGGGTGTCATGGAATCTCTTGTTGAGATATTGTCTTCTTGTGAATTGATAGGATATTTTATAAAAATAGGCATGTAGGATTAGGTTGTGCTATATTTATGTTTCTAGGTATGATGGGTTTGGTGTTTTTATATAGTGAGATGTCAGGATTGGTTGTTATGATATGTGTTTTAGGATTTGGAAATGTGTTGGGGGTTTTCTTATAGTGATAATGGATTGATAGGAATGACATTGAAGAATGATGATAGCAGTGGTTGGTATGGGTGTTGAACAAAGTAGAAATATGAACTCAATTTCATTATTATGGTCTGTTTTTCCTCGGAATGGTTTATGTTATGTGGAATTATGCATATTTTTGTTTTTTGTTTCCAAGGTAGGGATATATTGAATAAATCATTTTCTTAATAAGGAATAATATTTAGATATATGATTTGGTTGGGGTATTTTTCATTTTGTATCTTATTGTGATGTGGCATTCATTTTACCAACATCTAAAGTGATTGTTTTTTGTGTTAATGAATGCATTAAGAGGTAGAAAAAATTGGATGTGTCATAGGGTGTTTGTTTTTTTAATTGAGAACCCATACGTTGGATTTATTGTTTGATATTATATATACATACCTGTATTTTTTCATATTTTTACTTTATACTCCCCACCCTAATTTAGCACTATGTGCTGAACACCACCATTAAACTAGGGGAGGGTGTCTTTCCTAAACATCCTTATGGGAATATGGATGGCTGGACACCCACAATACCCTACTCACTCTTCAGTGTGGTGATAGACAAAGATTCATCAGGTATGTTGTGGTTTATGAGGCCCATGTCTTAAAGGGTGAGTTATTGTTTCCTAGGTGTTTTTTTGGATGACATGTGTTATGCATTCCCAATTTTCTGGGATGTTATGTGTCTTGTGGCCCATGATTCTGTAGGAGGGAGATTGTTGTGTGGGTTATGGGTGTGCAAGTACAATTTGTTGAGCTTCATTCTCCGAAGATGTGGGACTAGGTGTGAGGCCCATGTCTGAGTGGTAAGGTTGTTATGTCATACTTTCGGAATAGGTGGGATCCCTAGGACGTTTTCTGTTAGGGTATGATAGGGGATAATCAGTGGAAAAGTTGTTTGGGGGAACCCTATCAATTATTTTCTTTGTATAACATAACATGAACCACATTATTTGTTTAGTGTGGCTTTGGTGAGATTGGGGTGGCTAGTATACCTTTTTATGCATTGTTGGTTTCTACTGTTTTCTCACATTGGCATTAGAATCCCTATCCACCGGTGCATGAGAGAGTTTCTATTCATACTATGTATAATTTTATACACACAATAAATTATAATCCTAATTTCATGATAACATGACGACTATATGTACTTTTATGGGATTTACTAGCTCGGACATTTAGACAGTTGTAGCATCGCTACTTAGCTTCACATTTGGGTATTTACGTTGGATCATTTCACTGTATTTTTAACAGTTTTACATTAAACATGCATGTGTGATGAATTTGGGATTCTCTTTTATATATGTATTGGATTTTTTCTGAGGTTGATACATAATATATCCTGATATTGGTAACATTAAAAAGGGTAATGACTCCCATTTTGTTAGATTTTTATACCCTTTGTGATGGTTTACACCTTGGGAACTACTTGAGGCTACACTCGGAGAAAATTATCTCTATTCCATTATTTCCAACTCATGATTGGCTTCTTTTTGAGGGAGGGGTCATGAAAATATTTCCTTCTCATCTAATAGTGTATTTTTTTAACCCTCACTCAAAATTAATAAATTTTGAATAATGATAGAAATACAGATAATTGAATCCATGATAAAAAATATAAGACTAAAATTATTTATTAGTGAATTCCTCCTAATATTAGTTCCTAGCATCTTCAAATAGACCACTAATCCTTCTTATTATATCTTATTGAATATTTTCAAATTTTCATTACCTATGATTTTTTATTTATAAAAAACACATTAGTAAACATTAAAAAAGATATAGTAAATGTGATAAATTGTAGACCACCATTAATGGATTAATTTTTCAATTACCTATAAAAATTATAATGTATTAAAACATATGGCCATGTTTATTGAATATTATCTTTTCTTGAGACATTTGTGAACTATTATCTCATTTTGAAATTGGTTAAAAATTTCATCCCATTCTCCCATGATAAGATTAATTTCACAAATCACTTATACAAATATAATTTTATTTAAAATCATTTTAAAATTTAGTGACCATATTATATACATGATTTTTTTTCTCAAAATTCAAACTATTATAATTTTAAATAATTAGATCTCCAATTTTGAAAAAATTTCAACATGTTCTTTCCCAAATAGTGAGAACTAATTCATCTGTTATACTCGTTAAGAGAAAAAAATTATTTTAGTAATGAATTAATTCAAAATGATGTACTGTTATATTTTTCCAATAATTTTTAATATAAAAATACACAACATTTTAGACTATTGTTTTAACGATTCAATATCTTATGTGTAAATTCCATTGTTTTTTAATGATCATACCTTCAAAATATTTAATTAACATCCATCATACTCATCAATTTTCATGATTTGTTTCATGTCATGTGAGATGAATGCCAACAATTTTGTACAGATGGATTTTTTATGATGTTTTTTGAGATCCTCCTTAAGGAAAGCATACATCTCAGGTATTCCTATCTGTTGAAACATATCAACTCAATTATATTATAGAATTTTTCAATGAATAATTTCCTTGTATTACTCATCAAAATGACCATGTTGGTAAAACATCAATTGATTTACGTCTAGAAACCAAACCTGTTAAGAGTTGGTAATAATTACATATTTCTATTTATAATGTTCATATAGTCCAAATTATCTCTCATATTAATTTGATAAAACCCCCAATAATATTGTACCCTTTGAATCAAATGAAATTAAATATTATACAATAAATAATATGTCATTGTCTACAATATGACAACAATATAACCTAAATATGATTTCTATGAAACAAATAAACTTTTCTATTAAAATATTCATCTTTTAAATGTATACTACTAGATTCCATATGTTTTTTAATATATAGAATTCCATTACAAATCCATCTTAAACCCCATTTGATATAGAGTTGTTTTCATTAGTCTAGTAGAGTGTAAACATATATTTATATCCATAAGTTTTATCTGATATTGGTTATCATTTATTTTTATTGATATACTCATATTTCACTTGATATATTTTTCAAGAATTATTAGAATATTATTACATATATTTCCTTACATCCCCATAATTATTATTGTGAAATAACATTTTCCCTATGTACTTTTCAGCTTTATAAAACCTTAATTTTGTCTATTTTAATTTCTATTCATTGAAAACATATTTCCAGTA
This sequence comes from Viscum album, assembly GCA_963277665.1. Lineage (NCBI taxonomy): Eukaryota > Viridiplantae > Streptophyta > Magnoliopsida > Santalales > Viscaceae > Viscum > Viscum album. Next base: position 1,549,070,250 of record OY728146.1, on the reverse strand, counting down.
AAATTAATTCGAAGAATTGTCTTGTGTTTAAATTTTACCCCTGCAGAGTTTTATTTCCTTGGTTTATTTTTTATTTATTATAAAATTCAAATCAACCTTCAATTATCTTATCCAATTCATTCTCTAGTGTTTTCATTTTCTAGTTTTGGTGGGTGTTCTATTCACAGAATGTTTAAATATAATAATAAAACACGTTCCTAATATAGGTTTCTTCAACATATTTATCACTTCTTGGAGATTATTCATTCTTATCACCATTTGATATTATGTTCATAATTTATTTTCATAAATTTCTCGTCATATTTAATATTTTAGTTGAGTAGTTTTCTTCTTCGTTACTAAAAATTATTTACCACTTCATTCTATATACTATTATAATTCCATAACTGTGATCGTTATCATCCATATTGTTTTCACCCATCCTTTAATACACAAGATATTATAAATTTAATGACACATAACTATTAATAACATTCATATATGGTAATTCAACAGTAAATAGTCCAACTCAACCACCATTAAATAATTTCCCTCCAAAAATTTCATAATTTTAGCACTCTAACCCCACAATCAATAATCGAGTGACTAATATTCTTTCCATACATTATATTTTTCAAAAAATATATATATATATTATTTGACATTTAACTACTAAAATTATATGAAATATTTTTTTTCAATATATAAATTTAAAATACTATTTAGGGATATAGAATTAGAGAATTATGAAAATTATAAACTAATATACCATGTGATTTTACCAACTAATAGACATATTTTACACTATATATGTAAAACATTAATATATATTAAATTTTATGAATCCCCTAAAATTATATGTAAATTCTGTTACACTACCCATATAATGTGTAACTTATTTACTCATAACCTAAAAATGAAAACATAATAACGGATGAGCTGAAACAATCTATAATTGTAAGCGTAAACTATATTCATCAAATATAATAAGTGACAATAAAATTAGAAAAATAAATTGGAAGGTATAAATTTTCATCACATTTCATTAATAATTAAATATGATAGCATAATACATCAATGGGATGAAATGAAAATATAAATATCACTATGAAAATGATAATTTAATTCTGTCTGATGGAATGCCTAATTCAATAAACATGGATCATTCTATGAAGGACATAAAAAATTAATCATTATTTTCAATACAGTTGTATCCAATAAATCATTATTATCATCAAGACTATATTCATCATATATTTATAAATTTTGAAAGTATACATTAATAATTGATAAACATCTCCTAATGATAATAAAAAATACATTGAGGATATGTATAATTTCAATCCCAAACATTAATTTTTATTGTCTATTTCATTAATAAAATAAGAAAACTAATACCATTTATTTTTAGTTATATTTTAAAATAATTATCTATTTTTTTGTTAACAACGTACAAATTACCGATACTTTTCCCCATATCATTAGTTGGGATAACAATATCATCATACATCTTGAGAAAGTAAGAGGACGGGTAAACCGCCCATAGTCAACCGTCTAGAGTATTCAATAAAAACCCCTATAAGATTAATAAATATATTTTTTACAAATAGTTTCCACATCAATTGATGTATAATATATTTCCGGAACACCCTTCAATCAATGAAATAGAAAATATGATATCTAAAAATAATTATACTGTATAAAAGTATATTCTAAATCATTGGGGCGGGTATATAAGGATAATTTTATTGAAAGATCGTATAAATTATTGAAAATAAAATTACATTTGACATTCATATGATGTATTTTTATGTTTGAAAAAAATATATATCACTACTATAGAAAAGGATGTAACGTCTCAAAATTTCTATGTAATTATTTTAATTATATGAAATTATTTTGAGACCTCAAAATTTCACGGCATGATATTTAGAGGCCCGGAGATTTCGGAAAGATAGTTGGAAGGTTTTAAAGGTAAATTCAGTAAAATATTGAGTGGGATTTTATATCATTCGGACTATTTATCTGATTAAAAATTTGAGGGCACCGTTTAATTCAAAATGCTCTGATTCACCTTAAAACATTTTATCATGTGATAGTAAGGGCCAAGAAGAACATTTATTTTTTGAAAACATTGAGAGAAATAATAAAATAATTTAAAAAAATTATTTTATTTAACTTCTCACATCTTTGTAGAGGATGGAAACATAGCAGGGTAGTGATGGGGCTGCGACAATGCACTTTAATGAGGATCATTAATAGATGATTAACTCACAACATAATGACCCTTCAATGATGTGTAACAATAACTCTATTTCATAAATTAAATAACATAATGATGCGATGTCACATCAAAATAGAAACTTCATGACGTTCTTCTATTTATTGTTCAACAAATTGGGGAAATAATGATAAAAAATTGCAAGATTCTATAGTGATCCTCTGACAGACTACTACACCAGTGAAGAATGACGAACGCCGACATAACATCATCATATTCGATACCTTTCCCAGATAGGAGCTAGGCAGCGACGTCAACATCTTAATCACTCAAGCATGAATTCCACGACATCATTCTTTATAAGAGCTAGTGGTTTTAGCTTTGATATTCTACCCTATCCTTTTCTAAAAATGATGAACACAGATCAACCCACGAATATGTTAATATGCCATTCATGCATTATGTGGGAGGGTGATTTATTATTGGAGTTATTTTATTCAGGGTCATAATCATGTCATTGAATGATTGAACAGAAACTCCCTGAACATATCCCATCATTAATCCTCTAGCACAGAGGCCCTATGATAATATAAACAAATCCCTATCTCCTTCTCATGCACGTTCTTGTTGGACGTAACCTTGAAATGATAGAAAGGTAGGTTTGGGATCCTCGCGATGAAGGGGGAGGTCCCCGAAGGCCACAGACATAGATGGCTCAGAGGACATACCATTGGAGCATGTTTGGTGGTCCGCTAAACTCCTTGCCGGTGGTGGCTGTTGTCTTCACTGGCCGCATGAAAGAGATATCTCGCACCCACGAGCCACATTGACTGGGATTCCACATCTCGTTATCTGTGGTGGTGAACCATGGGAATAACTACCGGTAGGGGAGTCAGTTGGATGGATGGCCTACGTCCAGGCCATCCAGACATTTTGCATTTGGGCCATCTTAACTACATGCGGTGGGGTCATCTGAATGGCTAGTGTAAGGTCCCTGCCCCCTCAGGGCCATAGGATGGGGACTCGGTAGCCATGCCATGTCCTAGAAGGTCGGCACTACCGGCCGCATGGTGCGGCTGGTCCCCAGCTGGGGGGTGGAGCCCCTTATGGGCCAGACCTGAGCTCAACGGGCTGGATCGTGCCAGCAGTCCTGACCCACAACAACGGGTCGGACCTTAACCGACTATTTGGACCCATTTCGGTGTGTTGGACCCACAACCATCATGCCGAACCCACACTGGTAGGACAGAACCTCACCCGCTTCAGGCAAGGCCAGACTAGACCAGGTCGTCAAGGGACCCGGCAGGCTGGACCCTCGACCAACCAGGCCAGGTCCAGCAAGGCCTATTAGGCCTTAATCACCGGCCAGACCATACCGGAATATCCTCGACCCACAACAAATCGGTTCAAGTACATCTAAATTAACGATGGTATTTTTGACCCCAAGTGTTTGGTTGGTCGGGTCAATCTGACTAGGTCGGACTAGGCCTCATTTCAACTGTTCCCCTTGTTACTAAAACACTTGTATCTTGAAAACCACACATCTGGTTGACGAGTATGTGGTGGAATTGAGAACCTTTTGATGAGAAATATATTATGGAACTTGCTATGATTACTTTTCGAGATTTTGAGATGTGATAAATGGCATGATAATCTTTTCTCCAAAGCACACTACGAACAGAACCCTGCGAGAGGATGAGACCTGAATACTGCTAACCTTTGGCCCAATGGGAATCACCTCTATATGACATTATAGGCCCATGGGGGGAAGAACCTATCTGTGACCTTACTGTCCCATGGTACGCGACGAGGATAAGTACTTAAATAGGCCATGAATAGTTGGAAGCTTCTCTCTGTGATTTTGTAGGCCCATGACACATTATGAGTGAGAGTACCTAAGCAGCCCAAGGTTAGTGGGAAGCACCTCTTTGTGACTTGGCATGCCCACTATACTCCCTAGAGGAGGAGTTCTCCAGAATCTGAGGTGTTTGAATATGTGACTGATGATGCTACTATTACTACCCTAGAATATACCTATTGAGAGTTGTCTTGTGTTTCATGATTTTCATTGAGAAATTATTGTGTGGTCATTCTCTTTTTTTGGGGTCCTTACGGACTACTGTGTTACTCACCCCTACATAGGCGCCACCCGCATGTGTTGTGTCTCATGCAGCCGATAGACGCTTTGACGGTGGACATTGTGGCCTAGGACCAGGCCGGGCCCAGTAGGACAGGGCAGACATGATATAATACATCCGCATCCAGTAGCTTCACTACTCTCACGATCAGGTGTGGTTTTCAAGGGATGACCATCAGGGATTTCTCTTGGTACATTATATTTTTAGTTCTATTTTGGGATTGTATTCAGGACTAATTACTTTTAGTTTTACTTTCACTCAACCTTTCTTTTAGTTGAACATTTTCCCCCTTTTTAGTTTATTGGGATGTGGTTTGGCATTTCTGTGCATATAGGTACTCAAACAAATGCCTCTGACATGTAGGTTAACACCATCAGCGCTAGTTTCTAGCCCTCGGCATATGGCAGGCGGGCTTGGGGTAGTAAAAGCACGGGCCCCAGGGGAAGGGTCAGGACAAAGAGGTATAACAAGGTGGTTGGATTCACCTCAATGATTAAGAGTCCGTGTTTTGATTTGGGACAATAGTGTTACGTGTTTCGAGTCAGACATTCAGATATGGGGAGTCCGGTGTTGGCATGGAGGCTGACATATTTATACACCAGGACCATGAATTCTATTTTTTGTTAAATTCATGAAAACACTAGTTTCATAAGTGTATATTTTTTTGAATAAGAGTTATCTAACCAGGTATAATCATCTAAATGTGGTAAATATTGACCTATCATGAGATACCTCTATGTGGAATACAAGTTAGGATCCTGATACAAGGTCCTGAGGTTATTCCACCTAGATATGAGGCATCCATCTAGGGGGTAGTGCTTGAGATTCTCCCACTAGCTGTTTCACCAGTGATACCCCAAACCGATGTTCAGCATCTACAATCGGCAGTTCCTATAGAGGACGTTCGTAGGCTCAGTTCTCGACATGATTTTCAAAGACAGAGTCCTCCCAAGATCAAGGGAGAGCTGGATCCTCAAGACGCTGAGTACTGATTGGAGGATGTGACATGGGTCATCTTCTTAGTGAGGAAACCACCTATCTAGATGGAAATCATGGAAGTGATCATTATACCGGTCTCAGCAGGGAGATGGTGGATATTAACTATCCATACTCACAATGAGGTGACCCTCACTTGGGTTGACTTCAATAGGATTTTCCATGAGGATATTTCTTCGTGACCTTGTCCGATGTGCACTTCTAGGAGGCACTTCACTTATATCATGACAACATGACGCTGGATGAGTACTTGGAAATGTTCAAAGGGCTTTCTCTCTACTCTACAGAGATGGTGCGAGACTCATTCTTTAGGGCTCAATCCTTTGATCGGAGACTCAAATAAAAGATCATGTATTTGGTGGTGTCTATTAGAATCCATTGCATGGATAAGATGCTGGAGTGATCCCTTCTGATAGAGATATTCTAGGTGGAGTAGGAGCCCGCAGGTAGAGCTACCCACAGACCCCAGGCGGTGGAGTCTTCGGAAATAAGTAGACAACAGATGCGAGTACCCAATCAGGCTATGTATTTCATAGGATTACCTGAAGACTTGGAGTAAATAGTGCAAGGCTCCCAAGCCAGTGGGACTTAGACAGGGGCCAGGCATTGATACTTTTTAGGAGGGATGGGTTACATGGTACATGAATGCCCGACCCACCATATAGATTACTAGCAGATGGTTGAGGGGCCACTGTGGAAGTAGTTCAAGTGAGGAGGTCCATAGGGTGGCAGACGTGGAAAGGGAGTGGGCCAAGATGCCTGTGATGGGAGATGTTTCAATGTGTTACCTCAACAACCCATAGGTGGTCTACCCCGACCTTAGGGAGCATGAGTTTAATGGTGAGCTCAACTTCAGGAAGATGAGGATTATGATCATGGACCTCCAGAAAGGATATGAGGTACGATATGAGTCTTCTCCACCTAATCCATAGTACTTATAGGCATATGTTATAGTCACTTCATCCTTCCCGCAATTTTCTTTCAGAGCTAGGAGATTCCAGTGGATCTATTGTCTCGATTTGTACGGCTGGAGACTCATATTATAGTTGATTAGACGATTAGAAACTGGTTTAAGAAGTGTGAAATTACTCTAGGAGGCGAGAGATTTTTCTAGGATCTTCTAGTAGTAGTGTCAAGGCCTTACGATGTCATCGTGGGTATGGAATGGTTATCCACATTCCATGCTCAGATCGAATGTTTTTGGCATACAATGTTGTGTGTCCATGAATATGGGACCTTGTTTTCCAAAACTGGTGAGAAGGAAACCCTTATAGCATAGGAAAAACTATCTTAGAGGATGTTGTAGTTGATCACTGACATGTAGGCTAGCCCCACCCTCGGTGTAGTGGATAACAGGAGTCCAAGATTCCCTTTAGTGGTTGATGAGTAAGATGATGTTTTTCCAGATGCGGTTCTAGGGCTACCTACTCTAAGATAGGTATACCTCTATATCAACTTGTAACTTGAGACAACACTGATATTCAAACCACATAACAAATGGATACTGCATATCTTCACGAATTGTGGGTATAGATGGAGGACTTGTCAGTGAAGGGATTCACAAAGACCTATGTTTCACAATGGGATTCCCTAGTGCTTTTTTCCAAGAAGGAAGATGGGAATTTGAGGTTGTGTGTGACCTTCTGGCACCTGAACTAGTCGAATGTGAAGAAAAAGTACCCACTGCTGAGAATTGATGATCTATTCGACCGGTTGAAGGGAGTAAAGTCATTCATAAAGTTATACCTCAGATTAGGCTATCACCAGCTCCAGGTACGAGAGGAGGATGTACCGAATATTTCCTTCAGGTGCCGGTATGAACACTATGAGTTCCTGGTGATTCATTTTGGTGTGACCAATGCCCCATGAATGATCATGGGACTCATTAATAGTGTCTTCTAGGACTACCTCGGCCTGTTCAGTGTGGTATTCATCGATAAAATCCCAGTGTATTCAGTGTCGGAGGAGGATCACATTGTACACTTGTGGATAGTCTTAGATACACTCCGATAACACCAATATTATGGTATTCTCTCGAAGTGTAAGTTTTGGAATTGGGAGGTCCAATTCATAGTACACGTCATCTTAGAGGCTGGAGTTGCAGTAGATCTTGTGATGATAGAAGAAGTGCTTGCTAGGGATCCACCCAATAGCATGAATAAGGTGAAAAGCTCCGTGGGGTAGGATGGTTTCTATCGAAGGTTCATGCCTACATTTTCCATAATAGCATCATCCTTATCACCATTGACATAGAAGGGAAAAACCATCTTGTGGATGGAAAAATTCCAACAGAGTTTCGAAGAGATAATGGGGAGACTGACTTGTGCCCACATCTTAAGACAACTCAAGGAGGGCATTGGTTATGTAGTTTACTACGACGACTCAAGGACTGGGATTTGTTGTGTCCTGATGCAGGAAACAATAATGATCGCCTATGTCTCATGGAAGTTGAGGAAACCTGGGAATAATTACATGACGCATGAACTGGAGTTACCAGTAGTGGTCTTTGTCTTGATGATGTGGCGGCACTACCTGGTGGGTGAGTGTATCATCGTTTAATCAAACCACAAGAGACTCTAAAATATCTTCTCGTAGAAGGACCTGAACCTGAGATATCAACGATCTCTATATTTCCTATAGTAATATTATTTTTGGATAGTCTATTCTCCTTGAAATGAGAATTTTTGTGGCAGACGAGCTCAACATGAGTACCGGGTTGCATCATCTGAGTGAGGCAACAGAGCAATTAGCAGCAATGAAGATTTCAATCATGGGTGATGATGAATATTATTTACTCTATTCAATGAATGTTACTCCCCCAGTCTTATAAAATGTCAGGGATGTATAGTGGAAGGATGTTGATTGTGAGGATCGAAGTGCTCAAATATACTGAGGATGGGTTTCTGATGGATTTATGATAGGTGGGGAGCTCATCTATTTTTCACATGGTACATCATAGTTCTTGTGACATTACGAGAGGAGGTTGTGTTAGAGTAACATAAATTCCCTCTAGAAGTAAATCCAAGTGTGAAAAATATGTACTGGGGCCTCTGGTGGCAGTATTGGTCGTTAAGGATGAAGACACCCGTTACTGAGTTCATTTCACGATGCCTCACTTGTCAGCAAGTGATAGTCGAGCACCATGTTCCAGTAGGATTCACTCAACCACTTGAGGTGCTGGAGTGGAAATGGGAAAAAATGTCTATGGACTTCGTGATGGGGTTACCACGTATATATAAGGGTCACGACTCTATTTGGGTGATCGTTGGATGACTCACCAAGTCATCTCACATTTTACCAATCAGGGAGCATGCATTGTTAGAGGGATTGGTGAACCTATACATCTTATAGATAGTGCAGTTCCACAGAATTCCTTTGAATATTATCTTGTATCATGAATCTATCATTACATCCCGTTTGTGGAAGGTATTTCTAGAGGCGTTCAGGATGAATGTACAATTGAGCACAACATTTCATCCCCATATGAATGGTCAGAAAGAGCGGACCATAATGACCTTAGAGTACATGCTTCATGCTTGGGTCCTTTACTTTGGTCCTAGTTGGGAGGACCACATGCCACTGGTGGATGTTTCATACAAAAAATAGTAATCGCTCCACCACTAGCATGAAACTAATTGAGTCCTTGTACGGGTGACCATGAAAATCAACCATATGTGGGATAGACCCAGTAGAGTCTGTACTAAATCATCTATAGTTGGTAAGAGATACTACCAAGATAGTGAAGATCATCTAGGATAGGATTAGGACTGATATAGCAGGAAGAAGTATTATGCTGACTAAAGAAAGAGACCCTTCGAGTTCAATGAGGGTTATCATGTGTTCCATTAGTTCTCACCCCATATTGGATTGATGAAATTTGGACGGGTTGGCAAGCTATATCCGAGGATCATCTGACCTTTTATAATCATGGATAGAGTTAGCAACGTGGTGTACCATTTAGATCTTCCCCCAAATATGGAATGGGTGCATGTTGTTTTCCATGTGTCACATCTAAGGAGGTAAATGCATGATGAAACACATGTCATCAACTGGGGAAAAATGAAAATTAAATATGAGGTAACATTTGCGGAGTTCCTAGGGGAGATAGAGGATCGGTGTCCAACATGGGCAATCACATCCACTAGTATGCATCTGATGGAAGAATGATAATCTCTAGGAGATCACATTGGAGAGGGAGGCTCAACTTCATGTTCAGTACCCCCATCTATTTGTTTCGTTTTTTTTTGGTTTTAGGGATGTAAATCCCTATAGTGGGGACAATGAAACATCTCAGAATTTCTGTGCAATTTGTTTTATTTATATGGAATTATTTTGAGACCATGAAATTCGAAGGCACATGATTCTGAGCTGTAGAGAGTCCAACAAATTTTTTTTAACATTTTAATATAATGTTCAGTAAACATGTTACTGCGATTATTTTTCATTTGAACCATTTCTCAGATCAAAAAAATGGGGGCACCGTTGAATTCAGAATATTGGGATTCATCATGAAATGAAATAACATTGACTTAAAAGGGAAGAGAAGAAAATTATTTTTACGACATTTGAATAAAAATTAAAGAATAATTTAAAAGAATAATTTTATTTTCTTTCTCATTAATAGATCATTATCATGCATCGTAACAAGAAGTAATGAAACATAACAACAACAATGTTTCATAAATGAATGTGCGCAACGTCGCGACATCACATCATAATGGAAACTCTGTGACACGGTTCTATTTATAGTTTGACATGTTGGGTAAATAAGGATGATATAATAGAGAGGATTATTAGTAGAACCATTGACGGACTTCTAACCCTGCGTAGAATGAAGAATGCCAGTAGAATTGCATCATCTTCGACAAATTTTGATGATCGGAGCTGGAAAGTGACGTCGATATCTAAATATCTCTAGGATGAACACTACAACATTAGAAATCATAAGAGGTGGAGTTTTTTGATTTTTTGTTCTTACCCTTCATTTTCTAAATAACAATGTACATAGATCCACCCACGAATAGGTAGATCCATGATTCTTGTGTTATATAAGAGGGTGACTTATTCTTGGGGTTATCTTATTCGGCGTCCAAATCATGTCATGGAATGATTTAACATAAACTCCTCGAACCTCCCCCGTCTATAAACCTATAATACGGAGGACCCAGGATAATTCAAAAAAACCCCGAACACATCCACCTGTGCATTCTTAGTTTTTGTACCCTTGAAATGATGACAAGGAAGGTTTGGGATCCTCTCGATGAAGAGGGAGATCCCTAGAGGAAAAAAATCCAGATAGATCGATGGAGATACCACTAATGCACATCCGGTGGTCTTCTAAACTTTATAACATTGTCTCGGTGGCGGTTGACATCGCCAGCCCCCAAAAAGAGGCGGCCCGCACCCACGGCCCACGTGGAAAATGATTCCATGGCTTGTCAACCACGTCGGTGTAGTGGAGGACACAGTTCTAGGAGGGATGCCAGGTGGGGGGACAAACCGCGTCCTAGCCTTCTGAATAGATGGTGGAAGGGCCCCATACCCTTGAGCCCACAATGGCATGCCAGACGCAACATCCATGTCGCGCCCCAACTGGTCGGCACCACTGGCCGCATCGCACTACCCATCCCCAGTAGGAGGGCTGATCCCCCAGCCAGCCGGATTTTGCCGATGGGTCAGACCCATGCCGAGCTCACAACTGGTGGGCTGACCCCCCAGTTGGCGGGCTGGATCCTTGTTCAACCGGGCCGGTTCTAGGGAGGCCAATTGGGAATGTCCTACTAGTCCGGCCATTATAGACTGACATATAACCACTCTAGGTCTAGTCGAGACCATCTAGAAGAACTAAGGTATGTGGTATCCCTAGGTCGGGATGGTCGAATTGGTCAAACCAGGTTTGAACTGTCCTCATTGCAACTATACCACTCATTACTAAAATGATTATATATTGCAAGCCGCACATCTAATTGATGAGAAATTTATTGAATTGGGACTCTCTTGATGAGGAACATCGTTTAGCATGCTCAATGGTGACTTTCATCGAAGTTGAGATGTTATGAAGGGCTTGTGGAGCAGTTATCCAATGTGCACTACATATAGAACCCAGCAACTGGATGTGACCAGAAGGCGACTGACTTTTGGCCTAGTGGGAAGCACCTCTCCATGGCATTGCAGGCCCATAGTAAGAATCACCTCTATTTGACTTTGGAGGACCATGGTACAGGATGAGGAGAACCTCAGTTGGCAATGACTTTTGGGAAGAACCTCTATGTGACTTTAGAGGCCCACTGTATGCGATGGGGAGGAGTACATAAGTAGTCCAAGGTTAGTAGAAAGCACATTTTCGTGACTTGGAAGGACCACTCTACTACCTAGAGTATATGTTCTCTAGTACCAGATGTGTTAGACGATGTGACTGATGATGCTCTTATTTCTACCCTATAATATACCTAGTGTCAACTATCTTGTGTTTTGTGATTTACATTGAGGATTTTTTTGTGGTATTTTCCTTATGTTTTGGGGTCCCTACTGAGTACTGTATTAATCACCACTACATAGTCTTCACCCACACACGTTGTGTCTAGTGAAAATGATGGAAATTTTGACGGTGGACTCGGTGGCTGAGGAACAAGAGGGCCCTAGTAGGATTTTGTGGACAAGGTATACTACTTCGGACTCTAGTGGCTTTACTACTCCCATGATCAGGAGGGGTTTTCAGTGGATGGCCATCGTTGTTACCTTTTGTAGTTATTGTTTTTAGTTGTTTATTGGGTTTTTATTCCAGTCCACTTACTTTGAGTTCCACATTCAATGTTACTTGTTTTAGTGTTACATGATTTCCCCTTTCAGTATGTTGGGATGTGGATGGCATGTGTGTGCATACAGGTAATCCGTAAAATGACTTACACTTTCATGTTAATGCCTTCAATGCTAGTCAACATCCCCTGGACTAGGGGAGGCCGGCATGGGGTGGCCATAGAACGGGCCCCAAGGGTATTGTTTATGACAAAGGAAACTTAAAAATAAGTTGACATAGATTAATAACATTCCCATAAACTAATTTTTTAAATTATATCACACTATAGAGGATATGGAATTCAATTATTTTATATTTCATGTTAAACCGACAATCAATAAAAATATATATTTTTTAGGGAATAAGTAACATAACATAAATCCCGTTAATTTAAATTATTTTTAAAATATAAATACAAATATACATGATATCATAAAATAGATGTTTGATAAAATTATTCAGATTGATTTAAAATATTAACATACATGTCAATTTAAAAACTAAATTTTAAAATAGTGATGAGAATTATTTTTAAAATAATTTATAGAAAAAAATTATATCTAATATTGGATTCTAGAAATGAATATAATGGATTATATTTGAAATATAGATCCAAATATGTAATAATTTAAAAATAAATGAATATATTCAATAATATAAATATGCATTGTAGAATACCAACACTTTAAAAATTATTTAAAATATATTTGTATGAAAATATAATTTTAAATAACTTAATCAAAATGTATAATATATTAGAATATTAGTGTTGGGGAACCCTAACGGTGAAGAAAATTGATCCTAATTATGATTTATATATCAATGAACAATGATTTCAACAATCAATGTACCATATATGGAAAATAATCGATAAGGTAAACAACATTATTCAAGGAATTAGGTTACATGAATGTAACTCCAATGGAAATAAGAGGTAATATATAATATTGATTTTTTTTGTAACTATATAATATGAAAAAGGTTCAAGAGAATGAATTTAATATAATTATTGACTATTGAATTACAAAAAATCATTACTATTGTGGTAATAATTCAAAAAATTCCCATTTAAGGAAAGGAATAATATTCTAAATAGTATGTTTAATGAAATAAAATTTAGTCCTAACGAAATAAATCCATCTGATGTAAAAATACCATATAAGTAAAACATGCAGCACAAGTTTTATTATATCTCAATGAATCAGAATGAAGACCCAGAGAACCCATACCATAATTTCTTCTAAGTCAAAATTCCCACTAACCTCCTATATAATATAATTGACTATAATAATCACCTAATTAAGAATAAATTTAATTTATAAATTTTTCAGCAAACTTAATTTATCATTAATCATTGCGCTAAAATTTTTATGCATCTATCAAATTTCAGTTCCAGGTTTGAGTAATCTTCATCCTTACAAACTAGTTTCACAATATCATTTTAAATATTTATCACTAAACATGAGTTCTTTATTCCAATATCATAATACTAAATTTAATTTTTGTTTTATAATTTTATAGATTCATTATATGGGAATATTTGTTTTGATACTTTAATAATAAAAAATTATGATCTTATTTGTGAGTTTTTAATCAATAAAAGATTGGTATCTTAGATAATGTGTTTAAAATTAATTTTATAATCAAATAACTAAAATAAAATAATTTTTAACTATTTTAATCATATATTAACATTATCTAAATTTATATATTTTTCTACAATATAAAATTTATAATTATTAAATACGTGGTTAAAAAACCAAAAAAAATAACCATAATTAATGGATGAATATTTAGTAATTTAGTTCTAATATCATCATATATAATACATAATAAAAATATATAGTGTTTTAAATATTTATATATCATAAATATAAATATTTGTATGTTGAATTTATCACATATGATGTTATTATATAGTATGATTAAATAAATAGTTTTTCATTGATTTCACTTTTATTTACTAGAATATATATCGATTTTTCATTACTTGTATTGTTAAAAATATTTCCAATTTTTTTACCTAACCACAATAATTATATAATAATAATATATACACATAAATCCAATTATCATGAAATTCTTTAAAAGTAATTCATGGAAAGAGAAATGGAAATCAATTATTCATTGGAGGCGATAGTCCACACGTAAACATGATTGGTGATGTTGTTTTCAAAAAAAAATTATTGTATAATATGCCTTATAATATAGAATTCTAAAGTATCTTATTAATATGATAATTATTTATAAATTTTAAATTTATTTGGATCTTCATAATGTTGAAAATGGAGATTAAATATGATTTATTTAGGAGTGGTAGTTCACCCTAACAAAAAAATCTTGTTTTTTGCGTCAAGTGAATTGGATAATGGTTTTTAAAAAATATTGAAATAGAAAAATAAAATTCAGTATGAAAAATATAAATTTCACAATATAGTTTTGACAAAATTATAATGGTTAATGATAGAGAGATTGAATATAATATAATTATAAATGTTTATTGATGTTGATAAAATTGTTGTTTCCTTAGAGGATACAATGGGGAATGATTTAATAGGATAAAATATATAGATATAAAGAAAAAAATGGTCTTATATTATTTAAATTTGAATTAATGTTTATATTTATATGATGAAAAAAATATTATTATTCGCATTGAAGAGGTTCTAAGAGGCCACTTTTTATGTGATATCGGTTGATATTTTTTTAAAAACCCATAACCTTTTAATAATAGGAAATAACTCTCATGTAAATTGGCTGAATAATTAACAAATATGATATATTGGATGATGAAAGGTTATTAATATCATCAAAAATATATTATCAACTATTTTTTATTATATTTTCTAGAAGTTTTCATATGGTTATACCCTTTCAACAATACATTAATATTATTATGGTAACTGGTTTTTATGTAGGAAATTAATTTTATAAATTATTGAAATTGATATAATTAAATTATTTGGATATATTTCTTCAAAATAAGAAATAAAATTTATCTGAAAATATCTATGTATGTAATGAATTTAATGTTTAACAATAGAACCTTTAACATGTAAATATCCATTTTTATATTAAGTGTTTTATTAGTTCAATATTTAAGTGTAGGATAAATATAACAATGTATTTAGTTTTGAAATTAAAAATTGGAATATAATAAAAATAATAATTTTGTAAATATTATCTAAATGTAAAGTTTAATTTTATAAATATAATATTTTATTAAAATAAAAGACTAAAAGAATTACTTTTTTAATATTATTAATAATGTTGAAAAAATTTAAAATATTAGATTTATAAATTAATATTTCTTTCTAAAATTGAAATTATTACTCATTAAGAAAATATTTAGTCAACTAATGGATTTATATTATTTCATGTTATTATTATATATTAATAAATGTAAACTTTTCGTAAAATTCATATTCTCACTATTAACAAAAAAAATATTTCACAACATTTCCAACATTTAATAAGAACATAATATTAACATGATAAATATAAAAAATATATAGTTTCTATTTTTTTTATTAGAAAAATTATAACTAATTCATTAAATAAAAACATATTGATATAATGAAAACTGTTTTCATAGGAAAGTAAAATTTTCTAAAATATTAATTATTAAATTACAATTTCTCATAAATTAATAATGAAATAGGTTTTAATATATTAGTAATATGAAAAATTTAATTTATTTAACATATATTAGTATAAAAAAATAAATCACATAAAATAGAAATATCAGATGAATTACAATTTAAATCCTAAATCATTTCCTTATTTCATTAGCTACACAAACATAATTTTCATGTATTTCATCATAAAAATACGGAATTTAGTTTTCATCTCCCACGTATATTTCATAATTTAGTTAAATTTATTTTTATACTACATTTCAATTGAATCATTATTGAGTTATATAAGGTTTTTTGTTTAATTTTTTATAATTTCAAGTGAATGAATCTAATGAAGATATTTTATTCAATGAAATATGTAACACCCTGGCCCCAGTTGCCCAGAGGCGATGCATTATTTTAATACATTGGCATGATTACAAGGAATCACGTCCCGAAGGACCTATCAGTTTATCAGTCTTGGAAACACTAGATACATTCATAATGTTTACATTACATCCTAAAATGAAAACATCAACTACATAGTCTCCATAGTCCACACTCATACTATGACTACAAGTCATTCATAAATTACTTCTACACATCTTGGGAAAAATAAAACATATAAAGGGGTGAGCTCAAATTCTCAGTAAGGATAACAATAGAGAGGAAACATTCATAAATAAGCATAATCATTTAAGGCAATGTATAACTAAAAATCATTTTGAACTTGAACTTCAGCATAATATGGCAGAAATAAAATGATATAGTACCATTTACTTATTCACATGGATATTCTAATAGTCAAATAATCACATGAAATATCAATGACCACTTTCATAATGATGGAATTTATAATGAAATACTATCATAACCACATAGCCATGGCCTCATGTCAAGACTACAAATAAGATTTTGTCAAGGCCTCGTGCCAAGACACTAGTTTGTCTCATGAGACCTACTGATGCATCGAGAAGCTATAGCGGGCTCCACCCGTCACTTACTAAGTCCAATGCATTCCTCATATGAATAGGTTTATATATAACATAAAAATTCGTATAAAAACTATAGTATGAAATATCAATACATTCTCCATAAACCATGTATGGTATAAAAATAACACATCCACAGTCAAACATAACACAAAACCTTCAACACAATATGGATGATTTGTATCATGATAAATCAACTTCAAAACAAGTTTAAAATCCATTAATGGATATTGACGTTGATGAAAATGATTTTTTATACTCTTTAAGAGAAATAGACCTTTATCATGAAAACATTTAAAATTCACACAATTTGGAAAAGAGGTCATTTAAAGAAATTTTGGAATTATAGTTTCCCATAACACTTTGAAACTTTTGAAATGAATTAAAATTTTAAAAACATTCATGTCTATATAAATAAATCCATAAAAACTATTTTGAAGACATGGACATTAATTAGAACTATTTAAAAGAATAAATTTTAAAAACATTTGAAATTTTGTTTTAGTAAAAAGTCACTTAAAATAATCACTTTGAAATCACTTTCATAATACATGGACGTGAACAATAAACATGTCCCAGTAGATACTTACATAAAAACAACCTCGGATTATAATGAGAGTGTGAAATTAACCATTACCAATTTGGTAACTTATGAACCATACACCCCATGAAAGAGGTAATTAATATGTTAATACACATAAATTAAAGTGTATTACATAATGAATACAATTATGGGCAGTATATACACCACACAATTGGTAATAGTGTCAATGTGGCATGAATCTCACGGAAATAAGAAGTGAGATAAAAACCCATTACCTTCTAATTTTCCTTGGTCGATGGAAGGTTAACATCCTTTATAATAGTTAAATCATTGTTATTAAATTATACAAGAATCATATAAATAAATATGATATCATATATGATCTTTTAATATTTATTTGTTAATAATATTTTAGTATTATCGTCATTTTAGGTGTTAACTGATTCGTTTTCCTTTATATGCTTCGTTATGTAAGCCATGTTTGTTATGGATAGGTTGTATCTTATTCATATCCAAAATGATATCAATTCCTTAAACATTACTTTTTATCATCAAACGATATTTATTCTTTAATAAATATGATGGGGAAATGAATCTCATCACGTTCGTGGAGACGGTAATCCGTACATACGCACTAACTCTAATTTCATTTTGTAAAGACCAAGAAATTTTAAGGAATTTTTTTTTCTTAATTTCCATTGGGATTTTAAGAGTCCGTAGTTTCTGATGGCACCTGATTCTGAGGCCCGGTGTGCCCGGAATCATTTTCCGAAGACTAGCTTGGGTACGTTCAGCGAATGAACGAGTGAGTTTTCCTAACTTTTGAACCGTTTCTTGGAATCAAAATCTGAGGACACCAATTGAATCGCAGTGCCGATAATTTCTTAGAAACACCTTTTCTGGAGATGTGTTTTCTCGGGTGTGGCACTTAAAATTTTTGGTAAAGTAAAGGAATAAGATAAAAATGGTACGACCCATATTTATTGTATTTAACGTTGTTTCACCTAAGCTAAGTGGTTGGTGTGGGACACACTATATCCTACTGCACTAGGTAGAATATTTGTGGGGTGGGTCCCACATGAGAACCTCCTTTTTCAACCCCCCTCCTTTAATAAGGTAACACAGCTACACCCCCTTTAACTGAAAGTCAACCATTGCTTTTATCTGTTATGAAACGCATTTTTTAATTTGGGCGGTTTAAATGTTTCAATAAATTAAATTAATTGATAAAATAAATTTTGAATTTCAAAGACGTTTGGCTTGTGTGTCAATAAAATAAGACAAGTATTATTTTATAAAGTGGTTCATTGTGCGTGAAGGCTGGGTCGAATTTTCTCAAGGTCTTGAAGTTCTTCTTCCTCGATGAAGAACGCGAAGAACGCTGACCTCCGATGGCGGACGACAGTGAGGGATGCCTTCCTCGGAGATCGACGACCCGACATGCTTTCTTTCGTTCCTTCTTCCCGCGTCAAAGGAAGGGAGACATTGTTCCTCCTCGGACGATCTTTGTCAATGTGTACGGAACCTCCTTCCGTGACGTCTCCTTCCGCGACGTGCAATTTCGCGATGAGCCTTCGTTCAACTGCGCTCGAGGTAGGGGATTATTTTAACTGTTTGTTCATGATTACATCCATCGTCATTCTTCTTTTCAAATTGAGCCACCCAATATCGAAATAATGGATGGAGGTCGGACCACACGAACACAGCCGACCCTCCTCCCCCTTGTTTGATTGATTTTTGTTGCGGCACTTGTAAGGCGGTGTGGTGTCGTTGCACCACGCGGAAGCTATGTTAATGGTCGAAGAAGTACGGCGCAGTCACACCACGCCGTTGAAGTCGAACATGCCACGACACCATCGCGCTGCACCTGATAACGTCAAAGAGGTCGCGGACGGAGCGGGGCTGCGGCGGAGGGGCGCGGTGGAGTAGGAAGTGGCGGCCGGCTTCTGGCCGCCGGCACCGGAGCAGGAGGGCGGGACCGCGGGGTCCCGCGGCAGCGGAATGGCCGGACGACCGGGCCGACCGGCTTTCGAGAACGGTCGGGGGTCGTAACTCCCATCTGTCCGACAGGAGAGGCCCCCCAGATGGCGGCCACAGTTACAAACTGGCGGGGGGCAGCGCCCCCCCCCCCCCCCCCCCTCGCCCTCCGCACCCCTTCCGCTTGACCTTTAAGTCCGAGCTGCCGGGCCCCGCCGGCAAGGCCGAGTCGGCGAGGCCAGGCCGGGCCGCGCCCAGGCCCGGCCGGGCCACGCCCATGCGAGCCGGTCCCTGACCCAGGTCGGGTCGACCCAGGGGGTATCGGGCCGGAACGGACCGGGCCCGAACCCCATATTTCCAGACCTCTTTCGGTATTTTTCCCATAACATGGGTTGTGGACCTACGATCGATGCACCGTCAGCTGATATGTGATCCTTGGATTGAGACGGTCGTTTCGGTATATTTCACTCAAGGTTTCGGAGAACTTTGGGTTTGACTGAGTTGGTTCGTACACGAAACCAACCGGGCCCTCGGAGCGGAAACGCTTATAACATGATCTCCGGATGTCCGATTGATGTGCCGTCGACATTGATGTATTTACCTTGATTAAACGGAACTTTTGGAACACTTCTCCTGAGTTTTGGTTGTAGTTGGATAGTGACCGGGTTATATTGTACTCGAAATCCAACCGGGCCCCTAGAACGGAAAAGCAGGTAACATTCAGATCGGACGTCTGTTTGACAAACCGTCAGCGGCGTTGGAGATCACGTTGGGAAATGGTCCATACGGGTATTCCCTATGAGTGTTCGGGGTAAAGTTGAGATGCAGTCTGGTTGGATCGTACACGAAACCAACTGGGACCCTAGGACGAAAAGGATAATAACTCACAGACCGGGCGTCTGATTGATGCGCCGTCTGTTGATTTGAGACCCCTATGACGAGGCGGTCCATTGAGATACTTCATCGTGAGACATGTGATAATTGGAGTATCGACAATAGCTCGTGGAGAGGACCCTTCCGAAGACGAGCTAGCAGAGTGCAGAGACCTAGTAGTTGGATGCGACTTGATGACTGCTGATCGATCGACTCAGAGTGGTTCAGATATCCCAGTATGGTGTGCATGGTTGTAGCGGCAGACCCATGGCGGAGGTTCTCTTGGTTGTAGCGGCAAACCCGCGGTACTCGACAGAAGGATTACCTCTGTATGCTATGAGGGGGTGCGCTTGGTTGTAGCGGCAGACCCATTGTGGGATGCGCTTGGTTGCAGCGGTAGACCCACAGTACTCGACAGGTGGATTACTTTAGCAGTCCAAGATTAGTGGGACACGCTTGGTTGTAGTGGCAGGCTCACTTTACTTGACAGTGGATGAGTTCTCCAGCAGCCATGGTTTCGTTATCATGAATAAAATCCTGGTTTCAGCTGAGTCTATGACCTATGTGTTTACCTCATGATTGAGATGGGTCACATAATAACATAGGTATATGTATGGGCATATATCTAAGTAGAGGTTATCTGTTGACTTCATAACCTTTGTGTTTCATCAGGATTGAGATGGGTTACTGATGACTTAGGTATAAGTAAGGGATTATTCCTTAAGTAAGAGTTATATGTTGATTTTCCTCTTTGTGGTAACCTTGTTGTATTTAGAGAGACCTTGAGGGTCTTGGGGTCCCTACTGAGTATTGTTATACTCACCCCTACACTGGCTATGCCCGCACCTCATTGTGTTGGATGCAGACGACGGACAGCACTGACAGAGGCTAAGCGTTCGAGGACTAGACGGTACCCAGAGGTAGATCTCACGATGAGTCGGTACACAGAGGAGATAGACGGACGGACGATTAGACATGGAGTACTGAGGAGGGAATATGTACCTACACTTCAGGTAGGATCTGTGGTGGATGGTCCAGGAGCTGCGTGTCATCTTCCAGCTACTTTTCTTTTTGTTATACTTTCGTTCTGTTGTAGCTATACTTTCAGTTGGGTTTATATTTTGGCCCATTTACATTTCAGCACTACTTGTGTACTTATTGTTTTACTTCTGCTTGTACTCTGTGGTGTTTTGTTTACTTTTATAAAGGAAACTCCTTCCTATTTATTGGGAATTACGCCTTTGGTGCTAGTCCCCAGCCCCTGGCCTATGGAAGGCGGGCTTGGGGTAGTCACGGAACGGGCCCTGAGGACGGGTCGTGACAAAATGTTATCAAAGGAGTCGGTTCTACCGCAGAACTTGTAACTCTGAAATTTCATTCTGTGAAGCAATAGTGCCAAGGGTACCGAGTGTGGTTTTTAGTTCATGGAGTCCAGTGTTGGTGCGGGCGGCCGATGTATCCATACACCAGGACCCTAATAACTGATTTCCGACTCTGTGCATGAAAACACTGATTTCGCGTGTGTTTCGAAAAGTTTTTAAAGTCAGCTCAAACCAGGTCAGATCACCAGGTATAAATCGTTTGACCGTGTAATGTTTGTTACTTTCAGGATTCCTCCCCGCGGACGACCAGCTAGAGCCCCAAGAGTTGTACGTACGGACAGCCTGGCGAGCGATGTGGCCTCAGTACAGGGCCCTATCACAGTTAATGCACCAGTAGAGGCACCAACGGTACTACTACCTATTGGGACACCAATGCCACCAGCCCCAACAGCTGAGGTTGCACGTCGATTGAGCACACTGCACGAGTTCCATCGCTATAGGCCACAATGGTTCAGGGGAGAGATGGACCTATAGGCGGCTGAGGATTGGCTGGAGGCTGTGGTGAGAGTCTGTAGGCTAGTGGGGATTCCAGCCCACTTCATGGTGATCCTTGGTGCCAGCCTTCTTCAGGAAGCTGCATGCAGATGGTGGAGCCTGATGCTCCAGATGCATGACGAGGCGACAATTCTGTGGTCAGACTACGAGAGCATGTTCTGGGCAGTGTTTGTACCATCCGCCCTTCGATCGGTGTGTATACAGGAGTTGTTGCATCTACAGCAGGGTAGCATGATGGTGGCGCAGTACTCAGCGAGGTTCACAGACCTCTCGCGCTACTCCATAGATATGGTATGGGACCCATTTTTCAGGGCCCAAACATTCGAGCAGGGGATCAGGTGATAGATTAGAGCTTCTGTTGTTTCTCACATCTTCCCGACGCAAACAAGTGTGTTGGAGAGAGCCCTATTAGAGAAGAGTTTCCTTGCTGAGCAGTCTCCAGCTGCAGGACCCACCACTAGTCTTCATGATGTAGAGTCTTCTGTGGTGGGCAGTAGACACATGATGTAGAGGACCAAGAGGACCAGACCTACAGGTGGTCGACCGCATGACACAGGATCGTGTGTGAGAGGAACCAGGGGTGGAAAGCCACTTACCAGGAGCGGACAATGTTACTCCTATGGTGGGGTTGGTCACATCGCACATGACAGTCCGAACTTCCATATAGATGACCAGAAGATAAACGAAGGACCTCCCAGATCGAGGAAGAGGTTCGATCGAGGTAGACCGAACGGAGCAGGAGACCGTGGCAGTGGAGCAGGCCATGCAGCTGGAGGTGGACGACGCTTCGAGGTGTTGCCACCACCACCACTAGGAGGTCCACCCCGACCGCAGGGAACAGGTGGACATGGGAGAGCTCAGCTTCAGGCAGCAGAAGCATACGACTACGGAGCTCCGGAAGCAAGTGGACAGGAGCAGAACTAGTGGTTTCCTTTTATTCTTCGTACTTCAAGTTCCATGTTGTCGTTACATTTGTGTCTTTGTACTGTGATGTACAATAATGAAAAGACACTTACCTTTGTGACATTTCCTTCGTTCCTTTTTTTTGTTATTAAGAGATTCTAGTTTAAAAACTGTTGACTTGACCCTCACATTGAGATACCTACTAGAGGAGACCTAGTGACCACACACTCATGCCGACAGTGTGACTTAACCCTTAGAGGCGAGAGTGATGGTTGGATCTCTTGGTAGTAACGTCTAGGCCTTACGACGTCGTCCATGGCATTAATACATCATTCATGTCCGGATTGACTGTATTAGTCAATGAACATGGTTTATCCAGGGGATGAGATCATATTTCTCTTATCGGCAAAGAAGAAATCATAGAAACTCTTGTGGGGCCAGATATGGTCCATGCCACGATGGAGAAGGTCCAGGTTATCCAGGAGGGGATGTGGACAGCTCAGAGCTGGCAGAAGTCTTATGATGAAAGGAGCCGGAGGCCACTAGAGTTCGAGGATAGAGACCACGTCTTCTTGTGGGTCTAACCTCGACAGGGATTACAGAGTTTTGGCTGAGGCCGAAAGTTATGTCCGTGCTTCATCGGACCCTTCCTGGTCCTCAGAAGGGTAGGCAAGGTGGTTTAACGATTGACCTTTCCACCCCAGTTTCATCGGGTGCATGAAATCATCCATGTACCTCGGTTGAGGAGATATGTGCATGATCCTTCACACAACATTGACCTCAAGGAGTTGGACGTCGATGACAGGGCAACATGCGTGAAGATTCTAGTGGAGATCAAGGATCGACTGGAGTGGGTCCTGTGTGAATGATCGATTCCTCGGTTGCACTTTCACTGGCAGCACAAGAACCTCCAGGGGAGCACCTGGGAGAGGAAGGCTTAGATGTGTGCTCAGTACCGCTTTTGTATCCTTAGATTGTGTTAAACCTTTACGGGGACGTAAAGCTCTGAGGTGAGATTAATGTAAAGACTTGAAATTTTCAAGGAAATTTTTTTTCTTAATTTTCTTTGAGATTTTATGAGAACATAGTTTCTGACGGCACCTGATTCCGAGGCCCGGTGTGCCCTGAATCATTTTCCAAAGTTTAGCTCGGGTAGGTTCAGTGAATGAACGAGCATGTTTTCCTAACTTTTGAACCGGTGCTCAGAATCGAAATCTGAGGACACTGATTGAATTACAGCGTAGGTATTTGTTTAGAAACACCTTTTCTGGAGTTGCATTTTCTCGGGTATGGCACTAAAAATATTTGGTTAAGTAATGGAATAAGATAAAAATTGTGTGACCAATTTTTATTTTATTTAAATTTGCATAGCCTAAGCTAAATGGTTTGTGTGGGACCCACTATATCCTACACCACTAGGTAGGATATTTTTGGGGTGGGGCCCACAAAAGCCCCACCTTTTTAAACCCCCCTCCTTTCATAAGGCAATGCACATGCACCCCACTTTAAATGAAAGTCAACCCCTTCTTTTATCTGTTATGAAACGCCTCTTTTAATTTGGGTGGTTTAAACGTTTCAATTAATTCAATTATTTGATAGAATCAATTTTGAATTTCAAAGAAGTTTGTCTTGTGTGTTAATAAAATAAGACAAGTCTTATTTTATTAAGGGGTTCGTTCTGCGTGAAAGATGGGGAGAATTTGCTCAAGGTCTTGAAGTTATTTTTCCATGACGAAGAATGTAAAGAACTCCGACCTCCGACGGCGAGCAACGGTGAGAGACGCCTTCCTCGGAGATCGACGACCCGACGTGCTTTCTTTCGTTCCTTCTTCCCGCATCAAAGGAAGGGAGACATCGTTCCTCCTCGGACGATCTCCCTCAACGTTTACAGAACCTCCTTCTGCGAAACCTCCTTCCATGATGTGCAATTCTACAATGAGCCTTAGTTCAACTACGCTCGAGGTAGGGGATTACATTAATTTTTTGTTCGTGATTACTTCTGTCTCCATTCTTCTTTTCAAATTGAGACGCCTGATATCGCAATAAAGGAAGGAGGTTGGACTGCACAAACAAGGCCGACCCTCCTCCCCCCAGTTTGTTTGATTTTTTGTGTGGCACGTGTAAGGCGGGGTGATGCCGTTGCACCGCGCAGAAGCTATGTTAATGGGAGAAGAATCACGACGTCGTAGCGCCACACCGTTGAAGTCGAACAAGCCGCGGTGCCGTCGCGCCGTGCCTGAGAAATTCAAAGAGGACGCGGCCGGAGCGGGGCCATGGTAGAGGGGCGCGGCGCCGTCGCGCCCCGCCGGACGAACCAAGGCCGCGGCCTGTGGCCTCGGAGGAGCAGGAAGCAGGGGCCGGATTTCGGCCGCCAGCGCCGGAGCAGGAGGGTGGGACTGCAGGGTCCCGCGGCAGCGGCATGGCCGGCACACCAGTCCGGCCGGCTTCCGAGAAGTGTCGTGGGTCGTAATCCCCGGCTGGCCGACAGGAGCGTCCCCCCACTTGGGGGTCGCGGTTACGAATAGTCGGGGGGCAGGGCACCCCCCCTTTTCCCCACAACCCTTCCGCTCGGCCGTTACGACCGAGGCGCCCGACCACGCTGGCCAGGCCGGGTCGGGCCGCGCAGGCCGGGCTGCGCCGCGCCAGCCATGCAGGGTCGCGCCGCGCCAGCCATGCAGGGTCGCGTCGCGCCAGCCAGGCCAAGCCGCGCCCATGCGGACCGGACCGGGACCCAGGTCAGGTCGTCCTGGTTTGGGCTGACCCAGGTGGTATCGGACTGGGACAGACTGGGCCCAAAGCCCCTATTTCAGGAACACTTTCGGTCTTTTGCCCATAACATGGGTTGCAGACCTCCGATCGACGCACTGTCAGCTGCGATGCGATCCTTGGATAGAGTCGGTCGTTTCGGTATTTTACACTCAAGGTTTCGGAGAACTTTGGGTTTGGATGGGTTGGTTTGTACACGAAACCAACCGGGCCCTCGGAGTGGAAACACATAAAACATGATCTTCAGACGTCCGATTGACGTGCCGTCAAATTTGATGGATTCCACTTGATGAGACGGAACTTTTGGAACACTTAGACTAAGTTTTGTTTGCAGTTGGATAGTGACCGGGTTGGATTGTACCTGAAATGCAACCGGGCCCCTAGAACGGAGAAGCTGATAACTTTCAGATCGGACGTCTGTTTGACGAAGCGTCAGCAGTGTTGGAGATCAAGTTGGGAAACAGTCCCTATGGGTATACCCTATGAGAGTTCGGGGTATAGTTTAGATACGGTCGGGTTGGTTCGTACACGAAACAAACCGGGCCCTTGGGACAAAAACAATAATTACTCACAGACCGGGCATCCGATTGACACGTCGTCTATTGCTTTGAGACCCCTATGACGAGGAGGTCCTTTGAGATACATCTTCATGGGACTTGGGATACATGGAGTATCTATAGTAGCTCATGGAGTGGACCATCCTAGATACGAGCTAGCAGAGTGCAGAGACCAATTAGTTAACTGAGACTTGACGACAGCTGATCAATTGAATCTGAGTGATTCGGATAGCCCAGTGGGGTGCGCTTGGTTGTAGCCGCAGAACCATGGTGGAGGTGCGCTTGGTTTTTGTGGTAGACCCACGGTACTCGATAGAAGGAGTACCTCTGTAGACTATGAGGGGGTGTGCTTGGTTGTAGCGGCAGACCCATGGTGGGATGTGCTTGGTTGCAGCGGCAGGCCCACAGTACTCGATAGGTGGAGTACTTCAGCAGTCCAAGGTTAGTGGGACACGCTTGGTTGTAGCGGCAGACCCACTATACTCGACAGAGGAGGAGTTCTCCAGCAGTCGTGGTTTCGTTTTCATGATTAAAATCTGTGTTTCAGCTGAGTCTATGACATATGTGTTTACCTCATGATTGAGATGGGTAACATAATAACTTAGGTATATTTATGGACATATATCTATGTAGAGGTTATCCATTGATTCATAACATTTGTGTTTCGTCATGATTGAGATGGGTTACAGATGGCTTAGGTATAAGTAAGGGCTTATACCTAAGTAAGAGTTATCTATTGAGTTTCCTCTTTGTGGTTATCCTTGTTGGATTTAGAGAGATTGTGAGGGTCTCAGGGTCCCTACTAAGTATCGTTATACTCACCCCTGCACGGGCTATGCCTGAACCACGTTGTGTTAGATGAAGATGACGAACAACGCTGAAGGAGGCCAAGCGTTCGAGGACTGGACGGTACCCAGAGGTAAATCTCACGATGAGTCGGTACCTAGAGGAGTCTGATGGACGACCGATTGGATGTGGAGTACTAAGGAGGGCATCTGTACCTACCCTTCAGGTAGGATCCTTGGTGGACGATCTATGATCTTCGGGTTTTCTTCCAGCTGCTTGTCTTTTCTGTTGTAGTTTTGTTCTGTTTTAGGTGTACATTCAGTTGGGTTTGTATTCTGCCCCATTTACTTTTCAGCACTACTTTTGTACTTAGTGTTTTACTTCCGGTTGTACTTTTGTGGTGTTTTCTTTACTTTTATAAAGGAAACTCCTTCCTGGTTATCGGGTATTACGCCTTTGGTGCTAGTCGCCAGCCCCTGGCCTATGGAAGGCGGGCTAGGGGTAGTCACGGCACGGGCCCCGAGGACGGGTCGTGACACATTTCATTTTCCATATTAAAAGGAATAAAAACAAAATTATACATAGGTATTAATTATTACATTATAATATAATATCTTATATGTTTTACTTATGTTCATTAACACCATCCTTTATACGTTCCATGTATGGTATGAATGAGTCATATCACTTTGAGGCGGAGGTAGTCCGCACTTCCTCAAATGAAATTATCGTATATATATACTACATGAATCGAATAATGGTATGATATAAAATGGAATTACAGAAGCTTATATATAAAATAAATATCATTAATATAATATTTAATTAAAGTTCCATCATAATGTACACCATGAGAGGTGGTAGGAGATAATTAAACAATCATCACTTCGTGAGGCGTTTGGTTGCCATGCACAGAAACATTATGTTCTACACCCATTATATGAAGGTGTGTGTAAGTGTAGTTAAAATATTTCTAATAAAAATGTCCTTGTATATTTAGGATACTTTTTTTGTTACAAAAAATTAATAATAATATTTTATGGGTTGGAGAAGTAAAATAAAAGAAAAGAAGCTAAGAGAAATCGTTACCTTTAATTTGGGTAACTCCCTTTGGTTTGAACCAAAAATGAATCTTGAAGTGCCTTGTGCCTAAGGTAAGGATTATTAGAGGAGGAGAGGGATGTAGGGAGCTTAATTGGGCAGAGGTTGGACGATCCAAAAGGCTTGACAGGTGTGAGTAATTGGTTATAAGTGGTGTCATTTTATAAGGGGGAGGAGGGGCTCTTTAGGAAAATCTACAAATATTATTTTATTATAAATTAATATTCGGTTTCTAATAGATCCAAAGTGTATTATTTAAAGATTAAGGTGGGTATGGATCTAAAACCACTCAAACAATAGAATTTAGACAGGTTTGGGCCATTATATTAACCTTATCTTTTAGTTTTAACTCATAGTTAATTAGTTTGACACTTACCATGTCACTTTGTATTTTTATATCATATAGTTAATAAACATACTATATACCTTAATGATACCCCCAAGTGGTTTACTAATGATACAAATATCATGATATAAGTCTCTTGGCAGACCTTTAGATTTTTAGGAATAGAATATAAATTAGTAATATAATATTTGTTTTAAAAACTCATTTATGTCAATTTTGACACTACTCAATAATTGATTTTTGTTAAAGTCTTAACAAATTTATTAATTCCAAAAAATTGATTTAAGCAATCCCAACAAGTCATATTAGCCAATATAATTTGTGTATGTCATCAAAAATTTCAAATTATAGTTATTTTAACATTTATAATATCAATTACTTGATTCATTCATTAATAAAGAAAAATATTGCATCATTATTGTGTCCTATATATTTTCACCTTTTCAACGTCTAAAAATTAAAAATAAAATAATATTATGTAGGAAACCTTTTTAGATTTATAATAAATATTTATAATCTAAAATATAACATATATAATCCTATGTAAAAATTTGATTTCTAAAAGATCTAGTCTTATTTCATTTTTGTATTCACTTTAACATAATTAATATAATGTGTCCCTATCACCTACAAGTGGCACCATGGGGTCCCAAAATCGACCCAATAATTTCCATGGTCGTACATGTATCCAAAAATAAGGTTAAAACATGTCTTAGGGTAATTTATTTTTATTATTATGTTATGTTTTAACCCTTATTTACCGGATTTACCCTTTAACCATGGTAAATAAAATATTTAACGAAGTAATTATTCAAAATGTCTAAAAATAAAAGTTACCTATTTACGAAATTTAGACATCCTGATTCCAAATATGGAATCCATTTTATCATATTCAAAACAAAGAAGTGGTATAAATTAATTTAAAACTAATTCCAGTTGTCAAAACAAAAAGCGTGTTTTTAAGATATAATAACTATCAAAAGATTGACACTTGTTTATGTCCGGTTTAATTGTGAAATTATGTCCAATGACCAAAATTGTATTTATTGGTAACAATATATTCTAAATATACTTTTAAACCACTAAAATTCATAATTTATCAATTTTAATTATTTTGATTAAAAAGGTTGTTTTTAATTAAAATTTTGTAATTTTCACTATTCATGATAAAATAAAAGTTATCAGAAAAGTACCAAAATTTCACCCTAAGCTAATTTAGATATTCCAAATCCAAAAATGATGTCCATTTTTAATGAAAAAATGTATAAAATATCTAAAAGTGCGTATTACTATTCATAACGACTAGTTTGATTGGATGTGGTGTGTGTTAGAACTCGAAGTTGCGTACAACACATGCTGTTGTATTATTCAAAGAGAAGCATATCGTAAAATCTTGGGGTGTTACATTATCTCCTCCTTAAATAAAATCAGTTCTCGTAATTTATTCTCAGTATTGGAAACATGGTGTTGACATTTCAAAATATCTTAGTTGAAATCCCACATCGAAAAATGGATTAATGAGGCCTCTATTGAAATTAAAGAGTGGTAAGTATGAAGGTTACCAAAAATAACACATACTAGTGTTCAATGTAGGAAAATATGGATATGTAAGGTAAATATAACCATCAATATCTGATGGAGTGTGGTAGAGAAAATGGCTATGAAAAGGCCAACAATCCCAAAGTCATAAATTTGTGATGATCTAAGATACCATATAGGGAAATACTTTTGTTATAAGTTCCTTTTTTAATGTTGAGGAATTTATTTATGAGATTAGAAAAGATCATAAGGAGATATACTGTCTTTATAATTAGTGTTTTATCTATTAATAAATTTCTACCACAAACTCATCTTTACCCTAAAACATAATACAACTAAAAAATACTATATTTATCCTAATTGTATAGGGTTACAAATATAATGAATTTATAATTCATATATCATACCTTTTTAAAAAAGAAACTACATTATACCATACAGGAACTTCATGTAGTCTAGTGGTAGGCGATAAATCCCAATTGCACTATGGTTGTGGGTTCGATTCCTGCAGCTTTGTTCGACGTGACGGGTTGTCACATGGTCTGCGTGTTGTCCTTTTATAAAAATCCAAAAATAACCTTTCAAACATAATCTCATCCAAAATTTATAATTATCCAAAATACTTATGCAAACTCTTAGTCCAAAATTTATATGAAAGGTAAAAAAAATGTAGATCCTTTTTTCCCCGTAATAGCATGTGAATACCTTCATCGTGTATTCGATTAAAACACTGAAACACCCTGAATTACCATAAAACCTTATTGATTAAATTCATTCTCCCTTTTTACTTATATAATACTGGATATAGTTCATCCATCCAAAGATTTTATGAACTCAAACAATGATGGAATATACAAATCTATAAAAAGTTTCAAGGCAGTCAATAATATCCAATAAAATTTACCCAAATCAACCATATCTTATTCCAAAATCAGTACCTCAAAATTAGGTCCATATAAAGATTTATATTTCCTTTAACGATGTGATTTCCAAAATGTTTAACTCGTCGTAGAGTCACTTTTCTTAGTACCATAAAATCTCACATCATCAATGAAATAGTACTGTAGTACAATCCTTATTTCTCTCCAGAATTCATATAACCAGTACATCGTTGATACAACACTCAAATAAAATAATTCTTTAATAAAAACATGAGAACACTAGTCATTACTCTTCTTCTGTGATAGTATCATAAATTTATTTTTATCCAATAGCATCATTTGGTGCATACTTTGCTGATTTGGACATTGGTTTGTGTAGTGTCCCTACTCCTTGGAGATGAATCATTGTACATTTGAAAACATTTTATTAACCTTGCAATCACATACTTGGTGTCCTTTTTCTCCACACTTATAAGAAAACTCCCATTCCCTTCAATCATTTACCAAGGTGAATCATTCCACATTTATCACATATTGTAAAATCCTTCATTCCCTTATTCCCTTTATCCATATTTCTTTCTACCATCATTTTCTTCTTTGGCTTCCCTTCAAAGCCCTTGGACTCAGACATTTATTTAATGATCTTTTGATATTTTGTATTCATATGATGATAATATGTGGGAAACTATTTCCTTTCTAAATGTTGTATTAATACCATTAATGATATGACCCTTCATACAGTTTGGATCATACGTATTGTTGGAGTTCTCATTCCATCTATTGGGCGCCATTTCTAAACAATGGCATACACTAAATTAGTTTATGAATTAAAATTCATAATTCCAATCATGTAAAATACCTAACATAAATTTAATAGTTTAAGGATATAATCCATAATCACATAAAGAATTCTTTGAGGAGGTATATAATAATAAACCCATCATAGCGGTTTGTAAATAAAATGAGAATTATCCTAAGAATTTACTCTTGGAGTGTCGTAACCAAGAGTGCACCAAGACCCATTTTCGTGCACCATTTCTCATTCGTGTCTAGCTCAAAGCGGTGTTTTTGGGTTTTACCCATCGGTACATCTGTGCCAGAGCCGCCTCTACCTGCTCGTATCCAAACAGGGATGTATTGCTCGAAAAACTCACCAAATATCTACAATTCCAAACTTCTAGGAAGTTCTTCTATAATAATCCCAAATACAATCTTAGGGTAATGTGCTCTAATTAGAGTTTATCTAAATCTAGCATCCAAGGTTATAGATAAACTTCCATTGATACCAAATGTTACACCCAGACCCCAGTTTCCCAGAGTCAGTGCATTATTTTAATACATTGGCATGATTACAAGGAATGACGTCCCGAAGGACCGATCAGTTTAGCAGTCTTGGAAACACTAGATACATTCATAAATTTTACATTACATCATAAAATGAAATCTTCAACAACATAGTCTCCATAGTCCACAGTGATACTATCCATACAGGTCATTCATAAATTATTTCTTCACATCCTGGGAAAAATAAAAAATATTAAGGGGTGAGCTCAGATTCTCAGTAAGGAAAAAAATAAAGAGAAAAAATTTATAAATAAGCATAAAATTTTAAGGCAATGTATAAATAAAAAGACTTTTAAGCTTGAACTTCATCATAATATGGAAGAAATAAAATGAAATAATTCTATTTACTTATTCACATGGATATTCTACTAGTCAAATAATCAAATCCAATATCAATAACCACTTTCATAATGATGGAATGCATAATACCAGACTATCATAACCACATAGAAAAGGCCTCATGCAAAGACTACAAATAAGATTTTTTCAAGGCCTCATGATAGGACACTAGTTTGTCTCATGAGACCTACTGATGCATCGAGGAGCTATAGCGAGCTTCACCCGTTACTTACTAAGTCCAATGGATTCCTCATATGAACAGGTTTAATCATAACATAAACATTCATATTAAAACTATCATACGAAATGTCAATACTTTATCTATAAACCATGAATGGTATAAAAATAACACATCCATAGTCAAACATATCACAAATCCTTCAACAAAATATATAAGATTTGTATCATGATAAATCAATTTCAAAACAAGTTTAAAATCCATTAAAGGATTTTGATGTTGATGAAAATGATTTGTAAAACTCTTTGAGAGAAATACCCCTTTTTCTAGAACAGTAAAAATTTACACAATTTGGAAAAGAAGTCAATTAAAGACATTTTTTAATAAAAGTGTCCCATACCACTTTGAAACTTTTTAAAGGAATTAAAATTTTAAAAACATTCATGTCCATATAAATAAATCAATAAAAACCATTTTGAAGACAGGGACATTAATGAGAAAGATATAAAAGAATAAATTTTTAAAACATTTGAAATGATGTTTTAGTAAAATGTCCCTTAAAATAATCCTTTTGAATAATCTTTTATTAAACAAGGACATGGATAATAAATATGTCCTAGTAGATACTTAGGTAAAAACAACCTCGGATAATAAAGAGATTGTGAAATTAACCCTTACCAATTTGGTAACTTACGAAACATACACCCCATGAAAGAAATAATGAATATTTAAAGAGACATAAATTAATGTGTATTACATTAATAATACAATTGTGGGAAGTACATACACCACAAAAAAGGTAATAGTGGAAATGTGGGACGAATCTCACGGAAATAAGGGGTGAGATAAAAACCCCTTAACTTGTACTTTTCCTTGGTCGAGGGTAGGTTAACATCCTATATATTAGTAAAATAATTGTTATTAAATTATACAAGAACCATATACATAAATATTATATCATATATGATATTTTAATATTTCATTGTTAATAATACTTTAGTATTATTGTCGTTTCGCTTGATAACTGATTCCTCTTCCTTTATATGCTTCGTTACGTAAGCCGTGTTTGATATGGATAGGTTGTATATTATTCATATCCATAATGATATCACGCCCTTCAACATTAATTTTAATCATCAAACGATAAATATTCTTGAATGGATATGACGGGGAAATGAATCTCGTCGCGTTCATGGAGATGGTAATCCGTACGTTCGCACGTACGCTACTTCCATTTCATTTTTCATTTTAAAAGGAATCAAAACCAAATGATACATAGGATGTTAGATAGATTTATCCTATCATTTCTGCAAATAATTCATTTCTAGATTCTATAATGATCCACGATGTTCTTGGGATGATAGATAGATTTATCCTGTCATTCTTGAACCATCTCTATATGAACCATATTGGTCAGGTTAAACATCAAAAAAATCAAGTATAATCCCTAGATATCCTTTATTCCAAGTAACATGATCTACGACCTTTGAAAATTTAGACAATGAGCAAAACAATGAAGGATTTGATTGGAACTCATTGTTGATAAATGACACGCGATGATCCCTGGTGACATTTCTTCCTCATCTCACGAAGTCCCTTTAGATTCACATCATTTCACTCATCCAGTTCAAATAATAATTACTATATCTAGGTTTCCACATGATCTTGCAATAACATCTAGGGATAATCATGAGTTATGAAAAAGTCCCCTCCATAATATCTAAATATAGTCAATAGTTCTTCGCATGACCCATCCACGAGCTCAAAAGAATATCTTGTGGTCATAATGATATCATACCACTATACCCGAATTCAATCAAATAGTATCAT
The DNA here is from genome assembly GCA_963277665.1 of Viscum album. Taxonomy (NCBI): domain Eukaryota; kingdom Viridiplantae; phylum Streptophyta; class Magnoliopsida; order Santalales; family Viscaceae; genus Viscum; species Viscum album. The sequence continues at coordinate 1,549,035,670 of OY728146.1, read as the reverse complement.
TTTATTTAAAATTTAATTCTCTCCCAATTATTTTCATAACTCGTCACACGTTTCAAATAGAACTGTGATTGTCGTACATGATGACAGTGCTGAATCACCTCAACCCTCACATTTCACCTTTAGAAACAAATTCAATCATGCCCAATTATTTTATTTGAGACGTTATTTACTTCTAATTTTTTTTGTGAGTTCTCAAATATTCAAATGTATGTTATGAGTTTCAGGCTAAATCATCATGGATAATTCTACTACCAACCATTGTTAAAAACCTAATACCTTGTCAACAATCACTATCAACACAAAAGTACCATCATGTGATATTTTTTTCCAACACATTTAAATCACTTTTGTGTATGTCATAGATTGGTTAATGGTCCATGGTTTAGCTAATATTGTTTTAGGACATGACATTGGATATTTAGTTGATTAATTTTAGGATGGTAGTGGAAAATATTTTTTATAAGTCTTATGTTGATCATCACTGTAGACTATTGGAATTCTCTTTTGGTGACCATGTGTTCTTGAATATTTGACCAGTGTTGGGTCATCAACAATTTTGGAGGAAAGGGAATCATTCAACCAGTTTTGTGTGTCATTTTGAGGTTTTTGAGTATGTGGTGAAAATTTTATATCATTTGTAACTACTAGCTATATCGACATTGATACATAAAATTTTCCACATATCTCAACTATGAAAGAGCCTATTTTTTATCTCATATTCTGAGATCGAGTGCTCTTGAAATTTAATGTGATTTATTCACGACTGAAGAGAAATTCAAGATAATTGGTTCTAAAACCAGGGTAATTCAAGGAAGGATGATACATTTGGTTTTATGCTATGGTGGCAGAGTTCAAATTATTGTGAGACGTGGAAGTGGGAGGCACTAATTACAGAGTAGTGACCTAATCATTTCGGTATTGGAGAATATTTATTTGATTTATACGGACATAAAGTTTTTATTCTGGGAATTTTGTAAAATTATATTACTCATATGAGTATTATGTTTATATCCTTTTCGTGGTTTTCCTTTTTTTAGTCTAGGTAGGGTCGATATGGAATTGTGATTATACCTATAATTGTGATGTTAGGTACTTGATGGTAATTTCAAGAAACTAAAAATCTCATTGTTTGGTACCCTTATGGGAATTTACATGATGTCTAAGGGGGATACACATCCACTTAATTTCAAATAAAATTAATTCCATTTTATTGTAATAGGTGATCTATTATTTGGAAAATATAAAACTTTTCAATTTCATGACGTGTAATGGGGTTACACATCATGCAATAACACGAACCTTGTTTTTATGTAGGCCTCCCATATGAAATCACTTTTTTCCTTCTTTCCAAATTTCATGCTCTCAACCCTAGAACCTTCCACATGCGATTTTGGGATCCTCCAACCCCTTTTGGTATTTTAGTTTAGCGATTGATCATTGATTCCATAGTGGCATGACATTCTAGGTAGGTTCTGTCCATGCCTCTACATCACATTCTATATTTTATTTTGAGTTTCCTATATCTAGGCCCTGTGTTGATGAATATATTTTCTAGGTTGAGTTTCTATATCATTACCCCCTTTGTTATTGTTGGTGGATTTTTTTGCGGGAAATATTCTATTTTTAACAATGGTAGGTCGTTCCATCATTTTTTTTCAATTTAATTAATAATAAATAAATTAATTTAAATTTAGTTTGATTTATAATGAAATTTCCTAAATTGTATAAATTTATTTCAATACTTTTCTTTGAAACCCCAATTCTAGTGAATTAGTGTGGTTGTTCTCTTTGGTTTGGAATTTTGAGAACCATTAATTATATGAAATTTTGGTGTGTTTGATTAATAGAAGGAATTTTTAAAAAAATTAAATTTCTTGATTTTAATTATGAAATTTATTTTATTGGAAGCTGTAAAAAATGCTAATTCTAGTGAATTGGGGTTTGGGGGATGATAAATTCATTTGTTAGAAAATATAATTTGTTATATTTATTTGTAAAATTTGATAATGATATTTCATGTTAAATTGTTTTTCAAATCATTGTTTACAAAAACATTCCTAAAAAGTTTTTAATGGAAACCTGGTAATTTCAGAATAAAAAAATTTATTTTATTAATAAACATTTATGGTTTTAAAGTGAAAATTTTAATTTTGAAATGATTAATTTAGTTAATTGTATTTGATGATGTCTTAAAATAAACTTCCCATCATTATTTTTACTTGAGGATATGCAAGACATAGTAAATTACTTTGTTCTATTTGAAATAACATTATGAATTACAACATTCTAAAAAATCATATTATGAAATCATCATTTCTAATGTTATGGTGATCAAACAATTTTCCATTAGTCCCATTGGGGCATATGTACATTCATTTCATTTTATAAAGATGGGTATATATAACCTGGAACAATCATACCTATTTTAAACAAGACAACAATTCTTACTTTTCTGTATTTCTAATGTATATTTAATATTTATAAACAATTTTACAGTCCATGATAATTTATACAAAATATTTTATATAAATTAATATATATCTAATACTTTTTTTTGAAATGTTCTATTTGTGTAAAGAGCCCTTGGATAATTGTCCATTCTATATTCTGAAATATATTTCTATTTTTTGAAACATGAAGGATAAATTTCAAAAGTATTTCCACCATTAAAATTATCAACCATGCTTTATTTAAATATTATTTTTTAAATTCCATACCTGATTATTTGAAAATTAAAATCACCTTCTTGGTTACTTTGATATGTTTATCCTGTTATAGAATCATTGGTGAATTACTATTGGGATTTGTCACAGACATTACATGTTCCTTCATGTGTTTGTGTATTTTCTACATCCAGGACTGAGGAAGGGGATATGATATCTTCGAGGTGGATCCAACTATTGAACATTTGACATTGTGAGTTGGGTCCATAGGGGTATGGGCTATTTTTATCCATTTTTTTACTCGGGTTATAGAGCATTGGGATTCATTATTTGTTGTCTACTTATTGTAAATTATTCTTAGTGGAGCTTTTTAATATACACAATGTCATGTTTTGAATGTTTCATCATTGTTAGTGGAAATATCATTACCACATTCATTTTTTATGATGCCAGGTGCTAGTAACCAACTCATGGGGATCTAGAGCACCCTTTAAGAAATTTCAGGGTTGGATATGTTATTGGGGTACCGGGGTACCTATGTTAGTACATGAAAATGGAAGTAAGGATTCACATTCGGAAGATAGATATACTTATTCATGGGACATATCTAGTATTTTTTTCACCTTTATCCTATTCCATGAGTGATTGGGGACATCAGGATAGGGTACTCAACCAAGCTTTGGATAAGGATAGGAGGTGGATCATAGATCATGATGATATCTGTTGACTGCTTCAAAAATTATAGTGTTTCAATTAGTAGAAATTTTCCACCCAAATCTAATTTTTAATGAAGTGAATGAAGAAGTATAATTGGTGACGGAAATAGAATTAATATATCCTAAGAATGTTTTTAGAGTCCTCTATAATTATGACCTTAAAGTGGATGTTGTTGAGGGAAAAATAAAATTTTGAAAATAGATGATGTGGAAGATGGATTGTGATGGTTTTTTACATATTCCTTATAATTGTCATTATTCATTAGGAAGAAGGATCTAAAAGTTCATTTTCAAATATTAAAAGTTTTGAATTGTCAAAAACATTTTTTAGTAATATTTTAATCATATGTAGAAATAATATTCTAGTTAATCAATATTTAATAAGATTGTGGATATTTATGAATAACCAAGTCATAAAAGATAATATTCATCACTAGAGGATACCTCTCATCAGTTTTATCTAGAGAAAAATGTGAGGATTATGGTATAGGTTCTTTCAAGGAATCTGATATTACTACAACTAGGATGGTTACATAGGCTATAAAGGATATGTCTTTGGTGGTGGAAATATCATTGTTTATGTTAGTGTTTTTAAAGAGTGGAATACATAATGAATGGTACATCATTAATTTCTAATATATTATTAGATTCATTGTATAATATGGAGGACACCGTATTGGCCTTTTATAACACAATGCATTAAAATAAATATGGATAAGCTAGATAGGGATTCGATTTTCCATAGTAAAAACTGAAATCTCTTCCCAGTTAATTTTCTCTATCCAAGGATTTTTTTCACCTAGTTGACATGGAGACCTATATGGATGGAAATAAGGGTATGATATGTGATTGGGTTATAGAGGATGATGAAATTTTCCTATAGTTACATAATAATATTAAAACATATACGATTGATGCCTCTCACACCATTGAGAATATGGAAATGACTAGAGGATATGTCATGGTTGTTTTTTCCGTTATGAAAGGATAATACACAGTGTCTAATGTAGCTATCATGAATGTTGTGTGCTTGATTTATTACTTTATTAATGATAAATTGAACTGATATAACATTTATATGTTATTCTAAATAATTTTCATCAATAATATAGGTCTCTACAGTGGAAACACAAATCACTAAACACATAGACATATTGGAAATAAAACTTTACAATAAATGTGAAATCATTTTATATTATTTTATGATTTCTAGTAGTGATTGAGACTCAAATTGGGAAACACGTGTTTTTTATCAAACCACCAATCAGTGAGAATGGAATAACATATTGATAATTATTTCCAACACTCCTTATTATGAGCTACATGAAAATATCCATTGGATCCAATGCTACTTCGAACTCCAATACAGTAAGAAGATTATGCATTGGAGACACTATTCTATTTTAAAGGATATAATTTAGAATCAAGAAAGTGGATGAGTGACCGATGAATGTCATTGCAATGTATAAGTAATGGAACTACCTTTTAAATTTCATGCTACAACACATAAATAATATTACCTATAGGAGGTAATGTATTTTGGAAAATAATTCTAACTGAGGGAGAGGATTCCTGAATAAAAAACAAAAAAAGGAGCATGAAATTTCTTGGTATAATAAGAATGATCCTTAATGTCTAATGGGAAATGTATATTTTTTTAGGAATATGTAAATTATTGAGGTTGAGTGTCATCTCTCGATGAATAATCCATGGATTCATAGCATTAATTATTTCACTATATCATTATGGTGGCCCAACCATCCCTTGTAGATCATCACTGTTCTGTAGAGTATCTCTATCAATTTTGTTATTTTGAAATTATTTAACTCTAATATGTGGATTATCATTTCATTATTATAATAATTAAATAATTACATTATCATCAATACACATCCAATCCAATATTAATATTCTTTTCAAAACTACATAAAAATAATTAAAAATTAATATCAATATATCATGGATCATATGACTAATGAATTATAAATAATGAAAGTGGTCATTATCCATGTATAAACAAGTCAATATAATCTTACTATAGGTTTTTGTCACTGATAGGTTTAGGTATAATTTGAACTCAGAATAAAATTTGAGATGGTACAATTAAGCGAATAAGCGTATATCACACTTTTGAAACATTTTATGGAGGATTTGTATCTAACAAGTCCCCAATGTAAGGAGTCTCTATCATTTTACTATATAATGGGGCCTAAAAATTATTTATTAACTCTATTTGGGGTTATATGGCGGGAACAACAATATTTATGTTATTTTCCATTTTAATTTTTGTTATTCAATTACTTATGAATGATATAGGTATGACATAGAGAAAATGGCATCAGTTTCTCTTAGGATACCCTTTTTGGGTTTTCTTTCCAAACAATCATTTTTCCCTTGCAATTTTAGGTTCTTTAATTTTATCATGTCCTACCATTATAGCATTTTATTTCTAGAAATTTTATTTTATATTATATTATGTTCTTTATGGTAATAAATTTCATTCCCATATATATGTATATATAGTTAATGATCATCATGTGCAGACCATTAGTTTCTATAGTTTTAGGTCACATAGCATTTGATAGTGGTTTTTGGAATTTAATATAATGTGGCTTTTATATATGGTTGAATCATCTTAAGGATTCATTTATTTATCTGATTTTTTAAATATTTTATTCTCGAATGTATTTAATTAATAGTTTATATCAATTAAATTAGTAATATAGAATAGCGTGGAATTGAAATTATACTAAATATAAATTAATAGTTAGATAATTGAATGTTTAAATCATAGAAAATAAATTTATTAGTAAATTTGAAATGTAAAATTAAATGAGTATAATAACCATTGTTAATGATGGAAAATTGATATTATTCAAGTCAATGGGGACATGTGGAATTATACATGCAATTACCTCACTCAGCACATTGATAACATTTGTGGTCCAAGGGTCCCTTTATACTTATACCAAAACATCCCATAAGTGTAACTTCACATGATTACTAAGATATTGTAACGTCCCGGACCTGGGTGCCACACAACGGGTGCCCCAAGTACAGTTCACCACGTGACCTCAAGCGCCTTTCCCCAAATTCCAGAGTCTACCGACTAGCAGTGAGGACCCAGGTCTGATAGTGGGGAAACAATGCCCTCGTTTGTCAAAGTGTAGCGCAGCAGAATATAAATAAAACATACAACGACAGCGGAAGTAGTAAACATACACAACAGAGATAAAAACCGGATGATGATATAAAAAAAAGTATATAAATGATGATTCTACATGATTCATGTTATAAGAAAACAGCCAGAACATGATATACATCAATACAGTAAAACCAAATACATAGCACAACAAAGCAAGCAAAACAGCTGGTAGGGGCATCGCGAGTCTAGGCTCGGTCCCATGCCCTTCTACTCCACAACAACAGTCAAGTACATGTGTAGGGACTCTTGGCTCTATCTACACCTGTAGCAACGTAATCTATTTCGACTGAAAAGCATGACCCAAACAGGGTGTGAGAAATATGTCTCAGTAGGCACCCACCAAAGGCACATGCCCAACCGCGTGTAAGCATAAAACAAAAGTGTGAAATACTAAAATGAAATAAAGTATGAAGTACTAACAAGTAAGTAACTTAACAATTAAATTGCCATTTTATTATTCATTTAATTCATTATATACATGACATCACCACAGTGCATTTCTAAAAAAACACTCCCCATCCTCAAACAAGAAAAACCTTACCCTCGGGTAAGAAGAATCTGACTCGCAGGTATATCCCTCAGGCGTAACAGAAATTTCCCTTCAGGCGTACGAAGTGTCGCCCTCCGGAACAGAAGTCAAGCCCTCAGGCACGAATGGTTGCCCTCAGGCAAAATACGATAGCCCTCGGGCTAAACAGTGCAGTGCCCACATGCTAATCACAACAATGCCCTCAGGATAAACAGGTAACTGGGCCATGACCAACAGGTAAACAAGATGTAACAAGAAATTCTTCTCAATGAAATTCTATAATTACTACATTGAAGGCATACCCTCAGATATCCTGGCCAAACAGCTAAACAGTGGAACCCACACTCGGGGTGGTTCTGGATCCAAGAAACTATCCCAATAGGCATTTTATTATGACAATTAAATACCTAATCAATTCTAGGCATTAAATATAGCAATAGCCTCAGCCACACGACACCCCAACATGGGTTCGTGGCACAGAAACGCACAAAAACACACAATAGTAGGAAAATAAACACAAGGCCACCTACCTTATATGCCAACGAACATTATCCCAGAACGTCGCCTTCAGAAACGCCCAAGAATGGATTAGATCCAACGAAGTACAAAACCCATTAAAATGTAAATAACATTCCCTCAGGAAAGAATTGGTAAGAACGGTACAAGGATAGGAGAGTTCTTACCCGTGCGGTTCCAACGAGATCGTCCGAATCCGAATCAGATTCTAGACGAACACCCGGTGGATCTTCAAAGGTCTGGCCTCCACCTTCGGATCCAAATAGACTCAAGTGTCTCCTCTGCCAAATGAGGAGGCTACTGCCTATTTTAATCCCAAAAAAAAGTACACGATGTGTACTTCTGATTACACGGTGTGTACTTCTTTAATTTAATTGTTCCTCAGGCAGCACCACCACACTGTTCATCCGTCGGCATGAGTACACGACATGTACTCTAAAGTAGATGGCGTGTACTGTCACCCAGTTGAAAGCCGCTCCACCACCTTACTATTTAGGCCTACTGACTAACTACACATCGTGTAAGTACCACTACACAGTGTGCAGTCGGTTCCTACACCCCTCCTCACCGGCATGGAAACACGCCCCGTGTACTCATCCCCACACGGCCAGAAGTACACGGCGTGCGGAAAAAGTACACGGCGTGTAGTTCCAAAATTTAGGATTTTTCCCCATTTTCCATATTTTCTCAAAAACACTTAAGGAAAATGAAAAAAAATAATCTCGTACCTCAAAAATATGAAATTATTTCTTAAAAACATAATGAGACATATTTATCACACCCTGTTTGGGTCACGCTTTTCGTCCTAAACAGATTACGTTGTTGCAGGTGTAGAAATGGGAAAGAGTCCCTATACAGGTACTTGACTGTTGTTGTGGAGTAAGAGGGAATGGGACCGAGCCTAGGCTCCCGATGCCGCTACCAGCTGTTTTGCTTTCTTTGTTGTGCTCTGTATTTGGTTGTACTGTATTGATGTATAACATGTTAGGGTTGTTTTCTTAGAACATGAAACATGTAGCATCATCATTTATATATTTTTGTTTATATCATCTACAGTTGTTTATCTCCGTTGTGTCTGTTTACTTCTTCCACTATCATTGTATGTTTTATTTATATTCAACTATGCTACACAATGACAAATGAGGGCATAGTTTCCCCACTATCAGACCTGGGCCATCACTACTAGTCGGCAGCCTCTGGCGTTTGGGGAAATGCACATGAGTTCACGTGGCGAACCTGGATCAAGGAACCCGTTGCGTGGCACCTGGGTCTAGGACATTACAAAGTGGTATGAGAGGTGTTTATTTTCTTTGACATACTATTTGGAGACGTAGTCAGGGATAGGATGGAAGGGTAGTTGGTAATAAGCTGTGCCTGGGTGTAGCTAACCCGTGTACAGGGAAAAACCAGTCTACCTCGGCTTTTGCATTCTTTTGATTTTGCAATTTTACGGTTGATATGTTTTCACTGTTGGGTGACGCACATTGAGATTGTGCAGTTTATCTTTTATCAATGGGTTTTATTTAGTTGCAACCCGATGAGATGAGGGTATGACGTCTCATGCATCATATAGGCACATACTAGAAATCACATGCAATTCATAGTTTCCATGCCATGTAGGTGCATTATAATTTGCATGTTTTTGTGATAGTTGTTGTGCTAGTAAAGCATGTTGTTGTGATATCATCTTGATAAATACCTGATTTTTGTGATCTATTCATATAATGGAGTCCAAACTTTGTTTTTTGGGGAGTATGGTCCCCCATTGACAGGAATTTGGTGGATCATTGAATGTTTATAAGTTATAACACAGAAAAGATGTAAAACATTGATTCGTGGGGAGTATGGGCCCTCACAGGTCGGAATTTGACACATAGGTGTTTGTTTTAGTATTTTATGGGTTCCGAGGAAGTTTCTGAGGCATACTGTCTGGAAACCCAGTATAAACGCGGTGTAGTATTTTTATACATGCCATGTTTGTTCTTCTATTCGGGAAGAAAAATGAACTTTTTGAGTACACACCTTGTACCCTGAGTACACGCCTTGTACCCTGAGTACACGCAGTGTACCCTGAGTACACGCCATGTAGTCTATTCCCCTGTCACAAACCATGTGGGCAGCGAAATGGGGTAAGGAAAGGCTTGGGTAAAACACACCATGTGACGAATGTACATGCCGTGTAGTGTGACCCGGAGTCTGGCCGTGTAACTATCAACACGGTTCGGTGACATCTTTGACAGAACATGTTGTGTCTATTATAGACATGTCGTGTAGTGTGACCTGGGGACTTGGCCGTGTAACTAACAACACGGGCTAGTGTCACCTCTCCCTAAACATGTCGTGCACCTGTGGGACACGCCGTGTAATCTTGTCCGAGGACATACCTTGTGGAGTTAGCCATGTGGCTGGGAAACGGGGTGTTGTACATGCCGTGTACGAGTGTAACACGCCATGTAGTGTCAAGCCGAGTAGTCGGCCATGTCACATGTGACATGAGTAGTTGGAAAATAACATCATACACACAGTGTAGATATTATACACACCGTGTAGTTTTGTTCGACGGAAGCCGTGTGACTTAGCCGTGTAGAAGGACCCGGGCAGGGGAAGGGAAGTCAAGTACATGTAGTGTAGTCACTGTACACACCGTGTAGTCTTGTTTTTCAAATTTTGAAATGCCTTATTCGTCATGTTCCCTTGTGGTTCCTTCGTTTTAGCCTTAATAATATTAAAAATGAGGCGTTCTTTTGACCTTATAGTGTCATGCCACCTAAACGACCGCGAGTTGTTTGCCAGGAGAGCGGTGACGATTATAATCCGGAGATGGTGGGCCATGGGCTACCAGTGGATCCTCCAGCAGAGTCAGATGCGGCACCAACTGCTATACCGGACACAGGCGTGGAGGCACAGTCCCGTGAAGGCATTATGCGGTTCATGCAGACCATTCAGGGAGCACCGCAGGCTGCCACATAAATGGCCGAGCTGACATGTATCTTTTAGGAGCAGCATCCACCTACATTTTTAGGGGATGGTGGACCACATGCTGCAAAATCTTGGTTGGGGTCGATGCAGACTATTTTCGAGCATCTTGAGATACCTCCAGGGCGGAGGGTCAAGCTCGTGACATATATACTGCATGATTCCGCCAAGAGGTTGTGGGATGTTACCACCCAGTCAGAGCATCACATTGACATGTTGTGGGATGATTTTCAGGTAGTCTTTTTTGAATTCTTCTTTCCTGAGATGCTGAGGGTAGATAGATCTTGAGAGTTCATGAATCTGAAGAAGGACGCTATGTTAGTGATGGACTATTCTGCTCGTTTTATGGAGCGCCATTGCTTTACACCCGTGCTGGTGGGTGATGAGACGTTGAGAGCCAGAAGTTTTGAGGATGGTCTTTGGTATGACATCCGAGCGCTGGTGAATGCATTCAGGTTGCCTACTATACACACGATTGTGAATCAGGCTCTTATTACAGAGAGAAACGGGCGGGAATATAGTGGTGTGGGCTAGTGCGGTTCAACACCAGTTACTATTATTATTTCTACTCGCAAGAGGAAAAGGCAGATGGACTTCTCTTAGGGTGGCAGTACCAGCCATGCAACTTCTTCAGGTTGTCCGGTCAAGTGCTACCAAGGTGGTAGAGAGGGGCACAAGAGACCACAGTGTCCACGAGACCCAATGGAGTGCCGGGCTTGCGGCATGATGGGTCATCTCCATAGCTTTTTTAGGGAATTTTCACAAGTGGCTAGTGAGATGGGTTCTCTGAAGACTCCGCGTATGGGAGGAGGACCAGTGGCATCTTACCAGTTGGAGAACTGGAATACCTCAGGGCATGCAGGCAGAGATGGTGGTCGTGGCCATGGTAGCCATACACCAGGATCTCAAAGGCAGTAGGGTGGGACAGCTCAGGGTAGCCCGACTATGTCGCAGGGCCGCGGCACAGGGCAGGCATATGTAGTGAAACAGACCCAGCAGGAGCAGGATCTCAGACCTTCGACTGTCGAGGTAATATTCTAGTAGCTTCTGTCTTGTCTTCAGTACTTTTTGATATAGGTTCTATGCATAGTTTCATATCTATACCCGTTGTGGAGATACTTTGGCTCAGTGTTTCTTCTTCTTCTTCTGATATCATGACGCTAGACACTCCGTTGGGGACTTGGACGGCTGGTGTGCGTCAGTGAAAGGAGTGCCCCCTTGAGGTTGGTGGGTGCCCCTTCCTTTGGTACCTCTATGTCTTGGAGATGACGAGCTATGATGTTATTCTTGGGATGGACTGGTTGGATCCCTTCCGAGCCTTCGTAGACTGCTACTGTCGCAGGGTGCGTTTCACGTCACCAGAGGGTGGGGAGTTTCTATATAAGGGTTAGTAGGATGTTAAGGCGAGTCGAGCTGGACTAGAGCATCATGGGTGAGGTGGAGTCACAGCCCAGATAGAAAGCTTATATCTAGATGATCAGGGGACTTTTCAGAAGAATTTCACTTCAGTTGTCGATCATTTCAGGGATGTCTTCCCAGATGACTCTTCAGGTCTACTTCTGGTGCGTGAGGTGTATTTATCTATTGAGCATGTGCCAAGAACAACACTGGTGTCCATTCCTCCTTATAGGATGGCCAAGCCTGAGTTATAGAAGCTCAAGAGGCAGTTAGAGGAGTAACATGCAAAGGGATTTATCCGGACCAGTACTTCTCTTTGGGGTTCTCTGGTCCTTTTTGCGAAGAAGGTAGATGGTACCCGCAAAAATTGCGTGGATTATCAAAATCTGAACTAGTTGACAGTTAAGAACCGATATCCCTTGCTGAGGATTGATGATCTGTTTGATCATCTTCGTGGAGCATGAGTGTTCTCAAAGATTTACTTGAGATTCGGAAATCATCAGTTTCGCGTGAGACCATTTGATATACCTCTCAGAGAATTTAGGAGTAGGTATTGTCTATTTGAGTATATGGTTATGTCGTTCGGACTCACGAACGTGCCGGCATTATTCATGGCTCTGATGAATCGTGTGTTTCATCCGTATCTTGATTAATTTGTGGTAGTATTGGTGGATGACATCTTGGTGTACTCTCACACTCGACACGACCACGCCACGCATCTTGAGATCGTATTGAGTACACTGAGAGAGAATCAGCTATATGCAAAGCTCTCGAAGTTCCACTTTTAGATAGAACAGATTCACTTCTTGGGTCATATAATCTCAGAGCCAGGAGTTGTATTATACCCAAAGAAGTTGAGAGAAGTAGTTTCTTGGGAGCATCCTAAGAAGGTGTTTGAGATACGGTGTTTCATAGGGATTTCTAGTCACTACAGATGCTTCATACATGACTTATCCTGCTTAGCAGCACTTTTGATGGGTCTGACTAAGAAGGGTGTGAAGTTCGTTTAGTCAGAAGCTTGCGAGACAAATTTTCCGGACCTGAAGGGAAGGTTGACATCAACACTGATCTTGATACTCTTGGAGCAGGGAAAGAGCTATATAGTTTACTGTGATGCATCAGGGATTGGGCTGGGAGCCATTTTGATGCAGGGAGACCAAGTTGGTGCATACGAGTCTCGGCAGTTGAGGCCTCACGAGCGGAATTTACCGACTCATGATCTCGATTTGGCTGTACGTGTTAATACGTTGCACTGTTGGAGACACTATATATTGGGAGAACATTTTTTGGTTTTCACCGACCACAAAATCCTCAAGTATATATTTACTCAGCGTGACCTGAATCTGAGTCAAAGAAGGTGGGTCGAGTACCTATAGTCCTTCGATATTGAGATTGCCAATACACCTGGTCAAGTTAATGAAGTAGTGGATGAACTGAGTAGGAAGACTCAGATATAGGTAGTGCAAGAGGCCAGTTGTGAGTGGGAGCTCATGGAGTTGTTCTCTGAGATACATCTGGAGGTGCATGGAAATCAGGGGCAGGATTATCTTTCTTCTTTGGCTGTGATATCTACCCTCCTGGACAGAGTGAGGATGAGACAACTAGCTGATTCAGAAGGCATCGTCCTACGGGAGTCGGTGGAAAGTGAGAACCCTCCTCCCAGTTGGACGATAGGAGATGATGAGGTTTTGTGTTTCCATGAACGTGTATGGGTTCCAGGGGATATACGCGAGGATCTGATGTGAGAGTTTCATGCCTCAGCTTGGGTAGTTCATCCCGGGGTTACCAAGATGTACCATGACTTGAGGCGTCAGTACTGGCGGCTGGGTATGAAGAGAGAGATAGCTGGTTTTGTTACGAGGTGTTCCACCTGTCAATCGGTGAAGGCATAACATCAGAGGCCAGCTGGGATGTTACAGTAGTTTCCCATTCTTGAGTTGAAATGGGATGATGTCGCGATGGATTTCGTGATGAGATTACTGAGGTCACCTCGAGGCAATGAATCCGTATAGGTTGTTGTGGACAGACTCACGAAGGTAGCTCACTTCTTGCCGATCATGGAGAACTTCGGTGTGGACGAGCTCAGAAGGATGTATATCCGAGAGATCGTACGTCTTCATGGGGTCCCTCGTTCGATATTTTCATATAGGGATTCCCACTTTACGTCTCATTTCTGGAAGAGTTTTCAGAGGGCGCTGGGTACATAGGTGCTTCTGAGCACAACATACCAACCTCAGACAGATGTCCAGTCAGAGCGGATGATACAGGTTCTAGAGTACATGTTGTGCGCATGCTTCCTAGACTTTGGGGGCTCTTGGGAGAAGCAGATACCCTTAGTCTATTTTACCTATAACAATAGTTTTCAGGTAACTATTGAGATGGCACCATACGAGGCTTTATATTGTAGGTCATGCCGATCACCTTTGTGCTGGTTAGAGGCAGGTGAGGCAGCCTTACTGGGGCCACAGCTCGTACAAGAGACATCTGAGCAGGTCCAGTTGATTCGGAAGCGGATGGCTACCGCGTAGTCCCATCAGATGTCTTATGCTGATCGCCGCAGACGACCATTGGAGTTCATGGTCGGGGATTAGGTTTTCTTACGTGTTTTGCCGAAGCTGGGAGACAAGCGGATCAAGAGATAGGGTAAGCATTCACCGAGGTATGTGGGACCATTTGAGATTCTAGAGAGATTCGGGCTGGTTGCCTATCGGTTGTAGTTACCATAGCGGTATTGATTCATGCATGACGTCTTCCACGTGTCTCATTTGCATCGCTACCATTCAGACCCATCTCACACCTTTCAGCCAGAGGAGGTTCAGCTTCAGCATGATGCGTCCTTTGAGGATAATCCGATCCGTATCGTTGACAGGAGCATGAAGGTCCTCAGAGGCCGGTCAGTTCCTCTCGTATGGGTGCAATGGTAGAATGGCCGAGTGTAGGACGAGACTGGGGAGCAGGAGGCCAACATACGTGCTCAGTGTCCAGAGCTGTTTTGAGATGATTATTTGCCACCCGTGGAAGGGGAAATCGGGGACGAATTGCTATAAGTGGGAAGTTTTTAAGAACCTGGTTATTATTTTTGATGTAAGAGCTTCTTCTTTTTCCTTTTCCTTATGTGTTTTTGAGAAAATATGGAAAATGAGGAAAAATCCTAAATTTTGGAACTACACGCCGTGTACTTTTTCCACACACTGTGTACTTCCGGCAGAGTGGGGATTAGTACACGGGGAGTGTAGCCATGCCTTCGACGAGGGGTTTAAGAACCGACTACACACCATGTAGTGGTACATACACGCCATGTAGTCGGTCGGCAGGCTTAGCAATAAGGCGGTGGAGGAGCCGACATCTGGCTGATAGTACCCGCCGTGTACTTTAGAGTACATGTTGTGTACTCATGTTGACAGATGAATAGTGTTGTGATGCCACCAGAGGAACAATTAAATGACTGAAGTACACACTGTGTACTCAGAAGTACATGCTGTGTACTCAGAAGTACACGCTGTGTACTCAGAATTACACACCGTGTACTTTGTTTTTTCGGCTTCAAACAGGCAGTAGCCTCCTCATTTTCCATAGGAGACACTTGAGCCAATTTGGAGCCAAAGGAGGAGGCCAGACCTTTGATGATCTGTCGGGTGTTCGTCTAGAATCTGATCCGGCTTCGGACGATCTCGTTGGAACCGCACGGGTAATCCCTCTCCTCTCCTGGTACCGTTCTTACCAATTCTTTCCCAAGGGAATGTTATTTATGTTTGAATGGGTTATGTTCATCATCATATCTACGCCATTCTTGGGCGTTTCTGAAGGTGGCGTTCAGGGATAACGTTCGTTGGCGTATAAGGAATGCGGCTTTGTCTTTATTTTCCAACAGTCGTGCGTTTTTGTGCATTTATGTGCGACAAACCCATTTTGGGGTGTTGTGTGTCTGAGGCAGTTGCTATATTTAATGCCTAAAATTCATCAGGTATTTAATTATGATAATAAAATGCTGGTTGGGATAGTTTCATGGATCCAGAACCACCCCAAGGGTGGGTTCCACTATTTAGCCGTTTGGCCAGGATACCCGAGGGTATGCCTTCAATGTAGTAATTGTAGTATTAACATGAGAGAAATTGCTTGTTACTTCTTGTTTAACTGTTGGGCATAGCCCGATTACCTGTTTAGACCGAGGGAGTTGTTGTGATTAGCCTATGGGCACAGCACTGTTTGGGCCGAGGGCTGTCGTATTTTGCCTGAGGGAAACCATTCGTGCCTTAGGGCTTGACTTTTGTGCCCGAGGGTGACACTTCATACGCCTGAGGGAAATTTCTATTACGCCTAAGGGCTATACCTACGGGTCGGATTCTGCTTACCCGAGGGTAAGGTTTTTCTTGTCTGAGGACGGGGACTGTTTGTTTAGAAATGCATTGTGGTGATTTCTAGTATATAATGAATTTAATGAATAATAAAATTGAAATTTAATGGTTATGTTAGTTACTTGTTAGTACTTCTTACATTATTTAATTTTACTATATCACACTATTGTTGCATGGTTACACGTGGTTGGGCACATGCCATTGGTGGGTGCCTACTGAGACATATTTCTCACACCCTATTGGGGTTCCACATTTCGGCCCAAACAGATTACTTTGCTGCAGGTGTAGATAGGGGAAAGAGTCCCTATACAAGTACTTGACTGTTGTTGTGGAGTAGGAGGGAATGGGACCGAGCCTAGGAATGCGATGTTGCTACCTGTTGTTTTTTTTTTCATTGTTGTGATCTATATTTGGTTGTACTGTATTTATGTATAACATGTTCTGGATGTTTTCATAAAACTTGAAACATGTAGCATCATCATTTATATACTGTTGATTATATCATCTGCAGTTCTTTATCTCTGTTGTGTATGTTTACTACTTCCGCTGTCGTTGTATGTTTTCTTTATATTCCGTTGCGCTACACTTTGACAAATGAGGGCATAGTTTTCCCACGATCAGACTAGGGCCCTCACTGCTAGTCGGCAACCATTGGCATTTGGGGAAATGAGATTGAGGTCACGTGGCGAACCGGGCTCGGGGCACCCGTTGCCTGGCACCCGGGTCCAGGATGTTACAGATATTGTGTTAATCGACAGAAAATATTTTGGAAGTACCTTCATATAAATGAATCCATGTTATAATTAATTCATTAAAATGTAATATAAATCAATATGGTTGAAATATTTTTTTGTTATTATAAGAGGAATGAATACTCAAGGAATTAGATTGGGTTCAATCAGTCATCAGAGAGTTTAAGTGGGTTCAAAGAGTATATGAATATTCAAGATGAAATTCAAACACCTTAGTTACTTCATCACTATGTATGGAATATATTTTCAAGGAGGGATGATTTCATATGAATCCAGTCAAATAATTATTCTCCCATTTATTTACAACATAGTGTTTGGACAATGATATCATAATAAAAAACATAATTAAGGTTACGATTCCAAGAATTCTCTTCCAAACATTTTAACATTAGGATAAACATTGTAAATCATGGTATGATGATCTTAGATATTTAAATATGATTTGGTATATTTATTTTAGGAATACCCATATACCGTGTTCAAAAGGTGATCAATATAGAGATGTTTATAAAGAATATTTAGATAAGTAGATTTCCTCCAAGGGAAAAAGATTCTTATTGATGAATTTCTATGTCAGAATAATATATACAAAGACATATCAATGGGAGTTTTATGCATATTGAGAAAAGAGTTTCCATTTTGAGTAATTTTCTTTTATAAATAATTAGATTTTTATTATTATACGAGTTTCTCAATAAATTAACCATGTTTTATGGAAAAATGATGTCTATAAGTCCTTGGGAAGGAATTTAGACCTGAAATTTCAAATAATGGATCACATATATGGATATGGTGATTTTTTTTATTCCAATTAATTCCCTCAATGTATTAGATTGTACCTCATTATAATGTGAATAAATCCACACATAATTTATTGGAAGAAGAACCCTATGTAGGTGATTATAATTCATAGGTTGAGGGAAATTTTAATACATAATAGTTTTTCTAAATATTTTGAATTTGATTATAAATATATATATAATTGAAAATATAATCAATCCATATATAGTTCATGGAATGAAAATGAATGATGAAAAAATATGATTCATATACTAGTGCTGGGGAATTTGTTTTTTGAGAACTCATTTAAAAATTATAGAATTAATGTTGGAATATCCTATGATGATCCAAGTAATATATAAAAGAGGTGGAATTATATTATATTTGTATTTTTCCATTGAACAAGGGGTATATTATTGACTATGTATCTTTCAAAATGAGATTCAAACCACATATAGTTTTCTATAATTAACATCCTCAAAGACCTTGATCATATGAATGAAATATGGTTTTTTTAAATCCATGGATTGTATAATGATAGGATATAACTATTTCACTATGTATCATAGTGAAATAAGAATCAACCAACAATTACATTCTAGAATGAAAATATCCCACTCACAATTCTAACTCATATGCCTAGTAAGGTAATATTAATTATGAGAACAAGATTATAATAGAAATAATACCCATCAGGATATACTTTGTTTATGTAGATAATATACAAGATATTTATATTAGTCCTCAAAAACACAAAATGGTTATCTATAAATGAACCCTCTATAGATATAGATCTAATGGACGGGATATAAAATAAAATAAACAATAGTCCACCCTGATCAGTTGAGACTCATTTCGGGTGGACATACACATTTTAGTTTAATTTAATTAGGAAATTGGGGTTATCATTTTGTGTAACATCATATATTAATGATGTTTATTTGTTGTTTTGATTCATTATAATAATATATATTCATGTAATTTCAATGTAACATAGCTTAGAAAATGATGGTATATAGTTTAATGTCTCGTGACTATGACATTGGCCGCACACCTTAATGTCATGATGCTAGGAGGTGGGTTCCATGTAGTCTGAGGTATTGTCATTATGGAATGAATATTTGGATTCTCATAGATAAATACTAAATAAGAAAAATGATATATTTTAAATATAATGGGTTGATAAAGACTTGATATAATTAATGAAGCAAGATGCGTGAATTTTAAATATTCTTTATGTAGATGTGACTAAGATGAGGGATTGATACATAACTAATAATCTCATAAGAATGATAATCTGGCCACATTATGTACTATGTATGATCCTTGAAAGTATCTAGATCATTTTAAAGGAACGAGTAAGAAATACAAGGGCCTCCACTCTATAAAGTATATGGTTGTGATGGATTGGAAAACTGTCCCCTAACAATTTCATTGGTATAGATTTATCATATGAATTAGAATGATTTTATCAAACCTATAAGATCATGTCTATCATATTTAGAGTGATAAATAAGAAGGAAATGGATATTTACTTTGATTATATTATGATTCTAGTAAAGGATTGTTTTCAATTCCCACCATATGATTTTTGGCATTTCTGTGGTATATTTTATGAAAAATCTTCATATTCCGAGATAATTATGTTTGTTATATATTGTTTATATTAATTCCACAAGGACTTATAGTAGACTTAATAATTTCATGAACATAAGAATAATTTTTTTATAGTTTAACATCATGTCGTTAGAATGCTTTCTTTGTATTTTAACAAAATTGTGTCTGGGGATAAATATATTTTGTGTGTTACAAAGGTTATATATTGATAAACCAAATATTAGTAGGGGTATGATGTGATCCCCATCTATTGTAATCAAGAAATTTTTCCCATTATAGTAAATTTTATGTATGACATAAGGTCCATACTAATTTCATTGTAGTTTTAATAATTTCATCTTAGGTAACAATGGGGTTATAAAGTTATTACCAATTCAACAAGGAAGAATTAAGGGAT
Source organism: Viscum album (assembly GCA_963277665.1). NCBI lineage: Eukaryota > Viridiplantae > Streptophyta > Magnoliopsida > Santalales > Viscaceae > Viscum > Viscum album. Next base: position 1,549,015,766 of record OY728146.1, on the reverse strand, counting down.
GAGAACAATCTTATTGAAGGATTGTGATACTCAGTTTTGGAGAACCTCTATATAGTGTAGGGTATACAACATTTTCTCATCGTGTCATTCCAAATTTTCCAACGATTATGATATTTCTATTCAAATGATAACTAATTGTAAATGTACTTCTAATGTTTTTGTATTTGGAAAGAATGGGTATACACTCCTCTAACCTATATAAAAGAGAATCGATATGTTTTGTTTTTTCCTATACGAGTTGTGATATCTTAATCCCAAGATGTATGTAGATGTTTTTCATGATAATATTTCTTATCATATTCCTTCATATTATTATGTATGTTGTTTATTTTTTTAAGACTAAATATAACCATTTTAGGCTTTATGGTAGGTGGATTATTCGATAGAATAAATAACATATTTAAATTATTAAATTTCACCTTAGATGAATGTATGTTTTTATGCTACTCATCCAGTATGTATAAGAGAGAAAAATATTAAATTTTAAATTTAATTTATAAAATGAGTTATATAATTTGCATGAATATATTTATGAATATAGACTTGACCAACATTGTTATAAAGTTTTTGATAGTTAGGATATACATGAACAACCATGTTGTTTATTGGGGATAGAGCCCATTGTATTTTTTCACCTAATTCAAATAGGAAATGAATATTTGGTAGTTTCTATTAGTTTTTGTGGTCGATAAATTAATTTGGAATAAATTTCATATTAATAGAATCTCTTGGTGATGTTTATTCAATACCATGTCATTTTAATCTATAAATACCCATACATCCTAATCTGAAGGTAAATATTACACGTTAAAATATGAGAACTACATGAAAATATATGGACATGTAATAAGAGAGAGATTTTTTCTCCACATTCAATTTGTTGGAACCATGGTTGTTCTATGCAGGTATTGGAGTATGGTTTGTGTTTGTTGCCAATCCTTAGTGGAAGTTCATAATGTGATCTAGAAATGTTATCATATAGTTCAAGAAGGCAACAGTATTGAAGGTGGAGCTATTTCGCCGTGTTTTCCAAATTTTTGGGCATCAAAATCGGAAAATTAAGACACATGTTATTGGAAAAAGGAAGTGTGCACAAAGTGGTGTTGGGTTCCGGGACTCCGCAGCAGAAGCCTGTGGGCCGGGATGTTAAATTTTTTCTGCTTCACCGGAGTGACATAACTTTGTCAGCTCCGGTGATCGTGTCTCGGCTTGGTCATGGGATATCGCAAGGTTCTTTGGGAGCAAAACAATAAACTTGAACATTTAACTTGTTCAGAATTGACGTGCGGGATGCCGGCGATCGTTTCTCGAAGAATCCGATGACGAATCCCTCTAGATCGTCCACACATGCCTTGCGAATCTGCATGTGCGCCGTTTGTCAAGATCCGGGTGCTAGCGCGGATCTTCGACAGACACTTCAGCGCAACGATGATCACCGCATCAAGGGGGGATGCTTCGATCAGTGATGGATGAACTTGAAGATCTTCCTTGCTTGAGAGACTCTCTCTCTATGTTCCAGGAGGAGAGAGATGCTCTCAATTTTGACACATGAATAATAATTGTGAGAGAGAATCTCTCTTACTTATATAGGGAGTATTAAAACACGCGGTGTAGGTTCCCCGGCCCCCGTGTATTAGGCATCTGCTATATAAGCGATGTAAATAATTATTTATGACAAATAAAATTATTCAATAAATAATATTTACAATTTATCACTTACTTGTAATATATAAATATATATTATGTGATAAACTTGAGTCTTTAACTCGACTCATTCCTCCTGCTAATATTAAACGAACCTAGGATATTTAAATCCAGTCGAATAATATTAATATGTGTATTTACCATACAACTTGTAAATACATGTTATAAATAAATTCAACTAATTATTCTAAACTCGAATAATTAATGAACTTATTTATTATTTGGTGATCCATAGAACTTGGATAGTACTCGGACCCTTTGGCGGGTCCCACCAAGTTCTAAATTTCTACTCACAGAATAGGGAAGATTTTCAAGGTGCTATCGTGTGTGACCCTCTAGGCCCTTATCTCAATAGCAGTGAATAATATCACCGACCTAGAGCGGGGTCTAGCAACCCATCGAGGCCCCTATAGAGATAAGACAAAGTCGAAGCAACGACTGCCTTCCTATGAACATGGTCCGTGTAATATAATCTCTTTGTCAACGATATCTCAATAAAGCAGAATGCATACTAGTGTCATCATTCATTATTTGATTTATTTTGTTTGTTGATTGGTCCGGACGGTCTTACCTTCGACTACCATGGACATGGATTTAATGAAGGTGCAACCATCCTAATCAACCAGGCCCGAGATATCTCTTCCTAAACTTGGAAGCGACAAATCCTTTCTCGATCATTCAATCAATGCCATGCCATTAATGATGTACCCAATACAAACTACCTCGCCACGACATTGTCGCCATGGTTTTCGCCTTATATCAAAAGTACGTAATTAAATTACATTCATTGATAATGATCTCAAGTCAGGAGACCATTATACATGCCCATAGATAGGAACGACCAATGACACCAAAAACATGTGGTGTTCCTATTAAGTGGACCTGTCCTCATGATCTCGTTAGCTAGAGATCATCAAGTGCGAACTTCATGAGATGAAGTCTCAATGCTTATGAGCCCCCAGCACCTGATGGTCACACATCATCTGTGTCCTTTCAGAATGATGTAACTGGACCATAGGACGTTACTTTAAGATTACTGTCATGGCATTTCAGTGTTCTCATTATAGCGTGGGACCTGCTATAACCATTTTGATGCGACAAGTAATCTAAGGACATTACCATTAATAAAGTGGATGCAGAAGTATCTACACTATCATGAAAAGATAAATACATGTATCAAACAAACTGAATACATGTATCAGTAATCAAATTACAAAAAAAGTTGGGTCTAGGGAACCCACTTTCAACTTCCACTTGCACTAGAGCCAACTGCTAATAGTTTTCAATCTTCTAGCTCTCACATGTTAATCATGCTTCGGCTGAGAAATGGCTTTAGTCAGGGGGTCTGCCACGTTTTCCTCTGTAGCTACTCTGCTAACTGTCACTTCACCTCTTTGAGTAAAATCCATCAAGAGATGGAACTTCCGAAGAATATGCTTTGTCCTCTGGTGACACCTGGGCTCCTTGGAAAGCACCACTGCAGTAGTATTGTCACAATATACTAGAACAGGGTCTGCACTGCTAGGTATAACACCAATGTCTTAGATAAATCTACGTATCCAGACTGCTTCCTTTGCTGCATCGGAAGCTGCAATATATCCGGACTCTGCTGTACAATCAACAACCACAGCTTGCTTGGAGCTTCTCCAGCTCACTACACCACCATTCAGGAAAAAGATGTAGCCTGACTGTGATTTCATATCATCATGATCTGTCTGGAAACTAGCATCAATGTATCCCCTCACAACTAGTTCCTCATCTCCTCCGTACACCAAGAACGTATCCTTAGTATGCCTCAAGTACTTAAGGATAGTTTTAACAGCTGTCCAGTGTAGCTCTCCTGGATTGGATTGATATCAACCCACCATGCTTAAAGCAAAGGCAACATCAAACCTAGTACATAGCATAGCATACATGATAGAACCCACTGCCGAAGAATAAGGGACTCTACTCATTCTGTCAATCTCCTCCTGTGGTTGTGGACACATTTTCTTGGAGAGATTTACATCATGTGACATAGGTAACAATCCTCTTTTGGACTGTTCTATATTGTACCTTTTGAGTACCTTGTCAATATATGTACTTTGACATAGGCCAAGCATCCTTTGAGGTCTATCTCGATATATCTTGATCCCTAGGATGTAGGCTGCTTCATCTAAGTCTTTCATGGAGAAGCATTCATTTAACCAAGTCTTAACTGACTGTAAGACTGGCACCTCGTTTCCCATGATTAATATGTCGTCAACATATAAAACTAGGAAAACGATAGCATTCTCTTCAACCTTTTTATAGACACAAGTCTTTCTTTCATTTTTGACAAAACCAAAATCTCTTATGGCCTCATCAAATCGTACATTCCATGATCTTGATGTCTGCTTCAATCCATAAATGGATCTCTGCAGCTTGCATACTTGATTGGCATTATTTGACATAACAAACCCTTCGGGTTGAGTCATATAGACGTCTTCAACCAACTTCCCATTTAGAAAAGCAGTCTTTAAATCCATTTGACATATTTCATAATCATGAAAGGCTGCTATTGCAAGCAATATCCTGATGGATTTAAGCATTGCCACTGGTGAGAAGGTTTCATCATAATCAATGCCTTGACGTTGTCGGAAACCCTTTGCAACCAGTCTCGATTTAAAGGTATTAACCTTACCATCCATGTCCAGTTTTTTCTTGAATACCCATTTACAACCAATGGGCTTCACTTCAGCTGGAGGGTCTACCGAAATCCAAACTTGATTTTGGTACATGGACTCCATCTCAGAATTCATGGATTCTTGCTATGTTGCAGCTTCTTTGCCTTCTACTGCTTCCTTGTAGGTCAGAGGTTCATCATCCTCAAGGATTATTGTGTCACCTGACTCGGTTACAAGAAAACTATAACGTTCTGGTTCTCTAACCTCTCGCGTAGACCTACGCAGTATCTGTGTCTCAGGAACAATTTCTTCTTCCACTTGTTCTTGTAGAGATTGTTCCTCTACCAACTCTTGTGCATCTGGAGAATTGACTTCATCGAAGTCAATCTTGCTCCCACTATTTCCAGTAGAAATGTGATCCCTTTCTAGAAATGTGGCGTATCTTTCCACAATGACTTTTCTATCTAAAGGGTTATATAGGTTGTATCCTCTAGTTTCCTTAGGATAACCTACAAAGATGAACTTAGTGCTTCTGGATGCTAATTTTTTACTTGGTAAAGTCTTGACAAATGCCTCGCACCCCCACACACGCATGTTTGTCAGATTGGGTTTCTTTCCAAACCATAACTGATATGGAATACCATCTGTGGCTTTAGTTGGTTCTCGGTTAATGGTATATGCTGCTGTCTGTAAGGCGTATCCCCAAAAGGATAATGGAAGAGTTATATGACTCATCATTGATCTGACCTTGTCAAGCAAGGTCCTATTCCTCCTTTCACTAACACCATTCCATTGTGGTGTATAAGGAGGAGTGAGTTGAGATACTATTCCAGACTCCTTTAAATGATCCATGAATGCTTGGTTAATATATTCTCTGCCTCAGTCTGAGCGAAGTGCTTTTATCTTCTTACCAAGTTGGTTTTCTACTTCATTTTGATATTCCTTAAAGAAACGAAAGGAATCTGACTTATGCTGCATTAAGTAGATATAGCCATACCTACTATAATCATCGGTGAAAGTGATGAAGTATAGAAAACCACCCCTTCCCTCTACTGAAAATGGACCACATACATCGGTATGTTTTAATTCCAGTACTGCATTGGCTCTTTCTACCTTTCCTGAGAAAGGTGCTTTGGTCATCTTTCCTTGTAAACAAGATTGACATACATCTAAGGGTTCTAACGGTACCGAGTCTAGATACCCTTCTTGATGTAATTTTTGTAATCGCTTCTCGTTTACATGACCAAGCCTAAAGTGCCATAGGCGGGTGTTATTTGAGTCATGTTGGTTATTTTTTTCATTGATATCCATTACTGAGTTTTCTAGTTCTAGTATATATAAACCATTGTTAAGATGTGCCATACCATAACATATGTTATCCCTATAAAAGAGACAACTTTTATTTCCAAACTTGAAATAAAAACCCTTAGTGTCTAGACATGACACAAAGATAATGTTTCTGGTAACAGACGGTACATAATAGAAATTTTTTAAAACAAGAACAAAACCAGTTGGTAAAATGAAGTGATAGTCTCCCACTGCCAAGGCCACCAAACTTGCACCATTTGCAGCTCGAAGATCCACTTGACCTTTTGTATTCTTCTCAAACCTACGTGGTTCCTGTATATGAATACAAATGTGTGAGCCACATGCCGTATCCAATACCCTACTTGTAGATAATTATAGATTGCATTCAATGACCAAAAATACCTGAAGAAGAAGCATCAGCTTGCTTCTTCTTCCCATCTCTGCAATTCTTTTTCCAGTGGCCTTTCTTGCCACATCCAAAACAGACAGCTTCCTGCTCATTACTCTGGCACTGAATCTTTGTCTTCTTGGCAGGACGATGCTTTGGTGTATTTGGCCTTGACTTGGCTTTAGACCCCTTTGCCTTGCCCTTGTTTTTCTTGTTCACCATAAGGACAGATGTATTGGTGTTTTTCATGTCCTTATCAGCTTGGCGAACTAAATCCAAAAGATCCAGGAGCGACTTTGTCATATCATTCATATTATAATTGACAATGAAAGTCGAGAAGATTGACGGTAAAGTGGCAAGGATGAGATCCACTTCTAGTTCTTGGTTCAGTTTGAACCTAAGGGCTTCTAGCCTCTCAATATACCCAATAATTTTGAGTACGTGAGGACCAGCTTGGTGCCCTTCTTCTAGCCTGCACTTATAAAGCGCACTTGAGATTTCATACCTTTCTTGCCTAGCCCTATCCTGATATAGTCCTTGGAGATGTGAAAGCATCTTGTAGGCATCCTCTTCCTCATGCATTTTTTGCAATTGGCTGGACATGGATGACAACATGATGCATTGTACATCAAGCGCATCATCTACATGATTTTTCCACTAATCCTTTTCAGTCTTGCTTGCTCCCTGAGGAGGCTCAGTATTAGTTGGGGATTCTAGCACATATAACTTCCTTTCTTGGCGTAGTACTATGCGCAAGCACCTGTACCACTCCTGGAAGTTATTGCCGGTCAGGATATTTTCTTTATCCATGATTGATCACAGTGATAAAGTACTAGTGGTGTTAGTGATTGCCATTTTGAATCTACATCAGATAAACATTTAGTAGTTAGTACTTTGTCTTGATTACCTTTTGACATTTTATGATTAATAAAATATCATTTAATGTCTCCCACTATTTTAACGAACCTAATTAGCCCTCACCATTAGATTTGGAATACTCTATCGCTTGAGCATTCTAGTGGAAAGGATCCTATGAAACCCCTTTCGTAATCTACAAGCTAGGGCTACGACATTACTTGAAGGGTTTCAAGGTAGGCACTATGCTGGCCAACCACTTATTCTTGTGGTTCCTTGTATAGTTGAGTAAAGTCCCAACTTTTTGGAATCTGTACTTGATTCCCTCAACCTTTCGCCTCTAAAGTGATATCAATTTAGCTAAGGCTAATCCTTGACTACTCACTTCAGTTAAGTCGACCCATTCCTCACATGGATACGCCCCGGTAGTAAGAGGCACTCTCAACTGAAGCTGATGAGCACCCAAACAACCGGTTTTGTTTAGATATGAGAAATTGAAGGAATTATGACTTAATATATCATTGAGGTATTTTTAAATTATTAGTTGACGAATATAATCCCTTTTCTATTTATTATGTTCAAACTAGGTTGTCATGCTCACAACTGAACATTCAAAAGAGTATTTATTCGTCATAACTTTATTCATTTTCTCTTTTTTACTATCCTATGTGATCATGAAATAATCATGCAGTCGCATAAAAATAATAAACTTTGCATAACGTAAATCAAGCATTCCGACTGGTCTTGAGCATTCTATAATGATTGATCATTAACTGATCAATCATCACCTAGGGGCACCCGTACCTGAGTCAATACAAGACTCGTGTCGCTGCTGGCCCCAGTGAAAAGCGTCCAACTCCTGTCTGGTCTACCGCCTCATTTTGGAAGGGTCTGACCTCAGATCGTCATCAAATAAATACAAATATACTCGCACGCAAGCGAGGGGGTCTGGGGTACAAAATACAAGTGGTGCAATGGACACACATGCCCTTATATATATTTGAATTAAAAGACGATTCGCAGACCGTCATTTATCTAATTAAATATTACAATCATCGCATGCATTGAATAAATAATTAAATAAATACATACATGCCAAACATACACAGGTCGGTCAAAAGCTCAAGACCAGTCGGGGTAATCGTGCAATAAAATTAAATTGCAATAACATTAAATTATGCAAGGGTGTTTTAATAAATTAAATGATTTTGATTAAATTCAAATAATTTATTTCTATCGGTTCCATTTTTTTAATTTAATTTTAATTCTAAAATAAAATTAAATTAAACCATTAATTTAATTCTAAAATTAAATTAAATTAATATTCTTGGAATAAAAAAAATCTAAACCCCTAAATTAATTTCAATTAATTTAATTTAAAGAAAAACTAAATTAATTTAAATTAATTCAGTTCCCGGTTACCTCTCGCCGGAGAAAAGTCCGGCGGGACTGCGTACCGCCGCGGGATGTCGTACTGAACTGTGGCGTGACCATGGCGTGACCACGGCGTGACCGCTTCCCGCAACGGCTGCATCTCCCGGCAGCCCGCAACTCCGGCGAGCCGGCAAATTTGCTGTCCGGTCTGGCGCGGGCTCGGGTCGGCCGGACAGAACCGGTCCGGCGCGAAGGAGGAGCCGGCGAGGGGTCGGCCAGTGCGAGGCAGTCCGGCAGGGGGTGAGGCTGGAGCGAGTCATTCGGGCAGGGGGTGAGGCCGGAGTGGCCGGTGGCTGCCGGCAGGGGCCGTTCCGGCGAGGGAAAGGCCGGCGCGGAGGAGGAGGGGCGGAGCAGTGGGGTTCCGACGCTAGGCCGGTCCGGCGCGGACCGCGTCCGGTGAAGAGAGGCCGTCGCGGTGGGGGAGGGCCGGCGCGGAGGAGCTCCGGCGCAAGGCCGGTCCGGTGAGGAGCCGCGACCAGAGCGGTAGAAAAGGCCCAGCGCGGAGGAGAAGGGCCGGCGCGGAGGAGCTCCGGCGCGAGGGCCGGTCCGGTGAGGAGGCGCGACCAGCAGAAGAAGGGAGGCCTAGGGTTTGGCCTCCCTTGATGCGGTGCGAGGGAGAAGACCCTTATGGGTATTCCTCCCTTTTTTTGACAACAAATGGCCAGCCCATTTGTCCCCCTTTTTTTAATTTTTTTTAACAAAAGGAGAAGACCCCATTTTGGGGTCTTTTCCACTCCCTTTTTTTTATAAAAAGGAGGAAGACCCCAAGTCTTGGTCTCCTCCATTTTTACTTTATATATTTTATTGTTATAATATATAATAAAAATTTATTATAAATATAATCAAATATTTATTATAAATTTTTTTTATAATAAAAAAAATTTATTTGATGTTAATTCTCAATTTGAGATAATCACCAAACAAGCATAAACACAGATGTCGATCCGATTGAAACTTTCAAATGATCATATCTTGATCATTTTAAATCGAAAAGACGCGTGGTCGAATCCGAATGAACCGTTTTAACACCCCGCAATTAAATTTAATGCAATTTAATATTTTTTTGACTCAGAAAAACCTTGCGCTCCCTCTGATACCACTGTTGGGTTCCGGGACTCCGCAGCGGAAGCCTGTGGGCCGGGATTTTAAAATTTTTCTGCAACACCGAAGCTGACATAACTTTGTCAGCTCCAGTGATCGTGTCCCGGCTTGGTCCGGGGATCTCGCAAGGTTCTTTAGGAGCACAAAAATAACCATGAACATTTACCTTGTTCATAATTGACGTGCGGGACGCCGGCGATCGTTGCTCGAAGACTCCGACGACGAAGCCCTCTAGATCGTCCACACACGCCTTGCGAATCTGCACGCGCGCCGTTTGTCAAGATCCGGGTGCTAGCGCGGATCTTCGACAGACACTTCAGTGCAACGATGATCACCGCATCAAGGGAGGATGCTTCGATCCGTGATGGATGAACTGGAAGATCTTCGTTGCTTGAGAGACTCTCTCTCTAAGTTCCAGGAGGAGAGAGATGCTCTCAATTTTGACACATGAATAATAATTGTGAGAGAGAATATCTCTTACTTATATAGGGAGTATTAAAACACGCGGTGTAGGTTTTCCGGCCCCCATGTATTAGGCGTCCGAAATATAAGCGATGTAAATAATTATTTATGACAAATAAAATTATTCCATAAATAATATTTACAATTTATCACTTACTTGTAATATATAAATATATATTATGTGATAAACTTGAGTCTTTAACTCGACTCATTCCTCCTGCTAATATTAAACGAACCTCGGATATTTAAATCCTGTCGAATAATATTAATATGTGTATTTACCATACAACTTGTGAATACATGTTATAAATAAATTCAACTAATTATTCTAAACTCGAATAATTAATGAACTTATTTATTCATTGGTGATCCGTAGAACTTGGATAGTACTGTGACCCTCTGGCGGGTCCCACCAAGTTCTAAATTCCTACTCACAGAATAGGGCAAATTTTCAAGGTGCTATCGTGTGTGACCCTCTAGGCCCTTATCTCAATAGCAGTGAATAATATCACCGACCTAGAGCGGGGTCTAGAAACCCATCGAGGCCCCTATAGAGATAAGACAAAGTCGAAGCAACGGCTGCCTCCCTATGAACATGGTCCGTGTAATATAATCTCTTTGTCAACGATATCTCAATAAAGCAGAATGCATACAAGTGTCATCATTCTTTATTTGCTTTATTTTTTTTGTTGATTTGTCCGGACGGTCTTACCTTCTACTACCATGGTAATGGATTTAATGAAGGTGCAACCATCCTAATCAACCAGGCCCGAGATATCTCTTCCTAAACTTGGAAGCGACAAATCCTTTCTCGATCATTCAATCAATGCCATTCCATTAATGACGTAACCAATACAAACTACCTTGCCACGACTTTGTCACCATGGTTTTCGCCTTATATCAAAAGTACGTAATTAAATGAAATTCATTGATAATGATCTCAAGTCAGGAGACCATTACACATGCCCATAGATAGGAACGACCAATGACACCAAAAACATGTGGTGTTCCTATTAAGCGGGTTTGTCCTCATGATCTCTTTAGCTAGAGATCATCAAGTGAGAAATTCATGAGATAAAGTCTCAATTCTTATGAGCCCCCAGCACCTGATGGTCACACATCATCTGTGTCCTTTCAGAATGATGTAACTGGACCATAGGACGTTACTTTAAGATTACTGTCATGGCATTTCAGGGTTCTCATTATAGCATGGGACCTGCTATAACCATTTTGATGCGACAAGTAATCTAAGGACATTTCCATTAATAAAGTGGATGCAGAAGTATCTACACTATCATGAAAAGATAAATACATGTATAAAACAAACTGAATACATGTAGTAGTAATCAAAGTACAAAACAAGTTGGGTCTAGGGAACCCACTTTCATCAAGAGGATGTTGTGTGAATAATATCAGGATGCGTTCGTGAAAAATCAAGGGATGCACGAAAAATAGCGGGTTTTCGAGAAAAACAGTGGGTTTGTGCGTGTGGTGCGCGAAATAGAGGATCGAGGTTTTTCGCACAAATAGTGTTTCAGAATCAGAACGTCGAAAAATGGAAAAGGAATGGGTTGCGTCAAAGATCTGGATATGTGCACGAAAAATGATACCAGCACGAGATATTATTCGCCAGATGATATGTTTTACGCGTCACAAGGGGTTTTGCACGCGGGGGTCTCAGACACCTATAAATAAGAGGTGACAACCCTCATTCATGTGTGTGGAAGACTCAGTGAATATCTGGGGTCTGATGCTCGTAAATGGTTCACGTAAAGGGAGTTGCGTGAAGAGATCTGAGATGCATGAAAAAGGATCTAGTTGCTAGAAGATTTCCCACTTGCACGAAATATTCGGATCTTCACGAAAAAAGAGAGGTTGCACGTAAAAAGATGAAATTGCACGAAATATTTTTCTACATGAAAATCAGGTATTGTGCGAAAAAGTGAGAACTTGCATGGAAAGGGTAGTTGCTGCGAAAAATCATCTATGTATCCGGTTTTCACATTCTGATTATCTGGTTCAGTGGTTCAGTGTGTTCAGGAGCATCAATTCAAGACTTCAATGCAAGAATAGTCTCATGATGATTAGAGACGAAGACATCAATGAAAATCTACTAAAGAGACCCTCACGTATATAAACATAGTGTGAATTCACCAAGGGCAGTGAGCCAGGGGGGTCAACGGGAGTGACCTAAGAGAAGTAGTGAGCTATCCCTAAACCATTGTAAAGGCAGTGTTCCTAGGACATAGTGACTGTGTCCGAACCATTATAATCCACAACTAGTGAATATTAGTGGAATTTGGTACGACTGAAAACTTGTCGGCATATGATCCTTGGACGTAGCTCTTAGCGGCGAACCATGTAAATTTTTTTGTGTCATTTCATTGCATGTTAATGCTTCATTACTGATCATATCCATCATACAGGTTTAATTAGTTCCTACCAACATGGGAACAAAATCCTTGTTTTTAAAATAAAAATTTGACACCCTGATTCGCCTCTCCCCTCTCAGGGTGTCCCGGGGTCCTACATGTGGTACCAAAGGGAGGTTGCTGGTGTTGAATCTATCCTTTGTCATCATGGAGAATGCAGTCAATGCCAGGGGAGTCCCTCTCTTCGATGGAAGTAATTTATAGATCTCGAAGAATAGAATGAGATCTCATTTAATATCTCTTGGAATTTAAGTCATCTTTGCTACTGTGTGAGGAATACATGTTACTTATCCAATAGGTCTGGCTATGACTTTTACAGACAAGAATGTTCTTGATGCAGATGCCAAATCTCATAATGCTATCACTGCAGCTCATTCTAATAAAATTTATCTATAGGTGATGAGTTCAACTTAGCAAAGTCTATGTCAGATAATCTTGAATATATCTATTATGGACACAACAAAGTGAAAGAGGAAAAACTTTAAGACCTTCACAACATGTTTGATGATCTAAAGATGCATCCTGATGAGAATGCAGATTCATTCTACAATCGGATCACTGAAGTAGTGGGAGCAATTCGAGGTCTTGGAGAGGAAATAAATGACATTGATATCACAAAGAAAATATTTCGAAGACATACTCCAATGTAAAATGAAAAGGTATCAGCCCTTGAAGAAATATATCTCTCTAAACTATCTCTGGAGGGTCTGCTAATTAGTCTGGTGGCATATGAGATGAGAGTCAAAAATGAAGATGTTGCGACTTGTGTCAGCAAGGAAATGGCATTCAAAGCCATGGAAAAAATGAAGATTTCTGAAGATAGTGGTGATGAAGATGATGAGGAAAAAAATAAATTCTTTCTTTTATTTCCAAGAATCTGAAGAACAGAAAAGGTAAATTTAAAGGTAAGTTACCTCTGGCATGCTTTTGATGTGGAAGAGTTGGGCACGTTGCCTCCCTGTGCCAAGGAAAGTTCAATGATGAATAAAGTGAATCAGAAGACACAGAGAAGCCTCAAAAATGGTTTTTCAAAAATGGAGACTTCATGTATGGAATGAAGATACAAAAGAAAAGTTTGGTGTGTGAAGAGGAAGAGGATGATATTGAATTGTGTGAAGAAGAAGAAGAACCAGAATTTAAAACTAGAAACCATGCTTCCATGATGGCTACCATTAAAAAGTTAGAACCCTCTGTCGATAAAGACAAAGACAATCATGTGACTCATAATTGTGATCCAAAGTTGAAAATTAAGGATTCCTTTTCAAATATTGAGAAAAAATGCAAGGGATGTAGTCAGTGGAAGGAAATGGTGAAATAATCATTAGAATATGTCGATGAGCATGAAGCTGAAATTGAATGACTAGAAGAACTATTGAGATTTAAATCTTAAATCCTTGAAATAAAAGATGAAATTGTAGAATTAAATCTTTGAATTGATGAATAACAAATATCATCAATGACCTCACCTCCAGAATTGGAGAAAAATCCAAAACTGTGGAAGGTCTTGAGGAGTATGTTGTTACAATTAGGAGTAAACATGAGACTGAATCAAATCTGAAAGAATCAAGGAAGAAAATACATTTTGGAAGATTCTCAGATGCAGAATTACTAGCAAGATCCAATAGTGGATTAGATAGGGTTGGAAAAATCATGAGTGATGAAAGACATGCTTTCATGGGAATGTGTGGAATTCGCTGTGAAGCTGAGACATCAACTACTGGAAGTTAATAGATCCAAATGAAAAAAAAAGATGAAAGATGGACATGTTGAGACATTTCCTTAAGTGCTGAAAAAGGAACCCTCAATCCAAACTAAAAGGAGAACTTAAAATTATCCCAAGACATTTAGAAATAACAGGCAGTCCAACTATTCTCCCAAGGAAGAATGTATGAGGAGAAATTCAAGTGAGAATACATTTCCTCTTATGAAGTGTTAGTTCTGTGGCTATTTGAGGCATACCATATCATACTGTGAAGAGGCAAGGAGCTACTTGAATGGGGAGGATATAGGAAGTCATCCAAGGATACCGGTTCCATATCCTCCATCATATAGATGAAATAATTTTTATGGATACTGTTTTCGTTGCTCTAACTTTGGACATAAATATATGTTTTGCAGGAAGAGGTTTGACAGGAGAAATTCATAAAACTCTCAGAGATGGGCCAATTTTCACCCTCTTCATGGTGTTGTTCTCAAAAACAGTTTCTCTCCTCTGGAAGAGGATTATGGGTATGCAGAATTATATTACGTTGAAGAATGTAGTAGAAGGTCATCAGTATCCTATTATCAATCCAATATCTCATGGAAAGAAAAGAAGAAGATCGAGAAATCTAATCTGGAAGAAGTAACCCTCAAAGCTACAAAGAGTAGCAGCAACTGGATTCTTGATAGTGGATTCTCTTCCCACATGACGGGAAATGCTGATCTTTTGAATAACATTAAAAAGAAGGTTTGTGGAACAATGAGGTTTGGTAATGATGGTTCTTTGAAGATTAAATGCAGTGGGAATACTGCTCTCGCCTATGGAGAGATAAAGAAGACTAATGTTCTTTATGCGGACAGTCTGCGTCACAATCTCTTTAGAGTAAGTCATCTCTGTGACTCAGGAATCATAGTAACATTCAACCAAAAAGCTGCACAATAATGGGAAAACTATGGAATTCAGTTATGAAACGTTGTAGAACAGATGGAAACTTATATCAGGTTGACAGCAAAGTGAACTCCTGCTACTTGTCTATTGAAGAAGAAATCAATTTGTGGCCTAAAAAACTGGGGCACATTAACCAACAATACATTGAAAAGATATCTCAGCTGAATATAGTCATGGATATCTATATATTGAAATGTGAATAGGAAAAGTCGTGTGATGCTTGAATTTGACGGAAGTTGGTCTGTAGTTCTTATCAGCCAAAGAAGAAAAGGGCATCGCATCTTCTTGATCTCATTCATACAGACGTATGTGGCCTGAAAAATTTTGTTGAAACTCATGGAGAAAGGTACTTAGTTATTTTAATAGATGGATATATCAGAATGGAATGTGTAATGGTTATACACAGGAAACGAAAAGTTCTTGACTGCATGAAAACATATCGTCGAACCGCCAAGAATGATACTAGACGAACAATAAAAGTGTTGCGATTAGACAATGGAGGGGAATACACGTACATAAAATTTGAAAACTACCTAGAGAATCATGTGATATTACATGAGGTAACTATCGTCAGAACTCCACAAAAATATGGAGTTGTTGAGAGCAGAAATCAACAGGTGGACAACATGGAAAGAACTATGCTGATTGAGAGTGGTATATCTAGCCATTATTGGAAGGAAGCTGTTGATGTTAAAATGTACATTTAGAATCGAACAGGGCTTTATATGGGAGAAACAAAGATACCATATGAATTTTATAATGGAAGGAAGCCTTCACTGAAATATTTTCGTGTTTTTGAAAGGAAATGTTTCATTCAGAACAAAGCAGGAAATCAAGGGATGTTTTGTGACAATTTTGATAAAGAATTTTTTTTGGGGTATACAATGAACAAAAAATCCTACAAGTGTTTCAACAAGCGATTGGGAAGTATTTTTGTATGTAGTGATGTTATGATAATTGAAGAGAAAACCACAAATGCTTTAAGGACATTATATGATGATGTGATAGAAAGTGATGAAGAAAGTGATTGTGGAGAAAACAAAAATAAAGAAATAGTAGATCCTGTATAAAAAACTCAGTAGTCACATCATGATGTTGACTCAGAAGAATAATCTGATGATGAAACTGTGGCTGGAGAGAATTCAACTGAACCACATAGGAGAAATCGTAGAGTTTAGATTTATCCATCTAACATAATTTGGGACAGAAGTGAACCCACACAAATAAGGAGGATGAGGAATAACACTTAGTCTGCATTTCTGTCAGTAGTGGAGCCATCCTCATTCGATGAAGCTTCAAAGGATGAATCCTGGGAGAATTCCATGAATGAAGAGTTAGATCAGATTGATATGAATCAGACATGGGATCTTGTCCAGAGACCCGAAGGTCACAATGTGATTGGTACAAAATGGATCTTCAAGAACCAGTTTGATGATCATGGAAGTGTTATTAGAAACAAGGATCGATTGGTATATAAAGGATATTCCCATATTGAAGGTGTGAATGTTGAAGAAACAATTGCTCCAGTGGCCAGACTAGAGTCAATCATAATTTTCCATTCTATGGCACTCCAAATAGGATATAAAGTGTATCAAATGGATGTCAATAAAACATTCTTGAATGGTGTACTCAAATTAGAAGTATACATTGAACAAACGGTGGGTTTTTTTCATGGCATTGATGAGACAAAGGTCTGAAAACTGAGGAAAGATCTATATGGTTTGAAGCAAGCACCACAGACATGGTACTTCATGCTCGAATATTATGTCAAGAAGCTGGAATTCAATAGAGGAGTAGATCACAATATATATGTGAATAATTATATCAAAGATCAATCCATGGTTCTTGTCTATGTTGATGATATCATGTTTGGTGGTATAAGAAAAAAAATAGTGGATGAATTTTCCAATCACATGAAATCAGAATTTGAAATTTATATGATTGGGGAGTTCACATATTTCTTGGGGCTGTAGGTGATTTAAAAGAAGGATTATTAGTTCATTTCTTAGGAAAAGTATTCAAGAGAGCTGCAGAAGATGTTTAATATGCAAGACTCCAAACCAATGTCAACTCTGATTGCAATTGGAACTAAACTTGGGATTAATGAATATGGGACCTCTGTAGATCCCACCATGTATAGGAGGATCATTGGGAGCCTACTGTACATGACAACGACACGACCAGATATTGTCTTTGCAAAATGTCTTGTGGCCCACTTTCAGAGTAATCCAAAGGGGGAATAAATGGCGGTAGTAAAAATAATCATGAGGTACATTCAAGGTACACATAACGTTGGGTTATATTTTGCTTTCGGCATGGACAATGAATTATCAGCATTTTCTAATGCTGACTAGGCTGGTGATGTAGTAGATATAAATTCAACCAGTGGTGGAGCCTTCTATATTGGGCAGAAAGTGTTGGCTGGTTGAGCAAGAAACAAGAAAGTACTTCTCATAGTACAGCTAAAGCTGAGTATATATCCACCAAAAAGGCATGTAATCAACTTCTATTGATGAAGAAACAACTAACAGATATTGGTGATGAGGTGAAAAAACCAATTATAATTTACTGTGATAACAAGAAATCATTGATCTTGTTAGAATGGATCATGTGGGAACTGATGAGAAAGCGGCTGATATCCTGACCAAGCCACTTCCAGCAGCTGTGTTTGAGAAGCATCGATTGAAACTTGGTATTCAGCCACCTACCAATGCATAAGAAGGTTACGTAATACCCCTCTCCCCACTTATGATAACTTTTTTTATCTATTTATGGATGTGATGCAGGTGTGTGGGGGAGATACTATCTAGGGGGGGTATGGTTTGAGGTGAACATTGAACAAATTACCGGTCATTGGGTTTTTTGTCAATGAAGGAGAAATTAATAAATTCAAGCATGTTTAGGCCTGTAATGCTTCTGTGACACGATGGGAATTCAGTTTCAGTGATAGGATGAGAAGGATGAGAAGGAATACATCGGTCATGTAATGATTCTTGGACGTCATTGAGAATTCCAAAACACCAGATCCTAATTATAGATTCCACTCTTGTTTTCTACACTGAGCACTACTCACGTAGACTTAGAGTGTTGAATGAGTTGATTCTTGTGTTTTTTTGTTTGCATTTGGATGGTGATATATTGAATTTATTTGGTGATTTCCAACAAACCCAAAGGGGGAGATTGTTAGAACCATGATTGTTATATGCAAGAATTAGAGATTAGTTTGTGTTTGATGTCAATCCTTAGTGGAAGTTCAAAATGTGTGCCAGGAAAGTGATCATACAGTTCAAGCAGACAACAGTAATGAAGGTGGCGCTGTTTCGCAGTGTTTTCCAAATTATTGGGCCTCAAAATCAGAAAATTAAGATACAGGTTGTTGGAAAAAGGATGTGTGCACAAAGAGTAAGTGGTGTGAAGAATATCAGGAGGCGTGTGTGAAAAATCAAGGGATGCGCGAAAAATAGCAGTTTTTCGAGAAAAACTGTGGGTTTACGTGAAAAAATAGCATGGTGTGCGAAATAGAGGATCGAGTGTTTTGGCAAAAATACTGTTTCGGAATAAGAACGTCGAAAAATGGAAAAGGCATGGACTGCACCAAGAATCTGGAGATGTGAGCGAAAAACAATACCTGTGTGAGATATTACGCACCAGATGATATGTTTTACGTTCCACAGGGCGTTTTGTGCATGGGGGTCTCAGACGCATATAAATAATAGGTGAACCCCATCATTCGTGTGTGTGGAGGACACAGTGAAGATTCGAGTTCTGATGCACGTAAAAGGTTCGCGTAAAGGGAGTTAACTGAAAAGATCTGAGCTGCAAGAAAAAGGTTCAATCTATTCGAAGAATTTAGTCTTTCACGAAAGAATTGGAGCTGCATGAAAAAGGAGAGGTTGCGTGTAAAAAGATGAAATTGGGGGAAATATTTTTCGGCGTAAAAATCAGTTATTGCACGCAAAGGTGAGAACTTGTGTGCAAAGGGTAGTTGCTGCGCGAAATCATGTATGTATTCGGTTTGTACATTCTGATTATATGGTTCAGTGGTTCAGTGTGTTTGAGAGCATCTGTTCAGGACATCGATGAAAGCATAGTCTCGTGCTGATTAGAGATGAAGACTTCAATTAAAATCTATCGAAGAGACCCTCACGTCTATAAACTGAGTGTGACTTCACCATGGGCAGTGAGCTAGGGGGAGTCAACGGGAGTGACCCGAGGGAAGTATTGAGCTATCCCTGAACCTTTGTAATGGCAGTGAGCTTGGGATAGGGTGACTTTTCCCGAACCATTGTAATCCACAACTAGTGAAGATTAGTGGAATTTATTATGACCGGAAAATTGTCGACGTATGATCCTTGGACATATCCCTTAGCGGTGAACCAAGTAAAAATTGATGTGTCATTTCTTTTCATGTGAATGGTTCATTGCTGATCATATCCATCATACTGGTTAAACTAGTTCCTACCAACGTGGGAACAAGATCATTGTTTTTAAAAGAAAAAGTTGAAACCCTAATTCACACCTCCCCTCTCAGGGTGTCCCGGGGTCCTACACAATTAATCGTATTATGAATCAATCAATATCTCGTTTATAAATGACTTTTGGAGTTCTTGACCAATTTTTATGATAATCAATAATATTATATCATCATATTTTATCATTTCTTAAAATATTTTACAAAAGATCAAATATTTGAAAAAATCAAGTATTGGTGACATCCATTAATTTGTAGATCCAAATTTTTTTGGTATTTTGACCTCATTAATCTCTTTCTTATTACTACTAGAGAATTATGACACCACCCTTTGATGGGAAATGATTATAAATGTTTCATCCTATTTTCGATTTACGCTCTCTATATATTTGTTTTCCAACACCTCTATAAGGGTGTTCAATTAATGTGGTATGTGGTCCATTATTTGATATTTTTATAATATCTTCATTAACCCTTGTAAATTGTTTATATGGAGAATGATATATTTATTTGAATGGCATAGTCACCATTAATATTCTTAATAATCAACTACGAATATCCATTGACATTAATGTTGTCTACTAGAATCAATAACACCAATTCAAATAATTTAACAAGAGCATGTTATTCCTCATCGTTAGTATTTAATCCTAACAATAAAAATAAGAAGTAATAGATATAGTTATTAGCTTGAGGGGAAAGGATGATTCATAACATGAAATTTTTGATTTTGGGGTTTTACATTATTTTCCCCATCATGACTCTGCTTGAGCTGTAAAATTACATACCCCATGTCATGTGATATTTTTGAACAAGTAATAATTCTTAAATAGATATTTTAGTGTAAAATTTATTGTTTTGTAGGGAATTATGTTCAATTATAAAATAAGTCATTTTATTTTGTTTTGCATCCTTTAATATAAAAAAATAGAAAGTAGTTGCACGATAACCCACTACTATTCCAGGAATCTAGTCATTATATAGAAATTGATGACATTCCAGAGTAAGTCATTAGATATATAATGTATACATCATGGTGTAGTATGTAATGATCAAATATTCAGAATTTAAAAATAATCACATGTATATACTTCTTGATATATGAATATCGAATCACAATTCTATGATTGGATTTACTTAGTTAATAACGACCATTATTATTCCCCAACATCATTATTCCAGGAAATTTGGTGTCTAGTGATCTCACAATAACTTTTATATAAAATATTAGTATTTCTTTTTATTGTTGAATTAGAATTGGTGAGATAAAATAGTATTAATTATGTTAGTCAAAATATTCTGGGTAAGCATTGGTCCACAAATAATGAGTTCCCTTCATCATAAGTTCAGTGAATGTTAATAGTTTCATGAAATTTTCTATATAAAAAATCTTATTTTTATGAGACATACATAATACCCCCATTAATATTATTTTTTCTGAGGTGATATGTCAATAATAGTATTATTTTTACGTGGATCTACTTTGATACCATGAAGATGTATTATCATGTTGACAAAAATTGCTTAGAAGACCCTAAAATAACATTTCCAGGGGTTTATCTTCATGAAATGATAATATAGAATGTTATAAATTGTATTTTGATCAACATGATGATCATAATGTTTTTACTTTTTTACCACCTGATCCATGGACTAATAATAATTGATCATCCCTAAAAATGTCTTTAAAAAAGGATCATGGAGAATTTATATGTTTTTATAACATTATTCAATCAAAAAATAAAAACTTTAGATATTCCCAATAATAATTTTCTTCGAATTACGGGTTTAAGACACTTCTATTATTAAACAACTAAAATAATGTTTTCCTTTAAACTATCTTCAACATCAGATTCAAATTTTTCTGTAACATCCAAGATAAATATGGAATAAGACACTTTTCATAATTATTAATATTTTTGAATTAGATATTAATTTTACATTAAAGGGGATGCTATGTTCGATGACATACCTGATACGCAACAACGGGATTCTTTGAAATCTTACGTTGCCCACTAATAATATAATATTAATATTTTAAATGGTAGTTAACGCCATGTCATTGTATTGGAAGTAACGAATATAACTTACTATAATTTGATTATATATGTTTTTTAAATGTTTTTACAATTATCCAATAAATGTTATAGGATTAAAATTTGAATGAATCTAATTTTATGCATAATTTTCGTTAAAAGTCGATTTACTGCCTTTTAAAGGTGAACCATATTTAAATATAGTTTTTATCACTCTTATATATTTTATTTAGAAAAATAAAATTCCTCTTTAGAACTGGGACATCAAAAAATTTCTTTGGATAAAATTATGATATTTTTCTGATAAAATTCATTTTAAACAAATAGTGAAAAATAATGTATTTTAATTCAAATATGCCTTTTTATCGAATTTATTTATATGGTTAGATAAACATTTTAACTGGGTTTAAAGTTTAATTTGAATATATATTTAACATTTAATCTAATTTTGGTCATTGGAAGTAATTCCATTTTGAAATTGGACATAAATAAGTGTAAATATTTTGATAGTTATTATTTCATTAAAACATTCTATTAGTTTTGAAAGTGGGAATTAATTTTAAATTAATTTCTGCCACTTATATATTTTGAATTTATAAAAATTGATTCTATATTTGGAATCATTAGGTCCAAATTGTGTAAAATGGTAAATTTTATTTTTAGATATTTTAAATATTACTTCAGTAAATATTTTATTTACCATGTTTAAAAGGTAAATATAGTAAATATGGGTAAAATATAATATTATAATAATATTAAATTACCCTAAAATGTGTCCTAATTATACTGGAAGATACATATCTGACCATGGGCATCCTTGGGTCAAATATGGGACCCCATGGTTTCAATGGGAGTAGCAATGACACATTATATTAATTAATTTCAAGTAAAGTCAAAAATGAAACAAAAATATCTTTTAGTGAATTTATTTTTACATGGGCTTATATAAATTTACATTCTGTCTATAAATATTCACTAGAAATCTAAAAATATTTCTTAGATCATGGAATTTTTTTAATAATTTTTTGACATCATATAAATAAAATTATTTATGACACAATAATTATGTAATATTTACCTCATTAATAAATGATTTAAATAAATAAGATTATAAATATTAAAAAATATCCAACACCTATCCAATTCTTATTTGATGATTTTATATCAACCATGAGTCATCATAACATAAACATTAATGATTGGTTTACATTTTAAAACTGAATATTAGTTTATAATAAAATAATTGTTTCAAACTTTCATAATGAGCCCCTCCTCTCCCATATAAAAAGCCCTCACTTCTAATTCATTACACACACTCTTCAAGAATTTGAATCATACTAATTATACTCCAATAATCTCCCAATATTCTCCTATTCATCCCATAAGCATTTCCTTAGGTAGAAAGCACTTCAATAAACCCTTTTTGTTCAAAACAAAGGGAGTTACAGAATTTAAAGGTAATGTCTTCTCTTAAGTTATGTTGTTTTATTTTACTTCTCAAACCCCTAAACACTTTTTATTCCTTTATTTTATCACAAAAACAGTATCCTTAATATTCTATGATATTTTAAGGCGTAGGATTCTAACTACACTTACAGACACCTTCATCTGATGGGTAAAAAACATAACGTTTCTATGGATGGAAAACTAACGCCTCACAAAATGATGATTGTTCAATTAACTCCTACCACCTCCCATGGTGGCCATTATGATGGAACTGTATCAATATATGATATATATTATGATTATGTTTTCTTTATGCTTTTTTATTTTTCATTTATAGAATACCGTTTTAGTTTCCATAATGGGTAGACACGATAATTTATTTTTAGGAAGTGCGGACTATCGACCCCTCAAAGTGAGGTGACTCATTAATTCCTTATGTGGGATATATAATGGATGGAGTTAATTACATTACATATGATATAATACTCTACTTATAATATACCTATGTATAATTATGTTTTAATTCCATTAAAATGAGAAATAAAAATTGAAGTAGCATTCATGCGTACGTACGGCTTACTGTCTACATGAACGATTAATATCATTTCTTGTCATCAAATGATATGTAATTTTATAAATACTAACATATGCTAGATATATATTATATATATGATATCTACATCATTAATATTATTCGTATGATATTGGATATTTGACCACATGAACAACAAGTAATTACAAAGTCTTCATTTTTACTCAAGTACCCAATATCGACGAAACAACTGTTAATAACATAAATGATTACATAATGTTTATAACATGGTAATTAGTGATATAAAAGGAAAAATAAAATTGAAATAGTTTACTAACAATGTACAAAATAACTTTATTTTATTATTATGGATATTAAAGAATAATCAAGTCAAGTCGGACATGAGGTAAAGGAATTCGTCTTAATCTCCTTTTGTTGAGGCATATTTTTTCCCCAACTTTATATTATATAATGTATAAATAAATTTGAATTTTCATTTCATTCAAAGGTAATACTTTCATACAATGATTTTTACTAAAAAAATTGTTTCTTTTTAATGTATGTGGTGGCAATGACCTTTTCCGCAGCCTCGAGTATTATTTGATCTTTGGATTCCTTAACAAGTCGTATGGTTTTGAAACAGAAAAAAAATACCATATACTCTTTTTATGTATTTTGGTAATGAAAATAGTTTTGATAATAGTATTGTTATGTCAATATATTTAAATGATATATTGTGATTAAAATGTGGAAATGTTATCTTTCCTTTATTTTTGTTTCTTTTGTTATGACTATGTTACGGTTCTTGGGCATTGTTTATGCATAGGGGTGGTTCTGTGATAAACCTAGGGTGGGTGAGGCTGAGATATCTCTTCAATTCAATGGGTTAAATGATGGAGGTAATCGTTAAGTTTCTCCTAATAGATTTAGGGAATATTCTATGATGGGTATTACAAATGTTACTCCCTATGTTGTTGTGATAGCTACAGTGTAAGTATGTTATGAATGTCATAAGTTAACTTTATTATTTATGATTTATGTGTGTTATTCATAAATCATATGATTTCTTAAGGTATATTATGATAAAAAGTATTTTTTTTATTGAATTACATTTTTTTATGGGTTAATGTTTCCTTTCATTAGTTTATAACACTTACTAGGCTTTTTATGCTCTTCCCATGTTTTTGAAATGTTTTCCAGAGGAAGTAATGATGAATATGGTCAAGGATGAGATCAAGGAAAAGTCATGTTGTCTATAACATGGAACTAGAAATGTTTATTTTTAAGTGATTTTATTGTAAAAAAATAGATACTATGTAGTAGTGTCTACATGTAATTTTCAAGTTCATATGTAATAGTTATGCACATATTCTCAAAAACTATAAATCTGAAAGGATCCTCAATGTGAATTAATCATTTAATTCAAGATTATGTAATGTGTAAGGCCATGTCCTTATATTTGGTATCAGATCTTGGATAATAAATATTTAGGGATTAGAAGTTTTTTTAAACACATGGTTTGTCTCTAGGCCTATTATTTTAGTTAAATCCTTATTTTATAACATTTGGCAGATCATGTAATGTCAGTTTCTGATGGAAGTAGGAGTATCTCGAATGACATTCTTATCTCTTCTCAATGGCTTTCTTGAAATAATTATTGAAATGTCATGTTCGGATGATTGTGAAACTTTCTCTAGAATACAACTCACTTGAATTTAGTTGTTTGAGATATCAAACACCTCTACGATACTTCGTTATCATCATGGACCATGGGTTGTATTTAGTCAAATCCTATTTTCAAAATATTCTCATATATTCAAGTAAACAAAATATTATAAATTAATGTACAAATATTTTACCTTATCATAATATTTTGAAGCATATTATGTTTTTTAAAAAGGTGCTGAAGAAGGAGACCCTTGCACAAACTATTTATATTTGTTTTTACAATATAGTTTCTCAGCACATACTTATGGTAGTTTAAAAGTACCATTAATTGAATGATTCCACTCAAATTAGGTCTGAGTATTTTATAGAAATCATGTTTTATCAGATGTTTTGAAATTGAATGTGATGAATGATTATTTTCCAAAACTATTTATCTATGAACACCGATATGACCCAAGTTGTACAAGGTGTATTTGGATGAAGGAAGCAAATGATTTTTGAATGATCTCTAAATAACAGTTGCAATGAATGGACCTTCTAACTACGTGAACATGATAACAATGAATCCATGTGGACACCATGATCAAGGTATGAGGTTCTTTACTATGGGGATCATTTTGTTTTATGAGATTAAGAAAAATGAAAATATATAAAAGACATCACGAATTAAGAATTGGATATCATAATGATTTGGGATGAAAATTAGAGGTATAAGGAAACCATTGAGGTTAAATATAGTTAGGGTTATTTTTGAGTTTTATAAAAAGGACAACACGGAGATCGTGTGACATCCCGTCGCATCAGAAAAAGATGTGGGAATCGAACCCACAACCAACATGCAATTGGGATTTATTGTCTACCATTTGACTGTGCGAGGTCCCTAGTTTGAATAACTTATTATTTTAGTAAAATGATTTTTTTGAATAAGAATAAGTTGATTTTTGGAACTTATGATTTATCAAATGTATATACATAGTATAGAAAAATGATTTAGTGATTAAGTGAAAAAGGTTGATGTGGAAGACGTTCTCTCTTTTGAAGAAACACTATATGCCTATGTAAGATAGAATACTCCGATATATCTATTGTGGAATAATGGTTGAAATTATATTTTGGAAGAATATATGTATTTATTGTGGAAGTATAATGGTTTGATTTATTTTTGAAAATGATTAACCTATCATGGGGAATATGTGATTGTGTTAATTACATTTCAATATGAGACTTTATGAGTAAATTGTGTTATTTGGAGATAAATACTAAGATGTATATTAGAAGACTATGTAATATATTCTTAATTGATTTGGTTTACAATCATATTTAGGATTAATTTTGATGAATGTTATGGAATGTTGTTTATTGAATGGTATTTGTTGTTCTTTGGGTATTGTTTGACAAATTTTTTAGATTAAGAGTAGTTTTTCTTCTTGAAAAAGATTTTCCTTTTTTGGTATTATCTGATCTCTCACTATCCATTTTGGTTTTCGTTGATGTCTAAAGACAATGAAAATATATAGTTATTCTATGGTGGATTTTGTGATTCTCTAGAAGATTATTCATGTCATTTTGATGTGACCAAGTCTTTTTGAATGCTCATTCCTTGGAGAAATGATTAGTTTTTTGTAGAAACATATTGGAAGATGAAAATATACTTGAAGGTAAGTATATTACCTTATTTTATTATTTTTTGTTGTAAATGGATTCCTCAAAATTATGAAAGGGAGCATAAAACAAAAATTATGTTTGTTTTTGTTTCCTACCGAGAAATCAAAGACTGTTTAACACGTAACATCCCGGATCTGGGTGCCACTCAATGGGTACCTAGAACCCGGTTGGTCACATTACCTCAAGTGCTTTTCCCCAAATGCTAGAGGCTGCGGACTAGTAGCGACGACCTAGGTCTGATAGTGGGGATAATATTCCCTAATTTTTCAAAGTGAAGCTTAGTGGAAATAGATAAAATCATACAAAAGAGGAAGTAATAAACAATACCCAACTGAAATGGATAACAGTATAGAAGTAAAATATAACAACAATCATATATATATGATGATGCATTATATATATAAGTCTAGGAAAGTATCCAAAATAGGATACACTGCAATCTAGAATAATCCAATACATAGTACAAGTACATCAAAAGAACACAAAATAGTGCGGTAGGAACTCAGCCACATCTTGAGCCTAAGACCGGTCCCATGCTCTCTCACTCATCTACAACAATCAAGTACATGTATAAGGACTCATTACCTTATCAAAACATGAATCAATATAATCTATTTGGGCCCAAGACATGACCCAAATAGGGTCTGAGATATAAATAACAATATGCAACCAGAAAAGGCTCGTGCCCAATTGTCAGTGAAAAGGCACAACAACAGTGTATAATAATAAAATGTAGTAAACTTGGAAGTACTCAATAGAAATTATCTCTACCAATTACATTTCCATTTTATTAATAATTTATCTATCCCATGAATGTGCTTTAGCTTGGTAGGTAAAAAACAATAAATCACCACAGTGAATATACAATGTAAACATTATCCGCATAAATTCAAATCCTTACCCTCAGGTAATGAGAATCGAAACCCGCAGGTGACTGCCCACAGGCATAACGAATATTTCTCGCAGGCGTACGAGGTGTCGCCCACAGTCAGAAAAGATAATTCCCACATGAATGAGAAAATTTTTCCACAGACTAAACGAAACACTGCCGTTAGGCTAATCAAGTAATCGGGCCAAGCCCAACACATAATCAAGAAATTTATATACAATTTCTCTCAAGGTAAATCAAAGTATTCTAAAAATCACGGAATAACCTCGGGTATCCTGGACAAATGGCCAAACAAGGGAACCGCACCCATGGGGTGGCCCTATATCCAAGAAATGATCCAAAAATAGTAGTTCATACACAATCTAATGACTGCCTATGAAATTCTAGTTATTTAATAAGATAAGTACTTAGCCATAAGACACCCCAAAAATGGGCGCGTAGCCCAACGGTACACTAAAACCACATGACAGTTGTATTTAAACAACATACCAACTACCTCGATTTCTTATTATCGATATTTGCGAATGATTCCTTTCAAAATGCCTGAGAACAACGTAGATCAGGAAAAAATGATAACCGAAACAAACCTAAACAACATCCTCTTAGGAAAAAATTGGTAAGAACGACTCAAGGAGAAGGAAGGTCTTACCCGCCCGGTTCGAACAAGATCGATGATGGAGGAAATGGATTCCTAGCGTGTGATCACGAACTCTTCCAAGCTCTAGACTCTCCTCCTGAGCTCCAAATGAGTTTACTACCTCCTCTGGAGAATGAGGAGGCTACTGACCGTTCTAAGCAAAAAAAAACAAAATAAACAGCATGTACTCTCAAGTACAAGGTGTGTAATTTTCATCATTTAAATGTTCCTCTGACGACTACTTTTCACCGCCACACTATTCATCTTTTGACATGATTACACGATGTGTATTTATGAATACACGGTGTGTATTTTTTTCTCTGATGGTGGCTACTACCACCGCCTTATGGTTCACCTACTGACTGATTACACAGTCTGTAAATACAAAGTACATGACATGTTTTCGGTTTTTACACCCTTCATCACCGATAGGCCAACACACCATGTGTACTCATCCCACACGGCCAAAGTACATGGCGTGTGGAAAAGTACACAACATGTTCATAAAAAATTTGGGATTTTTCTCTATTTTTCGGATTTTCTCAAAAACACCTAAGGAATGAGGAAAACAAGAAACTCATACTTCCAGAATAAAAACTATGTTCCTATAGACTTCCCCCCATAAAGAAATTTGTCCTAGAATTACCCTTCCAAGGGTGGTGAAGATAAAGTTGAGAACAAATCTGGCCATTGAGAACATACTTTGGTCTCCTTCTCCCAGGTTTTTTCCTACAATTTTCCATGATGCCATAACACCCATATGAGAGGAGTTGACCATCATCGGAGAACCGTAGTTCTCCAATCAACAATACGAACCAGATTATTTTCAAAGGACACATCAATCTAAATCTCAAGCTCCTCGGGATGAAAAACATGAGACGAGTCTGAGTGATAACAGTGCAACTGAGATACATGTAAGACGTCATGCATTACCCGGTTCCTCTGTAGAAACTGCAACCGATACACAACAGGCCCGACTCACTCCATAATCTCAGATGGCCCCACATACATTGTTGAAAGTTTACCCTATATCTTGATCTGCCTCTGTCCCAACCTCGGTTAAACATGTAAGAAAACCTGATCCCCGACCGTGAACTCCAAGGGTCTTCTGTGGCGATCAACATTAGATTTTTCATGAGTCTGTGCCGTAGCCATCTGCTTATAAATCAATTGGACCCGCTCTGAAGTGTCATGTACGAGACGTGGTCCCAGTAAAGCTACCTCACCTACCTCCAACCAGCACATGGGTGACCTGCATGGCCTTCATTATAAAGCCTCGTAAGGTGCCACCTCAATAGTTTTCTGAATACTGTTATTGTATAAAAACTCGACCAGGGGTATGTTACTCTCCCATGAACCCCCAAAGACCATGACACATGCATGAATCATATCCTCAAGCACCTTTATCATATGATCTGACAAGCCATAGGTCTGAGTGTGGTAAGCTGTGCTTAGAAGCACCTATGTACCCAATGCCCACTGAAAACTCTACTAGAAACTAGAGGTAAAACGGGCGTCCCAATATGAAACAATATAATGAGGGACTCCATAAAGGCATACTACCTCTCGGATATACAACTTCATGAACTCGTCAACACTGAAGGTATCCTTGATGGAAAAAAGTGATCTATCTTTGTAAGTCTGTCCAAAACAACCCAGACATCATCCCTTTCTCAAGGTGACATCGTCAACCCAATCATGATGTCCATCATGTAATCATCCCATTTCCATTCCAGAATGGGTAACAGTTGTAACAGTCAGGTTGGCCTCTGATACTCTGTCTTCACCTGCTGATAGGTGGAACATCTCGTACCAAAACCATCTACATCCCTTTTCATACCAGGCCAGAAATATTGACATCTCAAGTCACGGTATAGTTTCGTATCTATATGATGAACTTACCTAGATAAATCATGAAAATCCCCGATCACCTCATCACATATATCCCCTGAGACCTATAATCGTCGATGGTAAGCATCACCTCATCATCGCTTATCATCCAACTAGGAAGTGGTTCCTCACTTGCCCCCGACTCTCATAGAACTAGGCCATCCAAATATTATATTTTTCTCATTTTCACTCTATCCAAGAGGTTAGAAGTCACAACAAAGAAGAAATATAGGCTCTCCCATGACTATCATGCACCTTCAAATGCATCTCAGAAAATTAATCCATAAGTTTCCACTCACCAATGGCCTCCTGTATTGCATGTATCTGAGTTATCCTACCCAGTGCATCAGCAACAGTGTTACCATTACCAATTGTATAGGCAAGATCAATGTTAATGGACTAAAGGTATTCAACACACCTTCGTTGTCTCAAGTTCAATTCACATTGGGAAAAGATATATTTAGGACTTTTCTGGTTCGTAAATAAAAAAATATTTCTCCCAGGAGATAATGTCTCCAACATTGTAACGCATGAACAACTGCAGCCAACTCAAGATCTTTAGTCAGGTAATTCCTCTCATGTGGCCTCAAAATCTGAGACCCATATGAAACTACTCAATTTCCCTACATCAAAACATCTCCCAACCCAACACATGATGCATCACAGTAAACTGTATAGCTCTTCCCTATCTCTATAAGTATCAGGACTGGTGCTGATGTCAACATTCCCTTCAGCTCCTGAAAGGCAGTCTTACAAGCTTCTGACCAAAATAACTCGACACCCTTCTTAGTAAAAAATGACAACGGTGGTGCTATGTGGGAGAAGTCATGTATAATGTGCCCTTGTAACTATCCAGCCCCATGAAACTCCATATTTCAATCACTTTCTTAGGATGATCCCAGGAAACTACTGCTCTCACATTCACTAGGTCTAGCACAACTCTTTCCTCTGAGATGATATGACCAAGGAAGTGAATCTGGTCCCCCCATAAGTGGAACATAGAGAGCTAAGCATATAGATGATGCTCTCTCAATGTACTAAATACGATCTCAATATGGGTAGTATGGTAGTGTCATGTGCGAGAATACACCAAGATATCATCCCCGAAGACTTCCACAAAAGAATCCAGATAAGGGAGGAACACACGATTCATCAGATCCAAGAAAACTACTAGTGCATTCCTAAGTCCGAATGCCATAACCATATACTCGTATAGAACATATATACTCCAAAAATGTATAAGTGGTATGGCTGATGTCCTAACGTGTATCTTATGATATCCGGATCTCAAATCAATCTTTGTGAACACTCGTTCTCCTCGATGTTGATCAAAAAGATCATCAATACTTGGAATGGGAGGTAGTTTCTTGACTATCAACTATTTCATATTCTAATAATCCACACAATGTCTGAGTGTACTGTATACCTTTATAGAAAACAGGGGAGGCGAACCCCAAGGAGAAGTATTGGGTCGGATGAAACCCTTTGCCTGTAAGTCCTCCAACTGCCTCGTGAGCGATTGCAACTATGGTGTAGCTATCATATAAGAGGAATGGACCCTGATGCTACTCCTGGAACAATATCAATATAGAAATCCACCTATTTCTCTAGAGGAAGACCTGAAAATTCATCCAGGATGACATCCCTGAAACGATCAACTACTGGAGGGAAATATTTCTGACAAGTTCCCTAGCTATCAAGATATAAACTCGCAATCTGGGCTATCACACCACCTCTCCGAAGAAGCTCGGGTTCATCTCGGCTCGCCAGGACATACCATTATCCATTGTATATAAATTCGCTGCCCTCTGGTGATGTGATACACACCCTGATATGATAGCAATCTAAAAAGGCTAGAAAGGGTACCAACTGGTCCATCACGAGAACGACGTCATAGCCTGTCATCTCCTAGACATAGAGGTCCCATAGAAATTGACACCCACCAACCTCTATAAGGCACTCCCTGCACTGACCCACACCTTCAGTTATAGTACCCAATAGAGTCTCTAGAGTCATAATATCAGAAGAAGAAGAAACACAAAGCCCAATGCTCTCCACAATGGGCATATATATAAAGCTATGTGTAGCACCCATATCAAAAAGTAAATAAGATAATATAGAAGCTACTAGAATAGTACCTATGAAAGTGGAAGGTCCGAGATCCTACTCTTGTTGTGTCTGTTGCACTCCATATGCATGCCCAATCCCCTGGCCCTGCGACACCGCCTGGATACCCTTAGCTGACCCGCCCTGCTATCTCTGAGATCCTGGTGTCTGGCCACCACGGCCATGACCACCACCTCGGCCTGTACATCCTGATGTATACCAATTCCCTAACTGGTAAGAAGATGCTGGCCCTTCCCCTGCACACAGAGTCTACACCGAACCCCTGTCACTAGCCACTGGTGGAAACACCCAGTAAAAATGCTGCAGATGACCCATATGGCCGCAAGCTCAGCACTCCACTGGGTCATGTGGACACTGAGGTCTCTTATACCCCTTTCTTCCATACTTGTGGCACATGACCTGGCCACCTAAAGAAATATTTTGTCTAGTACACCACCATGAGAGGAATCCATTTATATCTTCATCTTACTGGAAGAAATAGTACCAGAAACTAGTGTTGAACTGCCCTGGCATGCACCACTAGTTTCCCACAGGTTTCTGCTCAGTAATCAGTGCCTGGTTCACAATAGCATGCACTGCAAGAAACCTGAAAATCTTCACCAGCGCACATATGTCATATCGAAGACCATATTCAAAGCGTCAAGACCTCAACACCTCATCACCCACTAGAACATGTGCGATGAACTTTATCTCGGTGAAGCGGGCAGAATAATCCATCACTAACATAGCACCCTGATGAAGATTCATGAAATCTCGAGCTATATCTTCCCTCAGCATCTCTGGAAAGAAATGTCAAAGAAGACCGCCTGAATATCTTTCCACGCGATGTCTCTATGAAGCTCTGTATGGGTTGTAACATCCCACAATCTCTTGGAGGAATCATGCATCATGTATGTAGCTAGCTTGAACCTTCTCCCATGAGGCATATCCAGATGCTCGAAGATAGTCCGCATAGAACCTAGAAAAACTCTGTAGCCTGTGGTACACCTTCCCCTAAAAAAATAGGAGGATTCTAATGCTGGAATAACCACGTTATCTCTATCATAGATGTGGCCGCTGGCGGTGCTCCCTGGAAGGTGTGCATAAACCGCATGAAGCCTTCACTAAATTGTGCATCAGCGCCTATGCCAGGTATAACAGCTGGCACCTCATCTGGCTCTGCTGAGGGATCTATCGGTAGCCCGTGGTCTACCATCTCTGGAGTATACTCATTGCCTCTCTCTTGGAGAACAATGTGTGGTCATCTCGACAGCATGACTATACAAATTCAAACACACACCTTAGATTACGATCATTAAGGACTTAAAACAAGGAGTGTAAGAAGGGAACAAGGAAAAAACATTCATGTTTTAGAAACGAGACTACACGGCATGTATAATAACTACACGGTGTGTTCCCTTAAGGCTTTCACATGGGTGTGAACTTCTACCAGGACTGGTCGTGTAACACACCAAACACATAGCGTGTTGTCCATAGACACACAACGTACTTGAATTTTCATCCCCTTCACGAGTCCTTCTACATTTATTAGACACATGAATCTACTTTAAACAAGAATACATGGAATATATAATATCTACACTGCATGTAACACTTAGA
This sequence comes from Viscum album, assembly GCA_963277665.1. NCBI lineage: Eukaryota > Viridiplantae > Streptophyta > Magnoliopsida > Santalales > Viscaceae > Viscum > Viscum album. The sequence goes on along the minus strand of OY728146.1, from coordinate 1,548,981,827 downwards.
TTCAAACTGCATGTGTTGTTAGTTACACGACCGACTACTCGACTGACATTACACGGCGTGTTACACCTGCACATGGTGTGTACACCACCCCGTTTCCCCAGCCAAACAGCCATGTCTACACAATCTCTCACCGGTCAAGACTACACAGCATGTCCAAAAGGTACATGGTGTGTACTGGAAAGGATAACACCGATCTGTGTTTTTATTTACATGGTCGGATTCCGATGTTACACTACACGGCGTGTTCGGCATTGACACGGCCTGTATAAACAATGATTCCACCATCCATGTTCTTAGTTACATGGGCGGACACTGGGTCCACATGCACAACATATAAAACCGGTATACAGAATGTTCCCTCTAGTACTTCCCCATTCGGTGTCTCTTCCCACACGGCCTCTGACACGGTTGGAGTAAACACGGAGTGTACATACGGTACACAGTGTGTACATAATTTTTCTCATTTCCTCTTGAACAGAAGAGTAAACGGCGTGTATTTATTATTACATGACATATATTTTTGGGTTTTACAGACAGTAAGACTTTGAAACTACTTCCGAGCCCAGAAAAACACTATACCAACAACAAAGTGGCATATTCCTATCTGTGAGGGGCCATGCTCCCTTTGAATCAAATAATGACATCTTATACATGTTATAAATAGGGTAAACAGTCAATGAACCACCAAATTTCAGTCAATCAGGGCCCATACTCCTCAAGAACCAAAGTTTGGCGTTCCTTCCACAAAATGTTACATAACAATTCTCTATCAAGTTTCCATTATTTTATCAAGGCAACTATCACAACAACATTGTTTTACTTGCACAACATCTATCACAACAATATGAAATTTATAATGCTCCTATATGGCATGGAAAATATGCATGGCATCTGATTCTAACATGTTCCTAAATGATGCATCGATGGCCTACACTCATCTAATCGAGTTGCAACTGAACAGAACCCATGAATAAAAATATAACAGAACACCACAAGTGTGTCACCCAATGGTGAATATCAAATCAACTGAAAATTGCTAAACCAGAAAAATTGTAACACGAGGTAAATTGGATTTTCCTTTGTACACGAGTTAGCTACTCCTTGGCACAACTTATTACCAAGTACCTATTCCATCCTATCCCTGACTATAGACTCCAAATAGTAAGTAAAAGAAAATAAATGCTCTGATACCACTTTTAATGTCCCGGATCCAGGTTCCACTCAACGGGTGCCCCGAACCTGGTTGGTCACATGACCTCAAGCACATTTCCGGAAATTCTAGAGGCTGCTGGCTAGTAGGGAGGGCCAAGGTATGATATTGGGGAAAATATTCTCTCAATTTTCAATGTGTATCATAACTAAAATAGATATAATAATACAAAATCAGAAGAAGTAAAAAATATACAACTGAAATGGATAATAGTACAAAAGTAAAATATAACAATAGCCATATATATATATGATGATGCATTATGTCTCTATGTCTATGAAGGCATCCAAAACAGGATTCCCTAGAATCTAGAATAATACAATACAAATTACAAGTACAACAAAGGAAAACAAAACAGTGCAACATGAACATAGCCGCATCACGAGCCTAAGCTCGATCCCATGCTCTCTCACTCATCTGCAACAATCAAGTACCAATACAGAGACTCCTGCCCTTATCAACACCTATAGGAATATAATCTATTTGGGAATAAGACATGACCTAGACAGGATGCGAGAAATTAATCCCAGTAGGCAACCACCGAAGGCACGTTCCCACCTATCAGTGAAAAGGCGCAATAGTAGTTTGTAGTAATAAAATGTACTAAACTAGTTAGTACTATAAAGTAACTATATATACCAATTAGATTTCCATTTTATTAATTATTTATCAATCCAAATATTGTGCTATATCTTGGTAGGTACAAAATAATAAATCACTACAAAGAATATACAAAGTAATCGTTGTCCGCAAACATGAAAATACATAGCCTTAGGTAATCAAAATCGAAACATGCAGGTGAGTACCCATAGGCATAGTGAATATTTCAAACAGGCGTACGAGGTGATTCCCACATGCACAGAATCTACTATCCACATGCCTGAGAAAAGTTTCTCACAGGCTTAACGAAACACCGCTCTCAGGATATGAAAGTAACCGGGCCAATCCCAACACATAAGAAAGAAATTTTTATACAATTCCTCTCAAGGAAATTCGAAGCATGCAAAAATCCATGGTATACCATCGGGTATCCTGGCCAAACTTCAAAACAAGGGAACCGCACCCACGGTGTGGCCCTGGATCCAAGCAAAGATCCACAAACAACAGTTTATACAGAATATAAATATTACCTATGCAATTATAGGTATTTAATCAGTTAAGGACTCAGCCAAATGACACCCCAAATATGGGCATATAGCACAATGGTACACAAAAACCAAATCAAATTTGGAATTAAACAACATACCACCTACCTCGATCTCCTCTGATCGATATACGCGAACAATGCATTCCGAAACGTCCAAGAACAATGTAGATCTAGAAAAAATGATAACCCATTAAAACCTAAATAACATCCCATATGGAATGAATTGGTAAGAACGACTCAAGGAAAAGGAAGGTCTTACCCTTCCTGTTCAAACAAGATCAACGAAGGATGAAATGGATTCAGGGCGTGCGATCGAGAGCTCCTCCAACTCTGGCCTCTCCTCCTGAACTCCAAACGTGTTTACTGCCTCCTCTACCGAATGAGGAGGCTACTACAAACTTTATGTGAACAAAAATACTACATGGCGTGTACTCGGAAGTACATGATGTGTACTTTTCATCATTTAACTATTAATATGGCAGTTACTTTTCACCGCAACACTGTTCATTTGTCGTCATGATTACACGGTGTGTACTTCTTAATACACAACATGTATTGTCTCTCTTCTAGAGGATACTCCCACCACCTTACTATTCACCTACTGACTGATTACACAGTGTGTAAATACCATATACATGACCTGTAGTCAGGTTTTATACCCTTCATCACTGATATCCTTCACGCCCTGTGTACTCATCCCACAGGGCCAACGTACATGGCGTGTGGAAAAGTACAAGGCGTGTACCCACACAATTTGGTATTTTTCAATATTTTTCCTTATTTTAACAAAAAAACTCATGGAAATAGGAGAAGAATAAAATCATACCTCCTGAATAAGAACCAGGTTCTTACATAACACATCACATGTTTGTGATTTTCTGGTGGGTAACGTTCTCTTAATCATTTTTCAATCACACTCCATCAGAACATGACCATTTGGTCTCTCTTCCATAAACGAGTTTTCTTATATGAAATCCTAGTACGGGTTATCACGGGTGACCTTGGTACTTCTCTTTAATTCTTTGAAAGTGATATTTTTAATGACTCTTTTCCGATGTGGGACTTTAAATGATGTTTCCAAGACCAATTTTAAAATTGTGAGGACGTAATTATAAAATGGGGGGAAGGATTTAACATCCCAAGTAAATAAGGAATAATACAATATTCATATTTATTAATATTTGTGAATAAAAAATTAATTTTACTTTATTGTGGATTCTATGATCGATGGAATACCCGATACACTACAACAAGTATCTTTGAAATCATAAGTTGCAGACTGTTAAAAAAATATTATTATCTTAAATGGTATTTAATGCCAAGCCGTTTTATTTGTAGGAATGAATAGAAATAACTAAAATATGATTATATATGTTTGTTAAATGTTTTTACAATTATCCAAAAAATGTTAGAGGCTTCAAATGTGAATGAATGTAATTTTAGGCATAATTTTCTTTAAAAGGTCGATAAATCACCTTTTAATGGAGAACCCTATTTAAATCAAGTTTTTGACACTCTTATATGTTCTATTTGAAAAAATAAAATTTTAATTTAGAATCAAGACATCAAAATTTACTTTGGATAAAATTTTGTTATTTTTCTGATAAAATTTATTTTTAATGAATAGTGAAATTAACGTATTTTTATTCAACTCTGCCTTTTTATCTAACTTATTTATATGGATAGATTATATTTTTACTTGGTTTTAAAGTGTAATTAGAATATATTTTTACAATTTAATCTAATTTTTTTCAATCGAAGTATTTTTATTTTTAAATTGGACATAAAAAAGTGTCAATCTTTTGATAGTTATTATTTCTTAAAAATAAGCTATTTTTTTGACAACGAGAAATTATTTTTAAATTAATTTATGCCACTTATGTATTTGGAATTTATAAAAATGGATTCCATATTTAGAATTAGTAGGTCCAAATTTTGTAAAACGTTAACTTTTATTTTTAGACATTTTAAATATTTATTTCAGTAAATATTTAATTTATCATGATTTAAAACAAAATATAGTAAATAAGGGTAAAATATACAATTATAATAATATTTAATTAGCCTAACATGTGTCTTTATCCTATTGGATGATACTTATCTGACCATGGGCATCATTGTGTCGAATTGGGGACCTCAAGGAGCCAGATGGGAGTAATAATGACACTTTATATTAATTAATTTAATTTAAAGACCAAAATGACATAGACAAATATCTTTTAGTGAATCAATTTTTCCATTGGGTTATATAAGTTATCGTTTTAACTATAAATTTTCATTAGAAATCAAAAAATATTTCCTACATCATGGTTTTTTTTATAATTTTTGGACATCATATTAATTAAATTATTTATGACACAATAATGTTGCAATATTTAACTCATTAATAAATGATTTAAATAAATATGACAATAAATATTAAAATAATATCCAAAACCAGTCCAATTATAATTGGATGGTTTTATTTAGACCATTAGTCATCTTAACTTTGACTTTAACAATTGGTTGTCCTTTTGAAACCGAAGATGAGTTTATAATAAAATAATTGTTTCAAACATTCCTATAGAGCCCCTCCTCTCCCTTATAAGAAGTCATGAAATCTACCTCATTCCACACACTTCTCAAGCCTTTGGATATTACTAATTATGCCCCAATAATCTCCCAATATCACTTAATTCATCCTAGAAGATTTACCTTTGGCATAAATCACTTCAAGAGACACTTTTGGTTCCAACATAAGGGAGTTTCTTGATTTAAATGCAACAACTTCTCTTATGTTCTTTTATTTTATTTTGCCTCTACAAACCCATAAAGTTTTTTTTATTCATTTATTTTATAACAACACCAGTATCCTCAATATAATAGGATGTTTTTATGAGTATTACTCTAGCTAAAATTACACCAGCCTCCATCTGATGGGTAAAGAACATAATGTTTCTGTGGATGGAAAACTAACGCCACATGAAATGATGATTGTTCAATTAACTCCTACCTCCTCTCATGTTGCCCATTATGATGGAAATATATTTATATATGATATATATTAGGATTATTAATTGTTTATTCTTCTATAGTTTTCATTTATATCATACCATTATGGTTTCCATAATGGGTAGACGCGATAATTTCATTTTAGGAAGTGCGGACTGCCACCCCCTCAAAGTGATGTGACTCATAAATGACTTATGTGGGATGTATAAAGGATTTAATTAATGATATTATATATAATATTATAAATTTATTATAATATAAATATGTATCATTATGTTTTAATTCCATTAAAATAACATATAGAAATGGAAGTAGCGTTCATGCCTACATACGACTTACCGTCTCCATGAACAGTGCATTTCATTTATCATCTCCAAATGTTATGTATTATTATAAATACCAACATATAATGGATATATATGATATATATGATATCTACATAATTAAGATCTTTCTGATGATAATGGATATTTGACCACATTAACAAATTTTAATTATAAGGTGTTCATTTTTACTCAAGTACCAAATATCGACGAAACAACCGTTAATAACCTAAATGATAACACAATGTTTATAACATCAAAATAAGTGATATAAAAGCAAAAATAAACATGAAAAAATGTACTTATGCAATTAGAAGTTATCTTTAGTTTATTATTCAAGAGATTAAAGATTGATCGAGTCATGTCGAACACGAGGTAAGGGACTTTGTCTCAATCTCTTTTCATTGAGGCATATTTTGTTTTATTCTGAACATTATTTTATAGGGTGTATAAATACCTTTGAATTTTAATTTCACTCAAATGGAATGATTTACTACGAGGTGTTTTACAAAATTAAAAAAAATAATGTTTCTTTTTAACGTAAGCTGTGACAACGACCTTTTCCGCCGCCACAAGTATTATTTGATCTTTGGATTTCTTAACAATCCATAATGTTTTTAAAAGGAAAATAAATACCATATACACATTTTATGTATTATGGTATTGAAAATGGTTTTTATAATGGATTTTTTATGTCAGTATATTTAAATGAAATATTGTGATTAAAATGTGGAAATGTTATCTTTTTTTGTTTAATGTGTTATGAATATTTTATGGTTCTTGGGCATTATTTATGCATATGGTTGGTTCCGTGATAAAAAAAGGGTGGGTGAGCCAAAGATATCTCTCCAATCCATTGTGTATCATGATGGAGGTAAATTTTAATGTTTATCCTTAGAGATTTAGGGAATATACGATGATGGGTATTCCAAATGTGACTCCCTATGTAGCTATGATAGCTACAATGTATGTATGTTATGAATGCCATAAGTAACCTTCATGATTTATGATTTTTGTGTGTTATTCATAAATCTTATGATTTCGTAAGGTATTTTATGATTGAAAAGTATTGGTTTCATTGATTTGTATTTAATGATGGGTTAATGTGTTCTTTCCTTGTTTTGAAAACCCTTCTTAGCTTTTTATACTCATCCCATGTTTTGGAAACATTTTTACCGGACATAAATATAAATAGGGTCTAGGATGGGATCAAGGAAAATTCATGATATCTAAAACATGGAACTAGTCATTTTTCATTTTAGGAGTACATATTTTAAAAAAATGGATATTGAGTAGTAGTGTTTACTTGTATTTTTCAAGTTGATATGTAATAGTTACGACATAATTCTCTAAAACTCTAAACCTGAAAAGATCCTCAATGTAAATTATTCATTAAATTCAATATTATGTAATGTTTAAGGTCAGGTCCTTATATTTGCTGTGTGTGTCAGATGCATTATACTATCTACAAACATGTAACCACAATGAACCTATGGGAACATCATATGGTAGGTTGCAACATTAGGATTAAGGGATGTAATTCATATGTACTTCTAACAGAATACATCTCTATTCTACATTATAAAATAGATATACTCTTAAATTTTGACATATGAAACTGTTTTTATGATAAATGAGGGCCGTTCATCTTCTTTTTTCCTTGATTTTATTAAATATGATCAGTTGTTGTGGATATACCCACCACAAATATCAAAGACACATTCTGAGATCCTCTTCATCAAGTATCTCTATACTAATCCAATACGTAATGTGTGATGAGGGGGGTATTTCAATCTAAATGTGTAAATATCTGAAAAAAAATATGGAAGATGATATTGGGTAATTATATGTCCCTATTTATGTTACAAGATACCATTCCAATTTAGTTTATGATATAGTTTTATTCAAAGACACTTGGTAAGTAGTGATGATATTTTCACACGGGGTTCCTCTTCAATTTTGAACATTAGACATGTATTACGCGTAATCGATTTCAACTCATTAATCTAATATCACGTGTGATGATGAATAAAAAAATATGAACATGTTACATTAATTCAATTAATTGGAAATTAATATTAATCCCTAAGCTCTTGAAATAGGGTTTATATTTTCATTTCCATTGTTTTTAGAAGAAACCACGAAATTTCATCATTCATGGGGTTTTTTGCATCTTTTATATTGAAATTCGAGTAAACTTATTAAGACTAATATTACTCAAATAAATACATACCACCATGTAATGTAGGAATAATTTAATCAAAGTGGTATTTTAAACATTGAAAGTATGATTTTAGGACTATATAAGGATGATGAATCAAATGTATTAGTAACTGTAAATTGAAATTTTTATCATACTCAATAATAATGATTCTAGAGATGGAGATAAGGACACAAAAATGGTTTCCATTCTTGATTTTTCGAAAATTTATTTTATCACCCTTGGCATAAATTTGATGTGTTCCAAAATTTCCAGAAAAATCGGCCTCACATTAAACCAAATAAAAATGTATATAAACTATGATAAAAATAATTCCCAAGTTATTTTCTATGAATTTTCATTACAAGACACTATACAGTAGTTAACCATAAATGTATAAGGGTATCAATTGTAGCTACACAACAACATCCTTATCTTACTCTACAAAGGAGATGATTATATAACATTTTTGGCGATTATCATACGAATGATACACATCCGTGGAATCAATCTCATCTTTTTTCTCTTTATGGATTAACAATGCTCTTATATGTTAATACATAACATCATTTGAAAATTTAAGAGAATTTGTGAATGAACACTTTATTATGACCATATCTAATTGTTTTAAAATATCTTATTTCTATACTAGACACATGTTTATCCAATCATGTGGTTGAGGATGATTCAATGAATGTTACATTGTGGATAAAGTGTTTAAATTGTATGGGTATTCTTCTTGGCCATATGTTTTTAGATCACCTATTCATAAAATACTGGGTTGACCCGATTTTCCATCATTTTTTAATTCCTTGGTCATTTAACACTCATTTGTTCCTCATATAAAATAATTATATATATATATGTCTCTTCAATGTTCATGGGATGCACCCATGTTTCTACTTGGACCACAGAATTTCATTCCTATAGTATCAACCATTTATATAGAATGAGAGTGATTATATATAGAATATTAGACTCATCCAAACTTGTTTCTTCCCATATTACTTTAGATTATTCATCCTCTTCCATTATATCTAGAGTCATTTATGGGGATCTTTGGTTAATAATAATACTTTTCACTTGAAAAAGGTTATGAAAAATGGATGAAATTAGTTAAAAAATATATTACATAATTATCTAATAAAATTATCATTTATTTGGGTGGTACATTTAGGACCATTTTCTGGGATGGCCTTTGTCGTCTTAATATTAATGGATAAATATTTTGGGTTATCACTAAGACTATGTTTATTATGTCTTCTATGGTCCCAAAATCATAGAAGTGTTATCTCAATGGATGTAATGAAATTATAATATGGCAATTCATTTTACAATGGATAGACATTATTATTCATGACCATGTATGAAATAAGATTATAGACTTTCATATTTTTTATAATTTCAAATTTTCTATAATTTATTCAATTATTTAAATCATTAAAACAATAAATTGTGGGTATTTACAGTAGATAATGTACCATAGTTGTATTGAGTGTAAATTGTTTAGTTTCCAATATTCCTGTTATTTTTCATTAGGCTCCCTATATTCAATATGATTGTGTGTTTGATCACCATATATATTCTTCAATGACAATATAATCAATAGAAATTTTATATAATACACTAATATATTTCACTAGAATTAGTATAATTTGAATTAATGGACAATATATATCAATATAGATATCCAATTACTACTCCTGTGGGAGTTGTAGATGTATGGAGTAAGTCAAGCTCTTCCACCATGAAAATATGTCTGAGTCACATTCATTGGAGTTTCATTTTACATATTAAAGGTTAGATTTTTTTAATATTTTAGAAATTAATTAATGAAGAAAATATAGTGACATTATTTCTATCCCAATATTTATATTTCTATAAATCTATTGTAAGATATAAAATCCATCACCACCAATGTTTTATAAATAATTTAATATTGGATAAATCTTATATCATGGGGGTTCCCATCATGGAACAATTTAGTGAAATTATTCTTCGGATCCCACATAGAAATGAATATATGAAATTTCATATTCCCAAAATGTGGTGGGATTGAGTTATAACTAACCATTTAGTTTTATGATTTAATTTTAGTTTTTAATGTCAATGGTATCCTTCCATATATTTCCATTGATCTATCAATGAATCTGTGATGTTAATGATTTATAATAGAATAGTTGTTTGGGATTAATCTTGAATAGCAATAGCTATGTGGGAAGCATGACATGGAAGGACTATTAGTGTTTTCAGATAGTAGATAATATGGTTTTTCATTGTGTATTTTAGTTTAAATGTTCATGGATTATATCATAATATAGCCAATTATTGACATGTATCTAGTATTGGATCTAAACAAAAAAACTTCTTGATCCCAAATTTTGAGGATGATTGGGATCAACATCTATTTTAATGAATTCCCTTATTCTTGGGGGATAATTATTTAATGTGTATAGTGATGTTATACATATTATATATATATAAAATGGATATTTCACCTAATATGATCATTTTTTATTATCTTATTCTATTTCTATTCTCCTTCATATTTAGAAAATAGGAATTAAATCTTAGGGGGTTAAAAATCATCACATAATTGGTGATATTTAGAGACTCTTTGGACATGTCCATTATTATAATCCTCCCTTAGATTTGAATGATATCTTTTAAGGGGGGTCCAGATTTTTTATTTAAATTTTTTATGTCTTGTATTCAATTATTAGTTATTTAAATGGGGTCCATATATTGAATGGAATCATCCTCATTATATTCACATACACTTGTTTCCTAATCTAGAGTTTATGTAGGTCTAGTGCTAAAGTTGTTTATCGATTTATAGTGTTTTTTGTGTTATTCGACTATATTAAGTACTAAGGGATTAATATTCCACTGGTTATTCCTTGATTGATATGTTATAATAATTAGGAAATGTTTTTATTTTAGTTGTTTATTTTGGATTTCATCTCTCATTATTAACTATCTCATCCCTCTATATGACTCTTGGACAAATTTTATGATGATTAATTTAGAGATATTACCTATAATACATTTTTTATGTGTCCCAATGAAAACATAAATGTCTAGATTATACAGAGAGAAAATTGGATCATGTAAAATCATCATCATTCCTAAGGGCTAGGGATATTCATTTTCCATTACTATAACCTTTTTAATCCATCAAAGATCTAATAACAGTTCTGATGATTTTCATGTTAATTATTAAACTAGATATATTGGGTGGGGGTAATATAATGCTTATTTTTTATGGGTAATGTTATTTACCTCCAAATTAGGTGATTCTGTGTTCAATAAGAGTTTCATGCAATGCATGCATTCAATGTCAGTATTTTTCTATCACATGTAATTCTAAAACCTGAGTATTAGCTCTTCTAAAAAAGAAGAATGTTTAGTTTTCTTATATTCATTATATAGGAGTCCATTAACTACTCACTCTCATTGGGTGTGACATCTCTAAGAAAAATCAATGTCAATCCTTATTGTTCATATAATATATTATATGCAGAACTTGATTTTAAGAGTTTTCCTGAATAAATTATTTTTTACAATATCACTATTGGAATTATATTCTTATGAGGGAGTGAGGTGAAATGAATCACCTCATGTTCACTAATTACATTAATATATACAATTATTATAGTTTCAGTGGTCAATTAGAATAAATTTCTTAAGTCATTGAGGAATTAACATTGATGATATCCACACTACCTTCCCAATTTTTGGTATCTTGTTAATGAATTTGTGGGGAAGTCAATACTTAAGTTAAATTAACCTAATGTATTGGGATGAACATAATATCCTTCAAATGGTAATGATTTCTATTTAAAAATTCCAATATTTATCCATTTATTTAGAAGAATATGATTCATGCATTCCTCTATCAATGATTTTATAATAACAAATTAATGAGTGTCAAAGAGAAAAAACATGTCCAGTTTATTATTATATTTCATCTATTTATTCATATTAAATGTTCCCTCATTATATTATATTTGGGATTAATTCACTCGATCATAAAAATTTGGTTGATTCCTAGATCCCTCTTATAAAAAGAATGTTTGATAGTATATTTATTTATTGTATTTTAAATTATGTTATCTAATGGAGGATCAAAGACTGACTATTTCTCGGGCGTATCATCTGGATGAGAATGAATGATTCTTATCAATGAAAATGTATCATGGATTTCTAAACTCATATGATCAAGTGCCTCAAGATATGTTGGTTTTATTGTAATATTTTTTGGAAAGAACAAAGAATTAATTTTGAAATGAAATATCACTATAGGGAGAAAACACATAGAAAATTACCTCATGTTGAGGAAAAAAATCATGGTATCATGTCCAATAATATATAAGAGTCCTCTAAAATATACACTATTGATTATTGTCATGGTGGATAATTAAAAGAGGATAAATTTCGTGTATTTGGATATCCTATTTTCTATAATGTATTTATTAATAATAATATAGAGAATAGTTCTAAAGATATATATTGATACAACCACAATATATATTTTCATGTACTATGTCGTGAATGTTTACAAAAATATAGGGCATCATTGAATTTTTTCTCTCTTACGGATTTTGAGGGGAAATATAAATATTTATACTATCATTAGATATTATAAATTTTTTTTCATGAATTTATTATTCCCATATGAGGATTTTTACCCAATGACTAGTTTATATTGTAATTCTAAATCGTCCAAAATTAGGCAAAATATTTAATATTTATTTAATTAAAACTTATATATTTATGCATGTTTAATTTGTGATATCTTTTATTTGGATCATCGGATCTCAATTCTTACATCTCCATTGATTTCTAAGTGGAGGGTTTTTTCAAGTAGTATTATAACCTCACATTGGGTGTTTGGTCTTGGTTGGGACCCTTTTTCTTTTCTATCATATTCTCTGTATTGTTTTCCTTTCCCATTCATTCCCATTTTGCAATATTTATATTCCTTTATATTTTTTTTGTGTCACGAAAATCTCTTCCCCCATTGGGGAATAATTTGGAGAGAAAGAGAGAGAAAATAGGACTATGATAATAATGTAATATGGAGATAGATAGAATGAGGATCCTACATAGATTTCATGTTCCACCAGATCATCATGTTGGTGTAGTGGAAGGATAATTAGATAAAATATTCAACAGTTTCTACAGAGAGGTAGTCACTTTTTTATTTTTTTGTTGTAATTACCCATAAATTATTTTGATGTGTTTCAATATTGTTTTAGGGGTTTCTATAGACCCCAAGAGGAACGATCGCGTCATCATTCGGTGAATCAAAGTGTTTCGAGGGGGGGGGATTCAAAGGGATTACCATTCAGGAATCCTCGGTCATATGTCTTGGGGTATGATGAATACATTTCATGATTTCCTCCTATATTTTTAGGATGAATATCTAAGAACTACAATCCATATACAAGAGGAACATTTCATGTACTAGGATCATGTGGTGTGGTTGAGTAGTCGGTATGACACCATGTGTGGGGTTTCATGGATGGATTTGGCACACAACGAATGTCCATGTGGGATTCACACCATGTATGTGTAAGTGACCAAGAAAGGTATTGGATAGGTAATGATAAAAGAACCCATTTGGGGTGACACTGTTGTTTTTGGAGGCACTTTTCATGTACTCAGGAATTCCACATGCTGAGTGAGGAAGAGGTACACAACCAATAACCCATGCATTGTTACTGAACATGATAAATAAGAATCATGTTGTGTATGTAGTAATAGTTCATGACTAGTGAAAACACGCACATGGATTGTTATAAATATTTTGGAACATGATGTGTACCTAAGGTCCATGTCGTGTATTTCTCCTCCCCAATATTGGTTAGCCTTTCATTTTAGCTTGAGTAATAATTAGAATTTTCAGTTGTCTATTATAATAATTTTACAACATAAATCATAGTGGTATAAAATATTTTGGTGATTATTGGTCATTTTGGGCTATTTGAATTTTTTGGGAGGATTTAATGATGTTTGTGGTTTTGGAATACTCATTCATGTAGGTTTGTGTGATGTGTGGACCATGTGATGGTGTAATGTTTATGATCACCATCACTTGATGATTCCAAGTGATTTTTATAATTATTTTTGGATAGATTATAGGAGGCCAGATAGAGTGTCGTCATAGTCGGTGCCATTAATTCAGTTTTTTGGGGTGTAGGTAGGGTTTTCCAAAGTTCAGACAAATATAATCATTTGAAGTGGGTTGACATCATTAGATATCTGGTGAGAATGAGTTCCATTGAACAGATACTGATATTGGTAAGGGAACTGTTCTAGGGAAATCCAATATGTGTTTGTTGTTGATTTATGTCTCTCTCATCGATGAGGTGTTTCGTGAGGATTCCCATTTGGGATGCTATTCTAGTTCATTGATTTGGTAGTATATCCAGGGTTCTTTTGAGAGTGTTTAGCCGATGGTTTTTTTTCTTGAAAATAATCTGTTTAGGGTTTTGTATTGCACTAAGGAGTTAGTGACCATAGCGGTTGTCCTAGGATTAGTTATCCTATGATATAGATAGTGTATGTTTAGAAGCTTTTGATAGAGAATTATTATTTTAGATGACCATGGTTCTTGAGCTATATCATAGAGTTTTGAGGCTACAAATTTTGTGGATTGAATGTAGTAGGGGAGAACATTGGTATATTATAGACTTGGGATTAGTCCTTGAGATTGATTCTATTTCAACCCTCCACTACTTGGTTGGTTGATTGAAGAATTGTAAAGGAGCTAATAAATGGTCTGAATGAGTGAAAATACCTTAGCATAGATGATCTCTTTGGGATATGTTTTCTGGACTATGGAGGATAGTTCACTCTACAAGACTTCTTTTTTGTGGGATATGCGGTCTATACTAGTAGTCTTGTGATGCACTAACAAGTTCATTATCTCATCATGTTCTGTATGAATTTTATGTTTCTAGTGTACTCCATATGTTGTAATAGACACCATATCCCAAAATCCAATCATACCAATGGATTCCATGTGATCGATATATTATCTTGCTTTTTTGACACCAAGGCTGATATCATAGGGTATATCTTGTGTGCATCACCTTGAGTTGTACATTAGAGATCCTTCTTGTTCAGGCGCAAGCACTTTATGTTGTAAATGTTTATACCATGTTTCACAATTTCTTTAGCTAGGGAAATAGCGAGGGTCAATTTACATGTGGATATCAAGATAGAACTCGATGATTTCAGTTTTCCATTTTTATATCTTTTTTATCATCCCTATATTTTGATTATCATTTATGGTGAGAGTCATTTTCATACTGGTTGTACATGGAACATGTTTTGTGCACATGTTATGACTGCATATATTATGACCATCATTGGGTGTGGCCTACTAGAAATTATTTTCTCACCCAATAAATGTGCACCACATTGTACATATAGACCATATATCTAAATTCAGGTTGAGAATGAAGTAGTTGATTGAAAACAAGATTAGTGTTCCATGTTTGAGAAAATACATTGGTGTGGATCATGAGGTCTTGGATGTGGTTGTTCATCATTCATTACCAGTTATGTTGTTAATATTTTTGAAGAAATGGTTCCTTTTGTTTTTATATTCAATTATTTTATTCTATATGAGGTCTCATTGGGGGTGACTAGTGTTTGTATTTAATTTGTTTTATCATTATGTAAGCAACCTTCCATTTTTCAAATTTTTTGCAATTATTTTTTGGACCACTAGGATGTTCATGGTTTATTCTATGCTTAGTATATTAATTTTGTCATTTATGATATACATAATGAAAAAATCTTTGCAATGTATAATATTTTTCAATATCTTTTAATTAAAATCCTCATGAATTTTAGGAATAATTCATGAGACCATATCGATAGCTGAATCAGGTGTCAGGTTACTAAAACTCTGTCCAGTTCATGCCAAAATGGTCTTAGAAGATCATTTTCGTTTTCTTACTATATAGGGAGTATGTAGATAGGAGATCCCATAATATTACACATCCATTTATGGATACCAGTTTATTGTTTCATGAAAAACTATTCTAGTATTAATTCTCTGTCACCGTGGTCATGGGATTTCTATTTTTGGTTTGTGGTTTTACAGTTCTAAGATTATAACCTCATGTGTTGAACTTGAGTACGAAGAATTTATGATTTATGTGATTTTTGATATTGGATGATTGAAAATAGACTACGTTCATTCATTATAATTGGCACACATGATTGTTATTCTATTTTTTGTGTGTCTTACTAGAGATATTGTTTCAGTTTTTTTAATGAATTTGCAAATGGTTATATGGTGTTATCTCATATAAGTACATGTTGTAATTCCACAAAACTGAACAACGGGTTTCATTATTTTTATAGAAGGTTGGGTGGATCCTTTTTTGAGGTGTTATCATGTGGTGGAGAAAAGTTCCCTTCATCAAGGGATGCATGGAATATCATATGAGATGGTGTAGAAATTTGGATTCCATGCTAACGTTTGTGGTAGTTGGCTCGATAAAGGCACATATTTCTGAGATATGGTAGGATTAGGCTTGGGTTTCCATGAAGTTGAGGTATCCTTATGATTGTATTTTGAAAATAATTAGTCTTCATATAGTTTCTACTATGGAATTATGGGTGTTCTATTTGTTTTATGTTTTAATTGTTGACTTCATGGCTTTTTGGTTGGTTACTAGGGAAGGTTTTGTAGGATGAATGTCCCTGTTGGGTTTGTTGTCATACTTTTTATATTGGCGAGTCCATGTTTTTTAATCGATACCATTGTCTAGTGTGATAGTGTTGGATGATCCTCGCATGAGTGAAATAATTTGTTTCAGAATAAGGGGGTTGATGGTTCTCTGTTTGTTTTGTAAATTGTCCTATATGATAATCATGGTCATTATGTTTAGGCATGTTTTCCTAGATTCTTTAGTACATAAATCATTTTAGTGTGAAAGTTTTTGAGAGTATTTTAGTTTATAACTTTTATATTATGAGGGAAGCGGCATAGTTTTGTCCTGTTTAGAAGAAATATAGCTTGAGAAAGAATGTGTGTTTTTGATAAAGGATCATTCTATTTGAACAAGTGATTTTTATAAGAGTTTGTTCAATCATGAAAAAGACTAATGGTGGGGAGTTCGACATAGGGTTTTCAAGGTTATTGTTCTCATTTTAAGATGTTTTTTATTGCAGGGTTTTCAATAATCTTATAAATGGAATGGAAATTTGTTTGTGTTATATCCTATTACTCTATTGTGAACAATATTATCACATCTGTCCATTGAGTTTTGAAGTGAATGATGAATGTGAGGAGGAGTATGGTGGGGTGTTGTGGGGAGGAAATAAGGAAACTCATGTGGTGGGGATCATCATATCAGTTGTGGTGAAATGACCATCATGTTAGGTTTCTTGTTTGTTTCGTGAAAATCAGTACTAGATTATAATGGTACATTTGGAAGTGATAGTATTTATGGAGAATCAGGGTTATTGCCTAACATCCTAGGCTTCTTAGGGCGAGAAAATAATTTATGGTGGTGTGTTTGTAATGATCAATATCATTAAGGATTACAACAAGCATGAGAAATTTAATTTCTTCTCGTCAGGTGCCTTTTGAGTTAAAAATGGAAAAATTTTACTTTCATGATATATTGTATAATTTTTATAACCAGTCCATTTTTTCTATAATAGGGTCTTTACCATAGGACATGAGATTTGTGGAATTCCAATAAATTTTAATATTTTTATTAAAATTTAACATTTAAATATTTAATAATTATATATTTGTGAATGTTCATTTGGTGATATCATCTATTCAGAGCATCATATTTGAATTCTAACTTCACAATTGGGTTTGGAATGGGGTTTTTTTCCTAGTATGGGAATAAGATTTCATTGGGCATTGGGTAAGGGATGGGCCTCCATTTCTTCTCTCTCCCAAATTTCTTTTTATATTCAATTTTCATAGTGTTATTTTTTCCCTCCTTTACTCCCTTGTTGTTTTAGTTTTTCTCTAAAACATTGGGTTTCAATTAGATAACATAGAGAATAGGGAGAGTATATAGAGATAATAAAGAAGGATGGATAAAGAGGCACCACCGTGGAGATTTGTTAATGCTTAACCATTGTGATGGTGTTACAGATAAATAATTAAATAAAACCATTAGTGGTTTCCTCTCAGTGTTTGTCACTTTTTTCCACCCTACATACCCATACAATAGTTCTTTTTTATGTCATAATAATGTTTTTTGGTTTCAGGAAACCACTAGTGTGTCGATATTGTGGTTTTTAGGTGATTATTCGCATTGGGGGTCTTTTAGAGAGATTCACATTCCAAAAATACCGATCACATGGACTGTGTGTTAATAATAACATGTAGTGTTTTCTTCCAATTTGGGGAAGATGAGTTTCTAGGAACTACACACTATAACCATGGGTATATTCACTGAAATGGACTCATGGGGTGTGACCGAGTACACAACCAAACACTCCATGTGGGGGTATATGGATGTTTATGGTACATATCATACTCACATGTATGGATAACTCATTTTTGAAATAAATTCCCATATAAGGTACATGTATAGGTACATTAGATCGTACCCATGTGGGGTTACACATTATCAACTCGAGCATGCTACAAGCTGAGTGGGGATGAGGATCATAAGAATATATCAATGCTTGTTTACACAACATTTACTAGGAGTAATGCTTCATTTACATTTTAAATGTACATTCCTAGTGGCTGGAGGCATATGACCATGGAGGATCCTTGGGGGAACACCCAATGTACTCGATGTGCATGTCACACACTTCTCTTATCCTGGGTCGTGTGGCTGATCTTTTCCCCTGAATTCATTATAATTATTTTGAGTGTTCAATTCTGAGTGCATTCCATCATAAGTGACAATGGTGTAATCCATTTTTCATTCAGAGGATATCTATATGGTTTTTGGGAATGGATGAGTTTTGTGGGGGGATTCCTTGGAGGCTATAGTTATACAATCCTCTTAAGGGATTGTTTGTGTCTTGTGAGGATCATGTGAGGGCATGGTTTTTTGTATACCTTGAAATGATTATTTCATGTTATTTTTCTAGAGGTTATTATGAAATATTTTTATATTATATATTGAGGGTATTTGTGAATGGTGTTGATTGTTTTTTTGGGGTTTAAGTTTGATTTCATGGGTTTTGGACTGGTGGTATCCTTTGAGGTAGTTCAACATCATTGGATATTAAGTATCTATGGGTTATATTGAGAATATTTTTAAATTGGTTAGAGAGATATATTTTATGGAATTCCCTATTTGGTTCACCTATTATATGAGTTATGTTATTTCAGTAGTTGTTTTAGTGGTTTCATGAGTTAACTAACACGGATGCTTGATATCTAGAATAGAGGTTTTATGTTGTTATTATTTAGGACCATATGCTTCATATGAAACCATTAGTATATTATTGGATTGGTTATAGAACATGGTATTGATTATATCACTATCCTCCAATTTTTTTGGTTATTTTGAGTCATGGGTGGGAGATAATGGATAGTCTAGATGAGTGAAACCTACTAACCATAAATTATCTCCCCTATATAAGGTCAGTGGACTGTAGAGGGAAATACACCCTCTAGGACATAGATTCTATGTTTTATAGGGATTAATATGGTATCATAGTGACTCACTAACTAGACCAGTCACCAATCATGTTCTAGAGGACATTTGGGGACGGTAGTATACTCTCGTGGTTGATAAGAAATCCCAAATTCTAGTTAATAACATTCCATTGGAGTCATACTGCTGAGTATATGTGTTTGGTTTTTTGAATCATTTCATGATATTTTAGGGTATGTCATGTGTTATTATCCTTATGTTGGACTTTATGTTTTTTTCTTCAAAAAACACATGATATTATAAGTGCATGATCCATATTTCTTAATTTATCTTGTTGGGTTTAGAGTGAGGATAGATTTACATATGGATATAAGGATAGAACCTGAGAATTTATGTTTTCCTTTTTTTGGTCTTTTGTTTTGTATATGTATATTATTAATCATTTATGTTGGGATAAAAATTCATCAATGTTGGACATCATGTGTGTTTTAGGAACATGTAGTGTGAGAAGATGTTTGGACCACCATTCAAGTGGCCTATTGACCTTTGTTTTCTCTCAAACTATATTTTAACCATGGTGGATGAGTAGACCCTTTGTTGATTTTCAGGTTGATAGTGACACAATGGATCTAGAAGAGAATATAGAGACCTAGGGTTCTCTTTCATGTTTATTACATATATCAATCTTAATATTCATTACAATTTAAAAACACATGCTTGAGGACAATAATAGTTTATTGCATTTGGAGATATGGAATCACAATCATCTAACATAGTGAATTATCTTCAACATCTCCCATAATGATATTACCCTATAGTATACATAAAATGAATACCATACTTAATACATATCCTTATAAAATTTGTAAAGGAAATATAAGAATGGGTGAGCTCAAATTATATGTGATGGTAAATATGAAATATACGTTTGAGTGACATTTGAATAAGGGTATAAAAAAATGAGAATAAAATTTTAAATCCAAAACAACTTATAAAAAATATAGTAAAAATGAATCATAGAATAATGATTGGTAGCTCAATAAATATTATTCATAAGTAAATGAATGTTAATGAGTCATAATTGGATAACAAGTCAATATGGGAATGAAATATGACATAAAAAATAGTTTATAACACTGTGAACATGTGTAATTAGATACAATTTTACTCATTTAGTTAATGACATGAAATTACTCCCTTCCATAATCTTATGGACATGCAACTAGGTCCACAAAGAATATAATGATAATTTAATTGGGTTTATCAATAACAATGTGAACATATATTAAGGTTCACACATAACATTGTTAACACACAATCGGGGTTACACATAGATAGTTACACATAATAGGGACGACACACCCCCATCGATAGTGGAATAGCAATCATACTGTATTAGGATCACTCCCATTCCAATCCAATAATACGTAACTTATATCACTCTCATTCTATCACTATAATCTTGAAAAAATATCAATCATCATTCAAATACTGTATATATCAATAGATATAAATCTTTACCCACTCCATTAGAGGAAAATATATGCACCACCCTTATACTGTACATATTTGTGGCAGAATTCCATAAACATTAATTAATTTATATCCAATGGATTTAAATGGGTATCATAATAGTTTCATCATATCATCACTGGTAGAAATTAAATAGGTTTTATAATAATTCCATCATAGAAAAACCCAAGAATGAAATTATATTTTATAACTACTTTATAAGGATATAACCTATAGAAGTGAAATGTGATTAATGATAATCATATTAACTAAAACAAAAACCATTAAAATAAAGAATAAAAATGGTTTCACTATATTATATCCCCTATAAATCATAAAATATATTAAATGATTTAATCTTTTATGGAGAAGAATTTTAATTGATTACTTGGAGAATTTATTAAGGAAACCCCCTTACATTGAATATCAAGTTTTAAGTAATAAATCATTTAAAATATACTATTATTTGAAACCCACTTTAAAATATATATTTTAATATAAAAATCATGTAAAACATTTATTGAACTAAATACCTTTTCCTCTTTCAGAATTAATTTTTAGAATAGAAAACATTATTAAAAGAATTTTTATTAAAAATAAACATGCTAAATTATGATGGAATATTTGTAAAAAATAACACAATTTAAAACATAAAATAATTTGAAATTAATTTTATTTGATAATTATATGAATTGATGATATAAAACATTTTTAAAACATTTTTTTATATCTATATTTCGAAATAACACATGTTTCCAACTAAAGACATAATAAAGTTTGGTTATCATGAATAAATATTTAAACATGTTATATTGAAAAGAGTGGATAAATGGTACTATTATACAAAGATAAAATTATTAATAATTTTATAATTTTATTAATGATAATTATAGATAGTTATATATATATATTTCATTTTTTGATACATAATCATTATTAATAATGATAAAGGATGATATTGCAACAAAAAATATTTACTGTATTGATAACATTGAATCCAAAATTCCATGCTGAAGAAACAAAAAATGAATCTTCAAGTATCATGAGGATGATTTAGTTCATGAAATTCCATATCAATGATTATATATATACACCTCATGATTAAATATTGGTACATAACATAATGTACATAGGAAATAAGGACAATTGAGAGAAAATTCAATTACTGATTTTGTAATTTTAGAACTGTAATTCCCATGAATGAGATATCATAAAAATGATATTAAAATTCCAAAAACTATTTTTAAAGAATCTTGAAATACTAAAATTGTATTTATATAAACCAAATGGGAAAAGGATATGGTGAATATAGCATGTGGCTCACAAAAAAGTGAGGTGTAAATCGCTTACATTAAGTTTCGACTCTTGTCATACACATTAAAGCATATTATATAAGAAATATAAGTTTATTATTCATATATACAATAATAGTATTAATATTTATCATATCATATATGATTATTATATTATCATTAATTACCTTTAATTGAAAATTCAATTTCAATGTTATGTTTAGGGTAATAAATTTTTTCTTTTTCATACATGTTTTTACTTTTCATCTTTGGTCCTCCTACATTGATCATGGTTTCATCATCTCAAAAATTTATAACATGGTATAACTATAACATATATGTATTATATATATATTTATAGTTATAATATAATATAATATTTTGGGATATGAAAAGAAAAACACAGTTCATGGAGTTGGTGTGTCATACATTCAAATGAACATTATTTCCATTCACTTATTTTATTGATAAAAATAGTAATTTATATAAATATATATTATCATTTAAGTAGAATTATTATGATATATAAATAATATATTTTTATTAAACCCATTATTAATATATTCCATGTTTATCATGAATGAGTCACATCACCTCGCGAGGTTGTAGTCTGTCGTACACAGTATAAAAGTTATCATATTCTAAAAAAATGGGAATCATGATAGTATGTATGATATAAAATTTTAAAAAAAGAAATAAAATATATTTTATCATATATATCAGATATATAAAATACTTCCATCATTACTCCCAACCATGATTTGTGGAAATTGATAAATGAATGATATCGGTTCCGGATGAGTTAGTCCCCCAGATATAAGAATGATGATTTTTAAATCTATTTGATAGAAGTTTGTGTAGTTTTATGTAATACACATACTAATAAAATGTATATGAATATTTTATACTATGATTATTATATTAGTAAAATATAAATGTATTTGATGGTTTATATGTTGAAATAAAACAAAAATGTTTGATTTTGAACGTTACCTCTTATTATGGGTATCTGTAATTGGTTTCTAAAATGGAATTACATGGTTATATTTCTACATAAATAAAGGCCTCTAGGATGAGAGTATGGAACATGAAAATTTATTTAGGAATTGTTAAACCAATCCAAATAGACTGAGAGGTTTTAATAAGGGGGATATTGAGTCACGCTAAATAGTTGATGAGGAGTGGAATTCTTGTAAATACTCAAATGTATTTACTATTAGAATGTATACCTTACTACATGTGGCTCCACAATTTAACAATAACATAGGGTAGGGTTTAATTTTTTCAATAAAAACCATAACCACACAAAACAAAATAAATTTTATAATTTTATTACCTAACTTCTTAGTTTCCATGTTTTACCATTTTGGTTTTTATTGAGTTAACTAATTTACTCACCTAGGTAATTTATCCATAAAGAATAAATGAATGTGATAATTAATATAAAATTTATAAACATTTATTATGAAAGGTGATATTAAATTTATAAAATGAAAATCCCATATGGTTTGTATATTAATTTTAATAGACGTGAAAGAAAAGTGCAAAAAAACGTATTTAACCCTAAACACATTAATAAAGATACTATTTAGGTGTCAATATGTTCATTATAATAGATAAATAGATCAATAAATAGACCATATTTACAATTTAATAACATTTAATTTTTACTTGGAATAATAATGTATTTTTAGAAATTTTGAATCCATTTGTAAAATAGAATTTATTATAAAACAACATTAATGTCAATTTTTTAAATATTTATTGAATTTAAATTAATAAATAGAAATAAAATAAAATAATTTTATTATATTAAGTTTAAAACTGTGTAAAATGATATATTAATCTTTAAAATTAATCCAGGATAATGATTTCTTAAATTTACATTACTGAAAATATTTTTTTAACAATTATTTAAGAGATTTATTAACAAAATAATTCCAATATTAGAATATCAAAATCCCTTAATGAAATTATTTAATATATAAAAAATTAACATAAATTTTAAAATAAATAAATAAATAAAAATTAAAAAGAAGATTTATATGATAAATAATGTTGTTTTAACAAATCAAATATAATTTTAAATAATGAAGGAATAGATGGTTGTTTTTGTCATTTTCATTAGTTAACTTGATTTATATGTCAAATTCAAGGTATATTATCTCACTAAATCATATAAATATATTAGAGTATGCCCCAAATGATGCTATTGGATAATAATCAACTAATGATACTACCAAAGATGAGGAGGAATGACTAGAGTTCTTATGTTGTTATTAGAGAATTATGTCATTTGAGTGTTTTGTCAATAATGTACTGGTTATAATAATTACAGAGTATATAAGGATTGTAATGCAGTACGCTTTCATTAAGGAATTGAGATTGTGTGGAACCATGAAAAGTGGCACAATAGAATGTTAAATGTTTGGAAAATATATGGTTGAGAGAATGATAAAACATAATATGATTCTGATAATGAGGTAGTTATTTTGGAATAAGAGATGGTTGATTTGAATAAATTATATTGTATATTATTGACTACATTGTAACTAATTAATGATTTCTATTACCATAATTGTGGGAGTTTACAACATTTTTGGATAGAAGGAGTATTTCCATTATCCAATAAGGAATAAGGGATCATGATTGAAATCAATAAGGTTTTATGGTAATTCAGGATGTTGTAGTGTTTTAAAAAATACATGATGAAGGAGTTCATATGTTATTAGGCGGAAAAAAGGATCTTCATTATGTTTAACTTCCTTATAAATTTTGGACTGTTAGTTTGGACAAAATTATTTTAGAATATTATAGTTTGAGATTAATTTTTGATTTCCATAAAAGGACAACCCGGAGGTCGGGCAGCAACCCATCGCGATAGGCAAGGCCGCGAGACTTGAAATCGCAACCGAAGGGAGAAAAAGGTGTATCACCTACCACTAGCCCATGAGATTCCCGGGATTAAATAATGTAGATTATTTTATGAAGGTCTAGTAGATGAATTAGAAATTCATTTTTAACCCCAAACAAATAGGATAAATAGAATATATTTTTTATGTTCTACTATCTTTTAAAGTGAAAATGAGTTTGTGGTAGAAATTAGATAAAATATGGAACTCTACATGTCAAATATATATTTTTCTTCTCTTATTATTCTATAAAGAAATTATTTCTTATACTTTGTTGAAAGAATACTAAAAAAAATGTGTTATCATAATACCTAATGTTTTTTTGAACCGATGGTATTTTAAGTCATCATTGATAGATGAATTTAATGACCTCAATTTTAAAATTGTTTTTGATTGCTGACCTCAATAACTAACTTTAAATATTTATGTTTTTCCTCCAATTATATGTCTCTAATTTCCACTAATTTTCTCCTAATCGAGATCATAATTTGGTGGTGACCCTTTCATTTCTCTTGTCCTCTTATTAATACTAAATATTTTTAACCAAATTTCCGATGTGGGATTTCCCACAAAGATATATTCTATTTTCAACCATTATTTTCGTAGAACAATATCAAATTTTGAGGATGAAATTTATTTAAGGAGGGAATAATTTGACACCCCATGATTTCATTGTTTGTTACTTCTTCAAAATAATTCATTGAATTTCACTACATGCAACACCGAGTTCAAGCGCAACATGACTTACCAAACAAGCCGTTCAAAAGAGGTTTTGAATAGTATTAACTAAATATTGAACATTATATTATACTTATTATTTTAGAATCCATATTATTAGTTTCTTAGAAATAATATATGAACAAATTCATTTTTCTAGACAAAATAAGTAATTTAAAAAAATTCACTTTTACTACCTTTTAATAGTGAACCCTTTTAAATCCAATATTTTAAACTATTATATAATCAATTTGACTAAATAAATTTATTATTTATAAAGGGGAAATAAAAAATTTACAATGTAACACCCCAATATTCCACGGTACGCTACTCTTTGAATAATACAGACGCATGTGTTGTCCGCAACTTCAAGTTCTAACACACACTACAACCAATCAAACTAGCCATTATGAATAATAATACCTAATTTTGAAATTTTATAAATTTTATCTTGCAAAATTGACTTCATTTTTGGATTATTAATATCAAAATTTAACCTAGGGTGAAATTTTTGTAGTTTTTGGATAACTTTTAAATTTTGATGAATAGTGAAAATTAATAAATTTTCATTAAAAACAACTTTTTTAATCAAAATAATTAATAGTGATATATTATGAATTTGAGTAGTTTTAATGTATATTTAGAATATAATTTTACCATTTAATAAAATTTTGGTCATTGGACAAAATTTCACAGTTAAACCGGACATAAACAAGTATCAATATTTTGATAGTTATTATATCTTAAAAACACGCATTTTGGTTTGACAGCGGGAATTAATTTTAAAGTAATTTCTGCCACTTCTATGATTTGAATTTGGAAAAATGGATTCCATATTTGGAATCAGGATATCCAAATTGTGTAAAAATTTAACTTATATTTTTAGACATTTTGAATAATTACTGTGGTAAATATTTTATTTACCATGGTTAAAGGATAAATCAGGTAAATATGGGTTACAAAATAATATTATAATAACAATAAATTACCCTAAATCATGTAATAACTTTATTGGTGGATACATTTCCGACCATGGGAATCTTTGGGTCTATTTTGGGACCCCATGGAGCAACTTTTAGGTGATAGGGACACTTTATATTAATTAACTTAAAGTGAATACTAAAATGACATAAGCTTATATCTTTTACAAAAACAATTTTTACATAGGGTTATATATGTTATATTTTAAATTATAAATATTAATTAGAAAGATAAAATGATTTAATACATAATGGTATTTTATTTATAATTTTTAGACGATGAAAAAGAAAAAATATATATGACACAATAATGATGAAATATTTTCTTTATTAATGAAAGAATCAAATAATTGGTATTATAAATATTAAAATAAATATAATTTTAATGTTTTGATGACATACACTAATTTTATTGCTTAATATGACATGTTAGTATTTCTTAAATAAATTTTGTTTGAATTAATAATGTTTTTAAGACTTTAACAAAAATCAATTATTGAGTAGTGTCAAAATTGATATAAATGAGTTTTTAAACAAATATCTTATTATTAATTTATATTCTATTCCTAAAAATATAAGGATATGCCAAAAGACCTATATAATTATATCTGTATCATTAATGGACCACTTGGGGGTCTCTTGGAGTTATTTAGTAAATTTTTTAACTATATAATATAAAAATACACAGTTACATGGTCACTGTCAAACTAATTAAATAATAGTTAAAACTAAAAGATAAGGTTAATATAATGTCCCAAACCTATCTAAATTCTATTGGTAGATTGGTTTTAGACCTATAAAATCCTTAAACTTTAAATAATACACTTTGGATCCATTATAAACCGAATATGAATTTATTATAAAATAATATTTCTAGATTTTCCTAAAGAGCCCATCTGCCCCCTTATAAAAGGACACCACTTCTAACCAATTACTCACACCTCTAAAGCCTTTTAGCTCATCCAAACTCTACACAATTAATCTCCCTACATCCCTATCCTCCTCTTAGAATCCTTTCCTTAGGAAGAAGTCACTTCAAGAGTCCTTTTGGGTTCAAACCAAATGGAGTTACCCAAATTAAAGCTAACGATTTCTCTTAGATTCTTTTCCCTTATTTTACTTCTCCAACCACTAAACTCTTGTTATTATTTTCATTTGTAACAAAAACAGTATCCTAAAAATACTAGGATATTTTTATTATAATTATTAGAACTACACTTACACGCACATCCAACTAATGGGTGAGGAACATAATGTTTCTGTTGATGGCAACCAAATGCCTCACGAAGCGATGATAGTTCAATTATCTCCTACAACCTCTCATGGTGGCCATTATTATTGAACTATAATTAAATATGATTTTAATTATATTTATTTTATATATAATATTTGGTAATTCCATTTTATATCATACCATTATTCGTTTCATGTTGTATATATATACGATCATTTCATTTGAGGAAGTGCGGACTACCGCCCCCTCAAAGTAATATGACTCGTTCGTACCATACATGTAACGTATAAAGGATGGTGTTAATGAACATAAGTTACAAATATAAGATATTATATTATATTTGAATAATTATATACCTATGTATTATTTGGTTTTGATTCCTTTTAAAATGAAAAATGAAATGAAGTAGCGTTCGTGCGTACGTACGGATTTCCGTCTCCACGAACACGATGAGATTCATTTACCCATCATATCCATTCATGAATAATTATAATTTGATGACTAAAAGTAATGTTTAAGGACTTGATATCATTATGGATATTAATAAGATACAACCTATCAATAACAAACATGTCTTCCATAATGAATCATATAAAGGAAAACGAATCAGTTAACACCCGAAACGACGATAATACTGAAATATTATTAACAAAGTAATATTAAAAGATAATATATGAAATCATATATATGTATATGATTCTTTTATAATTTAATAACAACGATTTAACAATTATAATGGATGTTAACCAACCTTAGACCAAGGAAATTTACAAGGTAAGGGGTTTTCATTTCACTCTTTATTCCCGTGAGATTTATGTCATATTTTCACTATTACCTTTTGTGTGGTGTATGTACTGCCCATAATTGTATTCTTTATTTTATACACATTAATTTATGTTTATTTACATATTCATTGTATGATATCTCTTTCATGGGATGTATGTTTCGTATCTTACCAAATTGGTAAGGGTTAATTCCTCAATCTCATTATTATCCGAGATTGTTTATGTGTAAGTAACTACTGGGACATTTTTATCCTCCATGTCCATGTTTTATCAAATAGTTTTCAAAGTGAGTCTTTTAAGTGACCTTTTACTAAAACATCATATCAAATGTTTTAAATATTTATTCTTCTAAATCTCCCTCTTTAATATCCATGTCTTCAAAATGGTTTTTAAGGATTTATTTATATGGACAAGAATGTTTTTAAACTGTAAATTCCTTTCAAAAGTTTCGAAGTGGTATGGGACACATTGATTCAAAAATGTCTTTAAATGACTTATCTTTTAAATTTTGTTACTTTTAAATGTTTTCAAGAAAAAGGGGTATTTCTATCAAATATTTTTACAAATAATTTTCATCTATGTCAAAATTATTTAATGGCTTTTAAATTTGTTTTGAAGTTTATTTATCATGATACAAATCTTCCATATTGTGTTGAAGGTTTTTTGATATGTCTGATTGTGGATGTGTAATTTTTATTCCATTCATGGTTTATGGAGAAAGTATTGACATTTCATATGCTAGTTTTAATAAAAATGTTTATGTTATGTTTAGACCTGTTTATATGAGGAATGCATTGGACTTAGTAAGTGACGGGTGGATCCCACTATAGATCCTTGATGCATAGGTAGGTCTCATGAGACGAACTATTGTCTTGGAACGAGGCCTTGACAAAATCTTATTTGTAGTCATGGCACGAGGCCTTAGCTACTTGTTGATGATAGTCTGGCATTATTCATTCAGTCATTTTGAAAGTGGTTATTGATATTACATTTGATTATTCGACTAGTATAATATATAGATGAGTAAGTAAAATGGAATTATTTGATTTTTTTATCTTTTCCATTTTATGATGATGTTCATGTTTAAAAGGATTTTGTTTTTGTTATACATTGACTTATATTTTTATGTTTATTTATGAAAGTTTCTGCTGTATCTCTCACCCTTACTGAGCGTTTCTTCTCACCCATTTCTTTGTTTTATTTTTCCCAGGATTCCAAGAAGTGTATTGTGATTGATATGAAGGGTTAAGACAAGGGAATAATAGCATTCATAAAGATTATTTATGTTATTTTGTATGTCTTAATGTGCAAGGTAACATTCATGTATGTAATCTATTTTCTATGACTGCTAAACTGATCGGTCCTTCGGGACATGATTCCTTGAAATCATGGCAATGTATTAAAATAATGCACCATCTCTAGGTAACTAGGGTAGGAGCGTTACAGAGGTTCCAACTATCTTGATGTTGAGGGCTTCTTTGCTGAGGAAGGTAGAGGTGCTGACTACCTTGATGTTGAGGGCTTGAAGGGATAGCAATACAGACACCGATCATCATATCGAGGGATTACCCGGGTGTGGGTAAGATAGACTTTCTTGAAAGTATAAATAGGGGGACATTTATCAATGGATGTTGGATACCATTCTCTTTGGGTTAAAATATTTACTACTTGTTACTTGTTTTGTTACACGTTTTATGCTACATTTTATTTGTTGAGGAATGTATAACTATATTATACTTCCTTACAATTGTATACTCTAATTTAGTAAGATTATGTATGCTTTAAGGTAGAATCTTTATCTTTGTAAAAATTCATTAAGATTCATTTTCCTGAACCATTTTTTTGGAATCACATTCTCTGAATCATATTTCCTGAATCAAGTAAGTGTGTTGAACTAGAGGTTTTGTGAATTACCTTGTTTAACCTTGTTAAACATAACCATTATTAAATGTTCCAAAGGATTTTTTTTAAGAATACAATTCACCCCCATCTTCTATATTGAGTATAATTAGATACTTTATACATTATATCTATTATTTTGATCCTAAATATGGTATTATAGAGTATATCATACTCACATACCACTTGAACATGTAGAAAAAATCTATCTCTTATATACTCATTACTCAAATATTTCTATGATAATGTCATTATCATATCAATTTGAATTTATAATTATCATATAATATAATTCCTTAATATTTTAATGTACATTTAATATGTCATACCATAAATTGAGGAAACATCACATCTAACAACATATCTTCTAGTGGAGTGTTCACCCAAAATTCTGGGTTGTTTCTTGAATTACAATGACATATTCCACTTCAACTCTAATATGGGTCACTAGGATCAATTTTTTAGTGTTCCACCCTATACTCTATTATCAAATAGAGAAAATTAAAACATATGTTGATCTTCAATAAGAAATATTTTCATCCCAATATATAACTTTATATCCAATGTTATGAAGAGTTCAAATATAGTAATATTTTAGTTGAAAATATTTCATTCCATCAGTATATCAAGGAATAATAACTTTATAAATCAAATAAGATATCTTATGTTTCTTTTTATATTCTAAATATTATTTTATATTATACACTATATTTGATTAAGCATATTTTACAATATGAAAACCCCCCAATAAAATTATAAATATATCTCTAATCTACTTTGATTCCTTTTAACACATTCCACAAAATAGTTCCCATTGAAATTTTGGTTAAATTAGAAATCGAAAACTCAATTCCATGCTTCATTAAATATTCTAATGAAAAATTTATCAAGATAAATATTGGTATGATCATCCTCTTAATAAATATATATTCACCAAAATTAACTCACATATACTTCAATAAACATCTCTTAACGTTTTATAACCTTAAAGTATATATCATTTCACTCATATTATTAATTTATAATTTATATAATATAATAAACATATATAATAATAATAACAATTTATATTTAATTATATTCATTAATTTATATGACATTACCCAATTTTGAATTAATTAGTGTTAGAAACACAATAAAACTATCTAACTTGTTATACTATAGACCTATATCATATTTTATCCCGTAACGAAATTTATCTAATATGAAAATATATCCATTGTCTTCTCAATGAACATTTTATTATTTTTTTAAATGAACACATCATATTATAAAAATAAATTTATTAAATTAGACATTAAATCCACTTATATGATAATTTATTGACTTTATGTCATGAAATCAAGATAGTTTCTAATTTTATCATTTACATAACCCAATGTTGCTAAACAAATAAAAATCAACAATATAATGAGTAACATTAGTGAATATGTCTTTCTATACCTCACACCACTACTCATATTTTATTCATCTTTTTATGAAATACTTAATTTATATAGATAATATTATTATATGTGGATCATGGTACAAAATCCAATGTATCATTATTCTTAATCACATCTAAATATTATTTATTAGAATTTATCCACTATTAGGACCTTAATAATATTTCGTATCTCTTGGTTAAACATTAGAAAATAATAGCACATGTGTTGTTATCCAGAAGGTTCACATATCCTAAACTATCTATCCTTACACCCAATGTTATTTTGGACCTCCTCCTATGTTCTCTGCATCAATTGAGTTGAAAAAATAATAATTAATCTTATGAAATAATAGAATATTCATCGTAAAATTTTTTACTTATATTGGACCTACATTGTATTTAAAAACATCATCTAACATCTAAATATATATTCTTCATTATAACCAATTCTAGAACATTTATATTGACTTGTGGATATTTTTTTTTATTTCAAAAATTACATTATATAAACACTATACAAATTTCTCCCTGTATTTTCTGGTAACATTGAAAGCCACATCCATTTGAAGGAGAGCTATGGATATTTTGAAAAATCCACATTTCTGAAACATCATTTGGTTTTTAAATTTCACATTGAAAAATAAAAGTCTAAAATATAGCTACAAGTATTTCATATATGAGTAATTATTATAATATATATCCTATGTGGATATATCTAAATGTTGGAAACACAAGGAATATATTTGAATATTTACATTTTTTTTAAAAATCATGTCTCTAAAAAATAATGAGAATTTGTTTATGTGGATCAGTGAACAATATTTATTATTTATGTATAATGATAATCGTTCCCCACATTAATTTTCTATTTATTAAATAAATAATTAATATTATTTCATTAATTTATTTTTCATTCTGACAGAAATGTTTGATATTATTTTTTACTATATGAATAAATGATCATGGATGTTTTGATTAAATATAATTATTACACTTCTTTAATGATAGTTTACATTGTATTAATAGCTTCTAGTTTTATTATCACTTTACATTTTTTCATAACATTAGATTTAGACATGAGAATTTAATGATTAATTGAGCGATAGTCTACTAAAAAATTATATATATTTTTCAGGATGATCCAATAATTGGAATATCTAATATTTGGTATGATATACCATTATATTTTTAGTAATTAATTTATTTTAATATTAAATTTAATATATTCTTTAATTTATACATTTAATTGACTAATTATGATGATATTGTTGTGTTTATAATATTACGAAATTCTACAAATAAAATTCAACAAGAGTAGGACCAAAATATAAAATTCCTTGAATATCTAATTAAACCTAACCAATAGTTACCATGTTGTTATAGAAATTATCTATTTATATATATGTTTCAATAGTATGAGATAATATTTTTACAAAAACTCTCCATTACATTATATAGAAACTTCTATACTTGTCTTCAATGTGGATGCAGACAAAGATGAGGTTCAAAATCACCCTTTTATTATAATGAAGAGATGTTGGAGGACTAATTGAAGATAAATATCACTAAGGGGGATTCTAATATAAATTATTAATGACAATATAACGTCATTTTGAATGAATTATAATTATCTTGGGTCCAAAAATAAAATATAATTCTCACATGTGGCTTCAAAGAGGAGATGAAAATCATGGAGAAACAGGTACTGGAATGGGAAAAGATAGCCTTCAATTTTGAGGATTATATAATGGAGATTAATGACATGGTGATAATTTATATTGAATGTAAATTATATGTAATTAATCATTCAAAAAAAATTAATTTTATTTTGAACGAACAATATCTATTACATGATTTTTGATGCTTCTTTTGGATTCAATTATGATTTTGGTCTCCCTGTATTCCTAAAATTTTACTTCATGAAAAAAAAATTAAATTTGTATTTTTATTATTCTAGTATAAAGCTTGATTTATGAAAATGATATTTCCTGTATAAAATTTAATATCTCATGTAATTGATTATACATCCCAATATATAGAGAACATGAAGAAATTCATGTATGATAAATATTAGATATAACATGAATGATATATCAAGAAATCACTTCTTATACTATATTCCATCAATGTTTTACTGGAGATATAAAATTCTCATCCTCCCAAAATATTAAAATGATTGTATTTGTAAATTATAAACTTATCATGACTTATGTTGATATCTCAAGAATCAGAATATGATATACATTGAAGAAGCATGTTATAGGGAATGCACCCCAAAATTTTATTTAACATGTTTTTTAAAATATGTTTTATATAAAATGTATTTTATATTTATAATAAGTTATGTGAACATGAAATTTTCACATGAATCAATTTAAATATATTATATCATAATGTAATAGTACAGTGCATGATGATCTATTTCACATGAATGACATTTCATCTCTATTATTAGATAATGAGTATCTTTTTATAGAGGAAGAGGAAAACATGGTAAATAGAAAATACAATAATTTTTCTATTACAATATTCTCAAGATAGAATGTGATTATCCATGAATATTTATTGAAATTTATTTTATTTGGTAAAATCGAATCAAACTATGTGATCTTAATTTAGATTAATTTTATTATTAAATATGATACGTAATTAATTTATTTAACATTTTAATTTGATCAACATACTCCCAGCACCACTAAATAATAATTTCTATTCACATGTGAATTAAAATAATAATTTTTCTGAATCAACATAGTATAATCAATTTCCACTATACTATATATCTCAACCAATGAAACACTGATTTGGTTTTGGGAATATGGTGTATTTTATTTGTGGTGTATACCATGCTTCAAAATATATTAATTATCTTCAAAAATATTATATTTAAATTTTCTAAAATCCATAAAATATTGAAGTGGAAACCACACTCCTTCCTAACCCCTTTTATAAAATTTATATTCATATTCAATCCTATAACTGATGTTTCATTGAAATAATTTTTATAATATAAGTAAAGTCATCTATAATGTTAAAAGGTCCCAAATTTATTTTGATATTCCATAATCTATGATCTATAAATATTTGAATATATATTCATTGATGGGTGAAATTTTTTTATCAGTATATTTATTTGTGATGAATTAATGATAATTCTCTTCTTCCAATTATAACACAACTAATTTTTCACTCTATTTAAAAAATTTCATAAAAATTCTTTTTCAGAGTAATATTACAAATTTAATTTTTTCATTAATGAATAATCATTTTCATCAAAAAAAATTGTTCTTATATTATTATAATTTATTATAATATTTCAGAATCAATAACATGAAATATTATTCCATTTGTTATTTTCGTGATTATAAATACACATGCATATTTAAACACTTTCACCAATAAAAAATCATTCTCAAACAACACCCCATTTGAAACTCTAGTGATATAATGTTACCCATCATATGTAAAGGTAAACAGTACTTCCATTCACTTCCTAACATTCATCATGATATATATATTTTTATATTCATTCTTATTTCAAGATAATCTACTATAAACATTCCCTACAGATAATTTTAATGATTATTTGTGTGGAACGTCAACAAATAATTAAATTACTTCACATTTTTTCAATTTTATTTATATATGTTGATCATTATAGTTCATAGTCGGTTTGGAAAGTAAAATAGTGATATAATCTAATTTTTTTTACCTATTCGGTGAAAAAGTATATAAAAATGATCCAATTATTGGAAAATTCTCACAATAGTTGGCCCACAATCTGATACTTCATTCTAAATTTTATTATCTGAGTAGTTTCAAACCCTATTCAAAATTGTCTTATTAATATTATGTGCTATGTTAAATATTTTTAATTAATAATAAATATCATCTCCAAATTCTAAAATCCTCCATTATACCACCAATTTCCATAAAATGCAAAATATATTCTAAGGTCACCCTAGTTTCTTAATGTTGGAACATTATAAAATTCTATCTTAAGAACATAATTTTTGGAAACTTTTTTCGATCAAAAAAGTCAAAGACTCCAGACCCATTTCACATTACTCTAAAATATTTCATTTATTTTTTTGTATTTTTTCACATGAAAAATTGATCTATGAATTTATAGTTTTTATAGAGCCATATTAATTTTTGATAAATTTGAAATTAGTCACTAGTATCATTGTATAAAAAATTTATCCAATACTCAATATGATATTTACACATTTTAATGTGATCCTAGATAATGCATTGGGTTCTCATCAATCATTGATACATCTAATAATTCCATAATCACCCACTTTATTCCTTCCCCATAATCAAACTCATATTTTTTTAAGATGAATTTCAATATGTTAAATTAATTTTAAAATTATAATATTATTTTTTGAAAAAATTATACCATCTATAATTTCCTCTATAAATAATTTTAATTTCAACATTAAATATGTTTTATATAGTAATAAATAAAATCATTCCATCAATAAATATTGATAGATTTTTATATATTCCATCATGAATGGAATCATAGATTTTTTAATATTAATTTAATTTATTAAATTTGATAAAACCCTTTTCAATTTTTATTACTATTTAATTACATTTATTGGGTTAGTTCGTAAACATGAACAATTTTTATATTCTATCCTCAAATTCATAATTGCAACATTAATGGATAGTGAACGTTTTATAATTTAATTCAAAAATAAGAAAACGTTCTTCAATGTATTATGATGTCTTAGTTACCTATAATCCACACTACTACAATCATCCTCATAAAATTGATATGAAATTTCACGATTTATGTTTTTAAATAATGTTTTCATTTATACAATAAATGAAACATTGACATATTTATGTTTATAGTTTTCTTCATTGATAAATTCATTTACTACCCTTAATATTCTTGAAAATATTATTCTATTTATAACATTGATAATATTTCAAAAAATACCCCATCATCTCTATAGTTGAGACACATATATTCCTTCTTTCCAAGAAATAATAAATTTCCCCATATTTATAAACAAATGAATGAAATGTGGTTTTGAAATTGGACATAAATATCATATTCATTATTAGAATCCCCATTTTTCAAAACATCTTATGATACAATATACTTTTATTTGAATGATTTATTGTAAATTGTACTATAAATATTTATAAATTTTTATAGGAACTAAAATTATTTATTTCATAATAAATGAGAATAATTCCCATATCATCTAATTGATGTATACCCAGATCATGGTCTTTAGGTAATGGGGAATTGGCATGATAACATTTTACATAAATAAATAGTATCCACTTGAAAATTATTAAATCCTCCATGGTGACACCAAAACCTCTATTGGTGATCCAATTATACTAATGCAAATGATCAATTAATTAGATATGAAATTATAATTCTACATAAGATATTTATATTAGAATAATAAAATTTTAATGCGAAATTTTTTAAAATTTAAATTACATCAATAAATATTTCTATTTTCGTATATTTCCATTTATATTTTATATTAATTTAACAATGAAAAGAAAAAAAATTAAATTTGATGAGAACACTGAATTCTGAGAATCACCATATTTTTCAAAATTATTTTTATCAACTAATATCATAGTATAGTAATAATCATAAATAAAACGCTATTAGTAACATCCTCTAGACCATGAAGAAAATGATAACAAATTAATAAGCATATAATGAATCCATATATAATAGTATTTACCATTAAAATTGGGATTCCCTATTATGGTTCAATGATTTAATAATTCACAAGATTATTAAAGAAATTATTTCACTAATCATCCTATAAAGACAATGAAAATTTTTACTTCCATAACAAAATAGTTGTCCTATAATAAAGGAAAACAATGTGGTTTCGTTGATGTTGAAAATAAACTTATAATTAATAATTAATCATTAATACCATGGTTAAAATAGTAAATTAAATTCGATGTTCAGTTTTGTCAAAAAAAACTATTTTAACCATATTAAAATTAATAAAAAGATCATTCCATCACACATATAATCAAAAAAGTTATTAAAAACTATACATTTCAACATATTTCTCCACTCTATAAGAGAAGGTAAATCCTTCATATAATCAGGTAAATCCATCAATCACCTGATCCACTAGAATAATCATTTTTGTTACAAAAATTAATTTTTATCCTATAACTCATTTTGGAATATTTATTTTGAGTTATTTAGCAAGATTATATAGAAAAAATATAAACAAAAAAATTTATTCAAATTGAATATTGTTTTTAACAATTTTTCATATTTATAAAATTATCATTTGGATTATTCTTTATTCTTGATCCCCTTATTTCTTATTATTAATAAATCTTCACACTCTAATTATAATGATTGCCATACAATTATTATTTCATGAATATATATTCATGAATACTATATTCATATATTTTCAACTATAATAATAATTTCTTCATGTTGAAATTTTAATTACAAATTATTATTTAAAAAACTAATATAAATAAAATTTTGTTCAACCTCTTTAGATGTTGGATCTATCTTGGAACACCCTGGTACAAAAATATACATGATTTTATACAACCTTATTTGAAAAATATTTATCATATTATTTATATAAAATGTTTTTGTAAATTTAAATTATGAATAAAATCACAATGGTGGATGTATGTTCTATAACTAAACAGAGTATGGTTCTTAAACCTCATGGATTCACATCACGAAGAGAATCATTCATATATATAAATCAACAAAATTACTTAGACATGGGTTTGTCAACATGGATTGACTTTGACATTGTGTTTTTAAGAGAATTTATAATATGTAATCATAAATGAATCCTTTATATAGTGTTAGGTAATACATTCCATGGCCAGTCTTATTTTATCTTGGTTGTAGTGGAGGTTGTGATTTGTTTTCACATTCATTGGTATCTGGTGTTGGGTTAATATATATATATATATATATATATATAATATTATAGTTGGATACAATAGGTTTTTGAGCTATAACATCCTAAAACTAATGAAAATTATATATTTTTTTTTAACATAATTGAGCATTAATCAAAACCCAAAATTATAGAGGTATAGTGTTTTTGGGAGAATAGATATATAATTAATTGATAAAAATAATAATAAATCAAACATATTTTAGTATCAATAATGTTCCTGTATATCATTATTCAGATTTTTTGTTATTGTTGATACCTATTGAAATTGATATTAAAAAAGGAAATCTATAAAGCCAACTATGTAAATATTCATTGAAAACATGATAATGATGTACAATATAGGATTTAAGAGGCATAAAATGATTTAATAAAAGTGGTTGATCAGGAATAATAAGATGGACACATATAGTAAATCAGAATAAATAATATGATCATAGTGCAATATTATATTATAAAAATTATAAATCATGTAACTATAATAAATTTCAAGGCTCAGTAACATGAAATCTATAATATTTCTAACATTCATTAACTATAAATGGTATATCATGTGATGTAAGAATTTACACACTTATTAGGAGGTATATTTATAATGATAACCCCCAACACGTTATAATATTTATAATTATATGATTTAACATGAAATGAAAAGATATATAATCATTACCATGAAAACCCCAAATATAATAGAATCAGTTACATAATCATTTGATTACACATAATCAATTAAAGAATCATAATGATACCAATCTAAACAAAGGGTTCTGGTTTTTTTTGAAATGATTTTTTGAATAACAATATAGAATACCGAAACATAGAGACAATGTGAGGACTAATAATAATAATAAGGTGGATAATTATGTGTAAAATTGATTTTGTGAAATTAGATTTTAATAAATAGGTATTGAATAGTTATTGAAGGTAATGAAAATGTTTTTTCTTTTAAAGAATAAAATAATATAACATTTCTATAACAAAATGAAGAAATTTATATTTCATTGATTTCAAATTCATTTGAATGTTCAGTTTTTGTAATAGAACATGATATTTAATATTTTACATTATTCAATTAATATTTCAATAAAATATAGAAATGGGACTATGTTAAAATTTTATTTTCTCTAAAAAATAATGATCATATAAACTATGTATATTGTAAAGGAACATATAAAATAATTATATAAAAAGTAAATGTAAATTATAAATGGATAAGAAGAGTGAATGAGAGAGAATGTGAAATTTAAAAGAAAAGAAGGGTTTTTTGGGATTTCACATATCTCGAGTCCTGGCATGATTTGATTTTCCGTTAGCATAGAATAATTTTTATTAATATAGTATTTTTTTCATGTTAAAACAAATCATTAATTATCATTTTACAAATAAAATCCCATTTATTATCATTTCTCATCCGATTATTTCATTATTTTTTCTCATGTAAACAACATGATGACATTAGTTCAATTACCCCAAAACAACATCGATGTGTTCTCAACTAGAAAATTGATTCCAAATAGTTCCAGGATATCACGAAGATTATACATGTACAGTATCTAAAATAATTATATAAAAATATAAATACAGTTATATATATTTTTGACAATATCCTCAAATCATGAAAATGACATAATTAAGATATTTCTAGATAGTTATGTTTACCATGATTTTTAATTGTTATTATTGAACATTTAATGTAAATAAATAAATTTCTAGAATCATAATTATGTAATGAATATAAATTTTATGAGTTAAATACTTCATTAGAACTACCAATGTAAGGCTGTAATAGATAATACATAACAACATCCACATATGTGGTTACAACTGAACATGATGGAAATCATGATATAAACAATAACATTATATTAAATATAATTTATTTATATAATTCAACTCATATATATTTATGATTTCAATAAATAAATTGAACATAATATAATTTCAAATATAAATATTTTATAATATGAATTTTATCATCCTAAAATTGAATGGGAGAAATATTTTCCCTATAGAAAATGGATCCTTTAGATAGCACAAAAAGAATTGTTAGATTGGTCTTCTTGTTAGAACAAAGATAAAAAACAAAGCTAAGGGAGTTTGAATGTGGTTTTGAAATATATGGGGAAATATAAGGTGTTTTAAATTTAAAGATAAATATTATGAGATGGGTGATATTTATTGGAGGATGATATGATTATTTTTTAATAAAATACTAGATGATTATATTTTTTTTCAAAATTTCAATCAATATTATGCATCAAAAGTAACATGTATCTGATTTAATTATAATTTAGAAATATTAAATTTCATAATAGTTTTAGAAAAATGATAAAAATTCAAATGTACTATAACATAATATGGTACACATATATCATTTAAATATTCACATACATATTAGACTATTTTTGTT
This sequence comes from Viscum album, assembly GCA_963277665.1. Taxonomy (NCBI): domain Eukaryota; kingdom Viridiplantae; phylum Streptophyta; class Magnoliopsida; order Santalales; family Viscaceae; genus Viscum; species Viscum album. The sequence goes on along the minus strand of OY728146.1, from coordinate 1,548,940,227 downwards.
AAATTCAGAAACATTATTCTTACAAAATAAAGTCATGTTGATTATAAATTTGAATTACAATTTTAAAAATGGTTTTACAAAACTGTGAAATTAAATATTTATTCTTATTCATTGTTTATTGAAAATTACTAAACAATTTGTTTATAATAATATTTTTTTACCCCTAAAAATTTAATTTTTATTTCTTAAAATATAATTATTATATGTATAAATAAATAATTTAAAAAAATTATTAATAAAATTTATATTTTACGTTTTTCTATTCAACGTAAAAATGAATTGTAAAAAAATATTAAATTTTTGTTTTCAGATAAAAAATATATTCTTTCATTATGCGAAATAATTATTTTCACATCTTTAACAATTTTTCCCAATTTTATAATTATTTATATATATTATATTCCCATTTCATAAAATTCTAAAATAATATTTTTCTACTCCAATACCCTAGTTACTACTCTAACTATTTGGTAAATATTTTAAATATCAATATAGCGTTATATGAGTCATAATTGAAGTGGTTATATACCTTAACATATTCTTTAAATACATATTATATCTATAAATATTATCTCTAAAAATTTCCTATCATGATTATGTATTTTAAAATTTTCATATTCCATATATATAAAAAAAATTTGGTTTATTTTTTAGGGTTCAAATCTATCATTAATTTAGAGCACATCAGAATAAAAGAATATTATGTTATATATTTTTAATTTTACATGGATTTATTATACAAATATTATATTTAAATTTTTTGGTGTAAATATATAAATTATATTTAAAGAAATATGATAGTATAATAAAATATTTGTAGTTTTTATATATAATGTACATGAATAATATCATATCTTATTTATAAATTGCACAATTTTATACATTGAAGAATATTTAATATATAAAAATATTGATTCCTTATAATAACCCCACTTTTAGAAATTTTAAGATTAAAATTTCATTTCACACACTATGATGAATATGGATGAGGGTACATGTGTTTTAATGCTTCCTCTTATTCCAATGTGTCATCATAATTAATAGTTTTTACCAATGTACATTGATATTTTGATTTTTCATGTCTCATAAAACATTATCCCTATGATCCATGATATTAAAATATTTATCACCGTAAGAGAGATCATGCTCTAACTACACAACATATTAATTTAGTAAATGTTATTAATATGATATATACTTCATCAAGATGGATACATGTTCTGGATAATTGTTTATAGAGTTATATATTGAATACTATGTAGGTCTATTATGGTCATGAATCTGAAATGTTATAATGTATCAAGGAATTAACATTATCCTATTCACTACCGACAAGACTTTCATACAAGGAGACTAATAACATAAAGTATTATAAAAAACCTAAAACTCTAATTCTCATTATCTATTTTTATCATATCATTTATATAATATATTTATATTTTGTTAATAAATTGATTTTAATTACAATTTAATTTATTTAAACTGATCAAGATGAAATTACATAAATTCTATATCTCCAAAATAATTATTTTGTTTTTTATAATTCTTATCATTAAATAGATCATTCGGATCTATCAAAATAATTTAGTGGATTCTATATTTATATAGGAAATTGTATAATGAAATATATTTGTTTTAATCTTCTTTAATTTCCATATTATAGTCACTCATCATGAACTCTAGTGCTTTTATAGTCCTGTAAAATTTACCATCTGTGTGAGGATGATACATCATATTGATGTTCATCTCAGTTTTCAAGGCATTTGGATGAATTATCCCGAAAATATAGACAAACCATGGATATAGATAATATAAAATCCATAGTGTTCATTATTGTATCCCAAACTCATCTCCCATTTATATATTCTATTGTTCATTTTGTGAGTATTCCACATAAATATTGATGAATTTTATAGTCCTTATATGATGATCTATATAGATTATATGGAATTATTTATGATAGATTTATTTATGTTAATGAATAAAAAATCCAAAGTTTTGTTCAATAATTTCCATGTTGTTAAATTTAATGATTTTATAATCATCGTGGAATATTTCCTTTTAACCTTCACATAATGGTGTACATGGAACGTTGTTATATATTCAACAATTTATTTTATAACACCCCAAGCCCGCTCTTTCGGACTCAGTACTTGAAAAAATGATGCGTAATTGTTTTAAAGAATCTTAACAATTACACAACAATTAAAACAAATAAGAAACTTTTACCAGTCTTGGTTCTGGTGGTTTAGACAAAACCTAACATTTATCCGAGTTGAAACAAATATAAAACTATCCACTATGCTTTCGTGAGCACTATGTCAAAAAGCGATGACATATGTAAATAATCTACTAAGATACCTGTTGAAAAATAATTTTAAAATAAAAGGGTGAGCATTCAATTTCCCAGTAAGGTGTTTTGAAAACCTTTAATAAATCCCTTCGAAAATATCACATTGATAATACATTTGAAATATTCAATTAGAAATACATTAGTAAGACAAACATTACAAAATACTATAATACTTTGAAAAATAATTATATTTCAAAAATTATTTTACAACTAATCCAGTGATTCTGTTTAAAATATTAAGCAAGCCCTTAAAACAAAACAACTAAGGCCACTAGAAACATTGAAGGAAATCTTGGGCCTACCCACTTGAGGGATGGATTCAATAGCCAATTCACTATCTTATTTAAAAAGTTTGACTACTAGATTTTAGAAAACATTTTTTTCATAGCATTCCTTATATACATATAATTTTCACTGGTGTTTTAGTTTTGAAAATATATTTAAAATCACGCTTGGAATAGGTAAATAATAATCTTTACTAAAAATTACATATTTGACTTGGTATGATCAAATATCATGATACATGATGTTGCACAATCCTTTGGAAGCTAAATAAACATCCACTCACTAGAAATTTCAATGAAATATTTATGGAATTCATTTTATTCATGAAAAAGGTCATGCATGTATAAACTAATCACAATAGTGATCGTATAATTATATCTTCTTAAAATCAATCAATAATAATGGATAATTATTGGTTGTGCTCAAAAATTATCAAAGAAACATTTCTTAAATAAAATATTTCCTTTATATTCACTTAACGTTTAGGGAACATGAATTTAAAAAGTACATAAAAATATGCATAATCATAGAATTGGAATTCAAAACCAATGATCTTGAATGATAAATAAATTATTTATATATATATATGTTTGATTAGAATATATACATGTATCTCACACCCTTAATTAGATACTTGGATGATTAAATTTGTGTGGAAAATGAAAATTCAATATATATATATATACATTCATACACGCACACACACACACACATATATATATATTTATACCATGCATAAACATAAAAATTTAAATATGTTTATATATGTATATATCATTCATGAAAAAACACACATATTCGATTTTTGAGTTCAATGTATAGATTTAGACTCCATTCAAGTATAAAATATGGAAGAAGAATTAAAAAAAATTAATACCACATAAATAGGGGTTATAATTTGAAAGGAACAAACTCTCCATACTCAAGCACAAAATTATATGATAAAAATAATTAAAAACTAAATAATAAAATATATAATATGGGTTCATATCATAAGACACAAATCGTTTTAATTTAATAATCCCTTACTATAATTTATAAGGATTTCAAAAAGTAAAAAACATGTGGATTTTGATTTTAATAACAGATGACTTAAATAAATTTCTATTTCTGAATTGTAATTAAAAAATAATAATTGACAAAATAAATTTAATAAAACCCTTATGCAAACAATAAATTTTATAATATTAGCTGAACCCCCATATATATAATGTCCCTTTCATTATGGACTCCTGATTGCTTGCTGTAGAATCTAAAGTAGCATACTAGAGTTCTATAAAATTGTGTCTCTCATATTTACTCCTCTGAAAAGGAAAAAGATAAAATAGAGGCTTCATCCCTCTACCTCATAGGAACTATTCATTCCAATAAAAAGTCTTAGAACCTCCTTATATACACCCAAAAACATAGATGGTGGACGAAGTAGCATGGCTAGCTGCTAGATAAATGAGGGGTTGAAGATCAACAAATGAAGAAAATTTGCAATTATCAAATCCAGAATATGAAAAATAGAATAAAAATAGTTCGGTGTCAATCCACATCCAAAATGGGGGAAATACAAGGATATATTTGCATTATATATTTTAAATATATAGCTAATGAGGAGAAGTTAAATTATCTTATTCTTGTGGTGTATTCTTTGATGGGATGAGAAATATTTTCAAAAATTATTGTTAAAAAAAGCATTTAGAAGAATTGATATGGATTTGAAAAAATAATATAGAAACGAGACAATCTCTTATTGGGAAATCAATCATCAAGTGATATACAAGTGGATGAAACTGACAAACAGGTTAATATTAAGCCAATTCCAAGAGATTTGAAAAATAAGAAAACAATTAAATAACACAGACTTGTAAGACATAAGAAATCTAGAATAGGATGATGTTGACATCGGATAATACATTTAGAGAAGATGTCAATTTCATGAGAAAAATGAAGAAATAGATAAATAAGAACTTATTACAACATAAACAAAATCATTAATGAGATTCGAATATGCACAAAATGATGAAAGAAAACCAATATCGTAGGTTAGATCATCAAATATATGATCAATTTTTCCAATTCTTGTTCAGATACTTTAATGTGAAGAAAATAGAATGAATTTATACCCCAATCGCACTTCGAACATGATTCTTCAAAACCTCTAATCAGAACTGTAAGAACCCGGTATATGCTGATAAATACTTTGGAATATTCTTGATAATATTCCAGAGCAGTGCCTTCAGGCGGCGTGCGATTCCGAGCCCCGGAGTGGCCGGAATTAAATTTTCAGTGCGTTCACACTGGAAATGCTAAATAAATGAGATAACTCCTAAACGGAGTTCCGGATCAGGGATCCGAGTGTACAGATGGGTCTGGAATGGGGTGTTTACCCTAGGAACGACATAAAACATGTCGGTGTGGGATGTTTGGACCCCTCGCTCGCTTTCGGAAGGATAAACAGATAAATTAAATAATTAATTAATTCATTTAATGGTGAAACGCTGGTATCTCTTAAAAGGTGGCTCAGATTGGAAAATTGGGGGCACCGTTGAGTTCGGAGCGTGCCGTTTACCCTTGGAGGGGTGTAAGTTTTGCGGGCGCGGCCCGTCTGTGAAAAATGTCCCCAAGGGCGTTTTCGTAATTTGGCGGGCTCAAGCGCTAAGTTTAATAACTTTTGAACGGGGCCTCGAAATAAAATTCCGAGACCGCCGTTGCGCTCAGAGCGTGGTTCTTAGGCTAGGGGAGGCTAAATCCCGACCCCGTCGGGAGTTCGGGTTCGGGGCAGTCGGGCGGGTGTTTAAGTGATTTCTACTTAAACACCCCCACCCCCCTTTCATCTTCTTCTTCTTCCTCAAACCCTCCTCCTCCTCCTTCACCTCCAGCGAGGCGAGCTCCGGTGAGGCAGCTCCGGAGAGACGAGCTCCGGTGAGGCGACTCCGGAGGGGTGCGATGGTGCCGGTGGATCGCGGCGAAGCTTCGGGCGACGCCCACGAGGTAGGGTTTTGTCGTTTTCATTTTCTGTTCCCGTACCTACTTTGAGCCCTAATTTTTGTATCAAATCTCTATCGATTTATCAAACAAATCCCATGAATGCGAAGTGTATTTTATTCTCTTTCTGACGCTTCTTTCGGATTTGGTTTTGGAGTTCGGAGGAACCCGCAAATCATTCGCCAAAGATTGTGGGTTTGCGGAGGAGATGTGGGGCGTTCCGGCGGGTAGGCGTGGAGGTCAGCCTTGCCAAGAGGCGGCGCGGAGAGCCGGGCGGCGGCTTGTGGCAGCTGGGTGTGCGAGGGCGACGGCGGGCCAGCTTCGGCAGGCGGCAGTCGGCAGGCGGCAGACGGCCGTGCGGCTCCGACGTAGGGCAGAGTGGGGAACCGCGGGGTGTGCGACCGCGACCCGCATGTCGTAGGTCGCTGCTGGGGAAAGAAGACCAACCTTGAAGGACGGTCGAGGGAGCTGGCCGCGTCAGACTGAACCGGGCCCGCGGCCGGGCCGCGGGCCGGCTGAGGGCGGACCGGCTGGACCGGGCCGGTCCGGACCTAGGAAGTGCCCCCCGTTCTTTGAATTTCCGACGCCCGTAACATTCGTTACGGGCGTCCGTTTTGCGCGCCGTCAGCGGCAGCGCAGACCTTGCGTCGAGGGGAACGTTTTGAGATGGTTTCAGGAATTTTTAATTCCATAAACGAGGGGCCTCGGAGGCACGACGCGTCTTTAAGTGAACGAGCGTTTTTTCGGGAATCTTGTTTTGAGCGGCGCAGACGCATGCGACATCCGCACTGAGTGCTGTTAGTTGCGTTGGGACCCTGGAACAAGGGAGAAGGTTTCCAGGGCGGTTTCGGGCATTGAAGTCGAAGTTGAGGCACGGGCCCCACGACCCGTCTTTCGAGCTGTGTGCAGCGTTTCGCGACTTTTTTGTCGGACGTCCGTTCGGGGCATGTGAGCAGTCGATGTTGGGTGTTTTTCTGATGGCATTGCGTTGGAGCAGTCTGCCCGCTGTAATTCCGCACGATGATGTGGGGCCCGTGAGGACCGTTTCGGGAGTTGACGGTGATTTCTAGCTTTATCACCGGGTGACCATTTTGGAAAAGTGAGTAGTCCATTTCGTGTACTTTTTAGAGAGGATCGCAACGGTGCGATCTATTTGTTGGGTTTCGGGACCGGGATGTGGGTCCCACGTGGCACCACTCATGTGCGTTGCACCGGGATGTATCTTTTTTCTCTGGATATCTGTTTCACTCATGTGGGTAGTGCTTTTGACGTTTTTTCCCGAGGGGATTGCAATGGTGCGATGCGCACGACTGTTTTCGGGGCTGAGGCTCGGGATCACGGGACACCGTTCGGGCGTGAGGCAGTGTTGGTGAATTTTCCGTCGGATATCCGTTGGAGGCGAGTAAGTATTCGATCTCGCGTGTTTTCCCCTAAGGATTACAACGGTGCGATCCATTTGGCTGTGTGAATCCTCTTGCGCGATCTTGTTAAATGTGGAAGCATGAAAGGTGCTCCTGTGGCGGTTCGTCCAACCATGGTTGTAGAGGACCCTTGGCGCGTGATCACGCACTCTTAGAGAAGTGATATAAATGGTTCACAAGATTTGGTTGGCCGTGCCTGGGCCCTTTGAGGTGGAGTTGTTATGTCACGCCTTCGCATTGACGTTGGGTGCTGTGTGCACGATGGCCCATGGGCTGAGACTATGGTATACTCTGGGAGTATACGGAAATGCTTGGAGGTACATGTGGTTGTTCGTACCTGAGAAAGTTGGTGCGTTCAGTTGGGGTTGAGATGGGGCCACATGTTGCATGGGACCCACGTGCTTGTCGGGTTCTGCTTACGTACATTGACTTCTCGTGACGTAGAGGGTCCCTTTGTGTGTTTTGTTGACCAGAAGGGTGGATCTTTTCCCCTGACTCTGTGCTCGTTTGTTGACCAGCAGGGTTGAGTGGTCTCCCCCCTGGTTTTGCTCTCGATGGATTGGCCGGTAGCGGTGCTAGTGACACCCAGTGCTGGAGGAGATGCTGCACCTCCTTTGGGTGAGTTGTTATGGAGTTGGGAGGTTGCGTGATACCCACTCCGTGTTCGGTTGGCCCGTGTAGTGCCCTACAGTGGATATGGCTAGAGCAGTTTTGAGTTCAACCCTCTAGTGGGGCTGGGCAGTGGGTTACTCGATGACTTCTAGGGTTTACCCTCCAGCAGAGACTGGGCAGTGGGTCAGCCAACGCTATTAGGTTCTACGCCCAACAGAGACTGGGCAGTGGTCACCCGACGCTACTAGGGTCTACCCTCCAGTAGAGACTGGGCAGTGGGTCACCCGACGACCTCTTATGGTCTACCCTCCAGCGGGGATGGGCAGTGGGACCCATGTCGTCTAGTTCCAGGTCTACCCTCCAACACGGCTGGGCAGTGGGTCGCCTGTCGACTTATTCTAGATCTACCCTCCAGTGGGGCTGGGTAGTGGGTCACCTGATGATGTGTTATGGTCTACCCTCCAGTGGGGCTGGGCAGTGGGTCGCCTGATGACGACTTATGGTTTACCCTCCAGCAGGACTGGGTAGTGGGTCACCCAGTATCTTATTATGGTCTACCCTCCAGTGGGGCTGGGAAGTGGGTCACCAGTAGATGTATTAGGGTTTAACCTCCAGCAGGGCTGGGCAGTGGGTCACCTGATATTTGGTTATGAATTACCCTCCTGCAAGGCTAGGCAGTGGGACACCCATTGATATTCCAGACACAGTCCTTCCTACTAGGCTAGTCTGTGGGTATCCTCCGTGACCACTGGAGTGGGACCCTTGGTTGTACGAGTCGGTGATGGAACGACTATGGCTTTGAGGAGACCTCTCGACTGTAGGGTAGTGACGAGGTGTGGTTTGACGTTCCATAGAACTCTCAAGTACGAGGGGCGCTTTTCCCACCAAGTTTCATTCTTGTAAAGCGATTTAAAACCGTGCGGGCAAGTCAGTGCCTCCCAAAGAGGATAGTGGCAAAGTGAGGTGATTGAGCCCCTTGGCTTGCGGTTCGAGGCAGATGTGCAAGACGCTGGGCATCGTTGGAGTTTACTTCTGGGACCGTTGTCTACTCTTTCTTGGGCTGAGCTACGGGATAGAGATCCCCCTACGACGTTGTTCGGGCTCCTTGATAGAGCATATAGATATGTATATACCTTGTTCGAGTACCCACTTCTTGGGCTTGGTTACTCTCCCTCCAAGAGAGGCGAAGACGCGTGGGGTATGCCACGTTCTTTCCGTGTCTAGCTTCTCGTGGTTGGGTGAGTCTACTCTCCTATTATAGGTAGAGAAGATTGGACAGGAAGTTCATCTTCTCACTGTTTCCAGCTCCTTGTGCCTAGACAAGTCTACTTCCATTCTCTTGTTGGGTTGAGCTGGACTCTTTACTGCGCTCTTTCTGTTGTACTTCCATTCTATTCCTTGTTCGCTCTACTGCTCACCCTTCGGTACCTCCGTTGTTTCTCCCTCGAGCCTCGGGGTATCCTACTGAGTATTTTTATACTCACCCTTACTTGGGATTTTCCCGCACTTGGTGTGCCCTTGCAGACGACAGACTGGTGGAGCGTGACTACAGTGGAGCGTAGGAGCTTGGGAGCATGGACCGCGTGCGGTGGTCATGGCTGGGTTCCAGGTGGGAGACCTGTCAGCTATTTCCTTTTTGTATACCTATTGCCGGGTTGTGGCACCTTTTCTGGTTGGGCGCGTGTTTTCCCCTTTTTCCTTTTCAGCACTGTACTTGTACTGTTAGAGGTCGATGCACATTGTGGTTTATTTATAGCAGTTTCCCTTTTCTTTTCCTTTTTTACTCTGCACTTTTGCATTGAGTTTGTTGCGCGCGTGTGTACAGGTACTTAGGCAAAGGCCTCCCTGAGTTGTTGTGCCTTCGGCGCTAGTCGCCAGCCCCTGGCCTATGGAGGTGGGCTTGGTGTAGTTGCGGCTCGAGCCCGGGTAAGGTCGGGTCATGACAAAGTGGTATCAGAGGTGGTTCGTTCCATGGGGCATTGTGGGGACATCCCTATAATAGAAATTGTTTGGGAATTAGGGAAACAATGTTAATGTGTCTCGAGAGCAGCTCTCAGGCATGGGAGTCCAGTGATGGTGCGGCGACCGACGTATCCATTCACCAGGACCTTGATAACCCGCTTGTCGAATCGGCATGCTGCGACACTTGTTGAAGGGAAAATTGTTTTGTGAATCACATAGGATTGAGTATTTGATTGTCCTTTTTGAGTTAGCTCCCCATTGTTGTTATCGGTATATACATATATGCTCATCTGACAGCGGAACTCCTTGAAAATTTTTAGGATGTCTCCGCGAAGATAGCTAGCCAGGATACCAGCTCTGGTTTGTGACGATGACCCTATGATCTATGAGGCCAACGTCCAGAACCCATCATGCGAGCCCTTTTCTCCAGGTGGGCCGGTAGCAGCACCCCCACCTGTTAAGCAGCATGCAGTTTCAGCGGAGCATGCTGAGCTTGAGCGCAGGTTGAGCGCGCTCCGTGAGTTCCAGCGGCAGAGACCGCTGAGGTTCAGTGGTGAGCCAGACCCTCAGGAAGCAGAGGTTTGGCTCGAGGTAGTGGTTCGCCTTTTCAGGCTTGTGCAGACGCCGACAGTTCTTTGGATCATCTTGGCGTTGGAGGAGTCTGGTGACACAGCTTCTTGACGAGTCGTCGCTTTCGTGGGACGACTTCCAATTGTTGTTTTGAGAGGAGTTTTTCCCTCCTTCTTGCACTCCGTTAAGATTCAGGAGCTCCTGCAGTTTGACCAGGGAGGGATGACAGTGGCCGAGTACGCGGCTAGTTTGACAGACCATGCACGCTTTTACCAGGACTTGGTCCATGATGACAACTTCCGAGCGCGGAAGTTTGAGAAGGGTCTCTGACGAGAGATTCATGCTGTCATAGGACCCTTTTTCATTTCCACGTATGTCGGGGTGCTAGAGCAGACGCTGGTGACAGAGGGATTCTTGTCACGTTCTAGTGTTGGTGGGGGCAGCAGGCGCGTTGGGGCCGAGACGTTAGCCGCAGCTAGTGGGCGACGACAAGCAGAACCTCAACGCATGTGGCTTTCTAACAACCGGACTCAGGGGCGTGGTCGTACACCACAGTGGCGCCGGAGGGCACCAGTGCAACCCGAAGAGATTCGGTGCTATGCTTGCGATGGGTGAGGTCACTTGGCATAGTACTGCCCGACCAAGCATGCAGAGAGCCTCAGGCAGGCATCTGGTGCACCACCACGATGGAGGCAGCGTCGTGCTCAGGAGTAGTGCCCAGCGAGGTGGTGATAGAAGAGGAGTGGGATGAACTGGTAGTGGGGGATGAATTTACGAGGTCTTTCCATCACCACTAGGTGGTCCACGTCAGGCTCCGGGAGCTGACAGTTGGGACCGCAGACAACTGCGAGCTTTAGATTTCCATGATCCTACAGATCATGAGGTGATAAGAGGAACGCTCCACAACTCTTCTACTTCTTGTAGTGAAATTGATAGAATCTGTGTCTGGAATGCTTTCCTCCCTACTCCTTGTTTGAGGTGTTAACAGGGTGACACAGGGCTTCGGGTGTAACCCTGTGTTGGTAAGGAAAAAGGCGTGAGATCTTTTCCTTTAGTTGATGATGTTGACTCCTTCTCCATTTGAGCGTGTAAGAGAGCATCGACTTTGGAACCTTGCGTGACAAGATATCCTTTGGTGTTCCACCATATGGATATTCTGAAGGAGGGAATCACCGAGCCTTGTTCCAGGTGCAGGCAGTGATTCCAGTCGCGGCATGCGACGTAGAGGTTTGACCGGGGATGTGAGCTACCCCCGAGGGCCTTCGGGCCGTTTGAGACCGTGCAAAGGGATGGAGAGGTACCATAACACCTTGCCCTAACCCCAAAGTCTGGAGTGGGTGCACGACGTCGGCATGGGTCGGCCTCACATGAACAGATAAATCCATTGGTCTGTGTGCGGTGACACAGGGCTGTGTGTGGGTTCTTCTCAGTATGGGGAAGCCAGGAGTGGGATTAGTACCCTGTGTTGCTCCCTATTTTTGCTTTTTGAGGAGGAAAATCTTGAAGGAGGGAATGATGTAAGAACCCGGTTTTTGCTGAGAAAGACTTTGGAATATTTTTGATAATATTACAGATCAGTGCCTTCAGACGGCGTGTGATTCTGAGCCCCGGAGTGGCTGGAATTAAATTTTCAGTGCGTTCACATTGGAAATGCTAAATAAATAAGATAACTCCTAAACGGAGTTCTGGAATAGGGATATGAGTGTACGGATGGGTCCGGAATGGGGTGTTTACCCTAGGAACGACATAAAACATGTCAGTGCGGGATGTTTGGACCCCTCGCTCGCTTTTGGAAGGTTAAACGGAGAAATTTATTTATTTATTTATTCGTTTAATGGAGAAATGCTAGTATCTCTTAAACGGTTGCTCAGATTGGAAAAATAGGGGCTCCATTGAGTTCGTAGCATGCCGCTTACCCTATGAGGGGTGTAAGTTTTGCAGGCGCGACCCGTCTGTGAAAAATGGCCCCAAGGGCGTTTTCGTAATTTGGCGGGATCGGGCGCTAAGTTTAATAACTTTTGAACGGGGTCTCGAAATAAAATTCCAAGACAACCGTTGCGCTCAAAGGGTGGTTCTTAGGCTAGGGGAGTCTAAATCCCGACCCCGTCGGGAGTTCGGGTTCAGGGCTGTCGGGCGGGCGTTTAAGTGATTTGTACTTAAACACCCCCACCCCCCCTTTCTTCTTCTTCTTCCTCAAACCCTCCTCCCCCTCCTTCACCTCCGGTGAGGCGAGCTCCGGCAAGGTAGCTCCGGCGAGACGAGCTCCGGCGAGGCGACTCTGGAGGGGTGCGGTGGTGCCGGCGGATCGCGGCGAAGCTCCGGGAGACGCCCACGAGGTAGGGTTTTGTCGTTTGCATTTTCTGTTCCCATACCTACATTGAGATCAAATTTTTGTATCAAATATCTATCGATTTATCAAACAAAGCCCCTGAATGTGAAGTGTATTTTATTCTCTTTCTGAGGCTTCTTTCAGATTTTGTTTTGGAGTTCGGAGGAACCCACAATCATTCGCCGAAGATTGCGGGTTTGCGGAGGAGATGTGGGGCGTTCCGGCGGGTAGGCACGGCGGCCGGCCATGCCAGGCGGCGGCGCGGAGAGCCGGGCGGCGGATTGTGGCGATTGGGTGTGTGAGGGAGATAGCGGGCCGGCTTTGGCATGCGGCAGGCGGCAGGCGGCCGGGCGGCTCCGGCGTAGGGCAGAGGGGGGAACAGCGGGGTGCGCGACCCCGTGTGCGGTGCGACCGCGAACCGCATGTCGCGGGTCGCTGCTGGGGAAAGGAGACCGAACTTGATGGCCGGTCGAGGGAGGTGGCCGCGGCGGACTGAACCGGGCCCGCGGCCGGGCCGCGGGCCGGCTGAGGGCGGACCGGGCCGGTCTGGGCCTCGGAAGTGCCCCCCTCCCTTCTTTGAATTTCCGACGCCGGTAACATTCGTTACGGGCGTCCGTTTTGCGCGCCGTGAGCGGCAGCGCGGACCTTGCGTCGTGGGGAACGTTTTGAGATGGTTTGGAAATTTTTAATTCCAAAACGAGGGGCCTCGGAGGCGCGACGCGTCTTTAAGTGAACGAGCGTTTTTCCGAGAATCTTGTTTTGAGCGGCGCGGACGCATACGACGTCCGCATTGAGTGCCGTCAGTGGCGTTGGGACCCTGGCACAAGGGCGAAGGTTTCCAGGGCGGTTTCGGGCGTTGAATCCGAAGTTGAGGCGCAAGCCCCACGACCCGTCTTTCGAGCTACGTGCAACGTTTCATGACTTTTTTGTCGGACGTCCGTTCGGGGCGTGTGAGCAGTCAATGTTGGGTGTTTTTCTGAGGGTATTGCGTTGGCGCAGTCTGCCTGCTGTAATTCCCCACGATGGTGCGGGGCCCACGAGGGCCGTTTCGGAAGTTGACGATGATTTCCAGCTTTATCATCGGGCGACCGTTTTGGACAAGTGAGTAGTCCATTTCGTGTACTTTTTCGAGAGGATCGCAATGGTGCGATCAGTTCATTGGGTTTCGGGACCGGGATGCAGGTCCCACGTGGCACCGCTCATGTGCTGTGTGTTGGGATGCATCTTTTTTCTCCGGATATCCATTGCACTCATGTGGGTAGTTCTTTTGACGTGTTTTACCGAGGTGATCGCAATGGTGCGATGTGCCCGACAGTTTTCGTGGCCGAGGCTTGGGATCACGGGACGCCGTTCAGGCGTGAGGCGGTGTTGGTGACTTTTCCGTCGGATATCCGTTGGAGGCGAGTAAGTAGTCGATCATGCTTGTTTTTTCATGAGGATTACAACGGTGTGATACGTTTGGTTGTGAGTAGCCTCTTGCGCGAACTTTTTAAATGTGGAAGCATGAAAGGTGCTCCGGTGGCGTTTCGTCCTACCATGGTTGTAGCGAACCCTTTCCGTCTGATCGCGCACTCTTGGGAGAGTGATATAAATGGTTCACGAGATGTGGTTGGCCATGCATGGGCCCTTTGAGGTGGAGTTGTTATGTCACGCGTTCGCGTTGACGTTGGGTGTTGTGTGCACGATGGCCCTTGGGCTGAGAGTACGGTATACTCTGGGAGTATACGGAAATTCATGGAGGTACATGTGGTTGTTCGTACCTGGGAACGTTTGTGCGTTCAATTGGGGTTGAGATGGGGCCACATGTTGCGTGGGCCCCACACGCTTTCCGAGTTCTTCTTGCGTACTTTGACATCTTGCGACGTAGAGGGTCCCTCTGTGTGTTTGTTTGACCAGCAGGGTGGAGCTTTTCCCCTGACTCGGTGCTCGTTTGTTGACCAACAGGGTTGAGTGGTCTCCCCCCTGTTTTCACTCTAGATGGATTGGCCGGTAGTGGTGCTAGTGACACCCAGTGCTGGAGCAGACACTGCACCTCCTTTGGATGAGTTTTTCTGGAGTTGGGAGGTTGCGCGATACCCACTCCTTGTTCAGTTGGCCCGTGTTGTTCCCTCCGGTGGAGATGGCTAGAGTAGTTTTGAGTTCTACCCTCCAGCAGGGCTGGGTAGTGGGTTACTCATCGACTTCTAGGGTTTACCCTCCAGTAGAGACTGGGCAGTGGGTCACCCGACGCTATTAGGGTCTACCCTCCAATAGAGACTGGGCAGTGGGTCACCTAACGCTACTAGGGTCTACCCTCCAGAAAAGACTGAGCAGTGGGTCACCCGACGACCTCTTAGGGTCTACCCTCCAGCGGGGCTGGGCAGTGGGTCGCATGTCGTCTAGTTCCAGGTCTACCCTCCAACACGGGTGGGTAGTGGGTCTCCTGTGGACTTATTCCAGGTCTACCCTCCAGCGGGGTTGGGAATTGGGTCGCCGGATGATGTGTTATGGTCTACCCTCTAGCGGGGCTGGGCAGTGGGTCGCCTGATGATGACTTATGGTTTACCCTCTAGTAGGATTGGGCAGTGGGTCACCCAGTATCTTATTATGGTCTACCCTCCAGCGGGGCTGGGCAGTGGTTCGCCGGTTGATGTATTAGGGTTTACCCTCCAGTAGGGATGGGTAGTGGGTCACCTGATATTTGGTTATGAATTTCCCTCCAGCAGGGCTGGGCAGTGGGACACCCGTTGATATTCCAGACTCAGTCATTCCTACTAGGCTAGTTTGTGGCTTTCCTCCGTGACCACCGGAGCGGGACCCTTGGTTTTACGGGTCAGTGATGGAATGACTATGGCTTTGAGGAGACCTCTCGACTTCAGGGTTGTGACGAGGTGTGGTTTGACATTCCATAGAACTCTCAAGTATGAGGGGCGCTTTCCCCACCGAGACGCGTTCTTGTGACACGATTTAAAGTCGTGCGGGTGAGTCAGTGCCACCCAAAGCAAATAGTGTCAGAGTGCGGTGATTGAGCCCCTTGGCTTACGGTTCGGGGCATATGTGCGGGACGCTGGGCATCGATGGAGATTACTTCTAGGACTGTTGGCTACTCTTTCTTGGGCTGGGCTACGGGACGGAGATCCCCCTACGACGTTGTTCGGGCTTCTTGACAGAGAATATAGATATGTATATACCTTGTTCGAGTACCCACTTCTTGGGCTTTGTTACTCTCCCTCCAGGAAAGGCAAAGACGCGCGGGGTATGCCACGTGCTTTCAGTGTCTAGATTCTCGTGGTTGGGTGAGTCTACTCTATTGCTATAGGTAGCGAAGACTCGACGGGAAGTTCATCTTCTCACCGTTTCAAGCTCCTTGTGCCTGGCTGAGTATACTTCCTTCCTCTTGTTGGGTTGAGATGGAATCTTTACTGCGCTCTTTCTGTCGTACATACGTTCTATTCCTTGTTCTCTCTACTACTCACCCATTGGTACCTCCTTTGTCGCTCCCTCGAGCCTTCGGGGTATCCTACTAGGTATTTTTATACTCACCCCTGCTTGGGCTTTGCTCGCACTTGGTGTGCCCTTGCAGAAGACGGACAGGTGGAGCGTGACTACAGTGGAGCGTAGGAGCCTGAGAGCATGGACCGCGTGCGGTGGTCGTGGCTGGGTTCCAGGTGGGAGACCCGTCAGCTGTTTACTTTTTGTTTACCTGTTGCCGGGTTGTGGCAACTTTTCTGGTTGGGCGCGTGTTTTGCCCCTTTTTCCTTTTTAGCATTGTACTTGTACTGTTAGAGGTCGATGCACACTATGGTTTATTTATAGCAGTTTCCCTTTGCTATTTCATTTTTACTCTGCACTTTTGCATTGAGTTTGCTGCGCGCGTGTGTACAGGAACTTAGGAAAAGGCCTCCCCGAGTTGTTGTGCTTTCGGCGCTAGTCTCCAGCCCCTGGCCTATGGAGGCAGGCTTGGGGTAGTTGCGGCTCGAGCCCGGGTAGGGTCGGTTCATGATAAGAACGACTCAAGCTCAGATCTAGATCAATATCTCTACCTTCTTTCTCAGCTTTGACCACTACGCATACGAATACACTCATTTGTTCTCATATCCACCCTTTTATAATTATTTTCACTCGATCTAAGCCTCCCTCTGAGGTTTTCCTCCCAAAATGAAGACCATATCTTTGAATTCTTCCTCAGCGCGACTCTCTGCATTCGATCGAATTCCTTAAACCTGATTTATCATTCTATTTTTATTTATTTCAATTATCGAGTTAATTTTTAATTGATTAATTTTAATACAACATTAATATTTATATATAAACTAATCATATATAAAGTTAAATATAACAAATTATGTTAACAAAATCATATTTTAAATATATATATAATTTTATAAGAATATTTCATTTATTCATTTTTTACATGAATATAATTTTGTAATAATTAAAAAAAGATATTAAACATTTGTATAATAAAAATAATATTCATTTTTCAAAATTGAAATAATAATATGTGAATCATTTTAATAACTTATTAATAATAATTTTGTTAGTTAATAATATTGTATTTACAATTATAATATATATTTTTTAGTATGAAATGATTTTACTTAAATCACTTGTTATTGGAAATACATTTTTTAAAGAGTATCATATTACTAATACCATCATTTATAATTTCAATTATATATTACATTCATATTGATCTTATTTACAAAAATAATCAATTATTATACAAAATATTTATATACTTATATCCTTGAAATTCAATTTATATATATTAATTTTGTAAGATACTAAGTAAAAAAGTTGTATTTTGATTCAACACATATTTTTATTATTTAAAAATATTTGTAATTGTTTTTATTACATCATTTATTAGTTTCAATTTATAATAATAATAATAATAATAATAATAATTTTAATTCTAATTTTTATGAGGGTGTTAAATTCTCCCCCCTTAAATGAATTGTGTCCTCGCAATTCTTTCATAAAACTTACATAAAATTTGAATTTTCATCTACATAATTAATGAATTTATAATAAGGCTTTTCTATATAAAGATAAATCCACCGTGATGATTTTCTTTTCCTCAAATGACAATATCTAATCAGAAATGTTTTCAAGACCATTCCTCTGATACCAATTATAACGCTTCGAGCTCTCTCATCCGAACTCAGTGCTTGAAAAATTTTTGTGTAAACTTATTAAGAAACATAACAATTACAGAACTCTTAAAACAAACAAGGACCATCTATGGGTCTAGGTTCTAGAGGATTATAGAAAAACATAAAATTATCAGAGTTCAAAAAAATAAAACTATCCACTATGCTTCCGTGCATGCAAACTCTAAAAGTGACGACATCTATAAATAATCTCTTAAGATAAATGTGAAAAAATCATTTAAATAATTAAAGGGTGAGCATTCAATTTCCAAGTAAAGTGTTTTAAAAAACTTTTATAAATCCATTTAAATATATCACATTGATAATACATTTGAAATAATCAATTAGTAATACATTTGTAAAACAACATTTACAAAATACTGAAATGCATTGAAAATTAATTATATTTATAAAACGCCTTTAAAACTTATCTAGTGATTCAGTTGAAAATATTAAGCAATCCCTCAAAACTAAACAACTAAGGCCACTATAAACATTGAAGGATATCTTGTGCCTACCCACTCGAGGGATGGATTCAGGATCCAATAATTATCTTATTTACAAAGTTCGAGTACTGGTTGTAATAAAAAAATTTTGTCTTATCTTTCCTTATATATATATAAATAATTTTCACTGGTGTTTTAGCTTTGAAAATATATTTAAAATCTTGCTTGGAAAAAGTAAATACTAAAATTTTCTGAAAATTACATTTTTTACTTGGTATGATCAAATCTCATGATACATGATGTTGCATAATCCGTTGGAAGATAAATCAACATCCACACACTTGAAATTGCAAAGACATATTTATTAAATACCTTTTATTCAAGAATTAAAGGACATGAAGGAATAAGTTAATAACCATAGAGATAATATAATACAATCTTCTTAAAACCAATAATTATCAATTTATAAATATGTGTCGCACGAAAAAATTATCAATGAACCATTTCATAAATAAAATAATCCTTTTATATGCTCAATAGTTTTAAGGAACATGAATTTAATAATTACATAAAAATATACATAATCATAGAACTAGAATTAGAATCCAATGATCATGAACGTTAAATAAATTATATATATGCTTATATATATGTTTGATTAGAAAATACACATCTATCTAAAACCCATAATAAGATACTTCAATGATTAAATTTGTGTGAAAATGAAATTTAATCATATATATATACATACATAAATACATACATATACATACATACATATATATATATATATATATATATCATGAATAAACAAGAAAGTTTATATACGTTCATATATGTATATATGATCCATGAAGACAATGCACATATTAAATTTGTGAGTTCAATGATTATATTTGGACTCTATAAAAGTATAAAACATGGAAATCAAATTACATAAAAATTTATAATACCACATAAATATGGATTATAATTTTAAAGGAACAAACTCTCCTTATGAAAACACTGATTTGATTACAAACTTAAACATGATTTATTACATAAAACTTCACTTGATACAACAAAGGAGATCGAGAGGTTTAGAGTCTTCAGGGATTAGGAACATTACATAAAAACATGAAACATGAAATACGACATCTTTATCGAAAACTTCTTTTACATGACCACTACATTCCTTCTTACATAGCATTTCATGGGATAACCTGAGAACATTCATAAGAAAAGGGTGAGCTATAATGCCTAGTAAGGGAGTACACATGGAATAACACGAGGAGTACAATACATGTTTGAAAATAGACATATCAATAGGGAATATGAAAAACATGAACATAAAGGCATGATAAAGCATGATAATCATAACATGGAAATGTGGCAACAACACTTAACATGGAATTAGCATGAGCCAAGGCTCATTGTACATGGAGCATGAGTAAATCCTCAATACACATAAAGCACGATTAAACCCTCAATGCACTTTAATTGGCATGATTCAACACTCATTGCAAATGATTTATCATGATACTATACTTTACCCAGTGAATTGGAGCGCTATAAGGGCGAACCCTCCTTAAACATTTCATTTCATGCATAAGTGTGCCACACGGATCGTAGTACATGGATTCATAAAACATAATCATTTATTCCACGATAAAGGAATGTGGAATTCATACATGAATATTTTTAATCAATAAGTAATGGTGCATAATGTTGTATACCCTTGATGTAGAAATGGGCATGGTATCCACTACACAATGGCATTGGCTTAGAAAATCGGTGTGATTTCGGTAGCGTAATTGCGTGACATAAGAATTCATAAAAATGGTTGATGAGAGAGAAAGTGGTTCCTCATAATATTTAAATGTAATGGACAGTAAGGAGTTCATATAGACACATGTCCCAACAATTGTAATGGAATTTAGATTCATGATACAAAACTATTTCTTGAATGTGAAAGAATAGAGAGAAGTTCCTTTCGAAATTTTGGCATAGTAACGGGTGTACATGGGAGGAATTTAATGAGAGAGAAAGGGGTCTCCCATCATTCAAACAATAAGAGGGAAGTATGGGGGAGGTTCGAAACCATACCCCAAAAATTCATAATTGAAATTAAAAGGGAAATATAACTTAATGAAAATTGACAAAAATGAGAAAGGAAGAAAAAACCTTTACTGGGAAGTGTGCTTCCAAAGGATAGAGAGAGGCTTGTGAGATACTTCATGGGAGCTTGGGGAACCTTGGGAGTATTCTAGAGAGAGTAGGGAAGAAGTTGGAATAACTCCATAGGCTTTGAGTGAGGAGGAAGTGGGATCTTGGGTGGGTTTATACAGGAAAGGAGATGGAATTATTTAATATTTAGGTCTGGGTCCCCTTACATTAAATTAATCCAAACCACAAACCATCCCATGGTTTTTTCCCATAGTGTCTGGAAAAGAGAAATGGAAAAAAATATTTTATAAGGCCAAATTCCAAACTTCTTAAAATATTATGGATTCTTATGTGGAGGTGAGTCACACTCTCATGGAAATTAATTTTAAAAGGCAAGGTGTTGAATATGTCTTGAGGGGTCCGTTAATGTTTTAAAAAATAAGTCAAACAAACCCAAAATTACATTATTTTAATGTTAAAACATATATTGTCCGAACATAAATATTATAGCATTTTATTACATCACTATTGGGTCATTATGATGTCATAAAACACATTATATATTTTACCGGTATTTAATTTTTTCCAAAAAAAATTGATTGTCTCAGAAAATTATGAAAAATTCACCGTTGGATAATTTCAACGTCCTGATTCCAGAAATGGCATTTATTTTATCTAAATAATTTTCAAAATATGTTTATTTTCACTTTTAAAATAAAAACCGACATTTATAAAAAATTCCCGGGTTTTGATAGAAATGGATTTCAAACCTTAAGAAAAATTAAAATTTCATTCATAAAAATTTTAAGATCATTTATATTTAATACAAATTAATTTAATAATAATAAAATTATTTTTTAAAATATTATTTAATTCAAAAATTCCATTAATTTAATAACATATAATTCTTAATTAAATCATAACTGAAAACCCTATTTGTAATTTAAAAAGTATTTACAATGTATCAAAAATGACTAGAAATTATATTCATTATTATATACAAAAATAATGTACATGAACATAGTATTACTTATTCGTTACATAACCCCTTAAAATAGCTGCATAATACCTAAGGGTATGTAGTGTGATGGTGACAGACTCTTGGAGTGGCTCGGATAACATCGCTCGAGTGGTAATTTCAATCAACTTCCACTTTTCCCGTAGATGGTCACGTTCGATCTTGACATGATGAAGCTCAGATTGGGCTTCATCAAGGGCGAAGCCCAAAAATGCCACCTCTTTTCTGAGGTCCGACCAATGGGCTTCATATGTCGCAATTCTACTGGATGAGGTCATCGCTTCCTTCTGAGTAAAATGGATTTGTTAAAGTCCTATATTTATACTAATCATGTGATCACTGTTCAACGAATATATTAGAAAAGATCAAAATTCTTAACATAAAACCAAATAAGTTGACATTTTATATAAACATAAAGAGAAATTCAATTAGATCAGGAGGGATTTCCGTTAATGAAACTTTGGGTCATTACAATATTCCCCCCTTAAGAAATTTCTCCCTCGAAATTTTCCTTTTCCCACACTAAAAAAATGTGGGCAACTTAGCTTCATCTTATCCTTCGATTCCCAATTTGCTTCTTTGAACATGTGGTTTCTACACAACACCTTGACGAGGGGCATTATCTTATTTCGCAGAAATTTTTCTCTACAATCTATGAACTTCAATGGTTGCTCTTCATTAGAAAGACCTTCTTCCAATTGTACCACCTCAGAATAGAGTACATGTGAAGGGTCTGGTATGTACTTCCTTAAAAGGGATACATAAAAGACATCATGTACTTTGTCCATAGTAGGCGGAAGTGCTAGTCGATAGGCCACAGCCCCGACACAATCATGAATATCAAGGTGGCCAATGTACCTTGGACATAGCTTCCCTTTCTTTCCAAACATCATGCCCTTCTTCCACGGAGATATCCGTAGAAAAACCATGTCTCCAACTTTAAACTCAAGGTCTCATTGACGATTATCTGCCAAACTCTTTTGTCGACTCTGGGATTCCTTGATATGCTGCTGAATGGTTTTCACCTTCTCCACCATTTCCTCGACCATTTCTGGTCCATGCAGCTTACGTTCACCGACCTCATCCCAACATGCCAGTGTTCTTCAACTTTTCCCATACAGGGCTTTATATGGTGCCATTTGGATGCTCGAGTGGAAACTGTTATTATAAGAGAACTCAACCAGAGGAAGATGTTGATCCCATCCTCCTTTTAAAGTCCATTGAGCATGCTCTCAACATATCCTCAAGTGTTTGGATAGTCCGCTCAGATTGACCATCGGTTTGAGGATGATAGGTCGTACTAAAGTTAAGATCATATTCAGAGCATGTTGAAGACTCTTCCAAAACATAGAGGTGAATTTTGGATCTCGGTCAGACATAATAGATAGTGGTACTCCATGCAACCTTACCACTTCCCTGATATATTTCTGTTCTAGTTGATCCAAAGATAAATCCTCCCGAATAGCAATGAAGTGTTCAGTCTTTGTAATATTATCCACAACAACCCAGATTGCATTGTTGCCTTTGGATTTCCGTGGAAGTCTGGTGACAAAGTAGATGGTGATGTTCTCCAATTTCCATTCTGGTATGGGAAATGGTTCCATCATCCCCTTAGACTTCTACCTCTCTACCTTCACTTCCTAACACACCAGGATCTTTGATGTATATTCAGCGATCTCCTTCTTCATACTATCCCACCAAAAGTTTTCTCGGAGATCTCGATACATCTTTGTGCTCCCTGGGTGAATAGAGAAATTTGATCTTTGTGCATCATCCAAAAGTTCCTTCTTCATCTCCGGACAAGATAGAACACATAGTCTTTTCCCAAACCGCACAATTCCTTTTTTATTAACATTAACCTATGAGGATTTCCCTTTTTTGATAGCTTCCACATTTTCCTGAATTCCCACATCATCCTTTTGAGCATCTTTTAACCTTTCCAAAAGAGATGGTTGAGAAATCATTTGTGAAAGCTTTGATGATGTTCCTTACTTTTTGATTCCCACGTCCATCTTCATCAAGTCTAAGAAGATTGGATCCTTCTCAATTTTCATCATTGATAGAATTGCTGAGTCCTTTCTAATTAGGGAATCTTCCACCTTGTTCGGTTTACCAGGGAGCTAATGTATTGAACAGTCATAATCCTTGATGAGAACTATCCATATTCTCTGGTGCATATTAAGCTCATTCTGTGTGAATATATATTTAATACTCTTGTGGTCAGTATACATCTCACATTTCTCCTCATAGAGATAATTCTGAAAGATTTTCAAGGCAAAGATCACCGCCGCCAACTCCAGATCAGGCATTGGATTGTTTCGCTCATGGATTTTCAACTGCCTTGAGGCATAGGATATAACTTTATCATTCTGCATCAGCAAACAACCTAAGCCCTTCTTTGAATCATCACTGAATACCACAAAAAGTTCCCCACTTGTGGGTAAAGTGAGAACAGGCGCAGTGATAAGCCTCCTTTTCAACTCCTTGATGTTTTCTTCGCATTCATCACTCCAAGAAAACTTTACTCCCTTTCTAGTTATCTTGGTTAGATGGTTGGAAAATCGTGAGAAATTTCTCACAAATCGTCGATAATATCCAGCTAACCCCTAGATTCTACGGATATCCATTACCGATGATGGACTCGGCCAACCCTCAATTGCATCTGTATTAGAGGTGTCCACAGATATCCCATTGCTTGTAATGATATGGCCCAAGAATGAGACCTCCTTCAACCAGAACTCTCGCTTGTTGTACTTTTCATAGAGCTTGTCCTTACGCAAAGTCTCTAGTACAGTTCATAAATGCTCTTCATGATCCTCCATGGTTTTGGAGTATATTAGAATATCATCTACAAAGACTACCACAAATTTGTCAAGGTAATCTCTAAAGACTCTAGTCATCAATTCCATGAATATTTCTAGATCATTGGTGAGTCTGAAAGGCATTACTATGAATTCATAGTGCCCGTACCTTGTACGAAAAGCAATCTTGGGGACATCTTCCTTCTTCACCCTTACGTGATAATATCCCGACCGGAAATCCACCTTGGAGATGTATTATTCTCCACGTAGCTGATCAAACAAGTTATCGATTCTTGGAAGAGGATACTTGTTCTTTATCATGATATTGTTAAGTTCATGATAATCGAGGCAAAGCCGCATTGTCCCATACTTCTTCTTGACAAAGAGGACTGGTGCACCCCATGGTGAAGCACTTGGGCGTATAAACCCTTTATCCAGATTCTCATGTAATTGTTTCTTCGGGTCTTCAAGCTCTACAACAGCCATTATATATGGAGTATTGGATATTCGTAGTGCCCCAGGTATATGTTCAATTGAGAACTCAACATATCTTCTTGGAGGAAGACCAGGCAGTTCCTCGGGAAACAATTCAGTGAATTCCCTCACAATAGGAATTTCTTCAAGGTTGGTTTCTTCCTTGGACTCAATCATCTAAGCCAGATATGAGTGCTCATAAGGCAGTAATATCCATGCTTTAGATGATTGAGCTGAAGGAGATCTATCTTCCTCCAGACACTTGTAAAGAATCGGGGGTCGATTCTCCATATGGAGTGTGATTTCCCTCTCCTGACAATATATATTGTCTCTATATAAGGAAAGAAATTCCATGCCAAGAATTGCATCAAATTCCACCAGAGGGAGTATGACGAGGTTCGCCGTGAAATTCAATCCATAGATTAAAATAGGGGAGGACTTATATTCATGGGATGCAATGATTTCCCCATTTGCTGTACTCACTGACATCTTCACTTCCATGATTTTTGGGGGTGCTGGGATTGTTATACTAAACATTTGAGATATAAAAGAATGTGTAGAACCTGAATCAAAAATTATGTTCTCTATTCTTGAATGAATAACTAGCGTACCTGTCACCACCTCATTGTCGGGGTTCACTTCGGCAGAAGTGATGGGAAAATCTCTTCCTTGCTACCTTGGAGGTTGTTGGTTGTCTCCGAAAACCCTTGGATTAGGGTACTGATTTGAAAAATGACATGGTTCTTTGCATTTGTATCATTGAACAACGCGTTAAGGTTCGAACGAAGAGTTCCTCTCCTCTTTCGCAGCCGTAGGTCTTTCCTTCCGATAGTTAACAGCTAGGTTCCCTTCTCTTCGACACCTAAAGAATATTCTCATCCCCTTAAGGTAATTTCCATGGTTCTTATTTCCGAACTTTTGGAAATTGGGGTGCTGGATCTTCTTAGAACAGTTGGATTTATCCATCGGTCCACCAGCATTGAAGTCCACCTTACGTTTCTTGTCCACATGATACCCCTGTAATTCCCCGATCTCCATTTTGGCCTTGAGGGCACATCAGACAATTTCCTCATAACTGTCTAAGTAACGGATCGTTAATGCTTTCCGCAAGCTAGGCTTCAGTCCACCAATGAAGCGGTCAACCTTGCATTCGTGGGGTAACGACAAAGCTGGAAGTGTATCGTGCAAGCCTTGTAAAGTTTTCCTCGTACGATCCAATAGATTCTTCATCTTTTTACTTGATGGAAAAGAAGTCCCTTTCTATCTTAAGCCGAAGGGTGGGAAAATATTTATTGAAAAACATCTTCGGGAAATCCTTTCATTCCAACACCTCGATCTCCTCCTCAGGCTTCGTATTTTTGATCAATGTCCACCATTGATCAGCTTCACCCTCCATATAATAATCCACCAGGATAACCTTCTCTTGTTCAGAACATTGGAGGTTGGAGAATATCTTTTCAATGGAGTTGATCCATTGTTCAGCGATCGTGGGATCGGATGATCCACTAAAACTAGGAGGCCTTTGTCTCATGAAGCTCTCAATAGCGACTTGTTCTTTCTTAGGGGGGGTTGAAAGTTCCTCTTGACCCGTGTTTCTATTCAAAACATTAGTTAGCTGAGAGATAAGCATGACAAAGTTCGCGATTCCTGCTCCCATTGGATTGGGCATCTCATTAGTATAATCATCACAATGATCATCACAACGGTTATTAGCCCGAGTCCTCCTATTACCGGCCATTGGCTGGAATAAAAGGAAAGTTAGGGGTAACACATAAAGGGTAATCCAAAGACAAAAGTTAATGACTTATAAATAAACTTTAATTTCCTTAACTCATGAGTCTATAGGCTTAAATCTAGGATTTTCATGATCTACTTTCTAACATATATTCATAGGGGCATTTTTTTTAATTCCCTTAATAAGGGTTCATACTAAGCTTGTGATTTTATCAAAACATATCCCCCGGGAGTGTCGTAACCAAGAGTGCAGCAAGGCCCGTTATCGTGCACCAGTTCCCGTTCGAGTCTAGCTCAAAGTTGTGTTTTCAGGTTTTACCCCTAGGATACATCTGTGCCAGAGCCGCCTCTACCTGCTCGTATCCAGACAGGGATTTATTTGCTTGATAACCCACTTACTCAATACCCACCAAAACTTAGGGATTCTTCTATTATACATAGTCTTGTCTCTAAGGCTTTACTAGGGTTTCCTAATCCCAAAAATAACTAAATCAATCCTCTGATACCAACTATGAAAAAGATTCTTTTTTTACAAATTTATACATGATTTATTACATAAAAAAATCACTTGATACAACAAATAAGATCGATAGGTTTAGTGAATTTGGGGCTTAGGATCATTACATAAAAACTTGAAACATGAAATACAACATCTTTATTGAAAACATCCTTTACATGACCACTAAATTCCTTCATACTTAGCATTACATAGGATATCCTGTGGACATGCATAAGAAAAGGGTGAGCTATAAAGCCCAGTAAGGGAGTACACATGGAATAAAATGAGGTGTAAAATACATGTTAGACAATAGGCATAACAATAGGGCATAATAAAAATATTAACATAAAGTCATGATAAAGCATGATAATCAAAACATGGAAATGTGACAACAACACTTAACATGGAATTAGCATGAGCCAAGGCTCATTGCACATGGATCATGAGTAAGTTCTCATTGAACATAAAGCACGATTAAACCGTCATTGCACTTAAATTAGCATTATTCAACACTCATTTCACATGACGTATCATGATACTATACTTTACCCAATGCATTGGAACGCTATAAGCGTGCACCCTTCTTAAACATTTCATTTCATGCGTAAGTGTGCCACATGAATCAAAAGACATGGATTCATAAAACATAATCATTTATTCCATGATAAATGAATGTGGAATTAATATATGAAACTTTGTAATAAATAAGTAAAGTTGCATAAAGTTGGATACCCTTGATGGAGAAATGGTCATGGTGTCCACTACATAATGGCATTTGCTTAGAAAATCGGTGCGATTTCTGTAGTGTAACGGCGTGACATAAGAATTCATAAAAATGGTTGATGAGAGAGAAAGGGGTTACACATCATATTTACATGTAATGGACAATAAGGAGGTCATATAGACTCATGTCCCAACAATTTTAATGGAATTTAGATTCATGATACAAAATTATTGCTTGAATGTAAAAGAAGAGAGAGAAGTTCCTTTCGGAATTTTGGCATAGTAACAGGTGTACATGGGAGGTATTTAATGAGAGAGAAAGGGGTATCCCATCATTAAAACAATAACAGGGAAGTATGGGGGAGCTGAGAAACCATACCCCAACATTAATAATTGAAATTAAAAGGGAAATACAACTTAAAGAAAATTGACAAAAATGAGAATGGAAGAAAAAACCCTTACATGGAAGTGTGCTTCCAAAGGCTAGAGAGAGGCTTGTGAGAGGCTTTGGGAGATTGGGGAACATTGGGAGGATTCTAGAGAGAGTAGGGCAGAGGTTGGATGAACTCCAAAGTCTTTGAGTGATGAGAAATTGGGAGCTTTGGTGGGTTTATATCGGAAAGGTGAGGAAATTCTTTACTAATTAGGTTTGGGTCCCCTTACATTAAATTAATCCAAACCACAAACCAACCCATGGTTTTTTCCCATGGTTTTTGGAAAAGGGAAGAGGAAAAAAATATTTTATAAGTACAAATTCCTAACTTCTTAAAATATTAGGGTTTATAATGTGGAGGTGAGTCACACTCCCGTGGAAATTAATTTAAAAAGGCAAGGTGTTGAATATGTCTTGAGGGGTCCATTAATGTTTTTAAAAGTAAGACAAACAAACCCAAAATAACATTAATTTAATGGTAACACATATATAGGACGAAAATAAAGATTATTTTATTTTATTACACCATTATTGGGGCATTATGATGTCATTAAACACATTATATATTTAAACAGTATTTAATTTTTACCAAAAAATTTAACTGTCTCAGAAAATTATGAAAAATTCACCATTGGATAATTTCGACATCCTGATTCCAGAAATGAAATTTATTTTATCTAAATATTTTTCTAATTATGTTAATTTTCACTTTTAAAATAAAAACCGACATTTATCAAAAATTCCATGGTTTTGACAGAAATGGCTTTCAAACCTTAATAAAAATAAAAATTGCATTCATAAAATTATAAGATCATTTATATTTAATAAAAATTAATTTAATAATAATATTATTATTTTTTTAAAATATTATTTAATTAAAAAATCTCTTAATTTAATAAAATAGAATTCTTAATAAAATAATAACTAAAAACATTATTTGTACTTTAATAACTATTTACAATGTCTCAAAAATGACTATAAATTATATTCATTATTATATTCAAAAATAATGTACATGAACATAATACTACTTATTCGTTACATAACCCCTTAAAACAGCTGCATAAGACCTAATGGTAAGGTGTGCGATGGTGAAAAACTCTTGGGGTGGCTCAGATAACATCGCTCGAGTGGTAATTTCAATCAACTTTTACTTTTCCCGTAGACGGTCATGTTCAAGCTTGACATGATGAAGCTCATATTGGGCTTCGTCAAGGGTGAAGCCCAAAGTTTCCACCTCATTTCTGAGCTCCGACAAATGGGCTTCGTATGGGGCAATTCTACTGGATGAGGTCTTGGCTTCCTTCTGAGTAAATTGGATTTGTTTGAGTCCTATATTTATACTAATCATGTGTTCACAGTTCAATGACAATATTAACAACGGTTAAAATTATTAACGTAAAACCAAAGAAGTTGACATTTTATATAAACATAAAGAGACATATAATTAGATCAAGAGGGATTTCCATTAATGAAACATTAGGCCGTGACACTCCTTACACAAACACAAAATTATATCTTGAAAATAATTAAAAACTGAATACAAAAATAGATATTTTGGTATCATATCATAATACATAAATCCTTCTAATAAAATAATCCCTTACTATAATTTATCAGGATTTTAATAAGTGATAAACAAGTTGATTTTGATTTGAAGAACCCTTGAATTAAATAAATTTCTCTTTCACAATTGTAATTTGAGATGAAAATAATTGAAAAAATAATTATAATAAAATCCTTACGCAAAAAATAAAATATAGAATATAAGATAAAAATAGATATATAGTATGTCCCTCACCATATGGACTCCTGATTATTTACAGAAGAATCTAATGTATCAAGATAGAGTTTTATAAAATTGGATCTCTTATATTAACTTCCTCTCAAAAGGGAAAAACATAAAATGGAGGCTTCATCCCTCTGCGTTACATGCCATATTTATTCCAATAAATACACTCAGAAACTCCATAAATACAATAAAAAACGATGGTGGAGGCAGTTCCTAGGCTAGCCGCTAGATAAATATGTGGGTGACGTTCCACCAATGAGGACCATTTTCAAAGATCGAATACAGAATATGTCAATTAAAATAAAAACAGTTCGGTGTCAGTCCACATCCAAAATATGGAAAATAAAAGGATATATTTTAATTATATTATATATATATATAACTAATGAAGAGAAGTTCAATTATCTTATGGTTTTGGTGTATGCTTTTATGATTCGGGAAAAAATTTCAGAAATAATTGATAATCAAAGCATTAGAAGAAGTGATATCGATTAGAAAAAAGATCTTGAACCATGACAAACTATGATAGGAACAACAATCATTGAATGAGAAAAAAGTGGATGATACTGACAACCAAAATAATATTAATCTCATTCCAAGAGATTCAGATAACATGAAAACAATTAAATAACACCTACTTGTTAGATATATTAAATCTAGAATAGGACAATGTTTACATCGGATAATAAATTCAGAGAAGATGTCAATTTCAAGAGAAAAACAAAGAAATAGACAAATCAGAACATATTACACCCTAAAAATTTTGGAAACGAGATTTAGGTACATGATCCTCATCCTAGTTGGCGAGGACTCCATAAGTGCATCAAGACGACCCGAGATCAAATCTAGGTGATGGCTAATTTCCAGGCTACTATGGGAGTATTGTTGCAAGGATTGTGCAGTACTGTAGTAGGTACTGTAGTGGGAACTAGAGAAGGCACTATTTAGCACCATAGTAGTTGGGAATATTCCGTTGTTTCGGCCTTTGAGCCACCGATTTGTTATCTTATCCCTTTAAGGCCTTTGGTACACCTTGACATTTGGGTTAGTAAGGTCTTATGGCCACCTCAAGGTCTTCTAGCCACCATAAGTGTAGATGCAAAACAGACAACCAATAAAGAACTAGCTTCAGAAGGATGATGAGCAAGGGGAGTTCACCAATGTAGTAGTTAAATGGATGGCAAGAATGGGAGGGTATGACACCTGCCATTGGGACAAACATGTTCAATCATGGGAAAGCCTAGCCGGATAAAAATGTAATGGGGGAGAGTGGATTTCACGATGAAGATTCTTGGGAGGACAAGTTATATGTACTTAGTTTGGTTTGCATGTAATGTTTGAATCATGGGGGTAATTAATTCTTATAAGTCTTATGAGCCATGTATTACTTATTCCAATGGTCTTTCTAAGGGTTCCACCTCACCCCTTGATAGGTGGATTTTCAAAAATAACATAAAATGAAGGCCTTTGGCCCATTGGAGGACACTAGATCTAGATATACAGAAAATGAATAATGAAAACCTACCACGCAGGGTAGATCTTCAAATTGATGATCAATTGTCCCAATTCCGGTTCAAATACTTCAATGTGAAGAAATTCGAATGCAATTAATCCCTGTCCACGCTTCGAACATGATGCTTTGAAACCTCTACTTTGAAAGAATCATGCTCAGATCTAGATCCAGATTTAGACCTCTTTACTCAGCTTCGACCACTCCGTATACAAATACTCTCGTTTGATCTCATATCCACCCTTTCCGAATTATTTTCACTCGATCTAAGGCTCCCACAAGGATGTCCTCCAGAAACGAAGCCCACAGCTTTTATTTCTTCCTTAGCGTGACACTCGGCATTCGAACAAATTCCTCAAACCCGATTTCTTCTTTAATTTTTATTTATTTCGATTATCATTTTAATTTTTAGTTGATTATTTTTATCTCACCATTTATATTTATATATAAACTAAACATATATAAAGATAAATATAAAAAATTAGGCTAACAAAATCATATTTTAAATACATAATTAATCATATAAGTATATTTCATTTATTTATTTTTTACATGAATATATATTTTTTAATAATCAAAAAAATATATTAAACATGTTTATAATCAAATAAATATTCATGTTTCAAAATAGAAATAACAATATATGAAACTTTTTAATAATTTATTAATCATAATTTTGTTAATTAATAATTTCATATTTAAAATTATAGTATGTACAGTTTAGTACGAAATTATATTACTAAAATCACTTGTTATTGGAAATAATTTATTTAAACAATATCATATTACTAATACTATCACTTATAATTATATTCATATATTACGTTCATATTGATTTAATTTTAAAAAAATCAATTATTTTTAAAAAATATTCAAAAACTTATATCCTTGAAATTCAATTTATATATATTAATTTTGTAGGATACTAAGTAAAACTTTATATTTTCATTCAACACTAATTTTTCTTATTTAAAACTTTTTTTAAAAACTTTTTATTAAATCATTTATTATTTTTAATTTTTGAAAAATAATAATTATTATTATAGTTTTATTTTTTCTTTGGGTGTAACAATTTAATCATAATTTTTTCTCCATTAGTGTAATAAAAGTTATTTATAAATCATTATGATCCATGTGATTATATAAAATATTTACTTATTTTAATAATCAATTATCTCAATATTTTTATTAGTTTTGAAAGTTAGACATAATATTTTCATCAGTCTTAAACTGTTATAATTATCAATGTTGAAATTTGAGAATTTATCATTCCTTATAGAATACATATTATTTAATATCTACTAATCCTTTATTTTATATTTTTTAATATTTTATAATTTTTTTTGAAAAATGATTTCAAAATATTATGATTTATAAAAATAATTTATTACTCCTATGTACACCATTTACATGTCTTAGAATTTTAGATCAATCATAATCCATGTCATGGATAAGGTTAAAGGGTCTTTTTAGATAGACATCCTTCCACCATGTTCTCCTTTATGATATGATAATTTATTGGGAAATTGTAGTAATTGATTAGATATAACCATTTTCATTGGGTCATGTGAGAAATATATATCAAAATAATAACTTTTTTATATTTAGGTCAATATAAATTTAAAACATATCTCCATTTCAAAAATTATTATAACTCTCAAAATTTAATATTTCCACAACTATATTCAAATCATTCATTTGTATTTTTTTTCATTATAATTTGAATGTATTGAGGAATAGGATATTAATTTATGAGTAATCATGAGTAAGCATTAAAATGGAACCACTAAGGCATTAATGAATATCACAAATCATTCAAATATTTATAATAGTTTTGTTAAAATATCATTGATTTGACTCCCATTCAACACCATTAATATCTCTTCACAGTCATCATTCAGTACATTCAATATCCCATTACACATTAGCTAGGTTAGTGGGATTGATAATAATGTGATTTTTATTAAAAAAAATTAAAATATATAATTAAAATGAATAGATTATAAATTGTTTTTTCTAAAATGGCTCTAGGCCATTCCAAAAATATTTATTTTCTATGAACAACCAAATATATCATCATCATTATTATAAAATGTGACATTTTGTGGAATAGATGATGATATACTCAAATGGGGGTAAATTAGTGATTCCATATTTGAAATTATCATTAAAATTTCCATGTGTTACTTTTTAATGTCTTGATAAAATCTATTTTAAATATCACTCATACTAGTATATTATCACAATGAATGAAATAAAACAGAGATATTATATTTTACCCAATCACACCGAATATATGTGATTAATCAATGTTGTAATTGGGTACAGTATAAAGAATGTAATTTATCACTACTATATTAATGTGATTGAAATTTATTGAATAGAATCATCCTTATACAAAGAAAACACATAATGAATTTTTTTATAAATTAAACTATCGGGAATTTTTTAAATCCACATTCCTTGGAATATAACTATCTTTATATAATAGGATATCACTCTCTAGGATCATTATACACAAATTATTCAGAAATTTATTAATTTTCAATAATCCCTTTATAAAAATATCTTTATGTGAACTCAATAACTTTATTAAAACACTATTAATGTCATCTTATTTAAAATCAACGATGTCATTTTTATGAAATTATCTGCATCACTGCATACAAATTATCCTTAATTTCAATTAATGAGAGTTTTTAATTTATGAATTGTTGTAATAAAAACATATGTATCCTCAATAATCATTAATTTAATACTTCTTTTGATAATCACAATAATCAACTTTCTGTAATGTGGATAGTAATAGTGATAATATATTCTTATCATCCTCCCTCTCAGTTCTCTATTTTTTCTCATATTTAATTTTATTTATTTTTCATTATTCATGTGAATATTAGTTCTATTATTTCAATGTGAAGAAAACACATTGAATTGTTATAGAAATATTTTTTATTTGAAATTGGTCAAAGTAACACATTGGAAATGGCATAGTTTGGACCTTCAATAATTATTTCAAATATTTTATTTAAAACCCAAATTTGTAATGGGAGAATATTATGAATTTCCATCATTTAGCTCAAATATTTACTCAACATTAATCACTCTGAGAATATGATAATTTATACATGAAGAACACATAATGATAATTTGTATTTAATCTTTAGAAACAACATATATTCTCAAATAGATAATCATAATATATGAAGTATAATATCTTATATAAATCATTAGTGACCTCCAATATCATATGCATCCTCAAAAATATATTCTATATTTATATGAAAAAATTTGTTATTTTTAAATTAATTACAATCCATTATATGCCATCTATCAAAGAAAATATATATTATATACCTTTAATGTCTTATAGTTGGATTATTTTTCATTATTTAAAATACTATGTATCATATTTGATATATTATCTGTGATAAAAAAATATTTTTTTCCATAGAGATAAATTTCCTTTATTAAATTTTAATATGAACTATACCATATATTATCTATATTCTCAAAAATATCTTACAAATCAATATATGATATTTCAATTTTGAACATCTCAGAATGAAATTCGTCATATATATTTTTTATTTATCAAATATCTCTTATATTAACAATAATATTATGCCTATTAAAAATAATATCCTACAAATCATTAGGAATTTTCTACCTATCATTGTGAAATTATAGTTTAGGGAATAAATAACTAAAATTATTTGATATAGAATATTTCTATAATATTCTAAAATCATGTAAAAAACATAAAAAACTCATATTCATATAATATTACATCATTGATGTTTCTAATATCTCAAAAAAAGAATTCCATGCCATATAATGATCATAATATGTAGTTCAAAACTAATTAAATTATTATTAATTATTTTTATGGGTTCATGAATCCCGCTATTTATAGTTTTCTAACTCCAAAACCTCAGAAAAAATGTTATAAATTCTCAATCATTATCTTTTGTAAATTAAACCACACTACCCTACTAGGAAAAAATATTTTTAGTCATTTTTCCACTATAAAAGTAAAATTATGTATATGTCATTTCAATGATCTCCACATCAATAAATTCACGTTCATCTCTCACTTTTATAAAAGTATTATATTTTAATCAAAATAGTAAAATTCAATAGTTTATTACCTTTCTATCCATATTTAATATTGAATTAAACAGAATTATAGGAAATTTTAAAAACTCCTCATGTGATTTAGAAATGCATAATATGAATATTCCTCCTTAACACATCATATTTTCTCTCTTGCATGTACATCATATAAATAACATGAATATTTTATCTATTTAGAATTTATTATTCCCACACAAGCCTTTTTTTCATTCTAATTGATTAAATTATAACTATTACAATGTTTTCCTATCATAAATATGGAACTAGACTCTTAATTAAATCAATTACACATTGAATCTCACATGGAATCATAAATATATTGTGAATTCTTACATAAAAATCTTGTAGCCACTCACTTTTGTTGATAAATATTTATAAAAACATGGGTAAATTATCTATAATCAATATTTATCTATGTGAATATATTTTGTTTTTATAATGACAACACTCACAATGTACACCCAAAAATAATGAACCTCATGATTTGGACATATTTTTATCACAATATCAATCATAGTCTATATTAATATTCTAAAAAGGAATCATTTCATTAAATAATTATCAGTTGAAATAAAATTTAATTGTTATATTACTATATATATGAATTTTCTTACAATGTGTCATGTTTGATTAATTTAAATGTTATTGATCCATTTTACCTAATTTCACTACATAAGAAATGTAAGGTATTCATTCATGGAGAAAACGAAAAAATATAATGGACATTATAAATTCCTTCTCACTCACTATTTTTCCTTAATCATCCATTCTTAATAGTACACTAATTTTCATTGGTGAATAATGAAATTGAAATATTCTATACCAAATTTATTTGACCATTAATTTGAGTAATTCATTTATTCTAATAAATAATTTCCTCTATTTTCATAAGTTTCAATCTCAATTTTTTTTCATTATATTTACCATTTCAAAGTGATTCCACAAATTTCTGGATAATCATCACAAGAATAATCTTTGTCTTTAATGAAAAATATTTCATCGACAAAATTAATGTGAAAAATCTTACCAGTGATCCTTTCTAATGCATATTAGTTTCTATCAATATTTAATATAGAATAGTTATATTGTTCAAAATAATAATATATCATATAATTCTATGATATATGAGTCTGTTTTATCCAATAATATGATTTTTCAACCTTCACTCAATGTTTCCATTACTATTCTAAACAGAACCATACAGATTGTAATTCCCTGAGATTATAAATAATGAAAACTATGATCCATAATGTATTTGAAAACTAAAAGCAATATTATCCTAGAATGTAAAAACCATGAAAATTGATCTATAATTATTTATGAAAAAATAAAATATCTTCTATAACTTCTTTTA
The DNA here is from genome assembly GCA_963277665.1 of Viscum album. Classification (NCBI taxonomy): domain Eukaryota; kingdom Viridiplantae; phylum Streptophyta; class Magnoliopsida; order Santalales; family Viscaceae; genus Viscum; species Viscum album. The sequence goes on along the minus strand of OY728146.1, from coordinate 1,548,903,518 downwards.
CACCAAACACCTTATTTTTTTGAAAGATAAAATATAAATCGTATATATTTGAGCATTAACTATACATGAAATTTTATTATTTTAAATATTGATAATATAACCATGACATTAAATTAGAGGGTTTAAAGAGAATTAAATAATTTATGATATATATATATGACCGAATCAATAAATTTTTTGGATACAAAGTAAAAAACTGTTCTGTTTTTCTAGTAATGTAATTTTATTCACCAAAAAAACATTTTCATCTAAAATGATTTTAAATTATTATTTAGTGAAATTAATGTAAATAATTATTAGATACTATTAAAAATTTATTTTATCCAATCAAATTCCTTTATTATATCACAATATCATAAATAAATAACAAATCACTATTTTTATTTTTTCATAAATATTTTATTTTTCCAGTGAATATTGAAATTTAGCCATTTTTGTAAAATAATAATTTCATTTCCCAAAACTAAATAAATTAAAATATTTATTATCAATAAAAAATAAATTAATTTAAAATATGTATTATTTATTTATATTTCTTCTACAAAATTTCATTTTAATCATTTTCCTCATAAATATTTGTGTTCGTGTTTTGGTATAAAAATGATATTTTTATGAAAATTGTTTTAAAGTGCCTAATATTTCTCATTTTAATTAATTTAAAAATATACAAATGATGAATAATTTCAATGAAATTTATAAATTATATATCTAGATATATTTATTAAAATTAATTTAATTCTTATTAATAATCATATAGTTAATATGAAATCATCTCTAACATGAAAAATATGCTTCTTGAAAACCCACGTTTTCATTGCGTCAATCGCATTCATTTTAAATTAATAATTTCTAATAACAATATATTATTATGTTAAAAATCATAATGTATCTTTATTAATAAAAATATATATGTGATAATATGTTCTAATTAATTATATATCTTAATGAATTGTTGAACAAATAAAATTAAATAACTACGGTTTAAAAAATATTGTTTTATCGAAGGTTAAACAAAACAGATAAGGGTAAAATTACATAAGAATTTATCTAAATCTATTTTTTTCCATAGTTAATCTATGGAATTTATTAGTATATAGTAAGAACAATTTTTTATCCTTATTAAATGTTCCTAATGGTGGTACACCATTTTCATTTCAAAAATTACAAGAGTTCCAAAACTTATCGTATAAAAGGCTATGCAAACTCTTCTCATCATTACACTGTAAAATATATTTTTCATGTAAAATAAATTACAAAATAACTGAATATATTCCCTACCAATTAACTAGATCCATTATTTTTATAAGAAATCATTCTAATGAATCCATTCAATGTACACCTACAGTGGTTTCCCAAAGAAGTGTTATCACGCTTAACTGAAAACTTTATTTGTTTCATCATTACACCTCCATAAAATTTTATTATATTGGTATTATTTCATAAAACATGTATATCAAATTTTATTTTATTTTTTTATGTTAATGTAATAATTTAAATCCATTTTATCTTTAATATAATAGGAAAGGAAATTGTTATTCGTGTGTGCAGTGGACTACCACATCTGGAACTGATGTCATTCATTTTTCACCATTTCCTCTAACATATTTTTCAAATTATGTAATTAAATTATATATATATATATATGATATTTATAAGAATATTATAAATATGTAATACATATATAACTTATATATTATTAAATTCCATTCCATTTTTGGTACTATAACATTTCTTGTGTGTACTTCAGACTACCACCAATTGAAGTGATGTGATGTGAATTTTTTTATACAATTACATGGATGCTAATATGTGTATTGTTAATGAACATATATTATATAAAATCAAATTTAATGAAATGAATAAAATATTAATATTTCTGTGATTAAAATATGAATCATCTAATTTTTTATATTTGAATCACTATGCTATGATAATGACTTTCCTCCATATGTTTATACTACCACCTCAACGAATGATGTGCACTGTTCTCATCACCACATCACATGATTAATATATTAATTTCAAGACATATATATATAATAATAAATAATGTATTAATAAAGTTATTATTATTATGGAATGTAGATATAGTACATACCTTCAATCTATAATGATAATTGAAAAATGGAAGTGTTACTCATTCATCTGTTTGGCCTACCATCTCCCTTATTTAAAAGTAGTTCATTTTTAAAACCATATTAAATTATTTTTTTAAATCTATATTTTATTTATAAATATAAAAAATATTTATGTAATTTTTTTTATTATATTTTTAAATAATGATCTCTTTAACCAATGTCAATACTCGAGAGCTATTTTCAAATAATAAACTAAACATCCTCAAAATACTCGATATGGAGCTCAATAATTAAGCATTTAAATAATTTACAAATAAGAATTAAAGGACATTATTTATGAATAAGATATTAAATTGGGAAATGTTTATTTAGAAATTGAATTTTTGTTGAATTCTTATTATATAAGAGATAGAGGACACATATGAAAATTTTCGGCTGAGGTAAGGGATTTATATTCTTCCTTTAATTGTTTGTATACATAATCTATTTTCACCACACCATTATTTTTTTGGTGTATATAATTCCCCCTTGAAATTTAATACAATGAATATAATTATTTCCACAATATGAAAATATTCATATTATATTATTATCTGTTGGTTCTTGTAATTTAGAATATACCCATGCATAAAGGGGTCCATCATATCACTTTACTTTTATGATTCATATACAATATTCATCAATCAATTTTAATTTGTGTTATATATAAATACCATTAAATTATTTTACAACTATATTAATGAATTTTAATTTTATTGACAAATACAAATTAGTTTCTATCTATCATTGGGTTTTATCCATTGATGTTTATGCCAGTATGGGACTTCATCCAATTTCATTTCATTGAGGTATGATTTTATGTCATGCACTAATATTCCGTTATATAGTTTATATAAATCCCCTATGACATTTTATATAGAAAATATATCTCTTCTATGTTTATTTTTTTTATATTTAATCATTAATAGATAATATTATTAAAATGATTCAAAATTATTAAATGATTTTATCTGAAAAACAATATCTTAATGCTTCATTTTTAATCTTATCAAAATGAAATAATTTTTTAACAAATATTGATTGAATAAAGTTTACCACATTCAGGAATCCTATGTTATTTAATTTTTTTTATAATTTCTCATGATTGTTATTAAATAAAATTGTTTCTATTTAATGTTCAGTATTTACTTTTCTAAAAATAGATTTTTATAAATGAAAATATCTTTAAGAGAATCCAACATCATTTATCTCATTAGTTAGAATACATTTTTATTACTAATCCATGTTTCAAAAATTATTTTATTTATTTTATCATTTTCTAAATTATTTAATAAAAACATTTTACGAGTATCTTAAATTTTACTAAAAATATTAAAATAATTATTTCTTTTGTTTTTCCAACATGTTCCGTCTAGATTTTACCAAAATGTTAAATTAATATTTCATTAAAAATGCTTCTACTGAATCATTTTTCCACTAAAATAAGAATTATTTTCTTTCAATATTACTTTATATGTTTAGAAGGATACTAAAAAATAAATAATTTTTAATAAAATTATAAATTTTGAGTTTGAAAAAGTAAAATTCACATAGAAAATTTAATTTCCCTTATGAATGGGTTTAATGATCCATTAATGGTATCTCTAATCATTAATGCCAAAAATTATAGTGGTTACTTATCTAAATATTGGGATATATGGTATTAATACCATCCTTATTAATTATTTGGTTGCAGAATTTGATTAACCAAGAACACATTTGATTACCATGGGTAATTCTTACAATAAAAATAACAATGATTGTTTCCATGTAGAAAAGTGAATGATTCTGAATGGTTTACCAATAAACAATACTTGGAAATTTAAAGTTATCCCAATATATCAAAAACGATAGTTTTACACCCTTGTTATCCCATGAGTTATCGTAATGTAGATTATATGATTGGTAGATCCATACCACACTGGGAGAGGTAGAAATAGAATATATCATTTGTGCACCCAGATAGTTCTCCTCTGTATTGGGTAAGGATCAGTTTCAATTAAGGAATTATTTATGGGGTTAATCGTGGGTTTCTTGTATGGATTTAACTAGTATCTATTTGATGTTTTTATGGTTATGAAAATTTCTATGAAGATGATATATCATTATACCAATTTGTTTTCATTATTCTTTATTTGGGTTATCAATTGATCATTTGATCACTATTTATATCACATATCTCATAATAGTTGATTTTGATCACTCCATCCCTTTTTAAATCATTATTATTATATTTTCTAGTTTTTTTGTTGATTATATTTAATATTCTTATGATATTCTCATGAATATTTATTATTTCATCATAATTGTATGATCTGATTATTCCTTATGATGAAATATAATAATTAATTCTTTTGTTTTCCCTTAGTGATCATTTTTTATCACCACTATTAGGATTCATTTCCCCAAGGATGTGAATAATGATTATTAAATGAAGTTTATTCATTACGGTTTCAAAAACAATTTTTTTTAGGGAGATGTTGCATAATTGATATTGAATATGATAATATTGGTAGAGTGGGAGATTATATTCATCTTTATCAACCCGTTTTTATTAATAAATGTTGATAAAAAATATCTTAATTATGTAATCCAATAAACCTAAATAGTACTTTTGTATAAATATGATCATATATTTTAGTTTTATTAGGTGTATTTTGGTTATAAAAATTGGGTAACATTTTTCTATATCAATCCATAAATGAAATGTTTATGATTTTAACATCAGATCAATGAGTGCAGGTTCATTATTGTTATATAGAGTATTAAAGTATGGTTTAGATAAAATTGTTCATTATGATTTTTCTTGTGAATATATCATGGGTATTAAGGAAACAAAAATACATCAACACGATTACATTCACATATAAATTCAATGTTTTTAAACCTACTTTTGTTGTTATTTTGGATATATAGTCATTAATTTATATACAAATTTAGGATTAACATTGAGTATTACTTTATATATTATAGTATTATATAATAATATTATGGTTTAATAATTTTTAGATTTATATTTCCCTTTCCTAATTTTTTTTAATTTATTTATAATGAATTGGGAAATATTTGGATGTCCTTTGTGAATAATTTTATCAATAAAATATGCATTTCAAAGCTTTTTGGTAGGGAACATTCACCTTGAATACTCATATTTTGATGAAAAATGACTTTCTAATGGTGAAAAATCTTTAAAGTATGAATATATACTCATAATTAATGGATATTTCATAATAATATTTTCATGATTTTAATGTAATTCTTCAACACTTGAAAAGCGTGCTCAAATAATCATCAAGTCACTATCATTCCATATCAACATCATTTTCAAACCTATCAAGTATATGGTTTTATGGTTGTTGAAATTATCTTGATCGTTGTCATTATTTTTCTCATTCATATCCATCTTAATCCGTAATTATTTCGAAATTTATATCTTCATTCATGTCAAAATATTTACATCCATCTTATGCTCTCATTATTTGAAACCTATTACTTGTTATTCCAAAGGTAATTTATATTTAACTTTTATCTTTTCTCATGAAGAAATTTTATAAACCATTTTTGTGATGTGGTATTCCAAAATATTAATCTTAAATTATCTAATACTTTCATACAGAGATAATTTAAAAATTTGTATGAAACAATTTATTAAAGGATGATAGGGTGTATCACCTAGAGATTTTAAAAGAGGAAAACAATTTTAAATGGTGTATACAACATGACATACCATGACTATATTATAATTTAATACATAATGAAATTAAAAAATATTTCTATTAATTAAATTTAATCTCTTAAAATTATTATTGGTATATTTAAAAACAATATTTTTATGAACAAATTTGTACATGATATGAAACACCGAGCATTAACAAACCATGAAATAATATTATATTAAATATGACCAACATAACCTCAATGTTAAATTGTAAAAATTAATATTATTTAATACATCACTATATAACTATACGTATTAATAAATATAATTTTTTTGGTAAATTCTTATTAAATTATCATACAGTTTTTTAGTATAGTAATTTTTTTCATCGGAAATATGTTTTCATCAAAAATGATAATACGTTATTCTTAAGAAAAAATAATTTCATTAATATTCAGTTATTTTTAAAAATAAATTTCATAAAATTGAAATAAATTTTTAAATCATCATATCAAAATTAACTTTCGATAATATTTTGGGAATTTTTTGGACAATTTTGATTTCATAATGAATAGTGACAAATACGCATTCTGATACAACTATAATATTTTTTAAAAACATTATTAAATTTAAATGAACCATTGTGATTTGAATATTATTTCATTTAAGATAAGTATTATATATTTACAATTCAACCATTTAATTTATTTTCAATCATCATCATATTGGAATCCACTAGAAAAAAGTTCATTGCAATTAATTGTTTTTTTCTTAAAATTGACTTATTGTGCATATAATTCACATTTAAAATTTAAAAAAATGAGGAATATATTTAATGAAATTAATAATTATATATCAACTAATAATATATATAATTAATAAAATTATAATTATAATTCATACTGAAAATATTAAATATTCTTTTTTTGAAAAATACATTTGTTTCTAACCGAATTATTTATCACAACATTGTGATTAACTATAACTAAAATCGTGCCAAATATGTGAGGTAAATTATGTAAAATTAAATATTTATTTTTAATAAAATTATTTTTCATAATTTAATAATATAAAGATAACTTTTTTCCTTAATGAATTGTAAAAATAGAAAAATTCATTATCTTGGTTAAAGTGAATAAGATTTAACTCGGAAGTCAAACTAAAAAGATATGTGTTAAAATACACTATAAGTGTTATTAAAAACTATTATCTGAAAATATTTATATTAAATCATGTCTAAGTATCAATATTGGTTCATTTTCGATCCTTCATTCAAATGAAAACATGGTTATACAATTTCTCTTTTAAAAAATTACATGTGAGCCACTCACCTCACTTATAGAAGGCCACCACATCTTATCTCCTACTGACTCCATCAATTCCAAATTCTCAGAAAATAATAACCAAAATATATTATTATCTACCTTATGAGTGAACTTGAGTTCTATGTTTTATCATAAATTAATCTTATGATTCCTTTTGTTGACTTTCTATATAGGTTCTCTAAAGAAGAGGTATCATGCTTAACTGAGCTTCATTATATTATTCCTTCATCCACATCATTTTTTTTTCAACAGTTATAATATTAAAACGTTTTATATTATAAAAAAATATGTATTTATATTTATTAAATTTTAAAAATCAATTTCATATTCAATAATATTTGTTATGAAACCATAATCTATATGAATGGAGGAATATGACCTTGGGAACCGTTGTCAATTGTTTCTCATCCTTTGATATCCCATATTTTTTTAATTCTAGAATTTAAATATATATATATATATGATATATATGAAATAATTATTCATATTTAGTTATTAGATCACATTAACATTAATAAATTACATTTTGTGATGGATACAATAACATCACTCATATTACGACAGGCTATCACCTTTAGAAACGTTTTGATGCATTTTTCACTAACCCATTACATGAAAGATAATATGGATAATGATAATGAATATATGGGATATAAATGAAATAATTATTATATTCATGAAATATTTATAATTTAGAATATATAATATATAAAATTTTATTTTACCATTCAACTCCCTTAGATATTGTAATGTCGTTCATGCGTACATATAGAATACTACCTCCACAAACCTATATGATTATATTACACTCACAAAATTAAATTGATGATATTTATATAAATATATTTAATTAATGTAATAAGTTATTTATGATATTTTTATAATTATGGAAAGATAAAATTTTATTTACCTTTTATTTATAATTCGTATTAAAAAATGTTAATATAGCCATGCATTAATATGGCCCATGGTATATATGATTGTAAAGTATTTCATTTTCATAACCCTATAAATTTTTTTCATTAAATAAATTATTTGAATAATAAATATTAGTAGTATTCCATGATCATATTTTATCGATATTTAAATAATTTATTATTTTACTATGATATTCATGAAAATACATGTTTTAAAATAACGAATCCATTGTCCTCAAAACACCTGATGTGGACTAAACTGATTAAGTATAGAAACATGCATAAAAATTGATATAAAATACTTAGGAATAATTTTTATAAAAACTAAATGGATAAAAATATATCAATTAATATTCATATTAAGATCCAAATAATCATGTTAAAGGGAAATTATTAAAATTCTAGACTCATGGTACGGGAATAATAGTCTCAATTTTATTTTCATGGGTAAAATTCAATATTCCTCACTATTTTAATTATTTTATTTGATATAAAATCCCATTGATATGTAATATCATGAATATAATTATTCTAATTATAATACATGTTTTATTTGATTTTTTTGGGATTATGATTCATATGTTAAATTAGAGGAAAGCGGTTAATCATCTCACTTTGAATATTATAAGACATATGCCATATTCACCACTTATTATTATTATTATTTGGTGTATATACATCTCATGAATGTATTTTCTCATTATAAGCATTGGATATATTTTGATTTAAAAATAAATAATATTTTATCACCTTCATGGGAGGTATGATCAATATTTTCTCAATTTTGTATGGGACATCATCTCAATATCTATTTGTTGAGGAATATTTTGATGTTATGATCATGTATTATTTTTTGTGTTATATAAATATTCCATTTGAAGTATTATATCATGAATCTATTTATAATCATTATTTTAAATGTTATATTATTTTTATTCATTCACATGACTTACTCTTCAAATTTTTACTATTTGTTAAATGATTTTCATTCAAAACACATTTTTAATGTTTCCATTATACTATTTGAAATAGGACATTAATTTCAAAAAAAAAACAGATTGAATAGAATTATCCATGATCATTTCTCCTCAATTTTTTCATTTTTCCTTTATATGTTTTGATGTTTATTTCTAATAAAAATGATTTAATTTTTTATATGTGATATTTTTAGTTTTAATCATGTTAATTTTTAAAGGAAGATATTTTTTTGAAAATCCAACAACATTTCTCTCATCAGTCAAAAATCACTTTTTTTCATAATCCAAAATCTATAAGTATAATTATATAAAAATCGTAAAATATAATTTATTTATAAAATTATTTTTTACAGATTTATAAATTTATACAAAATTATTTTTGAGGAATAAATTAGTTTTTTCCAAAAAAAGGACAATTCAAAATTTTATAAACATGTGAACGTCATTTTTATTAAACCATGTACAAAATGTATAGTTTTTCCTACTATCATGATCATTATTTTTATCCATCAACATAAAAACCCTTATATATTACTTAATCTCTAATAGGGATATTTCATATTTATGTGGATCCTATTAATTCTCTAAATGGATTATTATATTGACTTTGAAAATTTTTATTTTCAATGGGAGAACCGATCAATAAAATATCAATTATTATTATTTTTATTAATAAGTGAAATATAATAAATGTATTATTTATGGATGATATTTATACTTTATGCGTTATCATGATACATCATATATTATTTGTTGAGTGTTACTATATATAATGATTCTTCCTGATTTATATTATATGATGGGTGCTCTTAGATTGCATTAGGTGACCCCTACATAGCTTATATGATATGTGTTCCTAGATATTTCTCAAATTAATTTGGTAACATTACATATTCATTATTTCAATAATAATTTATTTACTAGTGTGTCTATTCTATGGATTTAACTATGATACCATTATTTTGGACATCAGTTTAAAAGTGATTATTAAGACAATATCCAAATACACTAATGTATTTTATTTATACTTTATATGGGATAAAAATGTTTAATTAGATCAATATTGATAGAACATGGCTCATTATTATTAATATTTATCACACATTGCTTGATTAAAATCATAATTAATTCATTCATCACACACTTTTATTTTGTCATTATAACTCTATGTTATTCATATAAACAAATACAAAATTTATTATTTAATTATTAGTTTTAACCTTACGGAGAATTTGAGATTAACATTTTTTATTTCCATTTTCCCAGTATAGAATGAATTGTGAATAAATAATTATTATCAATATTTTTCTATAACATGATGACATATTTTATGAAATTTCGATCACTTAATATGGAATATGAAAATGTTGTTTTAGGGGGATATTATTAAATTCATTATGAATCAATTGATTAATGACCAATGTTGGTAATAGATTTTCATAATTTAATAAAACATTGATCCTTGAATTTCTGTCATAGTGTAGGTTACCAAATAATTTTTATTATTGTTATTCATTTCAAATGGAAAAAATTGGGGCTCAATTATTTGTATTGATATATAAATTTAATTCATAAGATTTTAACATTGAATATAAAAGTTCAGGTATGTGGATTTCATAATAGTTTTAAAAATATACATCATCTTGATATTTTCTACTCATGAAATAAGAATTCAAATACAATTGATAATATTTTGAATGTCAATGATAAAAAATAGATAATTTTCTTATTTAGTCATGTCCTAAAATATTAATAAATTTGACCCCAAAATCTACATTTTCAACATCATAGTAGCCTTTCTAATCTAATATGACTTGGATTCAAGAAACATGTGCTTTAATGTTGATTTTTTATAGAATCCCAAATGGGTAAAATGATATTTTTCACTATTGGTCATTTAATTAGATCCAATGTGGCCTTTAATTCAATGTATAAGAATACATGGCCGTTGAATCTATACATTCCTTTTACTCATCATCCTTATAATTTTTTTTCATAACATGTGAAATTGACCAATTCTATTATTAGACCTATATATTCTTCTAATATGACCTAGATCACTAACATATCAAATTATATTACCATCTTATTGAGTTTATTTACCATAATATATAATATTTAGACATAATTTTATCTAACATCATCATAATTGGTCTGATTTTAATTAATATGGGAATTATATGGACCATTTATAATTTATTCCCAACCCCATATCAATGTAATATTTTTATCATCCACATCAGCAATTTAATATTATAGTAAATTTTAATAAAAAAATATTTTTATTATCAATAAATATAATAATAAAAAATTTGAATCTTAATATTTCTTTTTTTTAATAATTTTAATCAGTTTTCATTAGTTAAAAAACCCACAATGAAATCATTCTCCAACATTTTTCATGAAATTTTCTTATATATGAATTTTTTATACCACATTTCATAAAATTACTTATTTTATTCCTAAAAAACAATATATTATAAATTTAAAAAATTGTAATCATTTCCATTATAGAGAGAAATATTGAATCATAAAATCTTGTTATCATTGGTCTTGTAATGTGCTGGACATCCCTAGTACATAAATTTTTAAATATATATTAATCGAGGTGCTCTGGGAGGTCACAATAGCTCATTTCAACAGTTTTATACTTTTTCCAGTTTCCTAACATTGAGTTTAGAATGTTAGGATGCAGATAGTGAGTCTGGACCAGTGGATCACAACGGTGGGCCCCACTGATGAGTCTTCAAGTGGTGAGTCATATAGTGGATGCTCAACATTTGACGACTCACCAAATTGTGATGTACTGAATATCGAATCACCAAATAGTGAATCACCTAGTGGTGACATTCCAAATGGTGACTCACCACATGAAGCTTTGACAAGTGACTCACCTAATAGTCATTAATATAAACAGGTTTTCAAAATTTTATGCTTTTCCAAGTTTTTCATATTCACCCCATTAACATTTTATTTTACATAAAATGAGTTTAAAACCATATTAAATAATTTTTATTTCATTTCAGAAGATATAAATTATATCACTAAATTCCTATTTCTCTGGAGGCTTTTAGATAGTAAAAACGCATGGTCTTGATCATGATCTGATATTAATAGATTTGAAAATCAGCCCTTTATTGATATATGATTTTCAATTTATAATTATGATATACCCTTATCTCTATATTTTTCTCGTTGAAATTGATACATGATTTTACCCAAAACCATTCTTCACCATGAAATCATGCGTTGTTTTGTGCCCTTTTCATCATGTTTCCCAGGATCCTTGCACACCATCAGTTTTGTGCAAGGAGGTGGTGTTTATCTTTTATTTCTCATAGTAATAATCCCTATGTCTATATTTTATTATTAATCATTTTTGGTGGTTTTATTAATCTAATTTTGTGAAAGATATAATTATAAAATGTTAATAAGGAAAATTAAATCAGTATAATTAACAAAATGTCGATTGGGGAATAGTAAATTTTGTTCTACTTTGTTATCTATTGATATAATGATTTTTATAGGTTATTTTCCAACTAAAAATCATTTTAATTGTTGTCCTTTGTCATCGCACCTAAAATGGATTTTTAATTCTTATTGATGGTATTCTATTATGAAACGATAAATATGAAAATATTATTAACCCCGTATAGCTGGTTAAATAAAGGGATTACTCATTATCAAACTTGATCTATGATAACCCTGAAATTATAAGTGTGGAACTAAAGAAGAAGTGTTTTTTAATATTAATACACATTTCCTTGTTTGATGTGATTGTGTTCTATGTGTGGTGTGGTTATAGTGGTGTGATGGAATCATAGTTTGAGATATTGATTTATTGTGGAATGGATGGGTATTTATGGAGAAATTGTGCTACATGTTTGGGTTATGATCTATTTCTATTACTGAGGGTAATAGGTGTGGTGTTGATATACAATGGGGATGTCAGGATTGGTTGTGCTATATTTTTTTGCAGGTTGTGGCTATGTTTTTTGGGGTTTTCTTATTGAGAGGTTATATTTGGATGAATTAATTTAATGAATTGTTATGGAAGTGGATGGTATGGGTGTTGAATGCAGTGGAAATATGTTTTGAGTTTCTTTAATGTGGTTCTCCTTCTTATTCATGGTTTTTTCTTTGTGGAGTGTTGGAGGTTGTGTTTGTGGTATTATAGGTTGGGATGGAATCATTGTTTTTTTTCATAGAATGGAATAATATATTGTTATATTAGTTGGAAGGCGGTATTTTTTTATTTCTAGATTGTTTTGAAACATATATCATTTTATCAACTTCCAAATTGATTTTTTCTAGTGTCTATGAATTCCTTTAGAGGTAGTATCAATTTTTTGAGTATCATTAGGGGGTTGTTTTTTTGATTGATAACCCATAGGTTTGGCATTAGTGGTTAATACTATATAACTTTATAGCTGTATTATTCATTTTCTTTTATATATCACCCATCAATAGTTAATAAATATGTACTAAAGACCCCAATTTACATGGGGGAGGGTGTATTTTGGAAATATCGTGGTGGGAGGATGGATGGATGACCACCAACTCTTCCATAATCTCTTTTCCAGGTAGTGATATCCCAAAATTCCTTAGTCATGTTTTGGTTTGTGAGGCCCATGAGTATAATGGTGAGTCATATATTCCCAAGGGTTTTTAGGATAAAATTCATCATGATTTCCAAGGAGTTTTTAGGATGTGACATGGTATGTCTACTAGGTGCCTATGGGTGGGAAATGGTTGTGAGGACGAGGAGTGTGTGGGTGAAATGTGATCAGATTCATTTCCAAATGTTGTGAGACTTGTGGTGAGGCATAGGTGTGTATGGTCGATATGTGACGATGAAATTACAGAAGATGTGGGAGCACCAATATGTCTTTCGTTAGGGTTTGAGAGTGGATAATCAGTGGGAAAGTGGTGCTGGTTATCCTATCATATTCTTTTTATATATTACATTACAATACTTTTCCTATTTTGTTTGTGTGACTTTATTGAGGTTGGGGTGGGTCGAATATCTTGTTATGTGTTATTGGTTTCTGTTGATTTTCCATAGTAGAATTAGTATGTTTCTCCACTTGTGCATGAGAGATGTTTGGTTTCCTACTAAGTATACATGTATGCTAAGCCTACATTATAATTATTCTTTCAAATTCCTAGGAGGACTACAAGGAATATTCTTGTAATTATTAGCTTAAATTTTGGGATAAATATTGAGTCATTTCTTATCATTGTGTTTGGTTATATTCATTGGATCATTTCTTTGTACTTGTAATAGTTTTTCTTTAAACATGCATGTGGGATGGTTTTCTGTTCTTCATTTATATAAGTGATGGAGTTTTTTTTGGTTCATACATCTTATCTCTTGATCTTGGTTACTATGAAAATGGTAATGCCTCCTATTTAGTGAGATTTTTATACCCTTGTTGTGGTCACCACCCAAGGGCCTAATGGAGGAAGGACTTGGTTGTCATTATATCTCTTCCATCATGTACATTTCAAGGAGGGGAATATTATGAAGGAGGGGATCATAACAGAATGGTATTAGAGTCTTATGGATGAGGTATATGATGTCGTTCAAAGTTAGCACAATGTGTTTTTTAGGTTGGTAGTTAAACAATGTCAGACAATCATTCTATGGGACATCGTCCAGGGAAGGCCATCATGGACACAATATTATAAGCACCACCATGATCTGATGTAAGGAATATAAGTCTACAAAAATAACATGTTAAGATACGCTATTAATAAAGTTGAGACCCTAGGAAATGTACATGCATCATAATGACATGTATTCTATATTCAATTGGATGTTTCATAAAATATAAATAAATAATGAGCCAAAATGAATCTTAAATAAAATTCCAAACTACTCAGGAGTAGCGGTTACTTATTTATCTTTTTCAACAATGGTACCCAATCATTATCTATTTTTAGTGTCGAAATGGTAGGCTCCTTAGGCTGACCTGGTTGATAGAAGGTGGATTTATCATGTAGATGATGATGATCAATGATAGTAGAAGTTACGTGCTTTCCACAATAGACTCTGGGAAAGTACGGGGGAATTGGTTTGGACATGGAGATGGAATGTTGCCTTGAGGATATTTTTATCACCTTTAAGATAATCCTGGCTCTGATGTAGAGATGGTTTCCATTTAAAGTGATCAATATGAGGGGATCTACCTGCTTGGAGTGGACACTTTTCCAAGGGGAGATGAAATTGGTTGATGTTATGTGGGTCGATTTCAAGGTGAAGTTCCAAGATGATCTCAGTTCATCGACCATGAAGGATGTGAATAGGAAAGAGTTAATATCCCTCTAGAAAGGGAGTATGTTGTTTTGGGATATGGGGATCATGTTCATTGATCTCTTCCCTTTTTCACTAGATCACTATTTTGATGTGGAGTCTCGTGGGATACGTCTAGAGGATGCACTTTTTTCTCTCAAGTACGTGGTTAACCCATTCACATTGTCGATGTATTTGGTGGTCGAGAATAAGGATGAAGATGTTGAGAAGACTCAATCATGAAGAGTTCCACTATAATAGGGGAGACAACATGGTTTATTTAAGGTAAAGGCTAAAAGCAACATGTCATAGGTTTCAGTGGCTTCCATGTTTCGGCCTGCAGGGAATCGAACTCATCATTTCTGGTTTTGGACTTCATGAACTAGTGCCTTTCCTATGGGATTTGGGATGATGTGTTTATTATTTAGAGGTCATGGGAATAATTAAAAATTGTACCAAAAAGCCATTAGATTTGGTTATCTAATAGGTGGGAAGGTTCAGTGACAACATCAGTAGTAGTTTCCAACTAGGCTATTTCAGTTGGAGGGACATTCAGCCACTGCTCTATTAAGGGAAGATACAGTAGGTAGGGGTTGACCATACTGTGTTCATCAGGGACCTCAGCATGGGTGTCGTATAGGAGGTAGACATCAATAGGGGAATATTATCTTGGCATGGACATTTTCATGCTTCAGAGGTAGCAGCTCTAGTATGTCCAAAGATCGTTCGATGTATTATCAACATATTGAGTACCCTTGCTTGTACATTATTTCAATAGAAATATTCAAAATCATTTTCTTCCCCCATTCTAACACATTATCTAGGAATATACATAGAAGGGATTCCCCTGACAATGATTTTGAGTATGCCAGTCGGTGATTTTCCCAGCTTGTTTGATGTATGTCAGTGATGTAGATTGATGATGGAGACGTATCAGTCGCATGGGGATATCTTCTTTAAATATATTCAGCCATAAGATATCATCATTGGCATCATCTTCCTATATTATTTTCATGATTTTATCAACTAATTCTAGAGGATAGTCATATTTTTATATTTGGATGGCACGATGTGGATTTTTTTTGGGAAGAAAGGTTAACAGGTTATTAGTCGGCCTACAGAGTTGATTCCTTCCTTGATGGCCAAAATGTTAGTGGACTAAGTGGATGCATAGATGAAGTATTTTAACAATGTATTTGGTGTGTTCATGGATGAATTACATTAAGATGTTGTGACTCTACACCTCGATGTGATGTTTTATTTGGGATAGAGTTACATTCTGATACTTCTCCAATTTTGATGGAACCATATTAGATGGAACCTTCAGTGCCACATGAGTTGAGGATTCAGATAGATGGTCTGATGTAGAAGTGTTTTATTTGAACTCGTGTTCCACTGGGGTGTTCTATATTCTTTTTTTATGAATAAGGACTGTATTATTATTAGATTTTTCATAGACTACCAAAAATTGAAGATGGTAACACTCATGTATCGTTACAATATCATGATGATATAAGATATTTGGACCATTTGAGGGGAGACAGTTGGTTCTCTAAGATCGATCTGTGGTCTTGATATCAACAGTTGAGGATAAAGCAGGGGGATTTCTTGGATACTTCTTTTAGATTAATGTATGGGATCTTTGAGTTCATAGTCAAGTGTTTTGGTGTTACTAATGCACTATCCATGTTCATGTATCTTATGAACTCCATCTTCCTTGAGTTATTAGACCTATGCAACATTGTATACACTGGTGAAATCTTGATAGTCTAAAAGTCAAAGGTGGAACATATCGAGCATCTAAGGACATTCTGACATATTCTTCGACACCACCATCTCTATATATAGTTATCTAAATGATTTTTTTGATCATGAGGGGTACATTTCATTAGACATGTGGTGTCACATCAGGTTATTGAAGTGGACCTGTCGAATGTCAAAACTATTTTTTCATTGGAATCAAAAAATAATGTTGTATGATTTCATGGTTTTCTAGGATGGGTAGGATATTTCCAGATATTCATAAATAGTTTCCCACAAATAGTATCCCTTTTGACTACTTTGACCAAAATAGACTAGGCTTCTTTGTGAAGTGAATAGTGTTGTGCAACATTTAACTATCTAAAGAGGAATTTTGTTACTCTTCAAGTGCACTAGATTACATTTGAAGGGTTGATATTGGAGGTTTTTTTATTCATATCATCTATAATTGGGATGAGTTCTAACACAACAGCAGAGAGTTATATCATGTGAATCTTGGTAGTTACGTCCCCACAAAAAAAAATTATATCACCCATTATCTGGGGCTAGTAGTGGTCATGTTTGTAACAATTTTGATGTGAAATTACCTAATTTGTTAGTGCAGTTTTCTCTTAATAGATCACAATAGGTTGAGATATATCATTTCCCAGTGAGATCTGAACATGTGACGGTGAAGGTGGATGGATTTTATCTAGGACATGGACTTTGAGATCCCATACACCACAATAAAGGGAAATATTTTGGCTAGTTCATTGAGTAGAATGACACAAAATGTGTTTTTTTAATTCATTTTTGCATGGAAGGTGATTGAGGAGCAAGCTACCATTCTCAAATATGCAATAATGGATGGTGGCAGAGGATGTCTATTTGAGATGATAGTGCAATCATCTCTGATGAAACAGGTGGGGGAGTCTCTTTTGGAATACATAGAGGTATACGTGATGTGTAACCATACGAACCATGGTGATGCTATAGATGGATAGATATAGGATAGTTATAATCATATGATGTTCCTTGGGATGTTGTTTATTCCCATGGTGATGTGTGATGGAGTTCTATGTGAGTTTAAAATCTCTCCTTTATTGGCACAACCAGGATTATCAAAGTTGTACCATTTCTTGAGAGAGTTGTTTTGGTGTCCTATAATGAAATGGGTAATAGTGATTTTTTTGGTGAAATGAATTGTATGATAGCTGGTGAAGGATGAGCCTTGTGTTCCAAGTGATTTTTTCTCAGCCCCTAGATTTCCGAAAGTGGAAATGGGATTATATCTCAATGGATTTATTAACATTATGACATAGGGTTTATGGAGGCTAAAATACTATCCAGAAAGTAGATGAAACGATGATTAAATAGTCTATCTTTATAGTAATTAATGGTTGGGCATTGTGGATCCCTAGGTTATGAGGAATGTGGATGAGGTTGTGCATCTGCATGGATTTTTGAGATCAATTTTTTAGGATTAGGAAACATTTTTTACCCCATGAGTCTGTAGGGGATTATAGCATGATTTTGTCACTCAGTTGGGCCTCAACACAGCCTTCTAGACTCTGATGAATGATAAGACCATATAGACCATCTAGACACTAGAGGACATATTGTGGGCATATTTCATGGTCATTGGTGGATCTTGGGTTTGAAAAACTCCCTGGGTAGAGTTTTCATGCAATAATAGATACCACTCTTCAATTGTAATATCTCAATTTGAATAATTTTGTCGAAGTCTATGTTGTTCATCATTGTGATAGACATAGGATGGGGAGACAACTATTCTTGTCCCCAATGTGGTGTAGAACACAACACAAAATGTTCAACTTTACCATGAGAGGATGAAAGTAGCATGTGACTGATATAAGTAGTATGCTGATCGATATAGGATTCCCATGTAGTTCGAGGTTGTAGACCATGTGTTGTTTAAGGTTTACCATATACATGGGAAATGGATGTTTGGAAATGGAATCGAGAATTATATGAGGTTTATTGGACACTTTTAGTTGTTGTGTTGTTTTTTCATGTTCACATACATGATAGAATTTCCACCAGAGGTAGTGAGTATCCATAACATCATTCACGTCTCACAGGATTTTCCGATATCCTCATGATGACCCACATGTCATTGACTGGGGAGATTTTGATATCAAATATGATATAATATTTGTTGAATGACCTATAGAGATACAAGATCATTGGGAGAAGATTCTATGTGGTTGAACCATTCCTTTTGTTCATGTGTTGTGGAGGCATGGTGGAATGGAGACAAATACTGATAATGTAGAATTTTAGATGTGAGATCAGTAACTAGAGTTATATTGAACTTTTTATTTATCTATATTTCCTTGTAAAGTGATGTTGAGATTTTTTTTTTGTTTTGAGATGAGTTGTTTCCTTATCCCATGACAGTTGATAATGTCCTTTAATTGGAATGGTGAAGACTATATTCCTAATAGTTATGTATTAATTGAGATTCGATTAAACCCGTGCGGAGGAATTAGTTCCACCCACAGTGGATAGAATCTTGACTTGGAAGAAATAATTTCATGATATGTATATGATGATAATGTGTATTTTATTTCATTTATTGTGTGTTTTTTGGTTGGTCGGGGTAGTAGATGTCAGAGGAAAAGTTCTTTGATGTTGAGTTTTATTTACAGACGTCGAACAAAACATGGTGGTTTATCATGGATATTTTATGTCGTTGAAAAGATTCATGTATAGAATGATCCTTGATAGATATCTTATTGGGTGGTTTTACCAATAATTTTTTTTGTTTTGGTTTCGAATTCTTGAGGGTGAGAATAGTTTGAGTGGTGTCTAATGTAATTCTTCAGACCTCATGGATCCATTCACATGTGAAAATCCGGTGTTTATGGGGTTTAGGGAGGTCACTCTATCTCATTTCAAGAGTTTTTCTATTTTTACAGTTACCCAATGGAGATTTAGGAAGGGTATGTTGTTGACGGTGATTCTGGACCGATTCTTCTCAAGGGTGGGATGCACCGGTTGGCCTCCCAATGATGAGTCATCCAGTTATAACTCACTAAATGGTGACTCACAATATAATGAACCATCGAATTTTGACTCACGAAACCATAGGTCACTGAATGGTGAATGTATAAATGGTGACTGACCACTGATAGTTCACACTGGGGACAAAAATAACAGTGATTCATTTAGATTTTTATTCCAAAATATTCTGCATTCCCAAATTTTTTTAGATTCACCGCTTTATCATTTTTTTTGATGTAAAATTAGTATAAAACCCTAATTAAATGTTTTTATTCCATATAAAAGGATATATATTATATCATTAAATTCTAAACCCTTAGGAATCTTTTAGATAATCAAAACTCGTTGTCTGGATCGTGAACTGAATATAGTGTATTTTATAGTTGTTCCTCCTTTAATATATGATATGTACATTATAAATATGGATCCTCTATTATATGTGTGTTACCCTTTTATTTCCATATGGGAAGATCCCCAAAATCATTCTTCCCATAGATATCATGAATTGGGTTGTGACCTTTAGATCACATTAATATAGAGCCCGACACACCCCCTGTTTGGCATAAGGCGGAAGTGCTGATCATATATTTCTAGAGGAAGGGATCCATTCCTCTAAATTATATGTGTGTATCATGTGGGATGGTGGTATAAATGTCCTATTTCTAAAGATATCAAGATACGAAGATAACATAGATAATTAAATCTGTTTTAAGATCAAAATGTGGGTCTAGGAATAGTTTACATGTGCCCTGCATTGTTAACTGTTGATATCATGATCTGCATGGGTTATATGCCAACTGAGAATCATCGATGTTTGTGGGATTTGTTTGTACACACATGATTGGCCGTGAATTATTTTTTACTGTATTCTATTGAAATATTGTAAATATAAAAATATAATTAACCACATATTTTCAGTTATGTTAACAAATGCCTCAAGATCAAACTAGCACTTTGATAGCCCCTAAATTGTCAATGTGGAGGTAAATAATGTGAGTTTTCTACATCTGAATACACATTTCCTTGTTTTTTATTGTTTATTTGGGTGTGGTGTGATTATATGGGTGTCATGGAATCTCTTGATGAGATATTGTCTTCTTGTGAATTGATAGGATATTTTATAAAAATAGGCATGTAGGATTAGGTTGTGCTATATTTATGTTTCTAGGTATGATGGGTTTGGTGTTTTTATATAGTGAGATGTCAGGATTGGTTGTTATGATATGTGTTTTAGGATTTGGAAATGTGTTGGGGGTTTTCTTATAGTGATAATGGATTGATAGGAATGACATTGAAGAATGATGATAGCAGTGGTTGGTATTGGTGTTGAACAAAGTAGAAATATGAACTCAATTTCATTATTATGGTCTGTTTTTCCTCGGAATGGTTTATGTTATGTGGAATTATGCATATTTTTGTTTTTTGTTTCCAAGGTAGGGATATATTGAATAAATCATTTTCTTAATAAGGAATAATATTTAGATATATGATTTGGTTGGGGTATTTTTCATTTTGTATCTTATTGTGATGTGGCATTCATTTTACCAACATCTAAAGTGATTGTTTTTTGTGTTAATGAATGCATTAAGAGGTAGAAAAAATTGGATGTGTCATAGGGTGTTTGTTTTTTTAATTGAGAACCCATACGTTGGATATATTGGTTGATATTATATATACATACCTGTATTTTTTCATATTTTTACTTTATACTCCCCACCCTAATTTAGCACTATGTGCTGAACACCACCATTAAACTAGGGGAGGGTGTCTTTCCTAAACATCCTTTTGGGAATATGGATGGCTGGACACCCACAATGCCCTACTCACTCTTCAGTGTGGTGATAGACAAAGATTCATCAGGTATGTTGTGGTTTATGAGGCCCATGTCTTAAAGGGTGAGTTATTGTTTCCTAGGTGTTTTTTTGGATGACATGTGTTATGCATTCCCAATTTTCTGGGATGTTATGTGTCTTGTGGCCCATGATTCTGTAGGAGGGAGATTGTTGTGTGGGTTATGGGTGTGCAACTACAATTTGTTGAGCTTCATTCTCCAAAGATGTGGGACTAGGTGTGAGGCCCATGTCTGAGTGGTAAGGTTGTTATGTCATACTTTCAGAATAGGTGGGATCCCTAGGACGTTTTCTGTTAGGGTATGATAGGGGATAATCAGTGGAAAAGTTGTTTGGGGGAACCCTATAAATTATATTCTTTGTATAACATAACACGAACCACATTATTTGTTTAGTGTGGCTTTGGTGAGATTGGGGTGGCTAGTATACCTTTTTATGAATTGTTGGTTTCTACTGTTTTCTCACATTGGCATTAGAATCCCTATCCACCGGTGCATGAGAGAGTTTCTATTCATACTATGTATAATTGTATACACACAATAAATTATAATCCTAATTTCATGATAACATGACGACTATATGTACTTTTATTGGAGTTACTAGCTCGGACATTTGGACAGTTGTAGCATCGCTACTTAGCTTCACATTTGGGTATTTACGTTGGATCATTTCACTGTATTTTTAACAGTTTTACATTAAACATGCATGTGTGATGAATTTGGGATTCTCTTTTATATATGTATTGGATTTTTTCTGATTTTGATACATAATATATCCTGATATTGGTAACTTTAAAAAGGGTAATGACTCCCATTTTGTTAGATTTGTATACCCTTTGTGATGGTTTGCACCTTGGGAACTACTTGAGGCTACACTCGGAGAAAATTATCTCTATTCCATTATTTCCAACTCACGATTGGCTTCTTTTTGAGGGAGGGGTCATGAAAATATTCCCTTCTCATCTAATAGTGTATTTTTTTAACCCTCACTCAAAATTAATAAATTTTGAATAATGATAGAAATACAGATAATTGAATCCATGATAAAAAATATAAGACTAAAATTATTTATTAGTGAGTTCCTCCTAATATTAGTTCCTAGCATCTTCAAATAGACCACTAATCCTTCTTATTATAACTTATTGAATATTTTCAAATTTTCATTACCTATGATTTTTTATTTATAAAAAACACATTAGTAAACATTAAAAAAGATATAGTAAATGTGATAAATTGTAGACCACCATTAATGGATTAATTTTTCAATTACCTATAAAAATTATAATGTATTAAAACATATGGCCATGTTTATTGAATATTATCTTTTCTTGAGACATTTGTGAACTATTATCTCATTTTGAAATTGGTTAAAAATTTCATCCCATTCTCCCATGAGATGATTAATTTCACAAATCACTTATACAAATATAATTTTATTTAAAATCATTTTAAAATTTAGTGACCATATTATATACATGATTTTTTTTCTCAAAATTCAAACTATTATAATTTTAAATAATTAGATCTCCAATTTTGAAAAAATTTCAACATGTTCTTTCCCAAATAGTGAGAACTAATTCATCTGTTATACTCGTTAAGAGAAAAAAATTATTTTAGTAATGAATTAATTCAAAATGATGTAGTGTTATATTTTTTCCAATAATTTTTAATATAAAAATACACAACATTTTAGACTATTGTTTTAACGATTCAATATCTTATGTGTAAATTCCATTGTTTTTTAATGATCATACCTTCAAAATATTTAATTAACATCCATCATACTCATCAATTTTCATGATTTGTTTCATGTCATGTGAGATGAATGCCAACAATTTTGTACAGATGGATTTTTTATGATGTTTTTTGAGATCCTCCTTAAGGAAAGCATACATCTCAGGTATTCCTATCTGTTGAAACATATCAACTCCATTATATTATAGAATTTTTCAATGAATATTTTCCTTGTATTACTCATCAAAATGACCATGTTGGTAAAACATCAATTGATTTACATCTAGAAACCAAACCTGTTCAGAGTTGGTAATAATTACATATTCCTATTTATAATGTTCATATAGTCCAAATTATCTCTCATATTAATTTGATAAAACCCCCAATAATATTGTACCCTTTGAATCCATTGAAATTAAATATTATACAATAAATAATATGTCATTGTCTACAATATGACATCAATATAACCTAAATATGATTTCTATGAAACAAATAAACTTTTATATTAAAATATTCATCTTGTAAATGTATACTACTAGATTCCATATGTTTTTTAATATATAGAATTCCATTACAAATCCATCTCAAACCCCATTTTATATAGAGTTGCTTTCTTTAGTCTAGTAGAGTGTAAACATATATTTATATCCATAACTTTTATCTGATATTCGTTATCATTTATTTTTATTGATATACTCATATTTTACTTGATATATTTTTCAAGAATTATTAGAATATTATTACATATATTTCCTTACATCCCCATAATTATTATTGTGAAATAACATTTTCCCTATGTAATTTTCAGCTTTATAAAACCTTAATTTTGTCTATTTTAATTTCTATTCATTGAAAACATATTTCCAGTAAAATTAATTCGAAGAATTGTCTTGTGTTTAAATTTTACCCCTGCAGAGTTTTATTTCCTTGGTTTATTTTTTTATTTATTATAAAATTCAAATCAACCTTCAATTATCTTATCCAATTCATTCTCTAGTGTTTTCATTTTCTAGTTTTGGTGGGTGTTCTTTTCACAGAATGTTTCAATATAATAATAAAACACGTTCCTAATATAGGTTTCTTCAACATATTTATCACTTCTTGGAGATTATTCATTCTTATCACCATTTTATATTATGTTCATAATTTATTTTCATAAATTTCTCATCATATTTAATATTTTAGTTGAGTAGTTTTCTACTTCGTTACTAAAAATTATTTACCACTTCATTCTATATACTATTATAATTCCATAACTGTGATCGTTATCATCCATATTGTTTTCACCCATCCTTTTATACACAAGATATTATAAATTTAATGACACATAACTATTAATAACATTCATATATGGTAATTCAACAGTAAATAGTCCAACTCAACCACCATTAAATAATTTCCCTCCAAAAATTTCATAATTTTAGCACTCTAACCCCACAATCAATAATCGAGTGACTAATATTCTTTCCATACCTTATATTTTTCAATATATATATATATATATTATTTGACATTTAACTCCTAAAATTATATGAAATATTTTTTTTCAATATATAAATTTAAAATACTATTTAATGATATAGAATTAGAGAATTAGGAAAATTATAAACTAATATACCATGTGATTTTACCAACTAATAGACATATTTTACACTATATATGTAAAACATTAATATATATTAAATATTATGAATCCCCTAAAATTATATGTAAATTCTGTTATACTACCCATATAATGTGTAACATATTTACTCATAACCTAAAAATGAAAACATAATAACGGATGAGCTGAAACAATCTATAATTGTAAGCGTAAACTATATTCATCAAATATAATAAGTGAGAATAAAAATAGAAAAATAAATTGGAAGGTATAAATTTTCATCACATTTCATTAATAATTAAATATGATAGCATAATACATCAATGGGATGAAATGAAAATATAAATATCACTATGAAAATGATAATTTAATTCTGTCTGATGGAATGCATAATTCAATAAACATGGATCATTCTATGAAGGACATAAAAATGAATCATTATTTTCAATATAGTTGTATCCAATAAATCATTATTATCATCAAGACTATATTCATCATATATTTATAAATTTTGAAAGTATACATTAATAATTGATAAACATCTCCTAATGATAATAAAAAATACATTGAGGATATGTATAATTTCAATCCCAAACATTAATTTTTATTGTCTATTTCATTAATAAAATATGAAAACTAATACCATTTATTTTTAGTTATATTTTACAATAATTATCTATTTTTTTATTAACAACGTACAAATTACCGATACTTTTCCCCATATCATTAGTTGGGATAACAATATCATCAGACATCTTGAGAATGTAAGAGGACGGGTAAACCGCCCATAGTCAACCGTCTAGAGTATTCAATAAAAACCCCTATAATATTAATAAATATATTTTTTACAAATAGTTTCCACATCAATTGATGTATAATATATTTCCCGAACACCCTTCAATCAATGAAATAGAAAATATGATATCTAAAAATAATTATACTATATAAAAGTATATTCTAAATCATTGGGGCGGGTATATAAGGATAATTTTATTCATAGATCGTATAAATTATTGAAAATAAAATTACATTTGACATTCATATGAAGTATTTTTATGTTTGAAAAAAATACATATCACTACTATAGAAAAGGATGTAACGTCTCAAAATTTCTATGTAATTTTTTTAATTATATGAAATTATTTTGAGACCTCAAAATTTCACGGCATGATATTTAGAGGCCCGGAGATTTCGGAAAGATAGTTGGAAGGTTTTAAAGGTAAATTCAGTAAAATATTGAGTGGGATTTTCTATCATTCGAACTATTTCTCTGATTAAAAATTTGAGGGCACCGTTTAATTCAAAATGCTCTGATTCACCGTAAAACTTTTTATCATGTGATAGTAAGGGCCAAGAAGAACATTTATTTTTTGAAAACATTTAGAGAAATAATAAAATTATTTAAAAAAATTATTTTATTTAACTTCTCAAATCTTTGTAGAGGATGGAAACATAGCAGGGTAGTGATGGGGCTGCGACAATGCACTTTAATGAGGATCATTAATAGATGATTAACTCACAACGTAATGACCCTTCAATGATGTGTAACAATAACTCTATTTCATAAATGAAACAACATAATGATGCGATGTCACATCAAAATAGAAACTTCATGACGTTCTTCTATTTATTGTTCAACAAATTGGGGAAATAATGATAAAAAATTGCAAGATTCTATAGTGATCCTCTGACAGACTTCTACACCAGTGAAGAATGACGAACGCCGACATAACATCATCATATTCGATACCTTTCCCAGATAGGAGCTAGGCAGCGACGTAAACATCGTAATCACTCAAGCATGAATTCCACGACATCATTCTTCATAAGAGATAGTGGTTTTAGCTTTGATATTCTACCCTATCCTTTTCTAATAATGATGAACACAGATCAACCCACGAATAGGTTAATATGCCATTCATGCATTATGTGGGAGGGTGATTTATTATTGGAGTTATTTTATTCAGGGTCATAATCATGTCATTGAATGATTGAACAGAAACTCCCTGAACATATCCCATCATTAATCCTCTAGCACGGAGGCCCTATGATAATATAAACAAATCCCTATCTCCTTCTCATGCACGTTCTTGTTGGACGTAACCTTGAAATGATAGAAAGGTAGGTTTGGGATCCTCGCGATGAAGGGGGAGGTCCCCGAAGGCCACAGACATAGATGGCTCAGAGGACATACCATTGGAGCATGTTTGGTGGTCCGCTAAACTCCTTGCCGGTGGTGGCTGTTGTCTTCACTGGCCGCATGAAAGAGACATCTCGCACCCACGAGCCTCATTGACTGGGATTCCACATCTCGTTATCTGTGGTGGTGAACCATGGGAAGAACTACCGGTAGGGGAGTCAATTGGATGGATGGCCTACGTCCAGGCCATCCAGACATTTTGCATTTGGGCCATCTTAACTACATGCGGTGGGGTCATCTGAATGGCTAGTGTAAGGTCTCTGCCCCCTCAGGGCCATAGGATGGGGACTCGGTAGCCATGCCATGTCCTATATGGTCGGCACTACCGGCCGCACGGTGCGGTTGGTCCCCAGCTGGGGGGTGGAGCCCCTTATGGGCCAGACCTGAGCTCAACGTGCTGGATCGTGCCAGCAGTCCTGACCCACAACAACGGGTCGGACCTTAACCGACTAGTTGGACCCATTTCTGTGTGTTGGACCCACAACCATCATGCCGAACCCACACTGGTAGGACAGAACCTCACCCGCTTCAGGAAAGGCCAGACTAGACCAGGTCGTCAAGGGACCCGGCAGGCTGGACCCTCGACCAACCAGGCCTGGTCCATCAAGGCCTATTAGGCCTTAATCACCGGCCAGACCATACCGGAATAACCTCGACCCACAACAAATCGGTTCAAGTACATCTAAATTAACGATGGTATTTTTGACCCCAAGTGTCTGGTTGGTCGGGTCAATCTGACTAGGTCGGACTAGGCCTCATTTCAACTGTTCCCCTTGTTACTAAAACACTTGTATCTTGAAAAACACACATCTGATTGACGAGTATGTGGTGGAATTGATAACCTTTTGATGAGAAATATATTATGGAACATTCTATGATTACTTTTCAAGATTTTGAGATGTGATAAATGGCATGATAATCTTTTCTCCAAAGCACACTACGAACAGAACCCTGCGAGAGGATGAGACCTGAATACTTCTAACCTTTGGCCCAATGGGAATCACGTCTATATGACATTGTAGGCCCATGGGGGGAAGAACCTATCTGTGACCTTACTGTCCCATGGTACGCGACGAGGATAAGTACCTAAATAGGCCATGAATAGTAGGAAGCTTCTCTCTGTGATTTTGTAGGCCCATGACACATTATGAGTGAGAGTACCTAAGCAGTCCAAGGTTAGTGGGAAGCACCTCTTTGTGACTTGGCATGCCCACTATACTCCCTAGAGGAGGAGTTCTCCAGAATCCGAGGTGTTTGAATATGTGACTGATGATGCTACTATTACTACCCTAGAATATACCTATTGAGAGTTGTCTTGTGTTTCATGCTTTTCATTGAGAAATTATTGTGTGGTCATTCTCTTTTTTGGGGTCCTTACTGACTACTGTGTTACTCACCCCTACATAGGCGCCACCCGCATGTGTTGTGTCTCATGCAGCCGATGGACGCTTTGACGGTGGACATTGTGGCCTAGGACCAGGCCGGGCCCAGTAGGACAGGGCAGACATGATATAATACATCAGCATCCAGTAGCTTCACTACTCTCACGATCAGGTGTGGTTTTCAAGGGATGACCATCAGGGATTTCTCTTGGTACATTATATTTTTAGTTCTATTTTGGTATTGTATTCAGGACTAATTACTTTTAGTTGTACTTTCACTCAACCTTTCTTTTAGTTGAACATTTTCCCCCCTTTTAGTTTATTGGGATGTGGTTTGGCATTTCTGTGCATATAGGTACTCAAACAAATGCCTATGACATGTAGGTTAACACCATCAGCGCTAGTTTCTAGCCCTCGGCATATGGCAGGCGGGCTTGGGGTAGTAAAAGCACGGGCCCCAGGGGAAGGGTCAGGACAAAGAGGTATAACAAGGTGGTTGGATTCACCTCAAAGATTAAGAGTCCGTGTTTTGATTTGGGACAATAGTGTTACGTGTTTCGAGTCAGACATTCAGATATGGGGAGTCTGGTGTTGGCATGGAGGCTGACATATTTATACACCAGGACCATGAATTCTATTTTTTGTTAAATTCATGAAAACACTAGTTTCATAAGTGTATATTTTTTTGAATAAGAGTTATCTAACCAGGTATAATCATCTAAATGTGGTAAATATTGACCTATCATGAGATACCTCTATGTGGAATACAATTTAGGATCCTGATACAAGGTCCTGAGGTTATTCCACCTAGATATGAGGCATCCATCTAGGGGGTAGTGCTTGAGATTCTCCCACTAGCTGTTTCACCAGTGATACCCCAAACCGATGTTCAGCATCTACTATCGGCAGTTCCTATAGAGGACGTTCGTAGGCTCAGTTCTCGACATGATTTTCAAAGACAGAGTCCTCCCAAGTTCAAGGGAGAGCTGGATCCTCAAGACGCTGAGTACTGATTGGAGGATGTGACATGGGTCATCTTCTTAGTGAGGAAACCACCTATCTAGATGGAAATCATGGAAGTGATCATTATACCGGTCTCAGCAGGGAGATGGTGGATATTAACTATCCATACTCACAATGAGGTGACCCTCACTTGGGTTGAATTCAATAGGATTTTCCATGAGGATATTTCTCCGTGACCTTGTCCTATATGCACTTCTAGGAGGCACTTCACTTATATCATGACAACATGACGCTGGATGAGTACTTGGAAAAGTTCAAAGGGCTTTCTCGCTACTCTACAGAGATGGTGCGAGACTCAATATTTAGGGCTCAATCCTTTGATCGGAGACTCAAATAAAAGATCATGTATTTGGTGGTGTCTATTAGAATCCATTGCATGGATACGATGCTGGAGTGATCCCTTCTGATAGAGATATTCTAGGTGGAGTAGGAGCCCGCAGGTTGAGCTACCCACAGACCCCAGGCGGTGGAGTCTTCGGAAATAAGTAGACAACAGATGCGAGTACCCAATCAGGCTATGTATTTCATAGGATTACCTGAAGACTCGGAGTAAATAGTGCAAGGCTCCCAAGCCAGTGGGACTTAGACAGGGGCCAGACATTGATACTTTTTAGGAGGGCTGGGTTACATGGTACATGAATGCCCGACCCACCATATAGATTACTAGCAGATGGTTGAGGGGCCACTGTGGAAGTAGTTCAAGTGAGGAGGTCCATAGGGTGGCAGACGCGGAAAGGGAGTGGGCCAAGATGACTGTGATGGGAGATGTTTCAATGTGTTACCTCAACAACCCATAGGTGGTCTACCCCGACCTTAGGGAGCATGAGTTTAATGGTGATCTCAACTTCAGGAAGACGAGGATTATGATCATGGACCTCCAGAAAGGATATGAGGTACGATATGAGTCTTCTCAACCTAATCCATAGTACTTATAGGCATAGGTTATAGTCACTTCATCTTTCCCGCAATTTTCTTTCAGAGCTCGGAGATTCCAGTGGATATATTGTCTCAATTTGTACGGCTGGAGACTCATATTATAGTTTATTAGACGATTAGAAACTGGTTTAAGAAGTGTGAAATTACTCTAGGAGGCGAGAGATTTTTCTAGGATCTTCTAGTAGTAGTGTCAAGGCCTTACGATGTCATCGTGGGTATGGAATGGTTATCCACATTCCATGCTCAGATCGAATGTTTTTGGCATACAATGTTGTGTGTCCATGAATATGGGACCTTGTTTTCCAAAACTGGTGAGAAGTAAACCCTTATAGCATAGTAAAAACTATCTTAGAGGAGGTTGTAGTTGATCACTGACATGTAGGCTAGCCCCACCCTCGGTGTAGTGGATAACAGGAGTCCAAGATTCCCTTTAGTGGTTGATGAGTAAGATGATGTTTTTCCAGATGCGGTTCTAGGGCTACCTACTCTAAGATAGATATACCTCTATATCAACTTGTAACTTGAGACGACACTGATATTCAAACCACATAACAAATGGATACTGCATATCTTCACGAATTGTGGGTATAGATGGAGGACTTGTCAGTGAAGGGATTCACAAAGACCTATGTTTCACAATGGGATTCCCTAATGCTTTTTTCCAAGAAGGAAGATGGGAGTTTGAGGTTGTGTGTGACCTTCTGGCACCTGAACTAGTCGAATGTGAAGAAAAAGTACCCACTGCTGAGAATTGATGATCTATTCGACCGGCTGAAGGGAGTAAAGTCATTCATAAAGTTATACCTCAGATTAGGCTATCACCAGCTCCAGGTACGAGAGGAGGATGTACCGAATATTTCCTTCAGGTGCCGGTATGAACACTATGAGTTCCTGGTGATTCATTTTGGTGTGACCAATGCCCCATGAATGATCATGGGCCTCATTAATAGTATCTTC
Organism: Viscum album; assembly: GCA_963277665.1. Classification (NCBI taxonomy): domain Eukaryota; kingdom Viridiplantae; phylum Streptophyta; class Magnoliopsida; order Santalales; family Viscaceae; genus Viscum; species Viscum album. The sequence continues at coordinate 1,548,871,775 of OY728146.1, read as the reverse complement.
TAGGACTACCTCGGCCTGTTCAGTGTGGTATTCATCGATGAAATCCCAGTGTATTCAGTGTCGGAGGAGGATCACATTGTACACTTGTGGATAGTCTTAGATACACTCCGATAACACCAATATTATGGTATTCTCTCGAAGTGTAAGTTTTGGAATTGGGAGGTCCAATTCATAGTACACGTCATCTTAGAGGCTGGAGTTGCAGTAGATCTTGTGATGATAGAAGAAGTGCCTTCTAGGGATCCACCCAGGAGCATGAATAAGGTGCAAAGCTCCGTGGGGTAGGCTGGTTTCTATCGAAGGTTCATGCCTACATTTTCCATAATAGCATCATCCATATCACCATTGACATAGAAGGGAAAAACCATCTTGTGGATGGAAAAATTCCAACAGAGTTTCGAAGAGATAATGGGGAGACTGACTTGTGCCCACATCTTAAGACAACTCAAGGAGGGCATTGGTTATGTAGTTTACTACGACGACTCAGGGACTGGGATCTGTTGTGTCCTGATGCAGAAAAAAATAATGATCGCCTATGTCTCATGGAAGTTTAGGAAACCTGAGAATAATTACATGACGCATGAACTGGAGTTACCAGTAGTGGTCTTTGTCTTGATGATGTGGCGGCACTACCTGGTGGGTGAGTGGATCATCGTTTAATCAAACAACAAGAGACTCTAAAATATCTTCTCCTAGAAGGACCTGAACCTGAGATATCAACGATCTCTATATTTCCTATAGTAATATTATTTTTGGATAGTCTATTCTCCTTGAAATGAGAATTTTTGTGGCAGACGAGCTCAACATGAGTACCGGGTTGCATCATCTGAGTGAGGCAACAGAGCAATTAGCAGCAATGAAGATTTCAATCATGGGTGATGATGAATATTATTTACTCTATTCAATGAATGTTACTCCCCCAGTCTTATAAAATTTCAGGGATGTATAGTGGAAGGATGTTGATTGTGAGGATCGAAGTGCTCAAATATACTGAGGACGGGTTTCTGATGGATTTATGATAGGTGGGGAGCTCATCTATTTTTCACATGGTACATCATAGTTCTTGTGACATTACGAGAGGAGGTTGTGTTAGAGTAACATAAATTTCCTCTAGAAGTAAATCCAAGTGTGAAAAATATGTACTAGGGCCTCTGGTGGCAGTATTGGTCATTAAGGATGAAGACACGGGTTACTGAGTTCATTTCACGATGCCTCACTTGTCAGCAAGTGATAGTCGAGCACCACGTTCCAGTAGGATTGACTCAACCACTTGAGGTGCTGGAGTGGAAATGGGAAAAAATGTCTATGGACTTCGTGATGGGGTTACCACATATATATACGGGTCACGACTCTATTTGGGTGATCATTGGATGACTCACCAAGTCATCTCACATTTTACCAATCAGGGAGAATGCATTGTTAGAGGGATTGGTGCACCTATACATCTTATAGATAGTGCAGTTCCACGGAATTCCTTTGAATATTATCTTGTATCATGAATCTATCATTACATCCCGTTTGTGGAAGGTATTTCCAGAGGCGTTCAGGACGAATGTACAATTGAGCACAACATTTCATCCCCATATGAATGGTCAGAAAGAGCGGACCATAATGACCATAGAGTACATTCTTCATGCTTGGGTCCTTTACTTTGGTCCTAGTTGGGAGGACCACATGCCACTGGTGGATGTTTCATACAAAAAACAGTAATCGGTCCACCACTAGCATGAAACTGATTGAGTCCTTGTACGGGTGACCATGAAAATCAACCATATGTGGGATAGACCCAGTAGAGTCTGTACTAAATCATCTATAGTTGGTAAGAGATACTACAAAGATAGTGAAGATCATCTAGGATAGGATTAGGACTGATATAGCAGGAAGAAGTATTATGCTGACTGGAGAAAGAGACCCTTCGAGTTCAATGAGGGTTATCATGTGTTCCATTAGTTCTCACCCCATCTTGGATTGATGAAATTTGGACGGGTTGGCAAGCTATATCCGAGGATCATCTGACCTTTTATAATCATGGATAGAGTTAGCAACGTGGTGTACCATCTAGATCTTCCCCCAAATATGGAATGGGTGCATGTTGTTTTCCATGTGTCACATCTAAGGAGGTAAATGCATGATGAAACACATGTCATCAACTGGGGAAAAATGAAAATTAAATATGAGGTGACATTTGCGGAGTTCCTAGGGGAGATAGAGGATCAACTGGAGGTTGTCCAACATGGGCAATCACATCCACTAGTATGCATCTGATGGAAGCATGATAATCTCCAGGAGATCACATTGGATAGGGAGGCTCAACTTAATGTTCAGTACCCCCATCTATTTGTTTAGTTTTTTTTTTGTTTTAGGGATGTAAATCCCTATGGTGGGGACAATGAAACATCTCAGAATTTCTGTGCAATTTGTTTTATTTATATGGAATTATTTTGATACCATGAAATTCGAAGGCACATGATTCTGAGCTGTAGAGAGTCCAACAAAATTTTTTTAACATTTTAATATAATGTTCAGTAAACATGTTACTGAGATTATTTTTCTTTTGAACCATTTCTCAGATCAAAAAAATGGGGGCACCGTTGAATTCAGAATATTGGGATTCATCATGAAATGAAATAACGTTGACTTAAAATGGAAGAGAAGAAAATTATTTTTACGACATTTGAATAAAAATTAAAGAATAATTTAAAAGAATAATTTTATTTTCTTTCTCATTAATGGATCATTATCATGCAGCCTAACAAGAAGTAATGAAACATAACAACAACAATGTTTCATAAATGAATGTGCGCAACGTCGCGACATCACATCATAATGGAAACTCTGTGACACGGTTCTATTTATAGTTTGACATGTTGGGGAAATAAGGATGATATAATAGGGAGGATTATTAGTAGAACCATTGACGGACTTCTAACCCTGCGTAGAATGAAGAATGCCAGTATAATTGCATCATCTTCGACAAATTTTGATGATCGGAGCTGGAAAGTGACGTCGATATCTAAATATCTCTAGGATGAACACTACAACATTAGAAATCATAAGAGGTGGGGTTTTTTGATTTTTTGTTCTTACCCATCATTTTCTAAATAACAATATACATAGATCCACCCACAAATAGGTAGATCCATGATTATTGTGTTATACAAGAGGGTGACTTATTCTTGGGGTTATCTTATTCGGCGTCCAAATCATGTCATGGAATGATTTAACATAAACTCCTCGAACCTCCCCCGTCTATAAACCTATAATACGGAGGACCCAGGATAATTCAAAAAAACCCCGAACACCTCCACCTGTGCATTCTTAGTTTTTGTACCCTTGAAATGATGACAAGGAAGGTTTGGGATCCTCTCGATGAAGAGGGAGATCCCTAGAGGAAAAAAATCTAGATAGATCGATGGAGATACCACTAAAGCACATCTGGTGGTCTTCTAAACTCCATAACATTGTCTCGGTGGCGGTTGACATCGCCAGCCCCCAAAAAGAGGCGGCCCGCTCCCATGACCCACGTGGAAAATGATTCCATGGCTTGTCAACCGTGTCGGTGTAGTGGAGGACACAGTTCTAGGAGGGATGCCAGGTGGGGGGACAAACCGCGTCCTAGCCTTCTGAATAGATGGTGGAAGGGCCCCATACCCTTGAGCCCATAATGGAATGCCAGACGCAACATCCATGTCGCGCCCCAACTGGTCGGCACCACTGGCCGCATCGCACTACCCATCCCCAATAGGAGGGCTGATCCCCCAGCCAGCCGGATTGTGCCGATGGGTCAGACCCATGCCGAGCTCACAACTGGTGGGCTGACCCCCCAGTTGGCGGGCTGGATCCTTGTTCAACCGGGCCGGTTCTAGGGAGGCCAATTGGGAATGTCCTACTAGTCCGACCATTATAGACTGACATATAACCACTCTAGGTCTAGTTGAGACCATCTAGAAGAACTAAGGTATGTGGTATCCCTAGGTCGGGATGGTCGAATTGGTCAAACCAGGTTTGAACTGGCCTCATTGCAACTATACCCCTCATTACTAAAATGATTATATATTGCAAGCCGCACATCTAATTGATGAGAAATTTATGGAATTGGGACTCTCTTGATGAGGAACATCGTTTAGAATGCTCAATGGTGACTTTCATCGAAGTTGAGATGTTATGAAGGGCTTGTGGAGCAGTTATCCAATGTGCACTGCATATAGAACCCAGCAACTGGATGTGACCAGAAGACGACTGACTTTTGGCCTAGTGGGAAGCACCTCTCCATGACATTGCAGGCCCATAGTGGGAATCACCTCTATTTGACTTTGGAGGACCATGGTACAGGATGAGGAGAACCTCAGTTGGCAATGACTTTTGGGAAGAACCTCTATGTGACTTTAGAGGCCCACTGTATGCAATGGGGAGGAGTACATAAGTAGTCCAAGGTTAGTAGAAAGCACATTTTCGTGACTTGGAAGGACCACTCTACTACCTAGAGTATATGTTCTCTAGTACCAGATGTGTTAGACGATGTGACTGATGATGCTCCTATTTCTACCCTATAATATACCTAGTGTGAACTATCTTGTGTTTCGTGATTTACATTGAGGATTTTTTTTGGTATTTTCCTTTTGTTTTGGGGTCCCTACTGAGTACTGTATTAATCACTACTACATAGTCTTCACCCACACACGTTGTTTCTAGTGAAAATGATGGACATTTTGACGGTGGACTCGGTGGCTGAGGAACAAGAGGGCCCTAGTAGGATTTTGTGGACAAGGTATACTACTTTGGACTCTAGTGGCTTTACTACTCCCATGATCAAGAGGGGTTTTCAGTGGATGGCCATCGTGGTTACCTTTTGTAGTTATTGTTTTTAGTTGTTTATTGGGTTTTTATTCCAGTCCACTTACTTTGAGTTCCACATTCAATGTTACTTGTTTTAGTGTTACATGATTTCCCCTTTCAGTATGTTGGGATGTGGTTGGAATGTGTGTGCGTACAGGTAATCCGTAAAATGCCTTACACTTTCATGTTAATGCCTTCAATGCTAGTCAACATCCCCTGGACTAGGGGAGGCCGACATGGGGTGGCCATAGAACGGGCCCCAAGGGTATTGTTTATGACAAAGGAAACTTAAAAATAAGTTGACATAGATTAATAACATTCCCATAAACTAATTTTTTAAATTATATCACACTATAGAGGATATGGAATTCAATTATTTTATATTTCATGTTAAACCGACAATCAATAAAAATATATATTTTTTAGGGAATAAGTAACATAACATAAATCCCGTTAATTTAAATTATTTTTAAAATATAAATACAAATATACATGATATCATAAAATAGATGTTTGATAAAATTATTCAGATCGATTTAAAATATTAACATACATGTCAATTTAAAAACTAAATTTTAAAATAGTGATGAGAATTAATTTTAAAATAATTTATAGAAAAAAATTATATCTAATAATGGATTCTAGAAATGAATATAATGGATTATATTTGAAATATAGATCCAAATATGTAATAATTTAAAAATAAATGAATATATTCAATAATATAAATATGCAATGTAGAATACCAAAACTTTAAAAATTATTTAAAATATATTTGTATGAAAATATAATTTTAAATAACTTAATCAAAATGTATAATATATTAGAATATTAGTGTTGGGGAACCCTAACGGTGAAGAAAATTGATCCTAATTATGCTTTATATATCAATGAACAATGATTTCAACAATCAATGTACCATATATGGAAAATAATCGATAAGGTAAAAAACATTATTCAAGGAATTAGGTTACATGAATGTAACTCCAATGGAAATAAGAGGTAATATATAATATTTATTTTTTTCGTAACTATATAATATGAAAAAGGTTCAAGAGAATGAATTTAATATAATTATTGACTATTGAATTACAAAAAATCATTACTATTGTGGTAATAATTCAACAAATTCCCATTTAAGGAAAGGAATAATATTTGAAATAGTATGTTTAATGAAATAAAATTTAGTCCTAACGAAATAAAACCATCTGATGTAAAAATACCATATAAGTAAAACATGCAGCACAAGTTTTATTATATCTCAATGAATCAGAATGAAGACCCAGAGAACCCATACCATAATTTCTTCTAAGTCAAAATTCCCACTAACCTCCTATATAATATAATTGAATATAATAATCACCTAATTAAGAATAAATTTAATTTATAAATTTTTCAGCAAACTTAATTTATCATTAATCATTGCGCTAAAATTTTTATGCATCTATCAAATTTCAGTTCCAGGTTTGAGTAATCTTCATCCTTATAAACTAGTTTCACAATATCATTTTAAATATTTATCACTAAACATGAGTTCTTTATTCCAATATCATAATAGTAAATTTAATTTATGTTTTATAATTTTATAGATTCATTATATGGGAATATTTGTTGTGATACATTAATAATAAAAAATTATGATCTTATTTGTGAGTTTTTAATCAATAAAAGATTGGTATCTTAGATAATGTGTTTAAAATTAATTTTATAATCAAATAACTAAAATAAAATAATTTTTAACTATTTTAATCATATATTAACATTATCTAAATTTATATATTTTTCTACAATATAAACTTTTATAATTATTAAATACGTGGTTAAAAAACCAAAAAAAAAATTACCATAATTAATGGATGAATATTTAGTAATTTAGTTCTAATATCATCATATATAATACATAATAAAATTATATAGTGTTTTAAATATTTATATATCATAAATATAAATATTTGTAAGTTGAATTTATCACATATGATGTTATTATATAGTATGATTAAATAAATAGTTTTTCATTGATTTCACTTTTATTTACTAGAATATATATCGATTTTTCATTACTTGTATTGTTAAAAATATTTTGAAATTTTTTACCTAACCACAATAATTATATAATAATAATATATACACATAAATCCAATTATCATGAAATTCATTAAAAGTAATTCACGGAAAGAAAAATGGAAATCAATTATTCATTGGAGGTGATAGTCCACACGTAAACATGATTGGTAATGTTGTTTTCAATAAAAAAATTATTGTATAATATGCCTTATAATATAGAATTCGAAAGTATCTTATTAATATGATAATTATTTATAAATTTTAAATTTATTTGGATCTTTATAATGTTGAAAATGGAGATTAAATATGATTTATTTAGGAGTGGTAGTTCACTCTAACAAAGAAATCTTGTTTTTTGCGTCAAGTGAATTGGATAATGGTTTTTAAAAAATATTCAAATAGAAAAATAAAATTCAGTATGAAAAATATAAATTTCACAATATAGTTTTGAAAAAATTATAATGGTTAATGATAGAGAGATTGAATATAATATAATTATAAATGTTTATTGATGTTGATAAAATTGTTGTTTCCTTAGAGGATACAATGGGGAATGATTTAATAGGATAAAATATATAGATATAAAGAAAAAAATGGTCTTATATTATTTAAATTTGAATTAATGTTTATATTTATATGATGAAAAAAATATTATTATTCGCATTGAAGAGGTTCTAAGAGGCCACTTTTTATGTGATATCGGTTGACATTTTTTTAAAAACAAATAACCTTTTAATAATGGGAAATAACTCTCATGTAAATTGGCTGAAAAATTAATAAATATGATATATTGGATGATGAAAGGTTTTTAATATCATCAAAAATATATTATCAACTATTTTTTATTATATTTTCTAGAAGTTTTCATATGGATATACCCTTTCAACAATACATTAATCTTATTATGGTAACTGGTTTTTATGTAGGAAATTAATTTTATAAATAATTGAAATTGATATAATTAAATTATTTGGATATATTTCTTCAAAATAAGAAATAAAATTTATCTGAAAATATCTATGTATGTAATGAATTTAATGTTTAACAATAGAACCTTTAACATGTAAATATCCATTTTTATATTAAGTGTTTTCTTAGTTCAATATTTAAGTGTAGGATAAATATAACAATGTATTTAGTTTTGAAAATAAAAATTGGAATATAATAAAAATAATAATTTTGTAAATATTATCTAAATGTAAAGTTTAATTTTATAAATATAATATTTTATTAAAATAAAAGACTAAAAGAATAACTTTTTTAATATTATTAATAATGTTGAAAAAATTTAAAATATTATATTTATAAATTAATATTTCTTTCTAAAATTGAAATTATTACTCATTAAGAAAATATTTAGTCAACTAATGGATTTATATTATTTCATGTTATTATTATATATTAATAAATGTAAACTTTTCGTAAAATTCATATTCTCACTATTAACAAAAAAATATTTCACAACATTTCCAACATTTAATAAGAACATAATATTAATATGATAAATATAAAAAATATATAGTTTCCATTTTTTTTTAGAAAAATTATAAATAATTCATTAAATAAAAACATATTGATATAATGAAAACTGTTTTCATAGGAAAGTAAAATTTTCTAAAATATTAATTATTAATATTACAATTTCTCATAAATTAATAATGAAATTGGTTTTAATATATTAGTAATATGAAAAATATAATTTATTTAACATATATTAGTATAAAAAAATAAATCACATAAACTGAAATATCAGATGAATTACAATTTAAATCCTAAATCATTTCCTTATTTCATTAGCTACACAAACATAATTTTCATGTATTTCATCATAAAAATAAGGAATTTAGTTTTCATCTCCCACGTATATTTCATAATTTAGTTAAATTTATTTTTATACTACATTTCAATTGAATCATTATTGAGTTATATAAGGTTTTTTGTTTAATTTTTTATAATTTCAAGTGAATGAATCTAATGAAGATATTTTATTCAATGAAATATGTAACACCCTGGCCCCAGTTGCCCAGAGGCGGTGCATTATTTTAATACGTTGGCATGATTACAAGGAATCACGTCCCGAAGGACCGATCAGTTTATCAGTCTTGGAAACACTAGATACATTCATAATGTTTACATTACATCCTAAAATGAAAACATCAACTACATAGTCTCTATAGTCCACACTCATACTATGACTACAAGTCATTCATAAATTACTTCTACACATCTTGGGAAAAATAAAACATATAAAGGGGTGAGCTCAAATTCTCAGTAAGGATAACAATAGAGAGGAAACATTCATAAATAAGCATAATCATTTAAGGCAATGTATAACTAAAAATCATTTTGAACTTGAACTTCAGCATAATATGGCAGAAATAAAATGATATAGTACCATTTACATATTCACATGGATATTCTAATAGTCAAATAATCACATGAAATATCAACGACCACTTTCATAATGATGGAATACATAATGAAATACTATCATAACCACATAGCCATGGCCTCGTGTCAAGACTACAAATAAGATTTTGTCAAGGCCTCGTGCCAAGACACTAGTTTGTCTCATGAGACCTACTGATGCATCGAGAAGCTATAGCGGGCTCCACCCGTCACATACTAAGTCCAATGCATTCCTCATATGAATAGGTTTATATATAACATAAACATTCGTATAAAAACTATAGTATGAAATATCAATACATTCTCCATAAACCATGAATGGTATAAAAATAACACATCCACAGTCAAACATAACACAAAACCTTCAACACAATATGGATGATTTGTATCCTGATAAATCAACTTCAAAACAAGTTTAAAATCCATTAAAGGATTTTGACGTTGATGAAAATGATTTTTTATACTCTTTAAGAGAAATAGCCCTTTATCATGAAAACATTTAAAATTCACACAATTTGGAAAAGAGGTCATTTAAAGAAATTTTGGAATCATAGTTTCCCATAACACTTTGAAACTTTTGAAATGAATTAACATTTTAAAAACATTCATGTCTATATAAATAAATCCATAAAAACTATTTTGAAGACATGGACATTAATGAGAACTATTAAAAAGAATAAATATTAAAAACATTTGAAATTTTGTTTTAGTAAAAAGTCACTTAAAATAATCACTTTGAAATCACTTTCATAATACATGGACGTGAACAATAAACATGTCCCAGTAGATACTTACGTAAAAACAACCTCGGATTATAATGAGAGTGTGAAATTAACCATTACCAATTTGGTAACTTATGAATCATACACCCCATGAAAGAGGTAATTAATATGTTAATACACATAAATTACAGTGTATTACATCATGAATACAATTATGGGCAGTACATACACCACACAATTGGTAATAGTGTCAATGTGGCATGAATCTCACGGAAATAAGAAGTGAGATAAAAACCCATTACCTTCTAATTTTCCTTGGTCGAGGGAAGTTTAACATCCTTTATAATAGTTAAATCATTGTTATTAAATTATACAAGAATCATATAAATAAATATGATATCATATATGATCTTTTAATATTTATTTGTTAATAATATTTTAGTATTATCGTCGTTTTAGGTGTTAACTGATTCGTTTTCCTTTATATGCTTCGTTACGTAAGCCATGTTTGTTATGGATAGGTTGTATCTTATTCATATCCAAAATGATATCAATTCCTTAAACATTACTTTTTATCATCAAACGATATTTATTCTTTAATAAATATGATGGGGAAATGAATCTCATCACGTTCGTGGAGACGGTAATCCGTACATACGCACGAACTCTAATTTCATTTTGTAAAGACCAAGAAATTTTAAGGAATTTTTTTCTTAATTTCCTTTGGGATTTTAAGAGTACGTAGTTTCTGATGGCACCTGATTCTGAGGCCCGGTGTGCCCGGAATCATTTTCCGAAGACTAGCTTGGGTACGTTCAGCGAATGAACGAGTGAGTTTTCCTAACTTTTGAACCGTTTCTTGGAATCAAAATCTGAGGACACCAATTGAATCGCAGTGCCGATAATTGCTTAGAAACACCTTTTCTGGAGATGTGTTTTCTCGGGTGTGGCACTTAAAATTTTTGGTAAAGTAAAGGAATAAGATAAAAATGGTATGACCCATATTTATTGTATTTAACGTTGTTTCACCTAAGCTAAGTGGTTGGTGTGGGACACACTATATCCTACTGCACTAGGTAGAATATTTGTGGGGTGGGTCCCACATGAGAACCTCCTTTTTCAACCCCCTCCATTAATAAGGTAACACAGCTACACCCCCTTTAACTGAAAGTCAACCATTGCTTTTATCTGTTATGAAATGCCTTTTTTAATTTGGGCGGTTTAAATGTTTCAATAAATTAAATTAATTGATAGAATAAATTTTGAATTTCAAAGACGTTCGGCTTGTGTGTCAATAAAATAAGACAAGTCTTATTTTATTAAGTGGTTCGTTGTGCGTGAAGGATGGGTAGAATTTTCTCAAGGTCTTGAAGTTCTTCTTCCTCGATGAAGAACGCGAAGAACGCTGACCTCCGATGGCGGACGAAGGTGAGGGACGCCTTCCTCGGAGATCGACGACCCGACATGCTTTCTTTCGTCCCTTCTTCCCGCGTCAAAGGAAGGGAGACATCGTTCCTCCTCGGACGATCTCTGTCAATGTGTACGGAACCTCCTTCAGTGACGTCTCCTTCCGCGACGTGCAATTTCGCGATGAGCCTTCGTTCAACTGCGCTCGAGGTAGGGGATTATTTTAACTGTTTGTTCATGATTACATCCATCGTCATTCTTCTTTTCAAATTGAGCCACCCAATATCGAAATAACAGATGGAGGTCGGACCCCACGAACACAGCCGACCCTCCTCCCCCTTGTTTGTTTGATTTTTGTTGCGGCACGTGTAAGGCAGTGTGGTGTCGTTGCACCACGTGGAAGCTATGTTAATGGTCGAAGAAGTATGGCGCAGTCACACCGCGCCGTTGAAGTCGAACAAGCCACGACACCATCGCGCTGCACCTGAGAACGTCAAAGAGGTCGCGGACGGAGCGGGGCTGCGGCGGAGGGGCGCGGTGGAGCAGGAAGTGGCGGCCGGCTTCTGGCCGCCGGCACCGGAGCAGGAGGGCGGGACCGCGGGGTCCCGCGTCAGCGGCACGGCCGGACGACCGGGCCGACAGGCTTTCGAGAACGGCCGGGGGTCGTAACTCCCAGCTGTCCGACAGGAGAGGCCCCCCAGATGGCGGCCACAGTTACAAACTAGCGGGGGGCAGAGCCCCCCCCCCCCCCCCCCCCGCCCTCCGCACCCCTTCCGCTCGACCTTTAAGGCCGAGCTGCCGGGCCCTGCCGGCAAGGCCGAGTCGGCGAGGCCAGGCCGGGCCGCGCCCAGGCCCGGCCGGGCCACGCCCATGCGAGCCGGTCCCTGACCCAGGTCGGGTCGACCCAGGGGGTATCGGGCCGGAACGGACCGGGCCCGAACCCCATATTTCCAGACCTCTTTCGGTATTTTTCCCATAACATAGGTTTTGGACCTACGATCGATGCACCGTCAGCTGATATGTGATCCTTGGATTGAGACGGTCGTTTCGGTATATTTCACTCAAGGTTTCGGAGAACTTTCGGTTTGACTGAGTTGGTTCGTACACGAAACCAACCGGGCCCTCGGAGCGGAAACGCTTATAACATGAGCTCCGGATGTCCGATTGATGTGCCGTCGACATTGATGTATTTCTCTTGATTAAACGGAACTTTTGGAACACTTCTCCTGAGTTTTGGTTGTAGTTTGATAGTGACCGGGTTAGATTGTACTCGAAATCCAACCGGGCCCCTAGAACAGAAAAGCTGGTAACATTCAGACCGGACGTCTGTTTGACAAACCGTCAGCGGCGTTGGTGATCACGTTGGGAAATGGTCCATACGGGTATTCCCTATGAGTGTTCGGGGTAAAGTTGAGATGCAGTCTGGTTGGATCGTACACGAAACCAACTGGGACCCTAGGACGAAAAGGATAATAACTCACAGACCGGGCGTCTGATTGATGCGCCGTCTGTTGATTTGAGACCCCTATGACGAGGCGGTCCATTGAGATACTTCATCGTGAGACTTGTGATAATTGGAGTATCGACAATAGCTCGTGGAGAGGACCCTTCCTAAGACGAGCTAGCAGAGTGCAGAGACCTAGTAGTTGGATGCGACTTGATGACTGCTGATCGATCGACTCAGAGTGGTTCAGATATCCCAGTAGGGTGCGCTTGGTTGTAGCGGCAAACCCACGGCGGATGTGCTCTTGGTTGTAGCGGAAAACCCGCGGTACTCGACAGAAGGATTACCTCTGTATGCTATGAGGGGGTACGCTTGGTTGTAGCGGCAGACCCATTGTGGGATGCGCTTGGTTGCAGCGGTAGGCCCACAGTACTCGACAGGTGGATTACTTTAGCAGTCCAAGATTAGTGGGACACACTTGGTTGTAGTGGCAGGCTCACTTTACTTGACAGTGGAGGAGTTCTCCAGCAGCCGTGGTTTCGTTATCATGAATAAAATCCGGGTTTCAGCTGAGTCTATGACCTATGTGTTTACCTCATGATTGAGATGGGTCACATAATAACATAGGTATATGTATGGGCATATATCTAAGTAGAGGTTATCCGTTGACTTCAAAACCTTTGTGTTTCATTAGGATTGAGATGGGTTACTGATGACTTAGGTATAAGTAAGGGATTATTCCTTAAGTAAGAGTTATATGTTGATTTTCCTCTTTGTGGTAACCTTGTTGTATTTAGAGAGACCTTGAGGGTCTTGGGGTCCCTACTGAGTATTGTTATACTCACCCCTACACTGGCTATGCCCGCACCTCATTGTGTTGGATGCAGACGACGGACAGCGCTGACAGAGGCTAAGCGTTCGAGGACTAGACGGTACCCAGAGGTAGATATCACGATGAGTCGGTACACAGAGGAGATAGACGGACGAACGATTAGACATGGAGTACTGAGGAGGGCATATGTACCTACCCTTCAGGTAGGATCTGTGGTGGATGATCCAGGAGCTGCGTGTCATCTTCCAGCTACTTTTCTTTTTGTTATACTTTCGTTCTGTTGTAGCTGTACTTTTAGTTGGGTTTATATTTTGGCCCATTTACTTTTCAGCACTACTTGTGTACTTATTGTTTTACTTCTGCTTGTACTCTGTGGTGTTTTGTTTACTTTTATAAAGGAAACGCCTTCCTAGTTATTGGGAATTACGCCTTTGGTGCTAGTCCCCAGCCCCTAGCCTATGGAAGGCGGGCTTGGGGTAGTCACGGAACGGGCCCTGAGGACGGGTCGTGACAAAATGTTATCAAAGGAGTCGGTTCTACCGCAGAACTTGTAACTCTGATATTTCATTCTGTGAAGCAATAGTGCCAAGTGTACCGAGTGTGGTTTTTAGTTCATGGAGTCCAGTGTTGGTGCGGGCGGCCGATGTATCCATACACCAGGACCCTAATAACTGATTTCCGACTCTGTGCATGAAAACAATGATTTCGCGTGTGTTTCAAAAAGTTTTTAAAGTCAGCTCAAACCAGGTCAGATCACCAGGTATAAATCGTTTGACCGTGTAATGTTTGTTACTTTCAGGATTCCTCCCCGCGGACGACCAGCTAGAGCCCCAAGAGTTGTACGTACGGACAGCCCGGCGAGTGATGTGGCCTCAGTACAGGGCCCTATCACAGTTAATGCACCAGTAGAGGCACCAACGGTACTACTACCTATTGGGACACCAATGCCACCAGCCCCAACAGCTGAGGTTGCACGTCGATTGAGCACACTGCACGAGTTCCATCGCTATAGGCCACAAAGGTTTAGGGGAGAGATGGACCTATAGGCGGCTGAGGATTGGCTGGAGGCTGTGGTGAGAGTCTGTAGGCTAGTGGGGATTCTAGCACACTTCATGGTGATCCTTGGTGCCAGCCTTCTTCAGGAAGCTGCATGCAGATGGTGGAGCCTGATTCTCCAGATGCATGACGAGGCGACAATTCTGTGGTCAGACTACGAGAGCATGTTCCGGGCAGTGTTTGTACCATCCGCCCTTCGATCGGTGTGTATACAGGAGCTGTTGCATCTACAGCAGGGTAGCATGATGGTGGCGCAGTACTCAGCGAGGTTCACAAACCTCTCGCTCTACTCCATAGATATGGTATGGGACCCGTTTTTCAGGGCCCAAACATTCGAGCAGGGGCTCAGGCGATAGATTAGAGCTTCTGTTGTTTCTCACATCTTCCCGACGCAAACAAGTGTGTTGGAGAGAGCCCTATTAGAGAAGAGTTTCCTTGCTGAGCAGTCTCCAGCTGCAGGACCCACCACTAGTCTTCATGATGTAGAGTCTTCTGTGGTGGGCAGTAGACACATGATGTAGAAGACCAAGAGGACCAGACCTACAGGTGGTCGACCACATGACACAGGATCGTGTGTGAGAGGAACCAGGGGTGGAGAGCCACTTACCAGGAGCGGACAATGTTACTCCTATGGTGGGGTTGGTCACATCGCACATGATAGTCCGAACTTCCATATAGATGACCAGCAGATAAACGAAGGACCTCCCAGATCGAGGAAGAGGTTCGATCGAGGTAGACCGCACGGAGCAGGAGACTGTGGCAGTGGAGCAGGCCATGTAGCTGGAGGTGGACGACGCTTCGAGGTGTTGCCACCACCACCACTAGGTGGGCCACCCCGACCGCAGGGAACATGTGGACATGGGAGAGCTCAGCTTCAGGCAGCAGAAGCATACGACTACGGAGCTCCGGAAGCAAGTGGACAAGAGCAGAACTAGTGGTTTCCTTTTATTCTTCGTACTGCTAGTTCCATGTTGTTGTTACATTTGTGTCTTTGTACTGTGAGCTACAATAATGAAAAGACACTTACCTTTGTGACATTTCCTTCCTTCCTTTTTTTTTGTTATTAAGAGATTCTAGTTTAAAAACTGTTGACTTGACCCTCACTTTGAGATACCTACTAGAGGAGACCTAGTGACCACACACTCATGTCGACAGTGTGACTCAACCCTTAGAGGTGAGAGTGATGGTTGGATTTCTTGGTAGTAACGTCTAGGCCTTACGACGTCGTCCATGACATTAATACATCATTCATGTCCGGATTGACTGTATTAGTCAAAGAACATGGTTTATCCAGGGGATGAGATCATATTTCTCTTATCGGCAAAGAAGAAATCATAGAAACTCTTGTGGGGCCAGATATGGTCCATGCCACAACGGAGAAGGTCCAGGTTATCCAGGAGGGGATGAGGACAGCTCAGAGCTGGCAGAAGTCTTATGATGAAAGGAGGCGGAGGCCACTAGAGTTCGAGGATAGAGACCACCTCTTCTTGTGGGTCAAACCTCGACAGGGATTACAGAGTTTTGGCTAAGGCCGAAAGTTATGTTCGCGCTTCATCGGACCCATCCTGGTCCTCAGAAGGGTAGGCAAGGTGGTTTAACGATTGACCTTTCCACCCCAGTTTCATCGGGTGCATGAAATCATCCATGTACCTCGGTTGAGGAGATATGTGCATGTTCCTTCACACAACATTGACCTCAAGGAGTTGGACGTCGATGACAGGGCAACATGCGTGAAGATTCTAGGGGAGATCAAGGATCGACTGGAGTGGGTCCTGTGTGAATGATCGATTCCTCGGTTGCACATTCACTGGCAGCACAGGAACCTCCAGGGGAGCACCAGGGAGAGGAAGGCTCAGATGTGTGCTCAGTACCGCTTTTGTATCCTTAGAATGTGTTAAACCTTTACGGGGACGTAAAGCTCTGAGGTGAGAGTAATGTAAAGACTCGAAAATTTCAAGGAATTTTTTTTTCTTAATTTTCTTTGAGATTTTATGAGAACACAGTTTCTGACGGCACCTGATTCCGAGGCCCGGTGTGCCCTGAATCATTTTCCAAAGTTTAGCTCGGGTAGGTTCAGTGAATGAACGAGCATGTTTTCCGAACTTTTGAACCGGTGCTCAGAATCGAAATATGAGGACACTGATTGAATTACAGCGTAGGTATTTGTTTAGAAACACCTTTTCTGGAGTTTCATTTTCTCGGGTATGGCACTAAAAATATTTGGTTAAGTAATGGAATAAGATAAAAATGTTGTGACCAATTTTTATTTTATTTAAATTTGCATAGCCTAAGCTAAATGGTTTGTGTGGGACCCACTATATCCTACACCACTAGGTTGGATATTTTTGGGGTGGGGCCCACAAAAGCCCCACCTTTTTAAACCCCCCTCCTTTCATAAGGCAATGCACATGCACCCCCCTTTAAATGAAAGTCAACCCCTTCTTTTATCTGTTATGAAACGCCTCTTTTAATTTGGGCGTTTTAAACGTTTCAATTAATTCAATTAATTGATAGAATCAATTTTGAATTTCAAAGAAGTTTGTCTTGTGTGTTAATAAAATAAGACAAGTTTTATTTTATTAAGGGGTTCGTTCTGCGTGAAGGATGGGGAGAATTTGCTCAAGGTCTTGAAGTTATTTTTCCGTGACGAAGAATGTAAAGAACGCCGACCTCCGACGGCGAGCGACGGTGAGAGACGCCTTCCTCGGAGATCGACGACCCGACGCGCTTTCTTTCGTTCCTTCTTCCCGTATCAAAGGAAGGGAGACATCGTTCCTCCTCGGACGATCTCCCTCAACGTTTACAGAACCTCCTTCTGCGAAACCTCCTTCCATGATGTGCAATTCTACAATGAGCCTTCGTTCAACTACGCTCGAGGTAGGGGATTACATTAATTTTTTGTTCGTGATTACTTCTGTCTCCATTCGTCTTTTCAAATTGAGACGCCTAATATCGCAATAAAGGAAGGAGGTTGGACTGCTCAAACACGGCTGACCCTCCTCCCCCCTGTTTGTTTGATTTTTGTTGTGGCACGTGTAAGGCGGGGTGATGCCGTTGCACCGCGCAGAAGCTATGTTAATGGGAGAAGAAGCACGGCGTCGTAGTGCCACACCGTTGAAGTCGAACAAGCCGTGGTGCCGTCGCGCCGCGCCTGAGAACGTCAAAGAGGACGCGGCCGGAGCGGGGCCATGGTAGAGGGGCGCGGCGCCGTCGCGCCCCGCCAGACGAACCAAGGCCGCGGCCTGTGGCCGCGGAGGAGCAGGAAGCAGGGGCCGGATTTCGGCCGCCAGCGCCGGAGCAGGAGGGTGGGACTGTGGGGTCCCGCGGCAGCGGCACGGCTGGCACACCAGTCCGGCCGGCTTCCGAGAAGTGTCGGGGGTCGTAACCCCCGGCTGGCCGACAGGAGCGTCCCCCCACATGGGGGTCGCGGTTACGAATAGTCGGGGTGCATTGCACCCCCCCCTTTTCCCCACAACCCTTCCGCTCGGCCGTTACGACCGAGGCGCCCAGCCACGCTGGCCAGGCCGGGTCGGGCCGCGCAGGCCGGGCTGCGCCGCGCAAGCCATGCAGGGTCGCGCCGCGCCAGCCATGCAGGGTCGCGCCGCACCAGCCAGGCCAAGCCGCGCCCATGCGGGCCGGACCGGGACCCAGGTCAGGTCATCCCGGTTTGGGCCGACCCAGGTGGTATCGGACTGGGACAGACTGGGCCCAAACCCCCTATTTCAGGACCACTTTCGGTCTTTTGCCCATAACATGGGTTGCAGACCTCCGATCGACGCACTGTCAGCTGCGATGCTATCCTTGGATAGAGTCGGTCGTTTCGGTATTTTACACTCAAGGTTTCGGAGAACTTTGGGTTTGGATGGGTTGGTTTGTACACGAAACCAACCGGGCCCTCGGAGTGGAAACACATAAAACATGAGCTTCAGACGTCCGATTGACGTGCCGTCAAATTTGATGGATTCCACTTGATGAGACGGAACTTTTGGAACACTTAGACTAAGTTTTGTTTGCAGTTGGATAGTGACCGGGTTGGATTGTACCTGAAATGCAACCGGGCCCCTAGAACGGAGAAGCTGATAACTTTCAGATCGGACGTCAGTTTGACGAAGCGTCAGCAGTGTTGGAGATCAAGTTGGGAAACAGTCCCTATGGGTATACCCTATGAGAGTTTGGGGTACAGTTTAGATACGGTCGGGTTGGTTCGTACACGAAACAAACCGGGCCCTTGGGACAAAAACAATAATTACTCACAGACCGGGCATCTGATTGACACGTCGTCTATTGATTTGAGACCCCTATGACGAGGAGGTCCTTTGAGATACATCTTCATGGGACTTGTGATACATGGAGTATCTATAGTAGCTCATGGAGTGGACCATCCTAGAGACGAGCTAGCAGAGTGCAGAGACCAATTAGCTAACTGAGACTTGACGACAGCTGATCAATTACATCTGAGTGATTCGGATAGCCTAGTGGGGTGCGCTCGGTTGTAGCTGCAGAACCATGGTGGAGGTGCGCTTGGTTTTAGTGGTAGACCCGCGGTACTCGATAGAAGGAGTACCTCTGTAGACTATGAGGGGGTGTGCTTGGTTGTAGCGGCAGAACCATGGTGGGATGTGCTTGGTTACAGCGGCAGGCCCACAGTACTCGATAGGTGGAGTACTTCAGCAGTCCAAGGTTAGTGGGACATGCTTGGTTGTAGAGGAAGGCCCACTATACTCGACAGAGGAGGAGTTCTCCAGCAGTCGTGGTTTCGTTTTCATGATTAAAATCTGTGTTTCAGCTCAGTCTATGACCTATGTGTTTACCTCATGATTAAGATGGGTAACATAATAACTTAGGTATATTTATGGACATATATCTATGTAGAGGTTATCCATTGATTCATAACCTTTGTGTTTCCTCATGATTGAGATGGGTTACAGATGGCTTAGGTATAAGTAAGGGCTTATACCTAAGTAAGAGTTATCTATTGAGTTTCCTCTTTGTGGTCATCCTTGTTGGATTTAGAGAGAACGTGAGGGTATCAGGGTCCCTACTAAGTATCGTTATACTCACCCCTGCACGGGCTATGCCTGAACCACGTTGTGTTAGATGAAGATGACGAACAACGCTGAAGGATGCCAAGCGTTCGAGGACTGGACGGTACCCGGAGGTAAATCTCACGACGAGTCGGTACCTAGAGGAGACCGATGGACGGACGATTGGATGTGGAGTACTGAGGGGGGAATCTGTACCTACCCTTCAGGTAGGATCCTTGGTGGACGATCTATGATCTTCGGGTTTTCTTCCAGCTGCTTGTCTTTTCTGTTGTAGTTTTGTTCTGTTTTAGTTGTACATTCAGTTGGGTTTGTATTCTGCCCCATTTACTTTTCAGCACTACTTTTGTACTTAGTGTTTTACTTCCGGTTGTACTTTTGTGGTGTTTTCATTACTTTTATAAAGGAAACTCCTTCCCGGTTATCGGGTATTACGCCTTTGGTGCTAGTCGCCAGCCCCTGGCCTATGGAAGGCGGGCTAGGGGTAGTCACGGCACGGGCCCCGAAGACGGGTCGTGACACATTTCATTTTCCATATTAAAAGGAATAAAACAAAATTATACATAGGTATTAATTATTACATTATAATATAATATCTTATATGTTTTACTTATGTTCATTAACACCATCCTTTATACGTTCCATGTATGGTATGAATGAGTCATATCACTTTGAGGCGGAGGTAATCCGCACTTCCTCAAATGAAATTATCGTATATATATACAACATGAATCGAATAATGGTATGATATAAAATGGAATTACAGAAGCTTATATATAAAATAAATATCATTAATATAATATTTAATTATAGTTCCATCATAATGTCCACCATGAGAGGTGGTAGGAGATAATTAAACAATCATCGCTTCGTGAGGCATTTGGTTGCCATGCACAGAAACATTATGTTCTACACCCATTATATGGAGGTGTGTGTAAGTGTAGTTATAATATTTCTAATAAAAATGTCCTTTTATATTTAGGATACTTTTTTTGTTACAAAAAATTAATAATAATATTTTATGGGTTGGAGAAGTAAAATAAAAGAAAAGAAGCTAAGAGAAATCGTTACCTTTAATTTGGGTAACTCCCTTTGGTTTGAACCAAAAATGAATCTTGAAGTGCCTTGTGCCTAAGGTAAGGATTATAAGAGGAGGAGAGGGATGTAGGGAGCTTAATTGGGCAGAGGTTGGATGATCCAAAAGGCTTGAGAGGTGTGAGTAATTGGTTATAAGTGGTGTCATTTTATAAGGGGGAGGAGGGGCTCTTTAGGAAAATCTAGAAATATTATTTTATTATAAATTTATATTGGGTTTCTAATAGATCCAAAGTGTATTATTTAAAGATTAAGGTGGGTATGGATCTAAAACCACTCAAACAATAGAATTTAGACAGGTTTGGGCCATTATATTAACCTTATCTTTTAGTTTTAACTCATAGTTAATTAGTTTGACACTTACCATGTCACTTTGTATTTTTATATCATATAGTTAATAAACATAATATATACCTTAATGATAACCCCAAGTGGTTTACTAATGATACAACTATCATGATATAATTCTCTTGGCAGACCTTTAGATTTTTAGGAATAGAATATAAATTAGTAATATAATATTTGTTTTAAAAACTCATTTATGTCAATTTTGACCCTACTCAATAATTGATTTTTGTTAAAGTCTTAACAAATTTATTAATTCAAAAAAAATTGATTTAAGCAATCCCAAAAAGTCATATTATCTAATATAATTTGTGTATGTCATAAAAAATTTCAAATTATAGTTATTTTAACATTTATAATATCAATTACTTGATTCTTTCATTAATAAAGAATAATATTGCATCATTATTGTGTCCTATATATTTTCACCTTTTCAACGTCTAAAAATTAAAAATAAAATAATATTATGTAGGAAACCTTTTTAGATTTATAATAAATATTTATAATCTAAAATATAACATATATAATCCTATGTAAAAATTGTATTTCTAAAAGATCTAACCTTATTTCATTTTTGTATTCACTTTAACATAATTAATATAAAGTGTCCCTATCACCTACAAGCGGCACCATGGGGTCCCAAAATCGACCCAATAATTTCCATGGTGGTACATGTATCCAAAAATAAGGTTAGAACATGTCTTAGGGTAATTTATTTTTATTAATATGTTATGTTTTAACCCTTATTTACCGGATTTACCCTTTAACCATGGTAAATAAAATATTTAACGAAGTAATTATTCAAAATGTCTAAAAATAAAAGTTACCTATTTACAAAATTTAGACATCCTGATTCCAAATATGGAATCCATTTTATCATTTTCAAAACAAATAAGTGGTATAAATTAATTTAAAACTAATTCCAGTTGTCAAAACAAAAAGCGTGTTTTTAAGATATAATAACTATCAAAAGATTGACACTTGTTTATGTCCGGTTTAATTGTGAAATTATGTCCAATGACCAAAAATGTATTTAATGGTAACAATATATTCTAAATATACTTTTAAACCACTAAAATTCATAATTTATCAATATTAATTATTTTGATTAAAAAGGTTGTTTTTAATTAAAATTTTGTAATTTTCACTATTCATGAAAAAATAAAAGTTATCAGAAAAGTACCAAAAATTCACCCTAAGCTAATTTCGATATTCCAAATCCAAAAATGATGTCCATTTTTAATGAAAAAATTTATAAAATATCTAAAAGTGCGTATTACTATTCATAACGACTAGTTTGATTGGATGTGGTGGGTGTTAGAACTCGAAGTTGCGTACAACACATGCTGTTGTATTATTCAAAGAGAAGCATACCGTAAAATCTTGGGGTGTTACATTCTCTCCTCCTTCAATAAAATCAGTACTCGTAATTTATTCTCAGTATTGGAAACATGTTGTTGACATTTCAAAATATCTTAGTTGAAATCCCACATCGAAAAATGGATTAATGAGGCCTCTATTGAAAATAAAGAGTGGTAAGTATGAAGGTTACCAAAAATAACACATACTAGTGTTCAATGTAGGAAAATATGGATATGGAAGGTAAATATAACCATCAATATCTGATGGAGTGTGGTAGAGAAAATGGCTATGAAAAGGCCAACAATCCCAAAGTCATAAATTTGTGATGATCTAAGATACCATATAGGGAAACACTTTTGTTATAAGTTCCTTTTTTAATGTTGAGGAATTTATTTATGAGATTAGAAAAGATCATAAGGAGATATACTGTCTTTATAATTAGTGTTTTATCTATTAATAAATTTCTACCACAAACTCATCTTTACCCTAAAACATAATACAACTAAAAAATACTATATTTATCCTAATCGTATAGGGTTACAAATATAATGAATTTATAATTCATATATCAGACCTTTTTAAAAAAGAAACTACATTATACCATCCAGGAACTTCATGTAGTCTAGTGGTAGGCGATAAATCCCAATTGCACTATGGTTGTGGGTTCGATTCCTGCAGCTTTGTTCGACGCGACGGGTTGTCACACGGTCTGCGTGTTTCCCTTTTATAAAAATCCAAAAATAACCTTTCAAACATAATCCCATCCAAAATTTATAATTATCCAATATACTTATGCAAACTCTCAGTCCAAAATTTATATGAAAGGTAAAAAAAAATGTAGATCCTTTTTTCCCCGTAATAGCATGTGAATACCTTCATCGTGTATTCTATTAAAACACTGAAACACCCTGAATTACCATAAAACCTTATTGATTAAATTCATTCTCCCTTTTTACTTATATAATACTGGATATAGTTCATCCATCCAAAGATTTTATGAACTCCAACAATGATGGAATATACAAATCTATAAAAAGTTTCATGGAAGTCAATAATATCCAATAAAATTTACCCAAATCAACCATATCTTATTCCAAAATCAGTACCTCAAAATTAGGTCCATATAAAGATTTATATTTCCTTTAACTATGTGATTTCCAAAATGTTTAACTCGTTATAGAGTCACTTTTCTTAGTACCATAAAATCTCACATCATCAATGAAATAGTACTGTAGTACAATCCTTATTTCTCTCCAGAATTCATATAACCAGTACATCGTTGATACAACACTCAAATAAAATAATTTTTTAATAAAAACATTAGAACACTAGTTATTACTCTTCTTCTGTGATAGTATCATAACTTTATTTTTATCCAATAGCATCATTTGGTGCATACTTTGATGATTTGGACATTGGTTTGTGTAGTGTCCCTACTCCTTGGAGATGAATCATTGTACATTTGAAAACATTTTATTAACCTTGCAATCACATACTTGGTGTCCTTTTTCTCCACACTTATAAGAAAACTCCCATTCCCTTCAATCATTTACCAAGGTGAATCATTCCACATTTATCACATATTGTAAAATCCTTCATTCCCTTATTCCCTTTATCCATATTTCTTTCTACCATCATTTTCTTCTTTGGATTCCCTTCAAAGCCCTTGGACTCAGACATTTATTTAATGATCTTTTGATATTTTGTATTCATATGATGATAATATGTGGGAGACTATTTCCTTTCTAAATGTTGTATTAATACCATTAATGATATGACCCTTCATACAGTTTGGATCATACGTATTGTTGGAGTTCTCATTCCATCTATTGGGCACCATTTCTAAACAATGGCATACACTAAATTAGTTTATGAATTAAAATTCATAATTCCAATCATGTAAAATACCTAACATAAATTTAATAGTTTAAGGATATAATCCATAATCACAAAAAAAAAATTCTTTGAGGAGGTATATAATAATAAACCCATCATAGAGGTTTGTAAAGAAAATGAGAATTATCCTAAGAATTTACTCTTGGAGTGTCGTAACCAAGAGTGCACCAAGACCCATTTTCGTGCACCATTTCTCATTCGTGTCTAGCTCAAAGCGGTGTTTTTGGGTTTTACCCCTCGGTACATCTGTGCCAGAGCCGCCTCTACCTGCTCGTATCCAAACAGGGATGTATTGCTCGAAAAACTCACCAAATATCTACAATACCATACTTCTAGGAAGTTCTTCTATAATAATCCCAAATACAATCTTAGGGTAATGTGCTCTAATTAGAGTTTATCTAAATCTAGCATCCAAGGATATAGCTAAACTTCCATTGATACCAAATGTAACACCCCAACCCCAGTTGCCCAGAGTCAGTGCATTATTTTAATACATTGGCATGATTACAAGGAATGACGTCCCGGAGGACCGATCCGTTTATCAGTCTTGGAAACACTAGATACATTCATAAATTTTACATTACATCATAAAATGAAATCTTCAACAACATAGTCTCCATAGTCCACACTGATACTATCCATACAGGTCATTCATAAATTATTTCTTCACATCCTAGGAAAAATAAAAAATATTAAGGGGTGAGCTCAGATTCTCAGTAAGGAAAACAATAAAGAGAAAAAATTCATAAATAAGCATAAACATTTAAGGCAATGTATAAATAGAAAGACTTTTAAGCTTGAACTTCATCATAATATGGAAGAAATAAAATGAAATAATTCTATTTACTTATTCACATGGATATTCTACTAGTCAAATAATCAAATCCAATATCAATAACCACTTTCATAATGATGGAATGCATAATACCAGACTATCATAACCACATAGAAAAGGCCTCGTGCAAAGACTACAAATAAGATTTTTTCAAGGCCTCATGCTAGGACACTAGTTTGTCTCACGAGACCTACTGATGCATCGAGGAGCTATAGCGGGCTCCACCCGTTACTTACTAAGTCCAATGGATTCCTCATATGAACAGGTTTAATCATAACATAAACATTCATATTAAAACTATCATACGAAATGTCAATACTTTCTCTATAAACCATGAATGGTATAAAAATAACACATCCATAGTCAAACATATCACAAATCCTTCAACAAAATATATAAGATTTGTATCACGATAAATCAATTTCAAAACAAGTTTAAAATCCATTAAAGGATTTTGATGTTGATGAAAATGATTTGTAAAACTCTTTGAGAGAAATACCCCTTTTTCTAGAACAGTTAAAATTTACACAATTTGGAAAAGAAGTCAATTAAAGAAATTTTTTAATAAAAGTGTCCCATACCACTTTGAAACTTTTTAAAGGAATTAAAATTTTAAAAACATTCATGTCCATATAAATAAATCAATAAAAACCATTTTGAAGACATGGACATTAACGAGAAAGATATAAAAGAATAAATTTTTAAAACATTTGAAATGATGTTTTAGTAAAATGTCCCTTAAAATAATCCTTTTGAATAATCTTTTATTAAACAAGGACATGGATAATAAATATGTCCCAGTAGATACTTAGGTAAAAACAACCTCGGATAATAAAGAGATTGTGAAATTAACCCTTACCAATTTGGTAACTTACGAAACATACACCCCATGAAAGAAATAATGAATATTTAAAGAGACATAAATTAAAGTGTATTACATTAATAATACAATTGTGGGAAGTACATACACCACAAAAAAGGTAATAGTGGAAATGTGGGACGAATCTCACGGAAATAAGGGGTGAGATAAAAACCCCTTAACTTGTACTTTTCCTTGGTCGAGGGTAGGTTAACATCCTATATAATAGTTAAATAATTGTTATTAAATTATACAAGAACCATATACATAAATATTATATCATATATGATCTTTTAATATTTCATTGTTAATAATACTTTAGTATTATTGTCGTTTCGGGTGATAACTGATTCCTTTTCCTTTATATGCTTCTTTACGTAAGCCGTGTTTGATATGGATAGGTTGTATATTATTCATATCCATAATGATATCACGCCCTTCAATATTACTTTTAATCATCAAATGATAAATATTCTTGAATGGATATGACGGGGAAATGAATCTCATCGCGTTCATGGAGATGGTAATCCGTACGTACGCACGTACGCTACTTCCATTTCATTTTTCATTTTAAAAGGAATCAAAACCAAATGATACATAGGTATATAATTATACAGTATAATATAATATCTTATATGTGTTATTTATGTTCATTAAAACCATTTTTATACATTCCATGTATGGTATGAACGAGTCATATCACTTTGAGGGGGTGGTAGTCCGCACTTCCTCAAATTAAATTATGGTATATATATACAACATGAAACAAATAATGGTATGATATAAAATGGAAGTAAAGAATCTGATATATATAATAAATATCATTAATATCATATTTAATAATAGTTCCATAATAATTTCCACCATGAGAGGTGGTAGGAGACGATTGAACAATCATCGCTTCGTGAGCCGTTTGGTTGCCATCCACATAAACATTATGTTATTCACCCATTAGATAGAGGTGTGTGTAAGTGTAGTTATAATACTTATAATAAAAATATCCTAGTATATTTAGGATACTGGTTTTGTTACAAAATAAAATAATAAGAAGAGTTTAGGGGTTGGAGAAGTAAAACAAAAGAAAAGAAGCTAAGAGAAATCGTTACCTTTAATTTGGGTAACTCCCTTTAGTTAGAACCAAAAAGGAATATTTAAGTGCATTCTTGCCTAAGTTAAGGCTTATAAGAGGAGTAGAGGGATGTGGGGAGCTTAATTGGGAACATTTTGGACGATCCAAAAGACTTGAAAGGTGAGAGTAATTGGTTAGAAGTGGTGTTCTTTTATAAGGGGGAGGATGGGCTCTTTAGGAAAATCTACAAATATTATTTTACTATAAATTAATATTCGTTTTCTAATGGCTCCAATGTGTATTATTTAAAGGTTATGGTGGGGATGGGTCGAAAACCACTCAAAAAATAGAATTTAGATAGGTCTGGGTCATTATATTAACCTTATCTGTTATTTTTAACTATTAGTTAATTAGTTTGACCCTTACCTTGTAACATTGTATTTTATATTTACATAGTTAATAAACTTCCTATATACCTCCATCAGACCCCCAAGAGGTCCATTAATGATACAACTATCATTATATAAGTATTTTGGCCTATCCTTAGATTTTTAGGAATAGAATATATGTAAAGACCCATAAAAATTCAAGGGATTTTTTTTATTTTTTTTCTAATTTTTTTTTGGGATTTTACAAGAACTCAGTTTTTAACGCAGCCTGATTTCGAGGCCTGGTGTTCCCAGAATTAATTTCCAAAGTTATGCTCAGGTACGTTCTAGTGAACGAATGAACGAGTTTTTCTAATTTTTGAACCGGTGCTCGGAATCGAATTCTGAGGGCACCTATGGAACCGCATCACCGGTAATTGTATAGAATCAACTTTTCCAGAGATGTGTTTGTTGGGGTGTAGTTTTTATTTTTTGGGGTTAAGTTAAGGAATAAAATAAATGTGGTGCGACAATTTATTATATTTTGGTTAAAGCGGCTTAACCTATGTTAAGCAGATAATATGGGACCCACAATATCCTACCCACATGGTAGGATATTTGTGAGGTGGGGCCCACACGAGCCCCACCATTTCTTTCCCTTAATGTAACTCACCCACACCCCCCTTTTAAATGAAGTCAAACCGTGCATTTAATATGGTTACGAAACGCCTCATTAAATTGGGCTGTTAAATTGTTACAATTATTTCATTGAATTAATTGTTCGTTTCATTTCATTTGAAATTAAAACGTGTCATGTGCGTTAATAAAATAAGACAACTATTATTTTATTTCTGTTGGAACTTGTGGTGTGGAGGGGATTTGGAGGAAATCGTTCTTCTTCGATGAAGAACGCGAAGAACGCGAAGATCGCACCAATCTCCGACAAAGAACGCCAAATCCTCGGAAATTAATGATGCTCCTTCCGTGACGTTTCTTCCACGACAATCCTCTTCTTCCGCGACGGTTAATTCCACGACGAACTCTCGTTCGACGAAAACATTGATGTAGGGAATTATGTTTCAGAATAATTTTATTCCCTTGATTCTTTCATTCTAAAGAAAAAAAAGAACACAGAACAAATTATTATCTAGTTGATCCACAAACCTTTTCCTTGCGGGTTGAGAATAATTTGTTACGGGAAGTTGTGGGGGATTATTTTATTGTTGATCATGATCTCATATGTCGCCTTTCTTGGTTTAATTTTGGGCCGCCTGTTATCATACTAACGGGAGGAGGTCAGACTGCACGAACACGGCCGACCCTCCTTCCCCCCCCCCCCCCTTGTTGTTTGAGTTTGTTATGGAATGAGAAAGGCAGTGTGGTGCTGTTGCACCACGCGGAAACGAGATGGAACTCGGTGAAGACGCGCGGCGCCATCGCGTCGTGCCGTTGAGGCCGAACGAAACCACGAGCAGAGTCGGGGCCGCAGAGGTGACTTGAAGACTCTACAGTTTGTTGTCGATGTGCAGATCGACGAACGATGGTGAGGCCGGCCACGAAGGAGTTTTGAAGCCGTCGCAGTAAAGGTAGAGTTCCGGGAGGGCCGTTGGGGAATGCGGCGAGCAAAACGGACCCCCGGAGCGCGTCCGCAGGTCCGCGGAAGTCTCCGCCGGTGCGCCCCGCCGACACGGTGGCGCCTGCCGGCCGCCAGGAGGCGACGGAACCCGGAACACTGCCGGTAAGGGGCCTTCGCGGCTTAAGCTGCAGCGGCGGGTGGCCGGTCCCCAACCCGCACGGGACCAGAGGGACGCGGCATCTCGCAACGTCTGTTGGCAGGGAGCATCCCCCACACGGGGGGCATGATTTCGTCTAGGGGGCGGTCCCCCCATGCACGGTCGCTTGGCTAGTGCCAGTGAGCCAGCTCGTTGGGCCGAGCCGCCCTGCCGGACCGCCAGGCCGGGCCACGCCCAGCCGGGTCGGACCCGGACCCTGGTCGGGTTGACCCAGGGGGGGTGGGACGGGTCGGTCCGGGCCGAGACCCCCTGTTTTCGGATCACTTCCGGTCTTTTGCCCATATCATAGGCTACAGACCTCCGATCGACGCGATGTCAATTGCGTAGCGATCCTTGTATAGAGATGATCGTTTCGATATATTACACTCAGGGTTTCAAGGAACTTTGTGTTCGGCCGGGTTGGTTCGGATACGAAACCAACCGGGCTCTCAGAGCAGAAACACTTATATATTGTGTTCCGGACGTCCGATTGACGTGCTGTCGACTTTGATGGTTTCCTATTGATGAGACCGAACTTTTGGTTTACACTGCTCGAGGTTTGGATGCTGTTGGAGTGCAGTCGGGTTGGTTCGCACACGAATCAAACCGTGCCCCTATAACGAAAAAGCCAATAACTGACAGACCGGGCGTCCGATTGACACGCAGTCTGTCTCATTGAATTCCACTTGATGAGATGGAACATTTGGCATACTTCGCCTGAGTGTTGGATGTAGTTGGATTATGGCCGGGTTGGATTGTACCTGAAATCCAACCGGGCCCCTGGAACGGAAAATCTGATATCTTTCAGACCAGACGCCCGTTTGAAGAACCGTCAGCGGCGTTTGTGATCACGTTGAGAAACTGTCCCTATGATTTTACCCTATGAGAGTTCGGGGTACAGTTGAGATATGGCTGGATTATTTCGCACATGAAACCAACCGGGCCCCTTTGACGAAAAGGCTATTAACTCACAGATCAGGCGTCTGATTGATGCGTCGTCTGTTGCATTGTGACCCCTATGACGAGGCGGTACATTGAGATACTTCTTCATGGGACTTGTGATACTTCGAGTATCGACCTGTAGCTCATGGAGCGGAGCATCCCGGATACGAGCATACAGAGTATGGAGACCATGTAGCTGGGTGTGACCGATGATTGCTTATCCGATTCCATTCTGAGTGACTAGCATAGCCCAATGGGAAACACTACTTTGTGAGGTGGCAGACCCATGGAGGAGGAGAACTACTCTGTGAGGTGGCATACCCACGGTACTCGACAGGAGGATTACATCTGTAGGCTATGAGGGGGAGCACTACTGTGTGAGGTGGCAGACCCATGGCGGAGGCGCCCTACTGTGTGAGGTGGAAGACCTGCGGTACTCGACAGGAGGAGTACCTCAGTAGTCTTAGGTTAGTGAGCAGTACCTCAGAGTTGTGACAGGATCACTGTACACTCCAGAGACGAACTAATCAGCAGTTATAGTTTCGATAATGAAAATCCTGGTTTGAGCTGAAACTTTGAACTTTGTGTTTACCTCATGTTTGAGAAGGGTCACTTGATAACTTAGGTATATGTATGGGCATATACCTAGGTATTGGTTATCCGATGATTTCATAATCATGTGTTTCCTCATTATTGAGATGGGTTACTTAATAACTTAGGTATATATATGGGCATATACCTAAGAAGAGGTTATCTATTGAGATCTTATTTTTGGTTATCCTTGTTGGTTTTAGTGATACATTTAGGGTCTCGGGGTCCCTACTGAGTATCGTTATACACAACCCTACACGGTCTATGCCCGCACCTCGTTGTGTTGGATGCAGATGACGGGCAGTGATTCCGAAGGCCAAGTGTTCAAGGACTGGACGGTACCTGAAGGTGGACCACCCGATGAGTCAGTATCTGGAGGTGGACTTCACGGCGAGACGACACTCGGAGGGGGTTTACGGGTGAGAGAATTGAGGAGATACTCTATCTGTACCTACCCTTCAGGTAGGATATGTGGTGGACGATCCAGGAGCTGCACTATCTATACCTACCCTTTAGGTAGGATCCGAGGCGGACGACCCAGGAGATGCTTCCTTTCTTCCAGCCGTTTGTCTTTTTCTGCTGTAATTTTGTTCAGTTGTTACTGTATTTCCAGTTGGGTTTGTATTCTGGCCCATTTACTTTTCAGCACTTTCATTGTACATAGTGTTTTACTTATGCTTGTACTCTGTGGTGGTTTGTTACTTTTATAAAGGAAATGCCTTCCTAGTTATCAGGATTTACGCCTTTGGTGCTAGTCGCCAGCCCCTGACCTATGGAAGGCGGGCCTGGTGTATTCACGGCATGGGCCCCAAGGATGGGTTGTGTCAAATTGGTATCCGAGGAGTCGGTTCTACCGCAGAACATATAACTCTGATATTTTTTTTCCTGTGAAGCGATAGTGTTAAGAGTACCGAGTGTGGTTTTCAGTTTACGGAGTAAAGTGTTGGTGCGGGCGGCCGACGTATCCATACACCAGGACCCTGACAACTGATTTCCGACTTTTTGCACGAAAACACTGATTGCGTGTCTGTTTCCATAAGTTTTTAAAAAGAAAGCTAAAACCAGGTCCGCTCACCAGGTATAAATCGTTTGACCATGTCATGTTTCTTTATTTCAGGATGCCTCCCCGTAGATGACCAGCTAGAGCCCCGAGAGTTGTTCGTACTGACAGACCGCCGAGCGACGTGGCCTCAGTACAGGGCCCTATCCCAGTTGAGGAACCATCGGAGGAACCAACGGTACTACTACCCGTTTGGCCACCGATGCCACCAGCCCCAGCACCAGAGGGTGCGCGTCGCTTGAGCGCACTGCACGAGTTCCAGCACCAGAGGCCACCCAGGTTCAGGGGAGAGATGGACCCGCGGGCGTCTGAAGATTGGCTAGAGGCTGTGGTGAGAGTTTTTAGGCTAGTGGGGTCGCCGGCAGACTTCATGGTGATCTTTGCTACTAGCCTTCTTCAGGCAGCAGTATGTAGATGGTGGAGCCTGATGCTCCAAATGCATGACGAGGTGACACTTCTATGGGCAGACTTCGAGAGCCTGTTCCGGGCATAGTTTGTATGAACCACCCTTCGAGCGGTGCATATACAAGAGCTACATCAGCTGTGGTACGGCAGCATGATAGTGGCGCATTATTCAGTGAGGTTCACAGAACTCTCATGCTACTCCACAGATATGGTACTAGACCCGTTCTTCAGGGCCCGAACCATCGAGCAGGGGCTCAGGCGAGAGATTAGAGCTTCTGTTGTTTCTCACAACATTCCAACGTAGACAAGGTTGTTAGAGAGAGCCCTCTTAGTGGAGAGTTTCCTTGCTGATCAGTCTCCAGCAGAAGGACCCACCACTAGCCGGCATGCGGCAGAGTCTTCTATAGCAGGCAGTAGACAGATGACGCAGAGGTCCAAGAGGACCAGACCTACAGGTGGTTGACCGTGTGACTCAGGGTCGGTAGTGCGAGGCACCAAGGGGAATGACAGAGCCAGAACTGCCATGCAGTGTTACTCCTACGGCGGGATTGGTCACATGGCACGTGACTGTCCGACCCCCCATGCAGATGACCAGAAGTTAAATGAAGAACCTCCCAGGAAGAGGCAGAGGTTCGATCAAGGCAGACCGCTAGGAGCTGAAGGCTGAGGGAGGGGAGCTGACCGTGCAGTAGGAGGTGGACGACGCTTCAAGGTGTTTCCACCACCACCACCAGGAGTTCCACCCCGACCGTAGGGAACATGTGTACATGGGATATCTCAGCTTCAAGCAGCAAGAAGCTTACTACTATGGAGCTCCGGAAGCGAGTGGACAAGAGCCGAACTAGTGGTGTATATCTAGTTCCATGTTGTTGTTGTTACATTTTTGTCTTTTTACCATGAGCTACAATAATATAAAGACACTTAACATTGTGACGTTTGCTTTCATGTCCTTTTGTTTGGTTGATACTGAGTGGTCTCGGTTAAGACTGTAGACTTGACCCTCACTTTCGAGATTTCTACTGGAGGAGACCCAGTGACCTCACACTGATGCCGACAGTGTGACTTGACCCTTGGATGCGAGAGTGACAGTTGGATCTCTAGGTAGTAACGTCGAGGCCTTACGACGTCGTCCATGGCATGAATACATCATTCATGTCCGGATTGACTGTATTAGGCAATGAACGTGGTTCATCCAGGAGATGAGACCGAGTTTTTCTTTTCGTCAAAGGAGAAATTTTAGCAGTTCTTTCAGATCATATTCATAGAAGGTGTAAATCATCTAGGAGCAGATGAAGAGTGCACAATGCAGTAAGAAACAGGAAACTGGCACTAGACTTAGAGACTCGTGCATGTTAAATGTTTCAAAAAGTGGAATCTTTTACGGAGAGATGAGTCTGTGAAGAAGTAGACGCGGAGGAAGTGCTAGGGAAGCAGCATGAGGTGGTGTACATTTTAACATGCTACAACCACCCGCCTTAGTTGTCCCTGCTAGGCTCAGGGAGCTGGAGGGAAGGGGAAGAGGGTAGCTGCGTGCGGTCAGGGAGAGTGACCCGATGGCTCTAAGAATGATTCAAGGACAGTCTGTGTCCACTACTAGCTGTTGTAGTAACAGACGTTGATACGAATCATTCCTTCCTTCCACGAATCTTTTCCCAGGCCTAGAGTTTCCGGTAAGCCATAGAGTTGACCCTCACGTCTGGGGATACCTTGGGAGAAGACTCGATAATCACACTTACCCTGACAGTGTGGTCAGACCCTCGAGGCGAGAGTTTCGGTTGGAATCTCTTGGTGGCAGCGCCGAGGCCTTACGATGCTGGTTTGAGTATGGATTGGGAAATCACAGTTCATACACAAATTGACGGTATTAGGCAAAAAGGTTGTGGATTAACTCTGACGCTAGGATGGGTTTTCCTTGATCATCGAAAAGGAAACCCCAGGCAGCACAGGATAAACTCATGCACAGGAGGGTGCGACCGGCCACTCTTGAGTCGGTCAACCTTACCCTCGTGGCAGCAGTCGTATTGAGTTTCAATTCTAACAGGAATTGGAGACCTCTATAGTTCGAGTATGATGATCTTGTCCTTACACGAGTCTCACCTCGACGATGTTTACAGAGATGTGGCCAAGGCGCAAGTTATCTCCGAGGTTCAGTGGACCATTCCTAGGTCTTCAGCTGGGTAGGCGGGGTGGTTTACCACTTGAACCATCCACCTCAGTTGCACTAGGTACACGACGACTTCCACATATCTCACCTGAGGAGATACATGCGTGATCCTTCACATATCATCGACCATGGTGAGCTGGATGATGGCAATGGGGTGTCTTTTACGGAGGTTCCAGTGGGAATCAAGGATCGACAGGAGCGGGTCCTATGACGACGGTCGATTCCACGGGAGTGCTTTCACTAGCAGTAAAGGATCCTCCAGGTAAACACATGGGAGCGGAAGGCTTAGATGCGTGCTCAGTACCAATTTTGTTACACTAGTTTGTGTTAAATCTTTACGAGGATGTAAATTCTTGAGGTGGGAGTAATGTAACGACCCGTAAAAATTCAAGGGATTTTTTTTTCTAAATTTTCTTTGGGATTTTACAAGAATGCAGTTTCTAACGGAGCCTGATTCCGAGGCCCGGTGTGCCCAGAATTAATTTCTGAAAAAAGGCTCGGGTACCTTCAGTGAACGAACGAGCGGGTTTTTCTATATTTTGAACCAGTGCTCGGTATCGAATTCCATGGGCAACGATGGAACCGCATTTCCGGTATTTGCTTAGGAACACCTTCTCCAGGGTTGCGTTTGCTCGGGTGTAGTTTTTATTTTTTGGGGTAATGTTAAGGAATAAAATAAATGAGGTGTGACAATTTATTTTATTTTTCTTAAAGCGGCTTAACCGAAGTTAAGTAGATAAGATGGGACCCACAATATCCTACCCACTTGGTAGGATATTTGTGAGGTGGGGCCCGCACGACCTCCACCATTTCTTCCCCTCTAAGTAACTCACCATCACCCCCCTTTTAAATGAAGTCAAACTGTGCATTTATTCTGGTTAAGAAACGCCTCATTAAATTGGGCTGTTAAATTGTTACAATTAATTCATTGAATTAATTGTTCATTTCGTTTCATTTTAAATTCAAACGTGTCATGTGCGTTAATAAAATTAGACAACTCTTATTTTATTTCTGTTGGAACTTGTGGCATGGAGGGGATTTGGATGAAAGCATTCTTCTTCGACTAAGAACGCGAAGAACACGAAGAATGCAACGATCTCCGAGGAAGATCGCCAAATCCTCAGAAATCAACGACGCTCTTTCCGCGACATTTCTTCCGCGACGATCCTATTCTTCCGCGACGGTTAATTCCGCGACGAACTCTCGTTCGACGACAACGTTGAGGTAGGGAATTATGTTTAATAATGATTTTATTCCCTTGATTCATTCATTCTAAAGAAAACAAATAACACGGAACAACTTATTATCTAGTTGATCCGCAAACGTTTTTCTTTGTGGGTTGGGAATAATTTGTTGCGGGAAGTTGTGGGTGCTTATTTTATTTTTGATCGTGATATCATCTGTCGCCTTTCTTGGTTTCATTTTGGGTTGCCTATTATCATACTAACGGGAGGAGGTCGGACCGCATGAAAATGGCCGACCCTCCTTCCCCCCCTTGTTGTTTGAATTTGTTGCGGCATGTGAAAGGCAGTGCGGTGCCGTTGCACCACGCGGAAACGAGAAAAAATGCGGCGAAGAAGCGCAGCACCGTTGCACCTCGCAGTTGAGGCCAAACGAAACCACGATCAGAGTCGGGGCCGAGGAGGAGACTTGAAGACTTTGTAGTTTTTTGTCGAAGTGTGGATCGATGGGCTCTGGTGAGGTAGGCTGCGAGGGAGTTTTGAAGCCGCATCAGTAAAGGTCGGGTCCCGGGAGGGTCGTTGGCGAAAGCGGAGAGCAAAACGGACCACCGGAGCGCGTCCGGTGGTCCGCGGAATACTCTGCCGGCACGCCACGCTGGCACGGCGGCGCTGGCGGCCGGAGGCAGCCGCCGGCTCCGGCAGGCCTCCAGGAGGTGGCGGCGCCCGGCGCGCCGCCGGGAAGGGGCCGCTGCGGCTGAAGCCGCGGCGGCAGGTGGCTGGTCTCGCGGCCGCGAGGGACCAGAGGGACCTGACATCGTGCCGCCTCCGTTGACAGGGAGAGGCCCCCGCGCGGGGGCCGCGGTTTTGTCTAGGGGGGTTGTCCCCCCTTGCACGGCCGCTTGGCCAGCGCCAGTGAGCCAGCGCACCGGGCCGAGCCCCCCGGCTAGACCGCCAGGCCGGGCCAGGCCGCGCCAGCCGGGTCGGGCCACGCCCAGCCAGGTCGGACCCAGACCCGGTTCGGGTCTACCCGGTTCCGGCCTACCCCGGGGGAGGGGGGTGTTGGGCCGAGTCGGTCCGGGCCCAGACCACCCGTTTTCGGATCACTTCCGGTCTTTTTCCCATATCATGGGCTAAAGACCTCCGATCGACGCGCCATCAGTTGCGTAACGATCTGTGGACCGAGACATTCGTTTCGGTATATTACACACAAGGTTTTGGAGAACTTTGTGTTCGGTCGGGTTGGTTCAGATACGAAACCAACCGGGCCCTCGGAGCGGAAATGCTTATATCTTGTGTTCCGGACGTCCGATTGATGTGTCATCGACTTTTTTGGTTTCCTCTTGATGAGACGGAACTTTTTCCTTACTCCGATCGAGGTTTGGATGCCGACGGAGTGCGGTCGGTTTCGTTCGCACACGAAACCAATCGGGCCCCTGGAACGAATAAGCCAATAACTAACAGACCGAGCGTCTGATTGACACACCGTCTGTCTCGTGGAATTCCTTTTGATGAGGCAGAACTTTTGGCATACTTAGCCTGAGTTTTGGATGCAGTTGTAGTATGTCTGGGTAGGATTGTACCCAAAATCCAACCGGGCCCCTACAACGGAAAAGCTGATGTCTTTCAGACCAGACGTCCGTTTGACGAACCATCAATGGCGTTGGTGATAAAGTTGAGAAACAGTCCCTATGTGTATACCATATGAGAGTTCAGGGTACAGTTGAGATACGTCCGGTTTGGTTCGCACACGAAACCAACCGGGCCCCTGGGACGAAAAGGCTAATAACTCACAGACCGGGCGTCAGATTGAAGCGGCTTCTGTTGCGTTGAGACCCCTATGACGAGGCGGTCCTTTGAGATACTTCTTCGTTGGACTTGTGATTATTGGAGTATCGACCTGTAGCTCGTGGAGCGGACCCTCCCGGAGACGAGCATACAGAGTACGGAGACCGTGTAGTTGGCTTTGACCGATGACTGCTTGTCCGATTCGATTCGGAGTGACTAGAATATCCCAGTGGGGAGCACTACTTTGTGAGGTGGTAGACCCATGGCGGAGGAGCACTACTGTGTGATGTGGAAGACTCGTGGTACTCGACAGGAGGAGTACCTCTATAGGCTATGAGGGGGAGCACTATTGTGTGAGATAGCAGAACCATGGTGGAGGAGAACTACTATGTGAGGCGGCAGACCCGCGGTACTCGACAGGAGGAGTACCTCAGCAGTCTTAGGTTAGTGAGCAGTACCTCGGCGTTGTGATAGGATCATTGTACACTCTAGAGATGGACTCATCAGAAGTTACAGTTTCGATAATGAAAATCCTGGTTTGAGCTAAATCATTGACCTTTGTGTTTACCTCATGTTTGAGAAGGGTCACTTGTTAACCTAGGTATATGTATGGGCGTATACCTGGGTAGTGGTTATCTGATGATTTCACAATCTTGTGTTTCCTCATGATTGATATGGGTTACTTAATAACTTAGGTATATGTATGGGCATATACTTAAGTAGAGGTTATCTGTTGAGATCTTCTTTGTGGTTATCCTTGTTGGTTTTAGTGAGACATTGAGGGTCTCGGGGTCCCTACTGAGTATCATTATACACACCCCTGCACGGGCTATGCCCGCACATCATTGTGTTGGATGCAGATAACGGGCAGTGCTGACGAAGGCCGAGTGTTCGAGGACTGGACGGTACCCGAAGGTGGACCACCCGATGAGTCAGTATACGGAGGTGGACTTCAAGGCGAGACGACACTCGGAGGGGCTTTGCGGGCGAGAGCATTGATGTACTGTGCTATCTGTACCTACCCTTCAGGTAGGATCCGTGGTGGACGATCCCGGAGTTGCGCTATCTATACCTACCCTTCAGGTAGGATCTGACGAAGACGACCCAGGAGCTTATTGCTTTCTTCCAGCCGTTTGTCTTATTCTGTTGTAATTTTGTTCAGTTGTAGCTGTATTTCCAGTTGTGTTTGTATTCTGGACCATTTACTTTTCATCACATTCTTTGTACTTAGTTTTTTACTTCTGCTTGTACTCTGTGGTGTTTTGTTACTTTTATAAAGTCAATGCCTTCCCAGATATCAGGATTTACGCCTTTGGTGCTAATTGCCAGCCCCTGGCATATGGATGGCAGGCTTATGGTATTCATGGCATGGTCTTAGAGGACGGGTCATGAGAATATAAAATAATAATATAATACTTGTTTTAAAAACTAATTTATGTCAATTTTGACACTACTCAATAATTTATTTTTGTTAAAGTCTTAAAAACATTATTAATTCAAACAAAATTAATTTAAGCAATACCAACATGTCATATTAACCAATAAAATTCATGTATGTCATCAAAACTTTCATATTATATTTATTTTAACATTTATCATATCAATTATTTGATTCATTCATTTATAAGGAAAATACTGCATCATTATTGTCTCATATATATTTTTACTTTTTCAATGTCTAAAAATTATAAATAAAATAACAATATGTAGGAAACCCTTTTATATTTCCAATTAATATTTATAATATAAAATATAACCTATAGAACCTTATGTAAAAATTGTTTTTCTAAAAGATATAACGTTATGTCTTTTTTTATTAACTTTAAATTAATTAATATAATGTGTCCCTATCACCTACAAGTGGCTCCATGGGGTCCCAAAATCGACCAAAATATTTCCATGGTCGGATATGTATCCAACAATAAGGTTAGGACCCGTTTTAGGGTAATTTATTATTATTATAATATTATTTCATAACCCATATTTATTGGATTTACCTTTTAACCATGATAAATAAAATATTTAACGATGTAATTATTCA
The DNA here is from genome assembly GCA_963277665.1 of Viscum album. Taxonomy (NCBI): domain Eukaryota; kingdom Viridiplantae; phylum Streptophyta; class Magnoliopsida; order Santalales; family Viscaceae; genus Viscum; species Viscum album. The sequence continues at coordinate 1,548,832,193 of OY728146.1, read as the reverse complement.
AAATGTATAAAAATAAAAGATACCTATTTAAAAAATTTGGATATCATAATTCCAAATATGGAATCCATTTTTTTAAATTCAAAACACAGATGTTGCATAACTTAATTTAAAATTAATTATTGTTGTAAAAACAAAAAGCGTGTTTTAGAGATATAATAACTATCAAAAGATTGACACTTGTTTATGTCCTGTTTAATTGTGAAATTATGTCCAATGAATAAAATTGCATTAAATGGTAAAAATATATTCTAAATATAGTTTAAAACCACTCAAATTCTTAAATTATCACTATTAATTAGTTTGATTAAATTTTTTTTTAATTAAAATTTAGTAATTTTCACTATTCATTAAAATATAAAAGTTATCAGAAAAGTACCAAAAATTCACCCAAAGCTAGTTTCGATATTACAAATCCAAAAATGAAGTCCATTTTGAATGAAAAAATTTATAAAATTTCCAAAAGTGGGTATTACTATTCATAACGGCTAGTTTGATTGGTTGTGGTGTGTGTTACAACTCGAATTTGCGTACAACACATGCTTTTGTATTATTCAAAGAGAAGCGTACCATAGAAGCTTGGGGTGTTACAAAATATATTATATAGAATCATATATATTTACACGAGCACCCTCACCCCTCCAAATTAAATTTCATCATCGAAATTTTATTTTTAACCCACTAATAAGATTAATAAATTGTATAAGAAAAATAAGAATAAAAATAATCCATTTTCAAATCAATTTTATAATTAAATATCTTATGAATGACCATCAAACTGATATTTTGATCCATTATGCTAATTAATCACTTTTTTTGAAAATAATAAATTTCTATATTTTTGATAGTTTTGTACATAAATAATATCATAGTATAAGGAATATAATTCCTCTAGTTCTTTGACCATTATTTTTTACATCAAGGAGATTGGATATTCCTTCCAATGTCACATACATCGCCTAAATATCAAATATACACAATCCTTATCTTCGTTAAATTATTTTTTAATTAAGCTATGTTAAGGTTATATATAAAAAATTTTGAGAGTTTAAATCTAATAATTCCATGAGTCTCATCCCATCTCTTATCCTTTTTTGTTTCTCATTTTGATAATTATTCCATATTCTAAAGAATCTATTATTTACATTGTTACATTAGAATTCATCCATCAATAAAACCAATTGGATGTAATCATGTGTAATGACTAACTAACACTATACTATAGTAATTGTTATTTAAACAACATGAATCATTAATATTTAAAAGATATTACACATTTAAATTTATACATTATCATTCAATTCAACCCCAAAAAATCTCAATTCAATGTTTCCATTATTGGTAGGTTTCTATCCTATATTATATCCCAATTCCTTTTTTAAATATATCAATCGTAATGGATTATGAAGATAATTTTACTATAAGAATACCACGAGGGAGTGTAAAACATGTTTTATAGTTCAGAATCTTTTTCAAACTCTAGGTGAAGAGATAGTTAATACACATTCAATGAATTTGTGGTTTATTAAACCTATATACACTTATGTGGGATTATATATCCACACATAATATCATGAATGATATTTAATTTATTGGAGAACCACATAAAAAATACATCACGAAAACATCTTGATTTTATCAAACGAAGAGAATTATCCCAATGGTTTTAAATTTTATTCAATTATCCCACCCATAAAAATATTATTTATTACATTAACAACACTAAATTGTTATCTATACCTTGGAAATGATGATAAAATATAACCTATATCTCATTTAGGAAATTAACACCATAAATGATAAAATAATAATCTATATTCTTATAATACATCTACTTTGACACAAATGTTGTGTCACGACCCGACCCTACCTGGGCTCGAGCTGCAACTACCCCAAGCCTGCCTCCATAGGCCAAGGGCTGGCAACTAGCACCGAAGGTACAATATCTCGGGGATGCCTTTTCCTAAGTACCTATACACACAGACGTAGCAAACTCAATGCAACAGTGCATAGTAAAAGTAAATACAAGCAAAGTAAAGGGAAACTGTTATATATAAACCATAGTGTGCATCGACCTCTAACAGTAAAAAGTACAGTGCAGAAAAGGAAAAAGGGGAAAAACACGCGCCCAACCAGAAAAGGTGCCACAACCCGGCCACAGGTAAAAAAAAGGAAATAGCTAACGGGTCTCCCACCTGGAACCCGGCCACGACCACCACACGTGGTCCAACTCCCAAGATCCAACGCTCCACTGATGTCATGCTCCACCTGTATGTAGTCTGCGAGGGAACACCAACTGCGGGCAAAGCCCAAGAAGGGGTGAGTATAAAAAAATACTCAGTAGGATACCCCGAAGGCTCAAGGGAGAAACAAAAAGGAGGTACCGAAGGGTGAGCAGTAGAGAGAACATGGGAAAGAAAAGGGAGTACAACAGAGAGTGCAGTAAAGATTCCAGCTCAACAAAACAAGAGGAAGGAAGTAGACTCGTCCAGGCAGAAGGAGCTGGAAACGGTGAGAAGATGAACTTCTCATTGAGTCTTCGCTACCTATATGAGGAGAGTAGACTCATCCAACCACGAGAATCTAGACACGGAAAGCACGTGGCATACCCCGTGCGTCTTCGCCTCTCCTGGAAAGAGAGTAACCAAATCCAAGAAGTGGGTACTAGAACAAGGTATATACATATCCTTATGCTCAATCAAAAAGCCTGAAAAATGCCGTAAGGTGATATCCGTCCCGTACCTCAGCCCATGAAAATTGAGTCGCCTACAGTCCCAGAAGTAAACCACTGATGCCCAACATCCCGTATATCTGCCCCTAACCGCAAGAAAAGGAGCTCAATCACCGCACCTCAACACTATCCGATTTTGGCAGCACTGACTCGCCCGCACATTTTTAGGTCACGTCACAAGGACGTGTCTCGGTGGGGGTAAGCGCTCCTCGTACTTGAGAGTTCTGGGGGAACATCAACCACAACTCGTCATTTCCCTGCAGTCGAGAGGTCTCCTCAATGTCAAGGCTGTTCGAACACTGACCCGTACAACCAAGGGTCCGGCTCCGATAATCATGGAGGAAAAGCCGCAGACTAGCCTAGTAGAAAGTACTGAGTCTGAAATATCAACGGGTGTCCCACTGCCCAGCCCTGATGGAGGTTAATTGATAACTAGATATTGGGTGACCCACTTCCTAGCCCTACTAGAGGGTAAAACCTAATACATCCTTAGACAACCCACTGCCCAGCCCCGCTAGAGGGTAGACCATAATACATCATCAGGCGACCCACTGCCCAGCCCCGTTGGAGGGGAGACCTGGAATAAGTCGACATGCGAACCACTACCCAGCCTTGCTCGATGGTAGACCTGAAATAAGTCGACAGGCGACCCACTGCCCAGCCTTGCTGGAGGGTAGACCTTAATACATCATCAGGTGACCCACTGCCTAGCCCCACTGGAGGGTAGACCAGGAATAAGTCGACAGGCGACCCACTGCCCAGCTTTTCTGGAGGGTAGACCTAAAATAAGTCGACAGGCGACCCACTGCCCAGCCTTGCTGGAGGGTGGACCTGGGACTAGACGACGGGCGACCCACTACCCAACCCTGCTGGAGGGTAGACCCTAAGAGGTATTCGGGTGACCCACTGCCTAGTCTCTGTTGGAGGGTAAACCATAGGTGCATCGGGCGACCCACTGTCCAGTCTCTGCTTGAGGGTAGACCCTAAGTGTGTCGGGTGACCCACTGCCTAGTCACTACTGGAGGGTAGACCCTAAAAGAGTCGGGTGACCCACTGCCCAGTCTCTACTGGAGGGTAAACCCTAAGAAGTCGATGAGTAACCCACTGCCTAGCCTCGCTGGAGGGTAAAACTCAGAACATCTTTTTTCATCTCTACCGGAGGGTACACTACTGGCCAACCGAACACAGAATGAGTATCGCGCAACCACCCAACTCCAGAATAAATCTCCCAAAATATTTTCAGCACCTGTTCCATCACGAGGTGCCACTTGCACTGCTACTGGCCGATCCATCAAGAACAAAACCATGGGGAGACCACTCAACCCTACTGGTCAAACAAACAGGCACATAGGAACCCTCTACGCCGCGAGAGGACAAAGCACGCAAAGTAGAACATGACATGCACATGGGACCCATACTACGTGTGGCCCCAATTCAACCCCAACCAAGCACACGAACGTCTCAGGTACGAACCACACATACCTCCAAGTGATCTCGTATACTCCCAGAGTATACCACGTCTCCAGCCCAAGGGCTATCATGCACGTGTCACCCAACATCAACGCAAAGGCGTGATGTAACAACTCCACCTGAAAGGCCCTGGCACGACCAACCACATCTTGTGAACTATTTACATCACTCTCCTAAGAGTTTACGATCACATGCCAAGGGTCCACTACAAACAAGGTAGGGCAAACCACCACTAGATCACCTTCCATGATTCCAATTTTAACAAGATCATGCAAGAGGCTTCGCACAACCAAACAGATTGCACCGTTGTAATCCTCGTAGAAAAACACACAAGATTGACAACTTACTTGCCTCCAACGGATATCCGACGGAAAAGACACCAACACCGCCTCATTCCAAAAACGGCTCCCCATGATCCCGAGCCCAGGCCCCGAAAACAGTCGGGCGCATCGCACCATTGCGATCCCCTTGGGAAACCACGTCAAAAGCACTACTCACTTGAGTGAAACGGATATCCAGAGAAAACTATATGTTCAGGCGCACCGCACATGAGCGGTGCTTCGTGGGACCCGCAACCCGGTCCAGTAACTCGACGAACGGATCCCACCTTTGCGATCCTCTCAAAAAATCACACAAGATGGACTACTCAGTTGTCCAAAATGGTCGCACGGTGATAAAGATGGAAAATCACCGTCGACGCCCAAACGGCCCTCATGGGGCCTACACCACCGTGCCGAATTAATGCGGTCGGATTGCGCCAGTGCAATCCTCTCGGAAAAGCACCCAAAAACCACTTCTCACTCGCCCCGAACGGATGCCTGATGAAAAAGTTTCTAAATGCTGCGCGCAGCTCAAAAGATGTGCTGTAGGGCCCATGCCTCAACTCCGGATTCAGCACCTGAAACCACCCTATAAAGCATCCCCCCGGCGCCAGGTTCAAAACTCCACTGACGGTGCATAAAACGGACGTCGGATGCGTCTGCGCCGTCCAAAACAAGAATCTCGGGGAATACGCTCATCCACTTAAGGACACGTCGCGCCTCCGCGGCCCCTCGTTTCGGGAATTAAAAAATTCCTGAAACTAGATCTAAAAATTCCCCTCGACGCAAGGTCCGCGATGCCGCTGACGGCGCGAAAAAAGGATGCCCATAGCGAAAGCTACATGCGTCAGAAATTCAAAAGGGGCACTCCCTTGGGCCGGACCGGCCCTGACCGGCCAGTCTGCCCATAGATGGCCCTCGGACCGGCCGCGGGTCCGGTTCAAGCCTCCGAGGCCAGGTGGCCGCGTCCCCCCACCACCGACCAGCCTTGACGGCCGGTCTCCCCCTTTCCACAGTGACCCGCGACACGCGGGTCGCGGTTGCGCCGCACGGGGTCCTGCACCCCGCAACCCCTCCTCCTTCACGCTACGCCGGCACCGCTGCATGGAACCATGGCCGCCCGCCATCTCACCCAGGGAGCCCTGCCACGTCGCCCGCTGCCGCTCATCATCTCCTCCTCGGACCGAAGCCATGCTGCCCTAGGAACCCGCCGGACAACCGGAAATCGCCGGGACAACCAAGAATGCCCGCAACCTTCGACGATCAACCCCGAACTCCTCCGAGCTCATATTTTGATTCTGAAATATGCGTTGGAAACATAAAAATCTATACTAAGAATCTATGGGATATATTTGAAGGTTTATCATCAAATCTACACATAAAATAGAACTCAAAGGGGGGTTCGGAAATTAAAACGCAAAACGCATAACCCTACCTCGTGGGCGTTGCCCGGAGCTTCGCCGCCGAACCACCGCTTTGCTGGAGCTGCCTCGCCAGAGCTACCTCGCCAGAGGTGGAGGAGGAGAGGGAGAGGAGGGGATACCAGGGGGAAGGGGAAGGAGAAGAGGGAGGTGGGTGTGTTAAGCATTTAAATAGAAAACGCTTAACCACCCGCCCGTCGGCCCGAACCCGAACTCCCGACAGGGGTCGCGGTTAAGCCTCCATTAGGGTAAACACCACCTCCCGAGCACAAGGGCAGTCTCGGGATTTTATTCCAAGACCCCATTCAAATTTTATAAAATTTAACGTCTGAAGCCGCTAAATTAGGAAAACGCCCATGGAGCCATTTTTCAGAAACGGCCCGCGCCTGCGAAACTTATATCCCTCCTAGGGTAAACGACACGCTCCGAACACAAAGGTGCTCTCATATTTCCAATCCGAGCCACCGTTTAAATGATAATAGACTTTCAACATTAAATGAATGAATGAATTAATTAATTTATCCGTTTAACTTTCCGAAATCAAGCGAGGGGTCCAAACATCCCGCGCCGACAAGTTTTATGTCGTTCCTAGGGTAAAAACTCCATTCCAGACCCATTCGTACACTCGGATCACTGATCTGGTGAACCATTTAGGAGTTATCCCATTTATTTGGCATTTCCAGTGTGCACGCACTGAAAATTTAATTTCGTCCACTCCGGGACTCGGAATCACACACCGTCTGAAGGCGCTGCTCTGGAATATTATCAAAAATATTCCAAAGTCTTTATCAGCAAAAACCAGGTTCTTACATAATTCCCTCTTTCAGGGTTTTCATCCCCTAAAAGCAAAACTAGGGAGCAGCACAGGGTACTAAGCCCACAACTGGCTTTCCCATACCCAGAAAAACCCACACACAGCTCTACGTCACCGCACACAGACCAAAGGATTGATCTGTTCACGCAAGGCCGGCCCTTGCCGATGTCGTGAACCCACTCCAGACTTTTGGGTTAGGGCAAGGTGGTAGGGTACCTCGCCATTCCTTTGAACATTATCAAACGGCCTGAAGGCTCTCGGGGGTAGCTCACATCCCCGACTAAACCTCTACATTTCACACCGCGACTGGAATCACCGCCTGCACCTGGATCAAGGCCCGATAATTCCCTCCTTCAGAATATCCATATGGTGGATCACCCAAGGATATCTAGTCACTCATGATTTCACAGTCAATGTCTCGCAACCAAGACTCTCTTAAATGCTGGAAAAGAGATGGATTCGACACCATCGACTAAAGAAAAAGTTCCCACGCCTTTTTCCTTACAAACACAGGGTTACACCGACGCCCCACACCACCCTGGTAACAACTCAAACAAGGATCCGGGAGAAAAATATATCACACGCAGAGTCTAACAATTCTACTGCAAAAAGGTAGAAGAGCTGTAAAGCATACCTATTATCACCTCATGCTCTACTGGATCGTAGACATCCAAGGCTCGCGGCTGTCCGCCGTCCCAACTGTCAGCTCCCGGAGCCTGACATGGACTGCCTAGTGGTGATGGGAAGACCTTGTAAGGTCGTCCTCCACTACCAGTTCCTCCCACTCCTCTTCTAGCACCACCTTTATGGGTGCTACCCCGATCACGGTGTTTCCTCTGCCGTGGTGGTGCGCCTGCTGCCTGCCCGAAGCTCTCAGTAACTCGGGTCGGGCTGTCTCGTGCCAAGTGACCTCTCATGTCACCAGCATAGCACCAACTCTCTCTGGGTTGCACTGGTTCCCTCCGGCTCCATAGTGGTGTACGACCACGCCCCATAGTCCTGTTGTCAGTAAGCCACCTGCGTCGAGGTTCTGCTTGCTGATGCCCACTAGCTATGGCAGACATCTCGGTTCCAACGTTCATGCTGCCACCACCAACACTAGAACGCGACAGGAAGCCCTCTGTCACCTGCGCCTGCTCTAGCACCCCAGTATATGTGGAAATTCCCAAGGATACTATGACATCACAAATCTCTCGGCAGAGACCCTGCTCAATCTTTTGCGCTCGGATGTTGTCATCATGGAACAAGTCCGTGTATAAGAATGCACGGTCTGTAAAACTTGACGCGTACTCGGCCACGGTCATACCTCCATGCTGAAACTGCAGGAGCTCCTGAATCCGAGTGGAGCGCAAGCAGGAGGGGAAAAACTCCTCACAGAACAACAACCGAAAGTCTCCCCATGAAGGCGATGGCTCGTCAAGTAGCTGAGTCACCAGACTCCACCAACGCAAAGGTACTCCACGAAAAAGGGTGGCAGCCAAGGCCTCTCTCTGATCTGTCGGCGTCTGCACAAGCCTGAAAAGGCGAACCACTTTCTCTAGCCAACCCTCTACTTCTTGAGGGTCTAGTTCACCACTGAACCTCAGCGGCCTCTACCGCTGGAACTCACAGAGCGCACTCAACCTGCGCTCCAGCTCACCCTGCTCTACTGAAACTGCCTGCTGCTCAACAGGTGGGGGTGCTTCTACCGGCCCACCAAGAGAAAGGGTCTCGCATGATAGGTCCTGGACTATGGCCTCATTGATCACAGGGTCAGAGTCATGAACCAGAGCTATTATCTTGGCTGGCTGTATTGGCATAGACATCCTGAATATTATCAAGGTGTGCCGCGGTCAAATGAGCATAATGTATATACCAACAACAACAACAATGGGGTGCTGACTCAAGAAGGACAGTCAAGACTCAGTCCTATGTGATGCACAAACAAATTTCCATGCAACAAGTGTCTAAACATGCCGAGACGACAAGTGGGTTATCAAGGTCCTGGTGAATGGATATGTCGGCCACCGCACCATCACTGGATTCCTTGGCCTGAGAGCTGCTCTCGAGACACGTTAACATTGTTGCCCTAAATACCTACCAGTTACATTTATTTTTGCGACGTCCAAACAGCGTCCCAAGGAACGAACCACCTCTGATACCACTTTGTCATGACCCAACCCTGCTGGGGCTCGATCCGCAACTACCCCAGCCCCTGGCCTATGGAGGCGGGCCTGGGGTAATTGCGGCTCGAGCCCGGGCAGGGTCGGGTCGTGACAAAGGCTGAAGGGTAAACCCTAAGAAGTCGATGCGTAGCCCACTGCCCAGCCTCGCTGGAGGATAAAACTCAGAACAGCTCTGGCCATCTCTACCAGAGGGTACACCACGGGCCAACCGAACACGGAATGGGTATCGCGCAACCACCCAACTCTTGAAAAACATTCCCAAAAGAGTTTCAGCGCCTATTCCATCACGGGGTGCCACTAGCACCGCTACTGGTCGATCCATCGAGAACGAAACCTGGGGGAGACCACTCAACCCTGCTGGTCAAACAAACGGGCACAGAGGGACCCTCTACACCGCGAGATGAAAAAGCACGCAAAGCAGAACACGACACGCACATGGGGCCCATACTACGTGTGGACCCATATCAACCCCAACCAAGCACACCAACGTCTCAGGTACGTACCACACGTACCACCAAAGGCTCTCGTATACTCCCAGAGTACACCATGTTACCATCCCAAGGGCTATCATGCACGCGGCACCCAACGTCAATGCAAAGGCATGACGTAACAACTCCACCTCAAAGGCCCAGGCACGACCAACCACATCTCGTGAACCATTTACATCACTCTCCCAAGAGTGCGCGATCACACGCCAAGGGTCCGCTACAAACAAGGTAGGGCGAACCACCACTGGAGCGCCTTCCATGCTTCCACTTTTAACAAGATCGCTCAAGAGGCTCCACACAACCAAAAAAATCGCACCGTTGTAATCCTCGCGGAGAAACACAGAAGATCGACTACATACTCGCCTCCAAGGGATATGAGACGGAAAAGTCACCAACAATGCCTCATGCCCAATACGACACCCCGTGATCCTGAGTCCCATCCCCGAAAACAGTCGGACGCATCGCACCATTGCGATCCCCTCGGGAAAATACGTCAAAAGCACTACTCACTTGAGTGCAATGGATATCTAGAGAAAACGATATGTTCCAGCGCACCGAAAACAAGCGGTTCTTCGTGGGACCTGCAACCCGGTCCAGAAACTCGACGAACGGATCGCACCGTTGCGATCCTTTCGAAAAAGCACACATGATGGACTACTCACTTGTCCAAAACGGTCGCTCGGTGATAAAGATGGAAAATCACCGTAGACGCCCAAACGACCCTCGTGGGGCCCGCACCACCATGCCGAATTAAAGCGGGCGGATTGCACCATTTCAATCCCCTCGGAAAATCACAAAAAATCGAATTCTCATTCGCCCCGAACGGATGCCCAATGAAAAAGTTGCTAAATGCTGCGCGCGGCTCAAAAGACGGGCCGTGGGGCCCAGGCCTCAACTAGGGATTCTGTGCCCGAAACCACAATAGAAAGCTTCCCCCCGGCACCAGGGTCCCAACGCCGTGGACGGCGCTAAAAACGGACGTCAGATGCATCCGCGCCGTCCAAAACAAGAATCAAGGGGAATACGCTCGTCCACTTAAGGACACATCGCGCCTCCGCAGCCCCTCGTTTTGGTAGTTAAAAATTCTCGAAAATAGCTCTAAACATTCCCCTCGACGCAAGGTACGTGAGGCCGCTGATGACGCGAAAAATGGATGCCAGTAGCGAAAGATATGGGCTTCATAAATTCAAAGGGGGCACACCCTTGGGCCGGACCGGCCCGGACCGGCCGGTCCGCCCACAGCCGGCCCGCGGCCCGGCTGCGTGTCTAGATCAAGCCTCCGCGGCCAGATGGCCGCGGCCCACCACCGCCGACTTTCCTTGACGGTCGGTCTCCCCCTTTCCGTAGCGTCCCGCGACACGCGGGTCGCGGTCGGGGCGCACGAGGTCACGCACCCCGCGACCCCTCCTCCTTCGCGCTGAGCCGGCGCCGCCGCGCAGAACACTGGCCGCCCTCCATCTCACCCAGGGAGCCCCGCCGCGTCACCCGCTACCGCTCGTCGTCACCTCCTCAGACCAAAGCCGCGCCGCCCCGGGAACCCACCGGACCGCCAGAAATCGTCGGGACAACCCAGAATTCCTGCAACCTTCGACAATCAACCCCTAACTCCTCCGAGCTCAGATTTTGATTCCGAAATATGCGTAGGAAATATAAAAATGTATAGTACGCATATATGGCATTTATTTGAAGGTTTAACATCAAATCGACACATTAAATCAAACTCAATTGGGGGGTTCGGAAATTAAAACGCATAACCCTACCTCGTGGGCGTTGCCCGGAGCTTCGTCGCCGAACTGCCACCTTGCCGGAGCTGCCTCGCCGGAGCCGCCTCACTAGTGGTGGAGGAGGAGAGGGAGAGGAGCAGCTACCATGGGGGAAGGGGAATGAGAAGAGGGAGGTGGGTGTGTTAAGCGTTTAAATAGAAAACGCTTCACCACCCACCCGTCGGCCCGAACCCGAACTCCCGATGGGGTCGCGGTTAAGCCTCCCTTAGGGTAAATAACACCTCCCAATCGCAACTGAAGTCTCGGAATTTTAATCTGAGACCCCGTTAAAAAGATATAAAATTTAACGTCTGAAGCCGCTGAATTACGAAAACGCCCCTGGAGCCTTTTTTCACTAACGGCCCGCGCCCGTGAAACTTATACCCCTCCTAGGGTAAAAGACATGCTCCGAACACAATGGTGCCCTCGATTTTCCAATCTGAGCCACCATTTAAAAGATACTAGAGTTTCAACATTAAACGAATAAATTAATTAATTAATTTATCTGTATAACCTTCCGAAAGCAAGCGAGGGGTCCAAACATCCCACACTGATAAGTTTTATGTCGTTCCTAGGGTAAACGCACCATTCTGGACCCATCCGTACACTCGGATCCCTGATACAGTGCACCGTTTAGGAGTTATCCCATTTATTTGGAATTTCCAGTGTGAACGCACTGAAAATTTAATTCTGGCCACTCTGGGGCTCGTAATTGCACACCGTCTGAAGGCGATGCTCTGGAAAATTATCAAGAATATTTCAAAGTCTTTTTCAACAAAAACTGGGTTCTTACATGTTGTTTCCAAGGTGTGCACTTTAAAATATGGTTCCTCAAAAAATACCATATATATTAGCTTTAATAATAATTAAATATTTATATTCATAACTATAACCAAATTACATGACTCAAATAAAACATTTTAATACATTTATTTTGATGATATTTTTGGTTTGTATCTTTTATTAATTATAATAAATCCAAAAATAATAATTCCATTTCCATTCCTAACTAATGGTAATTTTTTCTAGAATATATTAAACTACTTAATCCATATTTAATATTCAAAATATCCACAATATTAGGCCCAAAATATTCTCATATAGTCATATAATCTCTAATACATTCTTCATAACATTGGGAAATTGAATCCTGAGGATGGGCGAGTTAAGAAATTTAGTAAGGGTAAACATAATCAATAGCCATAAATGATCAGAAAAGATTTTTTGAAACGAATAAATAATATTTTTTGATTTAGTATTAATATTTATTCCATAATGAACTAAAACAATGAGGATGTGATATATGTTATTAGAACATAAAATAAACATATAACATATAAAAAATAAATGAATTTGTATGGATGTAATTCATAATGTCTGAAATATTATTGTTAATACAAATGCATCATTCATGAACTCAATATTTTCATTATAGATTAATCCATGCCATAATACGTGTAATAAATACAATAGTCATGAAATATTTATTAAATGGATATTAAAATAAAATATTAACAATCATTTTTTTCACATTAGAGAAATTGATACATCATGGTTCTATATAATGCGAGGACCTTCCGGTAACATATTTAATTATAATTAATTCATAATATCATAAAATTAATACATAATAAATAATAAATTTATATATTTTCCTCAATATTGGGATAAAAAAATATTTAATTCAAACATATTTCCCCAAAAAATTATAAAGGATAATATGATTTTATCATATATGAAAAAAGTATGATGATATTTAAACAATAAATATTAACAATTCTTGAGTAATTAGTAAACAAACATATTTGAAAAAAATATAATAAATTTATATAGTTCTCTAATTATTAAATGAATCGAATCTAGATTAAAAACCTTTTAGAAATTAAATAGATCATACTGTTTTCAAAAATTAAAGGAATTATAATAAAAGATATTCATATTAATTAGAGATTTTATGGAAATAAAATTGTAGAGATGCATCATATATTAGATAAAAAAATGAAATTACATAATCGATCAAAAGAAATATGGTCAGTTAGGTGAAAATAGCATATCCCTAGTAAAACAATAGAAACTCATAATGATGCTTACATATATAAATAACATCCCTGTCCAAAATTTCAGTGATCTGAATCCCATAATAAGTGATCAGGAATTATGTATTTTTATACCACCAATTCAATCCAACAAATTATAAATATATATATTTAATAGAAGGTAAATCATAAAATATAGTCCCCATGATCGTAACTCTATTCGAATATAAATTAAAAAATTAAGGTGAAATAACAAATGATAATTTAGAATTTTTTTTAACATTAATGTAAAAAATAAAACATGTGGAGAACATTAAATAGTTTCATTTGAGAGGTTGAAGTGAAGGATTAAAAAAAACATATAATTAATATCCGATAATAGAGTACTAAAAATAATTTAATATTTTCTATATGAATCATTGATCCAATGATATAAATTATTATTATGAAAGAAACTTTTATAATACAGAAAAATATTCTCTATTTTATGACCAAATTCTAAAATAATTTACAATTCATTAATTATATAGAAACATCATTATAAAAATGGGTTGTAATTTTTTTGAATAATTATATATTAGTTTCTTATAAACCAATAAAATAGAAAAAATGTTCTTTTAAAACATTATAACTAAAATAAAAGATATTTGAGCCACTAATATACATTATGAGGCATATAACTCACAATGTAGGAAATATTTCAAAAGGAGTAATGTTGTTGGAATGTAAATCCATAGTAATAAATTATACAACCCCATATTATACAATAATTGGAAGAATGTGTTCATATTTTATGAAACGAGATCAATATTGAAAATATAACTCAATGAATGAATGTTGAGTTAAGAAAATTCCGTACTACTGGAGTAAAAATTTAATCAATAACTAATTGAACAATATAATTTGAATTAGAATAATATATCCATTGAAATAATTTTTTTTTTGATAAAAATACATATATGGTTATTATATATAACATAAAAGGAATATAGGGTGAAAAAATGTTGTATGTCTTAATAAATTTTAATTAAAACAATGTAAACACATTCTATTGTTTAATATTTTTAAACATTCTCTCTGAAATCCAATATAATAAAAGAAACAATATCATCCAGCCCTTTTTGAAATTTTTTTATATCTATTAACATTTATAGAATTCATATTAATTTATTCTTCACATGGATATCAGATATTTAATATATTTATTTGGTATCGTGTATGGGTATTCTTGTTCATTTCAACTAGTTTTGTAATAGTAATGTTCCCTAAATTTTCTACAATGTTTTAGCGGACAAATATAATAATAAATATTGAGAATTAATTTATTATAGATATTTATAATTTCTAGAATTTCATTTAAAAGTATTATTATAAGATCATGAATGTTGAATTTCATAATGATAATCTTTCTATCACTTTTTACAAATGGACATTTGTAACATAAGAAGTGAGTTGAATATTATTAATATCATCATATAACTAAATTCATCTAATTATATTCTTATTTATAATATTTATTACATGAAAATAAATATCCCTTATCCATTCTGGTTATGAATTTGTAATATTTTTTATGTATGTGGTTAATCTAGCCTAAACATCAACATAATATAATTAATGGAAAATTGAGAAGCAATTTACATGTAATATCATTTTACAAGAAGAATAGGGAAAATATTTTGTCATTATTATTATGATATATTATAATTTTAAATAATTCATGGAATAATATGATTAATATTCACTTATTCAATGTTACAAGGATGTCATGATTCATATTTTAGAAATTCCTTTTTTGTGGTTGAATTTACAACAATTATTTATTTTCTATATTATTAATAGTTTATCAATTTTATTATTCTATAAAAATATTAACTAAATAATAATTTATATCCATTAAATCAATTTTCAAGACCTACCATTTAATGTGGTGAATTAATGAAAACATAATTCAATCCTTCTATACAAGTTGTAGTCCAAATTTATGCTTCTATCATGATTTTATTTTCCATAGAATCAGAGATATGCTGATTATATTATTCAATTTTATAATAAGAAATTTATTATATATATATATATAATAAATCATTTTTTTGTTACATATTATTACCATCCTTTTATAGTGGATAAAGACATTGAAATATAAATCTCTGTAATGACCCAGGTATTTATAGAATAATACTTTTGATTTAACAACCTAGGTATTTATAAAATAATACATTTTATTACCATTATTATTTATGAATAAGATATCAATTTTATGATAAATGGGAATCTTTTTTCTGATAGCGTACTCGACATGAAAAAAATGGTTTCACTGAAATCTTGTGTTGCACACAACATTGAGTTACACAAAAAAACTAATACAATAATAATATTATTGTATTTAATCGTAGTTAATTCCTACCCATTGGAATGACAGAAGTGAATAATATCAACTGAATTTTGAAACATGGTTTACAAATGTTTAAATAACAATTCATTGGTTACAAAATTTATTAGAAATTAAAATAATAACCATTTGAATATAATGGACGTATTGTTATGAAACCTTTTTAAAAGTGAATAATTGGGTTTATGAAATCATATCAATATTTATGTATTATTATTTAATGAAAAATTTATGTTATATATTGAATGCAATGATTTAAATCCATCTTAAATTTTTTCTGGATATGATATAATAAAAAATTCAATTTTTTAGATAAAAGAAGCATTTTTCTGAAAATTCATTTAAACGCCTTTCGATGGAGAACCGTTTTGAAATTTAGTTTTTCCACCTTAATATGTTATATTTGACCAAATAAACAACTTCTTTAGAATCAGGGCATCAAAGTTTACATCAGATGAATTTTTGATATTTTTCTGAAAACTATCTTCTTTGGATGAATAATAAAAATATGATAAATTTTAATTGAAAACAACTTTTTTCCATCAAGATAATTTCTATGGATAAATATTACTATTTTCTGGTTTTAATGGTTAAATAGACTATGTTTTTATCATTCAGTACAATTTTGTTAATTAGAAGTAATTTCAAATTGAAATTGTACTTAAACACATGTCAATGTTTTGAAATTTATCACTTCATAAAACCCACTTTTTGGTTGGGACAACATGAATTAATTTAAAAATAATATCTGAAAATTATTTATTTTGAATTTGGAAAAATTGATTTCATATAGGTAATTAGGAGATCCAAATTCTATAAATATTAATCTTTTATCATTGGACATTATGAATATTAACTTCAATAATATTTTTTATTTTCCATGGTTTAAGAGTGAATCAGGTAAATAAGGGTAAAAAACATTAATTTATTAATATAAAACTACTCGAAATCATGTATTAATCATATTGGATGAGATATTTACGACCATGGGAATACGTGGGTTGATTGTAGGATCCAATGGAACCACTTGGGTATTAAAATGACATTTTATAAAAATTATTTTCATGTAAACCGAAATATATCATAAACATGTATCTTTTACTAAAAAAATTTAATGTGGGGTTATATAATTGATATCTTCGACTATAAATAGTAATAAAAAAATTTCATACATCGTGATATTTTATTTATAATTTTTAGACAATAAATAAATTAAATTAATTTTGACACAATGAGGATTTTGTGTTTGTTCCATTAATAAACGTTTCAAATGAATGATATTATAAAAACTGAAATAAATATTATTTGACAAAATTAATGTCATAAACTAATTTTAAAGGAGAATATGACACGTTACAATTGATTCAATGTTTTTTTGGAAGGAATCAGGCTGTTATTAATTTTTAAAAAACTCGTGTATAAATAGTGTCCCAAATTGACAAAATTCGTTACAAAAAACATAAAATAGTTTGTTAAATGATATTAAATTCCTAAAAATATATGATCTGTTCAAATAGTTATGATCAATCTAAATATTTCATAAATGATTTTTTGTGGGTAGTTTGACACGATATGGTTGTTACATTAACCCACAATGTGTAAATAACAGGATATCACTATAAGATTAAAAAGGGTAGAATAAGTGTTAAAACAAGTAAGGATAAAAAATATTCCAAATATGTCATAAAAATTTAATAATGGTAATTTAAACCAAAATCAACTTATTTTCTATTTAAATTAGTTTGGGACTATTTTTAATTGAAACGGAACTTATAATAAATTAATTTCTCATGACTTTCCTAAAGTGCCCCTCACCTCTTCCATAAAACAGAACATCTTCTTCTACTTATCTTCCTCTTCAAAAGCCTTTTAGTTCAGAACATATTTGTCTAATAGACTATCTATAAACCATGAATTAATTTTAGTAGCCTATCATTTGGTAGAAGACAATTCAATAAAGCATTTTGGCTCAAATCAAATGAAGTTACCCGATTTAGAGGTAACGTCTTCTCTGAAGCACCTTTCCATTATTTTCATTCTCTACTCCATATTCTCTCCTTAATCATTTATTACATAATAAAACTAGTATCATAAATATACTAGTATTTTTTATGCAATGTATTCTAATTACACCTTCGCACACATCCATCTAAATTATATGAACATAATGTTTCTATGAAGAAAGAACTACTGCCTCACAAAACGACGATTGTTTAATATTATCCAACCACCTAAAATGGTGACCATTTTGATGAATCTACAACTATATATGATATATATTAAATTTATATTTCCACTATTTTTAAATAAATTTTATTTACAACACACCGTTATTCTTTCCATAACCTGTAAATACGATAATTTAATTTGAGGAAGAGAAGACTACCACCCCTTAAATGTGATATGACTCGTTCATTCCATCCATGGGATGTATAAAGGATGGTGATAATGAAAATACTTAACATATATAAATTATAAATTATACTATAATTATAACATAGCTATGATGAATTTAGTTTTCATTTCTTTAATATGACGACAAAATGAAAGTAGCGTTCATTCGTACGTACGACATACCATCTCTATGAACGGTGCATTTCATTTATCATATCCAAATATTATGGACTATTATAAATATAAATATACTCTATATATATTATATTTTTATCATGAATATCATTTTTATATTATTTAATTATGATAACATGGAAAATTTACATCAATACAAGGTCATTTTCGACTCAGGTACAAAATATTGTCAAAACATCTGATATAAACTAAAATTATTAACTAATTTATATAACATTGTAATAAGTAATATAAAATTAATAATAAACCTAAAAAAGTATCTATTTGAAATATAAATTAGCCTATTTTTATTATTATGGAAATTAATGAATAAACTAGACAAGTCGTATTCAAGGTAAGGGAACTTTTTAACCCAATTTCTATTGATTGGGTTATATCCAACATCTTGATTATGTCATCATATGGTTATGTGTGAAATTTATTTTGATATCCAATATTATATTTATACATTATTTATGTGTATTTATTGTGAATTTCTGTAATCAGTCTATTTTATCAAAAAATTGTTTATTGTAAGAGAATTTCTAAACTAAATTTCCACTCAATTGGTTTTATGCATACTTCGTTGAATATATTATGCCAGGATTATGTGTTAAATCACTATTTTTTATTTATATTTTAATTCCCACTTCCCTTTTTGTGGATATACCTTTCCTACACATATTAAACCAATTGATAAATTCTTACATCATTTATATGATATTTTTAAGGGATTTCGTTTTCATCTTAATTTACATTCCATTGAGGATTATTTATTGTTATACCCAAATTCAATTTTATATGGTGTATATTCTACCCTTTGACATATTATATCATGAATCTCCATATTCTTGTGATATTATATGTTTTTTCAATTTTATTTTTTAATTATTTTTATTCATGTATTTTATCAAGTGGTAAGGGACTCTTTAACTAAAACATATTTTTAAATGTTATAATTATATAATCATTAAATCATTCTCTTTCATGTCCATGATTTTGACATGACATTAATGAATAATTTATTTTAACATGAATTCTTTTTTGTTCATTATTTTTTCCAAAGATTAAATGTGGTATAGAAAACATTCATTTAAAATTATTATTTAAAAATGTATTCATTGTGATATTAAAATGGTATTGATTGATTTAATGAATTTGATTATTTTTTATATAAACGACATTATTGAAATTTCACGCTTTTATGTTTCAATTATGTATTGTGGATTAATTTAAATTTTTACCATTTTATTTTAATATAATCTGTTTTCATTTATGATTGCACAAATTAGAAAGATTAAATGTGATTTCAGAGTGGAAATGTTAGTTTTCCTTAATGATTGGTTTATTTGTTAGTATTATGTTAAGGTCCTTGGAAATTTCTTATGTGTTTGGTGGAAAATGTGATAAACCAAGGGTGGGTGAGCCCACAGTATATCTCCAAATAATTTGGTATCATGACAAAGCTAAAAGATAATTCTTCTCCTAAGATATTTAGGGAATTTTCTATGATGGGTATTCCAATCGTAATTATGAATGTTACTCCCTATGTAGTTGTGAAAGCTAAAATGTAAGTATGATATGGATTCAAAAATTTACCTTTATGTTTTCTGATTTAGGTTAATTTTTTTATGATTATAATGATTACATGATGTATGCTAAGTAGTTTATGTTTTATCAGTGAAAAGTATGATTTTGGGAAAATGTTTTCATGGGTTTTAAATATTCATGGGCAAACAATTTTATTTGTAATATTATATTCCTTACTAAGGTTTTTTTCTCATCCCATGTTTCGAAATTTCATTCATATAACGTATTTTATAAAAGTTTCATTGATGGGACCAAGGGACTGTTATAATGTAACAAATGAATTGATGCCAGGATTTTTTAAAGAGATTTTGTTTTATAAAAAAATTGATATTGAGTAGAAGTGTCTAAAAGAAATATTTAAGTTCTTATGTATGATTTAGAACTTAATTATATAAATCTATAAACATGAAGATATCATCAATTTTAATTGGTGACTTATCTCAAAAGTATTTAATTTTTATGGATATGGCCTTATATTTTCTAAGGACGCTGCAGTCAGCACACGCACATACAGAAATTTCATTATGGTTTTCAAAAAGGTAAAAGGAGATTCATTATTAATATTCATTATATATGATTAATAATTATATTTATCTAAATAATAATAATTTTACCATAAAATTATGATATAGTTATAATTTTAATCATATTATAGTATTGAAAATGTTAAGTCAATAGAATCACTCATGTTGAGAACAATGTAGTTTCCTTGAAAGATCAAATCGAAATGGAGGGTATAATCATTAATATATTTAACATAAGATAATTTAAGAAAGATTATATTTCATTATATGGATTTAGGCTAGATTTTAAAGATAATTATTAATTTTAAAATGGTATTTTAGTTGTGTTGATCTGCCACATTTATACATGAGTTTGGAAAACGTTATTGTAAGTACACATAAATTATTAATAATTTAAAGTAACATTAAACAAATGTATCTCAATAATTGATAAATAATACATAAAAGGTCAATAAATTTCTAAAAAAACCTTATAAAACATGTTTTTAAAAGGATTTTTTATTTTTCATGTTTAACAGGATTTTACTTTTTGGAAGAGCCTAGTTATCACTAAAGTAATTAAATTTTGATACATAAAAAGAGTAATAAAAATTTAATATTATATGGACCAAATGATTCCTAATATGATATTAATTTTTTTAGTAAAAATTCCTATAATTATGGAGAATCAAATTCAATATTTTTACAAGTAATGGGTAAAAACATATTTTTAGAAAATGCTTATTCTTAAGATTAAAATTAATCTATAGTAAAAATTATCAATTTTATTGTAGATATAATTTTGTATTTATAAAATAAATAAATTTTACGATTATATAAAAAAATATTTAATAAAAGAATCAAAATTAATATTTCAATAAATTCAAATTTAATGATTGTTTTGAAAAATATTATTTTTGTTGTAAAAATTAAACATTGGTTATCTAAATTCATAATAGAACATAATAATTTTTATTTTTACATTTCAAAAACATCCCTGATTAGTTATTAAGTATTGTAAACATATTTTTATTTCTTATATAATGATAATTTCTTAGTTTTGTTAAAAATAGTATTTTCACTTTTCACCTAACAAAATATTTTTGAAAATCCTAAATATTAATATTAATATATAGTTACATTGATGAATCTAAAAAAGAAATATTTTAAAACATAAATTTCTAAATCTTCATAATTTATATCATAAATAAAATTAATTATATAATGAATATTTCATTCTTAAGAAATTAACTATTTTATAAAAATCTATTATAAATCTCATATCCTGCCAATTTCTAATGAAATTGGTATTAATATATTATTCTAATTGTAAATATATTTTATCCATAAAATATTTATTTTCATAAAATAATAAATAAAAATTCCAATTTTAGTAGGATTATATTTTTAAAATGTAATTAGTGTTATTTGTTAATTAACTTCATTAATTTATATTTTATATATTCCTTCGTGTTTGTAATCGGTTTTATTTTTATATTTACTTATATTAACATATTATTGTGCATCCATTTTTACCGAGCAATTATAAAACAATAATTAATTTTTCAAATATTATTATATGAATTTTTTAACTTATATTATAATGTAAGGTAGGTTATCTAACTCTTTAGGTTTTACAGAGACATATAATATAAATTGATTTGGATTTACATCGACTATTAAAACATATATATGTGTGTCTATAGGTCATCTACTTTATCTTTAACATTCCATAAAATTTTGTTATCATATATGTACCAAGACACATTTGTTTTTTAATGTACCATAAAATTTATATTACCTCATTCTAATAATGAAATTATAATATAATTTATCACCCTTATTTGAACCTCCAAATTCTTTTTTTCGGTATTTTTTTGGGATAACATTAATTAATTTATATATATACAAAAATAGAGTCATCAATAAAATAAATGATATGATATTGAATTTAAATATTGATAATTGTATCCCATAAATGAAAGGTATTTCTATAAAATATTGGAATACCATTAATACAGACATAATTTTAACTCTCCATATATTCTTGATCCAACTATAGATCTGTATTTTGAAAAAAAATATTTCCCTATCACCGCCTAAAATATTCAGGATTGAAATTATGTATCATTGTGAATGGGGATTGTTTAGTGACTCTATTTTTATAAATTATTCTTTGAAAAAGAATATATTACTCTTCAATGTCAATATCCACTATTTAATAATTCTTAATATCACACATAAATAATAGTACTAAATGAAATAGAATGAAAATAAGATTTTTTACAAGGTTTACCATAAAATTTGGACATTAATTCTCTCTCAATGTCCATCCCATAGAAAGATATAATTTTTTAAAGGTTGGGGCCGAAGCCTCAATTTTATTATTAAATCAAAGAAAAGTCCAATTTTAACTGGGTAGAGGGAAACCCATTACATAGCCCGAAGGCCCAGTGAGCTTGTAGCCCATTACATAGCCCTTAGGCACAAATTCTTAGACCAATTCACATTCTGTGAATAGTAACATGCTGGTACAGTACCTCACAGTATCGCCGCCGCTACAGTGCCCTACCGCAGCTACAGTGCCCTGCCGCCGCTACAGTACCTGCTGATGAACAGTGTCGCCGCTGCTACAGTACCGCTATAGTACCGCTACAGTACATGCGCCCCATGGGTTTTGAACCCCCATTTTCCATGTAGTATTATGGGGTGCTTACCACTAATCCAAACCCCAACTACACCAAAGAAAGATATATTATAACTAATGTAGAGAAGTTAATAAGTATGTTATAATGAATCGTAATTACCCAAACACAATATTTTTTTATTTTACCCCAAATGAATCATTATGTTAGGTTTTAAATATACTTCCCTAGGATAATATATATCTCATAATATTTATTTATATCATGGTAGGAGCCTAATACTTGATTCCATAGAGTATAAAATTATAAAACATGTTCACATCACCAAAAATCCATTATTTAACTCCATAATGTAATTACATCACTATATGAGATATATTTCTTCTACATCAAGCACATTTACTTCCATTATATGATCAATATAATGAAATCCTCATCGAACTTATTCTCAGAAAATAAAAAATTTCTAATTTATGCATGAGATAATTCATTATATGAATTATTTTTTTCCTCCTTATGAGAAATAAATATTTTGTTAAGTACATTAATATTCTAACATCAATATATATAAAAACATGTATTATAAAAATGGCCATAGGTTTATCCCACACTTCTCTTTTTTTTCTTTTTCTATGTTATTTTTTAATCCCAAAATCACTTAAATATTTTTTTCATGTAAATATCAATTCAAATTGTGCAATAATTATTCATCATTCAAAACTCCTCAATATATAATCCAATATAGATCGAATTTTGATCATCAATAATCATTTCAAATATTTTATATTAAGTATAATAATAATATATCTATGGTTAAATCTATAACATTAAATAAATATATCATATTTATTTATCCTAAATCATGAAAAAATGATTATATTTAATATATAAATAATAACATATTGTAAAATCAATTAAATATCTAAAAATATGATAAATTAAAAAAACGTTATCATTTTGTAAAAATTTTAAAAACTTATGTATTACAATTGTGAGATGAATTATCTTAAAAATGATCTAGAATATATTTTTTATACTAATGAACATATTACCTAATCAAAATAAAATATTAGGCATGAATTTTTATATCTTCAATATAATATAGACTATATAACCTATCATATAGGGTATGATAAACTGTAATTTTTCACTTGAGAAAAATTGTAACGCACCAGCAACAGATGCTACATATTATAGTTGTTGTAAAGTATAATTCATAATATAATAATCTCAATGAACATTTCATTGTATAGTTTTATAGAATTAGAAATAAGTATTTTATAATATACTAATACATTACATGTTGGAACCTATACATGGATTCAATATTTTCTACTAAACAAATTTCTTAAAAAATCAAGGTTTCTCTTCGTGAAAAAAATCAAAAAATTCCCCTTGATCTCATCCTTAGACTGAGTCTTACGTAAAAACAATAAAACAATTTTAAACAATATGATGAGTTAAAAAAGTTCAATAAGGGTCAAAAATAAATAAACCTAATATTCCAATTAAAACTCGGGAAAATATTTCCATGAAAACATATAATATTACCCTGAAAATAAATCATATTTTCATAAAGATCATTTTCATTCGTTTTTAAAATCAATTTATTTCGATCAAAAACCAATAAGATATAGGTAATATATATGTATTAAATTTTGGATGTAATATTCCATATCACCCTAAAAAATAGAGTAACTAATATTTTTATCCTATATCATCAGAATTCCCAATGCATTGTTGTTTATAACATACGAACCCATCTTTGGTTTATCATGTGTCCTCCCATTGTTGAAAAAAAAAACGTAACAACAAGTCATTAGTTTATCATGAAACAACCTATAATTGGATTATATAAGAACAAATTTTTATTAGTAACAAATTCAAAACAACCATTACATTATCAAAAATCAAGAATTAATGCATTCTAAAAATTCTTTAAAAAATAAATAAATGTATCATTTTGAAATAACATATTTTAAAAATCTATGCACATGAAATATAAAAATAGTTTGTTCAATTTTACTATATAGTCATGTAAATTTTGGTTCAAAATAATATGGTTACATCAAGGTGGGAAATAATGTTCAATCTATATATGTAAAAACACATTCCTTTTGGCTACTATAAAAACACAACATTGAAATAATTTTTTTATAGAATATCCCTTAAAAATATCATATCATTGAAGTGGGAATTTATTCAATGATTATATTAGGTTTTTATAATGTAAATCCACATAAAAGAAGTCTAAATACAACATAACATTTTGAATATTAATTTTTCACATAGTCTTATTATGACATAATCAATGTTGTAGAGGTTTAACCAAAATAATAGAAAATGTGTTAAGAATTACTTTTCCTCAGGTATAAATTCCATTAAATATTTTGAAACCAATAGTATAATTTCACAAGGAATGTTATTAATTTAGTCCATAACAATTTTTTTATTTTTCTTACATTATATTATCCATTTATATCATATTAACAGGATTTAATTATAAATATTTCATTATTTTAATTATTTCAGGTGCATTCTTTTTAGGGATTCAATGAAAGTTAAATTTTGTATGGTTTTGGATTTTTATGTAAAGTGGAAATAATAATCCATAAGTTTAATGAAAATTTATTTAAAACATCAATATGTATTAAATTTCATATATTTAATTTTTTTTCATAACATTAGGATGATTCTTTTTATTAAATTTTATGGATAAATGTTTAATTTATTTTGGTGGTTTTTCCAACCATCATGAACTGGATTCATTAAATTTAATATGATGTTCATATATTACTTCAATAACATGAAATAAGTTATATTATAAATATTTAACAATTATTTCACAAAAATAATATTTTTATGTCCATCCTTGATTGTGATAATAGAAAACTAATAATTATTATCCATAAAGATGGTTAATAACCAAAACATTGACAATGGAATCGTTTAATAGAATAAGAGGATATAAGAAAAGTAATGAATTTATGATATTAAATTATAAAAAATTACATTATTGTGTATATTTTTTTATTTTATAGATTAATGATGCGAGTATAAGGAATAATAATAAAGGCAATTAAGAGAGGTTCTTTTGTAAAGTTATCTCTTCAATATTACCACTTTTAATGACCCCTTATAGAGCATATATTTCTTATTTGGGTGAGAAAAGCAGCACCTGGAATTTGGAAAGAGTGTTTAGGATATGCGTTGTCCTATATATTCATAGAATTAAGTGTTCTTATGAGAATAGGGGTGGCGAGGATTGTATTTATACACTACAATATGTAGTTTTATGTGATTAAATATGTATAATTTTATATTTAAATACAACGATAGTTTGGTGGAGTTACTTTAATATAATATTATTTGAAATTAATGTTTTAATGGATTGATTGGGTTTATAAACACATAATAAACTCATTTAATGTATCATTTTTCATTTATTATAAGATTTTACCTTTAATCATTAACATGTTTTATTATTTCACCAATACCGTGGTATATATATTTTTACCACGTTATCCCGTTTTATTCTAAAAATGACAAAAAAATATTAATTATTTTTTGCATTAATATTCTAAATATTTAATCTATTTTAACAAAATAATTTCATATAATATGAAAAATTATATTTTAAATAAACCCCACCAATGTGATGAAACATGGTATTTCAAATACATCATTTTTCAAGGGAAAATGATATTATATTATCTATTTTATTAATAATTATTATTTTATGAAGCCAAATTAATATTTAAAGACATATAATATATAAATTTTATTTAAAAAAATTTCCCATTAGGGTGTATTTTAATTAATATGAAAAGAAAATCATTATTTACATTAAAATTGTTCAATAAAAATATCTTTTTAAACACAACAATTAATGTTATTATAAAATATAATATTAATTTGATCTAAAATAATATATGTTAAAAAATCTTAATAAAATAAATATGTATTACATGAAAAATAATTCAAAACGTTATGGGCCATTTAAATTGGTTAATTATATGAAAATAGAATATATTTTTATAAAAATTGGTATTTTAACTATTCACTATAAAACCAATATTTCCATAAAATAATCTCCTAATGAACATAATATTTTTTTTCAGAATAAATTTTATTTTATTATTGTTAATTTCTAATATTTTAAGAAATAAATTATAATAGTAGTTAATAAAATAATAGGAATTCCATTTTGTGAAGAAAATGTATGATCAAATAATAATATAACATTGCTAAAAACGTGCGTTATCAATTAAAAAAATAATGAAAACTTTATAAATTTGTATTTTAATTATATATTTAGTAAATTGGTTAATAATATTTATTCGTTACAATTAATTGGCTATGTTTTAATTTTCACCTTTAAATTATCATATTTCATTATTTTTTTATGTTTGGTGACATATATCTCCTATGCTATCAAACATAGTCATTGCATTTAAAAATACATGTATTTTAAATTATTCTCAACTTCAATAAATATATTCCTTATAATTTGAATTTGGTATTCAAATCTAGGGGTTTGAATTTTTAAAATAAAATTGGTGAAATCCGACATAGTAAAATGGATCTATAAAACTTCTTATTAAAATGAGGGAATGTCAAAAAATTAAAGGTCACTTATAAATTGGAATTTAGATTAGTTGAATGTGAAAATATAGACATGTAAAACAATTATAACTATCATGTTCTTATGAATAGTGATAGAGAACATGATGGTTAGAATGTTACCTATCAGAAACTATAAACATGTGACGGGTTACATTGTCATTCAATATTGAGTAATAAAAGTCAATGAAAAATTTTTCTGATAAAAATTCAATTTATTAATTTTGAGGAATTATTTTACAAACATGAATAATAAAAAAATATAATTTCATTAAAACTCTAATTTAATCATCATCTTTTCTCTAAATGATGAATATTTCAGATAAATGTTTCATACAACAAGAAATAGAATCAAAGTCTACAGATGAATAAATAAAAATAAGTATAAATTTTTATTCCTACTATATCAATGTATTTAAAAAACCAAAACTTTTAGAAAAAATATAATGTAATTATACACAAATTATAAACCATTATACGATAGAACACTAATATAATTTCTATAATTAAAATTTAAACCCAATGATTAATATATATCATCAAACAAATAACTATCTTTAAAAATTTTAAAATGATTATAGATGAAAACATGTATAAAAAAATAAGAAATAATTCATCACATAATATAATAATATAAATTTAATTTTGATCATTAAATAATATCAATCTCTCTTAAATTATCCTTAAAAAATGTAATTTCCCTAATCCTAATATAATTTCCATTTATATCCAGAATCAATGTAAATCATATATGGTTCTAAAATATTTCATCATATATTTTCCTATTAAAATTACTTAGTATTATATTTACATTCATAATATATGGTTATCAAAAATTGAACATATTTTGATATTACATCGATCACTTAACCCCCCAATCAATTTAAAATCCCATGATTATCAATATGATGAAAAAATGATCCCAAAAAAAATTATGCATTATTTATCAGATAGTTTAAATAATGAAAATAGTTTTCAGTTAATCATATAATGTAGAATTTTCATTGAAACCAGTTTAAACATTGAAATTTTTTGTATTTTCATAAATTCATGAGAAGTTTGAGTAAGGTTTCCAGCTTACACATAAATCTGTTCTAAAAAACATATTCTCTTTTTATGATATACACCCTTATCAGCCTTTGTTTTTAGGTATATTCCCCACAAAAATTTTGTATGTGGCATTTTTTCAACAACCCTATGTATTTTCTATTTTCTAAAACTATATTCATATAAATCATAATAAATTATATAATTTTTTGAAATGACCTCAAAATATTATAACAATTTTTAATATTATATATTTGTTTTATCATCAATGTTTGTCTCATAAATTTCATTTTTTATCTGAATAATATATAAACCAAATTTTCGTAATAAAATATATAAAATATAATAAAAAAATTCATCCATTTAATACAAATTAATGTCTAAAAAGGCATTATTCCTCAAACTTCAATTTTTAAATCATAACATAAATGGTAACATGTACCAATAAAAATTTTCCACTTTTCTGAACATATTAAAATGTATCTATTACATATAAAACATGTATAAATATTTTTTTAAAACAAATCCTACTATATAAAAATCTATAGTTGATCAATAAATCCCCAATTATTTATAAAAACCCATTATATCATAAATTTAAAAATTCAATACCGAAAGGCTTTCGTTATTTATCTTCCTTCTCAATCCTTTAACCATTATTCATGAATTTTTTACTCTATAAATTATTCATAAAATCAATGATGTGTATAATATCCGTATGATTAAATGATATTATCACAAATAAGTTTCTTAATTATAACATAATAAAATATTTCATATATTAAATGTGAACATAATAACCTTTTTTTATGTCTCATTTATCTACTACATGTAGAAAATAAATGGTTATTCCCTTTAAGGAAGTTATATTTTTGAGAGAGATGGTAATGTTGATATTTTTATATAAAAAGAAAAAAAATACAAAGATATATTATATTTATGAAAAAATAAAAGTGATATATAGGTCAAACATTTTCTTGAATGGAATTTGAACACTCGGAATATAATCAAATAAATTTCAACATCTTTTTTAAAATTTTTCGTCATCAAATCTTATAGAAGAGATATGAAAGTATTGAAATATCAATTTCCTTCCATCTTGATAAATTATCTTTAAAATTTATTAAAATCAACATTAAAACATCAAATTCAATAATACATGATTAAATAGATATTGTCCTTTTAATGATTATACACCTATATATTATATAACACATTAACCTTCATGTACCTTATACCTATATCAATTATCATTCTAAATCCAATCTCTAAAAATATTATTAATTTCTTATAAATCCATCACATTAATCCAAAAAAGGGTCATGTAGAACATTGAACATGTAATAATTATTAAAAATTTAAACCCATGATGATATTTATAACTTAAAAGAAAACTGAGAGGAAAAAAATACAAAAATACAATGTTATAATAACCATCATTTGATACAAACTCTACACATTTGGCCATATATATATTCATTATTATAATGATTGTAAACTAGAAATACAATAATTTTAAATCTAAATGATATTTATGGTATATTTTTTTATAGGATGAGGGATAATTCTTATATAGTAAAACTATCCAATAAAAATATATCATAAGGCTTAGTAACCATTTTTCCACAGAATAAAAGTTTTTAGAAATAAAGTGTGGTTTCTCTTTATGATGAATATTTATAATTTACCCCTTAATATCTCGAATTTCCCTAATTTTACATAATCCTTGTGACAGATATTTCAGAAATTTTGATGAGAAAAAAATTCATAGTAATGGAAATAAATAATGTAACAGTTCATCCCATGAATACTCAGAAAAACATTTTCACGAAATCATACATTTTCACCCATAAAATGAATAGTTTTTAAAATATATTATTATTTTACCATATGAAAATATATTGATTTTAATGATAAAAAATAATAATGAATATAAAATATATGAATTTTAATTTTAATATAATATTCCAAATCACTCTTAAAAATGGAGTAACCAATATGGACAACCTCCAACTCTGGATCACCCAATGCATTTTAGGTTATAACATAAAAACCCTCCATTATTTAATAATATAATCACCAATCCATGGTTTATTAAAGGAAAAACCATAAATGGCTTTTAACAAGTACATCATTCATCATAAAAAATACCGGTGAAACATAAAATAATCATAAATAATGTAATCCTTCATTATAAAAATGCTTTTGGAAGATAATATCCTTATAATTTTGAAGTCATTCATTTTTTAAAACAATACACGTATAATGGAAGGAAAATTCATTGAAAATATCCCAATAGAATTTTAATGTATAAATAAAAATATAATGATACACGAATTCTAGAAATTAAATTCAAGCCTTATATTTGAAATAACAATATTTAAAAAAAACCATTAAAATAAGTTTATTTTATAATTTCCCATACAAATATAATATCATAAAAGTAATAATTCATTAAGTGAATCAATATTATATATCCACTATAAATAAAAATATAAAATAATATATATTACAACATTTAAAAAAAATTCTCAGTGTATCCTAGAATGGAATAATCTAATATGTATAGGTGTAAACCAAAGAATTGAGATTGGTATATGAATTCCTTTTACTTAGTTTTTACTTCCTTTAAACATTTTCAAACCTAAAGTTCAATTATTAATGTTATATTATAAATTAGTTTTGGAAATATATTCACATATATAATAACATATTTTATTCTTTTTAACATATTACCACATGTTCATTGATAATATTTCATTATTCTAATTTTTGGGTGCGTTGCTTTAATGGTTTCATGGTCAGTTCATTTGTTAATAAATTTGGATTTATTTTCCTAATAGAATTAATACTCATAAATGGGAATTAAATGATTTTAATTCACATTTATACATATATTTTCTACTATGTATCATTTTTATTTAAAACATGATGATCATTAATTTTATGAAATGTTATAGATAAATGTTTCTCTTATTTTGGTCATTTTTATGACCATCGTTAATTAGTTTTGTTTCATTTATTTGAATACCTATATATCAGTTCTAGAAAATGAAATATGTTATATTATACTAATTACCACCATATATGAACATTATAATACTTTTATGTCCATGAATGAAGGCATTAATGAAAAATGAAATGTTATTATCCATAGAGAGTGTTAATATTTTTAATTTGGAAAATAGTTTAATCTGTTTGACTAAAAGGAGATGATAAAAGGAATTTATATAATATATTGATTTATATACACAATAATAAATTATAAACATTATAATATAATTATTGTTATATTATGTATGATTATGGTGATGAGAATAAAGTAGATGAAATGAAATTAACAGAGGTAGTTTTAAATAGATGCCTCATAAATATCACATCATCGATTGACCCCTTATGGAACCTAGAATTTTTAATTGGGTGAAAATAAATTAAATTAAAAGTGGGGGAGATTGTTTAGGAGAGGTTTTGGTATATATTTCATTAAATTCATGTAAATTCAGGGGAATGACTGTGATGACGATTTGTATTTATACAAGGGGATTGGTAATTTATTGTGATTTAAAAATGATCATTTAAAATTTAAGGCCAACCATAATTGGTAGTAATTAATTAAAAATTATATAATTAATAAATAATTTTTTAAATTCTATTTGTTTTTTATAAACACATCAAATACCCATTTAATGTTGCAGTTTATTTGTATTTTACTATATTTCATTTTAACTCTAATAATTTTCATTATTTTACATATACTACATAAAATCATTTTTTCTACATATATTTTTTATGATTAATAATTAAAATTAATTTATTACATAATTTGAAAATTATCATTAAAAATATGGAATCCATTTTTCCAATTAAAATTCATAAAAATTATAAATAAAACTATAAGAAAACTCATGGAAGTGAGGAAATAGTGGGGATTCAAGATATGTATTTTTCAAGAAGTAGTTGATTTTATGTTAAGAGTATAACTACCAATAATTTTATGAAACTGAATTCATATTTAATTATATATATTCTATAATTTTATCTTAATACATTCCCCATTATATATTTTCTTATTATTCAATGAGTAGAACAGATATGTACTTTAAAATGGTTTTTAATAAAATCATGCTTTTAAATAAAAATATAATCATTTGACAAAATATAACATAAATAAAAAATAAAAATAAAAATTAATTGTACAAAATATAACATAATAATATTTATGTTACTTGAAATAATATTCCAAACATAATGACTGTTTGAAATGGGTAATTTAAAAAAGTGGTATTTTGAAAAAAAATCATTATTTTTCACTATTCAATGAGAACTAAATATTTTATGAAAAATAAAAATATATATTCAAATGTATAACATGATATTATTATCACAAAATATATTTTATTTGAATAAATATAATTATTTAATAATTATAATAAAATATCATAATATTCGATCATAAAATGTATAAAAATGAAAATTTTAAAGACAAGAGATTCTTAAAAAATAAGATGATATTATTATAAATTTATTAATTATTTTCAAATAATTTATTAAGAAATTAATAATGAGTATTACAATTTTTTTTCTTAATTTTTTTAAAAAAATTCTTTCCTATAAATTCAGTTTCTAGTTTATAATGGAACATTTAAATAATATTATTCTGACGTTCATTTTAATCTTATTGTAATGTATCTTGTATGATATAAAAAACGTTTTTCCATTTTGAAATATAAGGGTATTAACAAATTTCATTTATTATGATGTTTTTATTCTAAAAAATTCAAAAAATATCATGCTGATAAACATTCATTGTGGAATTTTTATATGAAATTCAAGGAAACAATTATATATTTTATAAAATATATTGCATATTAATATATAATAATTCCTTTAACACATATTAGAAATCAAATAAAAATTATAATTTTTATTATTCAAATATATTCAATACATGGTGTAATATTCTAGGTATCAACAAGAATAACTAGTATCAAATAATAAATATTCATTTTTCATTGTAAAACTATAATAATTTTCAGAATTATCCAAAAAACATATAATCTTGATTACTTCTCAAGGATTTGCATCTCAACTATAAAATAATAATCAAAAAATATTTAACATAAATAAATTAAAATATATTCATATAATCCCAAACTCATTCTAAAAATTATATATTTATCATCACTTATTATAGAAAAAAAATGCATTAGATCATCAAAATATCCAATAGTTCATTATCATTCCAAATGAATTTTATTCATTTTATCTAAAAGTAATGTTTTTTTTATTTTACATAATGTCTATATAAATTATTTCTTTGTAAAAATTAATATATTCTCTTCATTTAATCCTATATTTTATTATGTACGATAATAAAATTTATAAATACAACTGAAATGTAATGAAGGTAATCTATAAATACAATATTCATTAAGTCCAAAAATATTTTTGGAGTCCTAGTAAAAGTGAGAGGTTTCAAAATAATCTCATAGAATTCATATCATATTCATTATTTACACTTTTGAATATCCTAATTCATTACCTTCAATTAATGATATCTAAAAAAATATTTCCCAATGAAATTTATTGAAGACCATGAAATTGATTGAAGATATCATCAATAAATGTTATATATTTTTTATTTTGATCTTATTTAACTCATGATAACCAATAAAAATATTCATTGACCCAACCATTATCATTATAATGGGGTATATTGTACCCATTTTGATCCAATTTGGTGAATTAAACCATTTTATAGATTCATTTTTAGTTTATTATTTTTTATTTTAGGTTAATTGTTTAAATTATATAAAAAACCATAGAATGTGTAAAGATTACTTTATATATTCAATTGAGAAAATATCCTCTCTATCAAGAGAAATAACATTATACTCATTAGGCAATAGATTAAAATATTCCCAAACAAAAAGAATTTCATTAGGGATGTTCATTTCTATTGTCTCCACCATTTTAGTTATATATACCAAGTGATAAGGAAGCATCATCCATACATGATAAGGATTTTACATTGATGATTTATCAAACTTATTTAACATGTATATGATTATAGTTTAGTTTCTAATAAAGATGAAAATTTTCTCCTTTAAAAAATTTATATTACCTCTATATAAGTACAGCATGTTCATTCCTATAATTTCATTATTTTCTACTAAATAAATTATTATATGTTTTCATTAGATATTTTTCCAAACATTTTGTAAAGTAACTTTTATATTTTTGAGATGATATGATTTTAACACAATTAATTTTTAATAATAACTCAACCTTGATTTCATGATGCGGTGTGTGAATATTTCTATCGAACCTATAAAATAAAAAATAATGAGTACAAACAGAATCAAATATTAAATTTGTGAATCATGAATGAATAATATGTTCACATGTAAAAAACATTATTTTAATGATATTAATCATTAGTAGTGATCTCATAAGTTCATATTTTTTTCTTGTACTCAAATTTTGTTGTCATTGGTTATCTTTTATGAACATTTTCTTATAATACTGACATATATAATTAATATTTTCATATTGATGAAGACTTGGAACATTGGGGGGACAAATTTAAAACAACATTTAGTATATGATATATGTTCTACTATACTTTTCTCTTTATAATTAATTATCTTGGAGAACCATCATTTGGTTATTGAATCATTTAATTATTCCTTTACTTATGTTTTTAAGTTGTTTCTTCCCTCACATTGAACATATGTGAAATGATTTCTCTTTTATACGAGATATTTATTTATTTGTACCATGAATTATATAATATTCACTAGTTTTTTCTATATATAAATAATTCCATTGAGAATTAAAAAGGTATTTCTAAAATTTAGGATAGCATCACTCTATTTACTCATTTGTATAAAACCATTAAACTTATAAATAATTTTTACATATTAGCTGTAGTCCATTAATAAAATTTTGAACACCACATTCATGGTCAATAAAAATGATAGAGACATAATTTATTAGCTTTATTATTTCTTCATTAAATTGTCTAATTTGTCTATCATCCCTTTTTATTAATGTAAGAAACGTTTAATAATTTTTAATAAATTTGAAAAGTGTAAAATAATAACTAAAACATATTTCATGAACTTTTTATTACTATATTGATTTCATTTCTTCTATTATATTTTTATTCCTCATTAGTGTCAACATCTAGTCCTCTCTATGAATTATTTTTATTACATGATAACTATAATTATAGAAATTAACTTCTCAATTGAAATAAATCATTTCTCCCTAATTAGTGGTAAAAATAATCCCCAAATAGATGAATGTATTTGTCACATATTAAATTAAACTAGCACATGTTCCTTCTTAAAATAATGATGGGGTTTAATATTTTTCAGGATATTATTCTTAATTCCATATAATTATTCATGTACTATACTATGTTTCTATACTCATTTTCTTATCATATTGATAATATATGAGGGATATCATAAAATGTACAAGTAATCTTGTTCATTGAAATCATTCCATCAATTTTTATCCGTTCACAAAAATAATTTAAATTTATATACTATTATAATGAAATTTATAATAATACAAAAGAGAAATTATGAATAATAAATATACTATATATATATATATAATAACTTATATAATTTTATATTTAAATTTACATTATTCATGATATATTCCCAATTATATTCTATAACCTAGTCCAAAAAAATGACAATAAATTTTTATAAAACCATATGTAAGACCATGTATCTTATTAAGATTATATTTAATAAATATTTATCAAAATAAATGTAAATCACTAACCATATGATTATATCTCTAGTGTATTTTGGAGTTTAAATATTAATGTTATCAATATAAAAAAATTATATTTTTCATAGTATTAAAAATATTTTATCATATCAAATTTTTTTTATAAATATAAATGATATCATGGGGACATAAATAAAGAGAAATTATTACATATTAATCCCTATACGGAAAAAAATTACTTTAAACCCTAGTAATTATTTATAATATTTTATCCACAATCACTAATATTATTTCATAATAGATTATATGTGTTACGAATGAGAAAGATTCATAGAATAAATGTGTGGATAACATAAAATATTGAAATTGTAAAAATTTAAAAAAACCATAAAAACATTAGTGGTAATATATGAAAAGGCACTATCCCAATAGATCATTATATAAATTTATTGGATAAATACTCATATGCATCATAAAATTCAGCTGATGAGAATTAATAATTATGTAATCAATTTGGGAATATATATAATTAATTTTCCACCTATCATGTAACGAACCAACCTAGTTCACTATACAATCATTTAATATAGGTAAAAAATGAAATGAAAAACCAGTCTTGGATATAAGAAAAAAGACGTACAACTATAGTACAATTTTGATAATCGATAAAACCATAAATACATTAAATACATGAAGAAAATTATAAACAATAATGTATATGAAATCTTAACAAGAAAAAAAGTCACCGATAAACTAACCCTCGATGAAAATAACCTCAAGAGTATCCATCCTTCTACATGATTATTTTAATACCTAAATCCCACAATACAACATATAAAATCAACCAAAGGAAAAATTTTGGTGTGTGTTAATTCCTATTTTAATACAAGTCCTCTTTAATAAAAGTTATACTATTAAAATTGAAACATTTATATTAAAAAAGAACATTAAAAATAAGAATCATAAATTAAATCATGTTGTAATAACTTTTCCCTATCTTATTTGTATTTCATAAATTCCCTTAAAATTATAAAACAACAAATATAACAATTAGATGTGGTGAAAATGGAAAAAATATATTTATACATGAGGAGGTAAACCACTAGGCAAAAATTCATGAAACAACCTATCATTTGAATATATGTGACACAACCATGAATAAAAACCTATGAATAAGAATACATTATAAATAGAAAACTACGATAAAAGTACACAATTGAATAAGCTCCTAAATTTTGGTCTCCTTCATATGGGAATCTATATAAAATAAATTGAAAATATTATAAATTCATTACATTAGATCCAATGGATATTTATTCCGACCAGTTGATAACAAAAAAGATTACGT
Organism: Viscum album; assembly: GCA_963277665.1. Classification (NCBI taxonomy): domain Eukaryota; kingdom Viridiplantae; phylum Streptophyta; class Magnoliopsida; order Santalales; family Viscaceae; genus Viscum; species Viscum album. The sequence goes on along the minus strand of OY728146.1, from coordinate 1,548,794,520 downwards.
CTTAGTGCTTCCAAACACTCAATAAGGCCATCTGTGTCTATTTCAAATTTCATGGAAGGTTCTCAGTGTGAAATTGTTTAACATAACATCAATACTATTTTCACAATATTATAAAAAATTTCAATGCCATGTCAATTAAATTTAGAGTTTGAAAACCCATTTTCAAATAGGGAAAATCCATTTTCAAAGAAAGCTCTCATTTAAAAATTAGTTTATTATCCATGAAATAATATTATACATCATATAAGATATAATAAATGATCAAAAAGAAGGATTTTATCATGAAAAAAAGAATTAAAGTCAAAAAATTAAACTATTTCATAAATATTATACAACCACATGGTAGAAACCTTGATTACTTCAACAGTGGTGAATAAAAACCAAAAGATAAGCCTTAAGAAGAAAATGTTTTACATGAAAATAAAAATGATCAATAGAAAACAATATTGAATCACATAATTGAATAAAATCATATCCAAATCCACATTCATAACCAATTACAATGATAAAATTGAAGGCTTACTTTACCAGATTGAATTAATCTATACTAAATGGTGACTAATCATTGAATGAAACAACTCATAAAAGAAATTAATCGACCAAAATAATTTAAACCAAGCCTCTAGATTGAGCGAAAGAATAAATTTTAAAAATTATATATGACAGAACTTCTAAAAGCCATTAAATCTTAGTTTGATACTATTATATGGTGTGGTTTCCCTTTACTTATGATGTAATCCAAGAAGCTAAAATAAATAAAAAATTAATTTTTTTTTTGAAAACATATTTTTTCTATTAAAAAAAATGATCCCATTATAGACACTATAATCCTCTCACACTATGTATCTAATTTGTGGTTCCTTCAGGGGGGTCATTAAATAGATTTCACTCACATTAAACGGTTTGTATTTTCCTTGACAATATCATAAAAATATGTATTAATTTGAAAATTCCAAAAAGTCATTGACATGTATGTTAAATGAATCCAGCAAATATAATTTTGGAATTTCTATTCTAATAATAACAGAACATAATATAAAAGGCTAAAATAAACCACATTGGAAACTAACAAGGAATTATAATGTCCCAACCATAAAATTTTTCATCCCATTGAAATCCCTAAAGTTCATGGATCTGAAAAAATAGAGGGACAAGTGTACCTCATCAATGACTACCTCTTCCACATATCCTATATTTATAACCTTAATTTCGATAGTACCAAGACCAAGGGATAATATTACTACAAAATACATTATCCTAGTGATCTATAATCAGAATTGGATTCTCAACCGAAGTGGTATCCTTTTCAAGATCAACATACTCCAATCTGAACACATTAAAATGATCTAGTATATACATCTAAAACAAAGAAATATTAAAAAAATCATAGATATAAATCAGTCTATATGTTAATTAAAACTGACATTCTACCCTCAATAGTTGTCCAGTGATATCAAAGGTGTCCACAAACCCCATTTCCAACATACCCCATTTTCCAAGATAATAATTTGTTAAGTATGTTGGAATTATAAGAAGGGATCATTAAATGTTATAAAAATATTGTGGTTGATAAATTCAATTCCCAAAATATTTTATATGTCTTTTTCAATGATAAATAAGCTGAGGATCAACTACACATTTATTTCATATCTTATACAACACATGACCCACTATGGAATGCACTCACTAATTGGACAAGCACAAGAGAGATCTATATAGAATCTAATATAAATCCTATAAGGGTTCATTATTTATCAAATATTGATAACAGTTTTTATAGTAAAATTCGAACATAGGAAAATTATTTTCCCACATTCCCCAGATATATAGCACATAATCATGGAGCATATCCACTAGAACATGTATAGTCTTTTCTATCTCTCTATCTATATATGGATAATAAGACACGATCAATATAATCTATAAAACCATCTCATTTGGAAATTATATTCCAATCTTGGGGAGAGAAAATAGGACCCCTATTAGATACAATTATAGAAGGACCCCCATGAATTATCACAATATTTCGTACAAACAATTCCATAAATTGTTCCACATTCATTGTCAAGTGGATGTGTATGATGTTAACTAATTTCATGAGTAGATCAATGATCAAAATAATTGAATCCCCAAAACATGTATTGTATGTAAATTAATGTGTAATTCTATTTAAATATAATCCCACTTCATTAATATAATGATTAAGGGATGCAACAACTATGAAGGTTTCTGGTTTTTTCATAATTCTATGACACATAAACCACCAGAAAACAAAAAAAACTGACCATCAAGTCACCTGTCACCAATAATTACTTCTCATTTCATGATACATATTGGAATCCCCTAGTGAATAGGCTAAAAATATCAGTATCCACTATCTAACATCTCCATCCATATGAAAATCATAACAACCAACTGGTTATGGATGCACAAATCTCAACTATAAGACAATTTCCACTCAGTCGAGGTCTCACCACTATAATGGATTTCACTAAAACCCTAGAAATAATGTTATAACTATTATATAACAAAAATATCTCATGAAATAACGAATCAACCCTCATCTAAGACACACAAAATGGTACACGATCCACATCCAATTCCAATGTCGTCTAAAAAACTCTTCCGAGACCATTTATCAAACTAATTACTTCATTGATTGTTTCAAAATTTTCTACTCAATGCATAGAATCCCACATTACCTTATCCAAGTGAATAATAAATCAATATAAAATCTTTGATGATACACTATCATATTCTTCATTCAAATAATTTTCATCTATATAAAAATAATATTATAGGGTTTTATCACAAGAATTTACCATCAACATCTCCCTTAAGTGGTATTGATTCCATGCCTTGAGAAAATGAAAACCCTATTCCAATTCATGTTCATGGTTATGGATCTTCTTCTTATGAGATTGTAACTGTTGTGAGATATATGACCTTACATGTTTCCTCGACATCAAGAATCATCAAAATACCTAAATATAAGCATTACAAATAACATCACAACCTGCTCCCAATTTTGAATGAATCAAAACATGGGATGAAATCTGCCATGCCTTCATTTACTCAAAAGATACCTGAAACTATTAATTGTACTGAAATTTTAAAACCGTAGAGGATAATTCTATCATAGAATTTACAAAGATATATTAATCTTGAATAGACCATCAATTGTAAAAATCTACTCAAAAGATCCCCCATATCTCAAACATATTTATTTTCTTCTTCCAAGACATTGCAACATGTATTATTTCAGTATATACTATAAAAACTCTATTAGATATCATATACCATATAAGCATCACATATCATACCCAAAACCAACATATGGAAAGCTTACCATATATGAGATGTTCTTTCATGGCCTGAATAATGATATACCAATGGTCTAGGTTCTCCATCTCTGACATTGAGTAGACCAACATATTATCTAAAAACACAACAAAAAGAGTGAAACAAAAAATGAAAGACCAATTCATCAAATACCTTGACAATTCAAGATCATTTTTAATACCTAATGGAATAAACCAAAACTATAAATTCCAATTTTGAATCTTAAACTCTATCTTAGGAATATCCTGTTATCAAACTCTCAATATGTGGTACCCTAACTAAATTTCAATCATTGGGAACAAATGGTCCCCTATATGTTGGACAAGTAGATCATAAATACTTGAAAATGTACATTTATTCATAGTGGTCACTTAATTTAATATTCAATAACTAATAAAATATATAATGTTTTCATAAAACTACTTTGGAAGGAAGATAGATGAAGCCCAAGATGACATGCCAGGTCGAATAAACCATTTATCCTCTATTTCCTCAAGATTGAATTTTACTTCCACCAACTCAGATTGTCCCATATAGTAAGATGTAATAGAAACCTGAATCATACAGTGGATAAATTATCAAGTATATTCAAACATTCTATTTGGTGGTAAACAGTTAAAATAATTTTGAAGGATCACATGGTCTTCAAACACCAATCTGGAATATTTACCACCCAAAATAGGTTTCACTGCATCAATAAATATCTCTAACAACCAGAATGAGATTACCATAGAATTAGGAGAAATGGTTATTCACTTCCCAATCTAGAGTCCCACTCCCCCTATGAATCATTACATACCAAATTGGTAGATTACAACTAAACCAAATGGTGATAAAAATCTATCTGGGCCATTACATTGATCATAGAATCCATGATGTAAGTCATGTTAATGATGTTAACATAATGTTCTAAGAAGTCTCACTCAACCATGTAGTTAGAAATCTTCACTGATATGAAGGATATAAAACCCTTTTATGGACCACATTATCCAAGGCATTGAAATATCAAATAATAATGGAATGAGTTTTGAAGAAAAACAAACACATACACTGTATTTGATTATATTATAGAATGGGTATCACCTGTATAAAAAATAATTTGACCATAGAAGACAAGATAAACATAATGCCTCTATCATTATCTATTCCTAATTCAGATTCCACTTGTGAATGCACATTTTAATATATACATACATTCATATCCCCATAAAAAAATATAACATAGCCTATGAATTATACCTACCACCCTTGGATGCATCTATATAAACCTCTGAACCCCTACTTGAGTGTGGATACTTCCTAATATCCGTGGGATATATCGTCAGAAAAACAAAATATATATCCTATTAACAAACAAATATGATATATCCTTGGTGCCTCTATATAGTTAGGAAATCTATGAACACACCTCCAATATTATTAGAGGACAACATGTTATTATTATATTGAATCCCATGTAACTATTCTTGAGGAAAAATGGAACACGTGTGCTTAATATTGTACCAAAGAATATACACTATAGAAAACAATTGAACAAACTAAATCTCCACCCAATCCATTATTCCAATATATATCTACTTCATCAAAGGATTCCATATTGATTGACTTGATATGTGTCATATGTAATATGAGTATTAACATAAATTAAATATTAGGACACCTTCCAAAATCAAATATATGATCTATCTTGTGCTTAATTGTGATATTCTGTAGTCCTAGATGAAAAAAATAACTATATTGGGTTGAATTCTCCATAATTATATGCTCTCTCATCTCTAAGGTCAGAAAAACTCAGGTATTTTTCACATGTAATGTCGTGGGATTAAACTGATGGATAAATATTTTCTTGAAAGAATCCTAGGTAAGATCCACATTCAATATATATTTCATAACATAGTTACATAATCTCCTCTACATCCCATTGATTATATATAATGAAAACCCCACTATATATATTTTATTAGTCTTCATGAAGATGAATAATATATAAACCCTCTCAATCCACTCATCAGATACCTAGGGACCATTATCACAATGAAATACTAGGGGATGTTATTTCTAAATTCAGATCCATGATCCACTATATATCCTAGACTACTAAGACCCATATTACCCAAATTCTAGAAATGTTTATTAAAAATTCTACAAATATAGGCTACATTGGAGGTTTTAACAGTGGTTCCCTCACTTATTCTTCTCTCATATTGGTATATTATATTCTAATAGGCATTCTATAGCAATTGGAAAAACGTAATTAGTCATGATGAAATTCATAATTTTTTGGACCAACCCCAAATATTTTCAAAAAATTATAAATAATTATTAATTTAATGAAACTATGAAATGAGATAATTAAAATGGATTAAATAAATTTAAATAATATTTCTATATAGCTCATTTAAATGACGTCAATCACCGTGTCTCACAGTTAGAAAAAATCTGTGGGAACCCATTGTAGCACTTTTCAGTCATGAATGTGAGTTCTATTGGAAACATTTCCAAAAAACTATCTAAATCATGATTTCACTGTCATTTTTATTCCCATGAAACAGACCCAAACATAGGTAGTGTTAACCCACTTTAAGTGTAACCTCCCCTTGATACCAAATTCTCGAAAATGAACTTGGGTCAGCATTACAAGACACCTAATCTAGACCATAATGTAATATATGTAAGACAGAATAACAACACCAAGTCATGAATATTACAAAAAATCATATAAAACCCCATAGTAAAAATAAAAAAAAATTACATGATACAATAATAATAAATATTCCAATAAAAATAATCACTAAAATATAATGTATATGAAATCCTCACATCACGTAGAATAACCTATATGGCATCATGGACCAAAAGAGGAATTCAAAATAGAATATGTATTGATACAATATGATAATAAATTTATATTAATCCTATAATAAAAAAACTAAAAATATCCAAAGTCACAAGTAGGTTAAGAGATAAATCATAACTGTATACCACCATCATTTCAATACAATGTCGGGCATCAAAATGCAATAATTCTAGTTTTAATATTTTAATATATATATATATATGTTATAGGTTTTGGGAGTAAAAATATGTGAAACACAGACACAACTCACACAATTGCTAAAAGGGTAGGCCATATCCCCCCGAAAGAGTATATCCCACCTGTTAAGCCTTATTTATTCATTGCATGGACCATAGGCCTAGTGAGCATGAAATCCAATTACATGGCCCATAAAACCAATTTTTTTTAATCCAAAGGCCCAATGAGGTATAGTTCCTTTATAATAACTAGGCTACTATTGTACTTCTTTCACTACAATTTCATCTATAATACCGACCACCGCTACAGTTCTGCTGATGATATAGTTTAGCTACCACTACAATGATACTACATTATCTCTAAAATTATGCTACAATACATTCTTTCAATTGTTTTTGATCCCCAAACCGAGTTGTAGAATTATTGGGTGATTAAAACTAAACAAAAACCCAACTATGATATAAATTTACCATTATTATTTATAAATTAATTTTTTTTAAAATCATTTAGCATTTTATCCTATTTTTTTATTAACTCCATTCATATTATAAAACCATAAATATGAGAATAAGAAGTTATAAAAAACAGTAAATATTAATATACATGAATCAAGATGTAAATATTAAAAAAATACATGTGAGACATCCTATCATATAAATATATTTGATACAACCTCATATAAAAAACTATTAGAAACAATCAATGATATAAAAATCATATGATAAATAACAATAAATTAATAAAACCTTCCATTTGGTATCTAGCCTATTGGGAAATTAATACTATAAACCGAAAATCGTTAATAGTCAATTTTTGGATCAAATTAATATCTTGTCGTTCTAGTAGATATATCAAAATGTTACCTTATAGATGTTCCAAACACACATTATGGATACCCATGAAATTCTATAGATACACTCATGTTTCCTATTGTGAAATTTTATGAATTCATTTCAAAACTATGCTAAAAAATATATAAAACATTTTCTAACACAGTACATTCCCCATAATTGGTTCAGAATCCATTTCCAATTAATGAAATATATTTCCAAAAAATAACAATTTTTAATAACTTTTTCATTTAAAATAAATCATTGGATACCACATATCACTTTCAATCATCAAACAACCATAATTAATTGTTCACAAATAAGGTAAAATTAAATAAATTAACCCATTAAATAGAAACCCCTAACATCAAATGGTAGAACCATAACTTCCTTTAACACTAGAGATCTAAAACCAAGAGAACGGTTTTTGAAAGACAAAGACTTCTAAGAGCCTGAAATTGATCAATATAAAAGAAAATTTTATTATAAATATGAAATAATCCTTAGAAAAATACATATACATAATCCAATATAATGAAAAAACATGGATTGCATTATTTGGGATATGATACCCAACAAAAAGGTGAGAAATAACTGAACTAAAAAACCCAAAATGGAAGGAGTCACAATGAAAATTCTAGGGAGAGAATCCAGGTCATGAGTAAGGAAGTATGAAATGGACTAAAAAAGAAACCTATTATGTTCGACTCTAAAATCCATGATCCCAACTATTAAATTTGGTGTAATCCTAGATAATTTTTTAATCCATGAAGAAAAAAAATTATGAAAAACAAAATTCTTTATAATTTAAAAAATGATATTTTATATTACAAAATGTGATTGTGTAAAACTCTCAAAATGTTTATCTAGTTCATGAATTCATTTAGCCTCCAAATACATTTTTTCTATCCCATTACATGATGTGTAATTTCCCATTGAATAGTTGAAACTATAATTAAATGCTGAAACTTCCAATAAGATCCAAAAAAACACCATTAATGATGTCCTCCCAATTAGTTTTTAGAGTTATTCATATAATGAAAACATAAACAAATAATGTATAAATAATTCCTAATAGAATATTGACAGGATATAACATGCCACATCATTAATTTTCATTAAAATGTGTTTCATTAGGGATTATATGATACATATGCATAACTGTCAGAAAACATTGACCGCGGAGTAAATTACAATGTGAATAATAATGAATTATTAAATGTATCATTATAATTATTCATATATTATTGAGTATTATTTTTTTTATAAAATTGAAAATTGAAAAATTATTCGTAGTATATGGTTAGCGATTTATAAGAATGATTAAATTATAATAATGGTGTGGATAATCAGATAGAGAAATGATCCTCATAAATTATGTTTTATGAAATGCTTAGAGAATGCATAATAAAGGTATGAATATTGTGTTTTCCATATAAACATAATTGCATAAAAAATGATTTTTACATAAAATAAAATAGTGGTAATTTATGTCATGGAGGCTAAATTTCTTAGAATGTGTGATGCATTGAATGGAATATGAACCTAAAAATATTACGTAAATAGTGTTTTCATTTATGAAAATATTTTTAAGGAATATATAAAAACATGGATATCCCTAGAGAATAAATGGAATAATATGTATATATATATATATGGATTTTAAAAATATAACATGAATGATTTAAATGTGATGTATTGATAATCAATGGTTATGGGAGAGTTAAAGTTATCTATATAAGAATGTGGTTTTCTCAAGTGTTCCCATACATTAGATCCTAACACAATTGTATAGTCTACTAACCTCAAAATTAGATGATTTTTATTGGTTATTTGAATATTTAATCAACTTATTTATTTTTATATCATATCTTAATTTCAATTTATTATCACTTATCAACCATTAATTAGATTATTATTTTTCTTCTCAACCATTTGTGGTGATTCACTAGAAAAATCTAAATCTACATTATTATGTTGATAATAGTAAATGTTATAGTTAAATATTTCCATGCTCTACAATATTTTAAAAGTGCATAATCATTGTAATCAAAAAATAGTAAATGTTTTATACATTAATTAATGTGAACTAAATAGTTTCAAATAAGGAATGGATTGTCTGTACAACACTTTTTCATTTTAATAATTATTGTTATCATTTATTCATAATATTATTAATATAATTGAAAAAATATATTTATAGATTATTAGTCACATGTTAAATATTATATTTATTTATTTAAAATATTTTTAAAACCATTTTTCAATTTTATAAAATGATTATTTATAACATCATCCATATTTTATGTTAAAACCAAAAATCTCGAAATGATTGTCAAGAACAACTATAAAAATGTATTTTCTGATAAATATTATGATATAAAAATAATTATAGCATCATTTTAAAAATTAATATATGTTTAATGTAATGTATGTTGAAATTATGAATAGTATCTAGGAGGAATACAAATTTGAAATTGGGGTGTGTATGAAATGGAGAACTCTATTTCCATCAATGACATTTCTCTCTTAGATTTATCCTTAGATCTTATTGGATTGGCCTTATTTTTATACCATAGTTTCAAGACATGTCAATGATTTTTGGGGAGTTATTTAAAAAAAAATGAAATTTATGCCATTTTTATTGTGGAGATAAGATGTCGGAGGAGTGTGTTTTTTATAAGAAGAGGATGATGGTTTTTTGAATAAATTATATGAATATTTTATTATTTCCAATATTGTTGATAAAAAATGTTATTAAATAGTCTTGTGATTCAGAGTTAAAATTAAATTGGATATAAAAATATTCTTGTGAAATCAATAAACCTCAAAAATTCATTTGTATATTACACTATAAAATTATATACTTATACAATATTTTATTATTTCACAAAGTATTACACTATTTATAAATTTTACTAAAAAAAATAATAAAAAATTTGAATTATGGTAAATAAAAAATAACCAAGAATTTATAATGAAATTATAATTACGTGAAATTTAATTTATTACGATATTTTAATTTATACAAAATATATAAGTTATTTTATTATGAATGATTTTTTATACTTTAGAAAAATTGCATATGATTTATTATATTTATATTTTTCTAAATAAATAATCATTATTTTATAAAACAATTTTATCAATATAAATCATTATATTAGTTTTTTTATATTAAAAATGAATTTTAATGAAATAACATTACTGCAAAATCAAATTTATGTTCTCATTTTGAAAATTAATTTTTTATTATATGATACTATTTTTTTATTTTCTCTATGAAATAAATTTTTATAATTAAAATTTCATATGGAAATAAAATATTATTTCCGTATTCTAGTCATAATTTCATATCAGGTTGTTCAATTTAATATTATAATGACAATGTAAATATAAAACTGATCGTGTTTTCAATTGTAATTGAATAATTAATAATCATATAAATATATGTTGTTTTTATCATTATTCATTCTCGAAAATATAACCCAAGGATTAATATTTTACATTTTAAAATTTTTAGTAATATTTCTATTGTATTATATTTTTTTATAGTGGTGTTACTGTTTGTGATAATATTTAGGATCCTTGACATATAGGAATATAAACTTCTGGATTTTTTATTTAGAATCACTTATGGCCAACATGTACTATTTTATAAATTATAGGTATATTTATATGTCTAATATAATTTAATATGTTAGTGTAATAATATAGTGATTGTTTTAGTTATGGAATTTATGTGACATATATTATTTTTTATGTGTAAATAACACACATATATATAATAAGAAATAAATTTCATATATATTAAATATAGGTCATTATTTTATTTCCCCAATATATATTTAATCCTAAAAATTTCAATTCACATGATAAGATAAATTGAGATTAAAGTACGTATATTTTGATAATTACAAAGGTTCCAATATTACTTATACATACATATTATTTAACTGAAGTACCTTTGAAAGGCTAGTTATCCAGCTTCACTAATATTGGACTCCAAGGTCATTGATCTTCTCTACCTTCCTCCTCAGAGAGATATGATTCTATTATAATAAAACAAGATGATTTAGTGGTTTAGAGTGATCTTGTAAAATATACCACTAGATGGTTTTGATAATAACATCATATACACGAGGTTAGTTTTTTGAAAGTTCTAGTCGTCATATTTGTCTTTCATTTGTGGTATAGATTGGTCATTCCTTTGTGGTATGTATCAAATGGTATCAAATAGTATCAGAATGGTCCTACATTTTTTGTATAAATGGTACGAAATGGTATCAGACTGATCCTTCCGTTTTGGTACAAATGATATCAGCTTGTTCGGTCCTTGACTGATAAGTGGTCATCAATATTCATGGTATTGGAGTTGAAATTCCTTCTTGTCAATTCTTTGGGTTGAAATCATATACCCGAGTAGGATTTTCGAAACATAAAATTTAAATCATAAAATGATGTAGGAAACCTTTTTATGCAGAACTTCAGGTTACCATGGAGTTGGGTAAATAAGTATTATCGAGACACATATAGAATAATGAAAATATAATTGTGATAGGTTATCCAAATGTGACCAGAATGACATGAATTATAGAGTAATTACATCGCACTAGGAGGTCATACAACATTTCGAGTAATGATTCATGTTATGAAAAAGTGATGATTTTTGAAAAAGTGTGATTTTTTTCCAATGAGGGATTTTGAAAAATAAAGATCTTATGATATTTTGAAAATAGATTGTTATTTAAAAAGCATGTTGAATGTTTTTTCAAAGGGGTGATCATGGAAAAATGTTGTTTTGGGAAAACAATGTTGTGATAGTTTATGTGATAGAATATGAAACGATAAGCCATCAGTTTATAAATAGTGATATTGAAGGAGTTCATTGTATATATAGGAAATGGATTCTACTGGGAATCATAAGAACCATCAAGAGGAAGCTATGGAGAAAGTGGTTAGAAATGAAACACGGGTGAACCAAGAGCTGGTTCATATTATTTTATGAGATTTACAAGTTGTGGATATGGGGAACTAGAGGAATGATCCATGGCATGTGGAACATACCGTTTAGTTGATTAAGGAGAATCAACCTATCATCTGATGTGATTCTTAACCTGAGAAGTTGGATGTGTGGCTGATTAGGATGAATTGTATATTCGATATCATCGGCACACAGGTAGAGATAAAGGTCAAACTAGAGACAGATATTCTCGATGATCTTACATGCTAGTGGCGGGATTTAGTGGTGTAGGAGAAATTGGATGGTGACCTTACATGGGTGGATTTTGAAGAATCGTTCGACAAAAAAATCTACACTCACAAGTTCAAGATTTAGAAAACAACTAACCTCTTCAGCCTGAAAAATGAGAGTATCTATGTCAGAGAGTACGCATATAATTTCATAATTTTGTTTGTTTTTCACTAGAGGTTGTAGAATGTGCATCTTTGAAGGGACACATATTCGAATTGGTGATACAGAAAGAGATTAGATTGAATATTTCAATGCTCTATATTATGAATTTTATAGAGACTGTGAACAAAGCTACTGTTGATGAATGAGATATCTCAGGATCTATGATAAGAGGTATGATGATCCCCATAAAGAATGTTTGGAACTCAAACAATGTATGTAAGAAGAAAGGGGACACTTGTTTTCAAATTGGAAGTGTGAATCAGAACTAGATGGATGGAATAGTGAACATTCCTCCACGACCCGAGAGTCAATAAGGCTACTTTCAATGTGGTTTGTGTGAGAAAATAAAGAGATAGTGTATGAAACAACCAATATCATGTATTAATTGAAACAATATGGGACATATTCTATTATATTTCAATAGTGCTCCAAGGTTATGTTCTTGAGACACTTCTCAGGCGTCCCAAGCATTATATGCTTCGAATGTGCGAGGACAGCAGAACCAATCTCATTACCAGAGTAGATCTAGCTACGGTGATCCTAGGAATACAATGAGTCCTCAAACAGGGAAATCTCAGCAAGTAAACAAGGGAAATATTGAAATTATGAAATTGTATGGAGCTGAGAAGATGATTTTGTATCATCATTTTGGACCGTCTACGTTGCGAGGTATGATTCTTTTGAATTTTACCCTTGTGAAAGTGATCTTCCATACTGGTGCGTCATAATCCTTCATTGCCTCTCATGCTATTGATTTGATACATTTCAATATGGAGATGATCCCTTAAATTTTAAAACTCAAAAATATTACCATTGAAATAGAATGCCAATCCCTAATATGTTGAGCATGTTCTATAACTATTGATGGAGATGATTTGAAATGGGACTTCTCAATAATAGACATGGATTTCTATGAAGTAATACTAGGTATGTATTGGTTGATAAAATTTAAGGCTCACATCAACTATTATTGGAGAACTACGAGTTTTAAGACTTAGGACGACATCAAGTATATCTTTATAGGAGAGAGGAAGGAAAAGGAAGGTGAAAAGTGTTGGCACCAATGGGGGGAACGATCTGTTATGAGTTGGAAGCATTGACTTTTGAATCAGTGGAATAGATCACAAAATTTTTTTTTGCAGTTGTGGATCAATATTCAGATGTATTTCTAGATTACATCTCAATGTTACCACCTATTAGGAATGTAGAGTTTACAATTGATCTTTTTCTGGGGACCGGTCCTATTTCCCTTCCGTCTAATTTTAAGGAACCAATAGTGTTATAGGAATTGAATGTGTAATTAGGGGAACTAGAAATCCAGGGTTTCATTAGGCAATGTACATCCCTATGGGAAGCACTAGTTTTTATGTGTGATGAAAGTAGATGAAACACTTCAGCTGTGGGTTGATTATCACAATCTTAACCTAGTTACAATAAAGAATAGTTATCAACTTCCACATAATGATGACATGTCTGATCAATTAAGGGGATCATAATGGTTATCAAAAATTGACATGAAATCTACATATCAGAAATTGTGGTTTCTGATGGAGGATATTTCATAGAATTCATTTAGAAGAATATTTGGCTACTAAGAATAAGTAATCATTCCATTGAGTATAAAGAATGCACCAATGGTTTTCATGGATTTGATGAATCATAAATTTCAGTGATATATTGATTATTTTGTTGTGGTGTTTGTGGAAAAGACTTCGGTTTATTCAAATAAAAGGACTGGCCATGAGAAACACTTGGAAATATTGTTAAAATCCTAAGAGATCACCATTTGTATGTGAAATTAAGAATGTGTGATTTTTGGATATAGGAAGTATATTTTCGTGGCCATTTCATTTCTAAAAATGGCATTTCTGTTAATCCTGAAAATATAGATGTTTTTATGTCATTGGAACCACTGAAGAATTCCATTAAGATACTATGCTTTGATTATCAAGATGATTACTACTGATGTTTTTTGTGTGATTTCTCATGACTAGATTTTCTAATAATATGTTTCACAAAGAAGAATGATTCATTCCAATGGACAGAGGAATGCTAGAAATCATTCTATGAAGTAAAAGTTCATATTACATTGGAACCTATCTTGATCAAGGTACAACAAGGACAAGGGTATGTGGTGTACTATGATTCTTTGTGAACAGGGTTGGGATATGTTCTCATGCACGGAGACCATGTGGTTACCTATGGTTCAAGGTAGTTTAGGGTGCATGAGAATAACTAGCCAACACATGATTTCGAGTTGGCTACAATCATCCTTGGTTTGAAAACATGGATACACTATCTATTTGTTACGAAATTTACTCTGTTCATGGACACAATACCTAGAAACAAGTTTTCTAATATTGATATTTGAATTTGATGCATATTTGATGGATGGAGTACCTCCAAATATTTGAATTTTACTTGATTTATACACAAGGGAACAAAAATTCTACGGTGGTTGCATTGAGTAGAAATTCATATGCTTATATAGCAAAAAAAGATTCTGATGAATGGTAGTTGATTTCGGTCCTAGACTAAATTCACGTGGAATGTGAAGATTGGGGTGATGTAGCATTTTTATTTTCATCTATTCTTGTTCTTGATTTGGTAAATATGGTAAAAGAGGCACAATCATTTTATGTTGAATGTCTAGATATGTGTTCAAAACTCAGTGGTGGGGAGAACATTGATGCCTGGAAACTTGATGTGAGTTTAATTTTTCATTTAAAAATCATATGGTTGTATCTATGGATTTTAGGAACAATTTCAACATAAATACCACCATTCAAGATTGGATATACATCTAGGTACATAAAAGATGTATAAGGCATTGAAGGCATATTTTTTGAGGATCCACATGACAAAAAGGACGTGAAGTTTGTATTGTGGTGCTTAACCTATTAGCAGGTTAAAGCGTATAATTAGATACCTATGTTTATTTTGTATTATTTACATTTACTAGAGTAGAAATTTTAGAATATTGCAATGAATTTTATTGTAGGTCTTTCAATAAAGGTCTGGAAGCACTATGCCATTTCGGTGATAGTGGATTGTCTTACCAAGTAGGCCCATTTCATCGTAATTCAATAGACTCATACAGTAAATGATATATCAAAAATATATATCCTATAAGCATTAAAGATACATGGAATACTATTTTCAATCTTCTCGGAAAAATATTCTAGGTTCATGTCTCTTTTTTTTAATCTTTATAGTAAACCCTTGGGACTTAGATGACTATAAGCAATGTGTATCATCCTCAGATAGGAGACATCTCTGAGCGGAGAATAAAAATGTTAATAGACATTTTTTGGTCCTATGAAATGAATTTTGGTGAGTCACGACAAGAGAATATACCATTATTTGGGTTCTCATATAATTACAACTATCCTGGATCAATACATTTGACTCCAATTGCATATTTGTATTGTTTTCATTTTCGTTCTTCACTATATAAGGTAAAAACAGGTTAAACATCACTATATGGGATGAGCCTTTTCCATGAATAAATGGAGAAGATCTAGTTGATTAGAAAGAGGATGGAGATGGATCAAAGTCATCAAGAATCTTATGCATATCACCGCCGAAGACCGTTGTCATTTGTCATGATTGATCATATCTTCTGGAGGTTATTTCCAAGTCTTTGACATCATCATTTTTGGAAGAATGGAAATAAATATCCTAGATACATTGGACCCTTCGAGATGCTAGAATTCTTTAGAGAGGTGGAATATTGGTTGGAATTACAACCATAGTTCAGTTCAAGTTATAATTTGTTCGATGTATCTCATTTGAAAAAGTATCATCCAGATCCTGTCTATGTGATGAGATGGGATCACGTTGACCTAGATCCATATGATTTGTTAATACATATAATAGTATAGATTTTGGACAGGCACGAGAAATCCTTGAGTGAAAAAATAATTGGTCTAGTTCAGGGTTAATGACATAATGGTAAGATTTAAGAAGAGACATGGGAATGCGAGAAGGAAATGAACGAGTAATGGCCCAAACTCTTTCTGTGTTGTGAATGTTTTCTAATTTCTGAGGATGGAAAGTATAATCGTGGGGAGAATTAAGTTTCCCTGGTTACTGGTATGTAACCCTAACTTGACACTTTTTATGGTTATAAAATTTAAGGTTGATGGATTTGATATATGGGAGAACATTAGAAGTTTTTTTTAGGAAAAATGGAAGTCACACGAGATGCGAATAGTTTTTGAAACAGTGCATCCAAACCGTGCATAATTGGCCCTCTTGAGGTAGTGGCTCCAAAATGGTTTGAAAAATGTCAGGGGGACCATGTGAGGAATACATGCAGGGGGCTTCCTAGGTTGTAGGTAATGCATAGTTAGTGCATAGTTTTCCTAACTGAGTGAACTAACTGTGCGGATGGTTTAAGTGAGATCCTAAAAAAGGGGATATCACATATTATTGCATCCAAGTGGCTCATTTTTCCCCTAAGCATCCATAAAAAATTATTTTTCATCACTTAATTCCAAATTAGTTTCTCCCATCATTATGGAGGAAATCTGAATACTTTCCTTGGTGAATCGATGTCGTATTCTTGAGGTATGTGATTTTTCTTCATCGTTCATGATCAGTTTCATAGATATACTTAGATCTAATTATCCAATTATCTCAGTTTCTTATATATATACACGTTGTGGATAGATATAGGAATTTTGATTCCAAATAGGATGATTTTCTGTTCTAATCTTGAAAGGAGAAGAGATCATAGGCATTTTCATGGAGAATTGACCCAGTTTTCTTGTGAATTCTTTTTTTGTTGGGGTATTTGGAAAAACCATAGAGGTATGAGGATTGATTAACAACAAAACATAGTAGAACTTATTTTTATTCTTTCAAATATAATGTGTGGTGTTGAATTTATTTGTATTTCTTTTTTTAACACTTTTTGGAAACATTTTTGTGGCGGTGGTGAAATCTGGAAAATTGGGTGATAAAGTAAAGTGCTTTTAATCTTGGATTTAAAATATGGATTTTAGAAGGGTGATTTTTATAGATTTTTGGCACATGAATTGGATTGTATGTATTCAATAAAAAGTAAGGTTATATTGAAATGAAACTTTGCATTGAAATTAATTGTGCTTTGGTTTTAAATAAAAGTTCTGCTTTATTGAAGATTTTTTTGGAATGGAAATATTTTTCATAAATGTTTTTGTCTGTGAGTTAATTATTATTAGTAATTTAACAACGGATGAGTAACATTAGGGTTAAAGGAAGGTGACCCTGGATCAGGGGCATGTGTCATTGGGACACAAGGTAATTGGACAAGAGACCGCTCATAAGTACAGATCTATCAAACGAAGCATACATGTATGGGTGTGTTGTGAAATATGGAATTGGAATTCTAAATGAAAAGAAAAATTGGAATTAAAATATTTGATTGGTTATTTTTATGGAAAAAATATCTTACTATAAATTGGTTTTATTTATTTTTTTTAAACTTGGTTGTAAACAGTTTTTAGAACTTGTTTATATTTTGGTATAAAATATTATTATAATGTATTTTATAAAAAAAATTATATAAATTTGTCTAACATGTCATTCCTAGTGGATTGAGTATGGAAGTCATAGGGGAAAAATACTGAGTTTTATACTTTCCCATTCTTTGGAATGTTGGTGCTTTTGAAGATGCTATCTTCTAGGACAGAGGAAAATGTGATATTTCCCATGTTTTTAGCACAAACTCATGATATTTGGGATGTTTGGTGATTTTAGAGGTCAATGATTTTGTTGCATGGAATCTTGTGTCTTAATGGGAGTCTTGAGTTTTTTAATCGCAATTTACAATGATACTGGTTTGTTCTTTTGCTATTTCACACTTTGATATGGTTTTGAGATTCATGAAGTTGTTGAGTCATCATTCTTCTTATTCATGCATCATTTAGTAAATTAATTGGATATGTTTTTTTGGTTTATTGGTTATTTGATAAAGGGTAAATCTTCCCCCACATTTATATGAAACCCTTTAGCATTTATTGATAGCTTTTGGCATATTGTGGATATCACTTAAGTCCAAGTAATGACTCATTTTGCCCTCACTCCAATGTGATTTAGTGGGTCATTACACCCCCAATCTTATAAGATCATGAATATCAAAGGGGTATTATATATATTAATTATCATTAAATTCATCTAAAACGTCATCTCCCTCATCTATATTGATATTCAAAGAGAAAAATTATCTCTATCCTAAAACACTAATTCCCATATATTATTTTCATCATATCTCTTCTATCAACTAATTGCATCTTGATTGTGTTTCTGAATAATATTATCCATCTTATTCATCTATTCATATAATCATGAAACTAATATCTGACATTCTCTCACATTCTTATATAATGCTGGACATCCTCACTTCATCACATTTAGTGATTTATATAGATCCATTATAATTCCTTTGGATATTTTAATGTAGTACGAGAACTCAACCACTTTAATATATTTACTATTGTATCTTTTAATGTTATTAGTAAAAACATTTAATATTTATTCTAGAGTTTTGTATTAAACATATATCTAATGATGGTACATTGTATTCATTTACATTTTCGTATTAACAAAATTATTAAAAATCCAATTAAAAATGGTAGTGAAACATTTATAATGATCTGGTAAAATTAATATTGATGTAACATGAAGCCTGACAAAAAAATTCTTTTATATCATTAAAAGTCGATTTAGTGAGAATTTAAGTCTAATAACATTGTTGTCAGAATTTATAATAACCCAATCATCCCAAAACCATAGTGAAATATTTCTTTTAGATCCCCTTTGAATTTTTCATTTATAATTTTCATTTCATGAATATATATAACATTGTTATGTATTGTAAATTTAATTCTTCATATTTACCAAATAATAGTGATATATATGACCTCTATACCTCAGTTTTCTCTGCTGGTGCACATAGAGAGTAACGATATTTAAATTTTGTAATACGAAATTTTTTTCTCAACATTACTGGTGAATAAAATAATGTCCCAAATTATACAACTATGGCTTTACTAATGTTAAACACTGAGATATTACTCATCCTCAAAGAATCCAAGTTCTTATATATATCAAAAATATTATATTAAGAATCATTAATCAAGTATAGATTGGATAGTTATGAAATACAATAGGAATGGTAGGATGTCATATATTCTATATGATTACTATATTTGTACTTTTTTTATGAGAACTATTGGATCCATCTCAATATTAATCATGGATATAGCTACATTCACTTTTCAACTAATTTAATTTTACACATCAATTTTCTTTCTTGGATGATAATGGATTGAGATGTTATAGTTATTTCCTTATTTAACAATAATCGTTGTCTCATGATTTTATACTTGATTTTCAATATATACATTAAACTATTGTGATATCTATATATGTCACCCTTTTCTCTATAGGGAAAATTAATCAATTTATTCAATTCTTGTATTTCTAAATCTTACTCTCGATTAGAAATCATGATATTTTTCATATTGAGAATAAATTATTTTTTGTTATAGGATATCAATTAATCCCTTTCCAGAGTAAAAAACACAATCCCTTCTTGCATGGATCACTATATATCACAAATCCTTTTCCATGTGAAGGTAATTAGGGTATATATGCAGTTTCTATCCTATTTATAAAATCCTTGAATCATTATTCACATTAAAATGAATAATATCCATTAGTCCATCCATGGTTAGCTATTTTTCTGTGTTTTACAGTCATGATATTTTTATAATATAATATAATACTACAAATATAACCCATGAATATTTTGAATTTATATTACAGATATTGGAATACTATAATTTTTATTCACAATTACATTTTATGGATATATATATATCACCCTTTTCATGATAATATTCCACAAAAATGTTACTTTCTCTAACCGAAAGAGACATTAATAGTAATTCCTATATAATTTCTTCTTTATCAATGTATTTAATATCTTAGTCAATTTCCCTTCATCTTCCTCCCAGGATTTAGGGTATGTGATAATATATTATTCATTGACCACAAAATATATTTTTAGGTACTCTTTGAAGCTTCCAATCATCATGTCCATGAATATATATGGAAAATTAGTGAGTCCAAAATTAATTTGAACACAATCATAGAGTCCATATCTCATTCAAAATCTTTTTTTAGTAAATCCTTCATCATTTCCTTTAGCGGAGGATAACCTGATTAGGTATTTACCTTGTAGAATTATTAAAACACACATACGTGACTGAATATTTTCTATTTATACTAATGAGATTTCATTTTCATTATCATGATATTTTTTTGATAAACAAAATAAATTTCAAGATTCATTTACAGGTTGATATTCATGAAAATGAGAATATAAATTCCCTTAGGTGAAGAGCATTTCAATATAGATCCCTTTTCCAAATTTTGTTGATATTTATTTAATTAGTTCTTCTAGTTCCAAGAGATTTATTCTATAAATACGCAATTATGTTGTAAAATATTTAATTATATGATTTATTTTTAACTTGAATTATTAATTTGGGGGAATACTAGGAAACTCTTTTGAAAATAATTCTATACATACCCTCAATGTGGGAATAAAATTAATTTAGATCATTTTTTTATTTATTATTTGAGGAAGATATTTTTTATCATAATGTAATATTATTATTACATTAGATGTATTTTAATAATGGAATTCATCATCATTATTTCTCTTATATATGGTCTATGTATAGTTTGGGAGATGAAAATATATTTTCCTCCCCTGAAATTTGATATTTTATCATTATAAGGACAATAAGTACATACCCTAATTACAGTATAATTCATCCAAAGGTAATATAACATTGTTAGATTGAAAATAAAATCCCAAAATGCTAATTTTGGAATCCATATATACATGATAATCAATTATTATGAAAGTCATTATTTTCATAGATAACTAATCCTTTTTTTCATTATGTGTTGTTGGAATATTTATAAAATATAGACATAATATTAAAGAATAAAATCTATAATATAATAATAAATACACAATTAGTCAATCAATAAATGTTTTACATGCCACCTCTTCAATTTCATATTCCACCAGTCTAGTATTTATTGCATAAGGTCATTCATTATCTCTATGTATTAGAGGTTTGGGTTGTTGATTAGCCTTCAAGACCCATTACTCGTTCATTATTTCCTTTTACATGATAAAATTTATAAGTGTATTATCCCATTATTTTAAAAATATGGATTGTTGATACTACTTCTATATTTGTGTTTCGCAATTTATTCCACATAAAATAAACATATTTTTCAACATTTAATATGCAACCCCATGATACAATTTAGAATAACAATCCTCTATCTCAAAAATAAGGGAACATCTGAAATATTCCTCGTGGTAGTCACAATTGTTAATATATTATGATTTTCAATGAGTTGTATTTCATGAAATAAATATGTGTTAAAACATCCATTCACGGTGAATAAAAATAATAAATATTCTCTATACAATTATATTGTTTTTTATTCATATAACCGAATATATTCATCTTCTAAATCACTAAGTTCAAAAATACCAACACTACATTTTCATTCATAGATTTGATGGAAAATATAAAATGGAAATAATTTCTATAAATCATTCTAGTAAATTAATATAATTTCATATTTTGGATTTAAATTATTGATCAGTTTCCACCACAAATCATTTTCTTAATTTATGAAAAACATATAAATTAATAAATTCTCATTATTAAATAATAATAGGATGCAAATTATCTACTTAACATAATAAATAAATTGATCCATATTTTGGGGACTATAACATCAAAAAAATTATGATGGTGATTTAATATGTAAAATTAAATCAAAACATTTTTTCATAGGAGGAGGATTTTTCACATGAATCATGTTACGACTCATAACATGATTAAGTTGTTCATATACCTAAATGAAGTTCTAAACTACCACTCTAATCATATATTGAATATTATTTATATAATCATTACATTACCCAACATGTTGGATGTTTATAGGGTTTATCCGATTAATATGGATTTGCTAAAAAATATAATTAGTTATGAAAATACTCAAATTAATAAACATATTAGATGAATACTTTGAAAACTGAATGAATAAATATGTAATACCATGTATATATATTAACTTATATCATTCTATGTTTTGCAGTTGGTTATTATTGTAATATTTATTATTATATTCTCTAACTATTCCCCATAAACAAATATACCATTCAATAATACCAACCATACTGGCCCATATCTCATAACAATAATAATAGAAGATTTTAATAATAATTGGCCATAAATCAGAACCTAAAAATATAGTGGTATATTATCATTTTGGTATTAGAAAAAATTTCCTTAAAAATTGAGTACATTTTTTTTATTTATGTCCCTATAAATTTCTTTTGTAATTTTGTTTCAGCAATGTATACAATAGGGACACATATAAATTAATTAGGGTGACTATAAATTTCAATTTGGGATCAACAAAAGTATTCCTTGATAATTGAGAATAACATATGAGTAAATAAAAATAACATTGGTCCATAAAAGTTTGGGATCATATAAAATCACATAGAATCGTTAAATAATTGATACTATACCATAAGGTCATTGAATGTTATGAATTTGGAATTAAAAAATATCATGTTTTTATATGATAGGTTGAGGATCAATAAAAAGACATCATAACATTATGTGAATTATTAGATACTCATGAACATTATAATGTAATCTACTTTGATATAAACAATTTCAAATCAATTTATAGTTATATATAACTCTATGGAATCCTCTTCAATAATAGAATGTTTGTCTAAATATATTTTAGAGAAGATAATTCATTCATAAAAATAACTAAGGGAAATATCATGATATGGAATGTATTACATATTAAAGTTAAAAATCATACTCTAATAATAATTATTAATACTTTCTGGGAAGTAATGTAATAAATTATATTGGATGTTAATAACATATAAATGATACATAGTTTATGAATATATAGATCATATACTAGATGAAATCATAAAAAGGGTTTGATTATATGTTATATAATTTGAACTACAATAATAAATATTTATGAAATATGTGAAGAACATTAACATAAATTTGACACATTGTTTTTCTTTATGAATAGTGATGAAAAAATACATTTGAGGAAGGGGGATATATATAAAGTGATAAAATAGTGTAAAATTATAGGGATGTAAACTATGTGATAATATGGGTGAATTTGGATATATATTACATTAGTTATGGTAAAAACATGATTCTCCTTTAACTAAACATTTAGACATGTTACATAAGATATTTAAACAATAAATTACATTATTATTGTAATTCATATAATAAATAGTACTTATTATCATTTTATATCAATTTATGTCATTTTTTTCTCATTTTAAAAACTCATTTGTAATTTTTTTTATCTTCTCCAAAACCTATTTGGTTTGGTTGTAATATGGAATTGTATTTTAATGTAGTCACATAACCATTATAATTGTATATTTATGTATTATTTATTATTTATGTGTTATAAATGTTATTCAATTATATATAGAGTCAACAATATCATCAATTCATGAAAGGTCTCTCTATACAATCAGTTTTGGTTGTTACAACTACCATGATAATCTACTATTAAAATCATAATATAAGGCACAATTTATCATTATATAATATTAATTTTGTGAAAAAATTTATATTTATTTATTAAATACAATTTTAAAACTATCTATATCAATAGGTGAAGTTTATTTATATTAAAATCCATGAAATTGGTTAAACTCATTCCTGATCAAACAAAATAAATTATACCGTACATCTATAGTATATTACAATTCACTAGTGTCTTTTACAGTATATGAATAAATAAAAAAACATCAGCGTAAAAATATTTATATGAGATGATTTAAAAAAAGTCATTAATAATATGAAATTAATTTTAATTAATGGAGATATTTAATTTTAGAAGATAATATTTATTTATAGACGAATACTAATTTTTATTTTATGATTGATTTTATGACCCTTATAAATATTATATATTATTTAAAAAAATATAAAAAATGATAAAAAAATTTGGTTTTTATAAAACCAATTTATAAAAATATTTAAATTTAATATTTTTAATTTGAGCATAAAAAATTATTTTAATAAAAAATATATGCCCTCCAAAAAATAAAATTTGGATTTTCTGGTCCATATGTTTAGTTATCATATTTCACTATGTTATTTAGTTGATTTGTGATATAAATATTAATTTTTTTTACTTCACAAAAAACTCATACATTATTTGACTATTCTAGTGGTCATGAAACTATTCTAATTGTCAAGATACTATTATAATATTTAGGTTCCTAATCACATAGTTATATCTAAAAAAATACATATAACCATTAAATATATTGTATATACATATTATTTTTTATTTGTTAATTTTATCTAAAATTACTATTGTTGTTCAATATTTTTATTTAAAATATTTCTAATAATATTACATTTTTATTAAATTTTTACCCCATATTTTTCATCTGCTATAATTTTTGGGGACATCGACATACAATAATACAATTTTATTGTTCTGTTACTTACCAATATTTTTAATCCCATTCTAATATTGTTAATTTCATAATGTATATTAAAATATATAAGAAAATGATATATGTTTATATAAAAATATGGTGTTCAAATTCTTTTAGTCTATTGGACATAAATTTTATCATATGCTCAAGGAAAAAATATTTATGATGATAATTAATATTCATATACAAAACATTTTCTTATCTAAATAGCCACAGTATGGTTTAAACAATTTTGGACATAAATAATAGATTTTAAATTTTTCCACATTCATATTGGATATATTGAGAAGACAATAGAATTGGTTGGTTATTTTGGTTCAAAATTAGAAATAGTTTGGGAGCATTAAATCATGGCTATGTAGTATCATGAAAGGTCCTAACTGTGGGATGTCCATAGTTCTAGTGAACTTCTTAGGATTTTAGATACTAGTTTGATGGTGGACAGATAAAAACGTATGAATGTTATCTTAACAAAAAATGGTCTTGGATCACACATAATCTTAAATATGATAACAAAAATATTATATAATTGAATTTTGTAATATGATTTCGAGAAATTTAAATTATCATTTATTGATATATATCCTTACACAATGCGTAAAAAACTACACCATGGTTTGGATGGAGTGTTTAATCATTATATTTATATCAAATAAATGGTTTTAAGGAACCAATATCAATGTTTTATGACCATTTCTGAGTTTTATATATAATTTTTGGGACAGACGGGAGAATTCCGTGTTTTTAAATTTTTTAATTTGATTGAAACCAATCAGAGTTTGTATTGGAGTTGTTTTTGGGTTATAAATATAGATCCATGAATTTGTGAGGACGTGATCCCATATTAAGGCACATGTTTGATGTTGGGTATATATGAACGTTTCTTCTATCATGTTACATTGATATAGTCTATGTGGATTATGATATACTATTTAAATCTTTGGTTTTACCATTAATACTCAAGTTTTATTTATTAGCTAATGATTGAGGTTATGAGGTACTTTAATCATTTTATTGATTACATTTCATCTTTTAACATATAAATTATTATATGTTGTTTCATTTGAAAATAAATATTTAGTGTTGAATTATTAAAACATGGAAGGTTCTTCTACATGGGGATTAATATTTGTAATTATTTCTAATCATGGTTCCTATTAAGGATGTTATGGTTATTGTTTATATTTTATAGTTTAATATGGAGAAGGAGTGATATAAGATAAGAAGGTAGTAGAGGTTAGAGTCTTGATAATGTGATTATCATTATACCTTCATGTGATTTTCATTGGATATGAGTGTTGTTTGATAAGTAATCTAAAATTTTATATAAATGATTATTTCATTTACAAGTTGTGATATATAGTTTGATTCTATTAAATGGAAGAAGTTTTTTGGGAAGACATAATCTTGAAGGATGTGTTTTGTTCTCCAATTTTGCAAATAATCCCAGAGGTTAGGTTATGATGGACTGTGTTAGGTTGTCTACTTAATCATATTTTTAATTGTCTTGGGGTTTTTTTGTCTATACATAAAATTAATGGGTGTTGTCATTGAATATATTTCATTTATATTTTTTATATAATTTTATTTGTGTTTATATAGGTGTAATAAATTATTGTATTAATAGTGATGTGTTTATTTTATATCAAAACATGTGGAAGCTATGTTATTCAAGATTGATTCTTCAAAAATGTGTTATTTGAATAATTCATTTTATTATTATCAGAAAAAGTAATTTTTTGACAAAATATTAATAATTAATTTTTATTTCGGGAAATTAAATTACAATTATTTTTCTCCATTCAATAATTAACATGTTGTTTAGCTTAATGAGGCATCTATATGAGTAAATTTATAATTTATTTCCTGTGAATTCCCATGAAAAATTTTCTAATTGTATTATTGATTTCAATGTGGCTCAAAAAAACAATGTGTAGGTGGTTAATTTTTTTTAATATGTAGACTTGATAAAAATTTATTAATCAATAAAATATTATTTTTATCCTATACATATTAATTATTCATAATTATTATTCTCTTTAAAATAGATCATCATTTAGTAATTATAAAATAATATTCTAAATTTAAATAGGGATAATTGAAAATGAGAGATATTATTTTCATTGTATATTTTTAAAGCATGAAATTATCCATTAAGGTAAGCATATATGACTTCTATTAAGCTACCTTCTCTGTGATTATTTATATAAATAATATAGAAAATTATAATTAGACCAAAATTTTAGAGTATAAATGAATTATATTTGGGACTTATTTATTTATGAATATCAAATTATTTTGATAACATGGGTCATTTTTATTCTTCTGTAAGTCATGAAACTTCATTTCATTATAAATATAATATTCCCATTCATTGGGGAATTAATTGTCTATGGAGAATGTATTATACATATTCCTCTTTATCATATCTCTATATTATCAACCATATCCATTTGTACTATCTCATTACCCTAATTTTTGTTTACATCAACCACTATAATTGGTGTTGGTTAATGGTGATGAAACGAGGTGTCATAATTATATTTCAAAACATGACATAGCTGGGTAACTTGGTGGTTCAGTGAGATATTGAATCATGATAGTATAGGGAGAATTGGTGGAAATGAAAGAGATTTGGACATCAAATGACAAGAACAATGTGTCACTATTATGTACATGTGATATGTGATTAAATTTATCATAGATGATTTTGTGTACAACTTGGATTCTCTAGGATAATGAAGGGTGATGTGCATGTGTAGAACCATCTACTATCATATTTTGTGGCATGAAAACAAATATACACACACACACACACACACACACACACACACATATATATATATATATATATTAAATATTTGTTATTGGATGTCTACGTCCTATACCAAAGTGGATGTGGGATGTAATTTTCTTAAGGAAACAATGGCCACTGATGTCATTAATATCTTGCAGATGATGTTTCACTTTGATCGAGGGAAACCAAAAAATTTCATGTTAAATAATTTAAAAACATATTTAAGGTTTTTCAATCCATATGTGAGACTGATCCCCACCAATATAGACTCCAACTAGGAAATTCCCATGGGCTACACATTCATTATAGTTTAGTGGGCCTGCCACATAGGACTGGACAATGTCATAGTTCGTTGATCTAGAATACCCTATATAGTCTATGGTCGATATTATTGTGTGTATAAGGTCTTCCAAACCTAACTCAGATACATGACTCTACCTACTGGGATTCCATTTCACAATCAATTTCATATACATGAATTTTTTGGACTTATTCACCAAAAAACCTTATCTCGTAAATATTAATATTTCAATAATATTTTTCCATATAGATAGTTATGGTGTACTATTTTTATATATCAATTGTCATTTATCAATTTACATAGGATGACTATTAAATTAGCTCAGTGGGGTCAATGGAATGGTTTTGGTGACATGATTTGTGATTTTATGGTATTGGTACCTCTCTCATATATATTCATTGTTACTCAAATACTATGTGTGAATATTACACTAACTTCCTAACATCATTCTAGTGTGCCACCATCATTTTTCATAGAATATTGGATGGGATGTAATTTATTCATTGCGACTATAGAGGGTTTAAATACATACTATTATGTTTGTTCAAACTCTCAAGGCTGTGTGTTATTTCTTATATGTATGTAAAATAACGATAATTTACACTTCCAAATGTCAAGGTATGTATCACTATTAAAAAATTATTATGGGTTATGAGAATAGTTTTTTACAACTTATTTAATGATATATATTCATGTTCAAAACCTATGATCCAATATGGGTAACCATAACTGTTACCTAGTATTAGTGGTTATGAATTGAAAGACACAGTACCTCCTTGACTAATTCCAATATGTTTTGGAGTATATTGTCCTCATTTGTGTTTGAGTGAACAAGATACTATGATATGTTTGAACGTTTAGGAACCTATAAGATCCCTTCAAGGAATTAGGTACCTAAATAGAGTCTATCATAGAAATTGTAAAATTTTTTGTACTTGTAGAATCCCGGGTTTATCATATAATTAGGAAATAATTTAGATGAAGATGGGTCAACTAATTCTTCCCAATTTTTTTATATTTCTAGATATTAATAAGTTATTGATACTAATTCATTGACATCTTATGGGTAACCTATTAATACTGGTGTTTTGAAATTATTTATTTAATTTATTTTATTTTCTGATTTTGGGACATCCTACTAAGTATGTTTATACTCACCCATGAAATATTTTTTTTGTACACAATTGTTGTGTTTTTTCAAAAAACAAATATTTAAGTGGGATTATTAATGTATGTGTATCTAGTGCGTCTTGTTCAAAATTTACATTGGATGGGGACTTTGGTTGATGAAAAATTAATATTTTATAAGTACCTTCATGTCATAAAATAATGACAAAATTGCGTATGATGTTTGATTTGATTAGGGACCTCTTTATCTAAGATACTTTTGTTGGTTTACCTTTCGTTGGTTGGTTAGATTTTATACACTTTTTAATTATAATTTTTGTACTGATTCCTCTTTATGGATTGCACAATTTTAGGAATGCATTAAATATATAGCGGTTAGTTTTATTTTTCATGGATATTTCATTATAACCTATGTGAAGGTGATTATTGTGTATAGGTACATTAGGATTGGCTCTCCTTCAAGTGTGATATGATTATTTTTTTATTCTACTGAAATGAAATACGACATTTAGTACTAAAAAAAAATTATGATCTATTTTTTTACATAAAAATATTAAACTCAGATTCAAATATTTAAAGTTACAAAATTAAATCCAAATAATGGTTCCATAAATTTATAATAATGTTTTTATTTATATATATTTAAATAATTGTGAACTCAAATAAACATAATATCATTTCTATTTCTATTAACTGATATTCATTACATTATTACATTTACCTCAAACCCAATCCCAGTTTAACACAATATAATCGAGAAAATACACCAAAATATGAAATACTCACTAATAAGTCATTCATAAAATTTTGAAAACATTGATTGAGGAAAAAATATAATAATTTTTTTTAAAATATGGGATAACCCCCTTTTTGAAATTTCTTGAGAACCTTCAAAATGTTTTATTTATAAAGAAATAGACAGAGCTTGTTAAAATATATTAAAAAAAATGGTTATTTTAAAAAATTGTAAAAAGGATGGTTCTAAAAACATTCATTTAGAACACATAAATGCAATCAAATAATATTTTAAATAAAAATAATAATATTAAAAATTCATTTATGAAATCAATATTTTTCATTTTAAAATAGAAATATTTTCACTTGAAAATAAGTACAATATTTCCTTTGAAAATTAAATCGATTTTTATTTTTTCAATATTAAAATAAATCCAAAATTCAAACTCTAATAATAAAGGGTTATATAGGACCCACATATTACTTTATGGAAAACAACACTTTTTGTGTGGGTTTACTCACAATCCATGATCTTCATTTACAATAGTGTTTCATATTTTAACTAAAAATTAGTATCAATCATTTATCATTGTAAATAACATTAAATACTATTTTTAAATTAAGATTTTTTTAAAAAAAATAACATTCCAATATGAGAGAATAAAAATATTTAAATGAATTGATATTGGTTTTCAACGAAATAATATAAAAAAAAATACACTCTATAGAATAAAATAAAAAATTATATTTGATGAAACTGAAAATCTATTGAGATATCCTTAATATGAATTTAAAAATTATTTTATGATAGAATTTTTTTAAATAAAATGCATGGATTATTAATGATGTTGTTCATAATGATATGTGATATGACATAATTTATTTTATATGAAAATGAAAACTAATATAGAGGTATATTAATGAAGTAAATATTTTATTTAGAATGAAATTTATTTTATATATATGGGAGGGTGTTTGTTTTTGAATGTAAATTTTTTTTAAAAATAAATCGTTAATTATTAAAATCCATAAATACATAATTTTAATATATTTTCATAAAAAATATTATTAAACTAAAATAAAATTAAGGAAGTTATTTTATTTTGAATTAATGTTATATGAATTCCACAAAACATTAATAGTGAATAATATTAAAAAACTTTCCATTACAAATAAGGCTTTTCATGAAGAATAATAATAGAAAATTTTAAAAAATCATATAAGGATGTTTTATTTCAAAAACTAAAAATAAAATAATAATTATTTTTAGGAAAGATAGATGATATCATGGATATTTTCATATTTATTTAAAAAAAACATCTTCCACCACATCATGCTCCTTTTAAAATAATAATCATTTGCAAACAATATTACTCTAAAAAGAACATCATAATCAAACTCATTTCTCTTACCATAACTATTTTAGAAACATAAAGAAATATGGGTATTATTTTTTTCATTTAGTGAAGGATGCTTAGTTGGGATTCATTGGCCTCACATACATAAATAAAAATCATTGTTTATAAGACAACAATAATAAATATCTAATATATTATATCACTAAATTTTTTTTGCAGTCTACTAAACTATGTGAATATTACATTACAAAATATTGATTTCATCTAACCCTATTATATATCTATACTAACTTTTGTGAAATATAATGGTTTTTACCCCTTCTCATTCTAAGCCCATATAAAAAACAAGTAACTATATATCTAACCATTCGTAAGCCTTACAATAATTTCAATGATGATGAACATTATGTTTGTTTTGTTTTTTTATGCATGTTCTAAAAAAAATATAATATAGATCCCTCCATGTCTACTTTCGTTAATAATTAAGAAGGGAATATTGATATAGGTAACATGTTATAATTTATTTTTAATAACAAACAGAAAATAGAGTTTCACATGTGAGTTTGAAAATAATATATTACAATTGGGATGCATTTAATGATAAATTTATTTAATGTGTCCCAACCACTTCATTAAATTTTTTCTTCCCGAATAATATATATATATATATATATATCATTATATATTAGTCTATATTACTAGAATATTATCTACTATTGTCTTAGGTTGATTTCATTTCTTATGGAATTGATGGGTTTTATTGATTGATTTCATGTAACAACCCACAATATTATAGTATGTATATTTTTATATTTAATTTCATCGAAAACAATCATTTCACACAACACAAAGAATAAATAAACAGTGATATAAAATTAAATAACATTATATTAAACCAACCATTATAATGTATACATTATTTAGATGGAATGAATAACATTATCAAAATTATAAAAAATATTAATTATACGTTCAATATCATTTTTTGAGATTCATAAATATTATTTTTAGTTTATGAAGATATTTATAAATCAATTTTTACATATAGAAGATTGTATTTTCTTAACAGTCCTTTTATAACCTTTTGATGGTGCACAAGTTTTAAAATTATATTTTTACAATTTTTTAAAAATTTTATTAAACAAATAAACATCATTTTTAAAAAACTAATTTCAAAATTAAAATTTGTTGGCATTTTGGTAATCTTTTGAAAAAATGTATTTTCCAGCAAATAGTGAAAACCACATTTTCAATTAACATTCATTTTCATTATATTTATATTATATTTTTTATTTTATTAGTAAACTCATTAATGATAGTGTAAATAAAATTTGGGTAAGATACAAAAGAAAATATGATATATCTATATCTTTATAAAGTAGATAATTTTTTTAAATGGATAAATTATGTGTTCAGATTTTTGTGAAATAAAATTCTCTATTCAAAAGTGTATAATTAATATAATTTTAGAAATATAATATTAATCTAATAAAATATATTCTTTAAATATTAATTTTTTCATTAGGATTATGAGATAATTTTGTTAGACCATAATTAATTTGTAATACTGTAATTAAATGATGGTTTTAATTAAAAAATTTATTTCTTGAACCATTAAAATTATTATAATAAAATATAATCCATTTAAAAATTAAATATTTGATTTAATGGTTAGGGTGCATTTTTTATATTTTTTCTGAAATAGTTTAATTTTATGGAGAGATGTGAAATATGATAATTTATTGTATTTATCATTATAATTAAATAAATAAATTATTGAGAATTGGATGATGTATAGATGATTTTATCCCATAATACAATGATATGTTCATTCATATTATATTTTTATTGAAAAGGATAATTCTATTTATAGTTCATAGCCAAAATAATGGTCTAATGAATAAAATAATAATAAAACACCCTTATTCTCCACTATAAATACTACCCATCTCAACCTCTCCCCCTCACACAACCATAGACTATAATCATGTCCAAATTATTCCAAATACATCTAGAAAACCCTTCCCCTGCGATCTGGTATTGCTGGCCTCACCCAAAAGATCATTCCAATGTTCATTTATGAAGTTCTGATGTAAAGGACTTCAAGAGGTGAAATCTCATTTCTTTGTTTTAATTTTCATTCAATTCCAATTATTTATTAACCCTTAATCACATCATTATACGAAATTGTGAATTATAAATATACTATATATTATATATTGGAATTTTATTATGAAAATTCTATATCAATCATAAATTATTTTATCATCATCTTTTATTCAAATAAATGATAACATAATCTATGAGGTGTTGATTTAACACCGTCAGGGACGAGGAGTATCAGTTATTCAATGCAACCTTCATGAAGTTCATAAAACCATTTTTATGGTTAATCCAGATTATAATATATGTATTGAATCTTATTTAATTTTATGGGACCAAAGTATATTCATAATATTTATTAATAAAAAACTAGTTCATGATGTTTGAAAAAAAACACAATATAATATAAATGGTTATCATTAACATTGGATATTATAAATCATACTCATATCTATATAAAATGAAAAATAATACAATTTATTATTATTCATTTTAATAGATAACATATTTAATTATGGATAACTATTACCATTTTAGACGATCATTCATACATGTATTCATGTGAACCAATCAATAAAAGCAAAGAAACAAACACTCATGAAATACAAAATTGAATATAATTACTCCTCAAAAACACAAAAAATAACTGAATAAAATGTATTAATATGTTCATATTTAAATTTCTAATTACTATTCATTCATAATATATGACATTATGGGAATGTGAAAATCACTTTTGGACACAAGGTATGAGTTTTCTTATCCCTTATTTTTTTCTGTGTGATATTCCAAGTTCATCACTAATTATTATTTGTGTTCTATGTATACTACCCATTCATGTATAATATCATGAATATAATTATCGTAATTTTATTCAATGTTTCATTTTATGAAAATTAATTTTATAGGTTATATTGTTTTACTTTTTACATTATTGTAAGGGATTCATCATGAACAACTAATTACATTAAGGATACACTTTCTTGCTTCAAACAAATGTTATTCTAAACAATTTTTAGCTAATCCAACATATTAATATTTTTATTCTCAAAATATATTTATCTATCTCAATAATTCGTTCTTTAATGGGGATTTTTATGTTTTATATTTTCTTTTTTAAATTCCTCTCGATATGAAAACTGAATTAAAGGGAACTTCTCAATTTATTACCCATTCTCACGTATGATCTATAATTTCTTATAACCCAAAAATTTTCTTATGAAATTAATCATTTAATATGTAATACAATAATAGTTTATTTCTGTTTTATTTTAAACAATTAATACATTTTCTTCCATAAAATAAATTTATATTTTCCATTAAACTGCATAGAAGTGCCCATTTCTAATGTTTTAAACAATCTATTTATAAGGTTCCAATATAGTAGATAAATTTTATTAGGAATTTTATATTAGTATTCATCAAGTATAATATCAAATCCATTTTACTTTTTAGGATATACATGTTTATAGTATTATTTTTCTAAAAGAATAAAGTTTATTTTCCAAAACGACCCTTCTTCCCAAATAAAAATGGTATTTCACTCCAAAATTTGAAATTGATTTTTAGATTATTTTGATATATTCAAATAAAACATATTTAATTTTATTATTAATTGAGGTGCATATCATATGTTACAAGATAAAGTATTTTATTGAATGTTATGTGTTTATCTTTACTCGGGATGTTCTATTTTGATATTAGTCATAAATTCTCTCTAGAAAGTTTATGATTAGGTTTAATGATTAGAGGATATATTTAAATTTCATATGATATTTTTAATATTAATTTAAATTTATTTTATTTTTCACCCCTTAAAAATCGAGAATTAATTATTCATGGTATGTGATGCGGGTGGCCCGATATAGCCACTCAATACATTGGTAGGTCACTTGAGAAAAAAACACGGGGTTTACCAATTTACGTATAGTGACTTAGAAAAATCTTTTATGGTATGTTTATGATTTTTGGAATTATTCATTCCAAATTATAATGGTAGTAATTCATATTACATGTTATTATTGGACTAGTATAATATCCATGGTTATGTATTATTCTCATGTTATTATTTATATGTCATTAATTTGATAAACTTTTATTTATGCCATATTGTGTTCAAGTTTATTACTTTATGGCATGTGATACTAGATATTCACCATGACATATTGTTTATGTTTAGTAAATCAGTAATTTAATTATTCTTACTGATCACCTCATCTAACCCATTTCATATCTTATATTTTGTTTCCTAGTATGTGAATTTTTATATTATGAATGAATTATAGAGATAATCTAAGAGTTTATGAATTTCTCCATTGGATTTTCTATGTTATTTTCTCTTCATGTTCCAATATAAAAATTTAGATTATATTTAGTTTTGAAAATCTACATATCTATTATGTACATTGTTATTGAAATTCATTTTTTATTATACTAATGTAATAAAGTAAGGCACTAGATCTGGGCTATTGGGGTCAGGGTCATTATAGTTGTCATCAATAATTGTTTATTAAGAAACATTGAAATTATATTTAAAAAACATAGTTTAGGTAACATAAACCTAATATATACATTGAGGGTATGAATGAAATACAATCATCTAATCTTGGCAAGGTATAGATTAATTGGTTCCTCTAGTAAGTATATCCCTTTCGGGATACTAGAAGTGGAAATGGTTCTCGATAAGATGTAACTAGGGGAAATATCAATAAAAATTTATGTTAGGGAAGACTAAACGTATCCTAGTACATGTAAACATGTCTTACTAAAGACCTGTTTTGACACTCATAGGGGATGTGCAAAAGATATATCACATTTTCATTACAATTCATTGTGAATGATTTATTTGTAAAAATTTCCCCAAACAAACCATTTTTATGATTATCAGATTAGATATAATAAATTTTCAAGTTTAAGAAATTATTTTCTATTTTGAAATTATGAATTATTATTCATAATGTAATATAGTGTTAGTAGATATTTTAATATAGACCCTATTAAAAGGAATGATTATAGTATCAATACACAAGTACTATATAGGTTTTCCCCTTTTGGAAGATACTGATGTTGGAGTAGGATCTGTAACATGAGGTGATCAACATATAATTATATTGGGAAAACTAAAACAGGTTATGAGATGTAAAATTACCCAGATATAGGATCCCACTCTACAATGTGGTGTAACAAGGTTAAAATTAATTTTTCAAATACAACACCCATCATTTAATGGGGCTGTAAACCAATTTATAGCCGAGTAGGGGAGAAGTTACTAAGAGAATATATCTCTATATTTGTGATGTAACAAAAGGTAGAGGGTTATCATAGATGTTTATCATATATAGGGATATATAGAAATATGATGTTCATTAATTCCGAACACAAAAATTGTGGAATAAATATCAAATACGGAATTGAAGGATTTTAAACAATTTTTTTTAGAAAGTCATTTTACCCATGAAATAAGCACGAATATGGAAATTATATTCATGAGTTTGAGACAAAATATAGTATTAATATGTTTCCAAGAAATAATCCAACATTACAAGGATAAATAGGAATGTCACAGACTATATACCAAATTCAAATAGAAACACTGGTTGTTTTTTTGATGGACTTAAGCACATTATACAAGGGTTTGTTGTTTCCCAAACATTCTCATCATATAATTATATCGAATCATCCACTATAAATATAGATAAATAATTTTCTATGTCTTATTAAATTATGTTATTGAAAGAGAATAAGATAATTTTAAAGCAAGGGACTGATAAAAGAACAAAGGTTAAGATGGATTTTAAAACATGTGATAATTGTTGGATGAAACAACCTGGTACTAGCAAAATGGTAAAAAAAATTTGTTACATGTGTGGAGATAATATTCACCATGATAATGAATTTAAGGGAGAGAATAATGTTGTAATTTTTCAATGTTTCAACCGAATGAATATGTAGAACTACAAAAATTAATGACCCATGCATCATGAAAATATAGCTCTTAAAAAAATGGATCAAGGAGAATCTGATGCTATTAATAATGTATAAGTTGAATAATTATATAATTTTATGGAATTAAATATTTATTTTATGATATTATAGTAATAAGAATCCTGATATATATTAGGAATGCACTACAATAATTATTCTATATTTATTTGGAATCATGCGATTTTTGATGGTTTTTAGGTGATCAAGGTATTCATCTATTTGGTATATGGGAATAAGATCTACATTATATGGGGAATATTATATTAAATTTATTTGAAATATTTAGTGACCATTGTAAATATTTGTTCTTTTAATGAAAATAAAAATGTTTTGGATGGGTTTCTAGATTAACTACCTGTGAAATGGATCAAGTTAAATTTTGGAAATTATTGTTCAATGAAAACACATGTTAAACATTTTGTTTTTTGTATACATTTAATTGTTAATGAAGTGAATCTAGGAACATATGACTCATTAAATGTTCTTCAAGTATGACAAATTCATCTTGAACCTTAATTTCTAGGTGTAGGTGATGTTGTGAAAATTGATAAAATCACAAACAAAGGGTTATATTTTTCTTATGACATGGAATGTAATCATGTTTGATTATTTTCTCAAATAATTATCCAAATATTAAAAGAATCACTAAAAACTATGAAATATTTTTTCAACAAAAACATAATTTGTTAACTTCTCCATCTAATAAATAAAATGTCTTTTATCAAATCACATTATTTATGATTTTGTTATTTTTAACTTTTGAATGACCATGTTTTCCATCACTCTCCCCCAGAATAGAATAGTTATATTTCTATTATATGTTCAATTAACCACTTTTCACTAAATATTTACTACATTAAATCCACGTTCTGGAGGCCTTTGAATTTATGTTAACTTTAATTAAGAATTTATTTTTTTAAACATAGTTCAAATGTTGGCCTCCCATAAAGTATTGATGAAGTATCAACCCTTTATTATCAATATACAGTGTCAAATAGAGTGTTTACTATTTATTAATGTGTGGGGGAGAATATAACACAACAATATTTTTTTATATCTATTTTTAAATTTATTTTATTTGAAATAATACCTTTCACACAACACCAAGATTAAATGAACAATAATATAAAATTAAATATCATTATTTTAAATGGACCATTATAGCCTATCCATTAAATTAGGGAGAATAAATATTATTAATTTTGTTGAAATTATATATATTATGTAATAAATTATATATTTATACATTAATTCAAAATATTTTTATAGGAATAATATTATAATATATTAAATTTTACGCGTATAATATAATATTTTTCTAAATATAGTTTTACCACCATTAAATGGAGAACATGTTTTCACATGAAAATTTTAAACTTGTATATATTACTCTTATCAAATTAAAATAATTTTTGAATGATGAATGAAAAAATTATCATAGGGTGAATTTAAGGTATTATTCAGAAAATATTTATTTTCATGTGAATAGTGATTATCCAGATTTTTATAAAAATATCTTTTTCATTATATTAATAATGTAATTGTTACTATAATGTAATCCTCAGATATTAATGAGTTAAAATATATAGTTATAATACAAATTTAAATATGATATATATATATATATATGAAATAATGGAAAAATGTTTAAAAATGATAAATTATGTGTTGGTATTTTTGTGAATTAAAAATATTGTTCTCAGTTTTATAATTAATATACCAATTTAAAAAGAAAAATATTTTCATAGTTTAGATTCATGTATTAGTAATTTGTGTCCTTAATATTTTAATTTAATTTTATGATAAAATAATTAATTTTTCAAAGGTTTATAAAATCAGTTATTATTTTCAAATCAATATTTTTCGAATAATTTTCAAACCTAATTATAAATTTAATTTATCAAATTTATCAACATATTTTCATAAATTTTATTCCATTTTTGAATTATAGAAAATTAAAATGGTTATGTTGATGTTTTTTTTATTTTTCTAAAAAAATGTAAATTTTGGTGAATAGTGAAATACAGTAATTTATGGTATTTAACATTATATGTAGATAAATATATTATTATGTAATGTATGAGATATAGATTATTTATGACAATAATAAAAAAAATTAAAATATTTTAATATATTTTTTATGAGTTTCAACATATTGATCTTATTGGGCGAAAATAATAAATTAATGAATAAAATAGTCAAAAAAACTACCTTGTCATCCATTATAAATATCACACCTCACAACCTCTATTCCTCACATACCCATAAAATTTAATGTTGTGAAATTTCTTCAAAATATATCTTCTAAAACTCTCCACTATGTTACGTCCTTTTGGTTTCACTGAAAATACATTTTCAATGTTTCTTATTGATATTCAAAAGGAAAGGACATTAAGAGGTAAAAACCCCCTATGAGTTTTTAATTTTCTTTCAGTTTCCTTTTTTTCCTATCCATTCTTCACATACATATATATTTTATTAATTATATATCTATTATATATTATATACAATAATTATACTATGATAATATTATATCATCCATCAAGTCTCTTCTCTTTCTATTTTATTCTAAAAATGAAAACATCATCTCTGAGGTGTTCATGTACCACAATCATGGATGACAAGATTTAATTTGGGAATAACACAATAAATTTTGGTGATAACACCATTTTTATGGTAAAATGATATTATAATATATGTTTTATAACTTATTTAATGTTTTTTGGAATACAAAATGTACATTATATAAATCAATAGAACAAAACTATTGAGGGATGATTGAAGAAACAACAACAAAATCTAAAATGTTATGATTAAAATTTTATATATTGGATCATCCTAGAATTAGGGAAAAGGAGTTATATAAGACCTTATAATATTAAATAATTCCATTAATAACCTATAATTTAAATTTTAGATAATTATTCCAATTTTACGTGATATTCTGTACTTGTATTTAAGTGAACCAACCATGAAAACAAATAAAAAACTCTCATAGATGATAGAATTGAATCT
Organism: Viscum album; assembly: GCA_963277665.1. Lineage (NCBI taxonomy): Eukaryota > Viridiplantae > Streptophyta > Magnoliopsida > Santalales > Viscaceae > Viscum > Viscum album. Next base: position 1,548,753,870 of record OY728146.1, on the reverse strand, counting down.
TATAACCTGTAAAACCATCCATAAATTTAATAAATAAAATTTTTTAATAGGTTTTGAATTTAATTATTGGTAAATTTAATTTCATTACTCAAGACATTATGTGATTGCAGAGAAAACATTAGGATATAATGTAAGGGTTTTATAATGTCACTTTCGTTTCTATTAGATATTACTTATTCAACATTATTTATTTTGTTTTGTGTATATATACATCCAATTTGTGTATCATACCATTATCTATTTATCATCATGATGGTAATGGTTTTGTATTATGATCAAACATTTAATGGGTCATTTAGTGAGACTATTTTCCTTATTGTAAGGGTTTCTTTCCCAAACCTCTATTTTCATTCAGGATACACATTCCTTATATTTAATCAAATGTAATTCTTAATTAATCATATTAACTCATTTTAAATTCTATTTTAATGTTACAAATATATGTATCTAGATGAATTATTCACTCGTTGATGGGTAATTACATGTTTTATAAGGATCGTTTATTTACTTCGTCTGGATAAGAAAACCTGATTAAGGGAACGTCCCAATTTCATACCCATTTTAAATTACACCACATTATCTATTTTAAGCACCAAATATTTTTATAAAACAAATATTTTGATCATGGTTATCCATATTAGTTAATTTCTTATTTTATATAAATAATTATTCCCATTTCTGTCTTAAAGACTCTTTTATATTTTCAACTAAAATGCACTGAAGTTGTTCAATTATAAAGTTTCTTAAACACTCTTTTTACATTTATTAACATTAGTTTCCAAATTCAATTATCAATTTTGTTTTAATATTCATAACATATAATATAATTCCATATTATTTTCCATAGTAAATATATATTTCAATTTTATTTTTATGTAAAATAAAATTGATATTCCATAGAACACATCTTTCTAAAGTAAAAGGGTACATCTTTAAAAAAAATTCTCAATGATTTTATTAAACTATTTTCATAAATTTTTATACCTTATTTTTAATATTATTCTCAATTTATATTGATCTCCCATGTTACTATCTACAATATTATATTGAACGTTTTATGTTTCTTTTGAATGCGGGTGTACAATTATGATATCAGTCTCCATTTTACTCTACACAGTACATAATTATGTTTACATATTTGGTAAATTAAGTAAATTTCATATTCTAATTTCAATATGAATGTATATACTGTTTATATTTCTCTCGTTTCATATGAGGAATGCATTGGACTATGTATGTGACTGGTGGGTCGCACTATAGCCCCTCGATGCATCAGTAGTTCTCATGAGATGAACTAAACATGGTTTTTCTCTATTTATGTATGATGTCTGCCAAAGCCTTCAAATTATGTTTATGATGTCCAAAATTATATAATATTTCATAATTATACTTTTAATTTAAAATCCATGTGATTATTGAGCTAGAAGAATATCAGTGGTTAGGTTTTATTTTCATGTCATTATTTATATGGTATTATTTTGATTAACATTTATTCACACTATACTATGTTCGAGTTTATGAATTATTGATTGTATTTTTAGTTATTACCAAGGACATATTATTTTTGTTTATATCTTCTAATTTATTATTTACCCTTACTAATCAGTTGAGATAACACTATTATTATGTTTTATTTTACCTTAAGATATGAAGATCTCTACTACGAATTACATAGAGGCATAATCTAGGTGTTTATGGATCCTTCCATTGGAGTTTATATATTTTGTATTTTTAGGTTGTAATAAATAACATATGTTTTAATCTTTTTAACTAATTATAATAAACTATTAGGTCCATGTGGAAGAGATTTCATTATATCGTCTACCAATATATAAATGTGAGGTATCATCTATGGGATATTGGGTCGGGGTCTTTACATTGGTTGTGAATGATGAATATGACCACATTAGTTTTATACATTTATTTTTTTCATTATCTTTAAACATTTATTATTCAACCCCATAAAATCACCCGCACAACATTTTCTTGATTTATCGATCATTTCCTTATAATACTTTATGAAGCTACCAAACAAAAGCGATGTATATTTAATATTAGTTCTCATCAGTGACATTGTGTTCTTATTCACACAATAGAGGATAATGACCACCCTACCACTAAACGTGGCTTGTTTTCTTCATTCTTGAATAATGTTATCCTTTGTTCATTCATACTATGATATCATTCTAAAACATTTAATCTATGTTGTAGTCCAATTTGGAAGAATATTTATACCAAATATATAAAAATTATATCCCTCAAATATCAATATTATATTATTAGTCAATAAAATATTATAACCCTTATACATTTACACTAACACTATAAAATTGTAAACATCATTCAATATAAAAATTTAATTATGAATAATTTATCTACTATATATATATGTGCATTAGTTTAGATTATACATATATGAAAATTCATTACCTACTTCTAATTTTACTAATTCATTCTAGTTTTATTCCTTCATTTAAAAAGTGTTTTATTTTTTTATTACAATTCATGTACTTTTTTTGTGTAATTTTTTTAATGATATTTTATTATTTACTATATATTTCATATAGGTTCATTTATATAAATATGAAATATATTAAATTCATTATATATTAAACATTGGCTCTAATTTTAAATATTTATCCTGATATTCATTTCCAATACCTTATCAAATATTATCTGACAATAAAATTTTATACTTTTCTTTAAATAAATTATTTCTTTAGTTATGAATACAATTACGACAAACTAGAATTTTATATTGCAGAAAATTTATTTTATTAAAACTTTAATATTATTAAAATTTATATACAATTTTGAATTTTTTTATATTCTACATTAAATAATAGTTTAATAAATTACGTATTTCTCACTAATTTTTAATAATAATTTGTCATGATTATCTATAAAAATTATTCCTTTTCCATTAATATTTTTTATATTAATATTTTTATTTTTTATGAAACGTTATATTGTTATCTGAAATTATATTTTCATAAAAAATAATTTATCAGAAAATTATAAACAATTACTCATGATTAATAATATAGAAATACTGACCAAAAAATTATTTCTTAATTAAAAATAAAATATAACTTTTTAATAACTACATATTTTTTAGATATCATCTCATTTATTTTCATGTAATAATAAATAGAAAATATCGTTGGAGTAATACTTTTATAACATGAATACTATAAATTAATTCATAAAAATTTTCTGATATTCATATATTAAAAAATAACTGTTTTATAAAAATACCTTATTCTAAAATATATCAATGTTTTTTTAACTTTTGTAATGAAAAACATAATAAGAAAAAGAAAATATTATTCAAGAACATAGAGGAAGTACACACTCAACCCTTGTAATTAAATTTTATTCTCATAATATTAATTTCTCCCATGATTAATATCATATGATAGTATCCTTCATTATATAATTACTAACTATTATCTATTATTATTTCATTGGTAATACTCACATATTACCTCTTAATTTATATTCATTTTCATTTTTCAAAACCATTTTTTCAAAATATACATTTCTAGAGATAAAATTTACGATTTTTCAGAAATATTATTATCTTAGAATTATTTTCATGATCCTTTACCCACAAAATACATCAATAAAAATGAATATGTTTATAACTGATTAAATTATTAAAATGCTAATGAATCATCAGTCCCTTTTCTATTGAAACCAATTATTCATCCCCAAAAATTGATTCTGAATCTTTTACATTCCCCTAAATAATGACATCCAAAATGTGAATCCTTAATACAATAAAATATTTATATAATAATTTATTATATCCTATGTCTTCTCAGAAATAAATATTTTCCAAAATTATTTCTATCACACGAAATTCACATTTTTAAATCATCAAATCATAAATTTTCTCTGATTTGAAATATAAAAACCTATAATGTTATATAAAAAAAATTTCTAATACGAACTATGAATTAATTCCCTTAATTCAGATTTGTTGATAAATTCATGATTAAATATATTTTTCAATTTGGAAGATGACCCTTTTTAGGTTTGGGATATGGTTTAAGAATTGTTGAGTTTGGGAATCCTGAAATGGTGGGTTTTATAATTGAATTAATCTCTGTGTGGGACTTATTTTTTATTTATCATCATGGGATGGATGGAAAAAATCAACGCTACTACTAAAACCCCTAAAAAATATGTGGGATGGAATGTATTCCTTGTACATAGATGTAATCCCCATCTAGTCAATGGTCCTTCAATAACTAACCGATAGGGAAAATAAGTAGCCCTACAACACAGTAGGAGACACCAGCTAGCTGGGCTTCCAGAAACACATAACAGATGGAGTATGTCTTTCATAAATTTAGTTATGTGACCATATTTTTATTCCAATACTCATTAGTATTTAAATTACTTTCTTAAATTATTGAGTGAAAATTTTCAAGGATATCATATTCTCATCCATCAAGGATTTATCCTTATTTCAAGAATGATGTAAATGAAATTCATTTGTCAATTTGGGAAATATCCTATATTTTTCTCTAATTCAAAGTCCATCTTCCTCATGTTTTATTTGATCGATGAATGATTCACTTAGGATGAACCATATTGGTATGTATTAGCTTTTTGATCCATTGATGTCTCAATTATATAGTAATTCACCCTGTCATTTTTCATTTTTATCATCTATTGATCATTTCCCATATTCTGATTGGAGAATATGATTACAACAATATCATATCATGGTGTAAGTGTTTGATAATGATTGGGATTTTTATTTATATGTATAGAAGATGTTCAGTAGTGATATCTGAAGAAAAAATGTTGTCATTTTTATAAAGTTTAATCATATGATAAAATTTTAAATTATTTTGTACTAGTGTAATTAAATAATACAACATAGAATGGAATTTTGTGAGGACTATAATAGGGATTTTGTTTGATAGTGAGATGAAAGTGGATGAAACCCTATTATATGACATTATAGATAATGTATATCAAGATTTTTATTTATCCTAGAGATTCAATTTTAAATATGTTATATATATTTTTCAAATTAGTTCATGTGATGTGGATTTACCTTTAAAGAATCCAGGGATATAATTTTTCTGGTATATAGGTGGTGGGTATAGTTTTTGTGTGAAGAAGTTAAAAAATAATTAATTAGTAATTTTTTCCAAAGAGATTTAATTAAAAAATTAGTTCATATTTTTCCAAATATTTATAAATATATTAAACCTATTTATATTTCATTATCATTTTTAGATGGCATTTTGATTTTTTGGATAATGAAAAATTATACATCGATGATTCATATTGATAATCTCTTTGGCTAGGATAGATGTGGAAACATAATCAATTGAATTATATAGTCTATACATATTTTCCAATAAAATATGCAGTCTAATTTGTTATTAAATGTGACATTTGTTATATGGAATCACATCATGGGAGATTAAACCTATAATTAACAAACAATTTTACTAAAATTCATTGGTTAATTAAATTGAATGATCAAATATGACATGTTTAGGGAGAAAATGGTCATGAATAAGTATTATACACTTGTTAACACCAAGAGTTCTAATGGTTAAAAGTTTGATAAAACTATATTATTAAAATAAATTCTTTTTCACAGAATGAAAATTGATTCATGGTCCATGGTAGACCATTATACACTAGCTAGATATTCCAACCATTGATGGAATTGTGTAAATTATTAATTGTGTGTGTTGATATAAATGGACCCAATGAGCGGTCTTAGATAAATTACTTTGGGAGTGTAGTTGGATGATAGTTTACCATAGTCCTTTATGATGTTGTTGAGTTTGGTAAAAAAATATTTGGCCACATGTGGCTATTTGGTACTGTGAGACAATTTATTGATATTATGTATTAACCCAATGATTTTCAATGTAAATTCCCCTCTCATAAGTATGTCATAAAATCACATGAAAACACAACATAATGAACTTATAATTGTTAAGTGACCTTTAAACATAAGTTGGTTAATTTTTTGTTTATAATTTCGAAAATCTTGCATACACTGTTGTGATCGGTAAGTTATTTAGAGCCAGATAAGGAAAAATTATTTTTATGGTGAATAATAACCTACCATAATCAATAGTTACATACCTTTATGAATAGTGATATATCATAATGAATTTTAACCTCAACTATGATAGTATGAAAATAATATTCAAGTTGGAAGTACGATATAGATATATTTTAGAATAAGTTAATGAATGTTTTAAAATTGGTTTGGATAATAAATTATTATTTTAAATAAATATTAAAATATTCATATTTATAAAATCTTTTTTTGAAATATTGACTTCATTTTTGGATTATACACATCGAAAAATGGATTGGGGGAATTTTTTGAATTTTTCAGAAATACATTGATTTTTTCTGAATAGTAAAATACGATAATTTACAATAAATGCTAAATAAGGGATTTATTGAGTCATTGATGATGTTCTGCTGATGTAAGACTTATTGGTTTGAGATAACATGATAAAATTACTATTCTTGGTCATGGAATACATATTATTACTTTTTTCTGAATAAATAATAAATTAATGATTTTAGTATTATGAAATTCATCCTCTCCTCCACTATAAAACCCCCCTTCACTCCCTCTTCTCTTCACTCCTCTCAAGCATTTTTATATGCCATTATTCAGACCAAATACCTCCCCAATATCCTCCCCCACGTCCAAATCCTCCTAGAAATTTTATAATACCAATACCTCTCACCATAAGAGGTTTTGAAAGGAGAAAGTCTCAAGAACTAAAATCCCTCTTCCCAATTTCTTCTTTTCTTTTAAGTTTTTTCTTTTTTATTTCTTTCCTCACCTTCCTTCACCATAATAGTATGCTAAATCCAATAACATACATGTAATAGAATTTTTTCATGATTATGGTATATTTCATTATCTTTTCTTTTTTCCCCACCCTTTTATATGAATGAAATTAAAGTATTGTTTGTGATGTGCTAATTCATAACATTCAAGGACAACAATTTATCAATTTATATTATAATCTTTATTTCTGGTAATGAAACCATTTGAGTCATGGTTGAACCATATTATTATATATGTAATATATCCTATTTTTAGTTCTGTATTCTTTTTGAACAAATGGTATTAAGTTATAAAAACAAAACATGTTCTTTGTAATCAAACCTGTTGATTAACAAAAACGTTGGTCACTATGGTTTTAAATAATAGTTAAACATCACAATAAGTAACCTAATTAAAATTAAAACCATGTAATCTCCTTTATGTCCACTAATTTAATATAACTTTAATTTTGGACAACCAATTTCATATTTCTTTTTTACTTGAATATAATTGAACTGATCTTTCAAAACCGAATTTAACAAAAGAGCTCGAACAATGAATTTGAACATTGTAACTAATAAAAAAGGAATTGAATGAACTAAAAAAGGATAAAATAAATCAATTAAATATATAACAGGTTCATTAATTATTAATTAATAAGACTAAATTTTTTTATTCACGTCTTTAATAATAAGTGAAGAACACCAACAGATTTAAGGTAACTGATCATCCCTTTTTCACTCTTAATAAAGATTGTTCTCTATGATATGTCTTATTAGTGTAATACCATGCGATGGGGTATGTTTTATCACATCACCCATACTACCATAATGTTTTATAAGTTATGATAAAACTATTATCTCTCGCATCAAGCACTCTTAGTTTCACCCGATACTGTGCCGATAAACTGTAATGGATTCTACTTGAACATCCTTTATTCTTTCGGGTTTCTCCATCTTTCATTTAACCCATATTTATTTGTCTTTTATTTTTATGTAAAACTTGTACATTATTTTTATATGATTTAATATCGTGTTCAAAGATCTGTCTCTCATTCTCTTTCATGGATATACATGCTTTTAAGTGAATCCCTCATTGATACTTCCCAATAAGCACACTCGTTTTAATTGAACTTTCTGAACTTTTACCAAATTTCAAGTGCACACTATCCTCTGATTTAAGAATCCATTGTATTTATAAAATCATTATTTTTGTTATGAAAACCTTCTTGGTTCAATTCTATTTTTATATAAATGAATGTCCTCTTAACTATTCTAAAAGATCTATAGTATTTTCCTTAAAACCACACAAATATGTTTTAATGATAATAGTTCTAAAATACATTTCTTATATGTTTTCACATCAATTTGTTACCACCTAAAATTTTATATTCCTATATTACTTTATTAACATCCATGTCTTATCTAATCCCTTTCTTTCATGGACAATTTCAAGATACAGTCATTGGTTATGATTTATGTCATGATTGTGGTACCCAATTCTCTCTATGGGCATGTATTGGCTATTATTGTTCAAGGCCAGCATCAATTGTCAGTAAAGGGAGACCACTTTTCACATCCCGAAGCATCCTACAATTCTTTACAATTACAAGGAGGAAGATGAGTCTCCTTTAGAATATTCATCTCTTGTTTGGATACTTCTTTTTTTTGAGCAAGCATATCTCGCTCAAATGATTGGGATAAAGGATAAAATCTTGTTTGAATACATGCCCATCGTTAGGGATTGCACAGACGTATTCCCTAATGATTTGTCTAGTTATCTTCCTGATCGAGTGGTCTAGTTATAAATTGATGTTATCCTTGGATCTCTGCCAATATCAAAGACACCTTACATAAAGGCAATCATAGATCTGGAAGAGCTGAAGAAGCTGTTGCAGGAGATTATGGAAAAGGGTTTTATATGCCTGATTGCTTCACCATGGGGGGATCATGTCCTCTTCTTCAAGATGAAGGATGGATCAATGTGCCTCTGCATTGATTATCGTGAGATCAATAAAATAACAATAAAAAACAATAATCCCCATCCACAGATAGATGACATGCTCGATCATCTACATGGTTCCAGTTATTTCTCTAAGGTGGACCTTCAGTTGGGATATCACCAATTTAAGGTGAGGAAAGATGATATTCCTAAGACAGCCTTTCGAACGACTTATAGACACTATGAGTTCATAGTTATTCCCCTTGGACTCACTAATTCTCTAGATATTTTCATTGATTTAATGAATTGAGTCTTTAGAGATTATCTTGAAAAATTTGTGGTGGCCTTTATTGATTATATTATGATATACTCTAAGACCAAGGAGGAACATGGGGAGTATTTGAAAACTGTGTTAAAGACATTTCGAAGGGATAAGTTGTACTCAAAGTAGAGTAAATTTGAGTTCAGGATGGAGGAAGTATCATTCTTCGGGCATGTTATCACCAGGAAAGGGATATTTCTGGACACCTCCAAGACAAAGGTAATTGATGAGTGGATGAGGCCATCTTCTGTAGTGGAGATCTTCATCCTTTTGGGTCTATCTGGGTATTATTGACAATTCGTGATGAACTTTTCATGATTGTCAATCCCAATGAACGAGATGACATGGAAGGGCGTAATGTTTTTCTGGGCATAGGAATGTGAATACTGTTTCAAGGAGTTGAAAATAGGCTTATCATTTCACTAGTACCCACACTCCCTTCAAGTGAAGAACACTTTGGGGTGTATTGTGATGCTTATATGAATGGTTTAGGTTGTATGATAATGAAAAATGATAAAGTTATAGCATGTTCCTCAATGTAGCTAAAAATCCATGAGCAATACTATCCAATTCATGATCTAGAGTTGGAGGCTGTGATATTTGCATTAAAAATCTGGCGGCATTATCTCTATGGAAAAAATTTGAGATATATACTGACCACAAGAGTCTCAAATATATATTCACACAGAAAGAGCTTAATTTGCACAAGCAAAGATGGATAGAGCTCATCAAGGATTATGACTGCTTAATCCACTACCATCTCTGTAGGCAAACAAGGTGGAAGATGCTCTAAGTAGAAAGGATCCAACATCTTTATAAATGATGGGAATTGAAAATGATCCAGTCTTCTATGATTTTCAATGGATGGACATGGTAATCATCATGGGAGGAACATAATCAATAATTTCTGAAATGATTTCTCAATCACCCTCTTGGAGAAAATACTGTATGCACAATGAAAGGATATGGAAATTCAGAAAAGGGTGGAAGCTGTTAAAAATGGGAGATCCATTGATTTCAAAATTGATGAGGAAGGAGTTGTAAGAATTGGGACACGATTATGTGTACCATCTGATCCAAATATAAAGAAGGAGCTATTTAATGATGCACATAGCTCGACCTTTTCTATCTATCTAGGGAGCACAAAGATGTATCGAGATCTCTGAGAAAACATTTGTTGGGACAATATGAAAAGGCAGATTGCCGAATATAAATCAATGTGCCTCGGATGTCAGCATGTGAAGGCTGATGGACAAAATTATCAGGGGATGCTGCAACCACTACCCACACCAGCATTGAAGTGGTAGAACATTACCATGGACTTTGTCACTAGACTTTCAAAGACATCTAGAGAAAACAATGCTATATTGGTCATGGTGGATCATCTTATGAAGACATCTCATATTATCCTAGTTCGAGAGGACATATCAATGGATCAACATACATGGATTTACATCAAAGAAGTGGTAAGGATTCATGGAGTACCACTATCTATTGTATCCAATCGTGATCTGAGGTTCCCTTCGATGTTCTGGAAAAGTCACCAACATGCTCTAATCACTGAACTGATATTCAGTATGGCCTATCATCCTCAAAATGATGGCCGATCTGAGCGAACTATTAAGACATTGGAAGATATGTTGAGAGCATTTCCGATGGAATTAAAAGGAGGATGGGACCAACATCTTCCACTGGTTGAATTATCCTACAAAAAAGGTTTCCACTCGAGCATCCAAATGGCCCCATATGAACCCTTTTATGGGAAAAGCTGAAGAACACTAGTGTGTTGGCTTGAGGTCGGTGAGTGTAAGCTACAAGGACCTGAAATAGTTGACGAAATGGTGGAGAAGGTGAAAAACACTCAGCAAAATATCAAGGCATCCCAAAGTTGACAGAAGAGTTATGAAGATAACCGTCGAAGAGACCTTGAGTTAAATGTTGGAGACATGGAATTTCTACGGATATCCCCATGGAAGAAGGTCATGAGGTTTGGGAATAAAGGAAAGTTAAGTCCTATGTACATCGGCCCCTTCGAGATACTTGATCGAGATGGAGCTATGGCTTATCGGCTGGCACTTCCACATAAAATTTCTAATGTATATGATGTCTTTCATGTATCCCTCTTAATAAATAACATACCAGACCCTTCACATGTACTCTATTTAGAGGTGTCACAGTTGGAGGATAATATCTTTTATGAGGAGCATCCAGTGAAGATCTTGGATCATAGAGACAAAGTTCTACGCAACACGACTACTCATCTGGCCAAGGCACAATGGAGAAACCATAAGTACGAAGAGGAAACATGGAAACTAGATGAATCAACGAAGGAAAGTACCCAAACCTGTTTTTGGCTTAGAATGTAAAAGGAAATTTCTAGGGAAAATTTTCATAAGGGGGGAAGAATATGATGACCCAATGTTTTTCATGGGAAATTCTCTTCTCATAAGTATGTCATAAAATCACATGAAAAAACAACATAATGAACTACTAAGTGACAAGTTTCCTTTTAACATGACGTTTTGACTTCTATGTTTAGAATTTCAAAAACTCGGTGTACACTATTTTAATTAGTATGTTATTTAGAGTCTAATAAGGGAATCTTATTTTTTTGGATAATAGTAACCTACCCTAATGAAGAGTAAGATACCCTTATAAATAGTGATATACCATAATGAATAGTAACCTCACTTAAGATAGTATAAAAATAATATTCAAGTAGGAAGTTTGATATACCAATATTTTAGAATAAGTTAATGAATGTTTTAAAACTTATTTTGATAATAAATTATTATTATTTTTAAATATTAAAATAATCATATTTATAATCTTCTTTGAAAAATGGTCTTTTTGGATTCTAAATGTCGAAAAATGGTAAGGGAGATTTTTTGGGATTTTTCTGGAATACTTGAATTTTTTATTAATAATAAAATATGATAATTTATATTAATTGGTAAATAAGAGATTTATTGATTCATTGATGGTGTTCTGTTGATGTAAGCACAATTGGTTTGGTATAACATGATAAATTTACTAATCTTAGTGATGGGATACTTAATATTCAATTTCGTGTGATGAAATAATAAATTAATGATTAAAATATTATGAAATTCCTCATCTCCTCCAATATAAAAACCCCTCTTCACTCCCTCTTCACTTCACTCCTCTCAAGCATTTTGCCTTTCCAATTTTCTGCCCAAATCTCTCCCCAAGATCCTCCTAGATGTCCAAAAACTCCTAGCCTCTTAAAAATACCCAGAACTCTCCCCTTAAGAGGTTCTCAAAGGAGAAATTCTCAAGAGGTAAAATTCATCTTCCCAATTTCTTCTGTTCATTTAAGTTCTTTTATTTTCATTTCATTCCTCACCAACCATCACAATAATATAATGATAAATAGAGTAAGATAAATGTACATGATTTTTTAATGCTAATGGAATATTTCATTGTCTTATCTCTTTTCCCTACCCTATTATTTGAAAGAAATGAAATCACCGTTTGGGATGTGCTAATTTAACTCATTCAGGGACAACAGTTTATCAATTTCTATTATAATCATTAATTCTGGTAATTAACCCATTTGAGATATGGATGAACCTGATTATTATATATTTAATATATCCTATTTTTAGTTCTTTATACTTTTTGTTCAAATGGTATTTAGTTATAATAACAAAACATATTCTTTGTAATCAAACCCATCGATTAACAAAAACGGTTGTGACTATGGTTTGAAATAATAATTCATCTTCACTATTAGTAACCTAATTTAAATTAAAAACATTTAATCTCCTATATTTGAACTAATAGAATATAACTTCAGTTATAGACAACCAATTCCATATATCATGTTTACTTTAATATAAGTGAACTGATATTTTAAAAACCAATTTAACAAACAAGCCCAAACAATGAGATTGAACCATGTAACTAATCAAAAAGGAATTGAATGAAATAAAAGGGTTATAATAAATCAATAACATATAGAATAGGTTATTTACTTAATTATTTATAATCCTAATTTGTTTATTGATTTTTTTAATAACAAGTGGAGTACACCAACTGATTTATGGTAATGGATCTTCTCGTTTTCACTCTTAATCAAGATTATTCACTATGATATGACTTTTTTGTGAAATACCATGTGATGGGGTATGTTTTATCTTCTCACCCATACTTATCTAATGTTTTTAATGTAATTGTGAACCTATTATCTCTCTCATCAGGCCCTATTAGTTCCACCCGACACTATCCCGATAAACCGTACTGGATTCTACCTGATCTTCATTTATTCCTTCGGGTTTCTCCATATTTCTTTTTACCCAAATTTAGTTGTATTTTATTATTATGAAAAACATATAAATTAATTTTATATACTAAAAAATAGTTTTCCAAGATCCATATATCCTTATCTTTCGGGTATAAACATGCTTTTATGTGAATCGATCCTCGATACTTCCCAATAAACACACTCGTTTTAAAGGAACATCATGAACTTTTACCCAATTTCACGTGCACTCTATCCTCTGTTTTAAGATACCATTGTGTTTTTAAAATCAGTATTTTTATTATTAAAACCTTCTTGGTTCAATTATGGTTTTATATAAATGAATGTCCTCTTAACTATTTTAAAATCTCAACAGTAATTTCCTTAAAACCGCACAAAAATGTTTTAAGGCTATGTTTCTCAAATAAATTTTTTATATGTTGTCACATCTATTTGTTTAAACCTACCATGTTATATTACAATATTACCTTATGAACGTCCATGTAGGTTCTAATCCCATTCTTTCATTGACACATTCATTATACACTCATTGGTTATGTATTATGTCATGATTGTGGTACCCAATTCTCTCCATGTGTATTCTTATGTTTATGAACAATTGATTTTGTGTGATTATTTATGTGGAAAGAATATTTATGTGTAAATAATATTAATTAAAATGTTGTGATGGGTACGCATAGATAGAACTCCAATTCATTGTGTAAGATTAAGTCTCATGAGATGTGATGTGAAACGGGATTGGCAGATAGCCTTGACCCGTACTGAAATGAGAAACGGGACTGGCGGTTAGCCTTGTCCTATTAAAAAGAAATTTTTTATTATTCTTCCACATTTATATGATTCCATGTTTATATGATACTATGATCATTTGACATTGTTTCATATCTTCCACATTTTGGATATCAATATGTCATGCCTCCTAACTAATGTGCTTATGATGTATCCTTATGTTCGTTCCCTTACAGGGATTTTCAGCTCATTCCTTTTATCATTTTTCCCCCAGGGTAACTAATATAGATGTAAGGGATCAAAGGAATATAGGATCTAATTATTGATATTAAATAAAGAAGTTATTTTATCCCCATGTTTAATGTTATATGTACCGTATCTTTTAAGACACTAGACTTAACGATTGTTGACTTATACTCTGATGATTAATTATGCTTAAAATCATGAAATGTTAAATGTGAAAGGCTCGAATCGCAATATTTTACCAATATGATATATTCCGAAATGTATGAATATAAAAAACCAAAATAGATTCCTTATACTTTTCATCCTTGGTATGAAGATATGATACATTAGTATGAATGAATTGGGTTTGGTGGAGATCAAGGGACCTAGTACACATTAGTGATGGAATTTTACTATGGAATAGAAATTTTTAATTTTTTAATTTTATTAAATGATGCATAGGATTTTACCTATGATAAATGTCATGAGATCAGTGTTAAACTCACAATTTATGAAAGATATTACATTTTATCATTATTTTTATTATTTTTCATGTACCATCAGTTCATTCTAGGTAATTGATAAGTCATCACTGTTATATTAATTATGGATGATAAGGTTACCAAAGGGATATATAGTTAATATTAGTATTACATTGTTGGGATCTCCTAAAGTGATTTCAGGAATCTAGTTTACCAAATAATGATATATTTTAGGCAGTCATAATTTGAAAATATGTATCTAGTATACCAATTATGTTATTTTTTGGAAACCATATATATGGTTCTTTAGATCTAGTTTACTTTTAATCATACTATTAGGGATACATGGGATTATTCCTTTGATATGGTGTTCCAACTTTTTATTCTGATGATTATCGTACTACGAATAGAAACATATGGTACTAACTGAGGGGTGTATGGCCAGACTCAGAAATCACTTGTCAAATATAAGATTTATGGTTCTATTTACCTATATATTAATAGTTTACAATTTTTTTGAGAAACAGACATGTAACTATCACTTCATTTATTTTATATATGAATGGCCTCATTGGTCATTCCATATTTAGTTTTTCCCACAGACCCTTCAATTGCGTTCACTGCACTTCGGTACCCATGTAACCATCATTGTTCACGTGTTGTCATTTGGAAAAGACCCAGAATCGATTGATTGAGTATCATGGATCAGAATGTATTATTTACGTTTATAAGGTGAGGTCTAGGGCTATTTTAGAGCCTTAGTGTATTTATTCCCTATTTTATTCTTTATATGGGACTATCCTAGTAGGAAAACTATTTTGTATGAGTGTATTTTACTTTTTATAGTTTAATAATAATGAAATTCATTAATTTATTCCACCATACACTGTGATATTTTACTACATTTATGATATTCAATTTACATTCTATACTAATTTATACTCTTATATTAAGGATTTTTTCTCCACTATAACAACATTCACTGTCACTACATGTCTGTAGCCACCAGTGTATAGGGTGGTATGCCTAAGATGAAATGGTGGCTACGTGTGGTTAATGCTCATAGTGAACCAGTGGAGGGGTGTTACAAAAATGGTATCAAATAATTATTACTCTTATTTAAATATTATGTTATTTTTTAGACACATGATATATTCATGTATTAAAAAGATAGATGTATATTTGACTTGTGTGTTGAAACATCGTCATCAATAATAATTCTATATTACAAATCCATCATGATTGTGGTTTGGTATTTTTGATGTTATAGTTTTTCATGACCCTACCTCCAAAGATACCCCTCCTGGGATGGAAATGGAGAAATAGAGATAATGACCAGTGATTCTATCCTTTAATAGGACATTGGTCAAGAATAACACAAAGGGTATAAAAATAACACACTATAGAAGGAATTAATATTTTTAGTGAAGTAAGATCAGAAGAAATGATGGAACATCACCCAAAAAAATCTACAAAATATTCATATGAATGATAAAAACCACCCCATATGCCTAAATAAAGTAGAAATAATACAAATAACAAATTCATAAAAGTATATAAAAATGTAAAGAAAAGAATCAACACAACGATTGTCAAGATCTTAGCACATAAGGTTCGTCATGGTTTGAAAAATCCTATATAAAACCTGAAAGTAGTTTATATACATAATGTGATCAAATGAGTATAATAAGTAGGAAAAACAAATTAACTAATTCATATTGGAAATAATCATACTAATTCTCCTCTAAGAAAAAAATACAACCAAATATCATAGTGAAGGTACAGTACCCATATCGTCCTTTCTAAGGCATGCTCACTAAATAAATCAAGAAAATAAATGTAATATGGTTCCAATAAATATATAGCATATCCTAAACCACTTACTACTGATTATATACTCTTTAATTGTAGAAAATATCCTTCCACACCCACCTCTTCTGAATGTGACATATTATAACCATCCCAAACACACCTAGGCCTCTCAAACCATAGGACATCCCTTAAACAGACACTGATCCAAAAACCAAATAACATCCCCCGGAACAAACCTAGGCCGCAATCCACATCACATTTTTCACATACAAACTTGGGGCAAAAATCATATTATATCTTGCTCGTAGACACATGGGACACAAACCACATCACAAACCACATGTAAACACTTGGTCCGAAAACACACGTCTCATCCTAAAGAAACATGGAAATGAAAACATATATCATCCCTAAGACACATGGGAAAGTGAAACTCGCCCACACACACCTGGGCCGCACAAACCACATCCTTCCCAAAATAAATGTTGGCAATCGCCTATTGTAAGAGGAAATAGGGAAGGGAGTGTGTCCATCCATCAATCATCAAACAAGGATGTTTGGGATAGACACACACCCCCATGATGAAGGGTGTCTCAGGAACTTAGTTCTCAACTAGGGAGATGTGAGTATATAAATATCAAGGAAAATACAAGCATATACATATATGATACCAACCACTCATGAAAAACATATGGGTTCTCAAACCAATAACCAACTCACCACACTTCCAACATCATTTATAAATCTAAATGCTTCACACCACACCACAATCCAGAAAACACATTCAAATTCCCCTAAAATTTAAATAACCATTTCAATCCTATTTGTTAAAATATCCCAATCCATTACAATATTTTTTAATCTATTATTTATTTATTCCATCACTATCTAGGTAACTAACAAGAATAATATAAAACTAGCAACAGAATTTTTAGAAGGTGAAGAGCCTGGATAAATGACGGTGGATTCATATTAATGATGGATAATTATTTGACCTACAAGTTTCACACACATTCAATAAATAAAATTTATCGATATCTAGATATGGGGAGAAGAATTATATATGTTATCAATGGAGAATCACCCATACCAATCACCATGATCCTTCTTCAAAGTAATCCTACTCATGAGACATACAAATAAAACCAACCCCATCTCACAACCTCATCTAGAAAAACATTACCAAAAACCTATTTCATGGTCTTGTTGTACAAAAATTCTAATCCACCCCACAATATATCAATATCTCAACCTAAGATTCCATTACACCACCCAAGCCATTCCCGAAGACAAACTTTTTATCACAAATAGAGTACAAAATATCCTAGAGTAATCCTACAAACATCATGTCACCACACATACCAAGGTTAAAAAATATATATCTAATAAGGCATCCCATATTTAATTAAACGTGATAATTTATTGTTTATCACAGAATCAATATAATCCTGGTGAATCTATTCATTATCCACATTGATGTGATTAATCAATTTTCATATATGAATGTCCAAACAAAGGATTAAAAAATGAGTGACCTTATCAATTTAGTGTGTAAAAAAGACACCAATAGACATATTTTTTATCAAGGAATAATGGAAACACAATCAGAACATCATTAATTAAACAATGGATGTAAAATCAAATGAACAACCACATTTTCCCATCAATTTAAATTAAACATTCATTTATCATCAATTAGGCCAGTCAAACCCTGGTAAAAAGGTATTGGGAATTAAAAACCCTCAATCATGATGAAATATAAAGAGAAAAAAAGTAAATCCAACCTCATGGATTCTTTCCAATTGTTGTGCACTATAGGAAAGGAATAACCGTCATATAACGCAACCACACCATGAAATTTTTTGATCAACCATTACCACACAAAGGATCCATCAAAAAAACATCATGACACATCCCAAACTAATGAAACACTACCAAAGCAGATCCTTGGTTGAAGAATACAATAAAATAGAAGAGGAAGAGAAGAGGACTCACTATAGATCTACCATGGATTTCCAATGATGCTCCAATGCGATTGAAAGATAAAAGATGGAGGAGAATGGATCAAATGACACTTTAGGAACCTAGGATTCACTAAAACATTATAGTATAAAATAAACCACATTCAACATATTATGGTATTGATTGAAAAATAATTTTAAAATAACACATGACCTGTATATTACATAATGTTTAATCTGCATCCATGTTTTGTAATACCGAGGATTTTCTGGTGAGTAAAAACATATCTCCACTCTATTTTATTTATATTTATAAACCCAAATTAGTCCATGATTCAAAAAGTCTATAAACACCACTAAACATGTTTTAAAAATATGTAATCTAGTCCCAGGATGTGTAATCCCCATTCATTATTTATTTAGTAACATAACATCTCCAAAATCCCATTGAGCCTCCTACGATCACTTCCAATGAACAAAACCCATAATGTTACTGACTATGAAGGTATCGGCCATTACATAAAATACCAGTCTAAAAATTCTCTTCCATGAAAAAAAAATCCAATCATAGAATAAAATGGATCCTATCATCCACCTCGAGAGATACCTCTTAAGGACCATGTCATTCCTCAAACACTACCAACGACTAAACACACCAAACCAAACAACCAAAACCACACTTCAAAACCTCAGTATCATACTAAAAATTTTATCCTCTGTTAGAAACACACTACTACATAAGAATATCTCAACCTTCTCAACCTCTATAGTTCCAAAACCCACAACAACAATGTGTGAAAACAGCACTATCATGAACACATCAATCATGTAATTTTGTATTCTATGTCAATATATTATACAATATGGGAAATATTGACTCACTTTCATGGGTTTAATCACAAAAACATAAATGAATCATGATTATGAATCTGAAAATACCCTTTCTATATGTGAAGAACACATCACATAGCAAAACACACACAATAATAAATGAAGGAAACAACTCATATAATAATGCAAAAGGATCAAAACATCGCATTAAAAAGCAAACATGAGAGGAAAAGAAATCTGAGTAATGGGAATGCAAATACACTTCTCATTACCATGTATTCTACTATAGGCCACAAAATCTATTTCCTCAACCCAATGTACATCTTAGAAACTCTTAGGTGTACCACTAAGGTAGTGTTATGAAACTCAAAAATAAATCAACTACTCACTATCACTAAAATAAAAAACATCCAATTAATAAATATATGTTTATTCTCATCCATCTAGAGTGTCACTGTTGCCAAAATGATCATGAAATACCTATAACTCTAAGACTACCTAATAAGACTCTTCCACCTTCTAAATTTTTTATGACCATATTCTCATCTAAAATAAAATACCAGCACTGTCATCCACACATGCTTCCTAGTGAAATGCTTAAAACTCCTCTATCTCTCTCCAAAAAATCTAATGATTTTCAAACAACATCCTTTGTAAAAGAAATTGGGGACCTACCAATTGTCAATGAGAACCCCCACCATCTCTTCATCCACTTATGACACTAACAACTCATTCTACAAAGATTTAATGGGTTCCACACGTGGACTACCAACCCAAAAACCCCATCCACTAACGAAAACTGCATCTTGGTCATCAACATCTGAAAACATTATTCTCTTATAATAAAATTTGATAATGGAATAAATATAATATAACCCTTAAATTAATTGAATCACATTGAATGGTTTCATCTATAGTATGAAGAGATCCCAATGGGACTGATGATTCCAAATCATCAATCTATATCCTTGGAACACCTCAAACTATCTGTTTTGTTCTTCAACTAGTCTACTCAACACCATGGGAATGAGAAACCATTTTATGTCATGTCCTGAATCATGGGATATAGTGAGTGAAACAAAGGAGTGTTAAAATCCATAATCAAAAAAATAAAAGGGTACAGAACACATTGAATAAACATTTGCAAACCGATGGATTTGTATGAATTATTTCTTCCGTTAGGTGGAAAATAACATTCTCTAATACTATTACTCTATTATAATAAAATCCTCTAGGACCAATCATGATTTGAGGTTCCTGAATGTGACGAATAACATTATGATTTCCTTTTCCGGCTCAATATCCTCTCTGTGGAGAAAAATCCTAATGTCCCTATTGCTAAAACTGCCTGGCTGACAACAAAAACTGAGGTTTGTGCTGATCCTATAGACCACCAGTATAGTGATCATGAACTATTTTTGGAATGTTTTTCTGATGATGACCATGAACATCACAAATGAAACTCATCAATCCCAATCCCGTATAAATAGTATTGGAAACACTAGCACCAAATTCTTGGAAATGAAGTTGATGAGGGAGAGACCCTACCGGTCGAATCCTGGAAGTTTTTGGTACCTAAGACCTACCACTAGTAACCCTTCCTTTGAAATAAAATTTCAAGATAACCACTCAAGATAGACCTACTTGTGACTACATCTACTCAATCACCTCTGCCTATATCTGAACCTCTATGTATTTTTTCAATGTGAAAGGTGTAACTACATACTCGATCAAAGGAAGTGGTGCCTCCTCAAGACGTCTCACATGATACTCCTCATTCAAAAAGTGATATTGATAAAAATTAAGATGTTACTTCAAAATGATCTCATTATCCCACACTTCTATACTCTCCTGCTAAAGGGAGAGTAGCACCTGCCTCCTGTCACCCTTAATGGTTGATGAAATGAAATCATATCAAAACTCTTTCTCGATGTATACCCAAAAAACATCTACTTACTTCCTGTCCCCCATGGAAAATTTCCAACACTAACCTGATGATATTGGGATATAATTGACTAACAAAGGTACCCAGTACTCTATCGGGGCCAATATCATAATGAAGGTGATCTTATGCTCCTCAATCTAGCTCTACGTCTTCATGTATGAAACAATGTCCTCATACATTCCCAAAATATTCCGCTGGGAAATACACAACTTCCTCTGCCACAGGTCATCCTCCTAAAATCAATCAACCCTCAGTCGATCACCAAATCAGGTTACAGAGATACAACTTCCCAATACTCATGAAAATGATGACAAATTACCATAACTAAAAAGTAATCAAAGGGTTCCCCTAGCCCGTGTAGAATAGAAATATTATATATGTTTCATGATAACTCATTTTTTTATTCATTTGAAATTTACCCAAACTATAAAATCAAAGAATAACATAAGTCATTATGATGAATTTAACCTTTCTACGGTATTTAACTTATATCTGGTGTGGCCTCACTTGGTCGTTCAGGATGCTCAACATCAATGCATTGAATCATGGGGGCCGTAAAATCCCGTGTCCTAGATAGTCTTCATTGGCCAATGTCAAGTAAAAAATACATTGAATCTATCCCCCTACCATCCCATATAATATACACTATTCCTAACCCCAAACTCGATCATACCTATCAACCACTAACTCTGATTCAATTTTTTTCCTGACCCCCTCCCTCTAAAAAATAAAACTATTGGATTGTAAATGGAGGAATGGAGAAAATAAACCCTGATCCCTACATACAATAGGAATTAAGATGTAGACTATAATAAAAGGTATATAGATCACACAATATTTAATGCAATATAATTTTTAGGGAAACATGATTGGGATATAAGATGGATAATCCGCAATAAAAACTCCAAGGCATATAAAAACAAAATCCCAAAATCATCCCATATGCATGAATAAAATATAACTAATAAAATTTAAAAATTCTCCAATGTAAATACCATAATAAAATCTTAGCAGTGACACATCAACTATCTACTTCTAAGATACTAGGGTCTATCACTTTCCAAAAAATCTACCGAAAATCCTGAATAAAATTATATAACTATGGTGGGAATATAAGTATAATCAGTCATAAAACAATTTTTTTTTGTGCACATGTAAAATAAAAATTATAATTCCCCTACAAGAAAACAACAGAACAAAAAAGAACATAGCATATATACAAGCCATCCTGACATCACCAAGTCAAGATCACCGAATATTGCAAGTCAAGTATTATAACATAATGTGGATCAATAGATAGAATACCTCAAACCGCTTCCCATAAAATGGAATATATTATTACATAATGTTAATTTTCCTTGTTCTACAACCACTTCCGAAAGTACCCCAAAAAAACCAGCCTCACAGACTACCATTCATCTCATATTTCGATAGATCTTCAACAAACTCCATCACATCCTACCGACATACACCTGGGCCCCAAACTATATTACATATTGCATGAATAATCCTAGACCACATACCAAATAAAATACATTAAAAGAAATTTGTCCCAAAAAACAAATCAAAACCCTAAAAAACACCTAATTCGCAAACCCACATCTCATATAGAAGATGCCAGGAAATTAATAACACATATCATCTCAAAGATTCCTGGGAAGGATCAACTCACCCCGCACAATCATTAGCCTCCCAAAACACAACATGTCTAATGAATATTGGGATATAACAACCATGAATAGGGTGTATGGAAAAGTGGTGGTCATCCCTCCATCCTCCTGCTATGTTTTTTGGGAATGGAACCCTCCCACGTGATAATGGGGGCGGTGGGAACAAAGATCTCAACTAGGGAGGGATGCAAATATAAATCACAAAGAAAATAAAAGTATATTCATATATGATACCAATCAATTATGACCAACCTATGGGTTCTTAAACAAACAACCAACTCACGAAACATCCAACATCACTACTACCTCGAAATGCACAAAAACACTCAACAAGGCACAAAATCCATTCATGTTCCCATCCAATTTAAGTATATATTTCAATCATATTATTCTAACCAACCAAATCCATTCCAGTATTTATTATTCAATTATTTATTCAATACATCACTACCATGGAAACTACTATGAACTGTAATCAATAAGAAGAACCATTTTCAGCAGGTGAAGAGACATGATAAATGAAGGAAACATAACATGATGGACCCATAATTACATAACCTCCATTTTTGAAACTCGTTCTTTCTATAAAATATATCAATCCCATGATATAGAGTGAATTTTTATGTATTTTATCAATGGTGAAGCACCCATTCTATTAACCACAATACCTATTCAATGTAATACCAATCGGGTCACATTCTAACAAAACCAAACCCTAGAACACAACCACATCTGACAACACATTACCAAAAAAATATTTTTGATGTCTCATTGGACAACACATCTCATCCACCCAATAATAAATAAATATATCAAACCTCGATTCAGTTACAACACCCTACTCATTCTATAACACAATCTCAATGAAACAAACATATTACAGACCAACCCAGAGAAATCCTAGAAACATCAGGTGACCACACATACAATGTAAAACAAATTTACAGATTTAATAAGTTACCCACAAATTAGGTCAACATATTAAATTTGAGGTTCTAATAAAATCATTATGAACATGGGGAATCAATTCATTAGGTGAATATATGTGAAAAATACATTTTCATAAATGAGTGTCTAATTAATGGAAGAAAATTAATTCCATAATCTATTCTGTGAGAAAAAATGGAACCATCATCTTTAGTATTCAATGGGGAATCAGTACGAAAAAATAACAAGATAACAAACATAATCAATGACGTATAAGAATATGAACAACCCCAATTTCCACTCAATTTCAATTAAACAATTATTTATCTTAAATTAGTAAGTAAAAACCATAATTAATTGCTATAAATGAGTAAATAACCTCCCATTATATGCACAAGAAGGATAAAAAAGAAAATATGTCCCCAAGGAAGTGTTCAAATTGATGCGAACCACATGTCAAGAATGAATGACCCTGAACCACAATTTCACCATGAAAAGAGTGGATCAACCTACACTGCAACACGGATTCATCAAAACATAACCTAACACATATGAAAAACAAAGAAACCACACCACTATGGATCTATATGATATAAATAGAAGGAAACATATGAGTATGAGAAGAGAAATCACCATATATTGACCATGTATTTCCAAATAAAGTCTACAGGGATCAGTGGATCGAAGTGGGAGGCAATTGGCTCAATGGACTCTTAGGGGTTCCTAGATTTAACCCAAAATGATTGGAAAAAGGAACCATGACCAATTGAATGAAGGCTAGACCAAAAAATATTTTTAAAACTACACATGATCAGGTCATTACATGACAAGTAATTCCTTTTCACTTCATGTTATACACGAAGTTAATTTTTCACAAAAATACATCTCACTATCGATATTACTTATTTTCGAAATCGTGAAATATTAAATTCTGTGAAACCTACAATACAACCATGGAATATGATTTCACCTCCCATAATCTAGTTACACAATGTGTAATATATTTTCGCCTCGTATTTAGCAACCAAACATCTCCAAACTCCCTCCGAACCTCCTCCTAGCACTTCCAACAAACAAAAATTGTAATGCAATAGATTGTTAAGGCACATACTATTACATGTTTAAATAATTTCATATATTTGATGCATATAATTTTTGGATTTAGGATTTATTCTATATTTATTTGTAAATTTTCCCATTGGTTTAAAGAAATTTTATGAAAATTCAACTCATTACCCATTGGTAAGGGATATCTTCATCAATTATATTCAATATGTAGCATTCATATGACACGTGTGTAAAGGTAATTATTTTCTTTTTTATATTATATTATTCAATTTTTTAGACATGAAATATTTTTCCCTTGTTTTTTAGTAGACATAATTGACAGGAATAATTAGAGATTATTTTGGTTGTATTCTAATAGAATATGATAAATTTATTTGTTATGTAAGGATAATTTAATGGTTATTAAGTAGGTAAATTGTTTTGATGATTTTGTTATTATGAGAATAAATGTTGTTTTAAATAAATGGAAACATTCTGTTCATAGTTTGTTCACTTATTTTATTATTATTATAGATTCTTAATTTTTATGATACAATTTAACATATAATCATTAATAATTTAAAAAAATTATAATAGTATTATCAAGATGTTGGGAAATAATTCATAATATGAAATATTGTGATAAAGAGTTTTTTATGTTTTAGTGTTAGGAGTAAGAAAATATATCTATGGAGCCTCGAGTCATGATAATGATGAATAGAAAAATATTTTATATATTCTATTTAATTAGTGAAGGGTTCAGAATTATATTGAATTTCTATTCATAGTAGAATTTAACAGAAATATTATTTGAGGAAGGTGGATGATATTGATTGGAAACCAAAAAAAATATTAGGGATTCATCATGATTCACTAAAAATGGTGTTTATCACCCTAGATTCTTGGTGATAATGATATGGGAGTTTAAGAAAAATTTAACTACAAGTAGACACTAAGCTGATACATTGAATTTTTTTCATTTAATTTATTTTTCAATTTATATTTATTGTTGATAGTGAAGATGAGGGATAATGAGATTTTTAATCTTTATTTTATCTAGATTTTTAAAAACAATCTCAATCATTAAATTAAAATCTTTAATGGAATGAAGAAATATTTTAATGAATATGTATAATTTTTGATACATGAAAAAATTGTTTTATTTGGATATCCATATATATTATTAAAAAAAGATGAGATGAATGTTATGAGTGATTATCCCCATTCTAATTGAATGTGGTAAATGATGTGATCTTTTAGTGTTCTATACAAACCCTCAGATATGGACATGTTTATTTTCAGGAATAAAATATTAGGTAAGTATTTATTTTTTTATTTTAACAAATTAGGTCATCCATAGAATGAATTTATTTTAGTTAATAATGTTTCAAAATTATCACTTGTTAGTCAGTTTGTCTCTTCAATGAAGATATTTCTATGGGGAATATGCTATTGTGATTATTTTATGAGTATCATTAATGTGATTGTGAATAATATTTGATATTGTGTTTGGTTTTAAATGATTTATTTCCAATATGTTTTGTGAATCTCCTACTATTAGTTTTAGAATAAAAATTATTTTTTAGGGTTATCAAAATTTTATTTCAAAAAAATGCTGGAATTTTTCATCCTGTTATCCTAAAAAATTTAAATTGAATTTATAAAGAATCATATTTGGATATTAATTTTTTTTTCAAAACATGGTACATGTTTTAATTTTTTTAAGTAGTAAGGAAATGTTTTGTCACAATTTGGTCTATTTTTAATTAATATTATGGATTTCTTATTTCAGAAATGAAATAGATTTCAATGAATTGGTATGAGTTAACTGATAAACAATAATAATGTGTTCCTTCCATTCAATGTTATGATTGTACAATTTTTTTGGTAATAATCATGTTTATTATATATCTCTCATGGTATAGAATATTTAGTGGAATGTGTTTTTGAGATTTTTTATTGTTTTAGAGTTTATTTTATCATAAATATTGGTGATTGTTTTTTTAATTCCATTAAATATGAATTTTACTTTTTTATTAGGGAGTGTTGGCAGTGCATATTTATCATGTTAAAGGGTTGTCTCTGATGACATTTTTGTCTATGTTTTTTCATTCATTATTGTATAAAGAATCATAATGATCAGAATCATTTGAGAACTATTGATCTTGGATGAAAATATTTTTAATCCTATTTTTATGAGATTTATGGTGTTAATGTATTGATATGTTGGTTTAGTGGTTATTTATGGACATAAATATTACATTTAGTACCTTCAAGGAATCCATGTTATAGTGTTAATTTTTGAAATCTAGCATCCCCCATGATACAATGTTAATTATAGAAATCTATCATCCCCTAGTTTAACATCATTTAATTCATCAAAAATTGCGGATAGTATACATTTTCAATTATATTAATCATCATAGGATAAATCGTGGGATCTATAAATCATTCACACTAATTTTGAGCCTTTCTTATATGAAAAATAATATCTTATATCTTATTTCAAATGGAAATATCAATTTTCATATTAATATCTGGTTCATTGGTAGAATAGTCAATGATTTTATTTTAAATAAAAATAAACTACCAGTTACAAATCTTTTATAAATATTTAGTAAGTTGTTTTTATAATAAATAACACCCACATTTCAAATATAGTTTCATTTTGAAATGATTAAAATAAAAAAATTTAAAATTTATTATAACATCCAATGATCAGATTGAAATATAATATCGAATAATTATTTTAATCAATTGAAATATTCTATTGTGTTTAATTGTAAATTAATCCAACTATTATCCAAAAAATCCATTTATTATTCATTACCCTTTACCATTAAATAAAAAATATACATTATTATATATCTATAGTAATATAAGTATTCATTTTTAGAACCACATTATAAATATGTAATATAAATTATGTATGTACATTATTCCATGATAAATATTTTCAAATATAAATAATTTATATGAGATACATGGTCTTTTGAATGTTACAATGACTTTGTATCTCAGTTGTGTAGAATAAATTTTTTTAACATGTGAAAATACATGATCTAGTGAATGGTTAAAATACATTTCATCCGTGATAAGCCCAAATGTTTTCCACATTTCAACACATCTCATGGATTTTTTAAACAAAAATTCATTTAGAAAAATCATAATTTATTATTAAAAAAAATACCTATATATTGTTGGGTTGAGGTAAACCCCTTACGTGACTTATAGGAGTAGTGGAACAAACACTAGGTAGAAACAATTCGTGAAGGACCTAATGTTATCCAAATGACCTTTGGCCCATTAACAATGATTATTCCCAAAATACAAATCTCCATAGTCCCAAAAAACATCCCAACGGAAGGTACAAACCATGTGAAGCCCACTTAAACCCTCGTCGGGCCGACCTGCCCCTACCATAGGAAACCTTCTCTCTCATTCTTATAATATGATTAGATTTCCCACATACCTTACAGAAACAACAATCATTCTGCTTGTAACTCCTCCATCTCACTAGGTCTTCAACTACCACCACCATCGGTGGCACACTCTATGATACAGTTTCTGCCATCATCTCAAACTGATGTGATTAGGTAGAAAACATGCCTACACAACAAAATAGTGGATCTAATTTATAATGGTGAGATATGACACATAGACCGCATGTATAATTTATTTCTATTAAGTTATTATTACATGATAAGTAATTTTACATGATTTTCTTAAATTCCATGAATAAATGAAATTTTATTCTAGTAGAAAAATATTATTTTAAATATATACCATCATATACTGAGTGATATAAAAAGGAATACTAAAAAAAGTAAAAGATTTTTCACAATATATTCTAGATTCTACTATCATTTGAATTCATAATTTATTACTGGATATTTTGGTAATGATATTTTTTTTTAATTAATGTTATATTATTATAGACAATAGTTTTTATTTTTTGCCTCCTAGTTCAGGAAAGCATATACCTTATCTAATTCAATCCTATGAATTGATTATTATTATTTTTCATTTATTAAAAGGATTTTGGGTCATAAGACCCACAACCCAAATAATTTACATTATTATATTGTAATGAATATTTTTATTTTGTTATAAATATATTTTATAGTAAATTTATGTTTTAATGGTAATGTTATGTGAAATATTTTTATTTTTGGGAGAAATTATAATAGTAATTATAGGGTTTTATTTTTTTATTAATAATATTTCTAGTAAATATATTATTTTGATTAATTGTGATATAAGATACAACTATTGGGGAAGTTATTCATACTATTAGTAATATATATATTTGTTTATTATACATAGTTTGAATTTTTAAAACCCATTTAATCCTTAAAATTTGATATAATAATTTTAATTTTTTATTATGTATTTGATTGTAGGAATTTCATCATAGAAATACATTTACCACCCATCTAGTTTTAATTCAAATGGGTATATAATAAGGATGCATGACTTTATTCATAATTTGTATTTTTTCATTATTCAAGTGATATATGGTATGACTATCTACTTTTATTTTCATATACATCCCCTTTATATTTCCTTACAATTATTTTTATTTTTATTATCCATAATAAATATAAAATCAGTATTTACATTGTCTAGAATTTAAAGATATCTCCGTTTTAAAGTGAAACCTTCAAATAAATTAGACGTGTTTCTCTAAGACGGTAGAAAAATCATCTTCATGATGACAATAATATAAAACATCTTTATTATTTATCAATTGGTTAATAGCAAGATGTTTATATTTTATTAATTAATAAATTAGATGAAAATTTTATTTATTATAAAGTTTTTTTATGCCTTTTGACCTTGCATAAGGTGCATTAAACTAGTGATATGAATTTACTCTCCTGGATACCCAATGTGGTATGATATTGATTCATTTATCCACTACTAGAATATACTATTTCAATATTTAATATCGAAAACCTATTTTTATAACCAACACTTTTAAAAGGGAATCTATTTTGAATTATCATTAATTAAATGAAATATTATGTTGTTTATATATATTTTATTTAGGTAATTTATCTCTAAATATTATTTAATTTCTAACTTGGTCTTCATATTGATATAATTTGTTTTTCAATAATGATTCCATATATTGATTTTTATTCTAAATAAGAATAAGGGTAAAAATTATAATATTTTATCTTGGTGTGGTTATGTTTGAACATTATAGTCATTCATGTAATAATTTATGGAATTATTTTGATATTTATAGATTCATTTAAAAAATAACGACATTCTTAATCAGGATAAAAATTATTATCTCAAATATATATTCATGAGTGTCTCCCTTTAGGATTTTGATAAAAGTAAATATTGTTATGATTAGTGATCTATAATGGAGTTGATTATTGAGGAATTATAATGGATTCAATGAAAGAGACTTAGATGTTGTGAGAATATTCTTTTAAACAAGAACATGTTGAAAACTTATTTTCAAACATCATGGGAACACATGATATCCGTGTTTGGTTTTTACATGATGCTTAAGAAAAATGAAGCATTGATTATACATGTTAATTGGGTTCCCTATATATCGATAGATCATGTCAGTCATATGGGAAGGTAAAATTTCATAGATCATTCTATAATTTCTATATGATGAAAATTAATAATATTTTTCACATTTATAGTATAAATGGCATACATAATGATGATAGAAAATACTTTTATTTTAATTTCAGGATTTATATTGGGTTATTTTTGAAATTATTCAATTAAATTTGACAATGATCTATTGTGAAAATATTTTTTAAAAGAAAATTAAATATAATTTACATTTATTTATAAATTAAAATTTTAATTAAAAAATTGTTCACTTTAATATATTTCAAACTATAATTTTGTTTTTACATTTAAAATGGAATTTAATAAGTATATATAGAAAGAATATTGTTTTATATAGACACTCGATGTATATATATATATGGTTTACGTGTAAATTATTCTATGGATCAATATTTTGGGAATATGAATGTATTTTCCTTTATTAATAGTAGATCAATGGAATTAAGTGTAGAGCTATAGGGTTTTGGGTATGTAGAAATAGTTATATTCCACATGGATATATATATTTATCTTCATCATCATATGTGTACCAAAAAGTTAGTATTGTCATAGAACAAGAATATTCATCATTTTTAAGGTATTATACTGTATGATTAAATTAAAATCTATTATTTTCATTTATGAAATTTTATGAAATATATTGAGATTTATTATATGAATGTATGTTTTTACATGGAATTTGACATTAAATGTATTAAAAAAT
Source organism: Viscum album (assembly GCA_963277665.1). Lineage (NCBI taxonomy): Eukaryota > Viridiplantae > Streptophyta > Magnoliopsida > Santalales > Viscaceae > Viscum > Viscum album. The sequence continues at coordinate 1,548,722,545 of OY728146.1, read as the reverse complement.
AATGCTCTATTTCATAATAGAATTATTGGTTTATATATATATAATGAGGGTAAATCATTCAAATATTTTATGTCGGATACCCATCTAATTTTTGATAAAATATTATTAATCGTAATTTTCGTTAAGTCAATAGAATAATTGATTGGGGATTCAGTTGGGCTATCCATGTAAGTATTTTATAAAAATAAGCATTATTATAAGAGTTGAATGATTTTTATGTGGTATGTATATATAGGATCATTAGAAAGTTATAGAATATAAATAGTTTTATAAATATAGTTATCTATAATGATAAATTTTTCACGGATTTATGTGATGTAAAGAGTTCTCTTAAACATGAAATGAGAGGATTTTTCATTCTTATCTTAGTGAGGTGTCTTGAAAATTAATATTATAAATAAGTGATGAAATTTAATTTCTATATTTTTATAAATACACATAGTTTATTATATAAAAATAATAATAATAATGTTTTTTATTTTAAAAAATTTATTGAAATTCAAATTATCGACAAAACAATTATTTGAAATTCAAATTATTTAATTGGTTTCTCCTTGATATTTGCATATTTTTATTTAATTTCCCATGAAGATATATTTTATTTTTATGATTGTAATGTACTTTCTTATAGAAAATAATTTATTATTATTAATTTTCAATTTATATATAAAAATTGAAATTTTCATTTTAGGAATATTGTTCAAAAAATTTAATTTCATATTCTTACTTGAAAATTTTATTTTATAACATTCATGTTTTTTAATTTAGATAGGATTGAAAGAGTTGAAAATAAAATAAAAAATCATATAATTTTTCTTATTTTAATATTTATTTTTGTTATAGTATAAATAAATTGATATTCTAATTCACATTTATTTTAATGTATTAATCAATTTATGTGTTGAAAAGGGATATTCCATTTTAAATTGTATGGTTATTTATTTTTTGAAAAAGTTATTTGAATAATTAGATTTAATTTAATTTTTTATTATGTATTATTTGTATATGTCTCGGGTATGTGTTCAACAAAAAATAAGTTTAAATAGAAAAAATTTTACTATGTTTATTTTTTCATTCCCAAAATGTTATTAAAATTTCTTAATTTATATTTTATTTATTCGAATGTATTCTTTTATGAACATAATTATTTATATTTTTCATTTTAATTCATCTTGATTAGCACTATATATGAATTTTGGTTTTTTTTCTAGTAATATTTGATTTGGTATTTGTGATGTAAAAAAACAATAAACAAAAATATAATTTAAATTCATTAAAAAATGAAAAAGATTTGTATTATTGGTTTTGTATAAAATAAAACTAATTAAATAGTATTTTATATTTCGAAATTTTATTAGTGATTTCATTTTATATTATTACATCCATGGAAAAATTTTAATTTTTATGTAGGATTTATTTTAAAATTTACTATTTCTCAAATAATTATTTTACTCGTTTATATTTTTTAGAATATATATTCAAAATGTAACATTATCAAATTATTTTATAATGTAACCCTTGTTAAGAAATTATTTTTAACATATTAAATTCTTCGATTTTACGAGTCATTATAATGTTATTATATTATATTATTTCCAATATATTTTATAGAAAAATATTTATGTAATCGTTAAATTATTTTTTTGCATTTTTTATAATTTGGTTGATTATTATTATTTTTATAATATTGGGGTTCCATGAAATGGAAAAAACCACACACAAAATAATAGGGTAGCAAGGGACACAGATTATCTTTCCCCCAAGTATAAGGCCACATTGAATCTATTGTGTTAATAAAATTAGAGTCCCAAAGGCCCATTATGAATGAAGCCCGTTACATGGAAAAGTGGCCATATTATATTCCCAGAGGCTTGAAGAATAATTATGCATTCATCATTCTATAAGACTAACCATTCATACATTATGAATACCTCACCATCTACATTCCCCATGGAACATTCATGTGTCACCACCATCATATATAATTATATGCATAACAATATGCATCACTGAATACATATTTTATGAATAACATTTGTGCTATAATGAGATAAAACCCAAAACCTCCTTGATGTGTATTCTAGTGGTTGAGTATCACTCATATTTTTCACTAGATGCATATTTATAATTATATAATAATTTTATGATAATTATTTAATTATTGTTTTAATACATATAATTAAATGTATTCTATACAAAAAAAGTATTTTGAGAAATTATATATTTATTTGAATTAAATGACATTGTTTGATTGGTCAAATATAAATGGGAATGAAAGATGTTCTATTATATCATGGTTATTATTTTCAATGGGTTCATGAAATGGAATAACTCATTTTCATTACATAATTTCCCTTTGAGTTATGGAGAAATTTTTGAGTTTATGGATCGACATCATCTTCGGTGCTCCGACATCGACTCCACAGAGACTCATCGTTGTCTCTTCTCAGACTAGTGTTGGCACGGATCAGTGAAGGATTCAGTTCTCTTCCTGCTTCTTCCTCCAGTGTGGCCCGACGTCGTATATGGTTCGGCTCGGAGGGGGGATCTATTTGGATTTCGCAGGTTAGGAAGGTTTTTGTGGCGTCGCCACCGCTGGAGGTTCCCTGCTGCTCATCGCTTTCTCTACTTACAGTGTGCAGCTATTGATTCTGTGGATGGTTGGGGATTTCTCTTGGATGGAAACAGGGATGTTTTACCGGTGGTGGCTCCGACATATGGTACATGTATTCTGGTGTACGATATTTTCTTCTTGAGCTGATTTATGTTCTCTTGTGGATGTATTGTTGAAGCTGGATGGACGATTTCTGGTAATCGATGTTGCTGGATTTGTTCGATGCTAATGATTTGGTAAAGGTTTTGTTGTCTCAAGTAATCCCAATGTGATTAGTGGATTTTTTTTTGAATTTGGTTTGATCCTGAATGTGGGAAGTTTGTTTGTTCGCTGTGATTGTTGTTTGCCGGCGACATGCTGTTCAAAGTTCTTGATTCCAGATTTTCTTTAGATATTTCTTTAGATGAGTTCTGAGCTTTATGTTTTCACCAAACATATTTTTTTCGGTTGTGGATTATTGAGAGGTTATGTCCTTGGCCATCGGTACCAACCCGTATTTGTATTGGATTGCATACCGTGCAAGTTGGAATGGTGGAGACTGAATTTAACGTTGTTTATGCTGGGGTGGGGCCTTATTTGTTGTTTGATCTTGTTTTATGATATTTTCACCATTACTGCACGGTTTGATGTCTTATGTCAATGAAGTCATGTTTCTTGGATTCTCACTTTTTCATTTAATGTGTTTTCTTAATAAGAAAAGTAAATTTTCAGTCAGTATAGTCCCATTAAAAATTATATTATTATAAAATTCTAGTGTATATTTTGGGATAATAAAAGGATGAGATGAAATAGTAAATCAAATATATAAATGAAACATTTAATTATGTTTTGTTTTAGTTATTTTATAAAAAATGCACAAAATATTACTATTTTATTTATCATGTACATTTAAAATAATTATATAAGTTTCTAATATTTTTATATAGAATGTGCATATTTTTCTTATAGAATGAACTTTTTATTTACATAATAATGGAATACTGGACTTTAATGTAATTGGTCATCAGAATTGACGATAATTTTATTTTATATTCTAAATTTTTAATTTTTGGAATTGATTCTATTTTTTGATATGATATTTCATATTATTGATCACATGGAATGATTATTGTTGAAGAATTATTTTATTTTCTGGTTCTATTATGGTGAAATGTATGAGTTAAATTTTGGGTCAAGATTATTCAATGATTAATTTTACGTGTTAAAAAATTTAAATAACTCCAATGTCAGAATATTGGATATTTTTTTGACTATTTATTTTAGAATTATAAAATTTACAAATTAAAATCTTTATAGATCATAAACTTTATAAAATTATATGAATAAACTTCTAATAAAATGAGTGAATGTAATTGATTCTTTTATTATAAATATTTATCATGGATCAATTATGTGGGTATCAATGATTTCGATTTAATGAAAAATTATAAAGTTTAAATATCAAATAATGGTCATCATATCAGTATTAATTAGAAATTCCGGGTTTTATGTTATGAATTAATGGTCATTCCACATGGAATATAGACCATGAAACCCTAAAAATATCTTTTTTAGAATATTTAATGGTATGGACAATTATTTATAAATATATGAATCCTATAATTTCATTATAATGAAAATATATTCAAAATAGAAACAAATATGAAGTGCATATTACTATTGATATACTGGTCAATTATAACTACATATAATTTCAAATCAGATGTGTTCAGATGAAATATACATTTTTTTATTTTTAAACATATATAAAGTTTCTCAAGGTCATATGTGGAATGGAAGACCATCAAAAATTATTTTAATGATTTAATAAGATGATTTTTCATTGTTGGGTGACAATTTTATGTGTTCAATTACTGAATTTGGTTGTTTACATTTTCCCGTAATATATATTTCTTATATGGTTCTTATATATATATATTATACAAATTAATTAAAATATAAGTTACCTTCTAAAAAAATTATTCTTATAAAAGCTCACACAAATTTTGGGGATTAACTTATAAAAATATATCATGTCATAAAATATTTTTTTAATATAGTATATATGATGACTTCTATATAAGAAAATTAGGTTTATATGGGAAATTTTTTATCTATCGTACCAAAATTTGAATTATGTTTTGAGTGAAACCTTTTTTTTCAATTTATTTTTTCAATATTATAAATATTAATCTCTTTGTTTATTCTGTTTTTTTTAATTATTTTTATTTTGAATTATATATATTGTGATCTATTTTGATTATCAAGATGTATTTTTATCTATCAAGACCTACCTTCACCATGATGATGGAAGGGAAAACATACTTCCAGGCCCTTCATGATGTGGAAGGAGAGATAATGACCCCCAGGCCTTCCTTCAATAGGACCCTTAGTGGTTACTAACACCAAGGGTATATAATCTCACATAATATGGATGTCATTAACATTTTTATAGAAAAATATCATGAGATAAGATGATAAACCCCAAACAACCCCAAAAATTGAATGTTTTAGTAAATCCAAATACCCATTCCTATATGAATTTTAAAAATATAGTGTTAAAAGGTATATGAAATCCAAAGGAATGTACCAAAAGAAGAGAAAAGCATCAATGAAAAATATCCCGACATCCGAGAACGTATGCTCTGGCATGGTCCTCCAAGTCCTCCTCCAAACCTAGAAACTGTTTTATATACATAGGGTGAGTATATAGGTATACTAAGTAGGCAATGAAAAAAAGATCTCATGCACAAGTAGGGAGATATTATATTGCCCCATGTGAAATAGAGATAACCAAAATACCTAGCATGGAAACAATCCCCCAAGTCTCACCAAGGCACACTCCCCAAATAATTAATGTCAAGTAAAGTAATAGTATTAACTCATTAAATTTGGGTACACCACACAAATTTACCATTTGTTATTTATGAAATCCTAGGCATCAGACATCCACTAAAAATCCCACTGCATTCCCACTACTGCCCCACCAACAACCATATGGGACATCCCAAAAGCACATCAATCTCACCCAAAAATACTTGTGCCACCACAACCCCACCAAACCGCACCTGCAGACACCTAGCCCACAACAAAAACCACCACCCTGACACCTAGGCCACAAAAACCACCACCACAATGGAAGAAACATTATATAGAACAACCACTACCACACCCGTAGACAACTGGGTCTCATCTTGAAGACACTTGGAAAATAATCCGTCCTGCACACACCTAGGATAACAACCACAACACACCAAGCCTGAAGGGTCTTGGTACATAATGAACCTCAAGTCAGTATAGCCAACCTGAAGTGTCTTGGGCTACCTAGGAGAGTGATCCAAATAGGATCTGATAACCAGCCACTCATGCCCAAATACACAACAGAACAACCAGAACACAACCCATTTCTGGAAAGAAATTCCTACATTGTACATGATCTCGTTATCATGTTCATGTGATTCCTTTTAAAAAATTCATCCACTACCAGTCTACTAATAAGAATAACCACAATACAAAACAACAACTGAAGGAAAATATGTCCATGCATTATTTTAAGCATTCACACCCGATTATTTTGTAATTTCAGAACATCAAAAGGGTAATGTGAAATCCCTTGATTTACATGAACAAAACTAAGCCCCAACATACTGGCTCCACACTACCTCATATTCAAAAACCAACAACCACTAAAATAGAGGATCCATTCCCATCCACATAACCACACAATTAATCAAACAATGTCAATATACATATCACCAAAATGGGGAAAGGAGATTTTCAGATTTAGCCAACACCATTCAATAAGTACCATCTATATGTTTTTTAACTGGGGTGATAACACAATGGATTCTGCCTATCAGGAATCTATTTAATCAATCATGTTTACTTGATTAACCAGTTTCCATGTTACATACATTTATACACAAGATCATCTAGGAAACAATGCTTTATTAGTGTTAAAAAAGGACCACCAATGACCAATATTTTTAGTGGACATTAGTCCAAACAATTCAAATATTAAAAACAAAGGTAACACATAAACCCCATCTTCATCATTCCTAGATCATTATAATTTAATAGGTATGTTCATTATCATCATTAAAGTTGGTTTACTCTACATCTCAAAGGTTCATCATAATACCCACCCCGCATGATGCAAAATTAATGGGAGACGAATGAAAAACCCCTACATGGATGATCAAGGATTGATGTTTTCTCCTAATTCCAAGAACTGTTGATGTTCGACTTGCATATGAAGAATTAGAATGTTTCCATGGATGAGATGGAAGGGTTACAACATGATCGCATGAGTCGTCTACAAAAGAGGGACTCCAAGCGCACCAAGGAAATGAAAGGGACCATAGAAGATGAATATCTTGATGGGATAAAGGACCGATCCAAGAGTTATGGGGTGTGCAATATCGAAGTGATTAGATAGAGGATTGTGGATCAACCATGTAGCTAGATGGTTTCACATATTGGGATTAATTTAGATACAATTATTCCCTAGGTGATGGTAGAGCCAGACCAGTAGACAGCTGTGATTTAATGGATTACAAGTAAGAAAATGAACATTAGGGGCATTAATGGAATCACAGAAAAGGGTGTGGAACTCATAAAAAGGACACACTTTTTGGTCTGTCAATGGTATCCCCACCTTTAAGGGACATAAAACATAATTTAGGGGCTTGCAATGGACATAAATATATGTAAAAGAGGGGGAAAAGTCTAAAAGAGACATTATAGGATACTTTGGAGAATGAAACCTCGTCACTTCATAGTGGCCGATTTTGTTGACTGATCGGTGGAGCCGACCAGTGAAGCTAATCAGTAGAGAGGGTTAGTGATGAATAAGGGTGGAGATGATCAGTGAAGCTGATTGGTGGAGCAGATCAGTGAAAATGAATGATGAAGCTGTTAGGTGGAGCTGATCAGGGAAACCTATCGATGGAGTTGATCAGTGCAGCTGGTCATTGATGCTGATCTGTGGAAAGGATCAGTGATAGTGATTAGTGAGACTGTTCGCTGAGAATTTGATTTGTGAGGATGATAGTTAGAGCCAATCGGTGAGACTGATGGGTGGAATCCATCAGTTAGTCTGTTGGGTGGAGCCGATCGGTGATACCGATGGGTGAAGCGAATCAGTGAAGATGATTGGTGGAGTACATTGGTGAATTAGATCGTTGGACTAGATCAGTGGAGTCGATCGGTGAGACCTGTCGGTGAAACCGATTGGTGAGACCGATTGGTGGCACCGATAGGTGACACTATGGTGACATGTTTCCACAAAAACTAACGTCATAGAACACCAGAATATGAAAATTTAATATACCAGTAATTTCCAGGCCATTACATCAAATACCTCTCAGACTATTCTCTTCCCCGTGAATTATGATTAAACCTAAAGAAAATAGAGGGATCTGATCAACCTCCTTATAAGAAACCTCTCAAGGAAAAACCACACCGAGTTGTTCCACGGCTGGAACAAAACCACAACATCTAGGAACACCACCCCATTGCTACCACCCCAAATAGTCATATGAATCCAAAAGATCACATTTTCCCAAAATACGGATCAGGGAGTTTGTTCCTCCATGTCAAGATACTATCCACTTTGGATGGCACTGACACATTCCCACTAGTTTAATTGCATCCGCATTGATGCATATTGATTAGGAATTTTTCCCCATTTCAAACACATCCAGACTTTTCATACCCATACACAATTTAAAGTAAAAAACTCATCACTTAACCAAACATGTTCATCATTACATCATAACAAGTCATGAAAACAAAAAAAATCAATGGAGGCTCAGAACAAAAACTCAAAATAGCTTTGGGTATTGGGGGTGAATTTGACATTTTCACTCCCAATTACACTCCTATATGAATTTATGATTCCAAAATGAAAAAACCAAAGGGACAGTCTGTCCATGAAGGACTTTCTACTTTAGATCCTTGATCCATAACGGTCGCTCCATGAATGTAGTGTCATCCCCAATGTCCAAATCTCCCTAATCAATTAACTGGTATTCAATATATAGATATAAATGATGCTATAAGACATGGAGAACATCATGGATCCATTCCAACTAAGGTGGCATGGCCACCTGATATTCCACCTCACCTTCTCTCCCCAACACTTCTAATGGTACAATGAATAGGGGATAATGACTTCACCCCTTACCAAACATTTGCTTCCCAGGTCGAGGAGAAACCTTCCAGAACACATGGTCTCCAACCTGGAACTCTAAGGTCCTCCTTCTATGATCGACATATGACATCATACGGTCTTGGGCTACGTTCTTCCTCTAATGAAGAAGTAGAACCTTCTCTTTTTTGATCAGTACTACCTCTGGGCCATGAACACCTTCGTCCCCAACCACGGTCCAACACACGGGTGAACAACACAACATCCTATACAAGGCTTCAAATGGTTTCATTCCAATAGTATATGGATTCATATTTTGTGTAAGAAAACACCACTGAAGGAAAAATTTCATACCCATGATCCCCTAAAGTCCAAAAAAAACTCTCATATCATATCCTCTAAAGTGTCGATGTTTCACTCTATATTCCTTTCTTTATGGGGGTGGAAAGTGTTGCTAAAGCTTAACTAGGTGCCAAAAGCATGCTTCAATACAATCCAAACTCATGAGGTAAACCATCCATAATTATATGATTCTACGATCACCAAAACATCATGAAACTGAACAACATCAACCATGTTTTTTGTGTAATTGATTCCACAGCACTCAACTCCTTGATTGCTAGGAAGTTAGCTGATTTCATCATTCAGTCTACCATTACCTAGATAGCATAACATACTCCTTGAACCCTGGGTATTCATGTGACAAAATCCACTGAGATGTCTCCCAATATCCCCTTGAGGACATCTAATGGATGCAAAAAACCTCTTGGGATGCAGTGTTCTACTTTACTTGTTGACACACTAGGCACCTTTTCAAAAACATTTCCACTACCTGTTTATCCCTTGTCCACCAAAAATATTCCCTCAGGCTTCAGTACAACTTGGAAACTCTTATGTGTACACCTAGGGGAGACATATGGAACTTATGAAGAAATTTATCACACATATTCTATAGGAGAAACAAATTTATGCCAAAAATAATCTTATTCTAACTATCCTATGACCACCATTCTAGATTATTTCCCTGGCCAACATGATTGTACATCAGATCACTCTCTGCGTCTCCACAATGAGACTCCTCCACATTTTACAATAGAGAAGGCCGAATTTTCATCTGAAACAGATAGGCTCTACCATTATACACCATTGAATCTAGGTGCAAGGAAGCCAACTCTTCCACCCCCTTCTAATCATCAACAGATTCTCCAATGTCTCCCCTATGAGACTTCTTAGAAAATAAATCAAACACACCGTTCCCCATACATTTAGAATACGATATCTCTATGTCTTAGCTCAGAATAAACATCACCCACCATGGCTGTCAATATTTTAGGTCTCGCATGATAATGATATGCCTCAAAAACTTGTGATATGTGAAGGCCACAATGTGACCCCGATGATGTAATTACACCAAAACATTGGCACGAACATTACTACCATGTGATCTAGGCCATGGACTTCATTGTTACACTCATTAGGAAGTAACACCCTTGACCCATAAGAGATCACTCTCCACCACGACATCATTACACACACAATTCCATGACTTGAAGAAACACAAAACGCCTAAAAACACCCCTTCCTCTGGAAACTAGATAACCAACGCACTGACCATTCATTCATTCAGAAGGAAGAATGTTTTCCAACACTATTCACTCTTCACAAAGGAATGGTCCTTTCTTTTCAGAGCTGTCAAAGGAGATGAAACTTGAATGAAGTTAGGTATGAACCTATGATAATATACTACGAAACACAAGATTTGATGATCCTTCGTCACGTTCGAGGGTTCTTCCCATGAAACTACCACATCAACCTTTGATGAATCCAGCGCTACCCCTTTTTGAGACACGACATGTCCCACAAAGTGAACTTATCATGTCATGACAATTCACTTTGACAACTTCCGATAGATCTGGTGGTGTCAATGGATCTCGAAGACCATACTGAGGTGCTTAGTATGATCCTCCAATGATATTCGGTAGATTAGGTTGTCATTAATGAACACAATGATGAACTGGTCAAGAAACTCGCAGAAAATAGAGTTCAGGATCCCCATGAACACAACAGGTGTGTTCGTAACTCCGAACGGTATGAATATGAACTCAAAGTTCCCATACCTATAGCTAAAAGTATTTTTCAGGATATCACTATCATTCACCCTTTAACTGGTGATACCCAAATCGTAGAGAGATCATATAAAACTAACATGCTCCACTCAGGTTGTCAAATAGATTTTCTATTCTTGATGGAGTGTAACATTTATATATTATTACTTGATTCCTTCTCGGTAGTAAATGCACATCATGAGACCACCATATTCCTTCTTCGCAAACTAGACTGAAGAACCCCACGATGACACGATATTTTGGAAAAACCCCATCATCATTAGACCGTCAATCTGAATCGGCAACTCCCACAAATCAGAAGGCTCCATTCGATAAAGATATATCAAAATCAGACAGACACTGGGTTGAAAGTATATCCCATAGTCAACATCACGTCAAGTGGGTAGAGTCACAACCTCATTATAAAAAATGTCCAATAACTATTTGAAAAATCCCAAAACATACATCATCTTAGCATCCAATTATTCTGCTCACATATCATCTAACATAGAAAGAAGATGCTTCACACACCGTCTCCCCATCTGACAACTTCATTCATTGACAAAATCCACACACTGGCCATCATTTTCATAGAACATGACTCTTCTCTAAAATTAGTCGATAATAGGATGCCTAGAAAACATCCATTCGATGCTTAGGATGGCAGTGAATGTCTTTATTGGCAGTGGAAAGAGATCCCCAGTAGATTGAAATGACCCGAATTTCCGTTTTCATCCTCGACAAACATAAAACAAGTTGGTCGGACCCCCAACTAGTGTACTCAGCACCTGAGACATGGGGTGTGTATCTACATCTCGGCCCAAATAATAGGATAGATAAGATTTAACAATGGATTATGAAGATCATGAATCAAACAAGGAACACACAAGAGTACAAAAAAAGCTGATCATACCTCGAATGAACTCCATCTATATTGTAACTACTACCTATGTGGGGGGAAACTACCCAAGAAAAGATTCTATGCCCCTCGTCTGTTGGCTACCTCGCCATAAAACCCCGAGCAAGGTCATTGTGGAGCGTCTTGAGTTCAGCCTCTTATGGAACTATCCTCCATTGGTGGAGTGGGAGCTCATTGTCCCTACAGTTTCTGAAATGTTTTAGTCAGCAGCTGGTGCTACTGAGGTGGGCACTAAACCTTCCCACCCCAACTCTATTGAGATTGAACATGGAACCAACACTAGTTGTTCCCAAAAACACAACATGTAATGAACCTCAGTCTCAGGCACAAGGTGAATAGGAGAGGACTGGGAGATAGAAACTGGTACAACTGGGGGATGCTCTTGGCCGGCCAAAACCTAGAAGGCCCTGAGGCTAGAGGCTTTCTATTAACGAAATTTCCCTTTAAATATCTCAACTGGTTCACCTCTCATAAAGCACCTCCCAGTGTGTTCACCCTCCCTACTACTATATCCTTATTTTTAACCATCGTGTACGTCAGTAGAGTGAATGGAGTAAAAAAATTCTGAAGGAAATGTTGATGTGCCTCCTTTAAGCATCTTTCCCATGATTCCTCGTTGGGGAAGTGGTCTAGAGAGAAACGAAGGAGATATTTGAACTTGATCCCCATATCCCTTACATAATAACCCCTTGCTCTAGGGAGATAAGCTCTTGACTCTTTTTATCATTCATCATAGAATAATTTAATTCCTCCTGAACTCCTTCTCGAAGTCAATCTAAAAAACCATTTTCTCCATCCTATCACTGAGGTAGAGTGTCTAATACTGACGCGTTGTTCCCCTCAACTGACTAACTACCAATGGAACCCAGTACTCTCTTAGTGCATCGATCGAGGTAATTGTGAACGCTAGCTCCACATGCCAGCCATGTGTCTCAAAGTTAGAAACACCTCACTCATACTTCCTGAGGGTATGCCACTTCTGCCACATGTCATCCTATTCCTCTTTGTAAATCCTATGATCATCAAAAAGATCAACCTCCTAGGCCTCGATCACCCACACTACCTGTGGACATCATCTGGGTTCCATAGCTATATGGTAAATAATTAATTACAAATCCTTAGTAGTGTAGAAGATTGCTTTTAAATATTTCATAAAGATTTTATTTATTTTAAAATCTGGAAACACCCATGACACGAATGAACACAAGTCATGATGATTCATGTAACTTTCCTAGGGTCTCTACCCAGTAATTAGTGTATCCTCACCTAGTCATTCAGTAGTCTATGATTCCTTTCATCAAATCATGGGGGGTCCTAAAATCTTGTATCTTAGACGGTCTTCCATGGGAAATTCCTCGCACCATAATTGCATAACATTGTTTTCCGACCATCCAATACAATTCCCACTATATCTAACAACGAACTCCATCCTATATCTTAAACCATAGTCTCTGATACCACTCAATCATGTAATACCTTCACCAAGATGAGGGAAGAGAAAAGAAACTTCCAAACCCTTCCTTTTTAATGTTGAATGAGAGATAATTACCCACGAGAATCGCCTTTAATAGGACCCGAAGTGGGGAATACCACCAAGGGTATATTGTCTCATATAATCTGTATGAAAATACCATTTTTAGAACATGATCGAGAGATAAGATTGTAAAACCCAAATAAATCCAAAAAATGAAAGTAAATGTAAATCCAGAAATCCATTCCCATATTTATGTTCAAAATAATGTGTAACAAGGTACATGAAATACAAAAGAAAGTACCAACGATATGAAAATAGATAACAACTACTGTCCCGACGTCCGTGCTAGTAAGGTCCATCACTATCCTCAATGACCTCATAGAAACTTGAAAGTAGTTTTATATACATAGGGTGTGTATACATGTATAATCCATAGGGAAAACCAAAATCTGTAGTGAAAAAGTTTGGAGACATTCTAATACCTCGTGAGAAATAGATATAACCAACACATGTGGCAAAGAAACTATCCACAATGCCTCACCAAGGAACACACCACAAATAATGAAAGTATTGTATGGTAATAGTAATAGAAAATTGATATCTGGGTACCCCACACCACATTCAAACATGTTATTTATAATGTACTACACATCATACCTCCCACACAAATCCCACCACAATCCCACTATCCACACCTAAACCAATAATATGGGCAATCCAAACTACATGTATACCACACAAAAACAATTGGTCCACCACACTGACACATAACCATTCCGAAAAACACCTCGGGCCACAAAAATCGTTGCCACGCCTAAAGAAATCTGATCCATAACAACCACTTCCATGCTCAATGAAACTTGGGCCTCATCCCGAAAACACTTGGGAAACAAACATTCCAACACACACCAAGGAGAAACTCCACAACACAACTTGAACAATGATTCTTGGACCATAATGAAGCTCATGAAATCACAACCTACCCGAAGAGTCTTGGGCTACCTGGTAGAGGGATCATAAAAGTATCTAATAACCAGCCACTCATTGGAATGTTGGGAAAATCACCCTCCTCTTGAAATGGGGGCATTCATCATGAATTTATCAACATGGGTGGGATCCATATAAGAAACACAATAACTAAATATTATACATATAGGTAATTAAGAACTAATACAAAACTAAGGTTTACAAAATTGAAAACCATCACATACACAACCACTCATGTTGCTACACCTACATGAACAAATATGAAACAACACAACCAGAACACAACCCATTTCTGAAAAAAATATCCCCATTGTACCTGTTCACAATATCATGTTCAAGTGATTCCATATAAAACATTCCTTCACTACCGGGATACTAATAGACATAAATACATTCCAAAACAAAAACTAATAGAAAACTGTCATGCTTGATTTTTAGCATTCACACTTGATTCTATTGTAATGTCACAACATCAAAATGGATTTGTATGATCCCTTAAAGTACTCGAACAAAACCACACCCCAAATTACCAGATAAAAACTTCCATAGATTAAAAAACCAACAACCCCGCATCCAGATGTTGTATTCCAATCCCTATCACCCCACAAGGAATCAAACATTGCCACTATACATATCACCAGAATGGGTCAATGATATTTTTGAATTTACCCAACACCATTAATAAATTACCTTTTTTCTGTTTTATAAAATAGGGTGATCACACCTGGGATATTTTCCATAAACCATACATATAATAAACCATGTTTACATGATTAACCAATTTCGATGTTACATATATTTATATATGAGATAATCTAGAAAATAGAGATTACTTAGTGCGCAAGAAAGGATTGCCAACAACCACAATTTTTAGTGGAAATAATCCCATAAAATTCAAATTAAAAAAACAAATGTAATGCACCAATGTCAACATTATCATTCCCACCCCTTTATTATTTAAAAAGTATTGTTCAATATCTTCTTTAAAGTTGTTTTCATCTATGTCATGAAAGATCATCATCATACCCACAACACATGATGCATAGTTAAATACCGGCGAAGGAAAAACCCATACATGGATGATATTAGATCGATGTTTACTCCTAGCACCTAGAATTGGGGATGCAGGAATTGCAAAAAATGAACTCCAAAGGCTTCATGTATGATCAAGAAGGGCTATACCACAGGCACATGATTCATTTCTGAAATAGGGACTCCAAGTGCACCTAGGAAATGAAATAGACTAAGAAGAAAAAGATATCAGTGGGACTAAGGCTCGATCTGAGGGTAACATGATGTGGAATATATATGTGATTAAAAAGAATATAGTGTATCAACCATGAATATTGGTGGTTTCACATGTTTCGATTAATTTAGATTTAATAATTAACTTGGATATAATGTATATAGTCTAACAGATGACTGTTAGTTGATGGATTACAAGTAAGAAAACACATAATGGATGTGTTATTCGAAACAAATAAAAGGGTGTGGAACTCAAAAAATGTCCACACATTTTGGTATGTAATGTGTCTAAGAACACATATGGGATTAAAAAAATAATTTATAGCCTTTAAAATGAATTTAAAACCCATTCAATAGAGGGAAAAAAATATTAAAAGATACGTTATGAGAAAACTGGGAGAAAGAAACCACAAAACTCAATGGTAGATGATTAGTGGAACCGATCGGTGATACTTGTAAGTAGAGATGATCAATGGATCAGATCAGTGGAGGTGATCTGTGAAGCCGATCGATGGAGATGATATGTGAAATGTAACAGTAGAAAAATTTGATGAAGTGGATCGGTGAGTCTGATCGGTAGAGCTGGTCATTGAAGTAGATGGTTGGAGCTGATCTGTGAAGCGGATTGATGAAGATTATCTGTGGAGACGATCAGTGTAGCCTATAAGTGAAACTAATTAGTGAAGACGATTGGTGAAGCCAATTGGTGGAGATGATCGGTGAAACCGATCAGTGGAGATGAATGGTGAACGAGATCAGGTGATCCCATCAGTGAAGTGGATTGGTGGATCAGATCAGTGAAGTTGATTGGTTGATCTATTAGGTGAAGCTAATTAGGGTAGATAACAGAGAAGCTTATCAGTGAAGAAGATCGGTGAATTCGATCCATAAAGTAGATTGGTGGTGCTGAACAACGAAGTTGATCAGTGGAGCCGATCAGTGATCCAGATCGGTGGAACAGATTTGTTAGTTTGATCATAGATGTAGATAGGTGAATCTAATCAGTGAAGCCGATCTGTGGAGCTGATTGGTGAAGTGGATCAGTGAAGCTGATTGGTGCAGTGGATTGATGGAGTATATCAGTGCAGTGGATTAGTAGAGATGATCAGTGGAGCCATTCAGTGAGGTTGGACGGTGAGATCGATTAGTGGCACTAATAGGTGACACCACAGTGACATGTTGCCTCCAACACTGATGCCATATAACACCAAAATTTGACAATGTATTGGTCCAGGAATTCCTAGGCCATTTTTTTAATGGTTGGGGTCGAATCCTCATTTTATTATTTAAAGCAATGACCTCTTTAGATTTGGTAGAGGGAGACCCATTACATAGCTCGAAGGCCCAAGTCCAGGTGGCCTGAATACAAGGCTTGAAAGCCCTTTTTTTGGCCCAAAGGGCACCATGGTGAATATTACTGCTACAGTACCCGGGAGGCTACATTACCTGCTATTGTACTGGCAGCACTATAGTCCCTGCTACAGTGCCTCTACCGCTACTGTGTCACCACCGCTACAGTTCAGCCACTATTATAGTCTTCTACAGTTCCCCCTATTATAGTGCTGTTATAGTACCCCCAAAAATTGGTCCCTTCCCAAATTTGATCTGGGCCATTATATTGTCACATATGGTAGTTATGTATTAAATTATAGTTTATTATTTAATTGTTCTTAATAACTAAAAAAATATGATTTAATGGAGTGATTGTTCTAGTATATAGAATTTAAATATGAAAAATATTGTTCTATGTATTTTTAGATAGGATATGAAGTAATATAATCATATCCAACAGCCATAGAGTCTGGAATATATTTTCTTATAAATTAATAATATGTATGGTATATATTTTCACACGTAATGATCTCTTATAAAAAGTCACAAAATATTAAATTAATAATATAATTAATTTTAAATGATAATAATTATTCGACTAAACAAAAATATTCTAATCAATTAAAAATGGAATTTTTTTAGATAACATAGATATTTATAAGGACATGTTTCAACTATAATATTTTTTATTCATGTATTTTATTTTCATATAATAACATAAGAATATAAAATTTATAATGAAAATGTTACAAAATGGTCATTATTTTAAATATCATAATGTAAATAATATATTAGTTAGAATTATTGATATTTATCTCAAAATGTTTAGGTGATTAGTGATCCAATATTGATTTTTCTAATATAGTAATTTTCATGATAATATAATAATGAAATAAATTTCATATTCTAAAAATATGATATATTTAATTTTAGGCATAATAAAATGAATAGTAAAATTAATTCTAATGGCCATGATGATGGTAAATAGGATAATTACCATGATTTATTTTATTAATGTAGCGTAATTTTAATAAAAAATAAATTATTCAATTTTATATAATTAACATGATATGTATTATTATTTTATTGATAATTAATTTATCACTATTTTATCTTGTAAATTTTTTTTGTGAGATTATGAATAGATAATTTTCAAAAAAACTTTTGTCTATATAATATTAATTCTTTATATGAATTGTGTTTACTTTAATGTTATTTTTATATTATAATGATATTTTATTATAATATATATATCCTAAAGATAGGTTCAAAACACTACTGTTTTGTAAAAATTGAAGGCATATATTTGAAATAAAATATAAATATGTAGGGTAAAAACTAGTTACCAAGGAAAAAATATAATATTATAATAATTCAGAGGTAATGAAATGAAAAATGATTATAAAAAACTGTTAATATGTGATGTGGAGTACATATATATATTATTTAACCATATAATTAATAATATATGAAATTTTCATCCATTTATTATTGAATTTTATAATTCCACCATGGAAAATGTATTGGGTATTTATAATGGTGTAATTTTATATAAGGAGATCACTTCGACCAATATTCACAAAAAATTAAAAATAGATTGATCTACCAAATATTATATAGTATTCTCTCCACAATCCTAATCCCTAAATCTTATAATTCTTTTTTATTTTTTAATTATAATGAAATTGATCCTTAAGGACATTCCCAATGGAGAACCTCTAAAAGTAGAGGTAATGATATAAACTAATCACTCTAAATTCAATTACTCTTTCTCACCATACATATCATTTTTCATTTATGAATTGATAATTTTTTTATATCAAACCACATAATCTTTTTTAATTTAATTTATTATCTCATTTATCAAATATTCCATTACTATTCCCAAAAAAAATGATGTTGTCATGTTTATATACAAACTACCTCTACCATGGATGGCCTATATTGATTTTCAATTACATCATAACATGGTTCTAATTGAAAAGAATATAACATAAAAAATGATATATATAAATATTTTAATATTTCTTATTATAATATTCAAAACTATAATATATATATTTTATATAAACATTCATAGTGAATGAACTCATTTATTACCCAATCAATGGATACTTTTAAAAATGGTCTAAGTCATTGTTTTTTGACCTAATAAAGATGCCTAATGGGGTTATAGGGGTTATAAGGTTGTATAGGTCTTTTTATGACCATGGAACCCAGACCACTGTATACAATCAGTAGTTTTGATAGTTAATATAAACCATATTACCCTAGTCACACAGTTACTACTAATCAGGTAGGGCTGGACAGTGGGGTGACACATCTCACACTGTTTCACCTAACCATGCTCTATGGTGACTAAACTATTTTATGTGACATAAATTTTTATATGTTAAAATTTTAATGGTTAAACATTGTTTCCATAACCATGTAACAAACCATGTGGGTGTCCTCCTTAAGAATATGGAGGCAGGCATTTGGTATATGGTTTGGACAATAGTGCAGCCAAATCCTACGACATAATATTCCTATGTGAAATGAAATCTTTATCCTCAATAAAATTTTTAAACGAGCCCTTACACTTTATTCATTAAAATAGATAGAATTGGAATGGGGGCTCCAATTTTATATAAAATTTTACATTGTTATCTCGTTCATCCTATTAGTGTCTAATCAAAGCATCTTTCAGTTTGGTAGATTTTTTTTTCTAAGAACATGGTTTCTTTCTTTGTTTTTTGTTTGTCTTCTATTGGATAACGTTTTTAACGTGAAAGATCATATGGTCTTTTTTAGGGTGTATCTCTATTATTTAGATATACTCCCTTATATTCCAAATTCATGTCTAGTATTGGATGAGGAGAGTCGTATGAGCCCATAGTAGGTGGTCTATAACACATCCCTTATGTTTCAAAATTTTATAATTATTTGTACTCGAGTTACCCCCAATTTCATTAGGATATGCCTCTTAAATTCATGTTTAATGAATATAGTCATTATAATCGTATTCCATATCACATTTTATACAATTTATCCATTCTTTTATGATATGTCCTCAACTCCAATGACCCCATGTAGGGTGCTTTACTTAATTATGACTTTAGTAGATTATTAACCCTATTTTCACTGTCATCCAAGTGACTATGGGACTTGACCATGATAAAGGTTAAATTTTCAGTTGAATGAATGAGTTATAAATGGTTAGTACATGTATATGTCACTTATTCATTCTACAGTATGTGTTATAAATATTAAAATGTACCCTAAAAGGGTTAATGTCCTGTGTATATATGGATATGACATGGAATATACATTTATTAATGAATATCTTGGTTTCACACTGGTAAAACACCTTTACATGGTTAAATAATGCATCATGGTGAACTAATAAAATGATTAATTTTTTAAATTACTAAATTGTTATATTTTCTTGAAATTCATTTTCACAGTAATTAATGCTATTGAATTATCCATTTAATTATTACCTGAAATTAGTATTAGAAGGACATGATTAATAAATGAGTCTGGTATCAAGTGCATACTTCATAATAATCGTGAAATATTTTAGTGAATTATGATATAATACATACAAAAAATTTTACATTCTTATACATAAGATGACAACGAAACAGTATCTATATCATAAAAAATATAAAACACTTCAAATAAAACATAATTTAATTAAAAAATATTTATATCATTTAACATGGATTCCTTTATTGTATCAAACAACATTATAACCAGTGAAAATAATTTAAAAACATTGGATGAGAAAAAAAATCTCATTATGGTATATAAAAATAATGAAAATGAAAAAAAAATTCTATTAATACATGAAAATGTATGAAATCATTTTTCAGAAAGTCACACTTGTCACCAATATATACTTACATTGTGAAACTTGATATTACCACAAGATTTTCAAAAAACATAGTGTACATAAATAGAACCATAACAGTATCATTTGAAATTAATTATTTAATCTTGTAACCCACCTGGCTACCTTATAATTTGTAACCTCATGGATACCTTACAATTTAATCCAAAAGATTACCTAATTGTCTAACCATCACATGTACAGTTAGAGTCATCATATGATTTTACAACAACATACACATACCAAATGCATTGGAGGGAGATTCAGCTCTCAACCATCATCATAAACACTTCCTCAGATATAGAACATAATCATACAACCTGATTATTTTCCGAAATACATTGCTTTTTAATTTTGAAAAATAAAATTTTAAATTAATATTTTAAAAGAATCCCCCATTAAAAATATCATATAATTGATGTGAGACGTAATAGAGTGTATAGAATAAATATATGGACTATAATTAAACGTAATTCAACATAATATAAACAAAATTTATCATGGAAATAAATTTAGTTCCATATAAATAATGTTGTAGATGGTCATACCAAAGAATGGAAATCAGGTTATGAATTCCCTTACCTCAATTTTTTTAACTTAAAACATGTTTATCCTCTTGTATAATTGTTAAAATATAGTTATTAGTATTTTACTAAAATAATAATGTGTTTATAACACCTTATATTATCAATTCATAACATCATTTCACCCTTTAATTATTAGTATTTTGTTACTTGTATAATTTCAGGTGTGTTCTTTAAAATATTTCCATTGCTGGTTTGTATTTGATTTTCTTGTCGCATAGAAATATATTTCATGAAGGGAAATGAAATGGTAATAAATTGTTTCCATTATATTTAATGTTACCATAAATAATTTTTTATCATATATGGTGATGATTAATTACATAAAATATTAATGATATTTGTTTTGATCGTTTTTTGAAGTTCCTCGATAATCATGAACATGTTTCATTATAAAATTTAATTTCATGACAATAAGATCATTATAGAACATAAAATAGTTTACATAATGAATTTAAGATATATATCAAGCATTTAAAGGGGATTATGATTAACATTTAAGGAATTAACTGAAATTGAAAGCACATCATCCACAATTTTGGTAAATGACACATCACGAATATGTTTTTATTTTCATAGAATAAAAGGAATAATAGAGGATGAATGATGATGATTTTTTACATGAACATGATAAAATATATAATATATAATGTTATAATGTTTTCATACCTCCAAGATACAGATAATGGAATAAAGTATAACAAAATCAAATAATTGAAATGAAAACCCCTGAAAAAGGAAGAGGAATCTTACCTATTGATATCTTCTCCATGAGATCGTCCTTGAGTACATTGGTTTTGGATAGTTGGTGAGACCAGTATGTCTTGGACTCAATACATGAGATGAATCTGGGACATACATTCTCTACATTGAAAATTTAAAAACATTATATACATGATATAAACTCAGAGTCAAATCTACTAGGTAGGTGATTGGCCCAAATTTATTAGGGATTTTGTAAGGTGAAATTAATTGTGGAAGTAACTTTAAATTCATACCAAAATTCATATAACATTTACATGGTGAGATTATATGGAAAAAATTATCACCTACCATAAAAGAAATTTCATTTAACATGTTTTCTCTATAACTATTCTGCATGCTCTAAGTTTCCTTCATGAGTTGTTGGATCATCAT
Organism: Viscum album; assembly: GCA_963277665.1. Taxonomy (NCBI): domain Eukaryota; kingdom Viridiplantae; phylum Streptophyta; class Magnoliopsida; order Santalales; family Viscaceae; genus Viscum; species Viscum album. The sequence goes on along the minus strand of OY728146.1, from coordinate 1,548,700,144 downwards.
TACTTTCATATTGACATTCATTACTAATTATACTACTATCAACTTCCTTTTCCTATCATCATCACATAAAATATGGAGTTCAACACTACTTCCCATACAATGATTCAAAAGGTACCATATGTATATTGGATTGAAAACTGTCATTATAAGAAAACACAACTAAATAATAACATTGATACAATATTCCCTTGTAGTCCCTTGAAAATTATTGAAACGTATCCTCTAAAAATATGAATTTTTCATTATAACAAACCATATTATTGATGATGAAAAGCTATACGGAAATTTAATTCTCTACCCAACAACAACTGAAGTCACTTCCAAAAATAATAAGTAATACCGGGATCCCGTTTAGATACAATAGAAAAAGAAACTCCAGGTAACATGAAAATAACTTTTATGTAATGTTATGAATGTTAATTCAAATACATTGGACCATGAATAGAAGGAAAATTTTCAGATGTATTCAGCTGATCAAAAATAAACCAAATCACATTTTTATCTCGATAAGTATTCGGTAGTCCCAAAATGATGTCTGGGGAAATATTTTCCTATTTCCACTCTGGAACTATAAAAGGATGAAGTATCCCATTTGTTATCTACCGCTCTACATTATAATTTTGATAGGTCAAACATTTCACGGTAAAATCAGAAATATCTCTTTTCATTCCATACCTCCGATAATACTCTTGAAGATATATGTACATCTTTATACTACTAGGATGAACTAATGTGGATATATATGGGCATCACACAAAATTTCTTTCATCAACTATGAATCAAAAGGCAGAAAAAACATTTAACAAGTAATAAAACATAATCATTATCAATGATAAATTCTATCACGTTACCCATGTTTACAAATTATACCTATTTCTATAGCTCACAAACATCCTTCCATGCTTGTTTAATTATGCATGATAATGATTACTGCACTGAAACATGAAACAATATTGATGTATTAACTCAAAAACTACTTCTAATCCAAAATTCATCAAATCATTATCACAGGATCATGTTATAAAGGTAACATGGGTGATGATTGAAGTTTTTGACTCAAGCCATCCACCACATTTTTCACTTTACCCAGATGGTAATTGACCATACAATCATTATTCTTTATCATTTAATTCCATATTATCTTCCCCATTATTAATTACATCTGAGTGAATATATACCACTTACATTTTATGGGTAGTATGTATTTGATATTTCTCTCTATTTAAATGGTGCCTCTAAATTATAATGAGAAAACTAAAGCATCCAATTCCAAATAATGTGTGGGATAATTTAACTCATGAGGTTTTAGTTGTATCAATGCATAATCAATTAACTTATCATTCATTATCAGAAATCATATTCTCTTCAATGAATCAACTTTAAAAATAAAAAACCCATCATTATAGGATAACAAGGCCAAAACTAGAGCATTCTCCAATAAATTCTACAATTTTTTAAAAAACATCACATTCATATGTCCAAAAAAATCATAATCATTTTGTGTTAGCATTGTTAGTGGGATAGATATCCATGATATGTATTTAACAAACTCTCGGAAATATCCTTCTAGTCCATTAAAACTATGAATAATTGTAAACAGTTCATGTCTTTTCCATTTACAACCGCTCTTGTTTTAGCAAGATCAACTGTTACTCAATCCCTTGTTAAAATGTTCAGATGAAATGAGATATTTTGGAACATAAAGTAAAAGATACATATTTTCCCTACAATTTCATTTAATTTAATGTTTTAAAATCCAAATTATGTAATTAATATTATCGTGTCTTTTTATATACTTATTTTATTGATTTTATTTGAAATGTGCATAGTTTTTTTGAAATATTATTGTTTCAATACAAAATTTTATCATTGAGCATTTTTAGAAGATGTCCAATTACTTCAGTTTACTATTTTGTTTATATTTATCACCCTAATTATCCAAATTGAATGTTTATTGTTTCTTATGATTCCAATTTTAATATAAATTATTCAATTATAAGGAATATAGGGCCAATTATTCCATTTTAAGTGTCATATGGATCACTAAAGGACCATAAAATCTTGGATGAAACAAGACCATCCATTAATATTGAATTACTGGGATCAATCCAGAAGTGAAAATTCATTAATTCTACTCCGATGATGAGGATAAAATGTTTGGAGTATTGGAAATAAATTTCCTGGCCCAACTCCAAAGACATGGGGCCCAATATATTCATTTCATATCATCCCACCATTCTGTCTGGGAAATAAAATCAGTACAGTATTCACGAAATGTCTCATGATCTATTTATCAAATCAGGATGATATTTTTCAGTGCAAAATAGGAGATATAGGATGCCATTTTTGTGGAAGAAATAATTTGGATTCGATGGAATATTCCTATTCAAAAATCCATTCTAATTTTAGCCATTGAAAAAGCATGCATTGAAATGGAATGTTTAACATTGTTTCTGAAAACCACCATACCATTGTCTCCATAAGTCCAAATGCCACCAAATTTCATGATTAGTCGAAAAACATTATTATATACAACATTAAAGAAAGTTATATCTCTAGATTCATCTCTCTGATTATCCAAATCGTCGATCCAAGTGGAAGGGTAGTTTTGGAATTCAAATAGTTTACCACCTTGGGCTATAAATACATCCCCTCCACTCCTTTCAAAGTGTATGGAATTGAAGAGACAATAGCATATATTGGCCTGACCAAATAATTTCAAAAGGAATTGGAGGACCTTCTATACTCCCATTTTCACTTGAGATACTATTCTTTTTCTATTTGTTTTCATTTACTTTTCTGCTGATCTTCGTTTGTAATCATGTAAGTGATTGTTTTTGTAATTGTATTTTAATGCATGTTTCAACTTCTTCATCTATTATTATCATCCACCATTGGTTAAATAATATTAGTGGTCTTAAAATTGTTTAAATACAGTTAAATACCCTTCCCTTATTAGGCTTTCCCATTCAATATAGATCTATTATTTAATTCCCATAATTATTTGTGTGTCTGTGTTTGACGCACAATGCATTTCCAATCCCTTTCATTTTTTTCACTTATTAATTCATCTTAATTAAAATATAACCAGATTATTTATCACCAAAATGGATGATTAAATATCTCATTTGTTTCAGTTATAATTTCGGTATGTTATGAGATTGAGTGCTTTTGTTCGATGAGTATTCTTTAAATTAACATTGTGTATATTGGACAAAACGTGTCATTGATTAATGCAATATTTTGTTTAATGTATAGAATCCATGGATTATTAGAACCATTAATACATTATCAAAATCAATTAAAGGCTGATATCAGAATCCAACTTATGTTATGGCTTGGATTAATTCCTTAACACTAAGAATGTCCAATCAACGTCATCTTCTGACATGGGAGATAATTTAATGTTATATAAAGAAAGGCTCATGTATATCACAAGATTAACTACCTATTGATGAACTCACCACAATATTTAACAAATTTTTAAATCCATCATAATCAATCAATCAATTAAATTAATGAATTCAAAAAACCCCCATTCTAAATACAATCAACTAAAAACAATCACCTATCAAAAAGTTCCATCACCGAGGATTCGACCCGAGTGCTACTATACACATTTGCAGAGCATTGGAACCTTGACCGGTCGATAGGTGACAATCAAATGCAAATTTAAATGGATTAGTTGCTGGGGATGATGCATTATGTAGTCATTAGATTCTGGTTATTCTAAAAGAATAAAAAAACAAAATTTTAAAAAATTCGAAAAAAACGAAACGAAAAACCTGCCTTCTCATAAAAATCATAAAAGATAAAAAAAATATGAAAAACACATCTTCTTCTTCCTTCCAACAAGTATCTGAATTCCCCATATCCGCCCAAACAATCTATCGGATTTGTATGACCCTGAAATTGTTTGAAATCTTTGCCAAAATTTGAGGAATATTATGAATAATCAAATAATTCATGAACTAGTCCGTGTCGAACCAGTTTGAATTATAAATGGAAAATTCTAGGAAACAATCACTTAAATAAAATTCTGCCCTAGATATGAATTATCATCCACTTTTTATTAAATAAACAATCATAGATGTTGATATTGAACACATATTAGTTTTGATTCATCTTCTTCCTCATTTACACAGGCTAGTCGGTGAGGATCCACATATCCTTCTTAAAGAGTTCCAAGTGGTATTCTCTATCATGAAGCCTCATGGGGTTTCTGAAAAACAAATCGAACTATGAAAATTAACTTTCTCTATCGATGACACTGCCAAGTCATGGATTTACTACCTCCTCTATTTTCCTAACCACATGAAATGACATGAAGTGGGTTTTCTTAAAAACATTATTTCCTATTTTTTGTACTATTTCTATCAGAAATTATTTAAGTGGTATCAATAAATTCCCAAATAAATTACTCTGTGATTATATGATGAGGTACAAAAATCTTTTGACACCCTTCCCACACCATCTAATCCCTAACAACATCAGGATCCAATACATCCTTAAGGGGTTATTGGAAAAATAGAGAACCCTCACTGATGCCGCAAGTTGGTGTGCTCTTGCTGATAAATCTCCTACATCTGCAAGAGATATCATAAGCCAAATTGATGCAAACACGCAATAATTCCATTCTCAAGAACATGCTCAAGTCCGAAAATCCCAAGAGATTCAATCTGTAGGGACCAATAAGATGACCGAGTGGATGAGTGAACTTGCAAGTCATGTGAGACAACTAGTTGTGGCATACAAAGGCCCAACCTCATCATCTCCACAATCTATCTTCCCAAGACCTATCAACAACAGTAGAATCTATAGCTCCCAATGTCATCCAAGTGACATATTTACACAAATTCATGACAATCAATCTGATTCATTTAGACCAATAGAGCTCAATTCATCATATACATAGAGAAACACAAACCCTAAACAATTAGGTCAGTTTTATAGAAGCATCGACCAACCCCACTCTGAGCCCTTCTATTCAACATATAAACCTAATTTTAGATATGTGAATCCAATTTCTCACCCCCCTCAATACTGTCATCAAAACCCAAACCAATTCCAATATGGTCAAGGTGGTGGTAACTTCAATAAAACTAATCCTTTTGTTCCAAACCCCCAAAGAAACATTCCTCCACATTTATTCTACCATCCCAGTGAGCCTTCCCTATTCGCAAACCAAAACAATCAGTTTACCAAGATCCATAATCAATGTAATCTCAATTCGGGAGAAGCCCCTTCTTCCAATAAACTATGGGAACGATCTGTAGATGATCTTTCCTCCTTCACCTATTCCATCCACAAAAACATAAACCCAAATTGGTCAAATTTCATCCCACCAGAGCCAATAACTAATATATAATTCAACAACATTCCTTTTCCTCAAGTTGTTTCTAATCCAAAGAAGTCCTTTGAACCTGATCATGAAATTCTCAACATGTTTAGACGTGGTAAATTCAACATTCCACTATTTGATTCCACAAAAAAAATCCCAAAGTATTCCATGTTTCTTAAGGAATTGTGAACCCATAAGAGGCTTCTTAGGACCTTCGAAATGTCTCCACCCATCATTCTATTTCCATAAAGTGAAAATATCTAGGGACCTTTTTGCATCAATGCCAAATTGTATGTTCCATCTTCGATGATGCACTCATATACCTAGGATCCTTGATTAATGTCATCAAAAAACCATCTTCTCCAGCCTTGGTCCTGGTACCTTACATCCAAGAAGTGTAGAAATTCAATTGGCCAATCAAATCACTATGATTTTTGAGGGTATATTCGAGGATTTCCTTGTTTGTGTGAATGATATTATCATCCATGATGATTTCTATGTCCATGACCTGGAAGGTGAGACGAAATATTTTTGATCTCCCCTAATAATAGGGAGATCATTACTAATGACAACTAGAACCAATATTTATGTCTATTCAGGCATCTTATCCTTGGAATTTGGTGACAAACTAGTTGAGTTCAAAATTTTCCAAGCCATTCGACCCCCATCCTAGGATCACTCTGCATTCTCAATCCATGCTTCTGTGTACACATATGAGAGACAATTAAACCCAAATACATCACGTTTTTCATGATATAATGATAAATGTTATAGTGAAATATGCACTATGATTAACAAATTCATAAATGGATAAGTTGATATAGACCTCTCATTCATAGACTCCATCAATCTAGAAGATCTTGAAAACTCTCTTGAATCCCACATAAACTCTGATATCTAATTGTCCACATTTTACCGTATTAGGGAAAATGAATCTGAAGCAAATGAGGATCCTTCTTCTTTTCTTGTGTTTTCCAACCAAAAAAATGGGATATCATACTAATATGAAACATATTCATGAACAGCTGAAATATAAATTCCTTTTCCATGATCACTCATATCCTGTCATTATCAATGCTTCACATACTAAAATTGATGAGACCAAACTGGTATTGTTATTAGAGGAAAATAAAAATGCCTTAGGATAGACCCTAAATGACATACCACGAATCAACCCTGCCCTTTTAATCCATAACATCCATATTGAGGAGTCATCCAAACAAATTAGACAACCACAAAAGAAAATCAATTCACTCATACATGAGGTATTTAGGGAAGAGATCACCATGCATCATCAAGATGGTATTATCAACCCAATTTTATATTGTGAATGGGTTAGTCCAATTCAGGTTGTGCCTAAAAAGGGTGGGATAACTATTGTCAATAATGAATATGGTAAGGTATACACAACTTGAGTGAAGAAAAATATAGAGTGTTTGCATTGATTGCCTAACATTGAATGTTGAAACAAAGAAAGATCACTGACCATTATCATTCCTTTATCAAATGCAAGAATGATTAGCGGAAAAGTCACACAATTTATTTCATTATGGATATATTAGCTACTTCAAAATCACAATCTCACCTCATGATTAATATAAAGACTACTTTAACATTCCCCTTTGGAACATATTCATATAAGAGAATGTGGTTTGGAATTTTCAATGCTTGTGCAACATTCCAAAGGTGTATGATGAGTATCACTTCTAAATTCTAGAGAATTTAATTCAGGTATTCATGGACTAAATTACCATATATGGTGATTCATTTGAATATTGATTGAATTCAATATCAATATTCCTTCAGAAGTATGTCATCAATAACAGTGTGTTCAATTTTGAAAAATGACACTTCATGGATGCAAATGGGTTTGTTCTTTGGAGAATAGTTTTGAGAAGAGGATATTGAAGTTGATCCTGCCTAAATTGAAGTGATCTAATCACTTTATAAACCCAATTCTATTCAATACATCCTTTAATTCTTCTGCCATGCTGGTTTTTATCAATGATTTATCAATAATTTAAGTAGCCTTGCCCACCTAATTACTCAGATTCTTCAACATGATGATGAATTCCATTCCGATGAGGTTTTCAAGAGAGCCTTAATTTTTTCATAACTACTCCTAAATCTTCCCTGATAATAAAACCCCTAGATTGGTTGATACACTTTGAGTTTATGTGTTATGCTTATGATATTGTTACTGCAGTTGTTCTTAGTCAAAGAAGAGAATAAATTCCTCATTTCCTCTATTATGCCTCAAAAACATTATATGAAACTCAATATCACTACATTGTGACTGAAAAGGAACTTTTAGTGGTGATTTTTTCATTAGATATATATCTTCTATATCTCTTAGGTGCCAAAATCATCATCTTAACATATAATTCTTCTATTATGTTTTTACTCACATAAGTGATTCGGAACCTAGGGTAATAATATAGATCCTAATGCTCCAGGAGTTTTAACTTGAAATAAAAGAGAAAACAAGAAAATAAAACCTTGTGTCTATTAACCTATGTATACTTTCCAATTCTTCTCTTTCAGATGTCATTAGTCCTAAATTCCCCACTATGAACCTTTCATCTCTCACTCCAAAAATACCATGCTATTCGAAAATTGAAAATAACATGGATTCTAGTGTTTTCCTAGATAATATTTCTAATGAACTAAAATTCAAGTTGAAAAGTGATTCATAATACAATTTTTGGGAAGAAAATATACTTTGGAAAACTAGGGAAGACATGGTAATTTGGAGACGTGTAGATGAAAATGAACATTCTTCTAACATAGAAGTATGTCACTAAATGCCAAGTGGTTACCAATTTGGACAACAAAGGACCACCAGAAATGTCATAGACTCTGGATTTTTCAATCCTTCACTCCTAAAGGACTCACATGATTACTTTCAAACATGTCCCACTTTCCACAAAAATGGCACAATTTCAATGTGAAATGAAATACCCCAAAATCTTTTAATTTTCTATTAGATTTTCTTTGTTTGGGGCATCGATTTTATGGGAACATTCCCCCCTCCAATGGATTCTCATACAATATTCTTGTAGTTGATTATGTTTCTAGTTTGGTTAAGGCTAAACCCACAAGAAATGGTGATTGAAATACTATTATTGGGTTCTTGAAGACACACATCTTCCACCAATTTGGCACACCTCGTTCCTTGATCAGGGACTTCGGAACCCATTTTTTTAATAGATCCATGAAATCTATTTTTAAAAAGAATAGTGTTGTACATATAACATCAACTACATATCACCTCGAAACAAATGGCATGGCCTAACATTATAATAGGGAAGTAAAAACAGTGCTTGGGAGAAATGTAAAACCAATAAGAATAGTCTGGCATGATGGACTTACTGATGTACATTGGGCTTATCAAACTGCATATAAAACACCCATTGGGATATACCCATTTAGGATAGTTTTTGGTAAATAATTTCATTTAACTAATGAAATCAAACATATGTCTTTTTGGGCTATGAAAACCTACACTCTTTCTTTTAAAAAATCTGGTGATGAAATATTGTTGTAATTGGCTGAAATGGAGGAGCTTCGACTTGATTCATACGAGAATTGTAATCTCTACAATGAAAAGTCTAATGTACTCAATGACAAGAACATCCTATAAATGGAATTTAATGAATCTTAAAAGGTATTTATCTTTCATTCCATATTTCATGTTCACCCATATAAGTTTAATTCTCGTTGGGAATGTCCTTTTATTATTACTAATGTTTACCCATTTAGTGCAGTACAAGTCTAAGACCCCTCTTCAAAAAGGACATTAATGGTTAGTGGACTCCAATTAAAGAATTAATATGATAGGATACTCAATCCTAGAACCATATCGACTTCCATCAAATCCCTTACATCTACATGCGACCCACCACTATATGGAGACATCAACCCAAAAAATCCAATCCACATGCACCTCTATCCCTTTAACTCTATCTCTCTCTCTTCCTCTCTCTATATCTTTCTTCTTCTTACTCTCTCGTTAATTTTTACCACTTTATTCATGAAACTCATTATTTTTATCTTTCTCATTTGTGTGGGTGTTTATTTTCAAAACAAAAAAAAACCAAAAACCTATAAATAATTAAATAAATGTAAAAAAGCCAATATATTCATATTTACTCACCAACTGATTTTTATATTTTTTCCACCCATTTTGGGGAGTCAAAACACATGGTTTCATTTAAAATCGTTTTTTTTTTCAACATGACATTGAATAAATCATTTTGTATCAAGAATAAGAAATTTTAAATGCTAAATTGTTTATTAGGAAAATGATTTACCTCTCCTATGAGGAACAACATTTTCTTTCATGACAAGGCTGCATATATAAATCATTTCAAAATATGTTTTTTTCTCCATCATTTATGAATCATGAGTTTTTGGACCTTTGAGCTGAATTTCCTACTTTGATGTGCATTAATATGATTAAGGGATTTTCATAGCCACATCAGAATTATAATTTCCAAATAGCCTCCCATTAAACATACATTAATCCTTCTTTTGAAATCCCCTTCGAGAATATGAAAACATTTTCTTTTATATCAACATTAAAATCTCAATACATTATCCCACCCAATATCAAAAAATATTTTCATTGCAATTGTTTTAAAATTTACGTGGGTGTGGGGGGGGGGGGATGGTATAGATTTCATTTTTGTTACCCATGGTTGATTACAACATGTTATCATATTCATGAGTAAAATAATACATTTCAGTGTGGGGGAGAGTTGTCATTCAGTTTTTTTGGGGAAATTTAATGTAATTTCATTTATGTAATTTTGTAAATGTTATTGAAAAGTGTTAAAAATAAAAAATAAAAAAATAAAAAAAATTATAAATAAATAAAAAAATGGATTGGATCTTGTGTAGATCCAAAATCAATCTTCATCAACCTTTGATCTTGTTATAACTTTTAAAATTGGTGTCCTGAGGAGTTTAATAATTGTTTGGTAGATGTGTGTGATATCTGTTTCATGTTCATCATTCGAAAAAATACCCAAAGGAAAAAAGAAAAAGTGAACACTTATGTCTTTGGGAGAAGTTTTGTGGTTTGTAAATATTTTAACTTGTCATCCAATTAAATATAATATCCTCTTTTGTGTCTTAATAAAAAAAATTATTTCCCTATAGATATGTTTTTTCATTTCCTTCCATTTTTCATTTCAAAAAAATATGCATTTTTTTCAATGATGTGTTTTTACCCTCATTTTCCTATCTTATGGATATCATCGTCCTACCGTCCCATAACCACAAAAAATCCCCTAAAAATGCCTCTTGATTTTAGAACACATTATGATAGGGAGTGTATGTTGGGAAATTTTAAAAACTCTAATATTTTCACTTTTTTGGAGAATGAGTGAAGCCCCATAAACTAATTTTATCATTTTGAGTGATGTATGTTTTGTGCGCCTCCATTTTACATTTCTAAATTTTAGCATGAAAAAAATCATTTTTTGGAACATTTTTTAACAACTTGTCATGGAAATCAATATGTATGAGTGAAATTTCCTAAACCTCCCCTGATTGGGGAAACAAACTTTTTATATTTGATTGTGAGTAAAAATGATTCTGTTATGTTTGTTTATATTTTTTGAAATGAAAACATGCACAAGAATATGTGTGGGGGATTTTATGTTATTAATATTTTCATTACATATTATATACTAATTTATTTTGATTTTAGATTAAATGTGCTTAATTTTTGTGAAATATTAATGTTTTAAAAATAAATATAATTTTTGAGCATATTTTTCTGTAATTCAATTGAGTTAGTGTACTAATTTTATTACAGATATCAACCTAATGATCCATATTTAATGGTTATTATATTTTAGGAATCCAATTTCAATATACAGAATTTCATTAGAAATAATCTTCGTCAATTATGCCATTTAAAGGGTCATATGGATCACACATGAATGCCCACAAAATCTGATAAGAAACTAGACCATCCCTAAATATTTAATTATAGTGATCAATCCAAATATAAAAATTATTTCATTCTCCTCCAACAATTTTGGGACTATGTAAGGAGTATGAGATAAATATTTGACGGCCCATCTCCAAAGATAGTTTGGCCAACTGATTCATTTAATCTTATCCCTCCATTCTATCATGGAAATAAAATTAGCACATTATTCATGACATGTCTCCCGATCTAGTCTTAGAATCAATATGATAATTTTCAGTTTCAAATAGAAGATATATAATTCCAAAATTGTTGATGAGATAATTCAGATTTTAATTCATCATCTTATTCAAAAATTCATTCACATTTGGGTCATGAAAAAAGAATGGATTGAAATGGAATGTTTACCATTTTTTATGGAAACTGCCATAACATTGTCTCCAAAAGCCCAACTTCCTCAAAACTATTATAGTAGTTGGAAAAAATTATTAACTAAAACATTGAATAACGATATATCTCAATATACTTTTATATGTATGTCCAAATCATCAATCAAATTGGAGAGGTTTTTTTGGAATGAAAATAGTCCACCACCTTAGGCTATAAATTAATCTCATACTCTCCCATTAAAGTGGTTATAATTTCATAATAGAGGATAATATATGGGAATAAACAAAGCATTTACGAAGGATTATGAGGACTTTACATACTCAATTTTTCATTTGAGAGTCATTTCATCCTCTCTTTGTCTTCATTTAATTTTTTGTTGATCTTCATTTTTAATCGTGCACGTGTATGTTTTTTAAAATCTATTGTAATGAATGTTTCTTCTTATTCATCAGTTATTAGAATTCAACTTATATTAAATAATATTAGTGGTATTAAAATTGATTATATATAGTTGAATCCCCTAGCCTTATTCTAATTTTAAATTCAATCTAAATATAGTATTGAATTTCCTTTACTATTTGAGTGTATGTGTTCGACGGACAACCCTTTCCTAATCCCCTTAATTTTTATCACATATTAATTCATCAAAATAATATTTTAAGGATATTATTAACCACCAAAATGGATTATTTAATCTACCATTGGAGTGAGTTATAATTTAGGTATGTTAGGTGATTGAGATATTTTTCTCAATGAGTATTCTTTGAATTAACAATGTGTATGTTGGACTTAACATGTCATGGATTAATGAAATATTTTGTTTAACGTATGGATTCCATGGACTATAGGAACCATAAATATATTACCACAATACAATACAGATTGAGATTAGAATCATTGTTATGTTAATACTTGGACTAATTCATTAAAACATAGGAATTACAATCAATGTCAACTTGTGACAAGGTAGTTAATTTAATGAAATATAAAGCAAGGCTCATGGATATCACATACATAACTACCTATTGATGAATTCACCCCAATATTTATCAATTTATTTTACAAAACTTAGTCAATAAAATCATTTAATTAATCTATGCAAACAACCCCCCCAATCAAAATACAATCAATTAAACACATTCCACTATTAAAATGTATCATCTCCGAGGATTCGACCCGAGTGATGCTATATAAATTATCATGGAACTAGAACCATGATCAATATATTGGAGAAAATTTCCCACAAATTCAAAACCCTTACTGTTTTTTCATGATCCTACTTACTAAAAAAACCCAAATTTCATCAATAAACACTTCCAAAAACTTATAAAGAACTCAAGAAATATTTCATTAAGAAGATACATGAATAAAATAGGTTAATTAGATAACACAAATGACATAAAAAAAATTCATAATGGAAATATCTAGTACAAAAATCAATTTTTTGAATTCCATCCACCTTCACCTTCAACTAATGGTATCCATATCTCAATTCAATATTGGAAAATTACTGAGCTCCTATGAGCTGATCAAAAAAGTCATCTATATGAGAAACTGGTTACATGTTTTTAAGAGTTATGTTATTAAAGGATCTAAAATCAATGCAAATTATTATTGAAACATATTTCATTTTAATGAACAAAACAAAATCATCACATGGTGTAGTTCTTCGACAAATGAATCCTTTATCATGAAAATCATTAAACGGAATATAATAAAATAAAAGTTCAATTTGATCCATTCGGTATGAGGGTTTTAAAATTGGGTTATGATCAGCAACTACATCAAATGTGAATTCTACTTCTTGTTTATGTATAACACTGGGTAAATCATCTGCAAAAGCATCATAATAGTCATTTACCACTAGCACCACATTATTCTGAACATTCCCCTTGTTTTCAAAAATATGAGAAATATAATATTCATTTATATATTTCCACAGTTTCTTACCATCCTCATATCTTATAAATTGTATTAATTAATTCTTTTATACATGATGAAACACTTTTTTAAAAACAACATCTTTAGCACTACAGTCAATCATATATTGTTAAATAGAAAGCTAAACCATAGCCAGAATGGAATCAAACTCTAATAAGGTAAAATACATAATGTTTTGAAGTAATGTCTTTCCACATAAAAATATAGAATGTTTCTTATAATTCGACTTTACTAAAAAATTTCCCCTTCATTTTTAACAATATGTTCTTGTCTAATTTGATGATGTGACTTTCCAATTTAACAGAATCACTCTCAGAAATAATGTAATCTGTAGACCTCGAATCAAATAAAATAAAATAAATATATGAATAAACAAACATGTTACTATATTCAACTAAATTGGATGGCCAGACTTCTGCATACATAGTCACAATGGATCTCACTACACCTTTTTGATTCTAGTATAGATTTTTTGTATCATATTGATATTTCATTTTGCATGCATTTGAATAATGACCCATCTCACCACATTAAAAAACATAAAATTTTATTATCATGATTATTATTTGGATGATTTACATTATAATCATGGGCCATATATCCAAAATTACTATATTGAAAACACATCCCATTTTTGGTAATGAATTCCCCAAGGTGCTTTTTTCCACAATTTTCAAAAATTGAAAAATATAATTTCTTACCATTAGATTTCAAAGATGTATTCATACACATCGCTTTCCATCTAGAAATATTTTTATCTTTATTTTCAATGTGATTTTGATTATAAGAAAAAATAATTTATACCCCCTTAGCACATATGATATGTTTCACATAACTATTAAATTCACAATAGGCCAATTCCCTTCGATATATTGGCTTCAATAATGAGTAAAAATGGTTAATGTTGATATAATGATATAGAATAAGATTTGGAACATACCTTACTAGTCTAGTGATGTTCTCTTCATACAGGACCAAGGAATCTTCATAATTTTTCCCTAATTCAAGGAATTACTTCACTATCCTTAGTCTAACCACCTAAGAAAAATATTTTTCTCGGAAAATAATTTTATATTCATCCCGCAGTAATGCATCAATATCTTATCTATCAAAGATATTATATACCATTAACAACCACTGATTAGCTTCACATTAAAAATAATAAATCGAAATCCCTACCATTTGATTATTTGGACATCCCATAACAATGAATATATTTTAAGGCGCTTTACTCCCTCATTCATCTACTAATGGGTCACAAGATCAACTAAAACCATTAGGGCGTTTCCTTGTAAAATTTTCCACTCTCATCATGTTAGTTTGTGGTAACCGTGGTTCATCTCTAGCAGGGATTATACCACCATTTATTATCTACGTCAGCTAAGCCATTACTATCACAAACTACTTTTTTACAATCCCAACTATTCTGAGTTATATATTTTGAAGGATGTCATTCTATTGTTGAAACTCCTCTTTACCTTCCCTATTTATTCTGTGTGAAACCATTCTTAATAAAAATATCATAGTTAATGAAAAATTTTAATATTAAGATGCTATATATTTTGAAATTTTCCAAAGATTGAATATTTTTAATGGTGTTCTAAAAAAATTATACTAACCCCTAATTTTATATAAACAATCCTCTATTATCAACTATAAATACCATACCATATTACATTACATATCTTAAATTGTAGTCAAGAACTAGTTTCCTTTCATATTCATGATCTTTTCATGTTTATAGTTTTATATAATTGGTATATAATACATATATAATATTCCACATTAATAGAGGGTAGATAACTCAAAAACAATATTCATTGCTTCAAAAATGAAAAACATTTAAAAAACATTATTTCATAGAAAAATCCTCAAAAAGATTAACAATGCTTCCTTTTTTTTCATACACATCATTATAACCTATCAAAATCATTCAAAAAAATGGGATGAGAAAAAAATCTCAACAAGGGATATAAAATTAAGGAATAAGAAAAAATGATCCATTAATAACTATAAATGTCTGAAATCATTTTCAAATGACAGACATGTCACACATATATACAAACATAGTGAATATTAATGTTTCCACCAGAATTCCAAAAAAAATAAACAAAATAAATAGAACCAAAAAGTTATGATGTGTAATTAAATAAATAATATTTCAACCAACTCAGTTATCTTATAATGTGTAACCCTCATGGATACTTTACAATGTATCCCTCTAGGAAACCTTATCGTGTAACCATTATAGTTACCCTTGGAGTTAACATACGACTGAACCCAAAAATAAATATAAACAATGCATTGGAGAGAGTTAAAGGACCCACCATTCCTTATATATGATTCCCAATAAATGGAACATAATCATACAATATGAATAATAACATAAAAACAGTGTATTTGTATCTTGTTAAATTGAAGTTTAAAAGAAGAATTTCAATAAAAATCCCCATAATGATATCATAAAATTTAATAGATACCTAATATAGTGAATTTAATATGTATATACACTATAAATACACATAATAAAACAAAATATAAGGATATTAATCACACAAAAACTTTTAATACTACATAAATAATGAAGTAGAAGGTTAACCAAAAAAATGGAAATCAGGTTACGAATTACATTACCTCAAGATTGTATTTTAAAAACAAGTTTAAAACTAAAGTATAATGGATAAAAGAATGTTATTAATATTCTAAAGAAACATTTTCATGTTTATATTACCTTATATGATGATTTTATAACTTCATTTCACACTTTAATTATTAATATTATGTTATTTTCATTGTTTCTAGTTTGTTTTTTAAATGAATTCCTTGAATGGTTTGTAATTTATTTTCTTATTTTATGGAAATTAATTAAAGAAGTGAAATGAAATGATATTAATGTGTTTTCATAATATATAATCATATCCTAAATAATATTTTTATCATATATGTTGGTGAATCCTTAGATAAATCAATAATGATATTTTTGAGATCATTGTTTGTGGTTCTTCTATATTCCTGAACTTGTGTCATTAACTAAATTAATTTCATGTATAAAGATTTATTATGAAAAATAAAATAATGTAAATAATAAATTTATATTTTTATTAAGCCATTAAAATGGTTTTATGATTATAAATGAAAGAAAATAATGTAAATTCAAAGCACATTGTCCACATTTTTGGTAAACAACACATTACTAATGTTGTTTTAATTTTTTTGAATAAGAGGAAGGGGAGAGGAAGAAAGATAATGTTTTTTAAACTAACACGATAACATAATAGATATATAATATTCAGGAGATTTAATAAATCCATGGTAAAGGTAGGGGGAAAGCGTATATGAAAATAATTGAATTGACAAAAAACACATGAAAAAGGAAGATGATTCTTACATCTTAATCTCTTCTCATTGATGTCACATTTTAGCCGTTGATTTTTAGAATTTTATTAAGACCAGCAGTTCATGTATGTGGGGAAGATCCATTGGGAGGTTATTTGGTTGAACATTTAAAATGGACATGCCTTGAGAGGTGAGAGAGGAATAAGGGAATGAGGGTGGTATTTATAGTGGAGGAAAAGATTGATTTTACATTTTATAAATAATTATTTTAATATTTTTGTCCAACACTATGAATGTTGTTCATTATTGCAATATAATTAGTAATGAGAGAATTTTAATTTAAAAAAATTTATCTTAAATCATCCAAGATGTAAAAAGTAGTATATTTAACTGATAATTTTAATATATGGCATTGTACCGTATGTTACTATTCATCAAAAATTAAAAAATTTAGATACATACTAGAAAATCATTCTAATTTTCTTATTCTTTATAATTAACTAAAGAAATCCTTTTTAAAAAAAATATAATTTTCTAAATATGAATAATTGAATTTTTATTTAAAATCATACTTTTTTAAAATATTAACAATTTTAAAACTATATCTCATTTTATACCTCCATGAAAATGTAACGAAGATGTCTTTATCTTAAATCACGAAGAAAATAAAATAACAATAAAATTTATTATTTAGTAGGGTCATATTATAATTCATACAACTATACTTAAGGGTATGTTACTGTTCACCCATAATCTAGTTGTTTCCATCGAGACTACATATAACATACAGATCACAATTGTAGATGATCGTTTTTCAAAAATCCAATTATAGATGTTGAAAAACTATATTTTTATATCTAAATTATAACCATCTAATTATAAAAAAGTTTTTCTTCATATTTTCTTGGTATTTAATGCAATTAAATTATTTATAAAACGTTGGGGAGTTACAACAAAAGGTCATCTTAATCAACCTCCTAAAATTACATATGTTCATAAATTGTTCATCATAACAATCTATAGCCTAGGTAAATGGAAATTGAAGAACTCTGAGCTAAAACAAATAATAAGGGAAAACTAATCATTAAATAATAAATATCATAATTTACCATAAATATAACATCAGGATATGATGAAATAATCAATTTTCATGCACAAATTATAAATGATATAAAACCCATAAATACCTAGATTACAAAATTTGATAAAATGAAAAAGGGTAAATACATTAAATCAATTATTAAATTCCATGTGATAACAATATAGATCATTAGAAATATTATAAAAAAATAAAGAAACCATCATATATATTTTTGGTATCTTGGAGTATCAAATTCATAAAACCCTTTCAAGCCCCCTTCAAAACCATTTTTAATTGAAATAACAATACAGAAAACCTCAAAAAAAATATCGTTAAACATTTTATTAGAGATATTTAATGGGGATCATCCATCGTATAATCTATATTAGGCTGACCCATTTTATATGAGCTAGAATGGAGCTCAACCCTACATATATTCTATAAAAGGCACATTTGAGAGATATAATGGGGATCAACCCATCGTATAAGATGTATCGGTCCCATACATATTATATAATTCTCAAGTACCATATAAAGAGTAAGAATTTATTCATAATACACATAAAATGGGTAATTATGCATTTATAACTAGATAAACCATTGTAATTGAATGTGTTTGAGGTACATTCCCTTTGAAACGTGATTATCCATTGTAAATGAAATGGGTTATATAGAAATATATTCAAAACTTGGTTATCCCATGAAAAATAAATGGGTTCCCCAAAAATATAATTGAAATGTTGATCTCTTGTGGAGCATAAAGGGGTTCTATAATAGACTCATTAAAAGATTATGATCCCATAGAAATTAAATGGGTTCCAAAAAAAACCTCTTTTAAATAGGAATAACCCATGGAAAATAAAATGGTTCCTCAACAATATCTAAAAAACAATCATAACTCATCCAAATAAACAATTAGGTTGGTATCTATAAAAATTTTCCCTAATGTAGGATATATAAAAACAATGGTTTTTATTTTTTTTTAATTTCTATTCCCATAATATATCATCAAAAAAAATATTGAGGAAAATATTCCTTAAAAAATAAAAGTGTCCCATACCAATTAGATATGTTTGAATCATAATCACAATGAAGGAATAATTTTTTTTTAAAATATTATATAACATTAGAATAGAAAAATTAAAAAAAAATTATGTCAAATGACACACATATTTCTAAAATAAGATAGGTGTATAAAATAACAATCATCACAAGCAAGGAAAATTATAACAAAAATACATTACCAGTTTGGTAATTTGAATATAAAACCCCATGAAAGATTGTTCCAAATATTAATATATAGTACAATATAAAAATATATATAATATTAATCAAATACATTCATAAAAATTATAAATTCCAAAAAATTCATAAGTGGTGAATATGGTATATGTCTCACAAAAATGGAATGTGAGACAAGAAATCCCCTAACAATTGTTGTGAAATGAGAATTGGAAACAAAAAATTTAAAAATAATCCAAGGATAAATTTAAATACCAGGAAGATAAAATAATTTATGGTATAATATACCAAAATGGGAGCAGAATCACCACAAAAAGAAAAAAGTGGTGGATATAAATTGTGAATAAATTTTGATCATGAAATCCAAGAAAGAATAAAAACAATTAAATCTATGAATATCATAAAATAATTGAATCTAATGCTATAATAATTTAAAGGTATATTTATAAATCATATAAAAGTAACATGGTGAATAATAAAAATATATGTCTTTGTTGAATGTAAATTTAGTGGAAACCTTTGACAATATTAGAGTCATCTAAATTGGAAAACATTTGTTATAATCATAAAATGGAATATTTAAATTAAATTTAGACAAAATAATTAATGATATAATATATTAAAATGGTTAATATATTCACCATGACAAACACGTCTCTGGTTAATATGACATTTATCTCATATATATAAACAGTGAGATGAAATTACCTTACTTTATGCTTACTTTCATCATTATTTTTCGATATCTTCCAAAATAATAAAAATATGTTAATTATTTTAAATATATTTAACTCTTTAAATTTTTATTATTAAATTTATTTGACATAAAAAAATTCAAAGAAAATTACTTAACCTATCATGATTATGTTATATGTTTTGATCACATTAAGCTTATGTGTAAAAAATGACATTGATATGTGGACAAATGTCAATGAGGTATTTATTCAAACATCTAAAGAATAATAATGAGGAAATATTTATCTAATATTTATATAAATTATTATTCAATAATTAAAAATTAATGATCATGATTAAAAGTGAACCAATGTTAGTATCGTGGAGATGTTATGCAATTTGTACCCATTAGTAATGTTCCGTTTATAGTGATCACTATGAAAAAAATTAAAAGTGGTGTTTATAATTACATAATGATAATTACATAAAAAATACCGTACTATTTAATTATATAAACATATATATATTATTCTGGTGAGTGTTAATGAAAAAGGAATAATAAAATTCTTTTGAGGACGTGGTAATATGCATAATCAAAAATGATGTTAACACTTTTTTGTGTATTGAAAATTACAATGAAAATAATTTTTTATATGTACAAAATGATATATATGTCCTTATTATTATAAATATTTCATTTATATCATATATAATTATTTCTAATATTTTTAATACTTTCCATGTTAATATTTAACGAATCACATCGCTTTGAAGATTTGATAGTCCACACATCTAGAAATAATGTTAACGTTCTTCAAAAAAATGGAAAGAATTAAGGTGGAGATATATATTAATTACACAATCAAAATAAAATCATAAATATCATATATATAATATAAAAAAATATTTACATAAAAGTTACCCACCATGAGAGGACTTAAATGAAAAAATGAACAACATCATTTCATGAGGATATATTCTACCGTACATAAGAACGATGATTTCATTATCCATTTGATGGAAGCATTCATATGTGTTGGTCAGAACCTTAAAATAACAATATATATATATATTTATGATTATAATGTTATTATACATTTATAATATAATAAAAAATCCAGGGATGAGAAATGAAAAATAACTAAAGTGCTCATTCAATAATGTTACCTATTTTTCATGTATCTCCTTTTGGCATACACAATGGACTTCCCTGATTTACTTTCATCCAAAAGTGATTCTTATTACAGTAACATATATATGTTTGGAGTTTATTTTGTAGTGTTTTTAAAATACAAATTAGATTGATATGTGTGAACATAGTGGGATATGTGGCGATCTTTTATAATTTGGGATGATGACATATTTGGTATTCTGTAAATGAATCAAGTGCTACTGGCATTTTACTTTTATCCAAAGGGTGAAAGGTTCATTATTATAGAAATATGAATTTTTAATTATATATATATCGATATAAAATATTATATAATATTTTAGCTTCAATTTTATTCCATATTTTCTTTTTTTGATCATTACATAATCTCGTTTTTCCCTTAATCACTATAAATAATTTTAACTAATTTCTCAAATATTTTTAGTAAAAAATTATGTTGAAATTTCTATTCAATATATATTATTATTATTAAAAAAAATTAATACATTTTTTAAAATTATTATCAAATAAGTTGATTAATTAAATTTTAAAATAATCTCGTAGAGTGGAGGATATAACAAGTTTTTAAGGATAAAATTCAATAGTATAAAATGATTTTATATCGTTTTTGATGTGAAATTGATTCCAATGACCTAAATTGGATTTATTTGTGTAAATTAAAAATAATTATACATTAAAAACAATTTAAAATATAATTTAACACTATAAATAAATTAGATAAATTTTCAGTTTTAAATGAAAATTTCAAATTTTTACTACTAATCAAAAAATGAAACGTCTATGGAAAATACCTCAAAATTCAGAAAAATTAAAAAAAAAATATTTATTAAAATATAATATTATTTTTAAAATAAAAGTTTAAAATGATTAATTTTTTTTGTTTTAAAATTTTCATCCATTAAAATTGGGAAAAGTTAAATTTTAGAAATACACAATTGTTTATGCCTTAAATTGGATTTATTATTTTTTTATGCCAATAAATCATTTTGGATGAAATTAAAATTAAATTATTGAATATATAATAAATTTATTTAATAAATATATTTCAAAAACAGTGATTAATATTATTTGTTATTATAAAACACAAATCTTGTTATAAAAATAGCATTTCATAAATACATATTCTTTATATAAATTTCGTCTTTATTTTAGTCTATGATTAATTAATAACCAATGAATTCATTTTAAAAAAATTTTTAAACAATATATTCCTAATTTATCTAATTTATTACATAAATTCCTTATAATTTCAATGTGATATCTATCATAATAATATCAATAATATATTTTTTTCTTGAAAGACTCGGGATTGTTTGTATCATAAGTCATAAATAGAATTTGATATATCATGCCAAACAAGATTAATATATTATTTTGTGTGGAATGATTTAAACTATATGTAACATTAACCAATGATATAAATGAATTTATACTTATATGAAATAAGATATTTTTTAAAATATCAGGATGTTTCAATATATCTAAATTCTATCTATTCTTTTGTATAATTAATTTTTTTATTATGGTTAATTTTAAAGAAAAACAATTGAAAACTAATGATTGCACTTACTTATTTGAATTTATAATAGGATAATAAATTAATTCCATAT
Organism: Viscum album; assembly: GCA_963277665.1. Lineage (NCBI taxonomy): Eukaryota > Viridiplantae > Streptophyta > Magnoliopsida > Santalales > Viscaceae > Viscum > Viscum album. The sequence goes on along the minus strand of OY728146.1, from coordinate 1,548,677,416 downwards.
AGTAATACAACATTTTTAATATGGAAAACGTTTTTATAGAAGAATATTATTCTACATGATAGGTGATGTATTTCCTTTCATAAATATTTTTTTAATCATGGAAAATAGTCTTAATAGAAGAAAAAAATATTTCAATATGAGATATATGTATAACATATCTGGTAAGATAATCCTAATATAAATTTTATTTTGAAATTTATCATATTTTATTGTATGTATCCATAAAAGTTTAATAAAATGAATATATTTTAATCGATTTATACTAGTATCGACCAAAAAATGTATAACACATAGAATAGGAAAAAAGAATTTATTTTAGTTTCATTCCATGTAAAGAAAGTACATGGAATCAAAAATAGAAAAAAAATAGTTTATAAAAAATGTATTACAATTATATAAATAATCATTAAATGTTTAAAACATAATTTACAAAAACAACTATTTATTATAATAAAATTTATCCAAAAAAATAACTTTGCAATCATGTAAACCATAAAAACCTAATAAACCATTCATTTATATAAATTAATTTTACAAATAAATCCATACCGAAGTACATAATTAATTTATAGAATGGATAATGTTATTACAATTCTAAAAAAACCAGGTTTGATATTTTATCCAATCAAAACACATATAAGTCATGCTTAGATCATGAACTAATCTTTATGTAAACAATTTATTAAATATTGTAAATCATACATTTTTTAATTTAATATCATGTTTAACAAATCATAAATAACAAATAACCAAAAAAATAAAACTAATATTTTTTTAAAATATAATTTGATTATTTTTATACTAAATAATTTTTCAACGTAAATGAAATATATATAAAAAGTGTTTTTTGTTTTAATATTATAAGGTATGGGTATATATTATATTAATTTCTGAATTTAGAAAATTAAAAAATTTAACATCTATTAAAAAAATAAAATCAAAAGAAAAAACATTTTTTATGCTTAATCCATTAAATAATGTTGCACAACAACAATGAAAATAAAAAATATATTATCTTTAAACAATCCTTTTAAAATCATAATGTTAACATTAAATTAAAAAATATAACATTTAAAATATGAATAATAATAATATACTATTGTATAAATATATTTTTCATAAAAATATTCACATAATCATAAATCATCATGCTTATAAAAATAATTGAAAATATATTAATTCAACATAATATTTCATCATATAAAATAATATAATACTATATATTTTCCACATATGAGTATTTTCATTGAATAATACTATGCAATAAGAAAACTCACTATCATAAATCTTATGAAAACATATTTATGATCAATTAGAATAAAAAAATATGTAATTTTTTGGGAATTTAACATACCTTCAAACAATATATTAAAAATTACCAATATACTAATTCTTTATTTTAACATCACTTTAAATTGAAATTATAATATAATTTTTTTCATTAATTAATTAAAATAAAATAATTAATTGAATGATTTACTAAAATAATAATACATTAAATAAAATAAAATAATAATTAATTACATAATTCAGAAATATATATTATATAAAAAAAATGTACGTTGGATTTATGTTGATGAAGAGAATAACTAAATTAAACAAATACCAAAAATATGATCACATTTATTATTTAATCATATATAAAATATATTGTCAATGACTCATAGTTGAGATAATACAAAATAATTGGGACATAATGTGATATCACTTTATATTTTATTAAAACAAAATAAATGAAATTTGTGCTTGATATAATATTCGAAAAACCCATAATTCGAAAATTTGATATTGAAAACTAATTTAATATAATATTTAAAAATGAGTGTAGATTCAATGAGTGGGAGTTAGGGAAGTATTTAGAGGTAATATAAAAAAATATGGATCATGTGAAGGGGGAGGGGGAGGCCATGGCATATATTTCGGAGGGATATACACCAATAATATTCGAAAACATTTAGTGTACCAACTTTATGCCAATGATATTTTGATACTACTGTTAGAGGTTATTAGGTTTTTTTTAAAAATTATTTGAGTAATAGAAAATATATTGAATAATACCCCAACAGTTATAGAATAAGTTTCTATGGAGTCATGGGTATAAGATCCTTTTCATGTAGTGAATAGATGTTGAAATTCAAGGTTTTACAAATTATAAAATAAAATTTGATTAGATTGTATGTTTATGCTTCGTGAACTACCAAAAAATATCTTATAATTATCCCTAGGTCATAAAGGGTATGGTAACCCTACATGACATTTTCTTTTGTTTGAATGTTGTCTATATGTACACTAAAATGGATTTTTTATATTAGGGTACCCTATTTCTAGATCAATAGATGGAATTTATAATTTGTTTAACATAAAATTTCTTCCCTTTTTTGGACGTTTCATTATTTATTCATTGTGTCTAAATACCTATGGATATGCATGTGTTGCAATTATATTGTATTTTATACTTTAGATGTTTTATTTTTCTCGGGTATCATTGGTTTCATGTATTAACTTGGTTAGTTTTATCGATGACACTTTTATCATAGGAATGAAAACGGCGTAATTTTTAATGAATTAATGTATAATCCTTGTAGTTTTTGAAAATTCCTTATGATGGGATGTTAATGTTTTAAAAAATTTCATGTGTTTTTATATTTATAGATATATATAAGATTGTATACATTTATATCACTTTATGTATTTATATATATGTATAATTATATAATTTTGTAATTTATATGTTTATATATATATATTAAAAATAATAGATAATTATATCTATAAGAATTATTATATCGTTATATAAATATATTTACATTTATATATATATACGATTTTTTTAAAATTATTATATTTTTATTTATATTTTTTTTATCTTGTGGGTATATATATTTATATTTATCTATATCAATATATTTATGTATATTTTTATAGGTTAAAATAAATAATACATATATGTATGTATGCATATATTATATTTAATTATAAATGTAAATATAAATATGTATATCTATTTATAGATATTTATGTAGATGTTTGTATAATAATATTTATGTATATGTATATTTTTATATATTTATTTTCGCGTATATATATTATGTGGATTTATATTTATATTATACTTCTCTAAAAATATCATTTTTTTCCAGATATGTCCTTTTTTAATTATGTTGATGGGGTACACTTACGTGACCCATAGGTATATAATACATGACCCAAATCCTAGAGAAAATGGGTTTTACACATTTGAGTTGACTACACTAATAAAACCTCTCCACAACTCCTCGTCAATGTATATACATAGTTCCACACCCATAGATTTGGTGGAATTGTGATTTCCTTATGTAGATTAGTGTGGGGCTTAAACCTGGAGGTGTGTCTTCCTTTTCCATTTTATATCCCATTTCGGGTATTCTCTCCCAGTATACTGTTATTTCTATGATCCATCCTACTAATACTATTGCAATATACTCAAACCACAAAACATTGATGTCTCAATGGCATAATAGGTGACCCAAAATCCAAAATCCCATGAATATGACCACTACTATTGTACCATGCTACGATACGTGTAATATTTCCCATAATAACGTAGTTATGTAGTATTTTTATATTCAATATAATAATGACTCCAACTAGTTTTAAACATGGGTTTATTATAGGATTACAATTATCCATTACAACTTCATTAACCCCCCAACAAAAATGTGGGTGTTTTTTTATATTTACATATATCTATTTTTCATTAAATATAGTGATAAATATTTATATGTAACTATCTTTATTTTTATATATTTTAAAAAATAATAGTTTTGTATATACATATTTGTGTATAAATAAATTTTTATAAATTTGTATTGTTATATAAATATTTACTTATATATAATAATATTTAATTATATATAATGTCAAATGAATATATATTTTGGTATATTTAATTATAATTATTTATAATTAAATTTATTTATATGTTTTTAAATTAATTCCATTATAAATTTTTATATATTTTTTTTAATTTTATACATTTTAATAAATTATTCATTTGGTTTAGGGTATTATAACTACCAATCACACACACACACACTAACAACTCACTAGTTCTAGTGATAACCCTCCCCATAAGGACTAGGAGACACTAAAAAGACATATATAATTACATATTTATGGCCCTCGATGACAAAAAATGTATAACACCCCAGTTCACTATGGTATGTTGATTGAAGGAGACATTAACTTATAACGCCCTCATGCACCATGGCCATAATTACTATTCCATGTCCCGTAGCCTTACAACATTTCTCCATAAAATAAATTCCTTCCTAAAATCAATAGGATAAATAATAGAATGATTTATGATGAAGTAATACATGTAATTCACTATATAGATCCTATAGTATATTCAAAATAGACCCCATATTTCATAGGAAGTGAACTAGGTTAGTTTAACCAACCTGTCACCTAAAAAACTCTACCATAATTCCTAATGTGCATTCCCAATCACCATGTTATAGTGAAATGAACATTTGAATCCTAACAAATCATTGATGAATAGTTTACCCATTGAAAATAATTTATGGATCATTTTGGAATTGAAAAATCATTAAAACCCACAAACATGATCCAAAAGATAAATATATACAGTATAGTAAACATATATAGGCTAAAAGAAGATACTATGCCATCAAAACATTAATAGTCATAAATAAGACATACATATGTGATATCCATGTTCAAAAACTCAAAAAAGGTAATAATAAGAAAAAATTATAATTCCAAACATCTCTAATGTTATAAATCATATTATTTCTTTACTTGAGATAATTACATGAGGCCACATCTAAACAATCCCAAAAAACACATGATATTGGCTATTATGAAGTGACACAAAACTACAAGGTTCACATTCCATTCACTATGTCCTATAAATAAATGTTTTCATTTGTCCCAATTCATAATAATGGTGTGAGTTCCATAGTCTACAATATTACTACCATGATCATATATAAGGACATTAAACAATAAAACTATTAAGTCAAATTTAAAAACTTATTTTCATGACCATGTTCAATTTTCAAATCAATGTTCACATTAAAAATAATACTTCAGAAAACTACTTATTTTTTCATAAAGAACCAGATTTTAAAAAAAATGGAAGTGAAATAAAAAATAAATGAATGAACCTGCATAATATAAATATTCACAACATACCCAAAAATTATAAAAACATGGTAATAAACGTAAATAATTATTTAACATGATAATTAAAATGAAAAATTAAGAATACATCACAACCAAACATGGAACATTAATCATGGATAAAAAATATAAAAAATTAGGCATAAAATATATAAACCATGGCCTTTATCCCATAGAGTCATGTGAGATTTACCTGAAGAAAATATTTTTCTATGTGAAAATTAATGTTCTAAAACATGAAATCTATCTCCATATTCCCTCAGAATACAAGTAATTCCACGATCACTCTCATTCCACATGGACATGCAATTTAAGTTCAATCAGTCTTAATCCAAATAGATTTATAGGTCTGATTGATAATAATATAAATATATTCCAAGATATAGGTTAAGCTTCCTATTTTCTAATTTATTAACCGAAACACACACAACAACCAACTTCCATGTTCTACAAAAGTAAAAAAACATAAAAATCTAGAATTCGTAATCACACATTATTTTTAGATGATAATTTAACAAACTCTCCATCCACATAACAAGTAATCTATTTAGAACCATGGAGTACCTATTTAATAAAATCTTTGAATGTATTAATATTATATTAACATTTTTAATAATAAAAGGAGTACAATTAAAAACTCCATTCTGGAATCAACATTAAACCATCATATTTACAATAATTAAATTAAACACAACATGAATGAGAAGGTATTTAATTATTCATTTTTTGGGAAATTTTAATAAAAAATAATGGAAAACAAGAATCAATGTTAATCTACGTTAAATCGCACTTAAATAGATACACCTATGTGGAATTAAATAATAAATCACACCATAAAAAATTATTACTAGATTCAAATGGGAGAAGTACTCACACACTACAAAAATAACCAAAAAATACAAAACCCACCTAACATAACATATTTCTAGTCAAATAAATATATAAAATATCTATATTCCATATAAAATGAAAACAATTAAATAATGGGAAGTGATGATGAAATCATGAAGAAATAAATTTCAACTAAAGAAAAAAAAATAAATATAAAAGGTAATACATCTATATAATTGGGGTTGAATATATAACCCACGGTTGAGAATCTAGGAACGAATGGATCAAAAAATTATTGAGATCCCCTTTAATATTTATATGGAAATAATATTAAAAATTAAAAAATTAAATGACCTTAAAAGACCCCCAGGTTTGACCTCATAGTTATGAAGTGTATTTTTGAGTCATGTTAGAGCCACAATCCCCCACACTGTATGACTAAATATTTAAAAAAATGCCACATGGTTTGAAAATCCATTATTAATTAATGTTAACTACAACAATACTGCAAAAAACCCACCCGCATGATTAGTACCATTATTTCATAAAATTTTGTTATACCCATTCTCCAAATATCATTTCCGCAAAAACCGTGGTTCTCATCCTCAAACTCACAGTAACTCCAAGAACAAATAAATATATATATAATTAAATTCAAAACTGATATGTATATGTATCCTATTGGGTGTCACATTTCTCTATACCATTTAACTTTCTAACACATAAATTCCATATATTTCTTTTGAATAAAAAATGTAAGGCCATAAATCCCTAAAAAATATTTATCCAAATTCTCAACTTTATCACCATCACACTACTAAATAATATGGAATGCCTAGAAAAAATAAAAATTGATACCCTTGTTAAAATAATACATGATACAACCTAGATGCACCACAATATTTGAGAAAGGAACTAATTCCAAATTGTGGCACATTATTGCATGAGATTGGACTGAATGTTACTTTATTAACTAATATATATAGAGAACATCATGTATTGACACTATTAGGAGATGAAATTCAATCTAAGAAGACAATTTTCCAAGATTATCTAGAATCATAAATGGACTAATAAAATAACACACTAATATCAATTTCTTTCTAATGTGATGATGTCCCAGTCAAATGAATAATTGGATGAACACCTCTTTACCAACCTCAAACACAAGGTGGTAATGATAATTATTGATATATTATTTTTGGTGAAACTGAGTTTTTTTCATCATTTTTAGATAATCTTAACTTTCTATATCATCTCATGGTTGAGAATCATTAGTAAAATAGAGAACTAACAATGTATATCTAAACATAATAGAGACTTGATGAACCTCCCATAGAATACCACAAATGGGGTGATATTGATCATATTTTGGTAATTATTGTTTTAACTACTTCAACCCATGAAATATATCGATTCCATGAACCAATTAATTCAACTACTCATTCATGAATAATATTTTGAACAATATGTACGGATCGCTCAGTCTAGATATATATCCACTACTGAGAAGCTATATTATCTTCAACTGGAATCTCAGAGATTCCTAATGATTTTTTATAATATTAATTTAAAATGAGATTTTGGGTTAAAAACTATCACTTACGGAAAACTATAAGGGATTATGATCTATCAAATATACAATTTCATGATCTCTGTTATATAATTAAAATCACTAATCGGAATAAAATGTAATTGGATAGTCAAGAAGACTATAATAACCAAAATCACATATTTTCCATTAGTATTATGATTTATACAAATAAAAAAATGTAGATCTCCTTCAACTTCTACAATCAAATCACAATTGCCTAATTGCATCCAAATAGTCCTCTAACTCTTGACTTTTATCAGGTGACCTATAAAACATTATGATTCAAAATCCACAAAAAATCATGTAATATTAGGCCACTAATACATACTTCTAATTGTATAAAACATCTATGTATCACCCAAGTAAATATCCTCACCAAAATAATGCCCATCATGAAACAAATCCAGATTTAATTTCAATAGAATCACTGATGTATTCTGAATTAGAGGGTACCATAAAGAGATCAAGATAAGTTACAAGAGGTCACCAATAAAAAAACATTTTTAATGATATAGTTTCTATAAGATTATACACACCAAAACCTAATAAATAATATAGGGAATGACATCAATATCAGTCAAAGAAAACTACAATCCATCCTCTTATCTCACCATTATCATATCAATAATCAAACCCATCATGTTGCACTCATCAATTGATTCATTAATTGTCTATATTAGTAACATTATACTAATATAATTCATGACGCCATTACCATTATCATAGGTGTATAAAATATTAAAATATAATGACATAAGATATTATAGCTTGTGTCTATTTACATTGTTAAATAACCTCTAGTTGAAGATATACATTATGATCTTTTAATCTGAAAAAACAATAATCTTTTATCTAAAGTGGTAATTGTGAGAAGTCTTCAATAAATGAATCATATATTCCATATTTATTTCATTGAATTTAAAAGTCCTATTATGTGGTAATGTCAAATGAGAGCCATATAATACCACATTATAATCATAAATCATCACACAATACTAAAAAAACACATATTGAATAACAACACACTACATAAAATATCCTTAGATTAAGATATATTAATACTAGAGATGATGTCACATGAACTTGTAAATCAACAAAATAATTCTAGTGCTTCTCACTCCACACATAAATCACCATTTTAAATGAAAAATATTTAACCAGATAACACATCTTGGATATATCTTGAAAGAAATATAAGTAATATCCAACTATCTATAATGAACTCATAATCTCAAACATGTTCATAGGATACTTTCCCAAAATCATTGGATTAATCTTCTTTAGATCCCCATAAATCCCTTACAAAATAATCATATATCCATGAAAAAATATAGTGGGAATCTAATGATAAATTTTGAAAAATGTTTTATATAAGTGATGCCTCACTAAGATTCCCAAAATACTCTAATATGGTATACATGGTGCTACTACAACAATATGTACATGAAGTTGTCATAAAAATGACTATGATGGTATAAAAATGTATATATGATATGGTTTATCAATAATATAATTATTTAATTATCATTGGATTGGAAAATTAGTGTAACTAGAAAACATAAAAGCCAACAAATACTATTGAAGATTCTCTTCAGATAATGTTCCTCCCAAAACCACAAATAATGGTACCTTGAACATAGATCGAATTTAGAAATCTATCGGGCATCAATGTGTAGTTCATATATAATTTTGATTCAATGTAATGGGTATATTTTTTTTAATGTTACTTAATTTAATATATAATTTTCAATGGAAATTCAGAAAGTCTCATTAGCTATCTTTGAAAAAGATAATGTAGACACCCATGTTGATGAAGTAGGTTAATAAAACAAAGTCATTCAAAAACATAAAATATAATCTTGAAATATATATATACTATATAGGATTCATCTAGTATGAAAAAAATTATATGAGGCCCATATCATGGAGTATATTGATAGAAAACACTACCTTTCACTGGATAGAAAACCTATAAAAGTCATCCTAAAACATTATGGTGTACCAATACAAAACCACATTAATAGGACCATAGAAAATTTTCACCAAAAATTCAAATAAAAATCTATATAAATGTCATGAAATTTACACCACATATGGAGCAATGAGTTATTTTATCCCTGACCATAGATCCAAATCACTATATAAGACATTGTTAATCCTATCATAATGACGAAATGGGTCCATGTGAAAATAATTGTCAATCTATTATTTGAATCCAATAATCTAATACATATTGATAATGATATTATTTATGTATTGGTCCATCCTATGGAAGTCCATCACTAACACCATGTCAATTATGAAAACATGAGACTCCATAAATTTAAATTCATTCCCCTTTTTCATTAATAATTAAGAATATAGATCCATCACATCTAGAAAAAACTCAAATCACATATAGTAAATATCAAGTAAAATAAATGATTTAATAGAATATAATAACCTATATCAAACAAATCTAAAATCATATAATGAGGAATAAATGGTTTACCTCTCATAGTGTCCATCCTTGATTCGAAGTCGGCATCTGATATATCCAATGTATATAAGCACCATATCTAAATAAATTCCTATGATTTTATCTATAGATAATAATTACATTTAGAATGAGGGTATGATCGTAGACCCTGTAAATAATTTTATTGCATCAGTGAAATTTTAGACAATGAAAACCAAATCTACTCTTCTAAAAAGAGGATTTGCGGTAGTTTTGAATATGAAATATATTCCTATAATAGTTCCCAATCCATGGTGCCTTTCTTAAATGAGAACATGTATCAATATAGATCACACCTAGATAACATGAAACTACATTATTCTTATTTGAATACTCTAATTCCAAAATAATTAATGTAGATAACCCTTTCCACTACTATGTTTTGTATTGTCCCAATTTATCATCACACCCAATGAAGAACTCTTGCTACTAGCCTGTTTTGAAGAAACAACGTTGAGACATGTATTTCATAATAATTATACCAATTGAATAACATTAATATCCACCAGCTTGATATAATTCAATAGGAAACCAATATTACATATTGACTCGATTTTGAACATCAATCCATTTTCAAAACATATTTTTTCAAGATAATCATTCATTGTTAGATTTTTTGGAAAATTGACTAAATTGTAAAACTGAGTAGCCTAATAAATCTGTGAATGGAATCCTTTTTCCATCATTAAGAACTCATGGACCTTAACCAACATCAATTTATGAGGATAAAATAATTATTGAAGAATTTTTTTATTGTATTCCGTGTGAAGCCCTTATCTTCGTTTCTTATAAATTAGATTCCCAATATTCCCTACTCAGTACTTCTATTATATATGTGGTGTATCCCACATTCGATGTATTATAGTTCAATTGAAAAGTCAATACATTCATGACCCTCTTGATCCCTTCTATATGCCCTTGGGTACCCCTGCCACAATGTACTTATCGTGGATTCTTATTAGTAAACATCTGATGTTGGTCCACTTATCATGTATAACCTTTTTTCCAAACAATCTGAGGTACTAAATGATATATATAATTGATTCCACCAAAACGTGAAAAAAATTAAGTGTTTCCAACACAGTAATATCCAAATATCCCTCTTTATCCCTAGAAGAGGTCCTTCTAGGGTGTATATTATATAAAACACATGGATCAAAATTTTCATAAAAACATTAAATGTAAAAAATGTGAATAAATACTCATGAAATCATTATAATAGGTCATCAAAATTACATCAACACAAGTAGCACCGTGAAATAAAAAATAATTGAAACCATTAAATTTTATTATTTTTTCCAATGTGTATAGTTTGGACGTACATTCAGAAAAAATGTGTTCCAACCATATGATTTAGAACTAAAATATTGAAATCCTAATAATATAAATTCAATATGGTTGCTAAAAAAATATTCCTAAAACATTTTCACTAAATTATCAAACCTTGTTTCACCCAAAATTTAAAATATCTGAATAATGGTCAGGGGTTCTTCCCAAAAACCATAAATAATGTTAAAAATTAATTTTTTTTTTCAAAAACCCAAAATCATGTTCTAATCATAAACACAACTACCAAACAGCCATGGGGACATGATTTTTGGCATGTGGAAGAGCATGATAGGGACAAATACTCATATACCTCTCATGACCTAATGATCGTATCTCTTATCTACAAAAAACCCAAAAAAAACATGATATGCCTCGTACAATTTTTTAGAGGACCAACTATGGATGACCTAACAAATCACCCAAACCGCTCTCCCATAACTTCCGAAATCTTGTCCCTGATTTAGATAGTCGAGTAGAGTGCACCAATAAATCACATATAACCACATGATAACTATTTATCCAATAAAAGTTATAATTAACCATTCAAGAATTCAGATATAAAACAAACTAAAAAATTACATCAACTAGAAATTAATACACAAAATAGTAAAAAAACAGAAAATAGAAGGATAACACTTATTATCTCCACATAACTTGTATTAACAAGCATTTATATCAATGATATCCATCGTCAACAAAATCAAAAGAAGGAGTATGAATATAAAAAAAATTCATAATATTTAAAAGGGTACAAAATTATTAACCTGATACAAATGAAAAAACTCTATGATATTATTCCTACACTATCCCAAAATAACAAAAAACATCAGCAACCATTATGGGACCCCAAACTGAAAGGTTATATTTCCCATAATCGTGTCCTGAAAAAAATATTCAATATATAAAAAAATGCATATACATGTTGTGAATCAAAAATTCCAATCGGTTTCCACCATGAATATATTAATATGTTACCCCCAAAAATCATTTTGTTGAGTTTCAGTAATATATAAAAAATCATGATTGATTTATAGAATTATGTTCTCATGAAAACAACAATTTATATGACCCTTGAAATTTTATTAAATATGACATATTTTCAGAACATGGAAAAAACTGTTCAAACAGATAAATGAATCCACCATAAAAAAAAATTCTCTAAACACCTGAACACATCATAAAAAATGGACATTTATAAACATTTTTATATATCCAAAAAATAGAAATGTAAAAATAAAAATATATCACAACCAAAAAATATGTATAATAATACATTAAGTATTATAAACCATCCAAGATCATATATTGAATACCATATTTTCTATCCAATATCATATAGTCTAACATTGTATAAGGATTATTTTTTCTAGATGTCTAATCATGTCAAATAATAAAGATTCCCTCCTGATCATCCCTGGGCCGACCAATACAACCATTGGAACACTCCATTTGCATGATTAAATACATAAAATAACTTTATTTTCATCCAAAAGGTTCTCTTTATCCCCTATATAAAACTAAATAGTGATTCTAATATGTAGAAGAAGGTTCTATTTCCCTAATTCATGTACAAAATCACCCAAAGAAACCCACGGGCTACACAATTACTAACAGAAAAAGAATAATTTGTCCTAATAACATGAGGAATTTAACAAATAATATTTTAATTTTTCAATTCCAATTATATGTCAATCATTTATCAACATAAATACCTTCACTAAAAACCCTTTAAAAACAATATTCTATATCTTTAAACCTATTTGTTCTATTTCCACTAAAACATAGAGTAAATAAAATCCAACCATCTTTTCAAATACTCATTTAATAATAAAAACGATGTAAAATAAATAATTAACAATATAAATTAACAAAATATCAATAATGACCATATTTCGAGGTAATTTAATAAAAAAAATGAATCAAAAGAAATAATTCATCAAAAAATTTTAACATTACCCTTAAATAAGGGAATCATCTAAAAAATAACAAAAACACATCATCTTCGCAAACTATGACCTGAATTTCGGGAAATAATTCCTCACACAACTAATAAACAAATGAAAAATTATAAAACCCTATCAATAACATAGATTTTTCCAAATCCCATGCTCAGGTTTCCATATTCCATGGAATTGAAAGATAATTTCAGATATGGGTGAAGAATAAATAAATAATTAATAATTCAAAATTGAATAATCTTATAAAAAATATCAAACAAGAAGGAAAAAATATTAAACATGATTAAACTCCAGGAATTGGGGTGAAGCTTCAAATAGAGGGGAAGATAACTTAGAGGGAACTAATTTCAAGTCATGGATAGAAAATTGATCAAATGTAAAAAATTTAATTGAATTGATGAAAGAAATTATTTTTATTCATGATCAATAAAATATTACATCAACCATGTGGAATCCATTATCTACCCAAAAATAAGAAACACCACTTTTTTAATTCATGACATGGGACGACAAACCACGATCATGCTATAACATAGCCAAATATGGTGACCTATAGTTTGTTTCTACATTATTTAATTAACAAAAAATATAAGGAATCATATCAAGATGTATATATTTGTTTAGTAGAGTCTAATAAATATATACAGTCACATGGAAAATTGATATCAGAAATAATATATGAAAACAAAATTAATAATATATTCTGAATCACTAAACACATTGAATATTTTTATTTTAATACAAAATGGAAAGGAAACAAAATATGGATGAGCATAAACTCTTAGGAAAGATTAATTATAATTAATTATACTATGAGTAAATATAATATAATCAATATGTAATTTCTAATAACAATATAATTTTATATAGTCAGTTAATTAACCATGAAATGTATTAATGGATAACACCAATACATTATAATCATGAATAACAATAAATTTAATTAAAATAAAGGAAATTAATATTTTTTGAAACGATGATCTCACACATCATGATATATAAACCATCAATGTCTTGAAGTATGGTTGTTTAATTGAGGGGTAGTTATACACCAAAATCCAATTTAATAAGTATTTCTCATTGGTTTGTGTCATCATACATGTTAATACATTGAGGTAATATCTATTTCTGGGTCATTCCATATATATAATTCAAATACATTAACATATATTTAATGATCTATTTAATTCAAAAACAACATCCCTTATCAAAAAATATATTTATTGAATTAATAAAATGGAATAATAAGACATCACAACTCAATAAAATAACAGTATTATTAATTAACCATATATATATAATGTATTTGATATATAAAATAATCGAGTCATTGATACATTGATTATGTGTTGTTAATTGAAATGTAATTTATAATTAATGATAATTGTAATAAAGTGATTATTTCAAGAGAAATATAATCACTGAATATTTAAATGAATATTAATTCAATAGAACTATTGTTTTTGAAATAATTATTTAAAAAAATTGAAATAAAACGTTGAAATATTTTTTAATTAAGGAGTATTATTATTATATTATTTTTTTTAAAAAATATGAAGATATATATCATAAAGAATATATAGTGATGGAAAAGACCATTAATGGCGATTCATTAAGAAGATGTCATTCCTTTTGAATTTTTATAACCTGAGATAATGAAAAAATATTGAAACAATTATATTTACCTAATTAAATCTTTTATAAAATTATACTATAACATAGAATTTCAATAATATATTATTTTATTATATAAAATGTAAATTTGAAAAACTATTTTTAAAAATATCGGAATGAATGATAAATATACGCCATCAAAAAGTGAAATAATTTTGGATTTTCATTTACCTGATTATTTTATTAATTCATGTTCCAAATTGAAATAAATTATATTTAAATAAATTAAATCATAAAATATTCAATGGACATGAAATATAGATTTTTTAAAAGACATGTTGTAATATTCGTTCAATGAAAATATAATCTATTAAAAACAATTGTGATTATAAAATAATATTTAATATATTTGGTACATTTTAAATTTATTCCCCTTGTAATAGTTAACACTATTTGAAAAAATTATCAAGAAGAATAAATAGATATTCATGTATAATACATCAATGGGGTAGTATATAAACAAGATAAAAAAATTTCTGAATAAATCATAACTTATCATGATTGAGTGGAAATTGAGATAAAATCAGTTACCTTAGGATAACCTTCCTATAAACTTGATTTATCTCCATGTATAATGGTTATTGAAATTTAATTAATTTATTGCATCATAAAATTAATATTCACAATATTATATATGTTTACTTTATAGAATTTTATCACCCATTTTATAACAATATTTCATTATAGCCATTGTTGCAGGTGTTAACAGATGAATTTAGTCCATCATGTTTTTTTTCATAGAAGTCATGGTCATTATGAATGTGGTATAGATTCATAAAATAATGAATCATATTAGTGAAAAAATAACTTATTTATTAATTATACAAATTTATTATAATCAGTCATTAATGCTGGACATATAAACATAATCACATCACTTCATGGAGATGGTAGGACATTAGTAATAACAAGCTATATTATAATCTACTTAACACTATAAATTTTATGGAGTAAGATGTTATCATGATTTTATAAAACGTATATAATTTCATATGTTTATATATATTATTTATTTATATCATTATGACTATCCAGGTAAGGTAGTAAACGAAAAAAAATTACAACGTTTAAGGAGGAGGTAGTCTGGCATACACCTGAGTGATTATTTTGTTAGTATTTATTTATATAATTATATAGATAAATGGTATTAATAAAAAATAATAAAATATATGAATATTTTATATATTATTTTAAAGAATTTTTTATTATTAAGACATAACCGATGGTGGTAAAAGAAGAAGTAAAATGAAAGATGTTCTTTAAAGATATTGCCTGCTCAAAAAGAAAACTGTTTTAGATATCTTCTTAAGGAATTTAACATTTGTATTTATGGAAGAAAAGTAACTCATTAATATTTATAAGGATTTTTGGGATAGTTTTTGGGATAATTATATAGATCTAAATCGTTCATGATCTGTATATAATTGAGGGGGGGGGGGGGGGTTCCCTTTAATATTTGGGTGAGTGGAAAACATTCAATGATTCATTGTTATAAAATACTATCATGTTACATTATTTGAATAATTTATCTATAATGGATTATATTACAAAATAATAAGGTAATTGAGAATATAAAACCAAAAAATTTGGTTTAATAATGTTTTATGGTCATATAAACCATTATATGTTTAGATTAACTCATGGTAATGCGATTTTGAACACAACTATAGTAATAATATTTTATTATATTTAATATTAATTTTGAAAAAAATTAATATTTAAATTCTACCTAGAATAAAATATTATGATTTCTAATATTGAATATGTTTTATCAAATTAAATTCATAGAATATGTAGACATTAATTTTAAAATAAACTGTCAAAAGTTGATGAAAAATGATTTTCATGAGACCCAATTTTCATGAATTATATATTATTACATTAAATATAAGGCTTCATGAATTTATTATTTCATTTTAAATTCATATATTTATTTATATAATCTATAAATTTGATTTAAACTGTTCATTATTAAGGAAAATTTTAGTTTTTAATGGAATGAATTTATATATTTAAAAAGAGTTTCATAAATAATATCACTTCTAATCTCCAAATTATTTCATAAATATTTATATCAAATTGATAATAAATTTGTGGTAAATTATAAAAATTATAAAACCATATTATAAATAAAAGTATCAATAGATAATTTATATATAAAATATTTTAAAAATCCTTTATCAATGGGAAATTTCAAAAAAAAATCTCATTCTAGGAATATTTTGAGAGATTGTTCAAAAAAGATATTCATCGTATCTATTTAGATTTTTTATTCCATGAAATATTTAAATTTTAAATGAATTATAGAATTATAAAAATATAATATTCACTTACTATAATATATTCATGGTTGTCACATTCTTCTTTCCTATACAAATTTAATCCCAAAAATATTAATTGATATTTTTCTAAACAACTGATGATGGTTATTCTTTATAACATTAATAAGTTCCAACATTCATTCCTCAATTTTGTTATATAATAAAAGTACATCTACCAGTATAGTCATTTTATTCATCAATACTTTTTATTCACTATCAATTATATGGGTAGTCTCATTAAAACAAGATCTATTAAGTTCAAATTATATTTTATTAGAGGTGATAATGTGAATTAAGTTGAGTATGTACATTCGTTACAATAAGATATGGAATATAATCTGTACTTCATATGCCCTAATGTAAATTATAATCTCTAATACAAAAATCCAAATCATTATATAATTTTAAAATGTCTGATATATTTGGGTTTCAGTTTTAATTCGTTTGAAAACCTTACAACTACCCTATGTGTAGATACATTCAATAAAACATGATCTCATACATGAAATTATAATTCTTTTTTTAGTTATTTATATATGTTTTATAAATAATTTGTATTTATTTAATCTCTATCTAAATAGTCTTTATCTTTGTTATTACCTCCTAATCTAGTTATTGGAAAAAATCTTCCAATCACCAAATTCAACCCAACATGTTGAATTAAGACGTATATTTCCATATAATACTGTATATGAATAAATATGTATACATTAAAGAGAAATATTGTAATAGTAAATAAAAACCAATGGTTAAAAATGACCCTATATAACCATAATTTCTTGTTTGAATGACATCTATTTGTCATATAATGTTTTAACAGTCCATTATGAATGTCCTTCAGTTAGAAAATGATAGGGTATGCTTAAATAAAGACTAGTATAAAAATAAATAGAGATAATTTTCTCGAATTATGATTTAAATAGAGGATTATTATTATGTACAATAAAAATTATTACACCCATATGCCATAAAACTAAATTAGTATAGAGTTGATCGTGGTTCCTAAGAGAAATATAATCTCTTATAGAGGAGAAGTTTTTATATTTTTTATGGTGATCAATAATTACTCATATTTCATCATTATTTTTATGATTATTTTGAAATACAATGATTAATTTTACTGAATATTCATCCCATTTCCCAGTTGGAATAAGTATAGCATACATGACTCATCTTGGATTTTTTCTCCTAGCCATCAAAAGATTATAAACCATTGATCTTTAATCAAAATTGTAAATATCCAACATCATATTACACCACAACAAATGTTCCCTCAAATGACTCTACATCGTTGTTCTTCCAGGGACTATAGATATATTCACACTATGAGATTCATCAAATTATTCTATTTTCAAATCATGAAAATATTAAACATATAACCCCTTTCCTATTTTTGAATGAAATTTTTTATGCATAAATTCATCTTATTTTACAATCATTCAAATATTTAAATTTTTCGTAAAAATTAGCATCCCCATGTTGAGAATTTTTTATCATTTCCAATAATGATGGCTTGAATTTCACATTAAAAATGATTGATTTTTTCCCATCTATAATAATTCCCATATCCAAAATTACAAAATATATTAACATATAATACCTATTAAACCATATTTTGGAAAAAATACATGAACTTTCATTATCAATGAATCAACATCCATATTTTACTTCCTTATGTGGTAGTTTATTAAGAATTCATAATCCATGAGTACCTAGAGGCATCCCCTTTCCCGATTTTTGTCCTATTTTGTTGAAAATATTTATTTTTGACTCTTATGATCCGTTTATATATCAAATTTTTTACTATATAGATAATGTCTAAAAATTATCAATGAAACTATTATGACTTAAAACATAATATAATGAGGTTTATAGTTCTATTTATGAGTATTTAACATCCCTAGAACTTTGGTAGTGTATTTATTATTTTATATAGTGACACAATGAAGTACTTATCTGATGAATCACTATATAACAAAAAACCATAATTTTATTTTCATATAGTCAAAAGCTGAATATTAACCAATTCTTTATTAAAATCTTTAAAAGTATTATTTACATTATTTTGAAAATTTCAACTAATCGCCTTCACATGTATTCTTTTTTAACATATTAACAAATAAGGATTTTATTAAAAAAATCAAAAATAATAACCTACCAAACTAACAAAACATCATACGAAAATTATGTTCATTGGTGTAAGACATTATTTTAGTACCTATTTCATAAAAGTATCAAATGAGATAATAAATTTTTAAACAATACGAATAATCAAAGAAAATTTTTGAAGATAGAATTCATGGTAACTAAATTTACAATTTGATTATATTCAACTAAGAGTCTTAATAATGATATGAATGACATTATAAAGGTCCCAATATCGATTAAAATATTATAATATATCATAAATAAATTACAAAAAAAATTTACACAGATATTACATGAATTCTATATTCATTAGATCTATAAAAATAGATCCGTTGTTTTTAAAAGAAATGGAATTTTGATAAACTTGAAATGTACATACCCTGAACAAAATGTTTTTTTGAATATCATCGTTATTTATAGATATTATTCTAAGAAACATTATAAAATCTTTTAAATATAGTAATCTCTATGAATTTAAATGTTTAATTCATCGATGTGTTTTAGGTAATACTTTTTATTTATCAAAATAGTATTTATGTGCCTATAATCTTTATAGATCATCATAGATCCATATTTATTATTATTGAAATGTGCATAGGCTCCCCAAGGTGAAAAACTTGGGTTTATAAATCTCTTATTAACGATCCATTCTAGTTCTTTCCATAACTCTAATAATTCTAATGTGTATATTCTATATAGAATCATATGTATTTGTCTTGAATTAATTATTAAATGAGTGTAAAAATAAACTTCATCATTAGAATTATGTCTAAGTAATTACATAGGAAATATATAAATTTATTGAAAAAATAAGTGAATTTTTAATTTTAATAGTACCTTTCCCATCCATATATTATATATCCACTTCATCCACAAGAATCTCATTTAGGGGAGATTATTAGGGTGGAAATACTCAAGATCCAGATGATAATTTCTCCCCTATAATATAAGGAATCACAAATATTCATAATGAATCATAATTTACATCTCAAATAAATAAATATTTTTAATTATATTATGAATTTGAAATCATTACAAGGTTTATAAAAAAAGAGTAGGTATAATAATAATGTCATAAAATTGGGCTTGATTATGAGTTATAATTGGATCTAATTGACACAACCTTATTTCGGTGATATCATTACATGAGTACTGATTAACAAAGTCCTTTTTAGGTGGCTGGAAAATATTTACTATTCATTGAAAAATTGACGTTATGAAAGAGTTTAAATATCCAAAATCCTAGAAATCAATTGATAAATTTTATGATATGATTAAGGTACCTACCACTTTATCGTTAGTAACATAATTTTTAGATATAGTAATTGTATAATATTTATCTTGTCCTAAAATCGTATTTTGTGGTTAGTTACCCTTGTGTTTTCGATATTAGTTTGAAATGTTAGCCATTTTATTATAGTTGATGAACTGAATAAAATTGGCCTCTATCATTTATTTACATTTAATATCAAACAAAACACTATATAAACACTTTTAACAGACACAAATTCCCTTCAAAAAAAATTAATGGTGTTTCATTTAATAATTTTAACATGATGTAAATTGCATCATTCCTATCTTCTTCATTGATGTTTTCCAAATTATTTATGTTTATCCGATATATTATTTTATTTATTTTCCATTAAAATATAGGATCTAAAAATTTAATCTTTTTGACATAGAATAAAAATATTTCATCATGTGATGATTTTTTTGTGAGATAATAATTTATATTGGAGTCTCATATTAAGCCATTAAATGAAATAGTCAATATTTATTTATGAATAATATATGTAATCTATATCCTATATGACAAGGAATTTAATGGTATCTTAACACTGTGTAATATTTTCCTAATAATTTTTCATTATTATTTGTAATCTTATCTTAATTTTAGTTCATATATCATGTGGTAAATATTTTTTAGACAATGTCAATTTATTTTCTAACCATTCAATATTTTCTATTTTTTTTCTCTCTATATTACATTGTATCAATGACCACTATATATCAAAAAAATCATTTTAGAAAAACACAACCATCATAACCATTTTTCATTTATTTCATCCCATTGATATATATATATATATATATTGTTTAAATTAATTCATAATTTAGAAACAACTCAATTAATAGTTACACTAAAGGACGAAGGCTTCTTTCAAATGAAATGATCCCATGTTAATGTATATTGTCATGGAACAAAATTTTTATATATATGTCGAATGTTAATAGTCATAATGTTGGTTATATTACATAATTAGTCTATGATCTACTCGACATCTAGTCTAATTTAAATGTCGTTTCAATATTGAAATTTATAAATTGGCCATGAGTATTGATACAATTATTTCTACCAGGTTACATTTCTAAAAAATGTAATATTATTGATTAGAGTTTAATATAATGAATATGAAATCCTAGTATATACATATAAATATCATGTAACTGATAACATTAAATAAAAATTTATTCATTCTCAATTCCACAATAACAAATATGGTTTTTCTGGAAATATATTTAAATCATAAAAATATATTCAAATAATTCATAATATTTATTAGATGGATATTTAATTAACTACATAATATCACACTATATTTTCAATTGGGGTACTTTGAAAGGGATTAATCATTATGCTCTAGAATGATACCTTTGACATACTAGACCAAATATTTTCAATGTTATTTCCCTTAGATGTATATGTTCCAAAACAACATCCACTTTTAGTATCTAGATTCAGATATATTACAATGAAAAAGACATAACCAATACCTTACAAAAATCATTTTTGATATTTTACTAAAATTGGATATATCATCGATTTTTTTTCTTTGGGTTATGTTTCATAATATTGTTTTAAAAAAATTGTTCACATGGTTTCAAGTAATCATCATATGATTAAAACTTTTATAACCCCAAATCTAATGACCCAATGTTAGTGCCTAATTTATTACATTATAATAAGATATTAGGGATCTCATCAACCGGGATTGACTAGTTTTGTATTTTTAAAGAACTATATATTATCATTCTTCCTATATTACATTGGAAATAAAATATGAATATATAGTGAAATTATTATTCTAAATCCTTGAAATCATTCAAATATAGATTCTTTATATATTGAGGAATGTTAAAAAAATAAGGAAGAGAACAAATTTTTAATAGGATTTAGATAAAATAGAATAAATAATGTTTCAATAACAAATACTAAAAAATAAAATGACAATATAAAACATTCCATTTAAGGAACAAAATGAGAATGAAATGAATCATTATATAATATCAATGAAATAATCAAATTTAATATAAAAACTAAAATCACAATGAATGGAATTTATATAAGATGAAGCATGACATATAACCTCATGATATTTTTAACATAAATACCATATAGAAGGAATTTTTTACCAATGAGTATGTATACACCAACCTCATTTTATGATTCTATTCTACCAGTTTGTCTTATGATACCAATGGATGTATAAATGGTCTATATATACTCATAGAAAACTAAAATATTATTTTCCAATCAATTTATCATTTAATAAATGAATATTTTAATTTATAATCAATATATATTATCAAAAAATATTATTATTGACTAATTTATATGGAATATTATGATTTACCTATTTCATCAAATTAAATTCTCTATAATATGCCTTTTTTAGAAATGGTATATAGTATTGGAAGTAAGCATATCCATGATACAAAGAATATGTATATTTTAATGGATATATAATTTCTAATAATTGATGATCATAATATATAGAATGATTCAAGGAATTTTAATGACTCCAAAATAAATAAGAGATCAATTCCTTTGAAGTATACATATTTTTAAAAAATTAATGTAAAAAAGGTAAATAGATGTGAAAAATTAGAATAAGTTTTCATTATATTTTTTTAATCCATTACAAACATTTTGAATAATATAATGATCATAATATAGTTATGTCATATAGAATTCCCATTAACATATATTATATTAAAATGAAAACAGTCCATTGGTCTTTTAATTATAAAAATTAAAAATTACCCTTTGAGAAAAAAATAAAAAATTACAATTTAAAACATTTTAAAATGTCACGTATAAGTAAAATTGTCCATAATAAATCATTTGATTAAATAGAATGGACAAATTTAAAAAATTACGTGGAAAATATTTAAATAGATGAAAATTACACCTACTCAAAAATAGAAATAAGGTAAAAATTTATTTTCCTTTGTTATTTTATTGATTAAAGTAAAAAATATGGGGAAATTTGGAAGAAAATATAGAAAATCATTGAATATTTAGATGATAAAAAAATATACTAGTAAGAATGTACCAAATTCCTCTTTTTTATAGATTTTTTTGATAACCCCCCCTTTCAAGGGATTTGGGGGAATCATTACAAGGCCTGTGTGAATAGTTTATTACATTGACCATAGGCTTGAGAGACATTAATTGACCCAAATGTCATAATGAATTCAACAAGACTATAACTACACAGAACTGCCTCATCCTAAAATCTACATCGTGTTAGTAGCTCTCCACCTTCAATTGTCCATCTGGCTAAGAATCTCGTGCAAGCATAGTCTGGTCTTGATGGCGTATCCATAACCTCTCATTCATTCCCAATCCATTTGGTTCTTCTCCGGTGAGTGCGCCTTCTCAGAATCATTGTTTTGGGTTGATCATTATTTGTAGAGTTTTTCTAGGGAAACAAAATTAAAACATGCTTCTTTTTTTATGTGATATATGATGATGAAATGATCAATTTTTTTATAATCTGATTTTGAATTTATTATTTACAGTAGTCTAATAGGTGGTTTCATTATACCCCTCTAATTTATTTAGTAAATGTTGAAAAACATGATATAAATATGTTTTGTGTGATCTTGGATTCTTGTTTCGAACATTATTTACAAACCTAGTTTCATTTTCATAAGATTATGTATGGAATGGTTTTCAATTTAAAATGATTATGTGTGGACTTGGATTCAGAATCCTAACATTATACGTGGTCTTTATTTTATATTCATAACATAATGAGTGATCCAATTATTGATTATAGACATTCCAAATGCTATATGATTATTTCTGGGCCACATATTTGTGTCTATTAGATGATCTCATGTCTTGAGATTGATTATTGAATACACTACATTCTTATGAACATTTAATTTTATTATGAAAATGCATTTATAACCACAAATAAAGATTAAAAACAATTTTTAAATGAAATCTGAATTTTTTCTATTTGGATTATGTTCTCTTAACCTTATTTTCCTGAATGATAATTGACTGATTTCTTAAATGTTTACCCTTAATAATATTCTGATCACACAATTTCATAAGTTTTATTTGCATTTATTTTAGTTAATGGTTCTATGTATGATAATTCTAGAAGGGTATTAATATGAATATAATTATGGGAGATTTTTAATATCCTATTTAAATAAGATTTTATGTATCTAGACTCTAAATACATAGATGATTTATAGTCACTGTTCTTGTTTAATTGTGCTAGGTGTTGAATAATCAACTAAAAATATGTAATATTTTTTATGTTAGGCTTCGGTCACCTTAATAGGTATAAATTTTTTATTAATTTATTTTGGTATATTTAGATTAATAAACATTACTGAATACCTTGGGATATATCTAAGTATATGATATCATCATAATGTTATGATAAATTAGATATTGTGTGTTTTAAAAGAAAAAAATTATTGTCTACATGCTAGAAGTGGATGCATCTATCTAACAATATCTTCTATGGGTAATAATTATAGAAGAGGAAAATTTATTATTAACACTATCATCATTTTTGAATCATGAGTAGGCCTAATATAATATTTTATTATACATAATCATTATGTTTATGATTTGGAAATTAGTATTTTGATAACCCACTATTTCAGGTTTTAAAAGATTTTTACCATACGTTACATAAGATAAATCTAGGGTATCCTGGATTGAAAATAATGAATAATTATTTATACATAGTATGAATTTTTTTATATGATTTTATAAACATTCACTAGGATTATATTCTCTTAAAATAGGATTAGTTTTTTTGGTTTATGTATAAAATTAATAGGATTCATGTCCAAAACAAATATGATATATAATGTAATGAATCCTATTATGATTAACTAAATACAATGGGCTATAGAGTACGAAATATTTATATTATGTCAAATAAAATATCTCAGTATATGATTAATAATTCCATAATGGGTGCATTTTTAACAAAAATATAAGTGAAAAGTGGATTTTCAAAGGGAATAAAATTGATGGAGACCATGGAGGAATGAATATTCAACTTCCTCCATATCTAGAATGTGGGATGAATAACTATTATAAATGTATCAAAGGAACCATAAGTTGTATTATGTCAGGAAAATGAAGGAATAAATAAACTGCTTACAAAAAATTGGTGAGTATAATAGACAGAAATAAAATTCATCCTTATTTACAATTTATTATTCACTGTATTACTTGTTGTAAAATTTGGAATTATAAAATTCAATACCATGACCAGGGGTTAACTATAAGGCTATTGAATGTCGTATAGTAAGTGAATAGTGGATTTGGAATTATTGAAGGACTTATGTATCGAGATTCTAGAATTATTTTAAATTTTTGTTTTATCAATTAAATTTGGATTTTAATAGTCATAAAACATAAAATTATTGATCAACAATAGTTTTTTATAAAAAATATTATGTATATGTTCAATTGTATTGATAAAAATGTAAATTAATTTAATAGTATTGTGGTATTTTTAAAAAACCCATAATGAATGGATTGATTACACTTAATATGTTCCAATTTATGTGATAATATTTGTTTAGTTGGTATATGGATATGATTGATATTAATGAATTAAATAGAATATTATTTGATAATATAGCATCCCATGCTTCAATTCATATATATTACTTCCTTTTTAATGATTATTCATTATATAACACAAACATGTAACTAAGGACCATAATAGTTTTCTTCCAATGGAAATAAGGAAAACAATATTATAAATTCATGAATGATATCCAATTTCACTAATAAATATATCACCCATTAGTATTCATAAGTAAATCCTTTCGTCCTAACCCGATGAATGAAAACCAAGGAATGGGTATGATCACATACATTGTAAGTGTTCAAAAGTGATATATATAAGATTAACATTATTATATGGAGTTTAGGACACAATCATGACATTTGGAAAAAATACCATTCAAAAAGATATCGTAATATTGAGTCATGGAATATTATTAGCAGTTTATAAGACATTAATTATAAATAAATAAAATAATATGATTGATGAGACAATGTAGATGGTATATGAAATCAAATTTTGGTACAAATATAATCAAATAATATAATATTTAATTGTAATGTACAATGATATTCATAACTTGTTTGGATTAGGATAATCACTTTTATTACTTATTAAATCAAGGGTTGACCTGCCAAATACCCTCCTATTATAGGCTTGGGATAACATCATATGTACCATCTTGTTTCAGGCTTGGGATAACCTCTTATGTGACCTCATATTTTCTCCTTTTGGACAATAACTCGTGTACCTACTATTTTCATGTTTGGGATAATTTCTTTTGTAACATATTGTTTAAAGAATCAAAAAATCTCAACTGTAATAGTTGAGATCATATATCATTTATCAACCCAATTCCGTAGAGGTGGATATATCAATAAACAGTAACATAATAAAAATCATAGGTATGTTTGCAAGAGGATCATAGAAATATTCAGAATATCAGGACCCATAAAATTATATGTGTTCCATAAAAATTTCAACATTTCATTACCTCTATACAAGTGATATCTTTCACAATAACTTCATCACTACATCATGTCAATAATGTGGTGATAAATTGGGTTTCATTAGAAATATATCATGGTATAACCCATGGAATATATGTGGGTTTCATAAACATATTTTCACTATGATAAATTCAAATAAAGGATAAGAATGGCATCATTAGTTCATATCCCACGAAAATATGATTTAAATAAAGAAATGTAATCATAGATAGATTATAATTTCAAACGATAAACCTATAGGATTGTTTTACGAGTAAGGTAAATTTTCATTGAAAATCCATTTCTAAAATAGATTTTTTATTAAAATCATTTTGTTTAAAAATAAAGTTTGCATATTGAAATATAATATTTCAAAATTAATTTAAATAATTTATTAATGAAATAATCTGTTCATCTTTGAAAACACTATTTAAAAAATAAAATATATTTTAAATCCATTTATTTGAAAATTAATATTAATACAAATCAATGAAGCATAAAAAAATAATTGTTATGAAGGTGGGAAATTTTTTTGTGTCAAACTTTTTAAAAAAATGATTACATTCAAATTTGAATGTAAAAGTCAAATATGTACAATTTGGAAAATGACACGATGAATCCTCTCAATGTTGTTCAATTAAATCATGGGTGATAATTTCATTCATAATTATTTTTATTAATGTTAAAAAAAATTATCATAATAAATGGATTTGGAATAAAAGGTTTTTTGTCCAAAGAGACAAATAAAGATGAGTTTTATAAATAAAATAGTTTGGATTCATGAGTAAATAAAGCGATTAAAATTATGGGAAAATATTTATTCACCAAAAATAAAAATAGGAGGATAAAAATAAATAAGTTTTTTATGATATAGATTATAATATTTGTTCATTGGAATCATAATCATATTAAATCCCAATAAATGATGGAATTGTATCATATAATTGTTCCCACATTTGTAAACTATAATTTTAATACCCATTAATGAGAAAAATAAAATTAATATTTGGGTTTCATATTTGTAATATTATTAATTATAAAATATTTTAATGCGGAATTATGCACACCTCATATGAGAATATAGGTATATAAGAGAGCATCTGACACACAAAATTAAAAAAAAGACAATAATATCATTCTAATTTGATAACTCTTGTAACATAAACCCCATAAGAGTTATCACAATAAATATAAATGTTAATAAAAATAATTAAAATTATAAATATAATAAAATATATTCATATGTTTTTATATACCCCATAAAATAAACACAAGGATAATAGGGTTTTTATTTCATAGAAAATTCTAGTGAGAGAGAAATTTGTTACATTCATAATTGACTTCCTTCACACATGTTAAAAAATCTTGTATAATATAAATACGTTTTTTATATGTCAATTAGATAAAAAAAGTATATATATAATTAACATATCTGTTTTATGACCTTTTATTACCCATTTACTAACACATACAAGTAAAATTTTTAATTCGTGTAATAACTACTTTGATTCTGATAAGTATTGATTTTTTTAATTTTATCATATTACATTTATCATGATTCAATATTTTAAATAATAATATTAATGTAATAATTAATATATTTATAAACAAATATTCCTTTTAACAACAATCCTGAAATATTGTTGTGAGAGATGATGTACGGTACGATCGTGGAGATGGTAGTTCATACATACTCGTGATCATCAACGTCATTTTTCCACAACCATTAAAGAAAAGTGATAAGTAATATATTATATTTAATGAAAAATAATTATATCATAATGTGTGTATATATATATATATTATTTTAATATACTTATTAAAATTTATAATGTTCAGTAGTGATTAAAATAGTTCATGTCGCTTCGGGAAGGCAGTAGTCCACACATACATGAATGAAACTATCATATTTCATTGAGTAAAATGGTATAAAGAGAATGATATGTTATCCAATTAGAATAATTAATATATCATTAATATCATAAATATTTCATGTATATCACTTATATTAATTTAATGTATCATTATAATCTTCCATGTAATGAATTTTCGAAAACAAATCCCATCACATTGTATGGTTGTAATCTTTCGTACACATGAGTATGGTTATAATATCCCAAATATATTGGAAAGTAAATGGTATATATATGTACATATATATATATATATATTATAATTAATACTGATGTTTTAAAATGTCATAAATATCATTTATAGTATTTATATCCTTTATTATAACCAACTGTGAGATGTGGTAATTGAAAAACGAGTGGCATCTGTTGATGAGGTAGTAGTCCACCGTAGACACAAACTATGATTTCTTAACCAATTATGGTTTATTAGAGATGATTTCATGATATTTTTGTAAAATAATGAAATAACCTCATATTTAATATATTATTATTATATCAACATGGCTTAATGAGAATTTATGGTCGTGGAGGAAAAATAAAATAAAAACACTTGTTGAAGAATGCTACATATTTTTCAGATAACATCCATAGACATCCTAAAAAAATCCTTACAATGATGAAATTATACCCAAAATGATTCAACAATGACCAGTTTAGGGAAGTAAAAAAAGTTACATGGGAAGGAAATATCTAATAAAAACAATTTATGGTGTGATGATGTGAGGAGATTGGTGGTATTTTATAAGTGAGGTGAGTGGCACATATATAATTTTTGAAAAGAAAATGGTACAACCACATTTTTAAAATTCTAAAAGACCCCAAATATATATTATTATAGATAATTAGAAATTATATAGTTGATATGATTCTGTAAAATAAATTTTAGAAATTTTTTTGTTCAAATTTACCCTGATTTATTAGTTTAACCCCCGATTAACATATTTTTACCATTATTTGTGTAATTAATATTTCTTATTTTTAGTATTAAATTTTATAAAAAATAAATTATAATTATTTTAAAATATAAATTAATTATATATCAAATAATTAATCTACCTTTTCAAAATCAATTCACATAATTGTAAAATGTTAATTGAAAATTAATCTCGAACACGTGACGTTAAAGTAGGGTTTTGAAAAAAAATTGTTCAAATGTTTATAATGTTTTATATAAAGATACAATTTAAAATTAATTACAATGAAATGAATTTTATTAATATATATAAATATAATATAATAATGTTAAATTAAAATAAATTTAAAATATTATTTTAAGTTTATATAATTTTTTCAAAGGTGGGGGGTATGTCCAATTTAATTGAATCATAAAAAAGATCAAGGAACAACAAAAAATAGAAACGGAAGTTCAAACAACAGATCAATACCACTGTCACGAGGTCCCATGAATTTTTTTGATCATTTCAATGATCCTTTTTTCGTTGTCCCAGAAAGCCCCCCAATCCATTCCAAGACCACGACTACGTCCCCGACCTCTATAATGGAGAGCCTCCAAATCTTGTGCTTGATGCAGAAGAGTTTCAATGTCGATCTGTAAGTCTGAGACATCTGAACAGGTTCCATTCCTTGCCATTGTTTTCGCCCATCCATTTCCCCTTCCACAATTTCTAGTAGGTCTCCCACACTTCCCACCACTAGCTTGCTGCCAAGTGTTATCCAAATTTAAATTATAATAATACACACAAAGTTATATTTATAATTTAGTGACGTAAAATTCATTTGTCTGTAGATATATTTTTAGAAAATGATTTCCTTTATCATAAAAAGTTTTATATTAATTTAAAATTAATTGGAAACAGAAGAATTAATTTTATATATATGTGTAAACCATAAATTTACATAATATTGTTAATCACATATATACATTTCATCCCAATGGCTAGGTGATAACAATCATATTAATTAGTAATAATTTAATTCTAACATCCCACCCCGTACCATTTACATGGGAAGGTGGTTGGACATTACCAGGCCATAGGTGAAATCCCCAATACATAAATGAATGGAAATAAATATCATGATTTTCCTTAATATTAGAGAAATTATTCAAATTTTTATAATCAAACATCCATATAAATATAACCACAAATAACAACCCACTATATGATGAATTAGTAAAATAAAATGATACTAAAAAGTATTACTATTCCAATAAAAAATGAAAACTCATTTAGAGTTAAAATACCAAACCAAAAAAGTAAAATACTCAAAAGAAACAGAAGAAATAACTCAACAGCTTCCATCATGCTCCAATATCCAACTACAAAATCTATTCAATAGAATCATGATCCATCATAATCAATATGTGATAACTTGTCGTTAGTTATGTCTTAATATATTCCAACTGCAAATGAACTAACGTATTCAAGAAGGAAGGAGTATGAAATAATGTAGGATTTCATTTTGAATGAATTCTAATATCACACTACAATGATATAAATTGTTGAAAAATTTATTTAAAACAATTAAAAATAGTTTATAAAAAATAATACAAGTACATTCAAAAACCAATACAATTTCCATAGAATGAAATCAAACATATCTTTAAAATATTTCACATTTTAATTCTATATCCTTATTCTATTTCCAGATATCCACACATCCACATAGAAATCAAATCATGTACCTCCCTTTTCATGTTAGTGGTGAGACATCCACTCAATTAGCTGTCATTTGGTGAAATATTTTTATTGGGGAAAATTCACCCATTAATCCATCCCACATTTGGTGGGGGAAACTCTATTCCTATATACATTCGAAATACACATGAACACCTACCAAATTTGTATAAAATATACCATGATATACTATGTATCTGATAATAATTAATTTTTTTTAATTGAAACCATTCCAACACATATTTTTTTAATTAATACCAAATAAATAATTTAAAATTACTATTTTAATTTCATGTAACTAATTTCACTTTCAACAAAAAAAATAAATTTACACAATTCCAGAAACCATCACTAAAGAGAGATTCCCTAATTTCATGAATACAAATTTCTCATTTGAATTCATGAAATAACATCATTTTGAAAATTTTCCATAATTTTATAACTAACTAGAGTCGAGAGTGAAGCCACCAATATAAAAAACATAGAAAAAATGAAAAATGAAAAAAAAAATTCCATTTACCATAATGAAAATCCATAAAATTTCCACTGACCATGTTCCCCTTAATCTATAAATCCATATCACATAATGATTGGAGTCACATAACATTAATATATCCCCAATTTATTATATAGTTGAATCCATGAGATGGAATAATAAAAATAACATGTAAAAAACTATGAATGAAAACATTCCAAGGAATTCATGCTTGAAACACACACGGAATCACTAATTGATCACTCCTAAATCAAGAGGATGGTTATTTCAAGGATTTGAATAGAGTTTAATTTTTATTAAGTAAATATTATGGGAAAACTCAATTAAGTAAGTAATCTGATTGAGATCTATAATTTTACATTCATTTTTTTAATGGTGTATTATCAGTGTGCATGGTTACGAAAACCATGTGAAACAATTTGTAATACACTACCTCCAATCACCCATAACATAATTGGATCACATGGTTTGTCAAACATTGTTCCATCCATGGAAAATAATTTTGTCTACACATTCAGAGTTTTTCCAAGGTGAACATATGGCTTGGACAAATAGTGTTCCTACCAAAATTCCACTGTCTTAGTATCACGGTTTCCATGAAGATGTTTTATAATTTATACTGACCTTTCTTAATCTCTGAACTTCCACAAAGATACAGTAATATACAAAAACTCTTAAAAACATTATAAAATAAACCTCATAAATTTATATACATAAAATAAATAAATAAATGGTAATATACCTGAAAATGGGCGTACTATATTCTCTTCACCATTAACAATTACTTCCCCAAAATGATTAAGACCACCATTATCCTAATGGATTCTAGTCCATTTTTTTTCCATTCCCATATATCACTCCCATGTTTCATCATGAATTAGATTATTCTACTATAAACCCTGCAATAGACTGATGTTTTTCCCACACAATCCTATTTATTTCAAATCCAAAATTCACACTTGAACACGAATCAATGATCCATAAACATATATGTTAGTATGATCCAATAAAATTATGTCATTAGGATCCGGATGATACCTTTTCAATTGAAATTTACATAAATTTTTTTTCACTAAAATAAATTGTTTTAGTAAATAAAACTGATATGACAACTCACTTACATGTTCGTGTTACTCAAAACGGACTATGTATCAATGATATAACATTCCATGTAACCCAAAAAAATAAATTACCACATCATTTTGTGATTATCAAGAACACATGATCACTAAACTCAAACAACAATGATAATCAACAACAAACTACATAAAATATATGATGACACAGAGCGGTGTCAACCCTTTTCCATATGAAATAAATATTCTACATTGTCTCTTACACAAGGATGGGTTAACTACTGTTGAATAACAGGTTCCCACCAAACTAAGTAGAGAAAAAAATGGATTTCCATATAATTATTCAAAAGGTTCCTTATGTATTGATGTATTATAATTCTTATTAATCAATAAATCCACTATCTAAATGTTCTGCTCCAATTGGCAACCAAAATAAATTACACAATCAGGAAGAATTTATTCCAATGTTTTTATCATCATTCTATATTTTCCATCAATCGCAATATGATGCACTATGTCTATAGTAAACTGATTCAAAACATATTTATCTACGGAATTCAAAAAAAATTGTCATAATCCTCATATCATTGTCCCATACTATTGAAAATGGAACACCTTGAATCTTCTCCACATATTGGATATTTATTTGGGTATATTACACCACCATGTGATATTAATGAAAAATTATGAAATAAGAAAAAAAAATTGATCCACTATGACCAAAAAAGAATTGTGTTTCCAAGTCATCCTTGAGATAACTCTCACAAAATCCTAGTCTAAATAATCTCATTCCCAAAAATGAATACGTATATACTACATCATACATGCTTTCCACATGTTCAATTCATTAACCTACAGACTTGTGAGGTTTGTAAGAAAAATCATCCACCCTCCATTTCATGCCATTGAAAAAAAATTGGGTTTATTGATACGTAGAAATATTTTGAAATCCATGATGAAAATCCCCATCTTGATTAATGTTCTGAATGTATTATTTGTAAGGGAAAGTCCATAAGTATGACCATTTGATCCCCAAACAACATAACTGAACTCCCACCAAACCTCCACCCATCATTTTCCTCCCAAAAATTTAGTTTTTATGACATATAAACACATTTATAAATTTTTATTCATGCATAAATATCCTTTTAAACAAAATAATAAACAAAATCTTAAAAATAAAAGTTTATATCAACTATCAGACACATTATCATCCAATGAAACCAATAATCCCTTTCCATCAAACTATATTTCATTATTAATGTCTATTTTCACCCAAAAATTCTTTTACCTAGTGTTTAAAACAATTGAATCATGAAAATTTTATGGTACTCCATCCATAAACACTGTCTCATATTCATATTTCATTCTGGGAAATTTTTTCATCAAACTCATATGATCCTTGAAAACCATAAATTTTTAACTAAATATGTAATGATGGAATATTATCAATATATAGAATACATCAATTATTTACAAATTTTGTGTTGGGTTGTTGTTCTCATGAAATAGTAACTATTGTGATCCATAAGACACAACAAAATCTCCTGGAATTAAAACACATCCCAACCCTGATTCCATTGAATATAAATACATCATTTAACCCTATCCCAATTTCGAAAATATCAATATTGGTACTGATGTAATGTGACCCTTATTATCATGAATGGAATTTTGATATTTCTCATTCCATTATAATGGAACACTGTTCCTTTTCAATGTTGTTATTCATGAAGCAATTAATGAAAATTCACAATGAATGCATCAATAAATACCATATATGATAATGAAATTACGTATCTCATAGAGATTTGATGGTGTTTTCAATGATATCAAATCCTATATAGTTACTGGATCTATTGAAAAACCACTTCCATAGATAACATGTCCAAGGAAACATACAAGGATTCTCTAAAAATAACACCTTGTATGTTCAACATACAAAAAATTATCTCGTAAAATTCCCAACATTGTTTCCATTTTTATCTCATGATATTCCTATATCGCAGAATAAAACATTATTAAATCCCCAATTACTACTACAATATAATACAAATACAATTGAAATATTTGATACATCAATTTAATAATGTTATCTAGTTTATTTGTTTGATTAAATTGAATAACAACATACATGTAATTATGATATCTACTCATGAAATCTTTCGTTTCAATATCCTCATTATGATCCCATAATTTCGTATATCATGATCATAAGGCAATTTTAGAAAACCAATGAGATCCCCAATATTATTCATAAATATCATAAATTAAGGGAATAATATTCCAATTATTTCCATCAATTGATTATGATTATGATTATCCAAACATAGTTGGAGAGTTCCGTTTTATTCAATCACAAATGAAAATGATTCTACCAATGAAAAAATTCTAGGGTAAATAAACAAATTTCATTCCAAATCATACAAATATAATATAAATTCTGTTGAATATGTTTGTTCCATATGATAATATAGAAGAGATATTGGACTAGATCATTGTAAGAGATAAATTGAAAGCTCCACCTCTATTTTGGGTGGAAAACTTGTGAAATTATTTGAAAAAACATATAGAAACATATTATCAA
This sequence comes from Viscum album, assembly GCA_963277665.1. NCBI lineage: Eukaryota > Viridiplantae > Streptophyta > Magnoliopsida > Santalales > Viscaceae > Viscum > Viscum album. The sequence goes on along the minus strand of OY728146.1, from coordinate 1,548,641,341 downwards.
CTTCTGTAAAATTTTTATCCCCGATCTCAACAACTAATTCTACGGTCAAATCTTCTAAATTATTGATATAGATAAAACATCTTATTTTATATAACCCTTCACTTTATTTTTCATTCCATCATCATCAAAAAAGATACATTATACTATTATCTGTTGTAAATGTAACACTTCATTTATAGCATTCATTGTAATATTTGATCATTGAAAACTAATCCATACTCAATATTTCATCAAATACATGTATATTAATAACATTGAAATCTTATATTAATTTATCACTATAGATAGTAATGAAATATGTTTTTCAAAAAAGGCTAAATATTCTATTTGTCCAAGAGGAGTTTGTAGTTTCAAAATAGAAGGCATCATTTCATTATGAAACCCCCAAATATCAACAACAAGATAAGTAGTAAATAAATGTGATGAACCTATATAAGAAAAGCTCACATAATGTATGTCTTATAAATAATAACACCACTCACCATAAAATGTACAAATTTATTATCCATCGTAATTTACATATATCTGTATAATTGATTTCTAATTGCACTTTTATATTTGTAACTATATTAATATATCCTTATGCAATGAGTCATGTTATTGTTAGAATCACTATTTCTAGCATGGTTTTGATGATGAGTATTATTCTGATGTCCTCGTCATATATAACTATTTTATTTATGTGAATCCGTAGATGTGTCCCAAAAACCCTAATCTTATATAATAGAGAAAATAGAGCGGACGGTTTCCTTTAGGTAGAAATTGTGGAATACTCTAGGTGGTGCAAGACAATCTCATTTTATTTTACCTAAAGAACAAAAATGATAATATCCCAACATAATATTGAGTTTAGGATGGATATTTACTATTACAATTATATGATTCTGAGTCACATAACTACCATGGAAATAGGTGTCGCGCGTATTATAATTCTCCGTAATTACAATTCCCACCTTTTCTCATAGGTATTAACATTATTATTTCACCCATATCTTCTGATATGCCTTTTTTATCCAACATTCACTATATTGAACATCTATATATAATCCTTTATACTGAGAATCCCAATATATAACATAATATTTGGTCCTAACCATATTTAAAAAACCACCTTCCTTCATGGTGTCACATGCAACATGTTCTTTTTAAAATGAGGACTAAATTAATAAATTTAGAATCATATTTTATCACTATGAGATTCTCCTAATATAGTATTAAAAATAATATTATTCTAGAAATTTTAATTGTGTGGGGATAAAAATATTTTTTACCATTACTTAGAATCCCACCATGTAATGCATTGGTCCAATTTACCATGAGAAGCTAAATCCCACCACCAAAGTGATAAATCCACAATCAATACATTGAGATCCATACATTCGTTCAACTATCAGAACTAAGAAATTGATGGGTCGATTTTTTCTATTCAAACTCGTATTATTTTTTGGTTTGAATCACCCTGAAATATGGGTGGATTCTACTTCAATAAGTAAGAATAATGATTCACTTACCCTGTTTATTCCCTTATGTTCCCTCTATCCACAACAAGAAATTCTTAGACAATACTCTTAACAAGTTCTTGGTTCACCTGTGGCTCTGGAGAATCCACATTATTAGAAGACTCAACCTATTGTTTTTGTCTAAACATATGTTATGCCTGAAAATATTACTAAAAGAAAAAAATTTATGTCTCACTATCAATAAACAAAAGTCTCATCCATAATAAATTTATCTCATTACATAAATAACTAAAATTCCTTAAAAATATATCAATTTTATATATCAAAACCATTTTTGAAAATCCCATCATGCTATTTGATAATAAAACATTTCCAAACATTTTAAAAGATGACCAATTTGTAACCAAATAATAAATTTTAAATAAAAATTAAATATCAACTCTTAATGGGAATTTTTTTATCCATTCATGTCATATTATATTAATTGGCTAAAACCATGTTAATGAGGAAAAATATCCTAGAGGTGTCTCCGAAAACTTATGTACCAAAATCATGAGTAACATGTGGTTAAAAAAATATTTCTATTATGCAATGCTATACTCAAAATTTCATGTTTTGAATATCATACTCCATGTTACCAATCCACCTGAAGGGCGATAAAAAAAATATTTTCAACGCTAAGACTGAATAAAATGATACCATTTGTAACTTCACATCAAAAACAAATTGTATTGGGAATGTGGTGTGAGATTATTAGGCCTTATCTAACCTCCCCATGACAATAAATTATTGAAATAACCTCAAATGGATTCATTAATTGTGGTGTGATGAGATTCCATTTAAAAACAATACAACCAAATAATGATAAACATAACCAAACGAACCACTATATAATTAGTCTGTATAATTTAATAAAAATCAATAGTATAACGAATCCATCAACCAAAATTAATCTATATCATAATACAATTTGGAAACCAAGCAATAAAAACTCATATACTTCAATGACACTAAATATATAACTCAACACCACCCAATATGCTCCAATATCAAACTCAATAATAACTACCAAAAAAATAGCGACGGATCACTATCTTAATGTGATATCATTCCTTTACTTGTGTGTCCATATTTTATATCAACAATCACCCCAAACTTAATAGGCATGGATGAGTATATAACTTAGTAGGATTTTCCCAAGGAATTCTCAAATGATGATAATAGGATATTACTTGTTAACATATTTATAAACAAAATTGACATATGAATATTGAAAACATTTTATATTAAATCATAAAAATAGTTTTTTAAACACAAATTAGTACCATTTAAAGAAACCAAAAACCACTTTAAATCATTTCAAATTTCCATTTGTAATCCTGAATCTATTTGAACATATCCAGACATCCACACATACATTGAACCATGGATCAATGTATACTGATGAGTGGTGTGTCATCCTTTGAAGAAGAATTCAAATTGTTATACAATTTTTAGAAGAAATGTTGATACCCTCATCTATCCATCTTTTAAATAGGGAAACACCATACCCCTTTCCATCCCAAATACAAATGAACAGATTCCAATGAATTATGCTAAATACATTGATTAACTAGTTATACCAAAAGATTTCAAATCCTTTTGTTGATAAAATTTATCCATTTTTTTTAAAATAAAATCCAAATAAAAATATAAATTCATCAATTTAAAATCATTTAATAAATTACACTATCAAAAAATAACCAATTTAGGAGATTTCATAACCCATAACTAAATGGTGTTACATTATAATTATCACATTAATTTAAAAAATAATTCATGAAATTAAATCAAAATGAAATCAACCCTTCATGGTCTAACTATGAGTAATAAATTAGAGATCCATATACCTCACAAACCTTGGAGAAAAATAATAATGAAACAAATTCATCAAAAAATTGGAATTAAATTCCTTAAAACCTCCATAGATTTTGTTCCCCCTTAAAATCAATATATGATCATGATCAGAATAGAATTTTTTGTTATATCTAGAACGATTATATTCATGAATTATAGATATGAAATAAGATGAAAATTGAGAATAATAACGATGAAGGAGAACTTACCAAGGTATTTGGGCCTAAAGTGCACTTATAGTCACTAATGGACCACACCAAGATCAAGAAGAAGTGTCTCTCTATTCATTATAAATAAGTGATTATTTTTTGGGAATTATTAGGGGTAAAATATCAATTAGTTGAGTAATAATAGTGATATATTTTATTTACGGATTTTTTAAATGGTTAATATTAAGGGAACACAGTTAGGAAAACCGTGAAAAATCATTTGTTAGCCACAACCTCTTAAAACCCCTATAAATGTGGGATCACATTATCTGAGAAATAATAAGCTAACATTAAAAAATATTACACTCCATTAATTTATGTTTCCTCTTGGGTTTCTATATGGTTCAGCCAAAAAGTGAACCTACACAGTGACCATAGTTTCTGTTGCAAAGATTCTTTTGAGGTGTTTTAATGTTTCTTAACTGTTTTTAACCCTTGAACCAGCAGATAATCCCAAATGAATTTAAAAACCGAAAAAAACACCCACAAACATAACTTAATAAATTTTTTTTAGTAAAAATACATAAATAATAGTTCATGAACAATTTTTGTTTGGTAAATTAAGATTTGGATACAATTCCATTAACATAGAGTTTTGTTTATCACATGTAAAAATCAGTGTTTCGTGTAACACCAACTAAATACATGGTTATATATGATAAAAAAATTATAAAATGTTAAATTAATTTGATAATGAAATTCATAAAATCTTGGGTTTGTGAATTCTACTCCATTTAATAAGAATTTATCCATCAAATATTTACTCATTTTTCAATGAATTAGCATTTGAAAATTCAATAATTGAATCTCAAGTCAAATAAATTAGTACTAAAACATCATTAATAAGCTATTGTTTGAGTCATAATAGTTAATGAATGTTTCTCATAACTTAGTTTCCACATAATAGAACATATGTGGGAAGTTAAAATTTGGACAAAAATAAAAGAAGAAATAATTATAGAATGTGATAGAGATAGGTTATCACATGAATGTGTGTGATCTAGATAAGGCTCAAGAAGAAAATTATTTGAAAATGGTTCTTTGAAAATTTTCATTTATATCATAAAATTTCATGATAATAGGAAATAATTTCTTTCACGGACATTTTCCACATATTGTGAAATTATCATGATATGATATACATAGTTGATAACATTCTATTTTATACGAAAAATATGGCCAATTTTTTTAATCTATCAATTTTCAAATGATATCATACTCCATGAAATTAATGTTAATGAGTATGCATAAATAACAACAAAATTAAAAAATACAATGATATAATGAATGACATTCCATCTATTATTCTTTATGATAACAATATATAGATATCATTAGTTATCCAAAATGTATAAATCTTCTTTTGATGAAGAAATTTATAACTCTATAATGAGAATACCAATTTTGAATGTAATAAATTTAATACATTGTTGTCCTTATGAACCATCCAAAACACATAAATAAAAATACATAGAAAGGTCATTGAATTTCCAAATATGAACTTATAATTCTTTGACCAAACAACATGAATTAGTTATAAATTATCACATTCAAAACAAGTGGATACCATCTACATGAATAATTTAGAACCATGTTAATAACCAAAATTACCATAAAACCATTTTAAAAAATATATGTTACCTCATTGCTTACAATGAACACAAATTATTGGATATATTCACTAAATCCAAAAATGATGTAAAATCCATCTATAATATATTAAACACTTTTTTAACAAATAAATAATCAGTTAAAATGTGATTAATTAAATATTATTTAATTTTCCCATATATATATATATATCATTATCCTATCATCATTATCTCAACAATTTTTAAAAAATAAGGATTATCTTGAACATAATATCATTTTTCCAAAAAATATATCCTTAATATTAAATCACTTATAATGGAAATCACATTCATTAACCAAATTAATTAAAATCAATTATGAAAAACCTATAATGAAAATTGCTTATATATTTATTAAATATTGAATTCCAATTTATAAAAAATTCAATCAAACCACTTCCTTCTAAAAATTTTAATTGGTAATTATCATCTTATTCTTTAATACCTTATTCCCTTCATAGGTCATTTAATGTCTATTCATTATAAACAAAAAAATCATTAATGATAGAAAATTTCTGATTATATTCTTGATATTTCCCAATATGGAATAAACTTTAATAATTCTAATACATTAAAAAAATATATCAATAAATAGTCGATGATACATTAGGATGAAAATTAATCCCATCAATTATGCTATCCAAAAATATTATTTTTTCCTTCACAATTAAATTCTATGTGTCCTTCAATTCCAAACTCAAATCAACTTCTTGTTACTCAAAGATATTAATTTGGGTGACTCTTCCCACATTATTGAGATATAAGAATCATATTCTTCATCCATCAATTTTCTCATTTACCAAAAATCTATATGAACTCTATTTATATATTCATTGTTGAGTTTGAGTGTTAGTTGAGGTGAAAATTTTTATTCCTCTTCTGTGATCACCAATTAAAGGTAATTGTAATTAATTTTAATATATTCCTCATTCCATTTAGTCTATTATCATATAATTCCCCATCACATTCAATGATAACTCAGATCCTCATAGTTACCACCATTCAATAAATTCAAAAAATGATTTTTTTCAGCAACAATAATGATAATTAAAAACCTAAAAATCCTGAAAATAACTTGTTAGATGAATAAATCCTGAAAAAATATAATTACTTTATTAAATCATAGGTTTATCCATGTATATTCTTAGTCATCATATATTTAAATCCTCTATGATGGTTGTTAAAGAGTTTTTGAATATTTAAAGCATATCCTTTGGGTGTATAAAAGCATGTGTTCATCAAGGCCCAATTTTATTCACTATTTGATGATTGATTTTGGCTCTATTTCTTATTTTTTAGAGTTATTACCCCTATATACTACTTTTCTAGAAACACGTCAACGTACTGAACATATTTATGGATGTAATATCATTGAAACCAATCAATATAGCCCTTACCAAAATTCATAGAAATTTTCCTATACATAGAAACATCCAATGCGTAGTCCTTAATGACTAGAAATATACATAGAAATATCCTTCAGGATATCTGTAATGTTGTAACATACGATATTCCAATGGAAAAATAATCCTTTCATATAATAATAACTATATATGCCTTATTTTATCATATTATTCTTTGACATTATTTTAGATGAATATTCGTTATATTAAAGTCACTCAAGACATAGTACCATATTAATTTAGTTCTGTTGGATTAATCGGGAAAAATATTCTAAATTCCTGAATGATATTTAATTTATAAATAATATATCTTCGCCTTTAGTACATATACAAACATACATTTTCTTTAAACATGGAAAGGAATGAAAAGAAGGGGTGAGATCAGACACAAATTAGGGGTAAATCGGGAAGATTTATAACCATAATATGTGCATAATCATACGAGAACATGAACATAAAATTTTTAAAATAATACTTAAAAATCCCAAATCATAAAATTTACTCATATAATAACAATTTCCAGTTCATAAATTAAGGTCCTTGGAACACCTTAAGAGGGTAGGGGTGAATCAAGGTGTCAAATTTTCCTTTTTAATGTTGTGGATCATGTTCCCACATTGGTTGGAACTTGTTAAATCGGTCAAAAAATGAATGAAAAGAGTTGAAACAACACATTTAGTTAGTTCACCACAAAGGGAAATGTCCAAGGGTTATACGCCGATAGAATTTCGGTCGTACCTAAATCCACTAATCTTCACTAGTTTGAGGATTAAATGATTTGGTTCGGGTCACTATGTGCCAGGAACACTACCTTTACAAATGTTCAAGAATCGCTCACTGTGTCCCTTAGATCACTTCCCTGGACTCCCTCTAACTCACTACTTTGAGAGAAGTCAAATTCATTTTATCTACATGAAGGAATATTTAATAAATTTGCATTCATGTCTTTGTCTCTAATCGGCACAAGAAACTTATAACATTATAGTATTTGAATCGATTCACATTAAGGAGTTGAACTGATGAACCAGATATTACAAACATGTATTCAACATATACAAAAAATTATTCACAACACCTACCTTGTGTGCAAACTATTTCCATTTTTTTCCAAAACATTCGTGTGACTACAACATTAACACAGAACATCACCATTTTACATGCAACTCCGACTTTTCCATGCAACATCAACATTTACTGGCTACATAAACTTTTATGTGAAACACCTTCTTTTACATGCAGATTATTGTTCTCACATTAGAACTCAGATATTCTGTAAGTCTACATTCATCCCAAATAAGAGGGTCACCTCTTATTTATACACGTCTTCGACCCTTCCGCAGAAAACCCATTTGCACACAATACTCCTTTTTTGGGCACAAATGTTTTCTTGCAAGAACCATATTTCATACACATCTCCAGATTTGGTGAAATCCTGATACATTTTCCATTTTTCGGCATTATGATCCCGAAACACAATTTTCACAAAATAACCAACATGCTTTCATTTTTATGCGGAAATTTAATTTAGCATGTAATCCATTTTTCTCTCTCGCACCACTACAATATTTCACGGAGCTCATTCCTTTTCAATTTTTCGATGTTCTAATGTTGATACATGACTTATTCGCATGTTACCAAAACTCATACATCATTGAGCTCAACTTCTTTTCTCAATCACCCATTTCACCATTTTTTGATTTTCAAGACCAAAATTTAGAAAACACTAGGAAATCATGCCACCTTTAATACTGTTATCTGCATGAACAATATGATTCCTTTCCCGGATAAAATTCTAAACTTCCGATGAGGATTGAAATCAAACACAAATCAAACTCTATTTCAGGCATAGATATTTCATGTTTTCATCAATAATTAATGATAGATATGGATATAAAATAAAATTCCCATGAGGGAATAAAATTTGAAAAATACCATGAATAATGGAATATATATAAGGAAAAAATATATTTTTTAGTCTATATAGAAAGACATTAATAACATTTTATGGTTGGAAAAATCACCAGGGCAATTCTTTCTTGATAGGGATGTTTTCCCATGTACACACTTATATTGGGATTGGAAGAACATTTTGGGCACCAACATGTTTTATTCAATGGATAACATTATCTTCAAAATCATTTATTATTTATTGGGAAAATATTTCGTACCCTCTTGATTTTTGGAATAGGGAGACCTCCCATATACCCTCTTTTTTTGGGCATGGGACAAACACATATACCCTTTCGTCTCATATAATGTTAATCATTACTGAATGAACTATATGGATATATAGGTTCAATCCATTTCATTATTAAAATCATACATATTCATACCCCATGATCATAAAACATTATCATATAAAAACCCCTGAAACAAAATGAGAATCATAAAAAATATATTTTATCATAACTCCTATAAGAGAGACAGGGTTCATAATTATATAAACATTTCATCATTGTTTAACATGTTGAGAAAAAAGTTTTTTACATATTCATTTTATTATGATATAACTCATTGATCATTAATGGGTTTCATAAACATATTTAATTATAAATCACTCAATTAATGATTAATAATTTTATCCGTGGTTAAAATCCTTAAAAAACATGAATTATATCAAGGTATATCTTCAAAGATGAAGAATGATTTCGAATGAGAAATAAATAGGAATATTTAGGGGATTAAAATTATTCATTTGATAATAATTTTTATAACTTAAAACATTTTGGAAATAGATTTCATCCAAAATATAAATCAAAAAATTTAATGAATTTTTTTAAAAATAATATTAAAAATTTCTTCAAGAATATATCCTTTCACTTTTGATTTATTTTAAAATAGAAAAAAAGTAAATTACTTCCATTGAAAATAACTTTCAAAAAATATTAGGGAATCCTCATTGAAAATAATTTTCATTGTAGTGATAAATTACAACAATTACATAGATGATAAATCAATGATTTCTTAAAAATTGACAATACAAGACAATGATGAACTTTTTAGAAAGTGATGTGTTGAATCCTTTAAAAAACTTTTGAAATAATAATAAATGGTTAAAAATTATTTTAATAAATAATTTTAATAAAGTTATAACCAGTTTTGAATACATTTTTTTAGAAAAATAGGGTATAAGAAGAAAAAGTGATTTTGACTTATGAGAGAAATATATTTTATTATTAATAAAATATTATTTTAATTTATTGGCTAAATAAAAATGTGAAAATCAATGTTAACCATATATTCTTCCAAAATAACCATTTTAGAATTTATTTTATGATATTTTGGAGTGATCGGTGATAATAATTTATCATTCAAATCATAATCACATATAACTGTGATAAATGAGGTGAATGTAATAGAAATCAGTTACCACATATGTAAAAATGGATCATAATCCCCATGAAATAATAAAATTAAATGACCTTTATGATAAAACAAATATATGTATATTAAATATATATCACTCCATTTGATTTTTATACACACATAATATAATAAGATAGATGTATAACCTATCTTATGATCCAAAGAAGAAAACATGTGACCAAAATCCCCTGTCTGTTTATTAACTATTGAAATATAAAACCAATTAAATAAAGATCCTAAAAGGGAAATTTAAATTGAAAAAATTATTAATATAATTGAAATAAAATAAATTAATTGAAATTATATAAACCACATAAAATATATACTTTGATAATATGGATTATGTCTCATAGAATATGAAAATGATACTGAAATCCTTTATCACATGTCTAAAAATAATTCGTATATGTCTGATACTACAATATAATAAATTTATATTTATTATACCTAGTTTATAGAACAATAATTATATATATAATATAATATTTTTTTCTTATGATATTTTATACATTATTACTATCAATTACATGTTAAAATCACTTATCGAGTAAAACCACATTTTCTTATATAAATTTTGATTTAATATTTACAATAATATCACATTGATAATGGTCCCATTATCTAAGAAATACTAATTTTTATAATAATATAATATTTAGGTCAAAATTATACATTAAATAACAATTTTTCATGATTTCATAAAAAATGAAGTAAATTAGGATCATTGGGATGATAGACCATTCATATGCTTGTGTCACATTTCCATTTTTCAATGATCGTTATTCTAAAAAGACAATTAATATATTTTATCATATTTATGATATAAATATCATGAATAACATAATATTTTTATAATATACTTATATATAAAATCTATGTGTTCTGGTGATGAAAATGGAGTCACGTCGCTTTATTAAGGCAGTACTCCACAAGTACAAGAATGAAGCAATCATAATTGAGTGAGTGATAATGTAAGAAATAAAATGATATATTTTATATTAATAATGATAAAAATTCATTTATATCATAAACATTTCATTTATATCACATGAATTTATTATCATTTTTCTTTTTATCTTCCATGTAATGCGTTAGTAAAAACAGATCAAATAACATTGTGAGATGGAAGTCTTCCGTACACACGAACGACATTATCAAATCCACTTTGGAATGAAAAATTAAAATTAATACATGATATAATAAGAAATATTAACAATTATGATATTAATATAATTAAAATACTATGGATTCATCATTATACTCATCTATGATATTTGGTGATTGAAAAATGGATGACATCGGTTCATAAGGTCGTAGCCCGTCGTACACATGAAAGATGATTTTATAACCCTTTTGATTGATGTGGGGATTGTTTAAGGTCCTTTTAAAAATTAAAATATATCATAATATTTCATATAATGATTTTATTTTGTCATCGTTGTTTAAAAATAATTTACGTTGATATCAAAATAAATTAAATAAAAAAGATCATTAGAGAATATTACATCTTATCTGAGTAACATCATTTGGTTGAAACCAAATGTATTATAAGGTTGGATTTATAGATAAAATAAGGATAAAATATTTATATTATTTAATATATAATGTTATTTTTGAGTGTATTTTAAAAAAGTGTTTTCATGGTTAGAGGAATATAGGAGAGTCGGTGGCCGTTTATATGTGTAGTGAGTGGCGCACGAGTGATTTATAAAAAGAAAATGGTGTAACAAAAATTTTTAAAGGAAAAAAATAATTAAATTGAGTATAATAAATCATTATAAATTTTTGTGTCTAAATATGGAATAAAAACATATATTATATTTTTTTTCATGTCATTTTAACACTTGTATTTTTTTAGATTAACCCCATGTAAACCCGCTTTTACTATTACTATTTTAATTAATGTTTAATATTTTAAAAAGTTATTTTTTAAAAAATAATTTACCTTATTAGATAACTAAATGTATTTATATTAAAAATATGTTATCCTTTTTTTCATATCCAGTAAACCTAGGTTGTGAAATCTAATTTAAAATTAATCTTGTAGATGTGATGTAAAATCGGGTTTTCAATAAGAAAATGATCAACCATTTAAACTATTTTAATAACCAACTTCAATAGAAAAATTATTCCAATGACCTAAAATTGATCAGTATATATATATATATCAAAGTGTTAAATTTTAATAAATTTTAAATACAATTTATCTTTATAAATAAGTTTAATGAAAAGGCAGTTTTTTATTAATTTTTTTATTCATCATCCATCAAAAAAATTTAGAATTTTATAAAATATTTAACGTTATATAATTTTATTAATAACATTAAAATCCTAATATTTTTTTCAAATATATTCTCTATGTGTTTCAAACAATACATTTAAATCAATATCATGAAAATTGTGACAAACTACTTATTAGAATAATAATTTTTTCTGTATAAAATATGATTAATTCTTATATCATTTCTAAAAAACATATCAAATGAATGATAATAATTTAATTGAATATATAATATATAAATATATGAAAATTTAATAAAAAAATTATTTTTAAAATTATTTTTTGAATACGTATTTGTGTACATAAAAGTCATTTTTTACTAAAATATTTCATTTCATTTCAAATAGATTTTATCTTCATTTATAATTTATTTTTTACAAAAAACTATATTTTAGAAAATTATATTGATTATATATTTTCATAATTTAGTAAATCGTATTTATACATGCTTGTACAATGGCTTGCTAATAACCTTTATATTAAATATTATTTTTTCAATAATATGTTACATTTTTGGTTACTGAGAGCTGCATATAACACAATCCACACTCAATATTTCATGTCCGAAAATCTAAACTCATTGTCATATTCAATGAAACATCCAATAATAATTAAATTAAAATGAAAAAAATTATTTCCTCAAATCGTAGTGTGTTATAGTGACCATGAAAATGATTTAAAATTTGTGGATAAAGTGATTTATGGTATCTATGATGATGTTTATTTAAATTTTGGATTTCATAAAAATATTAAATTTTTATAAATTCAATATGAGGAATAACAATATATTTTATTTCTTAATGTATATATTTTTACATTTAGGTTTTTTAATCATTTAGGTTATTGTTACATCATAAGATAATATAGGTTTAATGATTCTTGTTGTATTTATTTGGAATTAAGAGATATATTTTGTTGTTTGTGGATTATAGTTAAATTAAATTCTGATATTCTCAGATATTTCTCTATATATTTCAGTAATGAATTATAGTTATGAATTTTTTGATGTTTTTTTTTTCAATCTGGATATTTTTGGAAGGAGATATGTAATTCTTTGGGTTATAATATTAAATATTTATTATTAGCTATTAAAACTATTGTATACTCATATTCTTTGTCCGAGAATGTACTAACCAATTTTGTTTTCACTAATTGATAATTAATATGTGGAATAAATTTTCGAATTATTTTATAACTAATTATTTTTTATATGTTCATTTTAGTTCATAATAACAAATATAAATTATTCATTAATTATTGGTAGGTGTTATGTAAAACAATAGAAACAAATTGAAACATGAATCTACAAAAAGAAATTACACTTTTTAAAATAAAATAATAATTAATTATATAATTTAACATTCTATGTTTAAATAATTTCATAACTCTATGAAATGGAAGTAATTGTTTTTAAATTTTTAATGTTATTAGGAAAAAATTATGTTCTTTTTCACCCCTTATGAATTTTTTTTTGGACATTAACATTCCCATGATCATGTTGTATAATACACTCTATTAGTAAGTAAATTTTATTTTTCTCTTCTATTCCCATATATAAACTTCCTAATCATGTTATCCATATATGTGAAACAAATTATTAGTTATTTAAATAACTTTTTATTTTTCCCACATTTCTTTTATAAGAATTTATTATTATAATTAAATATAAAGTTGGTATTCAAAAATAATATTTTCTCTTCTAAAAATATTAATGATCCTTATGAAATTGGGATTAATCAAATTATTTAGGTTAGTGGTGGGGGTTTATGTGACCCCATAAAATTTTTGTTTAAAGGAATACTAATAATAATCGCTTACATAACATGAAACACCATTATTTAGGATAATTATGATATACTATAAAAATATAATTTGTAAATATGATTATTATAACAAAACTATTGGATTGGAATGTATGAATATGAGTACGAACAATATGAAATGTTTTTATATTGGTGTTTGTCAATAAGATTATATATATTAATGAGCAGTAATTATGAACCAGTTTTTAGTAAATATATGTCAAGCATCGAAAAAACTGATTTTTTCAAGAATGTTTATAATCAACATTATGATTAATTCAAGTATAATGTATTTTTCTATTTATAAAACATTGTTCCAAGAAAAAAAAATTCATATCATTATTCTTTTTTTTAATTTAATTTCATACACATATTTGCGTTCAATTTGATGTAATGTATTCCATATTATTAATTGTAACATCTATATTTTTGAAATACATTATCTTTATTTTTGTTCATAATGAACAATAATTAGGATAAAAATTGATTTCTAAAATAATGATAAATCAGGTACTTAATGTTAAAAATAATGTGATTTGGATTTATTAATTTATATAAAATAGTAAATATTTATATAGGTTTATGATATTTTTATAATAATTATATATTTATAATATATGGGTTTTGAATACATATGAAGCATGATAAGATTTTAGGAATGGGTTTTTCATCTTAATTTTGATTCACAATGACATGTTTGATGTCATCAATATATTTTTGCTACACAAGTGTATGAAGTACCCATTTTAAAATTTAAATAATTAATCCTTATTAATTCATTTTGTTAAATGATACAATTATAATTATTTCATCGAAGGTGTCTATATCTTAATGTTAACAATAAGGTATGGGATTCACATCCCACTTCTATTTTTGCGCGACATATTTTATATTAGCCACATGATTATTTCAATTGATGTTTATTCTTACACTTTTATGTTATATATATTGATCTAATTTTATTCATTCTATGTAACAATTAATCTGGATTTATCACTTTCATGGGAATTATTATTCAAATGTTTCTATTTCCGAATGTAATTATGTTATAATCATCTATCATTTTTGGATCATGTACAAAAAATTTACATTAATGAAATTTTGAAGATAATATACTTTAAATGTAATATAATTTATTATCCTATTATTATTCAGGTAATTTATATGTAATTTTACTGTTTTCATCTCATTAGATGTTGAAAAAGTTTGAGAAATTGAATATTATGAAATACAACATCATTTCATATTTGGTATGTAAAACATTTCTTATAGGTACATATATGCGATAACCATTTTTAATGAATGTTTTTAGTTTTATAAAATTATTGATTAGTTACATTTTTTAACCATTCCATAATTTTATAAAAATAAATTGAATGAATTTCCAATATATTTTCTCTATGATTTATCATTCACTGAAGGAGTAAAAAAAATATTTATATTAACATGTACCGTATTAACCAAATTTATATTCATCCTGAGTAGTATTTTATTTCAATCTTCCTTTTATATATTCAATTATCACATCCAATTAAGGAACATTACTTAATATTTTAATATTTATTTATTTTAAATAAGTTAATATCAAAATTTAATGTTAATTTTTTTAATAAATATTCCATTTATCATTCAAATATGACTTTCATATTTGATGATATACATTAATGTTAGTTATTTTTAAATGGGGATATATTCTAATTATACAATATAATTATTTTCACTTGGACTTTTTGATGAAAAATTATTACAGATGATTCTACAAAACTAGCTAATTATATATTGTTTAACAATGTCAATATGAAATCCTTTTCAAAACATTTTTTCCCACATTTTTTAGGATGATGAAATGATGAGTATCTTTTATATCATAAAGTAAAAATCTGTTTTATTCATATTTGATTTGTTGGTATGATATAGCCATATAAAAAATTATGTAAATATGGTTAACTCATGACATAACTATGTCGTGTTGGTGAATTATTTCATGTTAAAAATATTTTTCTAGACCTCGTTTCATGATTGATTTTTTATGGATGGACTTATTTTTATATCCAAAAATCTATACATGCACCTATGTTCATGACTATAACTTTATACAAATATCTGATTTTATGTTGTTATCATAATGAGTCTAATTAATACAATTTATGCATGATCTCATTATTTTATATTATGCCCTTTTCCAAATCCTTATTTTTGTAATTCTCTATCAAGGATTATTATTAATTATAAATGATTTGATACAATTATTTTTTTCCTAATATTATGAAAAATCCTTATTCTATGACCCATAATTGATGGTATTTGATTTATTCAGTATTAATTTCATATGTTATTATTATGTGGTAAAACAATTATTCTCATGGATAACCATTGATTGATATCTACAATTTTTACCATTATTAAGCATATGATCTTTATATTATTTATATTTTTCATCCCATTTGATAAAAGGATATATGTATTACAAGGGAAGTAGAGTACAAGTAAGAACACAAATGTGGGAGATATAGAATATATTTTTTTTAACTAGACGTTTATGTTTCTATTATCTAATGAATCTAATAATTTATATTCACAGGGAGTGTGAAATAGTTTTATGTATTTACTATTCATATTCAATGATGTAATATTTTTATATTTAATATTTTTGTCACCTCAATGAATAACCTACAATGTATTTTGTTATTGATAATCCCTTAATTGTATAAAACCATTGGAGATTACCTCATCCCATCAACCCTAGTGTATCTAGGGAATAGACCATATTTATCCACCGAAGTGTTATTCACAAAAATTCCCCATCACTTCACCCCTGTGTTACTTTTGTGAATCCTTTGTACTCACCGTAGTATTACATGGGAAAGGACTTATTCAAAACCTTTTACATAGGAAATGAATCCTCCCCAGCTCTTAAAGAAATTTCCAAGTTAATATGGGAATGGGCGGAATAGAATTCATGATAATTATGAGATATCTACAGGATCAATGGTAAAAAGTTATACACGGAATTATTTCCCCACAGTAATTAATAAACATGATGAATTAAGTGGAATGAAAATCCAAACCGTCATTTTTTGAAATACTCATCAATATAATGGTTCCAAAATTATCCATTTCAACATCCCAAAAATATTATATAAACTTAATTAATTATATATATCATTAATTAAATCTTAAAAAACACCCTAATAAAATATCCATTAGAATCTCCTTAAGACACCAATAACATCCAGGTTTTGACTAATCAGAAACTCCCACCACTTTTAAGTCGTTCCTTTTGTTTTACTATACCTTACATAATGTTGTTTAAAATTTAAAAAAGGAAAGATGTATAGTTTTAGAAACACTATCCTAGTAGAGTGTTACCAAAAATTCTATAAGAAATGAAAAAAAAAATAATTGAAATACTCTAATTTTTTTATGAATCAGTGAATGAAATTCTCTTCAATGTTCATCACAAATCATGATTTTTATATCATTTTAAAAAAGAATATAAAATAGGTAAACAATTGTGTGTAAATAAAAAAATTTATGAATTTGTATTTATATGAAGCATGATTGGATAAATTATTTTCATTGAAAATGGAATGTATAAATAATTACATATAATATTACCTCTTCATAGTACCCAATGTTAGATTGATCAGCGATCAATGACACTCACATGTCACGATGAAATTATAATTTAGGTGTTTCCATGTCCCTAGATTTCATTACATTTGGGAATATAATTCCCCATATTAATGAAGTAACTACATTCATCTAGTTTTTTTTCATGGCCATAATTAATCTATTTCTAGTCATTGTTAATACTTGACTTTACTTGTTTCCTCAGATTACGCACCTATCTTACTAGACATCTATGTGGTTCATGTAAATTAATCTTTCATTAATTTTACCATTAATTCAATCATAATGTAATCATTTCAATCAGCCATTTTATAATCTTCATATTCATGTTTAAAAACATTACCATTCATTTTATAATAAAATTAAAATTAATTTCTCTATAATTCATTCCTTTCAATGTAACTGATTTTTTTTCACAAAAAAATTCATGTTATACCTTCATCTCTCCAGAAATATTCTTCAATTACACTACTCAAATCATTCATTTATATTAGAATTCATTTTTTATGTCTTAAAATAATTTAAAATATATAACAATGAGGTTCAACACACACACACACAATTATATTATAAAAACATTAATCAAGGAAAATAAAATCTTTCATTTTAAATAGTTTAGAAATACTATTGAAAATAAACACGAATCAAAGTATAAAATTGATATGAATTGCCATTCAATCCCACCTAACTCAGTAAATGTTCCATCATTCACTAAAAAATTATTCTGAACCAAAACTTCAAAGGGATATAATCAATCAAGGATGAATATTAAAACCAAAAAATCGGTATATCAATATCCATATCTAAAAAACTCTTGTATCCCACAATCTAGTGGTGTATAGAGTGGAAGAAAATCATTTTCATGATCTCATTGAGTTTAAAACTACTATACCATATTCAACCCATCATCCATTTCATTGATCCATGATGATTCAATATTGAAGGGGACAAAATCACACCAAGGATGTTTATATTACCATAGAGCTAAAATTTGGATTTTGTGTGATGATATAATAATGTCAACTATGTTTCCATGTTATAGGATATTAAAATTTCATAGGGTTTCCGCACCATTATGGCTATAAAAAGCTAAATAATTTCTCACATTAGCTATCCAGTAATACCATGAGAATTTAAAATTGTCTTATCATCCCCACATATTAGCTTTTTGGATCATTTGAAATGGCTAATCGGATTCCTTTAGGAAACCAATTCTAGTGAAATTCCACTTCATAGTCAGTGGATGTCTTGAATGATCTCTATAGTTCCATCCCTCCACTGATTGGATGAGTCCCTCACTAAGTAGATGTTATACATATTATTTCAATCCTTATTGTGTTATAATTTCCTCCCTTTAAGAAAAATCCTAGATTCATCATGGCCACAAATTCATTGATCAGAATAACATCATAGATAGCCTAATTAGGATCAAACAAGAATGAAAAAAATAATCATTTATAATATCTATAGATCAATCTAAAAAAATAAAAATGAAAAGAGACCAATGATCATACATGAATGTAGCTATACATACAAAAAAATTATCCCCACCATTAAATATTTCTAAACCTAAATCACATCAAGAAGGCTGGTCCAAATAAATATGAGACCACTACTTTGTCATTAATTCATCACATTACCAATTCATTTAGTAATCATAATTATGCATCTACCAAAACAAAATAATGATATATACATTACAAAAAATGATAATCTAACAAACCAAAATTAAAATATTTTACTCATTAAAAAACATACATTGTTCTTTGTCATGTTCTAACCAATTAAAAACATGATTACAGAATTAATTTTTTTTTTTGGAATATGACACATGAAATACATCACGGGCCAATGACATTAAAGGATGAAATTGAATGTGGAAACTGCTTTAAAAATCTACTGAGGAACCTACAATGGTAAAACTCATCACGGTTCCAACACCACTTCTCTTCTACGATTTAGTGACCCAATCAATGGAATCCTCTTAAAAATCATGTACACCAATTGAGAACTAAAAATGACATCCTATGTGGTCCACATAATATTTTAGGAAAGGGTTCTTCATCTTAATATTGATTTACAATGTTATATTTGATGTCATAATTCTATTTTTGATAATTAGGTGTATTAAGTACCCATTTTATATTTTAAATAATGTATCCTTATTAAGTCATGGTGTTTAATAATAAAATTATAATAATTTCATCAATGGTGTTTTTATCTGAATGTTACCAATAAGGTATGGGTTTTTTCATCTCAGTACTATTTTTGTGCGACATATTTTATATTAGACAATTGATTCTTTCATTTAGTGCGTATTCATACACATTTATTTTATATATCATGATCTATTTTTATTCATCGTAATTAACAATTTATTTGGATTTATCACTTTCATGGGAATTATTATTCAAATTTTTATTTTTGGGAAAGTGATTATGATAAAATCAACTATCTTTTTTCGACCACGTACACAAAATTTATGTAGATAGATATATGGAAGATAATATACTTTAAAAGAAATATAATTTTTTATCCTATTATTATTCAGGGAATTTATATGTAATTTTACCATTTTCATCTCATTGGTTGTTGAAAAGGATTGAGATATTGAATATAAAGAAATATAACATCATTTTGTATTTGGTATGTAAAACATTTTTTCTTGGTCCATATATGAGATAACAATTTTTAATGAATTTTTTTTCTAAAATTATTGAATAATTAAATTTTTTAGCCATTAAATAATTTTATAAAATAAAATTGAATTAATATCCAAAATATTTGATGTATGAGTTATTTTTCCCATAAGGAGTAAAAGATATATTTAATTTAACATGTACCATATTAACCTAATTTATATCTATTAGGACTATTATTTTATTTAAATATTCCTTTTAAATATTTAATTATCATTTCCAATTAAACACATTTCCTTAATTTTTTAATATTTATGTATTTGAAATTAGTTAATATAAAAATATAAAGTGTATTTTATTAAATAAATATTCCATTTATCATTCAAATATGACTTGCATATTTTATGAAATACTTTAATGTTAGTTATTTTTAAATGCCGATATGTTTTAATGATACAGTCCAATTATTTTACCTTGGTGTTTTTGACTAAAAATATTACATATGAATCTAAAAAAGTAGATAATAATATATTGTTTAACCATGCCAGTATGAAATCCTTTTCAAAACTAATTTGTAATGATCCGACCCCAATTACCCAGAGTTAGTGCATTATTTTAATACATTGGCATGATTACAAGGAATCAAGTCCTGAAAAACCGATCTGTTTAGCAGTCTTGGAAAAATAGATCACATACGTGAAAGTTACATTTTCAGTTTAAGACCTAAAAAACAACATAAATAATCTTTATGAACGCCATTATTCCCTTGGATTAACCCTGCATATCAATCACATTACACTTCTTGGAATCCTGGGAAAAATAAAACATAGAAAGGGGTGAGCTCAAATGCTCATTAAGGGTAAGCAATACAGTGGAAACTTTCAAAAATAAGAATAAACATTTAATGAAATGTATAAAAATAAATCAAAATCCTTTTAAACATTAACTTCAGCATAATATGGTAGAAAAAATGAAATAATGCCATTTACTTATTCACATTGATATTCTACTAATCAAATAATCACATGCAATATCACTAACCACTTTCATAATGATGAATGCATAATGCCAGACTTTCTTAACCACATATCCAAGGCCTCTTTCCCAGACTAAAAATAAGATTTTGTCAAGGCCTTATTCCAAGACACTTGTTTGTCTCATGAGACCTACTGATGCAATTTTTTAGAAGACACTTACGTTTAAAATTTCTCAAATATACTCAAGTGTTTTTCTGAAAACATTATGCAAGCTTCTGAAAACAAAATAACTAATTCTGAAACTTCTCGACTAATTACAGGCCATGATGTGTCCATGCCCAATCCCTTCCTGTCTACAACACTTGAGAGTCGGGTTTTCTAAAAACATTTTTAAGCTTGTGTTAAATACGTATACATTTGCACTGGATTTTCAAATATTTAAGAGAAATATCACTTTTTTGAAATAATTTAATAATCACATAATTATAAATGAAAACCATCATTTTGAAAATATATTTATAATAATTTAATGGAAACTTTTAAGATTTTATAACAGCGGAAAATTTCTGCACCCTCCGTATAAGTTAAAAAAACTTTCTTACCTTAATTCTGTCGAAAAGGTTAAAAAGGACCTTGTTTGGAATATAAAGGAAAGATTCTTTTATAAACCACTTATAAAAGTCAACAAGGGTATAAATGAATTTATACCATAGTATTTAAAATAGTAAGAATGATTTTATATACATTTTCAAGAAACATGGATTTGTATGATAAAGAGGTCCTAGTAGATTGTCACGTATAAATAACCTCAGATAATGAAGATATTGTGAAATAAACCCTTACCAATTTGGTAACTTACGAAACATACACCCTGTGAAAGAGGTATCATAAAATGAATATGTAAATACACATAAATTAAAGTGTATTACATTAATAATACAATTATGGGAATTACATACACCACATAAAATGTAATATTGGAAATAAGGCATGAATCTCACGGGAATAAGGAGTCAGATGAAAACCCCTTACCTTGCACTTTCCTTTAGTCGAGGGTAGGTTTAAACTCCTGTACGAAGATCGTAGTATGTTATTAAATTATACAAAAAACATTTCAATATTTATGATATCATACCTGATTCATTTATGAGTTTATATTACCCATTTAATAATAATTTCCATGTTAAGTTAACATTTTGGGTAATAATCATTTTCTTTATCGTACGTTTTTTAACTTGTCACTCTTGGTTGTATCACTTAGACCATGATTTAAATACGTCCAGAATATAAAACATGATAAATATATCATATATATTTATAATATAAATATATATAATATACATATATATGAAATGGAAAACACCGTTTATGGAGAGGGAAGTCCGTACATTCGCATAAACGATGTTTCTGTTTTCAAATATTATTGAACGAAAGTAAATGAATAAGATATATGTAAGTACATAAATCCTTATATATATATATATATCTACAGTAGCATTATTATGTCATATATTACATACTTATTAGTAATATATATTTTTATAATCGTCGATGAATGGTGAACTTTGAAATGAATCTCATCTCGTCGGGGAGACTGTAATCCGTACGTACGCAAGAGCGAAAATATCATTCTTTTGATATTAAAATAATATATAATTTGATGGTATATCATATATACAGAATAATTATCATGTTATATTTATTATTTACATGAATTAAAAAGCATTATTATACCCATCGAAATAAAAAATATTGAATAACAATTACACCACGACGTGGAGACGGTAAGCCGTACGTACGCACATATGGTGACATGTCATTCAATGGATGGATAGAATACTGAATATGGTTGTACCATATTTATAATAATATTACAGTATATAGGATATACTGGATTCATTATTTTAGAATGGAAATAACAAATAAAGAAGAAGTGGAAGAAGAAAGGAACTTGAAAAAGGGTGTTGAAATCATTACCTCTTCTTTGGGTTCTTCCTTTTGATTTGATCAAAATGGATCCATAAGTTGGCTTTCTGAATAAAGGAAGGCCTCTAGGATAAATTGAGGGAAGTTGAGAGAGTATTTGGGCATAGTTTGGCCGAATAAAAAGGCTTTTAAGGTGAGAGTTAATGAGAAGGGAGAGTTCCCTTTTATAAGAGGGGCGATGGATACCTCTGGAAAAGCTAGAAATATTAATTTATAATAAATTCATATTCGGTTTATAATGGCTCCAAAGTAGATTATTTAATGTTTAAGATGGTTATGGGTCGAAAAAAACTCAACCAATGGAATTTAGACAGGTTTGGATCATTATATTAACCTTATCTTTAAGTATTAACTCATAGTTAATTAGTTTCACTTTTACAATGTCTCTTTGTATTTTTGTATTATATGGTTAATAAACATACTATATACATCCAAGCGACCCCAAAGTGGTCCATTAATGATACATCTATCATGATATAAGTCTCCTGACCGAACCTTAGATTTCTCAGAATTTAATATCAATTAATTATATAATATATGTTTTAAAAACTCTTTTATGTCAATTTTGACACTATTAAATAATTGATTTTTTGTAAAAATTATAACGGAATGATTACTTCGAAAAAAGTTAATTAAGTAAATCCTAACATGTCATATTAACGTAGAAAAGTAGTGTAATTCATAAAAAATATCAAATTATATTTATTTGGGTATTTATAATATCAATTATTTTAATTGTTTCACTATTAAGGTAATTACCGCATCATGATTGTGTCATAAATAAATTAAATTATTTAATGTCTAAAAATAATAAATAAAATATCATTATGTAGGAAGTCATTTTATCTTTCTAATTAACATTTATAATAATATTTATCTTATGTATAACCCTATATTAAAAATGTTTTAGTAAATAAACATTCATTTTAACTCTTCTAACTCTTCTTTGAATTAAATAATAATAAATTTCCTAATCTAATCCAAGTGGCCCTATATGATATTATTTTATTCCTAATGTTGTTTTTGGTCGAGATACACTTGTCAAACAGAATTAAAAAATGTGTTAGGGTGATATTAATATCATTTTTACCCTTAATTACCCAATTTACTTTTAACTGTGGTAAATAAAAGTAAAAATTTACTATTCGCCAAAAATTATTTTCATTTCATTGAACCACATTTTACACCTTTATATTAACTTTGTCTCTCGGATTTTCGAAATTTCAATCACATAAGCGGTAAAATTATGTTTTATGAAAAATTCGGTTTTTTTAACTATCACTTACTAGTTTCACTATTCATCCAAAATTGATGTTTTTCCGAACAATGCCAAAATTTCACCCTAATCTATAATTGATATTACGAATTCAAAAATGATATCTATTTTAAAAAATTAAAAACAAATAATTTTCATTAATTAATTTTATAATTGATTCCCACTCTCACAAAAAATAGCATGTTTTTAAAAAACAATATATATCAAAATATTGACAATTGTTTTTGTCCAATTTCAAAGTGAAATTAATTCTAATGAACATCATTGGATAAAATGGTAAAAATATATTCTAATTATAATTTAATACCAATCAAATTCAAAATTTATCACTACTAATTATTTTGATTAAAAGAGTTGTTTTGAATTAAAATTTAGTAATTTTTACTATTCATCAAAATATAAAAGTTATCCAAAAAATACCAAAATTTTACCCTAGGCTAAATTCGATATTCCAAATCCAAAAATGAAGTCCATTTTGAGAGATAAAATTTATGTAAATTTAAAAAGTAGGTTTACTATTCATTACGACTAGTTTGATTGGTTTTAGTGTGTGTTAGAACTCGAAGTTGCATACAACACACGCTACTGTATTATTCCAAGAGAAGCGTACCGTGGAAGCTTGGGGTGTTACATTGTAAAAAAAATTTATGTCCCCATTATAAAGAATAAATTTATTTAGTCAAATTGAATATATAAAAGTTTAAAATATTGGATTTAAAAAGGGTTCACTATTAAAGTTGGTAAAAGTGCATTTTTGATAAATACTTCTTTTATCTGAAAAAAATGAATTTGTTATTACATTATGTATAAGAAACTCATAATATGGATTCTAAAATTATAAGGATTATATAAGGTTCGGAATTTAGTTAATACTATTCATAACCTCTTTTGAACATCTTGTTTGGTTAGTCATAGTGCGCTTGAACTCGGTGTTACGTGTAGTGCAAGTTATTGAATTGTTTTGAAGAAGTACATATTATGAAATCTTGGGGTGATACATTATTCCCTCTTTCAATAAATTGTGTCCTTGCAATTTGATATTCTTCATAAAAAATAAACATTGAAAATAGAAAATAACTTTGTGGGAAACCCCACATCAGAAATTTGGTTAATAAAGTTTAGTCTTAATAAGAGGAAAAGATAAATGAAAGGGTCACCACAAAATGATGATCTCGATTAAGAGAACATTGGTGGAAATTAGAGACATATAATTGGAGGAAAAACGTAAATATTTATAGGTGGCGATTGAAGTCATCAATCACAAAAAAATGTAAAATTGAGGTCCTTAAACTCATCAGTCTATGATGATTTGAAATACCATCGGTTCAAAAAAACACAGGGTATTAGGATAACACATTTTCGGTTTTAGGATTCCTTAAATAAAGTATAAGAATTAATTTCTTCATAGAATAATAGAAGAAAAAATATATATTCTTGACAAGTAGAGTTCCTTCCTTTAACTAATTTCTACCACAAACTCATCTTTCACTCTAAAAGAGAATAGAACGTAAAAAAATATTCAATTTATCCTATTCATATAGGGTTCCAAAAAAACGATTTTATAATTCATCTACCATATATTTTAAAAAAACTACATTGTTTAATCTTGGAGATTACGTGGGCTAGTTGTAGGTGATACACACTTGTCACCCTTCGGTTGTGGGTTCAAGTCTCGCGGCCTTGCCGAACACGATGGGTTGCCGCCCAATCACCGAGTTGTCCTTTTATGGAAATCCAAAAATAATCCAAACTAGAACTATCCAAAATTATTTAGTCCAAAAATGAAGATCATTTTTTCTGCGTAATAACATGTGAACACCGTCATCATGTATTCTTTTAAAACA
Source organism: Viscum album (assembly GCA_963277665.1). Classification (NCBI taxonomy): domain Eukaryota; kingdom Viridiplantae; phylum Streptophyta; class Magnoliopsida; order Santalales; family Viscaceae; genus Viscum; species Viscum album. The sequence continues at coordinate 1,548,614,938 of OY728146.1, read as the reverse complement.
CTGAAACATCCTAAATTACCATAAAACCTTATTGATTACATTCATGATCCCTTATTCCTTAAATAATTATGGATATACTCCTTCAATATAAAAATGTTGTAAACCCCAAAAATTATGGAATATACAAATCATTAATCAGTTTCAAGATAGTCAAGAATATCCAATATAATTTATCTAAATCAATCATGTATTATTCTAAAATCACTACCTCAGTATCAGAACTATATTATGGTTTATCATTCTCTCAACCATATATTTTCCAAAAATTTATCCTACTATTGAGTCACTTTTCTTTGTTCCACAAAATCTCATGTCCTTAATGAAATAGTACAGTAGTACAATCCTTATATACTCTATAATTATTATAACAATTACATTATTGATACAAAACTCAAATGGCATAATCAACATAAGAACTCTAATCATTCCTCTTCATCTGTGGTAGTATCATAACTTGATTATTGTCCAATAGCATCATTTGCGGCATAGTCGGATGACTGGGACATAGGATAACGTAGTGTCCAAACTCCTTGCAAATGAAGCATTGTACATTTGAAACCATTTTCTTACCCTTGAAGTCACGTACTTTGTGCCCTTTTCCTCCACACTTATAACAAACTCTCATTCCTTTCAGGTAAGTTCCAGGGTGTTTCTTACCACAATTATCACATATGTGGAAATTCTTCTTTTCCATCTTCCCTTTATCAATATTTATCTCTTACATCCTTTTCAACTCTTGCTTCCCTTCAAAGCCATAGGACTCAGTAAACTCTTTATTTATCTTATCCACACATGATACTATTTCTTCATATGGTGGTAATACGTGGGAGACTATTTCCCTTCTAAATGATGTCTTAATACCATGAAAGATATGATCCTTCTTACTCTTTGGATCATACGTATTACTGGAGTTAACATTCCTTTTACTGAGCACCATTTCTATACAATAGCATAAACTATGTCAGTTTATGAATTGCAATAAATAATTTCTAAATCAAATTTAGCAGTTTATGGATATACTCCATAATCATAAAAAATGATTTCTTTTATTAATTATATACTCATGAGCCCTTCATAATGATTTGCAAATAAAATGAGAATTATCCTAAGCATATCCCCTGGGAGTGTTGTAACCAAGAGTGCAGCAATGCCTATTGTCGTGCACCAGGTCTCGTTCAAGTCTAGCTCAAAGCGGTGTTTTCGGGTTTTACCCCTAGGTAAATCTGTGCCAGATCCGCCTCTACCTGCTCGTATCCAGACAGGGTTGTATTGCTCAGAAAACTCAAAAAATCTCTACAATACCAAAATTCTAGGAATTTATTCCATACTAATCCTCAAAGTCTATCTTAGGGCTATGTTCTCTAATCAGAGTTTATCTAAATCTAGTTTCCAAGGTTATTGCTAAACTTCCTCTGATACCAACTGTAACTCTCCGACCCCAGTTACCCAGAGTTGGTGCATTATTTTAATACATTGGCATGATTACAAGGAATCTAGTCCCGAAGGACCGATCTGTTTAGCAGTCTTGGAATAATAGATCACATACATGAATGTTACATTTGCACTTTAAGACGTACGAAACAACATAAATATTCTTTATGAACTCCATTATTCTCGTGGCTTAACCCTACATATCAATCACATTACACTTCATAGAATCCTGGGAATAATAAAACATAGAAAGGGGTGTGCTCAAATGCTCATTATGGGTAAGAAATATAGTGGAAACATTCAAAAATAAGCATTAACATCTAAGGCAATGTATAAAACAAAAAAAAATGCTTTTTAATCTTGAACTTTATCATAATATGGAAGAAATAAAATCAAATAATTCAATTTACTTATTCACAAGGATATTCTACTAATCGAATAATCAAATTCAATATCACTAAGCACATTCGTAATGATGGAATGCATATTGTCAGACTATCATAATCCCATAACCAAGGCCTCGTGCCAAGACTACAAATAAGATTTTGTCAAGGACTTGTTCCAAGACACTAGTTTGTCTCATGAGACCTACAGATGCAATTTTTTTAGAAGATACTTAAGTTTAAAATTGCTGAAAAATACTCTAGTGTTTTTTCTGAAAACATTATGCAAGCTTCTGAAAACAAAATAACTAATTATGAGACTTCACGACTAATTACAGTCCACGATGGGTCCACACCCAATCCCTTCTTATCTACAACAATCGAGTATTGGGTATTCTGAAAACATTTTTAAGCTTATGTTAAATACATATACATTTGCACTAGATTTTCAAATATTCAAGAGAAATATCACTTTTTTGAAATCATTTAATAATCACATAATTATAAACTAAAACCTTTATTTTTAAAATATCCTTATAAGCATGTAGGAGGAGCTTTTAAGATTTCATAATGGCGGAAAATAGGTTCACCCTCCATATATGTTAAACAAAACATTCTTACCTTAATTCTATCGAAAAGGTTAAAAAAACCTTGTTTGGAATATGACGGAAAGATTCCTTTATAAACCACTTATAAAAGTCAAAAAGGATATAAATGAATTTATAACATAGTATTTAAAATAGTAATAATGATTTGAAATACATTTTTAAGAAACATGGATGGGGATGATAAAGAGGTCCCAGTAGATAATCACGTATAAACAACCTCAGATAATGAAGAGATTGCGAAATAAACGCTTACCAATTTGGTAACTTACGAAACATACAACCCGTGAAAGAGGTATCATACAATGAATAAGTAAATACACATAAATTAAAGAGTATTACATAAATAATACAATTATGGGCATTACATACACCACATAAAAGGTAATAGTGGAAATATGGAATGAATCTCACGGGAATAAGGAGTGAGATGAAAACCCCTTACCTTGCACTTTCCTTTAGTCGAGGGTACGTTTAACCTTTTGTACTAAGATCGTAGTATGTTATTAAATTATACCAGAACCATATTAATATTTATGATATCATACCTGATTCATTTATGACTTTATATTACCCATTTAATAATAATTTCCATGTTATGTTAACATTTTGGGTAATAATCACTTTCTTTATCGTACGTGTTTTAATATGTCACTCTTGGTTGTATCACTTAGATCAGGATTTAAATACATCCAGAATATAAAAAATGATAAATATATAATATATATTTAGAATATAAATATGTATAATAGAAATATATATGAAATGGAAGACACCGTTTATGGAGACAGTAGTTTGTATGTACGCATAAACGATGTTTCTGTTTTCATATAGTATTGAATGGAAGTAATTGAATAAGATATATGTAAGTACATAAATCCTTATATATATATATATATATATATATCTAGTAGCATTATTATGTGATATATTACATACTTATTAGTAATATATATTTTTATAATCGTCAATGATTGGTGAACTTGGAAATGAATCTCATCACGTCGTGGAGACGGTAATCCGTACGTACACACGATAAAAAATATCATTCTTTTGATATTAAAATAATATATAATTGGATGGTATATCATATATACTGAACCATTATCATGTTATATTTATTATTTACATTTATTAAAAATCATTATTATACCCATCAAAATAATAATATATTGAATAACAATTACACCACGACGTGGAGACGGTAAGTCGTACGTGCGCATGTATGGTGACATGTCATTCAAAGGATGGATATAACACTGAATAGGGTTGTACCATATTTATAATAATATTAAAGTATATAGGAGATACTGGATTCATTATTTTATAATGGTAATAACAAAGAATGAAGAAGTGGAAGAAGAAAGGAACTTGAAAAAGGGTGGTGAAATTATTACTTCTTCTTCGGGTTATTCCTTTTGATTTGATCAAAAGGGATCCTTAAGATGGCTTTATGGCTAATGGAAGGCCTCTAAGACGATTTGAAGGAAGTTTAAAGAGTATTTGGGCAGAGGTTGGACGAACCAAAAGGCTTTGATGGTGTGAGTTAATGAGAAGGGATAGTTCCTTTTTATAAGAGGGGTGAGGGGCACCTTTGGAAAAGCTAGAAATATTATATTATAATAAATTCATATTCGATTTATAATGGTTCCAAAGAGGATTATTTAAAGGTTAAGGTGGGTATGGGTCTAAAAACACTCAACCAATATAATTTAGACAGGTTTGGGTCATTATATTAACCTTATCATTAAGTATTAACTCTTAGTTAATTAGTTTCACTTTTACAATGTCTCTTTGTATTTTTATATTATATGGTTAATAAACTTACTATATACATCCAAGAGACCCCCAAGTGGTCCATTAATGATTCAAATAACATGATATAAGTCTCTTGGCATATCCTTAGATTTTGAGTAATTCAATATCAATTAATAATATAATATTTGTTTTAAAAACACTTTTATGTCAATTTTGACACTATTCAATAATTGATTTTTGTAAAAATCATAACAGAATTATTACTTCGAAAAATGTTAATTAAGTAAATCCTAACATGTCATATTAACCTAGAAAATTTAATTTAATTCATAAAATGTCTCAAATTATATTTATTTGGGTATTTATAATATCAATTATTTTAATTCATTCACTATTATGGTAATTACTGCATCGTCATTGGGTCATAAATAAAGTAAATTATATAATGTCTAAAAATTATAAATAAAATATCATTATGTAGGAAATCATATTATCTTTCTAATTAATATTTATAATCGAATTTATATTATGTATATCGTTATATTAAAAATGTTTTAGTAAATAAACATTGATTTTAACTCTTTTAACTCTTCTATGAATTTAATAATAATAAATGTCCTAATCTAATCCAAGTGGACCTAAATGATAATATTTTATTACTAAGGTTGTTTTTGGTCGAGATATACCTTTCAAATAGAATTAGGACATGTGTTAAGGTAATATTAATATCATTTTTACCCTTAATTACCCTATTACTTTTAACTGTGGTAAATAAAAGTAAAAAGTTACTATTCACCAAAAATTATTTTCATCTCATTGAACCAAGTTTTACTCGTTGATATTAACCATTTCTCTCGGATTTTTGAAATTCCAATCACATAAGTGGTAAAATTATGTTTTATGAAAAATTCAGTTTTTTTAACGACCATTTAGTAGTTTCACTATTCATCAAAAATTGAAGTTTTTTCAGAATAATGCCAAAATTTCATCCTACGCTATAATTGATATTCCGAATTCGAAAATGATGTTTATTTTACAAAATTCCAAACATATAAGTTGAAATAATTATTTTTATATTTAATTCCCGTTGTAACAACAAATAGCGTGTTTTTAAGAAACAATATATATCAAAAGATTGACATTTGTTTATGTCCAATTTCATAGGGAAATTAATTCTAATGAAAACCATTGGATAAAATGGTAAAAATATATTCTAATTATAACTAAGAAGCACTCAAATTCATAATTTATCACTACAAATTATTTTGAATAAAAAATTTGTTTTCAATTAAAATTTAGTAATTTTCACAATTCATCAAAATATAAAATTTATCCAAAAAGTACCAAAATTTTACCCAAGGCTAAATTCAATATTCCAAATCCAAAAATTAAGTCCATTTTGAGAGATAAAATTTATATAATTTTCAAAAGTTGGTTTACTATTCATTTCGTCTAGTTTTATTGGTTGTAGTGTGTTAGAACTTGAAGTTGCGTACAACGCACGCTACTGTATTATTCAAAGAGAAGCGTACCATGGATGTTTGGGGTGTTACATTGTAAAAAAAATTATGTCCCCATTATAATGAATAAATTTATTTAGTCAAATTGAATATATAAAATTTTAAAATATTGGATTTAAAAAGGGTTCACTATTAAAGTTGGTAAAATTGCATTTTTGAAAAATACTTCTTTTATCTGAAAAGAAGGAATTTGTTCTTAAATTATGTCTACGAAACTCATAATATGGATTCTAAAATTATAAGGATTATATAAGGTTCAAAATTTAGTTAATACTATACATAACATCTTTTGAACGGCTTGTTTGGTAAGTCATAGTGCGCTTAAACTTGGTGTTACGTGTAGTGCAAGTTATTAAATTGTTTTGAAGATGTACATACTATGAAATCTTGGGGTGTTACCTAATTTCATTCATTTTATTGGAAGATAAAATGATGAGTACCATTTATATCATAATGTAAATTTATTTTCTAATGATATGTGATTTGTGGGTTTGATGTATCCATATAAACCATTAGATAAAAATGGTTAACTCAGGAGATAACTATGTCATGTTTATAAATTATTTCATGTCCACCATATTTTTATGGACATGGTTTCATGCTTGAATGTTTATGGATGGAAATATTTTTATATCCTTAAATATATACATTGACTATGTTCATGACTATAACGTTATATAAACATATGATTTCATGTTTTTATCTTAATGAGTATACAAAATACAATTTATGCATGATGTCATTATTTTATATTATACTCTTTTCCACATCCTTGTATTTGTAATTCTCAATCAAGGATTAATATTAATGTCACAACCTGTCCTCGGGGCCCCTTCCATGACTACCCCAATCCTGCCTTCCATAGGACAGGGGCTGGAGACTTGCACCAAAGGCGTAAATCCCAAAAAAGGGAAGGCATTGCCTTTATAAAGTAACACACACAACAGAGAACGCATGTAGTAAGAACTAAGTAATTCCGAGTACAAAAGTAGGTGCTGAAAATTAAATGGTCCAGTATACAAACCCAACTAAAAGTACAGTACAACTGAAAAAGGAAGTACACCAGCAACACTGAGTCGTCCTATGGAAATCCCACCTAAATGGTGGGTACAGATAGTCTCCTCAACTCTTCGGGTCAGGCCATCCGCTCTGTGTACGTCCTGCCATGTGGTCCTCCTCCGGGTATCATCTAGCTCCATAAGACTCCTCCTCGATCAGTGATGTCCGTCGTCTGCATCCAACACAATGTAGTGCGGGCATAGCCCATGCAGGGGTGAGTATACGATACTCAGTAGGGACCCCAAGACCCCAGAAGGTCTCTCAGAATCCCTGAATGATAAACCACAAAGGAAAGATACAATCACGAGGTATCAACTGAACCTACTGACGTATATGCCCATACATATACCAATGTCATCAATTACAGTTCGTCTCCAACTCTCGAGCCCACGTACAACCATTCAACATAGGAAAACACAACCCAGTCCACACAGGAAAGCACAACTTAGTCCACACAAGAAAAATTGTAAACAAATCGTAGATAAATATTGAGGTCAAGACTCATATCACACAGGTATACACTTCGTATAGTGATAGAGATGATCAGATGTATCCGATGATTCATCTAAGATATCGGACCCACATATGATACAAGACCAGCTATGCTGTCAGACTCACAAAGGATACAAGACCATCAACTCTGCCAGACCTACACAGGATACATGTATAGATGTCAATACTACCGGACCCACATAGGATACAAGAACAGTAGTCATCGCCGTCGATCCCACAGAGGATTCCAGTATGGTAGTTTCTGCAGTCGAACTCACAGAGCATTCCATTACAGAATTCGATGTAGTCACAGCCATCTCTAGAGTTTCTGCACACAACATGCTCGATTACAGGAGTGTCCACTCCACGAGAAAAAGAGTCTATACATCAATTGTCGCGAAGTTCAGAGTTTATGTATCCGAAGGTTCTGTCTCATCAAAAGAAACCCAACGCAACAGAAGGTGCGTCAATCAGACCCCCGATCTGAGAGTTTTTGGTTTTTCCATTATAGGGGCCTGGTTGGATTTTAAGCTAAAACCATCCCAACTATACTCCTGCAGCATCGAGATCTCAAGAGGAGTAAACCAAAAGATCCATCTCATATAGAGTAGTTCTAGGAAGTTGATGACACGTCAAACGAATGTCCGATCCTCATGTTATAAGCATTTCTGCTCCAAGGGCTCGGTTGGTTTCAGGTTCGAACCAACCCGGCCATACCCAAACATTGCTGAAACCTCGAGTATAATATACCAAAATGACCGTCTCGATCCAACGATTCTTTTTTGACTGACGATGCAGCAATAGAAGGTCCATAGCTCATGTTATGGGAAAAATATTGAAAACGGCCCGATGTGGGGGGGGGGGGTCTGGGCTCGGGCCGACCCGACCCTACCCCTCTGGGTCGGCCCGAACCGATAAGGTGCGGCCCAGAACCGTTGGGCACGGCCCTGTCCACGTGACCTACTCTGGAACAACCAGGGGGTGCTGGCTTGGCCAGCTAGCCGAGCTGGGGGGCGCGACTCCCTGTCCTGCAGACGCGACACCAGGCTAGCCCCACAGATTTCCTGGATCTCGCGCGACCGCGAGGTCCCACTACCACCGTCGCGGCCGATGCCACGGTGGGCTGCTGCAGGCGGTGCGCCAGGGCACCGTGGCCTCCAGGTGGTCGGACGGTGCCCGCCAGTGCCTCCGACCGCTGGTGCTTCTACACCGATGGCCCACACCTTCGGGGGGCTTCCACGTGCCACCGGAGTCATTCCAGTGGTCCGATTTTTCTACCGTTTGTGGATGCCGTTGTCTCGGGACCCGTACATCACTGTGAAGGCCTCTAATCTCCATTTCGGTCCCACTTCATCGTCACCAAATATTTTGTGCATCAAGAACAAATTAGTGGTGGGATCAGACTTGTTCGTTAGTCTATACCCACCGCGTTAGTGGTTCAAAACATCACCCAACAATTACACGCCATGCCTAGGGTATAAGTCACATAATGAAAACTAAAAACTCCTCTACCTATACAACTGATGACCAACGTCGGCGTCGCAATATATGGCATCGTGAGGTAAGGGTTCATAGGCATCATTGGAGTGCACTGAGGAGGAAGCAGCATCTCTTCTCTTATTGCAGATAAGTGGATTGGTGGCACGTCATTGTTCTTCGAGGAACCAGAGTTCTTCTTCATTATTCATTAGAGGCCGGCGTTCTTCCAAAACCTACAGAGTATTCTCTATCTTCCCCGCACAATGAAGGCTCTCCCCCTTAATAAAATAATAGGTTACTCCACTTATTTTATTACACACGCCTAGAAACTCTCCCGAAATTAAATCACCACATTAAATAAAACGTGTTGAAAATCAATTAAGGAAGGGAGAGGGAAGGTACCTATTATTTAAATTCATTGGAAATTAAAGAAAAAGGGATAATGAGGGAATATCCTCATTAAATTGTAGGTTGACATGAATTAGTGAAGTGAGGTGGAGAGATTTTCATTTAATGGGGGGGTTGCCAATTTAATGAGGGGTTTTAATTTAGTTTAGAGAAAATTAAATAGTTGGGACACGTGTGGGACCCCACCTCTCTAACATCAAAAGTTTGGTAGTTTTTTGGAAATGGGCCCCACCCTTAACTACCCATTGAATGGAATAACCTCCTTATAAAATAATAATTGTTCTGACAATTTTTATTTACTTCTTAAATAAACCCCCAATAATTATCTTATCCTCCATTGTGAACACATCTGTGGTATGGATCACATTAAGAAATTATTGTAATTGCGAGTTAATAGGTTCCCTTATATTTTTATTCTTATAACCGATTCAAAAGATAGGAAAAACCACTCAGTCGTTTACTTAACATACCCGAGCTAAACTTAGGAAATTGATTCCGGGCAAACCGGGTCTCGGAATCAAGCGTCGTCTGAAGCCACTGACTCATAAAATTCTAAAGCATTTATGAGAAAACAATTCCTTGAAATTTATGGGTCTTTAAATTACTCCCACCTTAGGGATTTATGTCCCCGTAAAGTTACAACAAAATCATGGGAAACAATTGAGGGTACTGAGCACGCGCATCTGAGCCTCCCGCTCCCATGTGCTCTACTGGTGATTCCCGTGCTGCCAAACAATGCGCACCAGAGGTATCGACCATACATGTAGGAGCCTCTCCTGTCGATCCTCCATCTCCATAGAGACCTCATTAAATGCCGCCCCGTAATCGATGTTCAGTTTCCCGTGGTCGATGATATGCGTCGGGTCATGCACGTATCTCCTCAGCTGAGATACGTGAAAGACGTCTTGCACCCAGTGCAACTGAGGTGGATGGGATAGGCGGTAAGCCTCCTCGCCTACCCTGCTGAGGACCTGGAATGGTCCAAAGAAGTGCGGAGATAACATCCCGCCCCAGCAAAATCTCAGTAATCCACGTCGAGGTGATACCCTTAAGAAAATGTGGTCACCATCCTCGAACCCCAGTGGTCTCCACCTCTTATCAGAATTAGATTTCTGTCTACTCTGTGTAGTCCTCATCTGCTCCTGAATGATCTGCACCTTCTCCGTCATAGCCAAAACCATCTCTGGTCCTACGAGTGCTGATTCCTCAGGTTCAGTCTAGCATAGAGTTGATCTGCAAGGTCGGTCGTACAGTGCCTCGAATGGTTCCATCCTGATGGTGGAGTGGTAGCTTTTGTTGAATGAAAACTTCAACAAAGGTAGGTGATCCTCCTAGCTGCAACCAATGTCAAGGACACATGCACAGTGAATGTCCTCGAGTATATGAATGGTCCTCTATATCTATCCATTCGTCTTAGGGTGAAAGGCAGTGCCCAGGCGTACATGTGTCCCAAAAGTGTCCTTTAACCCCTTCCAAATCAAGGATGTAAAGAGAGAGTCTCTATTAGAGACGATAGATGATGGAACACCATGAATTCGTATGACCTCCTGGACATAGAGGCGTCCCATTCTCTCTACTGAGCACTACTCCCTAATCTGTAGGAAGTGGGACGACTTGGTGAGTCGGTCGACAATCACCTAGATAGAGTCGTGCCCTCTGGATGTACATGGGATCCCCGTCACGAAATACATGTATATCCTGTCCCACTTCCTCTCTGATACCTCCATGGGCTATACCAAGACCGCTGTTACCTGGTGCTCCGCCTTCACATGCTGGAAAGTGAGACATCGGGAAACGAAAAATGCTACAACCTTCTTCATACCCGACCACCAGTATTGTTGTCTGTAGTCCTAGTACATCTTCACTACTCTAGTGTATGAACCCTATTCTTATATTTGAGTTATGGGTTTATTACTATCTCAATTCCTTATGTGTATTTGAGAATATATGGAAAATGGGGAAAAATCCTAAATTTCGAATGTACATGATGTGTAATTTTTCGACACGTCGTGTACTTTTGGCCGTGTAAGGATGCGTACACAGGGCGTGTATCCATGTCGGCGACGAAGGGTGTAGTAACCGACTACATTCCATGTAGTGGTACTTTACACGCCCTGTATTCAGTCAGCAGGCCGAAACAGTAAGTTGGTGGAGCAGCCGCCAACTACGCGATAGTACGCGTTGTGTACTCAGGAGTATATGTTGTGTACTCATGTGGACGGATGAACAGTATGGTGGTGCCGCCATAGAAACAACTAAATGATGGAAGTACATGCCTTGTACTTGGATGTACACTCCATGTACTTTGTTTTTTTGGTTAAAAAGGGAAGTAGCCTCCCATGTTCATAGGGAAGGCTTAGAACAGGTAGAACGAGCGGGAGGGGATGGCTGGAGATTTGGAGATCCGCCAAGCGCACGTCTGGAATCCATTTCATCCACGGACGATCTCGTTGGAACTATATGGGTAAGCCCTCTCTTCTCATGTTGTGGTTCTTACCAATTATTCTCTTAACAAGAGTTATTTGAGTTTAACCGGTCTGACTTCTTCATTAGATCTACGTCATATCTGGGATTTTCGGGAATCGACGTTCGTATATAGCGCTCGTTGATGTATAAGGTATGTGGCATGGTGTTAATTTTTCCAACTATTGTGTGATTTGTTTGTTTTTGTGCCACGAACCCATGTTGGGGTGTCGTGTGGCTGAGGCAATTTCTATATTTAATAACTAGAATTGATTAGGTAATTTAAATCTGATATTAAAATGTTAGTTGGATTGTTGCATGGATCGAGAACCACCCCGGGGGTGTGTTCCACTATTTAGCCGTTTGGCCAGGGTACCCGAGGGTATGCCTTTAAAGTAGTGATTTTTGAATTTCCTCGAAAGGAATTGCTTGTTTACTGCTTATTTACATGTTGGGAATGTCCCGATTACCTGTTTATCCTGAGGGAGTTGTTGTGATTAGCCTGTGGGAACTGCACTATTTAGCCTGAGGGCGGTAGATATTTCGGCCTGAGGGAAGCTTCGTCCGTGCCGGAGGGAAGTTGATTCTGTGCCTGAGGGAGACACTATATACGCCTGAGGAAAATATGTTATGCCTGAGGGAATATTCTTGTGTTGGATACTCTTTACACGAGCGTAGGGGTTTAGGTGTCTGAGGACATTATTCGGTTGCTTAGAATATTTACTATGGTGATATTTTAATTAAATGATTAAAAATAATATTAAAATGGCAATATAACAGGTTAAGTTAGTAACTTCTTAGTACTTCTTACTTTATTTCATTTTACTAATGCTCACAATTGTTGCATGTTTGCACGCAGTTGGGCACGAGCCTTCGGTGGGTGCCTACTGAGATATATTTCTCACACCCTGTTTGGGTCATGCATTTCATCCCAAACAGATTATGTTTCTGTAGGGGTGGATAGGGGAAAGAGTCCCTATACAGGTACTTGACGGTTGCCGAGGAGTAAGAGGGCATGGGACCGAGCCTAGGCTCGTGATGCCGCTGCTAGCTGTTTTTCATTGTTTTGTTGTAATCTGCATTTTGTTGTACTGTATTGATGTATAACATATTCTGGATGTTTCTTAGAACTTGAGACCTGTAGCATCATTACTTATATACTGTTGGTTGTATCCACTAGAGTTTTTTATTTCAGTTGTGTATGGTTTACTACTTCCACTGTCGTTGTATGATTTATTTCGTATTTCCGTTGTGCTACAAATTGAAAAATGAGGGCATAGTTTCCCCACTATCAGACCTTCTCCCATGCTACTAGTTAGAAGCCTCTGGCATTTGGGGAAATGCGCTTGAGGTCACGTGGCGAACCAGGTTCTGGGCAATGGTTGAGTGCCACCCGGAACATGGACGTTACAATGTGGTATCAAAGGGCATGATCTTTTCTTTGACTTACTATTTGGAGCCGTATTGAGGGATAGGAAGAACGATAGTTGGTAATAAGTTGTGCCCGGGCATAGCTAACCCGTGTACATGGAAAAGCCAATCTACCTCGTATTTCAATTCTTTGATTTTGTAAATTTTATAGTTGATATGTTTTCACCATTGGGTGACACACTTGGATTGTGTTGTTTATATTTTATCTGTGGGTTCTATTTAGTTGCAACCCGATGAGATGAGGGTATTCCATCTCAGGCATCATTTAGGCACATGAAAAAAATCACATGCCATGCATAGTGTCATGACATGTAGGTGAATTAGAATTTTCGATGTTGTTGTGATAGTTGTTGTGCTAGAAAATCATGTCATTGTGATAGATGCTTTGATAAAATACCTGCTATTTGATAGGGTAATTTTATGTGATCCTGTTTATATAATGGATGCCAAATTTTGGTTTTTGGGGAGTATGAGCCCCCATTGACCGGAATTCGATGGATCATTGACTATTTAATTTTTATAACATAGATAAGATGTCAAACTTTAATTCGTGGGGAGTATGGGCCCTCATGGGTCTGAATTTGACACTTAGGTATTGGTTTTCATTATTTCCTGGGTTTCAGGGATGTTTCTGAGGAATACTTTCTGGAAACCCAGAATACACGCCGTGTAGGACCTCATACATGTCGTGTATGTTATTCTCTTCGGGAAAAAAAATGAACATTTTAAGTACACACCCTGTACTCTGAGTACACGCCCTGTAGCCTCTTCCCGTGTCACATCCCGTGTGGGCGGCGACACGGGTTAGGGAATGCTTGGGTAAAACATATCGTGTAAATGATGTATACGCCATGTAGTGTGGAACCGGAGTCCGACCATGTAACTAACAACACGGGTCGGAAAACTCCTTTACAGAACATGCATTGTCGTTAATGGACACTCTATGTAGTGTGACATGGGGACCCGACCGTGTAACTAACAACACAGGCCAGTGTCACCTCTCCATGAACACGACGTGTACCTGTGGGAAATGCCGTGTAGTCTTTTCCGAGGACAGACCGTGTGGTGCTAGCCATGTGGCGGGGAAACGAGGTGGTGTACATGCCGTGTACGGGTGTAACACGCCATGTAGGGTCAAGCTGAGTGGTCGTACATGTCACAAACAACACGGGCAGTTGGAAAATAACACCATACACGCCATGCAGATATAATACATGTCGTGTAGTTTTTGTTCAACGGGATCTGTGTGGCTTAGCCGTGTAGAAGGACCCAGGAAGAGGAGGAGAAGCCAAGTGCACGTCGTGTAGTCAGTAGACACGCTATGTAGACTTGTTATGATAATCTTTAAATGCATTCTTCCTCTTTTTTTCTTTTGTGGTTACTTCAATTTCAGTCATTGATAAATCTTGAATCTAAGGCATGATTTTAACCTTGTAGTGTCTTTCCGCCTAGACGACCGCGCGATGGTCTCCAAGAGAGCGGAGACAACTATACTCAAGAAATGGTGGGACCTGTGCTACTAGTGGATCCTCCAGCAGATCCAAATGCAGCACCAACTGGTATACCGGACATCGGCGCGGAGGCGCAGTTCCGTGAAGGCTTTATGCGATTCATGCATGCATTTCTGGGAGCACCGCAGGCTGCCACATCTATGGCAGAGATGACTCGTATTTTCCAGCAGCAGCATCCACCTCTGTTTTCAGGGGATGTCGGACCACAGGATGTGGAGTCTTGGCTGGTGTCGATGCAGACTATTTTCGATCATCACGAGACGACTGTAGGGCGGAGGGTAAAGCTAACGACATATATGTTGTGCGATTCTTCCAAGAGGTGGTTGGATGTTACCACCCAGTCAGATCATCACAAAGATAGGGCGTGGGATGATTTTCATGTTGTTTTCTATGAATTCGTTATCCTGGAGACGCTGAGAGAAGATAGAGCTCTAGAGTTCATGAATCTGTAGCATGGCACTATGTCAGTGATGGACTATTCTGGTGTTTTCACCGAGCTTCAGTGATTTCACCCATTCTGGTGGGTAATGAGACGTTGAGAGCCAGATATTTTAACGACGGTCTTCGTTATGATATCTGAGCGCTGGTAAATGTTTTCAGGTTGCCTAATGTACACGCTATTGTGAACCAAGTGCTGATTACAGAGAGGAACTTGTGGGAATATAGTGTTGTGGGCCAGGGCGCTTCAACACCAGTTACTGGTATTATTTCTGCTAGTAAGAGGAAGAGACAAATGTACATCTCTTAGGGTGGCAATACTAGTCAGAAGAATTCTTCAGGTGGCCAAGTCATCTGCTACCAGTGTGGTAGAGAGGGGCACAAGTGACCTCAGTGTCCACGTGACCCAGTGGAGTGCCGATCTTGCGGCGAGATGGGACATCTACAACACTTTTGTAGGGCGTTTATACCTATGGCTAGTGAGAGGGGTTATGTTATGACTCCCCGTGCAGGAGAAAGATCGGTTTCTTCATACGAGTTGGGGAACTGGAATACATTAGGATGTTCTGGCAGAGATGGTGGTCATGGTTGTGGTAGCCAGACAGCAGGATCTCAGAGGCAGCTGGGCGTGACAGCTCAGGGTAGCCAGGCTGTGTCGTAGGGTCATGGCACTAGGCAGGCATACGCAGTGCAAGAGACCCATCAGGGGCAGGATCCCGGAACTTCTACAGTCATAGGTACTATTCTAGTAGCTTTTGTCTTGTCTTCTATACATTTCGATATGGCTACTACACATAATTTTATATCTGTACCCGTTGTGGAGAACCTTGGGCTCTGTGTTTCTACTTCATCTGATATCATGACTCTAGACACTCCGTTGGGAACTATAACGGTTTTTGTACATCAGTGAAAGAAGTTCCCCCTTGAGGTTGGTGTGTGTAACTTTCTTTGGGACCTATATGTCTTAGAGATGACAAGATATGACGTCATTATCAGGATGGACAGGTTGGTTCCCTTTCAAGCCTTTGTAGACTGCTAGCGTCGCAGGGTGCGTTTCACGTCACCAGAGCGAGGAGAGTTTCTATACAAGGGAGAATGGGATGTTCAGGCAAGTCGAGATGGACCAGAGGATCATGGGAGAGGTGGAGTCACAACACAGATTGCGAGCTTATATCTGGATGACCAGGGTACATGTCAAGTAGAATTCCCTCCAGTTGTAGATCGTTTCAGGGATGTCTTCCCGGATGACTTTTCGGGTCTACCTCCGGTGCATGAGGTGGATTTCTCTATCGAGCTTGTGCCAGGAGGAACCCTGGTGCCCATTCCTCCTTATAGGATGGCCACACCTGAGATGCAGGAGCTCAAGAGGCTGTTAGAGGAGTTGCCCGAAAAGGGTTTTATCCAACCCAATACTTCTCCTGCGGGTTCTACAGTCCTTTTTCAAAGAAGGTGAATGGTACCCTAAGACTTTGTGTGGATTATCAGAAGATGAACTAGTTGATGGATAAGAACTGATATCCCTTGGTGAGGATTGATGATCTTTTTGATCAGCATCATGGAGTGCCAGTGTTCTCGAAGATTGAAAATAGGTCAGGATATCATCAGCCGTGTTTGAGACCATCAGATAAACCTCATATAGCTTTTCAGAGCAGATATGGTTTGTACGAGTACTTGGTTATGCTATTCGGACTCATGAACACGCCAGCAGTTTTCATGGATCTGATTAATCATGTGTTCTATTCGTATCTTGACTCTTTTGTGGTAGTATTCTTGGATGACATCTTGGTGTACTCTCTCACTTGACATGACCATGCCACCCATCTTGAGATCATATTGAGTCCATTGAGAGAGCATCGGCTATATGCTACGCTCACAAAGTGCCACTTTTGGATGGACCAGATTCACTTCCATGGTCACATTATCTCAGAGGCAGGAGTTGCAGTAGACCCAGAGAAGGTGAGATCAGTAGTTTCCATGGAGCAGCCTAAGAACTTGATTGAGATACGGAGTTTCTTAGGGAAGGCTGGTTATTACATACCCTTCATAAATGACTTCCCCCACTTAGCAGCACTATTGACGGGTCTGGCTAAGAAGGGTGTGAAGTTTGTTTGGTCGGAAGCTTGCGAGGAAGCTTTTCATGACCTGAAAGGAAGGTTGTCATCAACACTGATCCTAATTCTCCAAGATCAGGGGAAGAGCTATATAGTTTACTGTGATGCATCAGGTATTGGGCTAGGAGCAGTGTTGATGCAGGGAGATTGAGTTGTTGCATACAGGTCTCGGCAGTTAAGGCCACGTGAGAGGAATTACCTGACACATGATCTCGATTTAGCTACAGTTGTACATGTGTTGCGCTGTTGGAGGAACTATCTATTGGGATATAATTTTATGGTTATCACTGACCACAAAAACCTCAAGTATATATTTTCTCAGTGTGACATGAATTTGAGGCATAGGAGGTGGGTCGAATACCTACAACCCTTCTATTTTGAGCTGTCCTATACACCTAGTAATGGTAATGTAGTAGCTGATGCACTAAGCAGGAAGACTCAGATACAGGTAGTGTAGGAGGTCTTTGGTGAGTGGCAGCTTATGGCCTTGTTCTCTGAGATGCATCTGGAGGTGCATGACAGTCAGGGGAAGACTTACATTTCATCTTTAGCTGTGACATCTACCCTCCTAGACAGAGTGAGGATGAGATTGCTATATAATTCAGAAGTCCTATTTCTTCGGGATTCGGTGATATGTGAGGACCCTTCTCTTAGGTGGACGATAAGTAATGACGATGTTTTGTGTTTCCATGGACGAGTGTGGGTTCTAGGGGATATACACGACGAGCTAATGCAGGAGTTTCATGCTTCTCCTTGGGGAGTTCATTCAAGGGTTACCGAGATGTACCGTGACTTGAGACGTCAGTACTGGTGGTCGGGTATGAAGAGAGAGATAGCTTGTTTTGTTACGAGGTGTTCCACCTGGCAGCAGGTGAAGGTGGAGCATCAGAGACTAGCTAGACTGTTACAGCAGTTTCCCATTCCCGAGTGGAAATGGGATGATGTCGCGATGGATCTCGTGACAGGTTTTCCGAGGTCACCTCGTTGCAGTGACGCCATGTGGGTTATTGTGGACAGACTCACGATGGTAGCTCACTTCTTGCCGATCACGGAGACCTTCGGTGTTGACGATCTCGGAACATTGTATATCAGAGAGATCATCTATCTTCATGGGATCCCTCATTCTATCATTTTAGATAGGGAAGCCCTCTTTATGTCTCGTTTCTAGAAGAGTTTTCAGAGGGCGCTGGGTACACAGGTGCTTCTGAGCACAACTTACCACCCTCAGACAGATGGCCAGTCAGAGCATACGATATAGGTGTTAGAGGACATCCTGCTTGCATGCGTCCTAGACATTGGGGTATTTGGGGAGAAACATATTGCCTTAGTCTAGTTTATCTATAACAATAGCTTTAAGGATACAATAGAGATGGAACCATACGAGGCTTTATATGGTAGGCCATGTCGTTCACCTTTGTGTTGGTTAGAGGAAGGTGAGGCAGCTTTACTGGGGCTACAGCTCATGCAAAAGACATCTGAGCAGGTCCAGTTGATTCAAGAGCGGATGGCTACCACACAGTCTCGTCAGAAGTCATATGTTGATCGTCGTAGATGACCATTGGAGTTCGTGGTCGGGGATCGGGTTTTCTTACGTGTTTCGCCGAGGATGGGATAGTAACAGATCTAGAGACATAGTAATCTTTCACCGAGGTATGTGGGGCAATTTGAGATTCTGGAGAGAGTCGGGCCAGTTGCCTATCGGTTGCGGTTGCCTCAGCAATACCAAGCAATGCATGACGTCTTCCATGGGTCCATGTTACGTCACTATCATTCAGACACGTCCCACATCTTTCAGCCTTATGTGGTTGAGCTGGAAGTAGATGTGTCCTTTGAGGAGCATCTGATCTGTATCTTTGACAGGAGCACAAAGGTTCTCTAAGGCCGGTCAGTTCCTAGTGTACGGGTGCTATTGCAGGATGACCGAGTGTAGGACGAAAACTGGGAGATGGAGACCGATGTATGTGCTCAGTAGCCGTAGTTGTTCACAGCTATATCTTTTCCACCCTTGCAAGGGAAATTCAGGGACAAATTTCTATAATGGAGGATGTTTGTAAGAACCCGGTTCATATATTTGAGGTACTAGTTTCTTCCTTTCTCTTTTTATTATGTGTATTTGAGAATATATGGAAAATAGGTAAAATCTTAAATTTTGGAAGTACATGACGTGTACTTTTGGTCGTGTACTTTTATCCGTGTATGGATGATTACTCAGGGCATGTAGCCATGTCGGTGACGAAGGGTGTAGAAACGGACTACATGCCGTGTAGTGGTACTTTACACGCCGTGTAGTCAGTCAGCAAGCAAAAACATTAAGGCGGTGGAGCAGTCGCCAGCTGGACAACAGTACACGTTGTGTACTGAGGAGTACATGCCAAGTACTCGTGTCGACGAATGAACAGTATGGCGGTGCCGCCAGAGGAACAGTTAAATGAAGGAAGTACATGCCGTGTACTTGGATGTACACTTAGTGTACTTTGTTTTTTCTCTTAAAATGGGCAGTTTCCTCCCCTGTTCATAGGGAAGGATTAGAACGGGAAGAAGGAGTGGGAGGGGACGACCGGAGCTTCGGAGATCTTCCGAGCGCACGTTCGGAATCCGTTTCAGCCTCGGACGATCTCGTTGGAACCGCACGGGTAAGCCATCTCTTCTCTTGATGTGGTTCTTACCAATTATTCTCCTAATCAGAGTTATTTGAGGTCAATCAGTTTTTCATCTTTGTTAGATCTACGTCGTATCTAGGCATTTTGGGAATCGACGTTCGTATATAGCGCTCTTTGACGTATAAGGTAGGTGTCTTAGTGTTAATTTATCCAATTGTCATGTGATTTGTGCGTTTTTTTTCCACAAACCCTTGTTGGGGTGTCGTGTGGCAGAGGCCATTGATATATTAAATACCTATAATTGATTAGGTAATTTAAATGTGATATAAAAAGGCTGGTTGGGATTTTTTCTTAGATCCAAAACCACCCAGGGGGTGTGTTCCACTATTTATCCATTTGGCTAGGGTACCCGAGGGTATGCCTTTAAAGTAGTGATTTACGAATTTCCTCAAATGGAATTTCTTTTTTACTGCTTATTTACATGTTGGGCATGGACCGGTTACCTGTTTAGCCTGAGGGAGTTGTTGTGATTAGCCTGTGGGTACTGCACTATTTCGCCTGAGGGAAGTCGTTATTTCGGACTGAGGGAAAATTCTTCTGTGCCTGAGGGTAGTTGATTCTGTGCCTGAGGGGGACACTAACTACGACTGAGGGCAAAATCATTTATGCCTGAGGGCAGATTCTTGTGTTGGATACTCTTTACCTGAGGGTGGGGGTTTACGTGTCTGAATACATTAGTGGGTTTCATAGAATATTCACTGTGGTGATATTTTAAATTAAATTATTAAAATGAATTTTAAAATGGAAATATTACTGGTTATGTTAATTACAGATTAGTAATTCTTTCTTTATTTCATTTTACTACTTCACACAATTTTTGCATGTTTGCACGCAGTTGGGCATGGGCCTTTGGTGGGTGCCTACTGAGATATATTTCTCACACCCTGTTTGGGTCATGATTTTCAGCCCAAACAGATTACGTTTCTGCAGGTGTGGATAGGGGCAAGAGTCCCTATATAGGTACTTGACTGTTGCTGAGGAGTATGAGGGAATGGGACTGAGCCTAGGCTCGTGATGCCGTTGCTAGCTGTTTTTCTTTGTTTTTATGTACTCTTCATTTTGTTGTACTGTATTGATGTATAACATGATATGGATATTTTCTTTGAACTTGAGACATGTAGCATCATTACTTATATACATTTGGTTGTTTCCACTACAGTTGTTTATTTTAGTTGTGTATGGTTTACTGCTTCCGCTGTCGTTGTATGATTTATTTCATATTTCCACAGCGCTACACTTTGACAAATGAGGCCATAGTTTCCACACTATCATACCTGGGCCCTCGCTGCTAGTCGGAAGCCTCTGGCGTTTGGGGAAATGCGCTTGAGGTCACATGGTGAACCGGGTTCAGGGCACCAGTTGAGTGGCACCCAGATCCGGGACGTTAAATCCAGGATGTACTGCTAGTGGGGAAGGGTGAAACTCCCTCAACACTTCCTACTGTAGTGAAACTGGTACCATGGTACGACCCCTGAAGAGGATGACATGCTCCCAGCCTTCAGAAAATCCATCAGGTGCTAGCCCGGAGGATATCTGATCACGTCACGCCTCACAGTTGACGTCTCCATGCTGTGCCTCTCTGACCCACTGAAGTAGTGGAGGAGTGACTGTGAGGGACTGTATATAGGCTTACCCATCTCTATCCATATAGGATATCTACAATGTGGATAACTGATTCGTCGCCTCTCCATGTAGCTGAATGATTGATCTCCTGCTGAGAGCATCAGCCACAACATTCCCCTTCCCAGGAGTATAAGAAATCTCAATGTAATAATCCTGTGGGATCTCATTCCATCGATGTTGTATCAGGTTCAGGTCATTCTGCAAGAAAATGTACCTGAGAATATGTTGGTTAGAGTAGACTCTAAAGTGCTCGCCCATCAAATAGTGCGGCCACATCTTCAGGGCGAAGACTATTGCTCCTAACTCTAGGTCATGGGTAGCGTAGTTCTGATCATGTTCCCTCAACTGTCTTGAACCGTAAACGATCACTGCTCTCCCCTGCATCAGGACACACCTGAGTCCGGTCCCTGATGTGTCGCGGTAAACAACGTAACCTACACCCTCCTCTGGTAGCCTCAATATGGGCGCACCGGTCAATCTCCGCCTCAACTCCTGAAAGCTCTACTAGCATCTGTCTAACCACACAAAGGGTTTCCCCATCTTTGTCAAAACTTTAAGTAGTGATGCAACTCTGGAAAAGCTTGGAAAAAATCTCTGATAGTACCTCGCCAGACCTAGGAATCCCCGCACCTCCGTCACGCTCCTCGGTGGCTCCCAAAGAAGTACTACCTCGATCTTCACGGGATCCATAGGTACTCCCGCCTCTGAGATGACGTGCCCTAAGAAGTGAACCTCTCGATGCCAGAACTGACACTTCGATAGCTTACCATAAATCTAGTGCTCTCAGAGTGTATCCAGTACAACACGTAAGTGGTAGGCATGCTCCTCCTCAGTAGTCGAGTAAATCAGGATGTCGTCAATGAAGACTACGACAAACCTATTGAGGTAGAGATGGAAGATCATGTTCAGGAGACTCATGAACACTGCTGGAGTGTTGGTCACATGGAAGGTCATGACCATGAACTCATAGTGGCCATACCGACACCTGAAGGCTGTCTTATGCACATCCTCGTCTCGAACTCTGAGACGGTGATAGCTTGACCTGAGGTATATTTTCTAGAACAATCGTGCTCCTTTGAGCTGATCGAAGAGTTCATCAATCCTCAGAAGAGGGTACTTGATGCTCACGGTCATCTGGTTCAAGAGACGATAGTTGAAGAAAAGTCACAAGCTCCTATCCTCTTTCTTGGTGAATAAAATCAGAGAAGCCCAGGGTGAAACACTATGTCGGATGAAACCTTTCCACTGTATATCCTCCAGTTGTAACCGCAGCTCATGAATCTCGGCGAGAGCCATCCGATAATCCTGAGTATATATCGGTGATGTCCAGGGGTATAGGTCTATGTAGAATTCTACCACCCTACTAAGAGGTAGTCCTGGAACATTTTCAGGAAAAATGTCTGCATACTGATCCACCACAACAAGAAAACTCGGGCTCCACATGTCAACTGCTCCATGGATGAGACTAGCCAAATCATGTTTGATCGACTCCCCTCTCCTCTGCGTTAGTCAATCCTATACTGTGAAGTTTCCCTTCTCACCGGTGAAGGTGAAACTGGTCCCATCTGTGTGTACACACCGTACCTTGCGCCTAATAACATTGATCTGAGCATGGACTGTAGATAACAAGTCCATACCCTAGATGACGTCGTATGGCCTTGATGCTGCTACAAGAAGATCCCAACCGAAGTTCTCGCCTCCAAGAGTAAGCTCACACTGCCGACACTAGTGCGTAATTGTTGAGTCTGCTCCCATAGGAGTCTATAGCCGTAAATATCGAGCCAACGGCTCCGTCGGAATCTCTGAGCTCTGAACAAGGGCAGTGATAATAAAATAATGACTCACACCTGTGTCTTTAAGAACTGCAGCAAGGGTGGAGTATGAACAGACAGTACCTTGAATCATCTCAGGTGTGCCGTGGTTGTAAGCCTCCACTTCCTGGATATGAGCCTGCCTCTTGCCCGCCATCTCCCTCTTGTCAGGGTGGACCTCCTGGGGGTGGTGGTGGTAGTAGAGCATCGAAGCGTCGTCCACCACCCGCTGCTCAGCAACCTCCTCTGACTCATCCGCCTGCTCCCTGCGGACCACCACGGTCAAACCTATACCTCTTCATGGGATGTCCCTCCACTATCTGATGCTCATATGCATGACAGGTCCAGAAGTCACGAGCCATGTGGCCCTACCTGCCGCATGCATAGCACTATCTGCTCCTTGTAAGTCTGGCTCTGCTCCGTGTTCCCCGCAGAGTCGAACCTGTATCTTGAGGTCGCCCACCTGACGGCCTGGTCCGCTTGGACCCCTGAGACATCTGTTGACTACCGGCTGTAGAGAACTCCACTCTGTGCCATCTTGTGGGGGGTCTCGCTGATGGTGGATGCTCAGCGAGAATGATCTCCACTAATAGGGCTCTCTCCATCACCCCTACATGCGTCCGGATATTAGGAGAATCGTCGACGCTCTAATCTGATGCCTCAGTCCCTGCTCACTGGTCCGGGCCTAGAAGAATCTATCCCAAACCATGTCTATGGAGTAGCGTGATATGTAGGTAAATCTCGCCGAGTACTGGACTACTAACATGCTACCCATGTTGTAGCTACAGTAACTCCTGGATGCGCACCACACAGAGGGTGGATGGAATGAACTCCGAGTGGAAGAGTCTCTCGAAGTCTGTCCTAAGTAGAGATGGCTCATCTTGCACCTAGAGCATCAGACAACCCCATCTACCTCCTGCTACGTGCAGTAGACTCATGGAAAGGATCACCATAAAGTCTGCTGGTGTCCCTACCAATCTGAAGACTCTAGAGATAACCTCCTTCCAATCCTCGGCAGCCTGAGGATCCGTCTCTCCGTGAATCCTGGGTGGCCTATGTCACTAAAACTCATGCAATGTGCTCAGGCGACGTTAACTCTTCGCTGTTGGGGCTTGTAGGATTGGTGGCCCAGAATGTATTAGTACCACTGGTGCCTCCGCTGTAATGGGGACCTACACCGAGACCTCATCGCTCGGTGGGCTGACATCCCAAATGTAACTAGGAACCCTAGCTGGCTGCCTTCATGGGGCCATCCTAAAAAGAAACAGGTGATCCATGGTTAGTATTGTATACCTGGTGAGCTAACACAAAGTAATCACAAAGAAAACTTTTGAATGGAAACACACACACAATCATTGTTTTCGTGCACTGAGTCAAAAATCAGTGGTCTGGGTCCTGGTCTATGGATACGGCGGCCGCCACACAAACAGTGGGCTCCCTGGACTGAAAACCACACTCAATACTCTTAACATTAACTCTTCACAGAGAAGAAATTATCAGAGTACTGGGTTCTGTGGTAGAACCAACTCCTCTGATACCAATTTTTCACGACCCGTCCTCAGGGCCCATGTCGTGACTTCCCCAATCCCACCTTCCATAGGCCAGGGGCTGGCGACTAGCACCAAAGTCATAGATCCCAAAAAAGGGATGGCATTTCCTTTATAATGTAACACACAGAACAATGTATGCAAGTAGTAAGCACTACATAAATCTGAGTACAAAAGTAGGTGATGAAAAGTAAATGGGATAGTATACAAACCCACCTAAAAGTACAGAACAAATAAAAAAGTATGTACAACAGCAACACCGAGTTGTCCTCTGGAAATCCCACCTGAAAGGTGGGTACAAATAGTCTTCTCAGCTCCTCAGGTCTGGTCGTCTACTCCGAGTACATCCTACCAAGTGGTCCACCTCTGGGTACTGTCCAGCTCCACAGGCCTCCACCTCGATTAGTGATGTTTGTCGTCTATATCCAACAAAACGTAGTGCGGGCATTTCCCGTGCAGGGGTGAGTATACGATACTTAGTAGGGATCCCGACACCCCCGAAGTTCTCTCAGAATCCACGATGGATAACCGACAATGGAAAGATACGATCACGAGGTATCAACTGGCCCTACATAGGTATATTCCCATAAATATACCTAAGTCATCAATTAGAGATCATCTCCAACTCTCGAGCCGAAGTAAAACCTGTCCACGCATGAAAACACAACCCAGTCCACACAAGAGAGCACAACCTAGTCCACATAGGAAAACTAGTCAAACAAATAATTGATAGAGAATGAGGTCAAGACTCAGCTCACATAGGTATAAACTTTTTAAATTTATAGATATGATCAGATGTAGCCACTAATTTATCTAAGCTTTCGGACCCACATAGGATACAAGACCAGCAATGCTGTCGGGCCCACAGAGGATACAAGACCAGCTACTCTGCCTGAACCACACAGGATATAGGTACATCAGTCAATACTACCGGACCCACATAGTATAAAAGAACAGTATTCATCACCTTCAAGCCCACGAAGGATTCTAATATGGTAGTCACCATTGTCGATCCCACAGAGGATTCCAGTACAGAAGTCGATGTAGTTACAGCTAGCTCTTGGGTTTCCGAACACAACATGCTCGATTCCTAGATGTTCTGCATCTCGAGAAAAATATTCAATACATATATAGTCACAAATTCCAGAGTTGATGTACCCAAGGTTCAGTCTCGTCAAAAGAAACCCAACGCGATAGACAGTGTGTCAATCGGACGCCCGGTCTGAGAGTTATTGGCTTATCTGTTCCAGGGGCCCGGTTGATTTTTAAGCTAAAACCAACCCGACCGTACACTAGATGTGTCCAAACCTCAAGTGGAGTAATCCAAATGGACCGTCTCATCAAGAGGAATTCGATGTAGTTGACGACAAGTCAAACGGATGTCTGATCGTTAAGTTATAAACCTTTCCGCTCGGTGGGCCCGGTTGGTTTCGGGTTCAAACCAACCCGGTCATACCCAAACATTTCCTAAATCTATAGTATAATATACTTAAATGACCGTCTTGATCCAAGTATTCCTACGCAAATAACGGTGAATCGATCGAAGGTCCGTAGCTCAGGTTTTGGGAAAATGACCGAAAACGGTCCGAAGTGGGGGGTCCGGGCCCTAGACGACCAGGCCCAACCCCCCAGGGTCGGCCTGAACCAGGTCGACCCGACCCAGGTCTGGGACCGGACCTGTAGGGAACGGCCCGGCCCGACTGGGCATGGCCCAGTATGCATGACCATCCCTGGCCCAGCCCGGGGTGATGGCTCGTCCAGCTGGCCGGGTGGAGGGGCGTGACCCCCGTTCCCTCTGACACGGCGCCAGGCTGGCGCTGCGGATTTCCTGGATCCTGCGCGGCCGCGGGATCCCACATCCGCTGCATCGGCCAACGCCGCGGAGGGCTACTGTCGTCGGCCCGCTGGGGCACCTCTGCCTCTAGGCAGCCGACCGCTGCATCCGGCCACCGAGGGCTTCCGCGGGCCACCAGAGTCATTCCAGTGGTCCGATTTTCTCCCATCATTTCCTGTGGTCATCTCGGGACCAAAACATCACTGTGAAGTCCTCCAATCGCCATTGTGGTCCCGCTTCATCGCCACCAAATATTCCACGCATAAAGAACAAATTATCAGTGGGTTTGGACTTGTTCGTTAGTCCGTAACCACCGCGTTAGTGGTTCAAAACATCATCCAACAATTACACGCCATGCCGAGGGTATAAATCGCATAATAAATATAAAAATTCCTCTACCTCAACAACTGATGATGAATGTCGGTGTTGTGGTAGACGGCGTCGCAGGGAAATGGGTCATAGGTGTCATCGGAGTGCGCTGAGGAGGAAGCGTCATCTCCTCTCTTGTCACGGAGACTAGGATTTGTGGCACGTCATTGTTCTTTGAGGAACCAGCGTTCTTTGTCTTTCATCGTCATAGTCCGGTGTTCTTCCAAAACCTCAAGGGTTATCTCAATATTCCCCGAACAATGAAGGCTCTCCCCCTTAATAAAAAATAGGCTCATTTAATTATTTTATTACACACGCCAACCAACTCTCTCGAAATTAAATCACCACATTAAATAAAACATGTTGACAATCAATTAAGGACGGGAGAGGGAAGGTCCCCATTTATTAAACGCGTTGGAAATTAAATAAAAAGGGGGAAAGAGGGAAGATCCTCATTAAATTGTGGGTTGACATGAATTAATGAAGTGAGGTGGATAGATTGGAATTTAATGGGGGGTGCCAATTTAATGAGGGGTTTTTTAATTAGTTTAGAGGAAATTAAATGGTTGGGGCTTGTGTGGGCCCCAACTCTCAAACATCCACACTTGGATAGTTAGGTGGTTGTGGGTCCCACCCTTAACTACCCATTGAAGGAAATAACCTCCTTATAAAATAATCATTGTTCTGAAAATTTTTATTTACTTCTTAAATAAACCCCAAATAATTAACATCTCCTCCATTGCGTATGCAACTTCAGTAACGATCACGTTAAGAAATTACCGGCATTTCAAGTTCCTCAGTGCCCTCAGATTTTAATTCTGATTATTGTTTCACAAGATAGAAAAAACCCACTCATTCATTTACTGGACGTACCCGAGCTAAAATTTTGAAATTGATTTCGGGTACACCGGGACTCGGAATCAAGTGCCGTCAAAAGCCACAGAATCGTAAAATTCCAAAGCATTTATGAAAAAAAAAAATTCTTTGAAATTTTCAAGTCTTTACAATTATTTATTAATGATTTGATACAATTATTTTTTTTTCTATTATTATGAAAAATCCTTATTCCATGACCCATAATTTATGATATTTGATTTATTCGGTATAAATTTCTTATGTTGTGATTATGTCGTAAAAAAATTATCCTCATGAATAAGCATTGATTGATATCTACTATTTTACTATTAGTAAGCCTATGATCTTTATATAATTTATTTTTTTCTTTCCATGTGGTGAAATGATATATGTATTATAAGGGTAGTAGAGTAAAAGTAAGAATTTTTTTGGGAGATATATAATATATTCTGTTAAATTAGACATTTGTGTTTATATTATCCAATGAAACTAATAATTTTTCTTCACTGGGAGTTGGAAATAGTTTTATCTATTTACTATTCATATGCAAAGATGTAATAATTTTATATTTAATATTTTTGTAACCTCAATGAAGAACCTACCATGTATTTTGTTATGGAATATCCCATCTTCGTTGAAAGCCAATGGAGATTACCTCATCCCATCAACCCTAGTGTTACTTTGTAATAGACTTTATTTATCCACCCAAGTGTTATTTAAAAAAATTCGACATCCCTTTACCCATGTGTTACATTAGTGAATCCTTTGTACTCACTATAGTATTACATTGGAAAGGACTTCATAAAAACCTTTTACATTGGAAATGAATCCTCCCAAAAATTTACACTAAATCTTTTTGAACATATTATATTTAAATTTAGAGGATTGATTATTGAAAATTCGACATATAGATCTCCAGTTTTCAAGGAATCTTACAAATAAATTAAATATATAGAATCATGGTACACCTAAAATGTGATCAAATTTAGATCATGAATTCCCTTGATTAAAAGTATCTTCCATGTGAAACTCTAATCATGTAGTATTCCCATAGGGTTTTCAATCATTCATTCCCTTGAATATGGACGTATAATTCATTAACAAACATAGGATATGAAGTTAAGTAATTCCCATGTTAATATATGAATGTCATCAATGTAATTCATGATTATTGTGAGATGTCTACTTGACTATGGTAAAAAATTAAATAGGGAATTATTTCTCCACGATAAATAATAATCATGAAGTATTAAATGGAATGAATAGCAAATAGTCACCACCTATAAGTAGAACTTTTCGTTTTACTATAATTTAAATAATGATGTCTAATATATACCAAATGAATATGTAGGGTTTTATAAAAACTATCCAAGTAGGGTCTTACCAAATAGTCTATAAGAAATCTGTAAATAATAAATGAAATACTCAATATTTTTTATAAATCAAATAATAAAATTTTCTTCAATGTTCATCACAAATCACGATTTTTTATCATTTTAAAGGAGAATATAAAATTTCTAAAAAAATGTATGTTAATCCAAAAATTAATGAATATGTATTTCTATCAAGAATGATTCGGTAAATCATTTTCAATGAAAATGGAATGTATAAATAAATATCTATAATATTACCCTGTTCATAGTAGCCACTGTTAGAATGATCATGGATCAATGAAATTCACATGTCAAGATTAAATTATGATTTAGGTGTTTTCATGTCCCTAGATTTCATTACTTTTGGGATATAATTCCCCCTATCTATGCAGTTCCCACATTCATCTGGTTTAGTATCCTGGCCATCATACATCTATATCTAGGTATTGTTAATACTTGACTTTACATGTTTCCTTATAATACCCCCTAGCTTTCAAGATAACTATGAGGTCCATGTAAATTAATCATTAATGATGTTTTCAATTAATTAAATCACAATGAAATCATTTCAATTAGCCATTTTATCAGCCACATTTTCATGTTTCATAACACTCCCTTTCATTTCAGAATAAAATTAAAATTATTTTCTCTATAACTCATGCATTTCAATGTAACTCATTTCTTTTCAAACAACAATTTATCTTCTACCTTCTTATCTAAAGAAATATTCTTCAATTACAATACTCAAATCATTCATTTAAATTCAAATTCATTTTTTAAGTCATAAAATAATTGAAAATCTAGAACATTGAGTTTCAACACACACACACTATGATATTTGAAAAACATTAATCAAGGAAAATAAAATCATGCATTATAAATTCTATAAAAACACTATTGAAAATAAACATTATTCAACGGATAAAATTGATATGAATTTCCATACAAACCCACCAAAATCAATCAAAATTCTTTTAATAATCAAAAAAACATCATGTACCAATCCATCAAAGGTATATAATGAATCAAGGATGAATATTAAAACACAAAATCAATATATAAATATCCGTATCTAAAAGATCTTTTATCCCACTATCTATTAGATTATAGAAAGGAGGAAAATAATGTTCATGATCACATTAAGATTAAAACTAATAGACCATATTCAACCCATCAACCATAACATAGGTCCATGATGATTCACGATTGAAGGGGAAAAATAACACCAAAGACGTTTATATTATCATAGAGCTCAAATTTGGATTTTTTGTGAAGATATAATAATTTCAACTGTGTTTTCATGTTATAGGATAATAATATTACATAGGGTTTTCTGACCGATATGGGTATAAAAAGCTAAATAATTGCTCACATTAGCTATCCAGTAATACCACAAGGATGTAAAATTATCTTATCATCCCCACATATTAGTTTTCTTATCATTTTAAATAGTCATGGGTTTCTTTTATGAACCCAATTCTAGTGAAATTCCACTTCATTGTCGGTGGATGTCTGGAATGATCTTCATAGTTCCATCCTTCAACTGACTAGATGTGTCCCTCAATATGTAGCTATTATACCTATTATTTAAATCATTATTGTGTTCCAACATCCTCCCTTATTGAAAAATCCAACATTCCTCATGGCCACAAATTCATGGATCAAAGTCACATCATCCAACCCCTAAATAAGATCAAACATGAATGAAAAAAATTATCATTTATGGTATCCATATATAAATCTAAAAAAATAAAAATTATAAGAGTCCAAGTATCATACCTGAATGTAGCTATCTATATAATAAAATTCTCCCCACCATAAAATATTTCTAAACCTAAATCAAATCAATAAGGATGGTTCATAAAGAGAGGAGACCACTACTCTCTCATCAATGCCTCGCATTCCCAATTCATTTATTAATAAATAATTTTCATCTACCAAACATAAATAAATGATATGTACATTATATATGATATGATAATCTAAAAAAAAATTTAAATTATTTTACTCATTAAAAAACATCTCATGTTCCATATCAAGTTCTTATCAATTAAAAAATGATTCTATCATTAAATATTTTTTTGGTAAGTGACACATGAAATACATCATGGACCAAAGTCAATAAAGGAAGAAATTGAAAGTGGAAACTACCTTAAAAATATACTCAGCAACCAACAATGGTAAAACATATCTTGGTTCCAAGATTCCTTATATTCTACGTTTTAGTGTCCCAATCAGTGTGATCCTCTTAAAAATCATGTACACAAATTTAGAATTAAAATGACTTTGTATATGGTCCACATAAGATTTTAGGAATGGGTTCTTCATCTTAATTTTTTTTCACAATGACATATATGATTCCATCAATCAATTTTGGTCACATAGGTGTATGAAGTACTTCTTTTAAATTTTTAATAATGTATCCTTATTAATTCATGATGTTTAGTGATACCATTATAATTATTTCATCGAAGGTGTTTTTATCTGAATGTTACCAATAAGGTATGGGTTTCTCTTCTCACAAATATTTTTTTGCGACATATTTTATATTAGACACATGATTCATTCATTTGGTGTGTATTCATACAATTTTATATTATATATCAGGATATAGTTTTATTCATTGTATTTAACAATTAATTTGGTTTTATCAGATTATTTGGAATTATTATTCAAATGTTTCTATTGAAAAATGTGATTATATTAAAATCAACTATCATTTTTGGATCATGTATAGAAAATATACATTGATAGAAAATCAGTATATAATATACATTAAAAGAATTTTATTTATTATCCTTTTAATATTCAAGGAATTTAAATGTAATTTTATCATTTTCTTCTCATTAATTGTTGAAAATAATTGAGAAATTGAAAATAAAGAAATACAAAATCATTTCCTATTTGGTATGTAAAACATTTCTTCTATTTCCAAATATGCGATAAAAACATTTAAAGAATTTTTATTGTCTTATAAAATTATTGAATAATTAATTTTTTTTTCATTCGTAAATTTTATTTAAAAAAAATTGAATGAATCTCCATTATATTTTCTCTATGACTTATCATTCACCGAAGGAGTAAAAGAAATGTTAATTTTTACATATATCGTATTAACCTAATTTATATCCATCCTGACTTGTATATTATTTCAATATTCCTATTGAATGTTTAATTATCACTTCCAATTAAACAACATTCCTTAATATTTTAATATTTATGGATTTCAAATAAGTTAATATCAAAATTTATAGTGTATTTTATTAAATAAATTTTCCATTTATCATTCAAATATGCCTTTTATATTTCATGAAATACTTTAATAAATGTTATTTTTAAATTGGAATATTTTCTATTGATACAATCCAATTCTTTTCTCTTGGTGTTTATGATGAAAATGTATTACAGATGATTCTACAAAACTAGCTAATTATCTATTGGTTAACAATGTCAATACAGAATCCTTTTCAAAACAATTTTTCCCACATTTTATAGGATGATAAAATTATGAGTATCGTTTATATCATAAAATAAATTTATGTTTTAATGATATGTGATTTGTTAGTCTGATGTAGCCATATAAACCATTTTGTAAATATGGTTAACTCATGAGATAACATGGTCATGTTTGTAAATTATTTCATAATAAAAATATTTTAATGGACCTGATTTTATGATTTAATGTTTAGGTACATACCTATTTTTATATCCATAAATCTATACATGAACCTATATTCATGACTATAACATTATATAAACATCTGATTTAATGGTGTTATCTTAATGAGTCTACTTAATATAATTTATGCATGATCTGAATATTTTATATTATACTATTTTCCACATCCTTATGTTTCTAATACTCTATCAAGGATTATTATTAGTTATAAATGATTTGATACAATTATGATTGTTTTCTCTTATTATGAAAAATCATTATTCCAAGACCCATAATTGATGATATTTGATTTTTTCAGTATAAATTTCTTATGTTATGATTATGTCATAAAACAATTATTCTCATGAAAACTCATTTATTGTTATATACTATTTTAACCCTTACTAAGCCTATGAGAATTATATTACTTATTTATTTCTTCCCATTTAATGAAAGGATATATGTATTATAATGGTTGCAGAGTTCAAGTAAGAACAAAATTGTGTGAGATATAGAATATATTATTTAAAATTGGATGTTTATGTTTCTATTATCCAATGAAACTAATAATTTATATTCATGTGCAGTGTGAAATAGTTTAATGTATTTACAATTCATATAAAATAATGAAATATTTTTATATTTAATATTTTGGTCCCATCAATGATGAACCTACCATGAATTTATTTATGGAGAATTCCATCTTCATAGAAAACCATGGGAGATTACCTCATCCCATCATCGCTAGTGTTACTTGGGAATAGACCTTATCTATCCACCCAAGTGTTATTTAAATAAATTCCCCATCCCTTCACCCTTGTGTTACTTTAGTGAATCATTTGTACTCGCCACAGTATTACATTGGAAAGGACTTCGTCCAAACATTTTACTTTGGAAATGAATCCCCCAACTCTTACAACAAATAATTTTGAAAATATTATATTTAAATTTAGATGATTAATTATTAAAAATTATACTTATAGATCTATAGTTATCAAGGGATCTTCCATATTCTTTAAATATATAGAATCAAGATACACCAAAAATGTTCTCCAATTTTGATCATACATTCCCTTTATTAAAAGTGTCTCCCATGTGAAACCTCATCATATAGCATCCCCATAGGGTTTTAAA
This sequence comes from Viscum album, assembly GCA_963277665.1. Lineage (NCBI taxonomy): Eukaryota > Viridiplantae > Streptophyta > Magnoliopsida > Santalales > Viscaceae > Viscum > Viscum album. Next base: position 1,548,580,985 of record OY728146.1, on the reverse strand, counting down.
CCCTTAATTCCCTTGAATATGGAGGTATCCTTCATTATAAATCCTAGGATATGAATTTAAGTAATTACCTAGCTAATATTGGAATGGCCTGAATGGAATTCATGATTATTATGAGATGTCGACTAGATCTTGGTAACAAAATAAACAGCGAAGTATTTCTCCATAGTAATTAATCCACATTATAAATTAAGTATAATGAATAGCCAAACAATAACTATTTGAAATAATCATTAATACAAAGGTTCCAAAATTAGCCATTTAAATATGCCAAAAATATTATATAAACTTAATTATTCAAATAAACCATTAATATAATCTTAAAAAAACATCGTAATAAAATTTCGATTAGAATCTCCCTAAGACACCAATACCATCCACCTTACCACTAATCAAAAACACCCACCACCACTATGTAGCATTTGTTACTATACTATACATATTGATGTCTAAAATTTACCAAAGGAAAAAATTAGGGTTTTAGAAACACTATCCTAGTTGGGACTTACCAAAATTTCTATATGAAATCCATAAAAAATAAATGAAATACTCTAAATTTTTTATAATGAAATGAATGAAATTATATTCCATGTTCAGCACAAATCACGATTTTATATCATTTGAAAGGAGAATAAAAAATATGTAAAACAATGTGAGTTAATCTAAACATTAATGAATATGTATTTATATCAAGCCTAATTGGATTAGTCATTGACATTGAAAATGGAATGTATAAATAATTATCTATAATATTAACCTATTTATAGTACCTAGTGTTAGATTGATCAGGGATCAATGACACTCACATTCCAAGATAAAATTATGATTTAGGTGTTTTCATGTCCCTATATTTCATTACTTTTGGCAATATAATTCCCCCCATTAATGAAGTAGCCACATTCATCTGGTTTAGTATCATGTCCATCATAAATCTATTTCTAGGTATTTTTAATACCTTACTTTGAATGTTTCCTTAGACTACCCACCTAGCTTCCTAGATACCTATGAGGTTCATGTAAATTAATCATTCATGAATTTTTCCATTAATTTAATCATTATGAAATCATTTCAATCATCCATTTTATCATCTGCATATTCATGATTCAAAACATTCCATTTCATCACAGAATAATATAAAAATTATTTTCTCTAGAACTCATTCCATTCAATATAACTCATATCTTTTAAAACAATAATTCATCATTAATTATTATCTCAAGAAATTTTCTTCAATTACACTACTCAAATAATTCCTTTAAATTCAAATTCAATTTTTTTAGTCATATTATAATTGAAAATCTATAACATTGAGGTTCAACACACACACACTATGATATTTTAAAATCATTAATCAAGGAAAATAAATTCATGCATTATAAATACTATTGAAAATAAACATGAATCAAATGATAAAATTGATATGAATTTCCATACAAACCCACCTATCTCAATCAATGATCCTTTATCACCAAAAAATAATCATGAACAAAACCATCAAAGGGATATAATCAATCAAGGATTAATATTAATACCAAAAACCAATATATCAATATCCATATCTAAAAAACTATTGTATCCCACAATCTAGTAGAGTATAGAGGGGAGGAAATCATGTTCATGATCACATAAAGATTAAAACTACTAGACCATATTGAACCCATCAACCATCACATCGATCTATGATGATTAAATTTTGAAGGGGACAAAATCACACCAAGGACGTTTATACTATCATAGAGCACAAATTTGGATTTTGTGGGAAGATATAATAATTTCAACTATGTTTTCTTATTATAGGATAGAAATATTTTACAGGGTTTCGGCAACTATATGGGTACAAAAAGATAAATAATTTCTCACATTAAATATCCAACAATACCACGAGGATTTAAAATTCTCTTATCATCACCACATATTATTTTTTTGGATAATTTAAAATTGATCATTGGATTCCATTTGGAACCCAATTATATTGAAATTCCACTTCGTAGTTGGTGAATGTCTTGAATGATATTCACACTTCCATCCTTCCACTGACTGGATGAGTCCCTCACTAAGTAGTTGTTATACCACTTATTTCAATTCATATTGTCTTCCAATTTCCACCCTTAAAGATAAATCCAAGAATCCTCACAGCCACAAATTCATGGATCAAAAGCACATCATCCGTCCCATAAATAGGATCAAACATGAATGAAAAAAAATATTCATTAATAGTATCCACAAATCAATATAAAAAAATATAAATGAATATAGACCAAGGATCATACCTGAATGTAGTTATCTATACGATAAACTTCTCCCACCTATAAAATATTTCTAAACATAAATCAATTCAAGAAGGCCGGTCTAGAATGAGATGAGACCACTACTCTCTCATCAATGCCTCACATTCCTAATTAAATTACTAATCAAAATTATGCATCTACCAAAGCTAAATATATTATATGTAAATTTCATAAAGAATGGTAATATAAGAAACAAAAATAAAATTATTTTACTCAATAAAAAACATATCATGTTCTATATCACGTTCATCCCAATTAGAAACATGATTCTAGTATTAAATATATTTTTTGGATGTAACACTTGAAATACATCATGGACCCAAGTCAGTAATGGATGAAATTCAATGTTGAAACTACCTTAAAAATATACTCAGCCACCTATAATGGTGAAACTTATCATTGGGCCAACATCCCTTATCTTCTATGTTTTAGTGACCCGATCAATATGATCCTCTTAAAAATCACGTATATCAATTGAGAACTAAAAATGACATCCTATATGGGCCACATAAAATTTATATCAATATTGAGATATTATCAACCTCAGCCAAATCATCTAGATATTCACCACATTCTCTAAGACTAAACTAATTCCCAAATGGTATGCTTAAAAAATTTCAATAAACAAAATAGATATTTACATGTATATCCATTCAAGGCCTCAATGGGTGCCATTTTACTAGAAGAACTGAAAATTCTATCATAGGAAAACACAAGAAAACCCATATATAAATCCCTTAATTCAATAAATTCATGGACCCAACCTTGACACATGACCTAAAAAATGAAATCCAGGATATGGATCCCATTTATAATCAATTTATTATGTAATATAATAAAATTATATGATCTCCAAAACACACATCTTTTACAATTCCTATCCTTTGGTTATATCATGTATGAGAATAATATGAGCCCAATTGGTGAATTAGTTAATAAACATTCAATTCACATTGATTAATTTATTTTTACATGAAACCCCAACAATAAATTCCATCTATATATCTTATAACATCCCCATTTTCGCATATAGGGGATGAATCAGACATGAATTCCTCTAATGAATGGCCATTACCTTTTAACAAAAATTGTAATGGTTAATAAAATAGTGATATTCCATTTCATACTCATACATTAAACTCAATCCCTCGTATCATAAAACATATTCACCACATATGGATGTACCACCAACTATGAATGAGGAAAATCCCCCCACACAATATATTGTGTAAGAGATGAATTGATATAATAGTTTTAGAAGATATATATATCCCATGAATATTGATAATAATCGTATATTGTTTTGAAAGCATATAAATAATCACTAATTCAACAGAACTTATTCATAGACTACTTTTCATATATGATCACATTGAAGAGAGAGGATGCATAATGAATGATGGCTAAGAAAACATAAGTCACATCATTTCATGTTCCAAATTTCATGTGAGAATATTTATTGATATATTTACAATTCTATGATCATTTCTTCACAACCTACGTAGATAGATTTCTACTTAAATAAAAATTTAAAATGTTACATGTTATAAGTGTGTTCTTGATACCAATGTCAAAATACTGCAGGTACTCTACCTATCACCTCTGATAATGTTTCAATTATTTTTTTGCGAATGTAACTCAATAGTTTTTTATTAGAGTAAATTATATACCTCTTTAATGAAGGTAATTTCATAATCATTGTAAAATATATATAATATCTACGATCTCTAGATAATGGGTTGGATAGTTATTCTCAAGAGGCAGAAGCACACCAGACCTATAAGACACCATGTGATCACCCCACATAAAAACATAGATCAAACCTGAACCCATAGAATCCATAATACCACACAGACCTATATATACACAAGAAGATTCAACAATAGATATTATGAAAAATTAAACATCAACTCAGAAAAAGAATCCGAATATTTCAATTCCAATATGATCTACACTACATTCTATGTGATAGAGTTTACTGGCGAATCCAACACTGAGGAACCAATATTGAACAATTGAAAATACACAAAAAACCCCAAAACATTCAAAAATAATATACATTTTTTGGTTCCTCTGATAAAACAACTATATTCAATTCCTAGTAAAATAATATATTACATGTTTAAGACTATATTCCCAAGAATCTATAACTCCAAAATCAAAATTTAACCCTTGGATTGATTTCCATATTATTGACGATTACATAGAAGGAATGAAACTTTACTCGTTTGAACCACATGATCCACCATAGTTTTATTGTAATCCAATATGTCATCTACGAATAAAAAAATTGAGGAATCATGTTTCTGGTGGAATTTTTTTATCAACCCCATAAAAACCCTCGGAGCATTGGAATGGTCTCAAAATGACCATAATTATAATAAATAGATATTACATTATATTTTATGAATTTTAAGTACATATTTTTTTGATACATATCATAATAATAGATTTTTATCGTATTTGGAAACAAGTATACATAAAAAAATATATTCATAAAATACCTACATCATCTCCCACAATGTTCAAAATAAAATTCCACCATTCTTAGATATATCATGAATTAAACAATTCTCCATAATGCATGGTTTGGGAGTCTGAAATTGTGATCATATATTATTAATAAAGGTAAAGAACAAATATATCAGTCATAAAATATTAAAAAAATTATTATATAGTTTTTTGGACAAGAAATTAACATTTGAAAACTAAACCCTATATATCTACAAGGAACAAATGTAGGATAACATCCAACCCGACACCTGACTTGGAACACGACATTTCCCCAAGCACATTTCTGAACCCCATGGATTAGAAAATTGTTCATGGAAATCATGCTTCATGTGTTTGAATATTTTACCCCCTATTAAACTACCATAGAAATCCTGAAGAATAAATAATCACAAAATGTTATAATACAATAACTAAAATATGTCCAACAAGAGTTATATATTTTATAAATTAAACAACAACTGAAATGAGGAGGAGAGAACTAGTCCCCCAAAACCTCCATGTGGAATGTGTGTCAACACCCTATTACACTAGCCCTATCACTATAAAGAGAGGAACCCCCATTAACTGGATCTACCATCACCTCTGTATGATGTATTTACATTAGCTGGTTCAAACATAACACAGTCTACATACACCTTTGTTTACGTGTATGGTGATAGAAAATGATAGATAGTATGAAACCACATAAGATTAGATGATATAATATTATACTATAAAATAAAATTATCTTTTAAATATAAATAAAGATCATTTCAAATAATAAGTTCTATAAAATTTAAAAATGAACTCAAAAATGATTATACGATGAATCATAAGAACTACATGATAACCATGGGAAATTACTAAGGCAAAAGGGTTTAAGGCATCCTATGAATCTCATACTATTGGAGTTAAATCCATATTCTAGGTGAAAGTAACAAGCATGAAAATTTTACCTTCATCAAATATATATTGAGTTGGTGTTATCACATCAATCTTGTTTGGAAGATATGGACTCGACCCTTCTATATTAAATAATGTACTACGCATAGTCCTCCAACATAGGAACCTTGAAGTACCATGTTATGAATTCCATTTTCTATATCACATGAAACTTATCTTACTCATACACACTTCCATCATTTGAGGAACATATTAAATGTAACCATTTTCAGTAGGAAAATGAATATTAAATCCTTAGTCAGACCAAAAAACATTTAAGACATATTTTTCACCACAATCACATTTTGTAGATTCCATTTATAATTAATATAAAGAATAAAAAATCATCCAACATTGTTATAGAATATAAAAACCTTAATTAATATTAGAAACATCTAGAATCCGGACGAAAACCTAAATGGGATCCTTGGGAGATCCTATAGAGTAAATAAAACTCCATAACCATCAAGATCCTACCTACATAATAATGGTTCACCAAATTTCAGGTCAACCAAATCAAATGAATATGACTTAACTAAAGTAATAAGGGATAATAGACTAAAAATAAGTATAAAAAGAGGATATGAGATGCGTAAGTAACGTGTTCCTAGATGATCAGCACAAAACGACAAAAAAATGGATCAAATGGGAGGAGAGAAAGGCTGAGAGGCATTCCTATGGGTGGAGGATCAAATAGGGGTTGAAAAGGGATGATATTTGGTTGAATTTTGGGATGGGTAGAAAAGAAAATTTTATATTTTTTAATAATCTGGTCATCCATATGGTTGGGCCGCATGGAATTTTAAATAATTTTACAGCCATGTGAAACATATATTCTAAGGGAAATGAGCATGCATGGTTTTCTAGAGGGGAATAATTATTGGGCATAAATTTTTATTACTCAAAAAGATCCACTATCCTAGGAATGTGGATAGATTTCAAGCATGTGTGCTAGGTCTTGCGACCTAGACATTGGATCTATCTAGGGAAGACATTTTCCACTAACTGCCAGATTGATTGTTTGGGACTTCTCTCAGTTTTCATCACCTATAACCTCAATTAGTCAGGGATCACAGCCAAGACAATCATGGTTGATTTTTTCTTTCCCCATTCCAACATACCAATACTCAAGGATCAATCTAATGATTACCATAGTAAAAGGAGTCACTTATTGATCCTCTTTCACTCTATATTCATGTCTAAATTATCTAATGAGGTTTTCTTCTTTACCAAATGACTTAAAGGTATATATAATTTTTATCCCACCTACCACATTATCACAATAAATTTATATGTGTTTTATAATATCATTTATCATTTATTAAATATCATAACACATTGAAGATAATAGGTATTCATAAAATGATTAACATGATACCATAACAGAAACATTGAAAGGAAATTGGGATTCATAAAAATATCATCATCATAATAATAGACCATAAAGGGGAAGAATAATGATGGTATCCATGGATCATTTACCTTGAAACCCATATGAAATATTATGTGATGTTATAATAAATAAAAATTACCTTAAATGATAAAATAGAATAATACTACAAGAAAATACACATATCATTTAGAAATAAGATATATAAAATCAAATAATTTAAAAATAAAAAAAAATTACATTTAAAAAAAATATGATTATATTATCAAGGAATATTCAATGAATTGAAAATTCATGATAATGGTAAATTTCATTATTTCCATGTACACATGAACAATGATTCCTTTCACATTTTGATTCAAAAATCAACAGTATCAAATTCAACAAAAAAGAAGATAAGATTCCAATTAAATAATTTATTATATATTAAATCATTGGATAAACAAACTAAAATATTTATTGCCAAATATTTAAAAAATTCTTTAATTTTTTTTATAAATCATGGATATGGAATAAAAAGGATTTTTGACCGAAGAGACTAATAATGACTGTTTTCCATAAAATTGTTATTTCAAACTTATGAGTTTTGAAAGTGATTTAAATAAAATGTAGAAATATAATATGTATAAAATAACATGAGTAGATTAAAAATAATGATATCTTTTATAATTAGATCATTATATTTTATCATTAGAAACATAGTGACAAACAATCGTTATTAACAGAAAGAATGGAACATAAACCCCTTACATCATGTTTTACATGTCTAGAAGGCACTCTATCTTCATTTATAATTGAAATAAATTAAACTTATTATAATTATATAATATAAAAATGTTTTTATCATAATATCATATGTGGTATAATATTTAAATCTTAACCCCCATTTATACACAATTCTAGATTAAAATCATCACTTTTGTGGTAACTATTTCATTTTACATGACAATTTCGGTTCGATTTCCATAGTCCTTAGTATATGATCATCATTCCATCATAAAATAAATATTAATAATTACATGTATTCAAAATAAATCAATTATATATATATATATATATATATAGATTTATCTATAAATAGTATCAATAGAAAGATGAATTAAACTGATCATAGAGACATTTGGTAGTTCATAGGCAATAATTCCATTTTCACCAATTGTTAGATGGAAAAATGAATGGTAAATAATAAATATACTTTATATAATCATTTAAAATAATAAATTATATTTATAATAATTAATTTGAAATTATTTTCATTGATGTAAATCATAAGTGAAAATGTAATTGATGCTTGGTAGAGGTGATAATCCACGCATAGACACAATCAGTGTTATTGTTTTCCAAAATATTTGAAGGTAAAAGTGAATATATGATATTTTATTTATAGAAAAACAATTCTTCCATAAATATCATCTATAAATATTAAAACCATTATAATATAATTCCATCAATGATTTTTATTTGAAATGATTTATATTTCTATGTGGATGTGGTAGACCACGCGTATGAACGACCAAACATTCACATCAAATTTGATGGGTTATTAAATAAGAATTTGGTTGTTAAATAATCTTAATACATTCTTTTATATTTTGGATAATATATTTAATATTTTAATATTAATTACATTGATTTATATGGGACATATGAATAAATAAATTTAATTAAATCTGGTAGGACAATTACCACTTCTTCAGTATGCCTCTTTTAGATATTTTCATATGGACCCTTGGACTGGAATTTAAAAAAAGAAATTTTAATTTATTTATAGGCAGGTTTATAAGTTAATTTGGATGAATCTGGTCAGGATATATGTTTCAATATTGGGAATGGAAAATAAAGTACATGAGTACTTTTATCAGTGTGGATGACGTAACACTATGAATTTCGTAAAGAGTTAAATATTATAAAGTAATAATAAGGAATTTTTTTGAAAAAATTAACAAATTATTGAAGGTGATATATTATATGTTAAAGAAATTGTCATTAAAAGGATATATTCATGATTAATTATCAAACATACCCTTACCTCATGGTTTATTCCCTGATAAATCTATTTTAATCTTAACGACAATAAATGTTTTGTATTATTTTAATTATTAATTATTATAAATGTTGAATGTGAAAGAAATAAAATATCTTAAAATTAATATATATATATATATCATTAATTTATTCAATTTAAAATCACTTAAGTGGTAGAATTTATATTTATTTTAATCCATAAAAACGTGATAAAAATGATTTCATCGAAATATATTTTCTTATGTATAAAAATATATATATGAAACATTCTGCCTAAAAATTATTATGATGATGTTTATTTGATTACTAATAATATAAATAAATTTATATTAAATTTTAGTAAATTTTAAAATAGAAATTAAAATTTTAAATGCATTAAATGAAATGGTTATTTTCAATAAAAATATTATTTCCATTATTCGTCAAAAAGTAAATCAGTTCAAAAAAATATCCAAACTACACTATGTGATAAATATTAGATGACTGTTTAAGTAATGAATTAATTTTTTCAATAAATTTTGAAAATTTTAATTCTATTATTTTATCTCAAAAATAAAAAATCATTGGTTGGAATATTGTATTTTTAATGCATATGAGGATTTTAATAAAACTGGATTACCTATTGAACTATATATATTATCAAAATATGTTATAATTAATTTTCAAAGGGTGTTGAATAATTTCTATATATCTAATTTAATGGAAATTTTGTAATATTATCATATATTAGTTTTTATTTACTATAAAGGAATGTGTGTACCTTATGCTATCAAGAAATCAAATTTAGGTGGAGAGAAATATACTATAAAATATAGGGGTGAAACATTTTGACAACATTAATAAGAATTTACCCACTAAAATTACATAAATATGATAAAAAGGTGGATATCATTGTTTTTTCTCATACATTTCTTCCTATATAGTGTCTTATAATTTCATATCTCTCCGTAGAACAATAACCAGAAGAGTAGTATATTCTATATAATATTACCTCAATAATCCAACATTTATACTAGTTATTATTACTAGGTACGATCATGATTGATTTGTATGATCTCTGATATTATTACATGTGATTGATGTGGTATTTACATCTGTAGGAGAGATACAAGGAAGACATCATGAACATGAGAGATGTTCAGTAGAAGTTACAGGAGATATTCTACAATCCTGACTCAATCAAGAATATCAAAGGTGTAAAATTACTAAAGTATAGTATTTCCTTTATTTTGGAATCTCATAACCTTATTAGATAGATAAAATAATTATAACACATCCTCACAGATATCAAATTCTATATTTCCTTGATGATTGTCAGTGTGAATTTTATATTGACATTGAGACACATTGATGTGTTAATGAATATCATTGAATTTATCTTCCATTTCCTAGAAGGATCAAGTTGAAATAGATTTCTTTCTCATACTTCATAAAATATAAATGGAATTTACCCTTAATTCAATATAAGTCTTCATTTATATCTACATTAATTATTTATTGAAAGATTATATTGAATGACTTGTATACTATAGGACGTTATCGATCCCAAATACCCATTAAATCTATATAATATGACCTTATAATATTCATTTATTTTTGAATGGTTCTTTTATAGTGACCATCGTTATGAGGATGGCATGAAATAATAAAACTCAATTTTTTATCTCTATAATTATTGACACTTTTCTATACAATAAAGGTAAACATTTCATCCATTTTATACACAATCTAATATGGCACTCCATTTAACCTTACAACATAATTAAAGTATATTATGGATGCAAAATAAATAACGACACTTTATCTAATAGAATTGATTTTTTCTTACATCATAAGGTGATTTAATAAAATTATATTAAATTATATCACTTATCAGTTTTTGGGTGTCTAAAAATAATGTCTACTGTCATTTTTTCCATTCCCAATATGGTATGGGTAATGTTTTTAACAACCCCATAGACATTTGTGTCGAAAAATTCAACTACCAACATACAAACTATATATTAGATCTCATTGTTTCATCCCACTCTAAGTTCTATTTAATATCTATATGCATCTTTTTATTTCAATGATGAATATAGAGTCATTACCTATGTGCTTTGTCAAACAAATCCTTTAATTATGATATTTTTGGGGAAAAAATGGGTTACTGATCCATTTAATTGCATAAAAATAATTTTCAAACTCGAGAACATTTCAATAAAAAAATGTAAACACTACATCTTCTTTTTATTCCACTTTAATCTTAAAATGTATAGATGGGTAAAAAATTATTTGAGAAATATATGTTTTCTCTGCTTCTTTAAAAATTCAAAAATCTAAATTTTTTTATTCAATAAATATTTGTTCTTTTGTGACCACCATCAAAGATAATCTATCATCATACTTTAAAATAAAAGATTAAACTATGTTTTTTACTTTCCAATGGTGTTAATATATTGAGAAATCATCATCATGAATAAAATTCCACCATCAATCAGGTTCATATTCAACTCTATTAAAGTGAATATATATTAAAAATTATTATGATATAGACAATGTCCAAAATTTATCGATTAAGAAAATGGATCAATATGTTTAATTAAAATGTAACCAAAACTGACTTCAAATCATGATTTGGGAAATTTTTCTCCGGATCATTCATTTTTTATAATAAAAAACATATCATTTTGATAAGTACCCATCAATGTCCCATATTCAATGGATTACTATATATTACAAAACCACGTCCACTTTAGTGTTATGTAAGAATATGAATGTGGTAAAACAATTAAATTAATGCAATTTTTTTTAATAACCATAATTTTTTAAACTAGATTTTTCTCCATATTAGGTTAACCAATTCAAGGGATTAGATAATAATGATAAATTCCACACAATGTATCGGTGATATCAAGTCAAAAAAGGAAGCTATAGATCTCAGTCATAATTGATAGTGAGGCCCAATGATCAATTTATTACTACTTTGATGTATCCACCTATAAACCATCATTGGATATTATATAACTACCCAAAAAACATTTTTAGACAAAATTCAATGTTGTTAAATTTCTATAAAATATATCCCTTACCATGATATATATTACACTCCTCTAGTGGTCTTATATTTATTCCAAACTCTTGTAATATATATGGATATCAACATTATAGAATGTTACAAACTAATAAAAGAAATTTAAAAGATTCTATTTGTTAAATCCACGCAGATAAAAGAGAATTATTGAGACCATCTAGAATCAGTATAAATTTATGGTTTCTATACATTTTATAGAGGTTTTACATGGTCATATCATTACATTTGACCCAAAAGTGATAAAAGCTAGGCCCATGATCAATCCAGTAAAAATTACATGTTAATTATAATAAATTGAAACATTTATCAATACCTGGGAGGTTATACTTATTCACTATTTTGAGATTTTTTTCTAGGATAATTAAGGAAGAGTCTCATCGATCCTCCTTATATTTAAAAATGAAAAGGTTCTCCCAATGTTGTTGCATTGGAAAAATGAATAACTTGTCAATATTCTATTAGTGTTTTTTCTTCAATTCCTACAAATAAATCAGATTAATTCTGTATAGATTTATAGAAATAGGTTTAGTAATATTTTTGTGTGCTATTGAAAACAAATATTTATGATATGTGGGAGGACTAGGATATTATTTATACGAAATATAAAATATTAAATAAAACTAGCATATCATTGAATCTACATTCTCACAAACAATCTATAATAAACACATATTTTGAATTATAATCTATACAAATAAAATTGATGCAATTTCTATCAGAAGTTCATATATATCATCACATTGGTATATGATAATTGTATTTATTAGATTATAATTTGTGATTTCTAATCCTCAGAATGTATAGTGGGATTTATATATTGAAACCCCATTCATGCCAAATATAATATCAAAATTAACTATAGGGATTATAGTAAGATTCACTAGAAGCACATTCGCACAAGCATTTGTATAAATGGAATCATATACTTGAGAGGAGATCATAATTCCATTATGAGTTTTCACCTCCAATTAAATACTAAATTATTCAGTTTTAATTTATATCCCCATAGAAAATTATTTAGATTTAAAAGGGATGGTAGATACATAATAAAATAAATTATTAACGTCTCTATAGTTAATGATATATATAACTATAATTTTTTTATCTAACATGATGTCGACAATAGTGATCATGTGAGTTTTCAAATTCTCTATGTTCTAATGTGGTTTCTAAAATTGATATTTATCATTGTAATTAAAAAACACCCATTTGATCACATAACTCTCATACAGCTTTCATTTGAATAATTTTATAGTTGGTGATGCTTTTTGTGATGCTTAATAATCATTATATGATAAATTATTTTTCCGATCACAGTGATATTTGAATTTAGGATGATTATATTTTCTATTATATAAACCTTTACCACTTCCATTATATAATTTTTCCTCATGGGATACTTTCAAAAATTGTGTACTAAGGAAATATCATCTTATTATCTCTAAATTTTTTATTTTTTCCTTTTAATTCCATCTGTATTTTATAATCTATACTATTATATTGATTGAAAAAATCAAATATATTTTTATTCCTTGATAGATTATTGATTTAGTTTTTTTCATTAAAATTAATTTAAATTATTGATAAAACCAATTGAGTTAATTTATTTAAGACACATAAGAATCAAATGACTGTAATTTCTTGTCGGATCGTAAAACCGAAAGCGTACATTAATTTTTTTTAAAAAATTTTACTCATATATACTAACATGTCTATAATCCTTCAACTATAGCACAATGAATTTTTTATTTCAATTCATTTGAAGAATTAGAGGAAATTACATACTGAAAAATATTATCAAAAGATAAAAAAACTTCATCAATTCAATTTTTTCAAGGTTACTTGTGTTCTTTGATAAAGTTGGACAATTTAATTTGTTTTATATCTATATGATAAGATTTTTTTTTTATTTTTCAAAAAAAACGAACAAAGGAAAATATATTTTTTGTATTATTAATCCTTTTCGCAATTACTAGTGGATCAAAAGAACCAATAATAGAAGGTATATGTTTCCTTATAATGGAATAAATTGAACATTGTTACATCTTTTTGTCTATTACATACTCTACATGAATCATGAATTGATAATGTTTTACAAGCATAAGAACTATATTTTTTATTCTACTTCCTAAAATTTATTATAATTTATGAGTTAAATTATTACACAATCATTCCCATTAAGCATTAATATAGTTCTTTTAGTTTTAACATTTTAATTAAATGAGAATAATGTAGTATTAGAAATAATAATAATTATGGGAAACCACATAATACTCAAGAATCATTAATTTTATGTCTAAATCGTGAAACATTATTTTAAATCATTGACAAATTAGGTTATTCATAGGATATTCAATGTCATCAATAATTAAAACCAATCATAATTATTCATATTGAAAATATTATTATACCGATCAAAATTTAAAAGAATTGTCAATATAGGTCTCTACTAACAAGGAAACCATAATAAAATAGAATGTTAACAGATATATACATGGGAAACATTGTTACGATTTTTAAACATATACAGTTTTTTGAAAAAAAAAAAATCAATTTGTAGTATCCAAAAATTTATTTTTATGGAAACCATACTCTTTTCATTACATTATAATTGGTTTTTCCCTATAAATAGGATTATCCTGAAGGTTATCAATAATGTTTTCTAATCTTATATTCCAAATGACACAAAATCATTCACCGATACCATCTATATTGAACCATAATATTAAAAAAAAGATATTACATCTTAATAGATAAATATTCATTACCTTACATTACAGTCCCTAATTTAATCATATAGGATAATTTTATTTGGAAACATGGATATATAATTTTTTCAATTAAATATATACATCATCTAGAAGTAATTTATTCATATCTACTGTGATTCAGAAACATATCATTCTGAAAACCATTCCTTAAGAGATGTGTAGTAAGAAAAAAATAATAAGTCTTCCCAGATCCTCAGTAATTGTAAATTTAGAAGATATCATTGATCAATTAAGAATAATATTATCATAATGGTATGAAAAAAATGATCATATCATACTAAAAAGATACCATTAATATCATAGATCATAATCTTGATTCAGTGTATAAATCCTGGAATATAATTAGATAATATACATAATGGAATCCATGAAAATGAGCTATGAGATTATAATAATGTCATATTATATGTTTCTGTCAAAAACCTTATAATAGATTGTAATTTCCAAAGTCATGTTCCATTACAAAGACTATCATAGTGTATTGGGTTCACTCCTCGTTCCATCATATCCTTATTCCATATTCACACCCAGTACTATTAAAGTGGAATGTGTCCCTAACTAAAATTGGTTCAGTCACCATTCTATTACTTATTATTTCAAGAGATATGAATCATTTTTCAATGAACTGGATGGATATATAATTTTGATCCCACCTATCTTATAATTATTATTAATTTATCTATGTTCCATAAAATCATAAATCATTAAACATATATCATAACATGTAAAAAATAAATAATTTTCATTATCATTTTATCAATTCTTCATATCATAAAATGTTGAAAATAAATATGTTTCATAATAATACAATTATCATAATCAAAAAAAATATTATTAATAACATGGAATGTATCCTTGAATCATTTCTATAGTAAATAATATGTAAAGAAAGGGATATTACAGTAAATAAAAATGGCTTTAAATTATTACTTTTAATATATATTGAGAAAATACCCTTTTTATTTGGAAATCACATATTTAAAAGAAACAAATTTCCCAAATATTGATGAACAAACATTTATTTAATAGAAAAATTGTAAAATTATAAATGAATCTTTATATCATTGATCTTTCAAGATGTGTAGAAATTCCAATCGTGTCGTGTTCATAAGAAATAACAATTCCATTCATTTTTTTTGGAAAAAAAATAAATGTTACTCATATAAGAAATTATAAATACTTCTATTTTTATTAATATTAAAATAAAAAATGGTTATAAGTTAATTTTAATAATTATTTGAGAGTAATAATAATAGTCTTCAATACATTTTTAGAACATGTAGACAAGGTCTAAAAATTAATTCGGACTTAAGATATAAACTATTTTGGTTTTCCATAATAACATTATTCTAATTGTCATGACCCGTCTCATGGGGCCCATACCATGGCTACCACATGCATGCCTTCCATAGTCCCAGGGTTGGCGACTAGCTATGAAAAAGAATATCCTGAAAAATATAAGGCGTTGCATTTAAACTTTTACATATATAGACAAGGTACACAACAAAACCAACCCACAAAGTAGAACAACTGATAGTAAAAGTGTTAAATGAAATTATAAATATCAATATATAATCCTAAATGTAAATAATCTGAAAAGAATGAAAAAACCTGACTCGGAGTTCATCCATCAAGAATCATAGATGAACGGTATGTAAAACTCGCCGTCTGTCATCACTACCACTTTTAACTTCTATAAATAACCTCTAAGAACAATGTATTAATGGCTACCCAAGTATCGATCAAGCATTCCATTTTAAAAACAAGACACAATAATGTGTGGAAAAAACCATGTAGGGGTTCGTATAACAATACACAATATGGACATTGAGACACCATAAAGTATAAAAAAAACCCACAATGGAAAAATCCACAAAGCATGATCTCAATCACAATGCATAAGGAAAACGAAACCTCACACCTGGTATACAACATAGATAATGTGAATAAATATTATTAGTATAAATGTAGATCATTTAATTGTGTGGGGTGGATTAGCTACAAATACAAGAATGGTTTATATGATTTTGATCCAGAAAGTGTTGCTATGTTGTCGATCCTTAACGGGCCGCTATACGGTTGGACCATGTCAGGTTGCGCTACTGCTGATCCACCAAGGATTGCACTACTGATGAACCAAATAAAATTTCACTACTTAGGATCAATGTATGGTCCCTCTCATACCAATATATGATGGGTTACACTATTTATGATCCATGAACAGTCACAATGCTGCTGATCCACAAAGTGCTGCTCCCATGCCAATCCAATGAGGCTCTCTATTTACATGACAACTAGCCACATGATTCTCGCACATAGTGCACATGAATTACAGATATTCTTATCCACATAAAACTTGTCATACCTCAAATGCCACAAAGTACCATGAATAACTAACCCAATAGAAAGCCTTTTCATAAGGTTTTCTACAAGATAGACATCACGTCAATCGAACGTACAATCTATATGATATAGGCCAAAAGGTAAATAAGACCAAATTAGATTTGAATCTAATCCTAACTGTCCATACCCCAACATGTACAAAAATACACTTGGAGTTTGTTCAATGGATGAGATCATCATAAGGGTCCTCGCACCGCACAAAGTGCGTTAATCAGACTCCCAGTTTGTGAGTTATGTTAGATTTAGTGAAACAGGACTGGTCAGGTTCGGGTATGATAGGGGTCTGGCCCAGCCTGTAGGCATGGCCAAGATGGCAAATAAATCCCAGCTGACGGGTCCTACCCAATAGGAAACCTCGGCGCACATGTGGGCTAGTTGTGTTGGACCTGACACAGTGTGTCCAGTTTTTCCAGGTGGTGGCAGCAGTGGGGAGCCGTCCCTCCTCCCAAAATAGCTTGCCCAATCCAACTGTTGTAGCTGTCGAGCTGCCCGAGGGTGGGTGATCCATCTCCCAAACAGGAAATTAGTGCCACACCTTCCACAGTTTGTGGTTGTTTGGAAGGGGCACCAATAGGCGCCGCTTCTCTCCATAGCCGGCATGACCGTTCACCGGCGCTGCTGCGTCGGCAACACATTATGTGGGCCACCGGAGATGCTCTTGTGGACTTTTTGTCTTCCCCTCTACTCCTATGGGCATCCCGGGTCACCACATTCACTTAAAATCCAATGGAATGTCCATTACACCACATTTCTCAGTCACACACAAAGAAAACTCAAAACCCAATATCAGTAGAGAGTCCAAGTCTTATGCAGTTTAGTTCACGTCCTTCGCATTATAATTTTATCAAGGTGTGATAACAATAATTAAATAGAATAAGTAAAATCGAAAATCATTTACACATAAATCTCCCCCCCCCCTACAAGAAAAATCTAGTCTTGAATCAAACTATTTTTCAGTTGATCTTCTTTTGTGGTATTTTTAAACAACATGGAACAGAAAAACTCATTGAGGACTTAGAAAAATAAAATTCCGTACAGGGATATGGTGGAATTCATTAAGGATGAAGGAATGAATGCATGTTCGAATGTTTTCATTGTGGTTCATTGATGTATGATTCAAATCATGTAATGGTTTTTGATCAATAACAATTCCTTGTTGGAGGGTGAAATCACCTGTGTTTCGCCATATCATTCCCCAAATTACCAATCTGTTTTCCAAAAGATTGATTAAATAAAAAGAAACAAGATCCACGTTGTGTTAATTTATGTGGATAACTGTAGAAACTTAATTAAGGAACCAATTAAAAACACGAGTGTTGTGGTTAAACAAAAAAAGTAACATGTCATTAAATGAATCACATTTAATGATTGTAGTTACACTTTGATACCGCTAACCATTGCTCAAATGTTGAGAAAGAGTAAAATAACTCAGAGAATTATTTTTTTACGAAAATTCCAAAAATATATTTTTTCATCCAACCCCTTCTAGCTGAAGTTAATCTACTACTATCTGAATCCATGCACTGTGAATTCAATGGTGACCTCATATTTTCAATTCGCGAACTGGTTCAACCGATAGAAAATCTTGCTCACACATTTATAAAATGTTCTTTAAAAAAGATAAAAAATTATTTTCTTGCTCTCTTGTTCTAAAAAACATGTAAAATCAAATTTCAATGTTTTGAAAAAATCCCATATAATTAAAAAATATTATACAAATTTTTTGGGTATTTACAATCTCCCCGCCATTGGGCATTACATCCCTAAAATCCACTACCAAAGATAAGAATTAAACGGTGTACTGAGCACAAATTTGAGCCTCCCTCTCCAATTTTCTCACATGGAGGCTCACATACTACCAAAAAAATCGCATTAGAGGAATAAACATCCCTCATAAGAAAAACTATAGTAGGTCTGCTATCTATATTAAGAACTCAAGGAATTTCTCCAAAACGTCAATGTCCATATCGGCCCAGTCGATAACATGAGATGGATCATGCATGATTCTCATCACCTGTGACACATGGAAAACACTATATTGATTGTTCAACTGTGGGATAAGAGCTATGCGGTACGCCACCTCTCCAACACTGTTGAGAATCTAGAATGTTCTGATGAACTTTGGATATTGCATTCTTCCCCAGCCAAATTTCTTCAACTCTAATCTATGTGAGACATGTATGAAGACATGGTATCCCTTACTAAGCTCAAAGGGTCTTCTCCTATCAAAAAAATAATTTTTTCTTCCTTTTTTTGTCTTCATATACTCCATGATGATCTGCACATTCTCAGTGCAAGCTCGTTCCAACTATGGTACCATAACTGCGGACTGCCCAAGGTCTATCCAGCATAGAGGTGATCATCACAGTTACTCATTTGAGGGATAAAAAAGAGCTATGAATATGGTGGAGTAAAAAATTTTGTTTTAGGAGAAGTCCACAAGTGGTTGGTGGTCCTCCCAATTGTTGAAAAAAATCACGGAAGAAATTAAGATGCATGTCCTCATTTTTCTGTATGGTCTGCTCAATCTGACCATCTGTATCAGGGTGAAAGGATGTGCCCAAGAGTATTTGTTTCCCGAATAAATATTCTATTACATTACAGAACTGGGATGTAAAAGGTGATTCATGATCCGAAATTACTATTGTTGGTACACACATTATGTTTTATTATCTCCGGAATATAGAGGCGTTCCACGCCCTTTACTGTTCCCTACTCTGGAATGGTTATTCTATGAACCGACTTGGTGAGTCAGTCAATTATAACCCAGTTAGAGTCGTGGTTCCATGATGTATGTGGTATCCCCATCCCATTGTTTATTGATATACCATCCCATTTCCACTCTACAACCATGAGTGGATATGTCAAGCCTGATGGAACCTGTTTCTCGGCCTTCAGTTGTTGACAAATTAGGCATCGTGAAATGACTCCACCCAATATTGATTAATACATGGACACCAGTACTGACATCGTAGGGCCTAGTACAACTTCACCACTGTAGGATCTACCACTAATGGGGGTGAATGGAACTCACTCAAACCCTCCCCCGGATATATCACTGATACCATGGTGTGTTCTCTGAAAAGAACGATGTTCCCCCAACCTATCAAAAGTCCATCCAGATCCTATATTGAGGGTATTTGTGCACATCGGTCCACACATTTAATGTCCTAATTATGTACCTCCCAAACGCATTGATGATGTGGGGGGAGTGATATATATAGACTAGACATATGTTGCTCCATCTCTATCATCAAATGATACTTGCAACACGGTTAACTATTTTGTCCCGTCTCTCAGCAGATGTTCACCCGACCTCTTGCTGAGTGTTTCTTCCACTATTCTTACCTTCTTATGAGTGTAAAATATCTTAACATCATAGTCCTAGAGGTACTCTAGACATCACCATTGAATCAGGTTCAGGTATGTCTGATAGAAGATATACTCGAGACTCTACTGATCGTAGTAGATAGTAAACCATTTACACATCATGTAGTGTGGCTACATCTTCAATGTGAAGACCGCTAATTTTAACTAAAGGTCTTGGGTCATGTAGTTATGCTCAGGTTTCATCAACTATTATTTTACATAGGTGATCACCAATTTATCCTTCATCAAGAAACATCCCAGTCCAGTCCCTGATTCATCACAATAGACTACATTACCAACACCCTATTATGGCAGCCTCGTGGTGGGGGAACTCCTCGGTCTCCGCTTCAGCTCTTGGAAACTCGGATGACACCTATACATCATTAAAAAACATTGTACATAAATTTTCAATGATTAAAATGGTGCTTTGAATCTATAAAATTTGGGTACAAATCTCTTGTAGTACCCAGCTATCCCAAGGAAACATTGCACCTCAGTCACACTCCTAGGCGGATCCTAAGAAATAAATGCCCCTATCATTGACAGATCCACCGAAACTCTATCCTATGAGATAACTTTTCCATCAAAGTAGATCTCGGGTATCCAGAACTATCTATTCGAGATAATTCTATAATGATTTCATTTTTAGAGTGTGTCAATGATTATCTGCAAATGTGTGGCGTGCTCCTCCTCCAATTCCAAGTACATAATGATTTCATCAGTGGATACCACCACGATGTGGCCACGGTATGGTTGGAAGATCTTGATCATGAGTCCCATGAACACTGTTGAGGTGTTGGTTAAACCCAAAGGCATCACAAAGAACTCGTAGTGTCCATTCATGCATTTAAAATCTGTCTTCGGTAATTCATCATCCTACACTCGAAGATGATGAGTGATCAAATTCACCCACATCTGAGGAACTACATCCTATCATGCAAAGAATCCCCTCTCGTCGGTGAAGGAAAAGAAGGTCCCATAATTGTGGAAAAAAACATCATTTTTTTCCTAGAACAGTCGATCTGAGCATTGATCATGGAGAATAAGTCCATACCTAGGATACCATTGTATGACCACAATGCTACTATTGGGATATTCTAACAGAAGATCTCTCCTCTTGGAGTAAGCTCACATTGTTGTCCCTGGTTCATAATCATCGAATCCAATCATGTATGAGTCTTTAATCATATATATTGAGCCCACGAATCCCCCAAAATATCCAAGCATCGAATGATATCCATGGATATAAATGTGTGACTGGAACTGGTGTCTATATGAACTACATATATAGCTGAGTAAACACAGAACATACCTCGAATCATCTCTATAGCGTGATGGACATAAACCTATACCACCTAAAGCTGAGCTCGTCTATGTACACCTGCTCTCTGAGGGTTAGGGTGGACCTCCCAGGGTGATGGTGGTAGTACCTCAAACGATCACCAACAACATACTACATGACATGATCCTTTTCCACATTTGATTCCATATAGATCTCCCCTATCGAACCTATGCCTCTGCATCGGCGATGCATCAACCATATGCGGATCATCTGTATGGAGTGTTGGGAAATAGAGTTCCATGGACCCTACCCTTCACACAAGTATCATAGTCTTCTCCTCTAATAACCTCCTCTTTCTTATGAGCTATGCAACACTAACCCTATATCCTTGGGTCGTCCTCCGGGCGGTCTTCCCCACTTGGTATTCTGTGTCATCAGCCTACTACCTCTTGCTGATGACTCGGCTTCCTAGCATCTAGTTGTGGCTCTCACCATTGGTTCCTACTCAGCATGGAATCTCACTACTTATAGTGCTCCCTCTAGAACTCCAGCACGCATCGAGATGTTGGGTGATATCATCGATGCTCTGATCTCCCATTAGGGTCCCATATCAAAGATCTAGGTCATGAAGAATGTGTCCCATACCAAGTTAGTGGAGTATCTATAGTGGTCAGTGAATCTCACTGATTACTAGGACACTGCCAGGATTCCCATTTTTAAGTGAATAAGCTCATTGGTATGCACTTAGAGTAATGTCACTTATACAAACTCCACCCTGAAGAGGCTCTCAATGTCCAACCAAGACAGAGTTGTCTACCTTTCTTTCTTGATTGTGATGATCCACCATATATTTAATGTTCCTTAAATGATAATGGATATTAGAATAACCATACGGTCTACTTGTGTCTTAACCAAGTAGAAAACTCATGCCATATCCTCTAGTAAGTCCTCAGTTTCTTGCAGATTATTCTCGCCTCAAAACCTCAAAAGAATCATCCTATATAACTCATGCAACATTCTCAGTTGGTGTGCAGAATATGGTAGTGGGACTGGTGGAAAATACTACCATAGGGGTGGTGGTGTTGTATGTAATGCCCCGACCCCAGTTACCCAGAGTCGGTGCATCATTGCGTAACATTGGTATGATCATAAAAGATCAAGCATCGAAAGACCGATTAGTTTAGTAGCCTTTGAAACACTAGATACAATCATAAATGTTACATTACAACATAAAGTAAAACAAAACTACAACAACATCTTGTCTTCATATCACCTCATTCTATCCCTGCAGGTCAGTTATAATATACTTCTTCACATCCTGGAAAAATTAAAACATTGAAAGGGGTGAGCTGAGATGCTCAGTAAGGATAACAATATTGCGGATGCTTTCATAAATAAAAAATAACATTTAAGGCAATGTATAACTAAAACAAAAGACTTTTTAAACATGAACTTCAGAATAATATGGAATAAATAAAATTAAATAATTACATTTAATTATTCAAAAGGATATTCTACTAGTCGAATAATCACATGCAATGTCAATAACCACTTTCATAATGATGGAATGCATAATGCCAGACTATCATAACCACATAGCCAAGGCCTTGTGCCAAGACTACAAATAAGATTTTGTCAAGGCCTCATGCCAAGACACTAGTTTGTCTCATGAGACCTGCCGATGCATCGAGGAGCTATAGAGGGCTCCACCCGTCACTTATTAAGTCCAATGCATTCCTCATATGAATAGGTTTAATCATATCATAAACCATAACATAATTGTATCACATAAAACATGCATAAAGGAAACATATGATTTACACACTTCAATAACAAGATATCAATACAACACATTGAATAATAAAAACATTATCAAAACCATTTTCAATTCCAAAATAAAAGAAAAATTAAAACATGGTATTTTTTTTCTTTTAAAAAGAACTTATGGCCTATAGAGGATGCCAAAATTCAAATAATAGTCACGGCGGAGGAGAAGTCATTGTCACCGCATATGTAAGAAAAAACATTCCTTTTGTCGTTTAGTAAAAATGCTTCGTATAAAAATTTTCCTTTTGAATAAAAGTAAAAGTGAAAGGGTTTTATACACCGTATAAATGAAAGTTGTGTATAAAACCAAATATGCCTCAATGAAAGGAGATTGAGACAAGGTCCTTACAAATATAATTTTTAAAATAAAATAGATATATTATGTGTATTTACTATATGTACACATAAATAAAGTAAAAATACAAGACATTACATAATAATATCATTACATAATTTGAATGTAGTATATTAACCCAAAGAATTGAAATTTGGTTAAGAAGTTCCCTTACCTTGTGTCCGACTTGACTCGACCATTATTTAACCTCTTGAATAATAAACTAGAGTTAATTACCTTTTTTCTTAATAACCTTTTACATGTTCATTATTCCTTTTATATCACTCATTACTATGTTATGAACATTATGTAATTATTTATGTTAATAACAGTCATTTTGTGGATCATTGGTACTTGAGTCAAAAATATCATTCTTATAATTACATGTTGGTTATGTGGTAGAATATCCGTTATCTCCAGAATTATATTCATGATGTAGATATCATATATATCATATATATCCAGTATATACATTCATTTATAATATTACATAACATTTAGAGGTAATAAATGAAATGCACCGTTCATGGAGACGGTAAGTCGTACGTACGCATGAACGCTACATTCATTTCTATTTATTATTTAATTGAATTAAATTATAATTATATAAAGTTATAATATAATTACATTATAATATAACTTATAATACCATTTACTCCATCCTTTATACATCCCACATATGGCATTAACGATTGAAATCACATTGAGGGGGCGGTAGTCCGCACTTCCTAAAAAGAAATTATCGCGATTACCCATAATGGAATCATAAAGGTATGAAATAAATGAAAAATACAGAATCATAAGAAAAAAACATAATATATATCATATATAAAAATATTGTCATCATAATGTCCACCATGAGAGGTGTTAAAAGAATATTGAACAATCATCGTTTCGTGAGGCAGAAATTCGCCAACCACAGAAACAGTATATTCTTTAACCATTAGACGAAGGTGTGTGTAAGTGTAAATCAAATATTTCTAATAAAAACATCCTATTATATTTAATATACTGGTTTTGTTACAAAATAAAGTAATAAAAATTGTTTAAGGGTTTGGAAAAACAAAATAAAACAAAATGACATAAGAGAAGACATTACCTTAAAATCGGGTAACTCTTTTTGATTTGAGCGAAAGGCTTTCTTGGAAAGAATTCTGCCCAAAGTGAGGCTTCTATGAGTAATAGGGGGAAGTTTAGAGAGTACTTGGGAAGAGTTTGGCCGAGCCAAAAGGCTTGGAAGGTGTGAATAATGTGGTAGTGGTAGGGGCCTTTTATAAGAGGAGAGGAGGGGCACTGTTGGAAAGATTGAAATGTTACTTTATTATGAAATGATTTTCAGATTCTAAAGGTCCCAAAATGATATATTTCGAGTATAAGGTGATATGGGTTTGATATATTCCCATCCAATAGGTTTTAGACAAGTGTAAGGCTTAGATTTTACATTATCGTAACATTTTATTTAAATCATTAATTAATGAGGTAATTGTTGCATCATCATGGTGTCGTAAATATTTTAATTTATATAATGTCTAAAAATAAAAAAGAATTACCATGATGTAGGAAATTTTTTTATATTTCCAATGAATATTTTTAGTTGAAATTTTAGCTTATATAACCCCATGTAATAATTGTTTTAGTAAAACAACACATATTTGTGACAATTTTATTTTTACTTTAAATAAAAAGTCATTAATGTCATTTTCTTAACCAAGTGGATCCATGGGGTCCCCAAGTTGACCCATGGAGATTATTGGTCGTCCATGACTCACAGAATAGTGTTAGGACAATTGTAAAGTTATTTTCATGTTTTTATAATATCATTTTTACCTTAAATTTCATTAATTACCTTTAATCACGATTAATTAAACCTAAAAGTTACTATTCACCAAAAATTATTTTGATCCAATTGAACCACATTTTACTTCTTAATGACAACCGTTTATGTCGGATTTTTGAAATTCAATTCATAGAAGAGGTAAGTTTCATTTAAACGAAAAATCAGTTTTTTAACTACCACTTAGTGGGTTCACTATTCATCAAAAATTGATGTTTTTCAGAACAATTCCAAAATTTCACCCTGAGTTATAATTGATATTCTGAATTCAAAAATGATGTCTATTTTACAAAATAACATACATATAAGTTTCATTAATTAATTTTATAATTAATTCCCGCTTTCACAACAAATTATGTGTTTTTAAGAAACAATTTATATCAAAAGATTGACAATTGTTTATTTCTAATTTCAAAGTGAAATTAATTCAAATGAACACCATTGGATAAGATAGTAACAATATATTCTAATTATACATTAAAACCACTCAATAGTATAATTTATCACTATAATTTATTTTGATTAAAAATGTTGTTTTTAAATATTTTTTCACTATTCATAAAAAATTAGCTGTTCTCAGAAAAATTCCAAAAATTCAACATAGGCTAATTTCAATATTCCAAATCCACAAATGAAGTCAATTTTGAAATATAAAATATATATAATTTCAAAAAGTGGGTATTACTATTCATAATGGCTATTTTGATTGGTCGCGGTGCGTTAGAATCTCTAACTTGCGTATTATGCAAGCTATTGCATTATTGAAAAAGAAGAGTATCGTGGAAGCTCGGGGTGCTACATTCTCCCCTCTTTCAATAAATTGCGTCCTCGCAATTTGAAATTTTTCTTTGAAATTAAAAGGTTGAAAATAGAAAATACTTTTGCGGTATACGCAGATCGGAAATAGGGTTAATAAAAATATTACATTAAAAGAAAGAAAGAGATGTACAAAGGTCACCTGAGATATCCCATACTAGGATTATATGAAAATATGGATATGGAGGAAAAACAAACCATCATGGTCTGATGAAGAGTTATACAAAATAGGATTAGGAAAAAGTTAACCACAAAAAAGTCACAAACTTGTGATTGGTTAAATGGTCATTGAATCCCCAGTTGGAAAAGTTAATTGACAACGTTTTTGTTTTAAGTTACCTTTCATAAAGTTGAGGAATTTATTTAAGAGATTCACTAAGAACGTAAGGAAATATAATTACTTGTCATTTCGGCTTTCATTCTTTAATAAATTTTTACCATGAACCCATCTTTCACTCTAAATGGTAACAGAACTCAAAAATATTCTATTTATCATAATTGTATAAGGTTCCAAATAATAACACATACCATTTAGATTAGGAAAACCATTTTTTAATAACCATGGACTTCCTGTAGGCTAGTGGTAGGTAATAAAGGCCTGTTGCACTAGTGTTGTGGGTTCGATTCCTGCAGCTTTTTCTGACGCGACGGGTTATCCCCCAACCTACAGGTTATCCTTTTCCTATAAATATAGTATTACATTATTCCAAAAATAATCTTTAGAAATGTTTTAACCTTAAACAATACTATACAATGTTCAACATAATTCATTACAACCTTTATAGTTATCCAAAATACCTTTGTCCAGACTTTCTCTAAAAGGTATCTAAATTTCAAAATCAATTGTAATATTAGATTCCCCAAACAAAATAATGTTTCCCTTATTATCACATACTAAAAATATGATTACCTTCATCATATTAAAACCATAATGAAAACAACAAGTAATGCAATACAATCCCTATATATATCACATTATCTTGATAACCAGAATATAATCCTTGTTTCCAAAAGAACCAATACATTAATTATTCCACTTCAACTGTAGTAACAACATATGATTTTCCATGATCCCTTGGCATTTTGGGAGGTAAGGTTCCCTGACGCTTAGGAAATTCATTTTCACAATGCCCCATTTCCCTACAATTGTAGCATTCAACAATGATAGCCTCTTTCTTTCCCTTGCAAATACGAGCCTGTTGACCTTTTTCTCCACATTTCTAACAAACTCCCATTCCCTTTAGGAAAGTACCGGGGTGATTATTCCCACAATTATCTCATAATGGAAAAAACTTCTTTCCCTTTTTCCCTTTATCTATCTCTTGTTCCACCGTTCTCTACTTCTCTTGCATTACTTTATTGTCTAATGATTAAGAGAATTTCTTTTCCGTCTTGATAGCACACGAGATTGTATCTTTGTACGATGAGAAGGTTTGTGAGACTAATGATCGATGGAGAAATGGTTTTAACCCATCAAAGAAATGATCAATCATACTTCTTGGGTTACGTATATAATCTGCAACATACCTTGCTAACCTTGTAAGGTCAGCCTCATACATTGCGACATTCTAAACCTCCTTCTGCCGCAGACTCAGAAATTGCCTTTCCATATCTGCTCGATGGTCATGTCGAAAGTATTTTTCTAAGAAAATTTCCCTAAACTCCCTCCATTCCATAATTGATACTTCTTCATCTTCTTTTGTGTTTTGAATCAGCGACCACCATTGATCGGCATCTCCAATGAGGCGGTAAACTGTCATGAAAACTTTCTCCCTTTCGCTACTCCCCAAGGCGTGGAATACTTTCTCTAACGAGTTTATCCATTTCTCAGCTACTAATGGATTTGTACCCCCCTAAAATGTTGGCAGTTGTTTCCTCATGAAGAGGTCTAACATTTATCATCCACGTTGTGGATCAGGGTGCTCCATATGAGTAAGGTTATTATTCATAACCTGAGTAAGTTGTCCCAGTATGGTAATAAGTTGATCAGCACCAGTTGTATCTCTAGATCCACAATAATTATCTTGAGCAAGAGGGAAATCCCTACACGGAGTGTGTTCATTGATACGGTTTCCATTCCTTCCACTAGGTTCCATTTCTAAACAATGGAATAAACTAGATTAGTTTATGAATCAAAATACATAATTCTATACTTGTAAAATACATAACATAAATTGAACTATTTATGGATATAATCCATAATCATAAAAATGTTTTCTTTGTGAAATTATATACTGAAAAACCCTTCATAATGGTTTTTAATGAAAATTAGAATTATCCTAAGCATATCCCCTGGGAGTTTCGTAACCAAGAGTGCAGCAAGGCATGTTCTCGTGCAGCAGTTCTCGTTCGAGTCTAGCTCAAAGCGGTGTTTTCGGGATTTATCCCTAGGTAAATCTGTTCCAGTGCCGCCTCTACCTGCTCGTATCTAAACAGGGATGTATTGCTTGGAAAACTGAAAAAATCTCTATAATACCAAAATTATAGGATGTTCTTCTATACTAATTCTCAATGTCTATCTTAGGGCTATGTGATTTAATCAAAGTTTATCTAAATCTAGCTTCCATGGTTAGTACTAAACTGCCTCTGATACCAACTGTAACGCCCCAACCCCAGTTATCCAGAGTCGGTGCATTATTGCGTAACATTGGTGTGATCACAAAAGATCATGTCTTGAAAGACCGATTAGTTTAGTAGCCTTGGAAACACTAGATACATTCATAAATGTTACATTACATCATAAAGTAAAACAAAAATACAACAACATCTTGTCTCCAAATCCCCTCATACAATCCCTACAGGTCGTTGATAATATACTTCTTCACATCCTCGAAAAATTAAAACATTGAAAGGGGTGAGCTCAGATGATCAGTAAGGATAAAAATATTTCGGAAGCATTCAAAAATAAACATTAACATTTAAGGCAATGTATAACTAATAGAAGCCTTTTTAAACTTGAACTTCAGCATAATATAGGAAAAATAAAATTAAATAATTCCATTTACTTATTCAAATGGATATTCTACTAGTCGAATAATCACATGAAATGTTAATAACCACTTTCATAATGATGGAATGCATAATGCCAGACTATCATAACCACGTTGCCAAGGCCTCGTGCCAAGACTAAAAATAAGATTTTGTCAAGGCCTCGTGCCAAGACACTAGTTTGTCTCATGAGACCTACCGATGCATCGAGAAGCTATAGCGGGCTCCACCCATCACTTATTATGTCCATTTAATTCCTCATTTGAACAGGTTTAAACATATAATAAAACATAACATAATTTTATCACATAAAACATGCATAAAGGAAACATATAATTTCCACACTTCAATCACAAGATATCAATACAGCACATTGGTATAATAAAAAATTTATCAAAACCATATTCAATATCAAAATAAAAGAAAAGTAAAACATGGTATTTATTTTTCTTTTAAAATAAAGTTATGGCTTTTAGAGGAAGCTGAAACTCAAATAATAGTCACGACAGTGGAGAAGTCATTTTCGCCGCATAGGTAAGAAAAAAATTCATTTTGATGTTTAGTAAAAACCTTTCATATAAAAAGATTCCTTTTGAATAAAAGTAAAAGTCAAAGGGGTTTATACACTGTATAAATGAAAGTTGTGTATAAACCCAAATACGCCTCAATGAAAGTAGATTGAGACAAAGTCCTTACAAAGATCATTTTTAAAATAAAATAGATCTATTATGTGTATTTACTATAAGTACACATAAAGAAATTAAGAATAGAAGATATGACATAATAATATCATGACATAATTTGAAAGTAGGAGATTAACCCAAATAATTGAAATTATGTTAAGAAGGTCCCCTACCTTGTGTCCGACTTGACTCGACCATTCTTTAACCTCATGAATAATAAACTAGAGTTAATTTATTTTTGCATGAGAACCTTTTTAAATGTTAATTATTCCTTTTATATCAATTATTAGCATGTTATGAACATTATGTAATTATTTAAGTTAATAACGGTCATTTTGTCGATCTTTTGTACTTGAGTCAAAAATAACCTTCTTATACTTACAAGTTGTTTATGTGGTAGAATATCAATTATCTACAGAATTATATTCATGATGTAGATATCATATATATAATATATATCCAGTATATACATTCATTTATAATTTTACATAACATTTAGAGGTAAGAAATGAAATGCACCGTTCATGGAGACGTTAAGACGTACGTACGCATGAACGCTACTTTCATTTATATTTCATATTTAATGGAATGAAATTTTACTTATATAAAGGTATAATATAATTACAGTATAATATAATGTATAATACCATTTAATCCATCCTTTATACATCCCACATATGGCATTAACGATTCAAATAACTTTGAGGGGGCGGTAGTCCGCACTTCCTAAAATGAAATTATCGCGTTTACCCACAATGAAAAAATAAAGGTATGCCATAAATGAAAAATACATAATCATAAGGAAATTAAAAACAAAATATATATCATATATAAAAATAGTTTCATCATAAGGTCCACCATGAGAGGTGTTAAAAGAAGATTGAACAATCATCGTTTCGTGAGGCAGAAATTCACCAACCACAGAAACAGTATGTTTTTTAACCATTAGATGAAGGTGTGGGTAAGTGTAAATCAAATCCTTCTCATAAAAACATCCTAGTATATTTAATATACTGGTTTTGTTACAAAATAAATGAATAAAAAGAGTTTGAGGGGTTGGAGAATAAAAATAAAACAAAATAACATAAGAGAAGACGTTACCTTAAAATCGGGTAACTCTTTTTTATTTGAGCCAAAGGCTTACTTGGGAAGAATTCCGCCCAAAGTGAGGCTTCTAGGAGTAATAGAGGGAAGTTGAGAGAGTAAATGGGAATAATTTGGCCTAGCCAAATGTCTTTTAAGGTGTGAATACTGTGGTAGTGGTGGGGGCCTTTTATAAGAGTAGAGGAGTGGCACTCTTGGAATGATTGAAATGTTACTTTATTATGAAATTATTTTCGGATTCTAAAGGTCCCACAATGATATATTTCGAGGATATGGAGATAAGGATTCGAAATATGCCTATCCAATAGGTTTTATACAAGTTTATGACTAATATTTTACATTATGTTTCCATTTTATTTAAATCGTTAATTAATGAGGTAATGGTTGCATCATCATGATGTCAAAAATATTTTAATTTATTTAATGTCTAAAATTTAAAAAAAATTACTATGATGTAGGAAATATATTTATCTTTCCAATTAATATTATTAGTCTAAATGTTAACTTATATAACCCCATGTAATAATTGTTTTAGTAAAACAACACATGTTTGTGACAGTTTTATTTTTACTTTAAATAAAAAGTTATTAATGTCATTTTCTTGCCCAGGTGGCACCATGGGGTCCCCTAGTTGACCCATAGATTTTCGTGGTCGTCCAAGACTCATCCAATAGGGTTATGACAAGTGTAAAGGTATTTTCATGTTTTTATAATATCATTTTTACCTAAACTTTCACTAATTACCTTTAATCGCGATTAATTAAACTTAAAAGTTACTATTCACCAAAAATTCTTTTAATCCCACTGAACCACATTTTACTTCTTAATGACAACCGAGTATGTCAGATTTTTGAAATTCAATTCATAGAAGCGGTAAAGTTTCATTTAAACGAAAAAACAGTTTTTTAACTACCACTTAGTGGTTTCACTATTCATAAAAAATTGACGTTTTTCAGAACAATGCCAAAATTTCACCCTAAGCTCTAATTGGTATTCTGAAT
Organism: Viscum album; assembly: GCA_963277665.1. NCBI lineage: Eukaryota > Viridiplantae > Streptophyta > Magnoliopsida > Santalales > Viscaceae > Viscum > Viscum album. The sequence continues at coordinate 1,548,548,365 of OY728146.1, read as the reverse complement.
TAAAAATTGATGTCTATTTTAAAAAATACCAAACATATAAGTTGCATTAATTAATTTTATAATTACTTACTGATGTCACAACAAATAATGTGTTTTTATGAAACAATATATATCAAAAGATTGACAATTTTTTATGTCCAATTTCAAAGTGAAATTAAAAATAATGAACACCATTGGATAAAATGGTAAAAATATATTCTAATTATAATTTAAAATCACTCAATAGTATAATTTATCACTATAATTTATTTTGATTAATAATGCTGTTTTTATGTATTTTTTCACTATTCATAAAAAATTGGAAGATCTCAGAAAAATACCATAAATTCAACATAGGCTAATTTTGATATTCCGAATCCAAAAATGAAGTCAATTTAAAAATATAAAATATATATTATTTCAAAAAGTGGGTATTACTATTCATAATGGCTATTTGGATTGGTCGCGGTGCATTAGAATCTCGAACTTGCGTACAATGCATGCTATTACATTATTGAAAAAGAAGAGTATCGTGGAAGCTAGGGGTGTTACATTGTAGGTACACCACCTGAAAGTGTTATCACTATAAGTGGGCCTTGTATGGATGCATCATCACTCGATGGGCCGTCATCATGATATCTCAGTATAATCATACATGGATATCTTTGAAGCAACATATTGTGAAGAAATACATGTTCCACTATCAATAAGTTATACCTAGTGTGCTTAATCAATGGATATCCAAAGAAAATCATTTTCAAAACACACACAAATAGTGTTTTCGTGTATCGAGTCTTAAATCAGAACTCATGGTCTTGGTGTATATATACGACGACCTCTACACACAAAATTTAACACTAATTTTCTATTGGAAACAATGAGTTTTATTTTTCTTGTAAAAATGACCTCCATTGATTCCACATTCTCAAGACTTGTCCCATGGGGCTCGGGTCAAGACTACACCAAGACCACCTTCCATAGGCCAGTGGTTGGAGTGTTTCTTGATAAGTCCTATCCAAAAAATTCAAAGTCATTGCCTTTAAAATGGTACACACACAGCTAGGTAAACAACCAAAGAAAACCACAATGTATAACCATTGATAGTAAAAGTGTGAACCAAAAATAAAAAAGGGAAATCATACAAACAAAAAAAATATATAAGTTCATCAAAAAGGAAAAAATGTGCCACAAAGGTCATCCAACCAATATCCTACCTAAATTGTATGCACATATCATCGTATGTCATCACTTCCGCTGCTCATGTCTATCTGTCACCTCCAAGCACCATCTAGACCTGGCTCCCCATATCTCAGTAATGTTGTGTGTTGTCTACACATGAAACAAAATGGTGTGGGACAATTCCATGCATGGGTGAGGATTGAAATACCCTATATGGACACCGAGTCTCCCAAAGTTCTAATAGAATTCCATGAAGGATATCTCTATAAATCAAGATCTCATTCACAAAGCCCAAATAATATATATATCACAAAAAGTATAAAAACTATAGAAGATAAATAAAGATTATGGGTCTTAGTATCATTCATTTAATTCTATTTTGTGGCTCAGAATATAATCCGAGTATGGTTACTCTGATATTGATCCACAAAGGGTCGCACTGCCACTGATCCTTGATGGGTTGCTCTATTTCCACTCCACGTCGGGTCACACAACTACTGATCCACAATGGGTAAAACTACTGCTTATCCTCAGAGGGTTTAACATATGTCTATCCATGAAGGGTCACTCTTATGTTGATCTATAATGGGGTTTTCCATTACAGATCCACAAAGGTTCACATTACTGCTGATCTATGAAGGTTCGATCTCATACCTGATCTATGGAGAGCCTCTTTTCACCGGAATTCCAGCCCTAGGATTCTCGCACATCGATCACTGGTTTTCTAGATATTCTTATCCTCATACCATCATTCGTACCTCAACTTCCATGAAGTCCCATGAAGAATTAAACCAAAGGACCATCCGGTGGTATGGATTCTGACACGATAGACTACAGTTCAATCAGACGCCTGATATGTATGATTTATGATTAAAGGAAAATAGGACCCAATTGGATTTGAATACTATACAACCAAACCATACTAAAATGTCTACCAAATCCCATATCTAAAAATACCACCTCATTGTAAGGGTCATCATTCCATATACGGTGTGTCAATCAGATGTCCGGTTTGCGAGTAATGCTATATTAAGGGAAATGAGACCAGTCAGGTCTGGGTCCGGTTGGGGTCTGACCTGGACGGCGAGTCTGACCCAACCAATGCATTAGTCCCTCCTAGGAACCCATGCCCACATGTAAACGTATTGTTCTTGACCGGACACAATATGCCCATTTCTACTAGTTGGCGATGCTAGTGGGCGCCACCCCTCCCCCAGAAATAGCTGGCATGAGCTGACCATTGCACTAGCTGAGCAACCCATGTGGTTTGCTTGGTCTTCCATGAAGCATGTCGGTGCCAATCCTTCCACCCATCGTGGCTGCTACCATTCCATCACCTATGGGCGCCGCTTCTCCATGGGCCTCCCTTCATTGAATTTCCAACAACACTATCAACTAGCCACCATAGATGATCTGGTGGTCCGTTTTTCTTCCACGTGTGCAACTACGAGCCTCCCAGGTCACCTCCATCAATGTGAAGCCTATGTAATCACATTGCTTCCTTGTTACTCAGTCTCCCCTGAAGAACGCTCAATACCTAAGAGCTTAAGAGGGTTCAGGAATTATTCGGATTAGAATGCGCCCTCTAGGTTAGTAATTATTAATGGGGTGATAACATTTATTAAATTTAAAAATGAAAACCCCAAGTCAAGAACCCCACAACAACCCCCTTCATGAACAAAAAAGTCACAGATCAACTTGTTTGACTAATGATCAACATTCATTTTATTTTTCAAGAAAATAAAAGAGATATAATCATTGAACAATTTGATCAATTAAATTACCTACTTCGATTCAGTGGAATTTGTTTCGGATGAAGGATTGAATCCATGTTTTAAGATGTTTATCATTTTTCGTTGATATCCAGTTCGAATCCCCCAATGGTTAGTGATCAATCACCATTCATTTTTGTAGGGTGAGTTCATTGTCTTTTTGTCTGAGCATTCCCCACCATTGAAAATTATTTTTCCAACAGAATCTTAATTAATGGACCAATTATATTGGTGTAATAAAATATTTTTAAATACTAATTAAAATTAATATAATAATTATTTTATAATATATATCATATATATTCATTAAAATAATTTTTATTAATAATCAATGAAATAATACAATAAAAATGAATAACATTTCTTCGTTGATATGGTAGTGCGCATGTACGCTTGACTGAAATTATCATTTTCCAATGGGTTGGATAGGAATAAGGAAGATATGACATTATAACTCTATAAGAATAATATTTTAATAAATATCATATATAAATAATAAAACATCAATTCATGATGTTGAAGTTATATTAATTGTATCATTGTGTGAAGGAGTTAGACCACATGTATGCCCAAGTTATGCTGTCATTCCTTGTCTGATGAGACAAAAGATGGATATTGGTTAAAAATAATCAAATAATATTTTATTAAATTTTGAGTACTAAATATATTTTTTTATGTTGAATATAATATATTTGTTGGAGATAAAAAAATATATAAATTGGATGAGTAATAGTATGATGATTACATTATCTTTAGTAGGCATCATTTAGATCTTCTCATAAGGACACATAGAATAGTATTTTAATATGACCCGAACTGAAATCTAATGTATAAGAAATTTTATAAAATAATTTTATGGGTTTTTTGTTGCGAAATATGTATGAATAGGTATTGAATTAAAAAATGGTGGTGGGGTTTCTTTTATTTTTGGGGGAGATGACGAACTTGGAATTTCATAAAATATAAATATATAATAAAGTGAAATAGTTGATAAATGATTTCAAATAGATAGAGGTTGGAAGGATGGATAGTTTTTTATAAACAAAATGTAATAAAATTGGATTTATAAATTTATTTGTTAATAATTTACAGTAATCACATTGTTTAACTACCTGATAAACTCGTTTTACCAGAAACTGTTCTGATAAATTATTTCTATTTAAATTAATGAATATGAAAAAAATGAAAGTGTGATCAGTATATGATTTAAATGATGCTTAAAATATCAAATCCATTATATAAAATAATTTTTATTAAAGTTGATGAATTTAATTTAGGATGAAACCAATAAAACATAATGAAATATAATTTTCAATAAAAATGATTCCTTATGTATAAAAATATTTTTCTAAAATAATGATGCACAATTTTAATTATAATGATAATAATTATAAATTAATTAACATAAATGATGTAATTTTATAGTAAAACCATATTAATAGAAAATATAATGTTTTGACATTCATTACAAGAGATGGATGTTTACTATAAAATCATTGTTTTCACAACTCATAGAAAATTCATTCTTCTCTAAAAATACCAAAAAAATTAACCCAATGATAATTTTGAAATGAATATTTATACAATTTATTTATTTTTGTAAAATAATTTTTTAAAAATTTTAAAACATTAAATATATTATATTTTTTATAAATGAAATAAAAATCATTTTTTAATGGAAAATGTATTTTTGAAGCATATAAATAATTTTAAAAATATATTTTCTTAATTATCAATATAGCTAATTTATCTAAAATAATTATACATATATTTATCATTATCATTATTAAAATTGATTCAAATAATTCATATTTTTGGTTGTAACTGTATATTCTATCATAGATCATTTATAATTTGATTTTAAGTATCTCGTACAATATATGAAATTAAATTTCTCTAAAATTAAATATATAATAAAATATAGTGATTTTACCGGATTTAATTGATAAAAAGATACTAATATGGACCATACCTAAATTTGAGCATGATCTTTGAGATTATAGAATCCCTGATAGAAAGATGAAGATGGATAAATCAAAGATCAATCTTAGAGAACCACCTTGCTGATATCATTTAATAAAAAAATTATCAATTCTTGGAAATATAATCTTTCTTCTTGATCATAACCTGGTAGATATTTCAATAATAAAAACAGAAGCAAAATATTACATTATTCCTCTTATGAAATATAAATAGATCTGCCTAAGGAAATACACTTTACTGAAAAAAATCATTTAATCATTAATACTTTACATTGATCGAATTAAACATGTTGTTCAACAAACATTAGATAAAAATAATTAATACGTATAGTATATTTTTAATTAACCAAATTAATAGAGAAATATACCTCCCTATATTGTGAAATCATAAAATTGTAGTGGGAAACAATTTGAAACTCAACATATACTAGTGGAAGATAACAATATTAATATTTCTACTATAGTTTTGATACCATAAAATGATATCAATAAATGTATATTAAGATGATGAGGCCTAGATTGGAGAGACCATGTGTCACAATATTTATGAAAAACATAAAACTCGTTGTAAATGATTTTAAAGGGTATTAATAGAAGATAATAATGAATATAGGATTTATATGTAATCATCTAGTCCATCCCAACAATGATGATAATATGTTTGATACTGATAACAAAGAAGTCTCGAATGATCATGACGTTTAATAATGAAAACATTCACACATTGTATTAGTGACCCAAATATCTCTTTTTCCCAAGGGGAATAATCATTTCTACCAAATAAGTCATCAGATATGTTGGATGATTCAAATGATACATAATGTTTGGTTATATGAAATAATAATAGATATCTATATAGAATAAATAAGTCATTAAAGATGATGAAATAATATGGTAACAGTCACTATCATCAAACACATATCATATCCTAGTGGAGACTCATTCATTTCATTACGTTTCATCGTTCCTGATACAAGTGGATAGAATTACATTATACATAAAGCATCAAACATCACTATAGTTTTTCTTGGTACTATCAATATTGTACCATTTCATATAGTGGTAAAAAATTTATAACCATTTATAAGTGTATGGAAAATCCAAAATACATAAAAATATTCAATGCCTTCTTATGAGAACACTTAATGTTTAAATAATTTTCCTTTTGGAAATAAGAAAGTATCCCTATAATATAAACAAGATATTGTTTTGAGAATGTCTTACTTTTAGTTAAACCTACAATATTTCTACAAAAAGATTCATTCTTCATTCAATTTTATTTAAAGGAACCACAAATGATTTAACAGGGTCTGGGAGGAAATCCTCTCAATCTTTAATTACCAACAATGAAAATTTTATCAATTAGATCACATTATAGAATGAAACAGTGAGAGTAATATTTTTAGTATAATTACATGATACTTGATATCAAATAGAATAACCATCTGAATTCTCATTGACATTAGAATCCTTTTTTACACCGACTGATGTGAAAAGCGATAATGAAGAAAAAAATTTGGTACGCATAGAAACTAACAAATCACATTGCTAATGGTTTAGAAACTCGTTCGAAATCATCAATAACATTAAATATGGATATAATTTATCTTTAAAATTTTTATGTTATATTTTCCTCTCCATTCCCTATTTATAATTTTCTATAACTATTGAATCCCACATCCTTATGTAAGTCCCCTACATATTTAAGATGGCACATTTATCCATTATAAAATATGTTGTCTTTAAGAACTGAAGGAAATATTTAATCATTCCCATAAAATACTGTCCCACCTTTGGATCATTCACACCCAAAAAATTTTGCAGTTTATGATGAAGAAACATATAGGATCTATATATATTTTCATCTATTTGATGTATCAATTATTGAGTCTGAATTAAAATAGTTGTAGCTCCTTTTCCAATATCTTAGAGAAAAAAATTACAACCCAAGGATTGTTTTTGTCAACTGTAGGGTTCCCATGTTGTTTATCATTATCATGTACCTCCTAAAGTCTATTTTTAAATAATCTTGGGGGAATGATACGACAAAACATCAACATATGATTAGGAATCATTGGTTATGTATTAAATGAACATAAACACAATCATCCAAAATCTAGAATGGGAATATAAATTTAGATCAATTTTTTTGAAAAGTCTATAATAAGATTGTAGTAAACCCAAAAGATATTTTTCTCTACTTCCAATTGTAATTTAATTCGCATTATGACAATATCTCACTAAGATACCATTATCAACATATATATTAAGTCTTAAAAATAAAATACTCTCACAATATATATATCTCATACTATATACCAACATTAAAGCTGTTTTTAATAATCCACATTGATTCTAATATTTATGAACCAACGTAGATATTTTTTAAAAGAGGTACAGAAATTTATACAGACAAATATTGAAGGGTTTTCCCTATCACCATGGGCTAGTAACATGATATTAGAAATCAATAAATCAAGAGGTAATTATTTGACCAAAATATTATCTTCATATGAATAATTCAGTGCAAATAATAAATAAATCTTATATTTACCATACACTAATTAAGAGATATGTACCAAATGTATACATGTATATGTATTAAAATGATTCATTAACTAGATTCATCATATAAACCATCAAAGACATATTACAAATATATCACTATAATAAGTGGATCATATAATCTATTATTCACCAAATAATTCCCACGGTACCACTAATAAATAAATCCCACCACCTCTATGTGGCACATTCACTTTCCATGTACATAGAAAAATAATGACAATAAATCCGTGATGGAAAAAAGTAGGGTGTCAAAAAAACTATCCAAGTAGGATATTAAAAATAATTATATAAGTATTTTATATAAAATCAACCAAATATTAACATTTTAAAATAGAATAATAAATTTAATTCATTTCATATTGAATAATATGTCCATATTTTGCAATCACTTCAATAGGGAGTATAAAATAGGTATATGAGTCCATTTCGATCATAATAGTCATGAATAATAATTTTTATTGAGTATGAATGAATGAATAATTTAAAAAAAATCAATGTATAAATATTTTTCAAACATATTAGAATGATCATTATATAGGAACTCGGGACACCCTAAGAGGGGAGGAGTATATCAGGGTTTCCTCTATTTATTTTAAAACATAGATCTTGATCACATGTTGGTAGAAACTCGTTAAACCTATAATACCGCACAGAACTGAATTTAAACAATCACAAGCATAGAGACCACCTAAACATTTTTCTTGTTTCACCACTATGGGATACGTCCAAGTACCATATACAAACAGTATTTCAGTTGTACCAAAATATACTCATCATAATTAGTTTATGGATTACAAGGTTCGGTCACAGACACTCTCACTATTAGAAATTTGAGCTATATCATCAAATCAATTACCATGGTTTAATAGACCTATGGATATAGCTTATTTAAATTCATGATTTAGTATATAATACAATGGATAAAAATTTGAACTGTTTTTTTTAATCCCGTCTGGATCCTCCTCCATCTTCCCACAATCGTGACCCTCTGAACACTCAACGTCTCAAACAAAAACACCTTCCTCCCCGATAACCTTGGCGTGTGACCTCTTTCCCCGAACTAACACATCTTCTCCTTTCGAAAATCCTCTTACACTAATGGTGCCCTTTGTGACCCTTCGAACCCTCGACATCTCTCACGGCGGTGCCCTCCACCCGGATACCCTATACATGCGACCCTCTTTCTCCGACCTATTGTGAACTATCCTCTCCCTGATCGTCCTCCAATGACGCTGCCCCTCATGACAGTACCCCTCACTGACACCGAACAAGGAAACACCACCAGGAGTCACTACCACCAAATGCAGGACACCTCACCTCCCTTGCTGACACTTCTACTAGGTGCCATCCCCACCTCTTCAGGCGTTCCTCAGACATGGCCAACAACCTCTTGATGATCCTCCTCCTCCTTTTTATGAACAATTATGTCACTATTATTTTCTTATTAGTGTGTCTTGATGTAAAAAGGAACTATTTCGCATGTTTGTATATGAAATAGAGGTTTTTTAACTACATGCATTATTCTAATTATAATAAATATGTGTGGAGTGAGGGACAAGAGGTTTTCAATGATGCAACAATTATTATAAATTGGTTATCTTAATGGTGGACTTGTGGATAGTTGGAATCGATAAAATTGATCGTTTAAAATTTTGATAGATAAATTGGGAATCAGGGGATCATCCTAGATGCTTCTCAAGGATTGTAATTCTTATGGTTTGGAGTTTTTAATGACCCAGAAAATTACAGGGTGGGTAATTTTAGATGAATTTTTATTTTTTCCCCTGAAGCTGGGTGATTTTGAGAATTTGTATATGAATTGGAATTTCAAGAGTTAGAAAATCAATGGGATGTGTTTTCACTAATGGACAATGGTTATTTTGGGGTTGGTTTACAAATATTAGGGCTATGGATAACTGAAAGAAACTGTAGTAGTCCCTGGTTATTCGATTGGGAGGCTGTGGTAGCCACTTAATGGGTATGTAAAAAATTACAGCCATTATAAAGTACCTGATGGAGGGGTACCAGGTACTGTGTGGGCTGGAAAGTGTATTGGACCTTTTTTAATGGACATCTAGTACACATTAGAGGTGGATTTATTATCTTGTAGGGAGGGGTTTTGTTTTCCAATGATAAAAAATAGTTATTATGGATTCCACATTTAAAATGGACATATGGGGTTCTGATACATTAAATGGATAGATGTAAATATTTCTCTTCTACCTCCAGTATTCATTATTAATCATATCTTTTCATATTTAGTTTTTTTAGCATATGGTTTATGAAATATTCCACAAACACATGGTGATATTGGACCATTATCATGGGGGAATCATTGATTGGTGGAATATGTATGATTTTTTAACATCCTCCCCTAGACCACATCAACAAAGAAATGCCTAGATCAGAGGATTAGTCTCTACAAACTCAGATGGTCATCCACGAATGCCAATGGCTATTCATCACTAAATATGGTTATTCTTCCAAGATTTATTTATCCATTGACATTTAAGAAATATTGTGCACATTGAAACATTTTTTTTCTCATTATGTAAGATACTCCAATTATTTCTTATTTATTAATGTTATCCGTGATGAAATCATTACATAGTCAACATTACATCATAGAATGTGGCGTAATGACAATGAACTTCCACATTCTTATCATTAACCATGATTTCATGTGATTATATTCCTTCTTATATTTTTATATATTTACCCCAGAAAACATTCCAATTGAAATAGTATATGTTTACTATCATGATTATAATTTATCATGGTTGATTCCATGCATAAATATTCCAGAAACATTGTTTCATATAGATTATATGTTAATAAAATTCTAATATTTCATGGATTCAGGTATGTGAAAAACTGACCAAGATGTATCATGATCCGATTTTGGTGTAATATTGAAAAATAAAGATGTTCCAGAATCATCGCCAATCCAAAGGTGAGATCATGGAATTTACTGATCTATCCTATAGTGATAAAATATAACATTTATCAATTTATTATTCATTGTTGGTTCATCATTATTATATTTAAAATTCAATAAAGTGATAATGAAGTTAACATCATTGCAGCTACTATGTGATGACATGGGCCCAATGATATTATTCCCATAAGGAAAATTTTAAATGTTACATCTTCCTCCTTACCTTTAGTTTTCAAGAATAATATTTTTTTAACACTATATGTAATTTAATAATTTGGAAAATAAACCAAAAAACATGTTAGAGTGAATTTAGGTTCTTAAACAAGTTCAATTAACTACATTAATACATATTACTGAATGAAAACATATTGGAGAAATGATAACTTCTAACTATACTAATCCAAGGTTCCTCTCCATTTCACGCGCCCAACATTCAGAAAACCATGTTTCTTCTCTTCCTGACATCCACAAACGTTATCCGCGTCAATCCCTTCCTCTCCATCCCTCCCTTTTCTCCACGCAGTTTCCCTCAAATTCTCTTCTATCATGGGGTTCATCTGTTATTGACCTAGGGTTCATCATCATCCTTTGTGTCATACCATTTATTTTTCCTCACTCCCACTTCTACACACACTTCCACACATTTTCTCCCCATGATCACGCTTCTTTTCCTGTTGACCTATGGTCGCTGCTGACCCTAGTTATCTTATTCCAAAATATCCCCGTTCTTTTCCCCTCCTCGTCAGATTCTCATGAATTATTGGCATCGTCGTTCTCTGATATCATCCATCTCGTCAATCCAACATAATTCCCTCCATTTATTGTGACTCTGCCCTATATTTGCAGCTCCATAATTTGTTCACATCAATGCCTACTATCAATTTTCCATGGTTTCTCCTCCCACTCGATTATCACCTCCTATCATCCTACGGTTCTCACCATAACCATTCACATCTCCCTCCATCTCTTGGTTCCCCTCTAATCCTCCAGGGGTTCTCGGTATTATGTGTCTATTATGAGATCTACCTTGGTGAAACACACCATGTAATGGCTTCGAGTTTCCATTCACCATCACTGAATCCTACTAATTTCTTAAAAAATATTTCTTATTGTTACTTCGTATAAATAGACTATATGGTAGAAATATTCCCTAAGTGATGATTAATCCAGCCCTTGAGGAATCTTGCATATTATATTTTCCCATATGTAACATCTCAGTATAATCTTTCTTTTCTCTATATTTTCACATTTCACAATTTTCATACAAATTTTTCATGATTTAATACAATATAGCTCTTCCCAAATGGTTTGTTCTCACATTTTTTTGGAAAAAATTTAATTTATCTCCACAATTTAGTTTTTTCATCAATATATGGATTTTTCAAAGAAAAAAAAATACATCACCTTTGTTGATTCACTAATTACTGCTTGTAATTATTTTCCATGGTCAATATTTCATCATCTAAAATGTCTTCTATGTTTCATATATATTTAATCCCCCTCATCAACAACTTCTCTATTTAAGGTATGCTGAACTGATTTGATTCAATTCATCTTTTTTCATTTTCAACTGTGGTTATTTCTTGTCTTTCTCATTGTTTTTTATAAATTAATTAAATTACATGCATTTTTGACTCAATAACATTGGTTAAGTTAAATAATAATCCACTCAGCTATATAAATATACATTTGACTGGATTTTATTTTTACTAAAATATTATAATTGAAATTTATGCATTTTTTGTGATCATTTCCATTTTCTCTGTAACTAAAACGAAAATTCATTTAATTTTTTCAATTGGATATCAACTAATATTATTTAAATTTTTCTTATACATTAATTTTTGGGAATTTATTATATATAAGTTTCATATTGTATCTTGCTTAAAAGGATTCCATACATAGTTGTTTGACCTATTCATTGTTTCAATTACATGCTACTTCTTCATGGGTTCTCTATGGAAGAGGGTTTAATGGAAATTAAATGTATACAGATAGGATCCATGGTTAAAATGATATCCTTATAGAATAATGTCTACATATAGCGCTTTATTTATTTTTATTTTTATTTATGGTGAACTAATTATAAAATACATATGTATCATTTCAGTGTTTCATTTATCGAAAATGTTCTCTTTAGTAGGCCAATGTCCTTGACTCTTATGATGACCATGATGTTGACATAGATAGGTTCTCAGATAAGAATGATATGAAGAAAAATAGTGGCCTAGTTGTCCTTGAATATTATTTGGACATTAATAAGGATAAGTTTCCTATATAACTGATTAGAATGTGATTTTAATGTTATTTGAATATCAGGAGTTGATTGACTGATTTAGATGATTCAAATTTTGTTTTTGTTTTGCGGATTTCATTTTTTATAATTCATTAATTCACTAATTATTTATTGCACTATATTCAGGTCAATTTCTTTATGCTTCCTTAATGGTCAGGAACACATTTAATAGAAGATATATTCTCAATATAATTATTTGATGGTCATATATGGAAACATGAAAAGATAACTTGGATGAAGAGATCTATGATTCTGAAAAAACCCTCCATTTCCCAGTTTGGAATTGTAACAAAAAACCCATATTTAAAAGTTTTCAATTGTCCTTTATTTTGGGTTTCAATCTGTAGATAATCAATGTAGATGGTAACATCATCCACATGGGATGTTTTTGTAATTTTGATAGGTGTTTCCTCAATGCTTTCCATTCTAAAAATTATACACCCATCCCTGCTTTATCTTCTTTATTTTACATTCTTTTCATTTTAACGAATTATCTTTTACATCAGATTTTATCTTTGTCACCTATATATCATTAAACTTGTCCATTCTTGAAACACACATCAGCAGTTACAATAAATTTGAACACCACCACATAGTTATTTCCCACCCCTATAGATTACATTTATGAACTATATTTCTTTATTGTCTTCCATCCAGGATTGAATATCTAAATTATTATATTATTCTAATATATCATAGGAGATTGTAAATAAAATATAATTCACAATAAATGTTGACCATATAGGTAAATTTTCGATAATTTAGTAGATATGGGTTACAACAAAACCGAGAGATGTAGAGAGGCTGGTGCTATGGATTGTTTAACGATGGAGGTCTCTTCTCTATTTATCCACACATTAATAGTTTTCTTTTGATTAGGATTGAGTTTTTATTATCGAAACATAATTATAGTAGAATTTTTTTTGTATTTTTTGTTTGTATTTTAAATTGAAGTTTCATATGTGTGAAACCCTGAAAAAAGAAGATTAATGTTGTTGACATCAAAAGAAAACCCACCATGAGGTTGAGTTTGCTTTATCCAATTCATCCGACAGAACAGAAAATAGATACCAGAAGGAGTAGTAGAAGATCCATACATGGAAGAGGATGAATCTATATGGGTGTATGAACCCCATTAATGTCCACTAATGTTTTGGGAAAATGATAAATTTTTTCAGAATTAATGAGGTAAAAATTATATTTCTTCCCAAAACCTCACTACAAATGGTTTATGCACACAGATCACAAACTTTGTACAAACCATGATAAATGGATAACACCCCCCCATCTACAACATACCACATGTATGAGCACTTAATCATTAACAGTTGAAAAAAAATGTGTGTACATTTAGGTTCCCATGTCTACAAGTTCATTGATTAAACCAACTGTGCGGCCTGAGTCACACAGTTTCCACTAATCATTTGGGAGAGAACCATCCCACTAAAATAAGGGACCCATATCATGATATGATCTCATGTTTTATTTCATAATTACACCAACTCAATCAAGTTGAGGTCTCGTAACATATCTAATAACACCTCCCACTCACTCAGAGTGACTTCACATAAACCCTCTCAAATGGAAACCATATCACTTTGGGTGAGGTTTTGTATCTTATCTTATACCAAAATAATATCACTCTAGGTGAGATATTTCATCCCATATATCATCTCATATCACTAATCTATTGTATAGGTCATGACTCTTATCATATAATGTTCCACCACTATCTCATTCAAGACATGGCCTACAAGAATTCAGCTAGAGAGTATGGAATACATAGATCACACAACCATAATCCTAGCACATGGCTATCCAGTAATAAATATGTAGATCCCCACTATATGATACTCCACTATAAAACACATAAATAACTATTTTTTTCTTTGTTAGAGTTGGTACCAAGTGTACCTAGAATTGGTAATTGATGGGTCTTAAAATAATGAGGAATGGGATAAAAACATTCTATCCACTACAAGATTACCCCATAAACAACATGAACAGCTAAATAGGAAAAAATAATCCTCATGAGACTTCCCAACACTCTGATTGATTTTTTAAATACAACGTCTTGAAACTCTCATGACTTGGATTTTAAAAATTCCATCTCATTTGAATTCTCTGACTCATAACGATATAAGTAATTATAAACTCCCCACACAATGTATAAAATTCCTTGGAATGTATTATGGATTATCCAAAAAATCAAGGTTTATTAATCATAATGGAAATAAATAATTCTTCCAATTTCATGATTGTATTCTTTGAAATCAGAATTTTTCTTGATGTAGGGGAAAATTGGTTTTTTTCTGAAGAAACATGATAAATTTGGGGGGGGGGGGAAATGGTAGGGGTGTGCTAGGGGAAGGTTTGTTCATGATGGGGGGGGGGGGTGTCGGGGGGGGTGTGCTGGTGGGGGGCAGGTCATAGTGGTTGTTTTCTTGGGGATGGGGTTGGGGTGTGAGGGGGTGGGGTAGAGTGGTGTGCTTAGAGAAGGTGGAGAGGGTGTGCAGGTGGGGGTGTGTTGGGAAAGGGGGCTTGTTGGGGGTAGGTGGATGGGTTGTGAATGTGGGGGCATGGGGTGTTCTGGGGGAATGTGGAGGGGTGAGTATTTGGGGGTTTTTTTAGGGGGTGTCTTGTGGGAAGGGGGAGGGGGTGTGACGGTAGGGGGAAGGGGGAGGGGGGTTTGATCAGGTCAACTGGACCTCTTTGTATCTGGAACTGTAAACCAATGAATCTTATTTGAAAGTTGTGTTTTTTATATCATGTTGATGTTTTTCCATCATGGTATACTATAATTGTTTCTTATTTTCATATTATTAAAATATTGGAGTCTTAGTGGTGTTCTTTCTATGCATGCAGTGTCCAAAGGAACTGAATAACTTAATTATTTGTTCCATACTTCATTCATTAAATTATTGCATCTTAAATATTTTGATCTTGATTTATTGGACTACTAAATTAAATGCCCCATATTGGTCCTTAGGTGTTTGTATGTTATAATATTTTTATTTTCACCCATACCCTCACAAAGTTGTATTAGATCTAGAATTCTTTCCTGTATCTTTCAAACCCATTTATTTTATAATTAATGGATTTTTGTGTTTCTGAATCATGATAACATCATTAATTACCTCTATTTGTCTATAATAATTTATTATGATCCAATTTTAAATTCATAATTCCTCTGCATTTCATATTTATTTTGTTAAACATAGTTTGTGCTTGAACATGGTCATATTTTAGGGGTGTACACATAGGACTGTATGCAAAAACTGGACATAAAATGTTCTTGTAAACTTTTCAAAAACTGGGTTCAAAATAAAAAAGAATAATTTGAAAAATGACTTTAATATTTGAAAAATATAATGAGATCAAGGCTAGTTCAGCAGGTATTAATTTATTTCATTTGTATGACGAAGAAAACTATTATTACTAAAAATAAAACTGGAAAAACAATCACAGAACTAGCAGGGAATAATGTCAACCTACCATTCTTTATTAGTTATATTAATAGGGTTGAGTGTACTATCTCATTAAAAAATAATTTTTCTTATTAGCTTAATCATTCGTCATATGAGCCCCATTTATTATCAATTAATAAATATTCTTACGCATTATAGAGTTTTTTCCTATGTTTTAGTTTTGGTAGGTGGGGTTTTCTTCTTCATGTAAATTGTAAAGTAATATTCATACATATTTTGTTTTTCTTCCAACCTCATTGATTCGAAAAATTATTCTATATATACATCCTTTAAAACCTTTGGAATATGTTTATTTTTCATCTTACATTGTTATTTTTCTTTCACAATAACCTTCATATCTTATTAAAGATGAATTTTTATTATCTCATCATCAGAACTAGGTAATCATGTAATTCATTTTTTTATAGTGTCGTAAACAACCTTACATCAACCAAAATGATTAATTTAATCTATAATATTACCCCTTAATGGGGTGTCGGGGGGTCTGTAGGTCTGTGGGGAGGGTGCAGGTGGGGTGAAAGGAGGCTATGGGGGAGGGAAAACTGGAAGGGGGTGTTTGGGGGGGGGGGTGTTATGCAGTGCTGTGTGGAGGGTGAATGTTTGGTGCAAGGGGGGATGTGGGGGAGGTAAAACATGAAATGGGGAGGGTGCAGGGGGAGGGGGCATGGGGGTCTACAGGGCTACGGGGATGGTGTATGTGGGGTGAAAGGGGGATGTAGGGGAGGGTTCGTGGGGGAGAGAGTTTTCTAGGGTAGTCGAAAGGGTGCATGTGGGGTGAAAGGGGATAGTGGGGGATGGTGTGGGGGTTGTAGGGGAGTTGGCAGTGCATAGGGGAGGGTGCAGGGGGGAGGGGTCTGTAGGGGAGTGGGGAGGGTGCAGGTGAGGTGCATGGGGGAAGGGGGGAGGGTGCTGGGGTGAGGGGGAAGGGGGTCTATATGGTAGTGGGAAGGATGCAGGTTGAGTTGGGCGGTATGGGGGTGCATGGGGGTGGGGTTCTACCGGGTAGTGGGGAGGGTGCATGTGGTGTGAATGTGAGGAAGTGGGGTGAGAGTGTAGGGGGGAGGGGGTCAGTAGGGTCGTGTGGAGGGTGCAGGTGGGGTGCAAGGGAGGCTGTGGCGGAGGGTGTAGGGGGAGGAGTCTGTAGGGAAGGGGGGATGGTGTAGGGGGAGAGGGTCTACATGGGAGTGGGGAGGGTGCATGTAGGGCTTATGGGGGAAAGTGGGTGGGGGTGTTTGGGGAGGGGGCAGGGGGGGTCTATAGGGTAGTGGGGCAGGTGAAAATGGGGTGAAGGTGGGAGGGGAAAAGGGTCTACATGGAAGTGGGGAAACATTAAATAAATATGATTTAATATTTTAAACATATCCAATATTTATTACCCTCTCATTCATATTGTGTTCTATTTAGAACATAATACTATGACTATAGATCAATATTCAAAAAGTACTTATAATTTCTCTTCAACTTTATGTTAATGAATCATCACACACAAGAATATTTAAATGATTTCATTAATTAATTGTGTTCTCATTTTCAGGAATTATTTTTATTAGATAATTTTATAGGTTTCATAATGATATTATATGAATCACCATATAAACATTGACTTTTTTTCAATAATTAAATGTGTTCTAATTTTTATTCATTATGTTTATCAGGATTCTCTCTTTTAAAAAATGATTTAGGTTTATAAAAAAATAAATATTTCAAGGATCATGATGATGGAGGTGGTGGTGGTGGCGGAGGTGGTCTGAGAAGAGGGGATAATGATGTTGGTGTTTCTATAGGAGATGATGAGGGTCATTATGGTTTAGGTGATGATGATATTTAAGTACATTTCAGATTTAAATTTCATTCTTAGTATATACATTTAATTTTATCAAATATTTAATTATATTATGATGATTTTGATATTCAAATTTTATATTTTCTATATTTGAGAGAGTTTGAATTCTTGTGATATATATTGTATTATTCTTGAGTTTAGTTTTATTTAAACGGTGGTATTTTTTCCCATAGCTAAAGGATTTCAGTACTTCTATATAGTGCAGATATTATTGAAGAATTATGTTTTTACGTATAGATGGGTAGGAATAAATTTACATGGATAATAACTATAGTTGTAGGGTATATTTTCCAAGGCTTTAAAACTGTTATTAGGGACCAATATCCATGATTTAACCATGGGTGGTTGGCAGGGGTGGGGGGGGGGGGGATGGATGGGGGATGAGTAACGGGAGGGGTGGGGGACTGGTAGGGGGAATTGCTGGGGGACTGGCAAGGGGAGTGGCAGGGGTTAGTGTGAGTGGGTGTCCAGGGATTGTCTTTGGAGGGGGGGGGGGCAGTCTTAGGGGGGGTTCTGTCAGGGGGGGTGTCTAGGGTCAGGGGGTGTCTATGGTATGTCAAGGAGGGGGGTCTCTCTAGGGGTGTCCAGGGTCTAGGGGGTTTCCAAGGTCTAGGGGGTGTCCATTGTCTATCTGGGGGGGTGGTTGTCTAGGGGAGTGGAGGTCTTGGTCTATCCTTGGGGCGGAGTGGGGGGGCGTTGTCTGGGGGTGGGGGAGCGTCTATCGAGGGTCTGTCCAGGGGGTGACTGTGTCCTCAGTCTATTTGGTGGGTGTCTAGGGTTTGTTCAATAGGGTGTTCTGGGTATGGTGGGGGGGGGTAATTCTAGGGTCATTTTAGGGGGGGGGGCAGGGTCTTTCCAAGGGGTCCAGGGTCAATCCAAGGGGGCTTTCCAAGTACTGTCTAGGGGGGTCCAGGGTCTGTCCATGGGGGTGTCAATGGTCCATCCAGGAGGGTCGGGGTGTCATGGGGAGTGGAGGGGGGCTTGCATGGGAGAAGGGGTGCTGTAGGGGGTGTTTTTTATATGAAATAGGAAAACTTATAGCCACAGTTTTAAACCACGGATATTGACCTACAACCATAGTTTTAACGATGATTATAGCCTTATAGCCATAGTTTAAAACTGTGGCTATAGCCCTATTTGCCTTGTGATGCTTCCTCGATTTCGAACCATGTATTTAGGTATTTATCTTGGGTTCAAACTATGGCTATAGGTCTATAACCAGAGTTTGAACTATTTCTATAGGTCTTGCCCTATATCTAGGAATATACTATCCACATTTCATAAAACCATTCCTATAAGATATAGCCACATTTTTTTGCACTTATTTCTACGGTTTGAAACTATGGAAATAGGCTAAATTTTCAGATCTGTATGTTCTAGGCTCAATGACTTTACAATGGATTAGGGAAATCTCAATGTGTTTCAAAGATCAATTCGGTTAACTCCCCCTAGCTCACTTCATTGAGAGAAGTCAAACACTGTTTATCAACATGATGATCCCTTCAATATATTTTCAATGAAGTTTTTGTCTCCATTCATCATTAGACACGACATTCATCAAAGTCCTTAATTGATTCAATTTAATGTAATGATCACTCACATTGAATATTCAAAATCCTTTTACAAGCATAACACCATACTTGCACGCAATACGCCAACTTGCGGACAAGATTTGGGAATTGTCGTGAACGGTGAAATTTTTTCAACACCTACATTTTGAGAAACCCTTATCTTTTTCACAATTGTACCGAATGGTTTACATGATTTTTTCAGACTAAAGGATCATTGTGCACGCAAGATTTACTCTCTTCCAATCTTTCAAGTACAAAACCACTTACCATATCCATTAAAAGGTAAAAACAATCAATTATATTTCCACATAGAAGGAAATTTATTAGTGTTTCCTTGAATCATTCCTCAACACAAGGTTGGACCATTGTCCCATATCGATTGGCATAAGCACTTGGTGGAATTTTTATTCCACCCAAATAAAGTGGAAAATAAATTGGAATAACCCATACATAAATTCTTCTAGTAAGCTAATTTTGTGCATGTATCCTACACGATGAATGAAAGGGTCAGTATCAACAACCCTTACATTCTAATTGAACCTATTCAATGAATTTTTATTCCCATATGGTAGGACTAGTAGTGGTTATATAACTGTAACATTCTATCCTCCACACCTAAGATAAATGTGTAACCCAAGTAGTGTAATCCTCAATCCCTTCTTGTAGGATTCTCTATATGTTATGCTTCCAATATCATGTCCCTCATCCAAAAATACATATGTCGTTTATCATCATTGGATTCCTCATTAACAATAATACCCAAAAAAATAAGATTCTGAAATTTACATGATATTATACCATGTATTGTTTTTTTCCCTGAGAATGACAGAAATGAGATTAGAGATACAAATTTATTACTAAATTAGTATAGTTCACTATTCCTAAAGGGCCTCAATATTTTCTGTCTGTAATAAAACATATCTATTCATGGGATATTTTTTTTGGTAAAATCCATGATTTTATTCTCTCCATCAGAATGTGATATATTCCCCAATATAAATTCCATTAATGGGTCATGTTTCCATAAATGAATATTAGGGTAATCTCATATGTTTATTCCCTACTATATCCTATATTATCATATCTTTTACAGTAATGATTTCCTAAAATAATATGTGTAATTTGATTCCTATATTAAAAGGATATGTAGGAAACATCTCTAAATACAGAGAACAATAAATAACATTCCAATATCTAACGTCACCATATAATCTTCATGAAATATGTGGAAAACATCCATGAAATATGATGTTAAAATTTTATGTCTAAATCTGAGTAATAGTGAATTAGTCAACATGAAAATGTATTTGAAGCAATACACTAATCTATATTGTACAGTTTCTCCACATAACCATAAACTATGAATTTCTATATATATGGGATTTTATTCTTCTGTCGATGGGATTCATTGGAAACCTCTCTAAGGATCAACTTTTTCATCATTAACCTTCTATCATCCTCTAATAAGGCCATATTATATGTCGATCCACCCACTATCTGGACATATTTCAAAATAAATTGTCCCCCCCTTAAAAGGGCCATATTACTTCAAGGCCTTATAACATTTTCCCTATCAGGCCCTATTTCCAAATTATATAATATTCAGAGGGCCTTATTTATTTTGAGACTAACCCAGATAAATTCGGATACACTTACTTCTACGTTATCCAAAAATGATCTACTAAATTTTATGTCCCATTCCAAAAATTACTAAACTTATTCTTATATGTTGTACTAATTGAATTATGATAAAATTTATGGACTAGAATTTTCGCATATCCATTTAAGAAATGACATTATCCATTATGCGGAACCAAACTACATGGGGTTCAATGTCATTCACAAGGTTGTGTAGGAACCCCCCAACATTGGACAAAACACATTAACCACCTTATCTACCACCATTATAAATGAAAAGAAGCTCTAGAGGTCCCATCATTGTGGCTTTGAAAAATAGTGTCATATAAATCAGTAACATTATGTAAAAATAGAGTATTTATAGAGAAACTCTAACACATACATTTTTTGTCACATTGATGGGATACCTCAAATACATACAGGCAGTAACATCAACATGTGATAAAAATTGAAGTATTTAATGATTTTGGACAATACCATAATAGGATTTTAGAACAATTTAAGGACATTACCTTAATCGTTGTGTGAGTCTTGGGTAATATAATTATTTCCTCGAATAATTTCGGATGACATAAAAATCCCATAAATTTGACCAATGGTATATCCTAAGTTTTGTTGGTATGAAACCCCAAGGTTTACATGCAGTTGGAGGGTATTTTCATAGATTTCCATAAATTTGGTTTTCATTGGGAGGATCCATTACAATGAATTATCCACATTGGAAATCGTTAGATGAAATATTTATGTATATGTTTTTAAACTTATTTTCAATTATGTGTAATTATGAATAGTTATGTATATTTTTATATATATAATTTAATATTCTATTGAATATTAAAAAATATATTTAAATATATATGAATTTTTTTATGAAAACATATTTTCAGTGATATAATTTTTTCGATTATTATTTGTATTTATGATTATTTATGTGTATTTTTATTTCATTTTATACATATTCATATATATATATATTTATATATGTATTTACAAAAGTTATGGGGTTATATATATATATGTATATGTAAACGTTTTAATATATAATATACAGTTATATATTTAATTATGATTATATATATATATATTTACATTCGTATATATTTATTTTTAATTATATATATATAATTATGAATATTTATTGATATTTATAAATATTTTTATATATATAATCATTTTTGTAAATTTATATACATTATATTATTATAAAAAAGAACAAATATTTTTATACATATATGTATATAGATATATATATTAATATTTTAATATAATTATATTTAATTTTATATGTGTGTATTTATTTAGATAAATAAAAATATATTTATCTATATATATGTATATGTGTTCAAATATTTGTTTAAAAATTTATAGCTATAGTTACTTGAATAAATATATAACTATATATTGATATTACTACATTTGAAAATATTAAAAAAATCTGTTCTAATATATAACCATTTAATTGTATTTATCAATATAAAAATCATTATAAAAAATTACACATAGCCATCAAATGAATGTCTTTGGGATGTGGATAAATATTTAGAGAATAACTAATAGGTAAGGTATAAAAATTTCAATGTACAAAAAATTATTCCTAATTATATTGTTTTTTTAAGGACGGATGTCAAGTACCCTTAATTGAACTAAAAATAAATGAGGACACCAAATGATGACTGGGAGTAGAGGGAACCCAATACAAGAAAAGGGAATATTCACCTTAAAAAACATGACATGATAGCCAAACAAATGTTCTTGATTTTCAAAATAATGGAAAACATCAATAAAATAAAAAAAGATTGGTTAAATTGTAATATAAATTGAAATGTTTCAACATTAAATTTAAATGTATCTCCTCTATTCCAAGGAGTTGTGTTGTGCGGGTGCAACACAACAAGTAAGAACCCACCTCTAACCCACACTTGCATGCGGAAAGTGGTTCAGATGATATGTTCCATCACCACAATATCCATTTTATGGAATCCATTGAAGAATCAATGTGATGGATCACTAAACAATCATACATTTTCAATGAAAAACTATAAGAATTTACAGTAAAATGGATCAAGAAATGTTCCCATCTATCCCGCAAGAAACAAAGAGATAGATGAATGTTTCATGAAATCAGAACCACCCCTCATTCAAGGATGCCTAACCAGCATCCACTGAAATGTGAACCAACACTATCTAAATGAATCGAGGAAGAATATATTTCTACAAGAGACATGAACAAATAATTGACAAATGATATCAATAAAATATAAGAAATTAATTTCCATAACACACTAGTGTAGATAAACAATAGAGAGATTATCGACATCCAATAATGAGACCATTGATGTGATATGGACACCAGACCGCATTCATCTTTGTCTATAAGATCACAAAACATCCACTCCATATATCCTTTGTGAGAACCGATAAGTTCCCATTTAGTGTTTTACACAATACACCCACCAATGGTCATGATCTAACCTCTACCCCACATGAGAATTCAAGAATTATCCACCAAGTATTATTCTCCCTAGATCCTATATTAATGATGAGGTGATGAAAATAATCAAGTCTATAAAAAACCATATCTTATGAAGATGACTAGATCTGAACAAATCTAGATATCCTAACGAACATCGACCATTCAGTGCTACAACCATCAACACCACAGAAATGTTGAAAAGAATAATAGGATCATAGCAAGAAGAATGGATCGAAATACATAAAATGGTAATGAAAAATCAATTAGATAGATTTATGACTAAAAAGGTAGAAAAAACAAATAATACGATCTTAGTGATGAAACGACCTTCTAAGAGCCCTCCAATAAATTCAACCAAAAAGTCTGAAAAATGAGACATGGATGAAGAAACCATTGGAATATAAAACGGAGAAAACAAACCTTATTGGATGTGGTTTCATGCTACTGGGAGAATGAGATTCCATAAAATTACTAATTCTTACGATTAAATAATTTTATACACTTATTAAAACTATATATATGTTATTTTTTTTGTATATTTTTTATAAAAATATTAAACAGAAAACAAATATTAATTATTAAAATCTATTAATAGAAATGTATATTGAAATTAATCATAATAATTTTTTAAAATAATTACAAAATGTTTCATTATATCATAATAAAAGATAATTTTAGAAAATAGTTACTAAATTCTATAATAACTACCACTTAATAGAGTTTTCTTGCATAATGAATCATCCACATATGTTTTTTTAGAGATGTATAATTAACCTAGGTATGGTTCATTACTAAGAGATATAAATCAACTTTTTTATGATGGTGATTTATCAATAATATAGTCTATTATATTCATGACTTATTGTTCATATTTATTTGGATTTGAATGATATGTGAGTAATATAGGATAGTAATATTAGTGAATTATAATTTATCTACTGTATTTTTTTGAGATATATTTTTACATTATATAGTATGTTGGTAATTCATCATTCACATTGGATATTTTATTTGGTTATGTATCATTCAACCATATGAATTATATCAATGGCAGATGAGTCTCCATTGTTATTGATTAGTGGTATAGAATAATACATTAGGTTGGGATATAGTGGTATGTAATTATTTAATGTGTATAAATATAATAATTGATCATTCACAATAATTAGTATAATGTTGTATCTTCATTCACCTTTATTAATTATTTGGTTACGAAATGTTTATTTTTTTTCTTCTGACTAGAGTGTGTGACTACACATCAAATTTAGGCACTAGATGATGTTGTTATGACTCTACCATGAATGTGGCCCTTTTAGAATCTAATTTAAAAACAAATTTATACTTGTGTTATTTATACCACACATTTTATTTAGTATATGCATTCACATTAATAATTTAAATTTTTTTGGAAA
Source organism: Viscum album (assembly GCA_963277665.1). NCBI lineage: Eukaryota > Viridiplantae > Streptophyta > Magnoliopsida > Santalales > Viscaceae > Viscum > Viscum album. The sequence goes on along the minus strand of OY728146.1, from coordinate 1,548,523,226 downwards.
ATATTAACATTTTCCTACTATGGTTTTTTCTCAGACCTTGTACAAGCACTATTTTTTGTTTATATACATCATAGTTGACACAAAGGTCCATGTGAGAGCCCATGTATAATTGATAAGGCTAGGGTATCATGTTGTGGAATTGAAGAATGATCTATGTTGAGGTTGAATAGAGTGTTTTGGTCACCATACTTTGATTTTCAGTTATATATAATAAGATTTTCCAGGAGAAATATAACCATGGAGAGTAGCATACACATGGGTTGGGCTCATTTGTGGGATAATTTTTAAATAGAATAATTTAAAAAAAAATTATTTTCAATGACTACAAATTTATTATAAATACAAAATTATGATGACATATTCTAGTTATCTTCTTAAGCATGAATATCTAGAGGACCATTGGAGGATTGAATTCTTGGAGATTTCTATCATTTGAGATAATTATTGAGGATTGTTACACCATCATAGATAATGGATAATTCCAATGATGAAAATAATAAAATGTTCTTCACTAGTGATAATCACAAATTACATGTATGATGTTTGATTTGTCTGATTTCAATCTCATTAATTGTCAATTTAAAACATTGATCAATATCACAATAAAAAATTGATTCATTTACTATGGTTACGTTATTAGTGGTTATTCTATAGTTAATTTTTTATTTCCCTAATTTTCATCTTATTATTCAAATAAAACATTGAGGACAATAATTAAGAATGTAATTATTACAGTCCTCAATTTTTTTATTAGGGATTTCTCCCAAATTTCATTTAGGGATCTTCATAGGTATTTTGTTTTTTTCATATGGTTTGACTAATACTTATTCTATTGTCATTATTTGACAATTATTTAGTGAAAATTACATATAGTTCTAGTGGGTTTTATGATCAATGTGTTAAAATGATACATTATTATCAATGGAGAATCAGAATAGATTAAATGTTCTCGTTCATTGTGATTTGATGAAATGGATATATATTGCATTTGTGTGTCATTATTGAGTGGCTTCGATGGTTGTATCCTAGTGATCGACAATGGAATCGATCAGAAAACCCCCAATCCCTGATTACTCGGTTAGAATCACTAAAAAGGCAGCATTTGTTGTGAAAATAGAATATGCATTGGTTGTGAAAATATTATGTTACTAAGTGTGTCATTTTTAGATACACACAATGTGGGACCCTATGTATTTCCTTATGGTTTCTATGTTGGATAAAAATATCAAATGACATGTGAAATCATCCTCTCACCAAGTGACATGTGATGGTCGATTGGTGTGTATCTCAATGGAAACAAAGGAATGGGAATGATGAGGTACAAAAATATCAATAGAGTACTAGTGTTGAGCCATTCACTTGGACAATGTTATATATGCATGGGGAAAATAAGTTATACACGAGTTGTTATATTGGAATGACCATAAGTACTTGGATACAGAAAAATGGAACGGGAATGATTTTGGGAGACCATTACACACCATGAAAGAAAACATCCATGATTTTTATTTTGAGTTTTGTATGTTGGGTGAGGTAGCACCACATGGAAGAAATAGTGGTTGGATGGACAATCCATATATCCTATTAAGGGTTTTGTAGCTCATTGATTATTTAGAATTATACTACTATCATTTGAGTGTGTTAACCAAGTTTATATCTACGAGGGTATAGTGTGGAACTGCATTGAAATTTTTAGATTATGATTGATATGGACCATGGGTGTCATTTACAATTTGTAGTATCCATTCATGAGACCATAGTGTGATAATCAATCATTCTTTCTTATACCCTTGATTGGGGTAGTGGAACGGGCATGACCTCCAAGTCATAGGCACCGATCCTTCATAAATAAAACTATTTCAGTAATGTTCTTGTTAACATTTTAATATGAACCAATATTTAGAGGATTGACACAGAATGAGTTGGTCAGGTCACAAATGGTCTTGTGTGTTATCTCATATACGTTCATTGATCTATTCTAAGACCAATGAATTTTATTGTGATTAACCTAATAATCATGAACTCTTGGATCAGTGTTTTTGATTATTTCATGGCTCGGGGAGTGGGATCACTATGAATGACTATTTTATAGAAGCTTCCTGTTGATTCCTATGAATTGAAGTTTCGTTATGACCACATTGAGGAACGGTGTCATTCATGAGTATATCTAGGTTTTCTTTTGAGACACACACACACACACACACACATATATATATCATTTTAATAGAATAAAATTATTTATATTATGTGTCTAGTGTTTTTGGGGAATCCTACTTGCTATTTTTACTCTCACTACTACAAGGTCTCTACCAAAATTCTATCATGTGTTCTAAAAATTCTAACCCTCTTTACGATGACAAAGAATGTAATGGAGCAGGTGGAGCTTATCTTGAGCAAGAAATAATGATGTTTTTTCAGGACAAGTTTATTATTTATTTTTTCTCATATTTTGATAATGTTGGATAACTATAAAATTTGTTGGATATTTTATTTTTCCCATTTATCACATTCATTACATTATTTTCATACTATATTTATGGAATTTTAGATTTATAAACACATTTTATTCAGTTGTTTATCATTTTAGAATTGTATGGGATTTGATATGTGATCATTTTTACATGTAAATTATCTTAATACCTCACATTGGTGTGATATTAATAATTCTTTCTTTTCATTATCCCTTACCATATTTTCTGTTGTTTTTTGGTAGTCGCGGTTCAAGCCTAGTTAATCTAGGATATGACAGAGTGGTATAAGTGGAGTTGATTCTATAATAGGACTAGCATCATTGATATGGGATTGTGTTTTGTGGAAATAATATTAACTCATTCATGTTCGTCTTTCATGCCCTATATTCCACTTTTTTTACTATAGAAATCATTTTCATACTACAATAATCTTATCAAATTATTCTTTAATCCGTATGTGTCGACATTGGTTATAGGGAAAATGTTTGATCAATTTTCATTTAGGAATGGGTTTTAGATTCAATATCCTTTAGTTATCTACCAAGATATTCATGTTGAAATGGGTAATTATAGTTTGTTTCAGTATTCATTGACAATAAAACCGAATAAGGATTACACTGTATTATCAAGGGGATGATTTGTTGAGGGATGAGGCTACAGTGTGGGACCTATACTATTGATAGTACCCATATGTGGTTTACTAGCTATAAAAACAACCGTGAAGAAGTCATTAGATCTAGATGCCCTCACGTTGGATGCCAGAAGGAGGATTTTAGTGCATTAGCTCGATATGGTTCTGCCTCCCAAGAAGAAGGGTGAGCCAAACCACCAGTTGGATGAGGACTGGATAGATGATGTGACTCAACATTCCATCTAGTTAGGATGCAGGTAGATTGTGGAAATATCTTTTCAAGTAACATTTGGGATATGGTGGAGTCTAGTGACACTATGAAATGAATAGAAATACCACTAATGAATAGAAAACATGAAACTCTTTATGGAGGAGTTTTTTCCAAAAATGATGTATTAGGTGTACATTTAGATGATTCATCACCTGGATATAGGATGAATCACCATCTTTGAGTATTCATAGGGAATTAATAATATCACATGATCATTCATACATATGATGAATGATCCATTATTTATGGAAAATCCATTTAAAAGGGATTATAATGATATATTATGGCTTTAGTTATATTTATTCAAATTCCCAAATTTTTTGGGGGTTTTGGGTCGGACATTGTGGTGGACAGATTCATGGATAAGTAGGCACTGATAGTTGGTTTTGGTAGTAGGTGCATATTAGATGAGACCTTATAAATATGAATTTTATTTGAAGGTTAAGAATATATGAGTGTTATATTATTCCAAAAATAACCCCATGATATTGGATTGGTTGTGCATGAATATCAGTATGGCTTGAATTAGTCATGGGAAGGGAGTGTTTCTCCTACGATTGCTATGAAAATCAAGAATGTGATTGTCTAAAACATCGTATAACTAATCAGAAGACAATAAATGGATTATAGTGGAAAATTTAGTGGTCGGATAATGGAGGTCCATAGGGTGTATTATTTCATAGAGCATATACTAGAGTATAGTGAGGTGGTTTATGGATCATCCAATTTACACCACCTCCCACAGGTTGTCCATGCCATACTCATAGAACTGATGATCGGTGGTGTGGACATATGAAGTCCATAGAGTCCAATGAAACCAAGGATCTAGTGATGATTTGAGTTATGATCTATTTCATTGATAATTTATATACAATGATGATATACACATATATGATTAATTCATTTTTACCTTTTCTTTATTTCTGGACAATGAAATTCCGGTTGAGCCATTAACTCGACCTCTATTCTTGGAGACTCTGATAGTAGGTGAATGAGTGTTTCCACACATTTTCAATTGGTGGTATTTAATTCGTGGAAGATGGAGTTTCATATTAGATCATTATATAATATAGATGAGGACTTATGGAATCATCTTATTTATGAACAAGATATCAACAATTCCTGCCCCAATTGACTACATTCAGAAGAGGAAGTGGTGTGTCCATACTCACGGAATGAAGTATTCATTTTTTCATCAAAATAAAACATGGTTTGAGTTAGATTATATTAGAGATAGCAGTGTGATTCCAATTACTCGCTATTATAATTACATGACAGTTAGAGTAGTTGATTCTAATTTTCCCCATTTCCTCTACTATGGTGACTGAGTCTGGGGATATATATTTTGAGTATTTTTTCAGTTTGCATCAAATTTTTGATTGATTGACTTATTCATTAGAATGGCCCGAAAAACTAGAACAACATACAATATGGATCTCTTATTTATTCACATGATTTGGGAGTATTTGGATGATGTTTAGAGAAATGAATTCATGATACCTAGTATTTTCCTCTAGGTAGCCCTCGTACATTTATCCCAAAAGGATGACCATAGCTTGATATTACTTGTGGATTAATTTTGATTGAACTTGGTAAAAGTGAATAATATGTATCCACTACAAAGGATCTAAAACCCATTCAACTTGTTTAGAGGTCTATGAAGGATCTCAATGATTGACCTCAAATTAGGCCATCTGAAAATATTAGTTCGAGGTTATGATATACAAATGATAGAATTATGATGTTGCTATAGTCAATATGATATCGTCGTGATAAATTTTTTTAATATGTATTCCCTAGTAGTGTTCATGGGACTCCTTAAATATAACTTCCAAATATTATTGCACCAATTTTTGTGGTCTTAATTAATGATATCCTAGTCTAATTCACATCCTAGTACGGAAAAACAAGATACTAGTGAATTTATATTAACAATCTCTTAGAGAACAAATGTTTTAGGAAGAACTCTATGTGAAAGTTTTGGATTTCAGATGTGCATTGTCCCATACATATCATCTCATTGATAGGAGTGGTAGTGGACCCTATTATGGTTGAATATGTGATATATTGTGAGCCCCTCAGAAAGTGTAATCATTGATTAATCATTCATTGAGATAGATAGTTATAATAAGAGGTTTATATCTGATTTCTCCTTTTTGGTAGAACCCTTTGAAAACATTTAAAAAAAATTAGAAGAAATTATTTTTTATTGAAATATGGAATGAGTGATAGTAGGAGTTGATTAATATATTCATGAGAATCAACATCCTAGGATATTTGGAGGAGGGTGTCATGTATGTAGTCTTCTATAATTCTTCATAGGACAGACTTGGTTTTTTATTTATATAGCTATCAGAAAAGATTGTGTATGGAACCAAGCATTTTAGAAGGCATTATCAAAATTAAAAAACCCCTGATATTGAGAATGAAATTATAGTATTCCCCTAGAATATGTGAAAACATTACATGATATCAAGTGGTTTATCATACACACTGACCAAAAGTGTCTCAAGTATATATTCATTCATAAACAACATAAGATGAGATATAGATGATATATGTAGTTTATTTAGGACTATAAAAGGAATATTTTCTATATAACCATGAAGCATAATGTGGTGGAAGAGTATCTTAGTAATAGATATTGCCTTTATCTTTTTTCCAATGTTAAATTAGTTACCCTTTCTACAGTTTTCCTTATTGGACAATAATGATGCTTATGATCTTTCACCAATGGTTGTTAACCCCAATGAGTTTACATACTTTTTAGAGAATATCAATATATAGGTACTGACCGTGAGACCTTACATCATAAGATATCCATTGAAAAGGACTTATATTGATATTAAGTTGTTGGGGAGGATGTTATCATTTTAATAGAATTGATTATGATACTAGTGATTTTGCTGGATGGGATGATGTGGTAGTTTCATACATCCCACTGAGTGATATATCTAGGTTTTGAAAAGAAGTACGATGACAATAAAAAATTGTTTTGGCCTGCAGGAATGAAGTGTTTGGATGCACTGTTTTCCTATCGATTACTTGTATGTCAGCAATTGATGGATGAGTACCAAGTTTAAATGGGTTTTGATCAACACCTTGAGGGGATGAAATGGAAGTGTTGTGGGATATCCAAATACATTATAATGGGGATTCCATGTAAATATATAGGACATCATGACATATGGTTGATCATCGACTGACTCACCATGTTTTTCCACTTCCATGTTCCTTGAACGAAGAATTCAGTATGGAACTGGGGATTATTGAACATGCCATAGATAGTCGGATGACATGGATTTCCATTGACGATTATTTTAATCCTGATGACAACTTCATTTACCGATTATGGAGAGGACTATTAGAGCTATTTAGAAATAATTTTCATATGATCTTGTTGTTTGACCCCTATACTAAAGGACACAATGATATTACAAGTCAGGTCTATGAGGACATGCTAATGGCTGGTATGATAGTTTTTTGTCATAGATGATGGGTTTAAATATCATTGGTTTAGTATTCCTACAACAATTGATTCTATTTCCACCATATATATGTAACCATTTTAGGACTTCAATGGGTGACCAAATAGGTTACCACAATGTTGGACAAATCTTGGTGAATTAGAACTCATGGACCCAGAGTTGGTTCTAGTTATCATAGAGACAATGAAAATCATTCAAGAGTGGATGAGGACTATAGAGATCCATCAAAAGTCACATACATGATGACGAATGATATAATGATCCAATCTATTCATATATTTATATTACATAAAATTGATTAATATTCATGAAATAATAGAATAAATAATGCCAGAATCATATGGGTTTACTATATTTGGAATCATGGAATGATGAACTATAGTTTTATAAAATATCTATATTTTAAAACCCTTATTCCGTCATATCTATAACAATTTTTTACATAAATAACATTATTCATTTATCCGTATGATAGAGAAAACGAACTTAAGAAAAGGGTGAGATCAGATACTCAAAATGGGTAAACAAATGTAATATGAATAATACCATTAATAGAATGGTATTGAAAAAAATATAACATTAAAAAATCAAACACTATATATCAAACACCAAAATATTTATACATATAATAAATCATAATTGTTCATAATAATATACTCATAAAAATAAAATATTGGCATAAAACATTGAAAACTAGAAAACACCTATGCATAGAAAATCATTCAATTTGTTGTGATGGATATTTTCCCACACTATGATAGTATAATGGTTTTTTTCCTGAAAATATCATAGTAGTGATATTTTAATCCCATGACATTCAGGGAAGGAAAGGTCCATTAATGATCTAGTTCCACATCCCATTTTAGTCATGTTTTAATTGAGTATAATCCCCATTATAGTGTTATATATCTCATGATATATGATATAATTATCTAAATTATTGGAGGTAAATATTGGTCCCATCCATAAAAAATAAAAACTATTCAACTGTGTTTTAAAATAAGATAATTTATTCATTGTATTAAAATATATAAAAAGAACTATATTTCTTAAAAATTTCTTCACAGTAGAACCTATGAAAAAAAAAGTTTTCATAAATATAAAAATAAAATTAATATAATTGAATATGAAAATTTCCTGGAAAAGTTTTATATTAAAGATTAAGTAACATCAAATAGTTTTATATTAGAAGGATTTTTTTTCATATTACTTGAAATTAATCATGAGGATGATATACTTTATTGTTTTTATTTTTTAGGAAAATGGAGTGAAATTATAGAAGAGAAAATCATCATTGAAAATAAACCTGTAAGCCTACGATGGAATATTCTTATAATTAAGGTATAATGAAGGCTAGAATATCCAAACATTCTGTATATGTTAAGAAAGAATTCCATTAGTATTTTAATCAATACAATTCACCAAGAACCTCATTTAGAAAAAATTTTCCATTAAACCCATTTTCTAAAATTGAAACACGAGTGAAATGATATTAAAAAATCATAATAGAATAGTAAAATGTTTTTTTGCAAAAATTATATAACAAATCAACATGGATGAAAAATTTAGGTTTAAGGGAAACATTAAATTGATAAATTTTATTATAGAAAACAAATTTAACATATATTATCATTGAAGTTATAATTAATTAATAGATTATGTTTATTCTTAAAAAAACACAACAAAAGTGAATAAATAATATATTTTAACCAAAAAACATATCAATAGTAATATTATTATTCCATTATAAAGAAATTATGGATTAACCTAAATTTTGTAAATTGTGTAATGAATTCAATTCACATATTATAATTAGTCAAATATCATGACCCATAAAAGTAGTTATTATAAAATTAAAAATAGAAATACATGATTTTAATTATATTAATTATAGAATATATTAAATTAAAATATATATACCACTCACAAAAATATTGAGTGGTGAATAATGCATATATTTTACGGAAGAAAAAGTGAGACAATAAACTACTACCACATGGTTTTATATAGTCTTCCATTCTTGAACCCATATGTAAAGTGTTAAATTAATGTTTTTAATTAATTAAATAAAATTATTATAATTTATAATACCTTATTTGATGATGTTAGATATAATGTTACCCATTGAGTAATCATATTTCAATATTATTGTGGTTTTGAGTGTGTTCATTTCTTGTTTTAAGGATCAATTCCTTTTTTGTATAATTTGGGATCTTCTTATTAAATGTAAATAAAATATATAAGTGAAATAAAATCATATAAACGCACTTATATAAGTATAAATGTTTCCATTTATTATTTTTCAGTCTTATCTAAACAATATTCATTTGATAAAATTTTACGGATAAATGATTAGTTTAATTTTTTTGTGATTCCGACCATCACGAACATGTTTAATTTTATTTAATTCTATATATATATTTCTTCTAGAACCTGAAATATGTTATTTTATAAATATTAAAATATAATTTAATTATAATTAATCATCTATTACCATATTTGATTGTTTTGATAAAAGAAAAACCAAATCATTTTTCACGTAGTTGATTAACCACAATAATTTGGAAAATAGTTTCATTTCATTGAATAAAAGGAAGAGATAAATGAATTTTCTATATATATATTAAATTATAAAAATGAATCTGCATTAGTATGTAGTTATCATTCCTTGATTAATTATGTAGGTTATTATAAATTATAAGAGGTAAATAAAATAAGAGGTATTTTGATGAAAATAATATCTTGGATGTCACCGACTCGAAGACAACATTGAGGACCATGAATTTTATCTTTTGGTGATTATTTAAGTACCTAGTAATAGTTACCGTGAGGAACATATGTGTTTTAATTGATTTTAAGAGATTAAATACATGTGATTATAAATAGTGTGTTGAGGTTTGGTATTAATATATGAGGTCATGTTGATAAAAGTGATTTAAATAATGATTCTTTCATTTTTAATGACATCCAAATTGAGGTGAAATTAATTTCCAACAAATTTTCAGGAAATTAATATTCTATAGTCTACGTGGGGTGAATTAATACCTCAAAAAACCTTAAAATGTATTTTTTTGAATATAAAGACTTTACCTTTTAATCTTTAACATGTTTCATTTTATGACTTATACTGTAGTAAATAATTATTTCCATGGTAAATTTTATGTGAATAAAAATTAAATTGAAAAACATAATAATTGGAACATATGATTTCAAATATTTAATAAAATTTAACAATTTATATTCCTATAATTCTCAAAATTAGATTTGACATTATTAATGTGGACACAATGGGAAAACATGTCTTTAAATGTGAAAAAACAAAAGATTCATCTGTTTTCATATCAAATTGCAATGGGAAATTGATTCCAAGGAAATAATTATATTTACTGATTTATAAATGAAATATTAATTTTTTGAAACCAAGTATTAATATAAATAAACGATGTGAATAAATTAAATAAAAATACAGTTTCTAAAGTGAAATTATAAATATTATTCATCAAAACATAATCTTTTTAGAAATGTACCAAAAATTATCCCTAAGATAATTTTCATATCCCTATTTCAAAAATTAAATTTAAAATTTCATTTAAATTTTATAAAAGTGTAAAATTTTATTTTTAAAAAAGTATATTTATTAGTATATTGAATAAAATAAAATTTATAAATATAGATTATTACTGTTTTAAACTAGACATATTCATATCATAATCCTAGACAAAATATTTTCTAAATTTAAAAATATTATATTTAACATATAACATATTAATTTCAATAAAATATTTTAACAGTATATGTTATTTTATTTCATTAATACAAAATTTTCTTGTGATCATAAATTTTTTTTTCTAAAAACACACACCTATTAGGTTTAATTGGTTTTCATTTTCACATATAATTAACTGGTAACAAATAAATTAATTTTATAAATAGCTGTAAAGTATATTTTCATAACATATTCATTTTCATTCATTCATACTATTAGGAAATGTGTATGATATAATATCATAATTAAATGTGTTGTATTTTTTTTACGATTGGTGTTTTGTCAAATGTATGACATCGAAGAGGAAAAACATAAACATTACATAAAATATTAGGGTGTTACATTATACCTACATTAAATGAATTTTACATCAATATCTATTACTAATATAAAAAAAATGAAGATGTATGTGCCTCTTCACACCCATATGGATGACCTTGATTTCCCAAATTATTTGGTTCTCCATAAAACATTAACTTAGTGAGTGGTATTGTTTCAGTGAACATGATATCTAATATACATAACATCTAATAGTTCTTTATTATAAGAATTATATTTATCTAGTGATATGGTCATTGAGTTTAGTACAAATGGATGATCATGTATGTACTTAGGTGAGATACATTGAATATATAATTAACTTTAGAGATATTTGATGGAAATTTCAATCAGTAGTTACCATCCTTGTATAATCTGGAATATCATGAAATTTTATCCCCAAAATTTGAAATTTCTATTTGAAAATCAATGATGGGTTTTTGAAAATTACTTTTTCTGGGAAAACTATCTTTGAAATGGATTCAATAAAACATCCAATTAAAAATTATGAAATAAAAGGTTAATAAAAATACATAATTAGGAGAAACATAGTTGAATGATTAATCCTGTATTGGGAAAATAATATTAACTATCTTGTTCTGATGGATAAATATATAGAACATTATAATTTTAAGGATAATGAAAAAAACTATAGGTCAAATATATCAAAAAGGGTCATTAATATAATCAAAAATGACTATAATATGATAAAATTTATTTCAAAAGAATTTTGGTTGATATACTTTATTTCATCTCATAAGTACAATATCATTCTTTAGTTATCTCTTTATCAATTTTCACTTCTTATCTGACTCAATGAAATAATGTTTATTTTTTAATGCCTACAGAACTAGTGGATCGTATGATCCCTAATGGGGTAAACTGTCATTTCTTATGTCTCTAATTATCATCATAAATAAATTGTGAGCACTAGTTAATCAATATTCATAAATATTCATATATAAGTAATAATTTACTCTATATGACCAAATACAATGTTTAGAGTAATTGTTTTCTATAATTGATACCTTGTGAACCTTCTAAAAGATAAAAACAAAAACAGTTGAAATAAGGATAATAAATTTATTAAATGTAATTATCTTTAATCCCCCCAACAACATGAATTTTATCTCAATTTTCTAACACCGAACATCTATATATATTTTTAATTCATTATATTGAAACATTATAATAACATGAATTTCCATAAAACCTTACTTAAAACATAAATGATATAGAAAATATACACATTATTTACTAAATAAATAAAAATATTTAATAACATAAATCTATAAATGATAATTTCATCAAATTAATAATAAACTCTAAGGATATCAATATTATCCCATTTATTTTTACAAAAATAGGGAATCTATTTATCTTACTATTATCCTGTTATCATGCACATATTAAAATATATATTTAATTAATAATGAGTTATCTAAAAACAACACCTTACTATTAAATAACTCTTCCATTCCTTCAACATTATTCATAAGATATCTTCAAATCCAAAAGTATACACTAAAATGGACTGGTCCTTTCATGTTTCATTATTCAATATTACCACAAAATTCATTCCATGATATTGATTTTGATCTTTTAAAAATAAACACCCAATCATTCCAGCTCTTTTTCTCATAATCCATTTTTCTAATAGAGATGACATGATATTTTTCTTATCTTTGGGCATAAAAAGTTAATGACACTGATCGTTTCCATTAACCCTTGGATTGGTGCATTAAATATTATAATGCCCATTTTACATAATATCGATTGTTTTATGTGTATGGGATTCTTTACAAGCATATTTATCATAATTAGAAAAATTATTTGAATTCCTCCAACTAGATCAGAACTTTTTTACCCGATGAACGTACTTCCAATATTTTGAACATTGACTAGTATCGTTGAGAGAATTTACTTTATAATCCCCTACACTTTCTCCATAAATGAAAATTTTAATTCTTTTGTCTATGGATTTTATAATTTTATTGGAATTCCAATTTTCTATTCTTATTAAAAACATGTTATTGAACGGTAAATTCAATTTCTATATCCACCTTATGATAAAACTGATTAATTTCTTCATAGGAATGGTTTTCTCATTTAGATAATTCCCCTCAAGGACTTGGTTTTAAACCACCATAGATAAAATTGGTTTAACTTTCATAACTAATTATTATTCTAGATACATAAAATGAAATTATTGAATATTTTCCCTCATATAAACTGGTGGATTTTCATCATTTTTATTCATCTTAATTCATTACTTATCAATACTATTAAATATAATATTATGTAATTACCTAATGTGGAATATCCCCTTTAAATAATCACATTCCATATATTCGAATTCTTCTTCTTGCATCATATTCCTGATAATATTAAAACACTAATCAGTTTTTCCTTCCATAATTTTTCACTCGTTGAGCATTAAAGAACAAAAATTATTTTCTCAATAGTTTTTATCCAATTCTTATCCACCAGTGGATCAATATACCAACTAATAGAATTTGGGATTTCCCTCTTAATGGATTCAACAAAATTTAGGTCCCTACTTTTTTATTTTATATATGAATCATTATTGATAGCTTTTTTGTGTGAAAAATTATGATATTTTATTCCATCTCCCATAGCATTCAAATTTTTTTGAGGAAGATCATTTCATTTCCCATCAAATTCTGCATTAACGCTATTATTTTATGTTCCATCCATTGACTAAAACATGAAAATAATAATTGGAGAATAACTAATCATAATAGGAAAACAAAATAGTAATGTGAAAATAAAAATTAAGTCACAATACACGACACCTTAGTTTTAATCCATTTCATTTACGATAAATACTAAATCTATAAGAATGGAAATTGGTCAAAAAAATATCATTGGTACAAATTTATTATTATTCCATCATCCATAGGGTAACATAACATTTTTCCAAGATGAACTACAAATACCACATCTTTTCATTCATATATATTAAATCTAATGAGATGAATATTCACTAAATAACATGAAAAATCATGCCATGATCCTAAGGGTTTAATGTCTTTAGACACATGGAAACAAAAATAATTGTAACATAAAAATTATACATAGTCTTCATATTAATTCATTGTATTTACAAACACTTTTTGACATTTCAAAAAAATACATTTTTTCACATCATGGGTAAAATAAGCATAAGAAAAGGGTGATCTCATATTCTCAATATGTGTAAACATGGGAAATATGTATCATAACATTAACATATGGGTATATGTATATGAAAATTATATTACAAAATCAATACAAGCATATTGGATACCAAATCTATATTAAGTTATTAAATCATTAAAATTTATATTTCCTGAATCATAAAAGAATTACAATGGAACGAAAAATAGAATTGATGAAAATACATAATAATATAAATTAATTTCATTAAGATTGAATGATACTTAAAAATTCTATAATATTTTAAGGTGTTCACTCACAAAACAATCATAGTAGTCATGGTTCACTCCCAATACTATCATTATGGACAAAGCCCTTTACTGAATCAGATTCAATTCACGTTCCAAACATGTCTGAATAGAGTTCAATGCTTATCATATTATTGTTTACATCATGAAATATTATATCATTAAACAAATTATTAGAGTCAGATATAAGTTTCACCATCAATATAATTAAATATATATACATATTTTTCTTGTGAATATATATTATTCATCATATCAAAAAATATAAAAAATATTTTTCATAATATACCTATTATGTAATAAGTAGAATAAAAAAATATAAACATAAACCAACAATAGAATTATTATATATATATATCATTTAATAATATACCTATTATGTAATAATTAGAATCAAAAAATGGTTTAAAAGTTTCTAAATAATTTTTAGATATCAGTTGAAATAATTTTGGAGGATGATATCTATTTTTATAAATTTTTTTTTATAAATATGAAACTAAATTATAAAATAAGAAATCTCAATGAATATTGTTTTTATATTTATTAATTTAATAATAATGGAATTAATTCCCAGTTATGGAGGGATAATCATCACATTTTTTTAGTTAAAAAATTCCCACATAATTATTTCTTTAGAAACGTTACAACGAACCTCGTTTAGAAAATGAAAAAATGGATCTATAAAAACAATTTTTATAAAAACTAAAACATGATTAAAATTAAATTGAAAAAATTAGAATATAATACTACTAATATTCTTTTTCACAATTCTCTAAATACATTTTCATTGATGAAAAATTGATATTTAAGGGAAACCTTAAAAAGAAAATTTTGAATGGAAAATCCATTTTAAATATCATATCCTTAAAATTAGAATTAGTTAATTGGTTATGAATATTATATCTAAATAAAAATATTTTTTAGAATAAATAAATATACAATAAAAATTTATTCCTTAATAAGGCATATAATGACATTGTCAATTTTGTAGATGTTGAACACAATGAATTAAAATTGGGATATAATATCCCATTCCATTTTCAAATTAGTAGATTTGTCTACCCCATTAATGAAAATATTTTTTTTAAAAAAAATTAGTTCATTGATTATAATGATACTAGTGATATTATATATTAATGTGGAGTATATATACAGAATAGAATAAAAATAATTGGTTAATCAGTCATGAATATCGCATAATAAAAAGTGAAATGAGAAACATTTACCTCATAGTTCCCATTAGTTTTTCATAATTTACCTCATATTTAAATTCACAATGGATAATATTTATTCATTAATGAAATATATTAAAATTTATAACACCTTATATAATTTTTATAAATGATCTTATAAACCATTAATTGAAAATATTTCATTACTTCCATGGTATAATATGTGTTTTTCTCAGGGTTTCATGATCTCTTCATTTATATATAATTACGGAATATCTAATAAGATGGAAATAAAAATAGATAATTGAAATTATATTTTATTAATTAATAAATATAAGTATAAATGGAAAAATTTATAATTTTTCTTACTTAAATAATTTATATTCAATTAGGAGAATGTAATTGTAAAATTATTATTTTAATTTGGTTGTTTTTATGAACATCACGAATTTATTTCATTTAATTTATTACTATGTATATATATATATTAGATAGAGAACATGGGATAATATACAAAATTCCCGCTTAATTTTTATTTAAACATATGTTTAATTTTATTATAATTCATGAATGTAGGGATTGAAAACAAACACAATCACAATATACAAGGGAAATTAATCGACACAATTTGGACAATAGTTTTGTTCATTGAATAAGTGGCAATTCGAATTGAAATTGTAATTTGACATTCAGTTGTAAAACTATAGTATATTATTCTATATTTATAATGTATTTATTTATGTATTAATTGAGAATAAGATAGAAGAATATAATAATATAATAAAGGTGTTTTGAGAAAAATAACTCTTGAATGTGTCCTCCTTGAAGGACCCATTGGTGATGCCAAATTTCGTATTTTAGTGTGTCCAAAACAACTTTTACATGGGGATAGGGGAGGAGATCTTATTTACGATATATTAGGAATATAATATCTTTTTATAAGATACGTGTTGATGAGGGGTGGTATTTATACTTAAGGATAAGTGGGTTTTTGTGAATAAAATAATGATTAATTTCAATTTTATACCATCCAAATTGTTGTAACAATACTATATTAGACAATGTATGAAATATTATATTTTATAGGTAGGTTTATTTTTTCAAATCCTTACAAAACAATTATATGTTTTATTTTTTTTGGAATTTAACATTTAATGACTGCCAGGTATAATTTTTTACCCATACTATAGAAAATTAATTTTTTTTACCATAGAAAATTTTTTGTGGCTAGATATTAAAATGATGCTACCATTAATTTTTAAATTTGGATTCAAATTATGAAATTAAAATTATGAAATTTAGATAAAAAAAATTAAAAATATATTTAACACTAGTCAAGAAAACACAACATGAACGAATGGTTTTGAAGGGAAAAAGTTCAAACGATTGAATTATATATATATATCAATTATTCAATATAAAATTGATTCCTTTTACTTAAAATGGATTGAATGATTTATAAATGAACTATTTCTACTTTAAAACTAATTTTTAAGTAAATATAAAAATATTATAAACAAGAAAAAAAAATATAGTTTAATAAATGCATTAGTTTTTACTATTCATCAAAAAATAAATCCTTATAGAAAAATAACTAAAATTTTACCTAAGACAATTTTGATATCACAATTTCTGAAATTATATTAATTGTATCTAATAAAACATATACATGATACAAAGTTTAGTCATTAAATTGATTCTCCATGAAAAGGTATAAAAAATTTCTTTTATACAAATATTGCATTTTAGGATCAAAATACGATTTCTTATTATATTATGCATATCAATGGTATTGAATGAATTATTAAAAAATTGATTAGGAAAATAAATATAAAAAATTTAATATTAAATTTTACTAATATAGATTAATGTAATTTTATTAATAAATTTATATTGTGATAAAAAAAATTTATATAAAAATCACATATATTATGTTCAATTAGATTTTATTTTCATTTATAATTAACAAGAAACGAATCAATTCAATATATAGACATATATAAACTATATTGTCATTTTTAGTTAATCACATTCATTAACTACATTCCATCCTCTATGTGATTTCATTTACAATTATATATGTTGGAGTTCATTTAAGTAAATGTATTGTGAAATGTACTATATGAAATAGAGAAAAAATTGGAATTGAATTAACTCTTGTTGTGTAACAATAAATACATATGGAGTTATATGATCTAGGCTATGTTTTTCTCAAGGATTCTCAAAGGTATGGAATACTAATATGTGTTCAGGGTGATATTATATCTCTCTGAATCATTTTACCTTTAGTGATACTATACAAAGTTTGCAAGGTGGAATACCACATTGATTTAAATCCACATTTAGGCTTGATAAAAAACGAATTCCACATGTCTTAGATGATGATTTATTTTTATAACCAGTTAGATGTTATTGATTTTAATAAATGGACAACATGATGGTGAAATATTTTTATAGTACCTTTTTTTGATCTATGATCGATACAATATGATCATTTTTTGGTGATCTATTCCCCACGTAGATGTCAGGTGGTATCATGGGAATATTTTAGAGATAAATTGGGAGAGGGAGACCCATAAACAAACACATTACACTCAATTTTTTTAGTAGTTTGTTCAATTTTCTGGGTAAATAATAACTAAGGTGGGGAGAATTTAATGGCTCTAATTTTTCCATCTATTATTTTGGAATATTATATAGATTTTTTCTATAGACATGTGCTTAGAAAATGTGAGAATATGAGGTCCAATTATACAAAAATTGATAATTGAAAAATATTAAATATATTATTACAATGACTACATTTTTTTACTTAAATATGGAATAAATGTTAAATGGAAGATGACATAAGAAATTTGATTCCACGTTCGATTACAGAGTGTGAATTTAATCTTATGTGTGATGTAATAATGGATCATGTCAGATGGTCACATTGGGATCAATCATTGGAGTATTTTTAATTATATTCTGCAAATAAAATAAATTTATTTTATTAATTTTCTGTGACCATAAATTTCATCTAAGTAAAATGTTATGATGAGTTATCTAGTCTATCAATATAATCTTAGCAATCTAGAGGAATGTTATAGGATGTAAATCTGGGAGAACGTCATCATATCAATTCGTGATTGAGGAACATTGTGTCATAAGAGTTCATGGTTCTCACCAATGATGGAAATATAGGACTATTATTCTTTAGAGAATTATCCAAACCCACGGTATATATTATTTATTTTTTAACTCCAATCGAATTCACAATATTTGTAAAAAATAATACATTTGATAAACAAAATATATTAATGCATCTATAGTTAAGTTTATTTTTGGATGATCAATTTTTTCATTTTCTATTTCCCTATTCATTCATTTGATTTGTTGAAAATTAAATAAGGCCAAAAAGAAAAAACAAGATATCGTTATTTATTAGTATTTTTAGTTACCAGATTTATCCCGCATTTTTTTTCATGATCTTCTAGCTAAATTTGGTTAGCCTATAGTTTTATGAATACAAAAAATATGATAATTGAAAAATAGTTCGGTTCAATAGTTCAATAATCTTGATGTGGTTTATGATCAAGGAGAAATGAAGTTGGAATATGATACGAGGAATATAATAATCAATTTATGGTTCTTGTATACACTAGTTTTATGGAGAGACTATATATTTTTATAACAATAGATGAGGATTTTGTTCATTTATAGTGGGATTTTAATAGCTATATTTATGTGATCCATTATTTTAAGGGTAAGAAAATCCTTCATCATTGATTTCCTAACTAGAATCATAATGGAAACAAAAGTGTAATTGATGTGTAGAAGATCTACTGGATCTCCGAAATCACATTTTATATATCTGGTAGTCAATATATACATTTTTTATGTGACCAACAACATAGAACTAGGTTTTTCACAGGGGAGAAAAATTTCACATGTTATATGGAATATATCCCAGCATGTGTTACCCATAGTGGTGGATCCTATTGTCTCTCTAAGGATACATGGGAACGAGAATGTCAATATAACATACCAGAATTTTCTTGCATAGATGTTATATCTAAATTGAAATATAATTATTACATAACATAATAAATCATTCCAGAACTATATAGTTTTATTTTTTTGATTCTTCAAATAATAAATAACTAATTATCACAATATCTGATAAGTCTCCCACTAATACCATCATAAATACCATTTTTCATATCATAGGGAAAGGAATCATAATAATATGTTGAGATCAGATGCATAGTAAGGTTAATCTTGGGAGGTTACATAATAACGAGGTAATAAGAACATGAATAAAAATTTTAAAAATAATATCATTCTTATAATAAGAGAGATTCATTTTCATAATATTCACGTTTCACTGTTAAGAACATTATAGCAAAAAAATTTAATTACTCAACTGTGTTTACTCCTCATTCTAAACATATATTTCTAAAACAATTTTTCTTCCAATTTTAGTGATATTTATCTCATGAAATATAAATATTTAGAAAATTCATTTGATGAAAAAATAGGTACCACGTGTCACATAGTGACAACCATAAATATGTGTTCAATAAAATCATAAATAATTTACCAAATCTGAACCCATGAAAAGAAATAGCAGTCACAATCTCTTCAATGTATAATAACTAAAAAAGGAACTAGTTTCGTAAATATCATGACATAATATACATAAAAGAACAGAAACAATTAGGATAATATTATTGAAAACTATTATTAATAATACATAATTAACTTAAAAACTTTTTCATAGATGTAATATTATTATTAGAGATCACTTGATAAAATTCATGAAGAAAATATTATGTTCATTTTGAACTAATATTATTTTTATAGCCAAATAATTAAAATGGAATCAAATTTCATTGACAATAAATTTGTAATATTATAAAGGATTATTAAATACAACATGTTTTCATAAATTTGGAAAAAAATACAGTATATTTAAAAATCATTCCCATCACACTTTTACATGAAATTTCACTAAGAACATTATATGGGAAACAATAAACATATTCCATTAAAACTAATTAATTTAATTACCCACATATATTAAAATTAAATAAAAAATTCTTGAATAACATTAGAAATATTTTGGAAAATATTTTCAAGAAACATATTCATGTATGATAAATATTCCTCATAATAAAATTATATATAAAAAATCTAGAATAATAATGACATTGTGAAATTAACAATGACATTATGTATGATTTCCACCAAACGTATCTAAAACACATATATAATGGTTTAAATAATTTTATTTATTTATTTAAAAACAATATTCTAATTTACGATATAAAATATTATTCTCATATATCACCATATAACTAGTTTGTAAATATTATTTCATTATTAGCATTATTTCTGGAGATAATTGTATTTTCCTATGAATGATTTATTGAATATTATTCACTTGTTATGAATCACTTATATTTAATTAATCTAGAAAAATATGTTACTCTAATAGATGAAATATTTATTCAATACATATATTTATATGATCATTTTTTAATGCTGAACATAGAAAATGAATTGAATCACATCATGGAGACGGTATGATGTATGTACGCATGAGCAATGGTATAATTCCTTAAATGGTGAAAGGGTATGAATGTGTATAGTATATTATTATAATTTTATAATTATCATATATAATTTTCCCTTATTATTGCAATAAAATCAACATGTTGATTAAAAACACATAACAACATGTCATATAAATGGTAAGACAAAGGTACATATACACGATTCATTCATTTTTCATTGGATGGATAAAACAAATATTATTGGTGTAACTTAATCATACCAGAATATCAAAATGTAAATGTATTGCATTTATATCATTATAATGGAAATAACACATTAATTAGATGTATAATAATAAATAGACATTATAGAATTGATAATTATGATTACCACATCGTTAGTGAACATCATTTTTATCTCCTATTATAGACACTTGAGTTTGAAATTTGAGAAAACCATAACTTATATAATGTTTCAAAGTAATTTTAGAAGTTAAATTTAATGGTTATGGTCTATATTTAAGGATCAAAATTATGTAAAAAAATTATGTAGGATTTTCCCTTTTATATTTGAGATGAGGCACCATTTTGGAATTTCATAAATATTTATAAAAAAAATTTCAATTTCAATAAAATTACATTGAAAATGAAAATAATATTAATATAGGATTAGATAATGTTATATTATAATCAATTAATAGATAGCAGAATTTTTTTGGTATTAGTTTAATTGTTAAAATTTTTATTATCCATTAGTTAATCAATTTAAATTTTTTTACTTAGGTATATAAATAATCAAAATTGAAAGGGTAAAAGTGTTACTTTTGTGATGTAAATTAGACCATAAATGGACCATTTATATCATTTTTACCATATTATAATTATTTAATATTTTTAAATATGTTTTATGGTTTTAAAATATTTTTATAATATATCATTTTGGTAAAATACTGTTACTATCTATTTTGACAGTATTCATTACTTGGCATTTTAAATATATAAATACAATAAGGTAAAAATGAAATAAATAATTTATTATATATATTTGGATATGAAATATTTTAAATTATTTGATAATGTTAATTTACTAAAATTATAATTATATTATTATTTTTAGTAAAATCTATTTTTTATTTCCATTATTAAAAAAAATTATCATATTATCATTGTGTAATTAGTTAATAAATACATTTCTTTTCTACAAATTAAAACTAAACTACCATTATGAATATGAATATTATTTATTTCATAATAATAAATATATATGAAGATATATTTTGTATTACCCTATATTAAAAATGATTTATTATTTAAAAGATGATTGTCAAATCATTGAATTTTTATTAAATGAAATTTTATAAAAATGGTAATCTCATCTAAGAGGCCCAAAATTTAAAAAATAAATTTATTCCTTGGAAATATCTTTATTATGTTAGAGATATATTTTTATATTCATTCATAATTGAATTGTTTTCCTATGTGCACACATAGTGATATTTAAGAAAGGGAATGTAACATTTTGTAATATTCCTAGAGTTAAATATCATATAAGTCATTTTCAATGAAATGTAACCGTTAAATTATATAACTTTTATCCTTAGGTGTTTAGGTTAAATAATATTCTTCTAATAATATTTGGCAATGTTTTTTGATCAATTTATTGTCATTATCATTTAGTATATATAGTAAATTATCCAATATATCTTCTATAGTTGTAAAATAATTTATTTTGGTTACTTTTAATATTAGGGGACAAATAAAACATTACTATTAAATAATTTTTTTAATTTTTTAATTTAAAATTTATCTACATTTGAAAATTTTAAAACATCGATGTTCCAAAATTTAATTTATAATAAAAATTAAATGAAAAGGTAGTTTAGAAAATTCCCTATCAAAACATAAAACGTTTTAATATTAAAATTGCGTCTACAATAATTTTAATAAACAATAATTGTATTATTTTAAATAAATATAATCTAATTAATTTTATTAAGAATCAAATATATAACAAGACATTATAGATTCATTAAATGAAAATATAATTTTCAATAATGATTTTTTAATTTTCTTTAAAAAGTAGATGATTTCAATAATTTATAAAAAATGAATTTAATGATAATTTTGATATGGATAATTTAAAAATGATATTCATATCATCAAATATAGATTCTAGAAATTCTAAAATTTCAAATTCACACATAAAAATAAGATAGAGACACTTTTGAAAATAATAAAGTGATTTTACAAAAAAATGTGTTTCTTTCCTAAGAACTTACCAATACATTAATATTATTTTTGGCCTCTATATTTATTTCAAAAATTAATTATTCATACTTATTCCCAAAAATATACTGGCTTGGTTATTATTTTCATTTAATAATAGTAGTGTATCACACTTCATTTGAACTCAGTGTTTTATGCAATGAATGATATTAAATAATTTTAGGAGAAAAACATCACAAAAATATATGGGAGAAACATTATACCACCATTAAAATGATTCTTCACTCACGATAAATTACATTGATACAAACATGCAAGGATAATTATGAATCATTACATCCTCATGTTTCTAGGTAACTTCCTCAAATTTTTGGTTCCACCATGAAATGTTAATTAATTGAGTGGTCTTGTTTTGCATAAAATTATCTCAAAGATATACAATCTCTATCATTTTTTCTTTATATAAATTATGTTGATCTATTAGTATGATATCATTTATTGGTAAATGTGACGTATCTGGTATATACATTCTCTAGATAGATACATGATGCACATTATGATCTTGAGAGAGGATTGGGGGAATCACCAATTGATATGATATTGACCTGATACGATAAATTTTTTTTTAAAATGATTGATATTCATAGGGTTTAATTTTATATTTATTCAAAATATATTCAGTATTTTCAAAGGAAATTTTTTTATTAATACATTTTTATGCACATCAATCTATAGGTTGTTTGTTTTTTATGTATATTTGTTTCGGAAAGGAGTTGATCTTATGTGTTTTTCAATAGATCAATAATTATATCCCAGTTTCATAATTATATCATTTCCTAATTTATTTTCTTTCCAAAATTCATTCCATAATGTTTTACTTCAATACATCTTATAATATAGGTCTTAGAATGGATATATCGTAATACTGGTGTAAAATCTATTGCTGTCAGTAATGTATAAAAAATGTAGGTTTTGATCCCCAATACAATTTAAATCCATAGATAAAGATATAAAAATTATTTCAAGAGTTTGGGTTTTCCTCAAATATATAACATATATAAATGTATTTTAAGAAATATTTAAACATAATTAAATATCCATAGCCTCGTGAAAACTTCTCCATTTCGTTTAGGTAATCCACATGCCCTAATTAGTTATAATGAAAACTGGTACTCCATTAAATCTCAATAATCCGATAATATATATCTAGAATGTTGACGACGAGAGTAAGAATATATGATAAAATTATGTGGTCCAAAATCATAAAGAGATCAACTATAACCCCAAAACATATTGTTTCATATATGTGGGACATCGATAGTCTAGAATGATACTTTCGACTCAATGCCTCTACCTCCATTTTTTTCCTTCACAAGGTGGCAATGTATTAAGTAGTCCTAATATCTACTAAACTCCAACCATTTTTTTTGTTTCATATTCATCCCTTTATTAGTGAAAATATAATTGTAAATTTTATGAACAATATATGTGTAATGAAATTCTCCAGAAAGGTGATTCATTCATATATTTAAAGAAGTAAATTATCACGAATAAATCCAAATCAGTAGTTGTGTATTTTTAATCATGGATTATATTTTTCTCATGAGTAATAATCTACCAGCATGGCATTTTTCATGAAAAAACACCCCATACTAATATTTTATGAATCACTATATAACAAAAATCATTATACCATATACGGTATTGTTAACACAGTGCATTGAATATCTTTGTTTTCAACACTGGGAATTTCTATTCACATTATTTTATGCATACGATCATAACTTCTTTACAAGTCAACATAGTTAATAGAATATAAATAAATGAGAAATATTTCTCACAAAAATCAATAATATCCATCCAAACCAAGAAATCATCGAATCTCTATTTATATTTTCAGTCTACATCATCATTCAAAAATATAAATCACTGCTGAATCCACATATATCCTCTATAAAGAGATTATGGACTAAAAATTGAAATATTATGATGGAAAATTGCACACATGGTATATTTTACATTAATATTATATTTTCTCAGGGTCCATATTATAATCCTAAAGATATCTCCATGTTCTTTTGTTTTTTTTAATTCATAATTTTGTTATCTATAAGGACAAAAAAACACCATTAATATAGTATCTAAAGTATCTACTTAATTAATCCACAATGATAGAGGGGGAATTAGTATTACCAAAATGATTCACTATAAATTTATTATATTCATACCCTGTAAAAAATTCTATATAAGGTATATCCTAATTTTTGAATCCCAAATGATGATATTATGAATATAAATTTCTTATGGAAAAGTGTTGAGATCCTCATTATTTATAAAATACGTAATCAATATGGTGAATATTAATTTTTTGATAGTGATCGTGTTATGATCTCGACAAGGAATTAAAATTTCACTTGATCCAACATTATTTATAACAAAAAGAATATTTGTACATAAATGTGACAATATATAGTGTATTCATCACTTGTAAATACTCTCATAGGGTTTCATATGAAATTGAAAAAAAATGGATTTGGGCAACTATATAATTAGTATTTCAATTACTCATACAACATGATATCAGTTATATTGAAAACGCAATTTCATGATTTAGGGGAGGACCAATAAATATTTTTAGAAATTCATAAAAAAAATTTCTTAAAATATTTAAACTGTTAGTGGATATTTTATTCCCAAAAAGTTTGATAAATATATATATATCATTTAAACAAATTAATACACAAAGATAGAGTTAATTTCCATTGGATATATATATTAATTCATGCATTGATTGATGAGCGTAGATTAATTTAGAATTTTAAATTTTAATTCCCTTCCTTGAAAATTTACATGATATCCATAAATAGTAAAATAGTCCATGACTATAATGATATCAAATCCAACAATTGGGATGATTAAATGATTAAAAGTAATCACATTCCCACAAACATCAATAATAGAATAATTATAAACTTTTAATGTGACTATTGTTCAATTAAATGTTTTCTCTACTAACGCCAAATCTAAATATATTTGGTAATACAATGATACCCATAGAAAATAATTAAGAAAAATTGAGTGGGTTTAACCAATTTCAAATAAAACATTAGGTGATTTAAAATAGAAGTTATGTGTGAGATTTTCCACTTTGTTATTACACTACACATCACCAGTAGTTATCAAATGTGATTTTCCATAGTCTTTTGAAGTAGGAGGATACTAATGTCGATCATCATTGCTGGCCTACAAATTTAGGAATGTGTTATAATAATTTAAAATTTTATTTAGATAGAGGTATTGAATGATTATTGTCGATTATGTGAATAATTTTATCTATTCACATCATTACCTATCATTTTACCATAAAGATACTACAAAATATGCCTTTAATAATGATAAAACAGGCTTTATTAACACTGGTGAATAGTTTACTACTAATGTAATATTGAAAGTCTATGTATTTTATTAGCACTATGAAAAAGATGATAAATTGTTCGTTTATTAGAACTTATAAAAGGGATCATAAGGGGGAGTAAAAAGTGTGATGTAATAAAATACTATAACACCAGTGCAGTGCACTATTACAACACATCGTAGCACTAAAAACATCATGACATCAACAAAGAAATATATGTATATTGATTTTAAATTTATTGAAAATAATATATTCTTATATACTTTGTTTTGGTGATGTTATTACAATTTTAAACTAAAATGATAATTATATATTGAAAAAATAACATGGAGTCATACTAATCTCACTATGAAAATGAATGAGGTGAGGATGATTATTACACATTTCAATGGACATTTTTATTATTCCACTAATGTATAAAAACTCATGTTTGTTTTCTGAATTTGGATTAAGCAACATGTCTTTTTTTATGTAATTTATAAATGGAAAGACACACTTTGACTCATTCCTGGGGAAACATAAATTTTTAAGTGATACTCATTCTCATATGTCTAAATTTACTTATGAGTTGTTTTAATGAAAAATAAAAATAATTGGACCAATTTTTCTTGGTTATCAATGTGTGAAATTTGCTAAACTAAAATTATGATTTTATTCTCCTAATAGACACATGGAGTCATACCAAACACATTGTTTATTATATTTATTTATGGATAATTTCAAAAAATAAAAAATATTTTATGGTTCATTTTTCTAAATTATCAATATAATACGAATTATATTTAGTTGTATTTGGTATGTGATATGTCCGTTTTACTAAAAGTGATGTAGATTTTAAATAAAATGATTCATGTGGGGTCATATCAGTCATTTCATGAGTTAGATTGATGTGTAGATAATTTTTACAAATATAAAATGACTTTTGGTGCATTGTCATATGTTTGGATCAATCTAAGTGCATTTACTCAGTTTTGAGTGTATCACTTGTAGTTTCAATTAAATTTTCAGTTTAAATTTATAAAATTAACATTTAATCATATTTCTTACATAGAGTATTAGAAAAATTTGAGACCAATTACATTATTACATAACCAAATTTTAAAAAATGTCCACATTTATCAATAAAAATGAGTCCAATTTCCCTTTTTTTAGTTACCATATTTTTTTGAACTAAACTGTCGATATTAATCTGATCACATAATCGTTTATTATTACCGGACACATTGTGTTTTATATTATATTGAATATGATTAATGAAAATAAAAAATTACATATGTATTATTTACCTAATGTATCAAAATAAATATAATTTTTTTTTGTAATTTTGGATTAGGTCATTTTCCCTTTTTATTAAAATTGATCTATTTTTTAAATAAAAAGATGCAACTGGAGTAATAATGGTCCCTAACTGTATAAAATTTAGTTATGGATGATTCTAACACTTATAAAATGTCATATATATCATTTTACTTAATTATAAAATAAAATATGAATGTGTTCTCTTAGTTTTGATTATGACACTTGTCCCTTTTATTAAAATTGAATTCATTTTTAAATAAAAAGTCATACTTGGAGTCATACCATTGACACCATGAGTCAAAATGATGTATGAATAAATATTATTCATCCCTAATTATATATAGATCATTTAAATTTTGTTCCAAAACAATAATAATTTGTTTTATCAATTTTGAGTAAGTCAATTGTTCTTTTAGTAAAATGCAATTTTAAACATGAAACATGAACTTCAACCGACACTATTCACATCATGTGTTGGATTGATGTGATTATTATTCATACACATAAAAAATTAAATATGATTTAATTTCTTAAATTATCATGAAAATATATTTTAATTTTCATTTTATTAGTTAGTGATATTTTTTTACTAAACTATCGATTTTAAATTAATAGGAGACATATTGAGTAAGAAAAGTCACATTGTTCGCCTAATTGAGGTGAAACTGATTTCTATACATATAAAATGAAACATGGTTCATTTCCATTATATATCTAAACAATAAAATTATGTTTTATAATATATTATTATGTAATTTTCTGTTTTTAGAAAAATTATTGACAATTTTAAATAACAATGTTGCACTTGGAGTCATACCGGCCACACCATGTGTTAGATTGAGGTGTTGGTGATTCCTAGACGTCCAAAAGTCTCAAATAAATCCTAATTTCTAATGTGACCACATTTTCACCATCTTTATATGATGATATATCAATACAGCATATTGAATTGATGTTATTAGCCGATAAAACATTCGAATTGGTGAAAGTCACTAGAATTTAGGCTTCCAACATCAAGAAATGTTTATCAGTTGATAAAATCTAATAAATATACATTGTTGTATGTTTGAAAAAAAGAAATAAATATTGAAAATATGGTTACATTGGTAGAAAGAATAATTTTATCTTTTGTGCCATGTAGCAAATAAATGAAATTAAAAAATGACTTCCCAAATTATCTATAAAAAAAACTAAATAATAATTTGTTAAAAATGATAAGAAAATTAAATTTTAAATAGTAGTTGAAAAGAAGGGAAAATAAATTAAATAAGTATAATGAATTCACAATTTAAATAAATGTTTATAAATTATTTTTTCACTTACTTGTTTTTATTATCTCTTTTGTTGGATAAATGTCCAATCCCTCATGAACATGAAAATATTTTAACAATCCACTCCATGTAGAATAAATGCATCCACTAGTACGAGAAAAACACCAGTATATCAGTAATAATGAAAAAAACATTTAACAAAACAAAAATATTAAGAGATAAAATGATTCAGTAAATAATTATTTTACCAGGAATATATTGTTTACCATAGGGATAAGATGACATTTAATGCGATAATGATGATAAACATATGTAAATATGTCATAGAAAACAATCAATCAACGAGTGAGGAGGATGATGAGAAAATAAGATACATTTGATGGATTCTTTGAATCATAAAAGTGAAATTAATTATAACATATTGGGTTCATAATATATTACTTTTAAAAAATAAATAAATAAATAAACATAATATATTCCTTATTAAAGGTGATTGCCACCCATTTGAGAAAATCAAATGAATGGTAATCTGATATTCCTATGTGTGGAACCCAAAAGAAATGTTATAGAATGATATATATATAAATTAATTAATGTAAAACATACATTTGTTTAATTATATGTTTAAAAAAAGAAATTATTATATTTTTTTTAATGTATTAATCTATGTTTTATCATTTCGAAGATGGATATATTTTTATCTAGTTCATGAAATACGAGTCATACATAAATTGGTGAATAAAACATAATTAGTGATCATAAATATTTTCTGGAATCCGGGGGGATTATGATTCTAAAAGAAACATCATTTTAATACCATGTGTATCAAAATTAATTTTAATTTTATGAAAATGGTGATAATATGATTAAATGTATGCATGAGAAATATGATCTGAATTAGAACAATGTGACATGAGGATCTTGGTCATAATAATAACAATGAAAGATTATTTTCAAACATTTGGTTGAATATATTGTTCAAAAAAATGTTCATCGGATTAAAATTTACATGAGTATTTAGTTAAATTTTTTCTTTCTATATTCTCTAAATCTCTAATAATAATGGTAATGGTATTCTATTGTACTGTTTTTTTTGTATCATGTAATTGAGGTGGTCAAATCTATTGGGAATCGTATTCTAACTAGAAGGATAGAAAAATTGATTTATTTTTATGTTAGTAAACCATAATTTTTTAAATTATTAATAATCCACAAAGATAATATAATTTCATTACATTATTAAATCTAGACAAATAATGTTGACTTGAAGTTATATTTTAAGGGTTTAATAATTTTATCCATGAAAAAAAAATTATTTCCACAAAATTGATTCGATTAAATTTTATTTATTTAATTTACATTAATTAATATTAATTTTTTATTTTAAAAAAGGTAATCAAATCAAGTGGTATATTATTTATTTGTGAATGATTTAAAATAATATTTTGAATATAGATAATTGTAAACATTTCACATTATATAAGTTAATTTTTCAATTATAATATCATATTTTGTAAAATATTGATCAATCCTAAAGGATTGTGTACTATAAATTCAACATGAATGATTTATTCTTCTACAAAGTGTAATGAAACTATAGTGTCTTTCATAGAACACCATTATGTTATGGTTTTTCTTAGAATGTTACCAATTCAAATTGTTTATTTTCTGACAATATTTTAGAACACAAAACCTAAATATCAATTATATTTTAACTCAGAATCAGTTTTTATATAATATTGTACATGAAATATAGAAACTTAAACCTATTTAATTTTTATATATATAGTTTTTACGAAAAATAGTTTATATATAAATTCAAATATTTCAAAAAAATATAAAACATTATATTTTCTCAAGAATTAGCTAAATTAATAGGATGATAAATCAAATATATATATTGTTTTTTCTAATCCAATTTTACATATTCATTTGAACCATTTGATTGATAAATTGTATAAGTGACACCCAAATCTATCACAATAATCATGAAATTGTTCACTATAATCCTAACTAGATCCTTTAATTCTATACCATATTTCATTTCTCATTATCCATGTATAAAATTTCTTGACAAAAACATAATGTAGTTGTTCCCATGTGATTTATATTTCATCATCCATTTTTTTGAAACAACTCAAAGAATTACCATTATAATTTAATTGGATGAACCTATATCAAAATTCCTCCTCTTTCCAACCACTTAGTTCTAATTAATTCACAATATAACAGAATACAGTAATGATGTTAGATACTTCAACATCCATGAGATTTACAATTTAATATTCTATAAAAATGACAACACCAACAACTATATGCATGAATATTTACAAATATGATAGTTTTAAAGAGATATATTCCATTTGAAATAGTTATTAGGAGTCTATTATACTTCACAACAACATGACCATACATTGGCTATGATATGTTTCATGTTGCATTGTACAAATGTCGTCGCATGGAGACGCACATGAAATCTGGGATGACAATAATTCAATATGTCCAAAAAACAATGAATTTTGTGTTTATTTATTAAAGGATATATCAAATAAACATGTAGGGAATTAAGGATGTAGAATGATAAGGTTTAGTGGATAACCGAGGGAAATTTGATGTATTGAAAAACATGGATTTCCTTCAAACTGTTTTTCTTATCACCCCTTGAATTGCTTGAGACATAGATTTGAGCCATGGAACATTTAGAACCATTAATCTATCCTAGATTTGTGTTTAGATCCGTTAAGGATGAGGTATGACAATAGGTCACATACATAGAGACATTCGAATAACAAAAACTGGTGTGTGATGGTCAGGGTTTTTAAAATAGATTATCTTATTTTTATTAGTTCCTCAAAAAATGTGACAACAAAGACACATTTTATTATTGATATGTTAATAAACCATGATGAAATAAATATTTAACATTGTTTTTTAGTGCTGATAAATACATATAATACCTCTTTTAATTACATTTTTAAAATATAATTGTTATATAAAACAATAAAACGTATAATGAATGTTTCTATAGAATTATAATTTTATAGTTATTTGAATATAAAATTACATATTTATAATTTTATAAATAAATTTTTAAAAAATAACAGTTATATAAATATTTATAATTATAAAATTATATATATATAAACATAGTAAATGTATTCATTATTTAAATATATTTAATTTAATTCTCTAAATATTTATTTATATTTTTATATATAATTTTTTCAAAATTATTATTTGTATATTTATAATAATAATGTTATAGAAAATATACTTTATAATGATATTTATTTATATATATTTATTTTAAAATTGTATTTCCAACTTTATTAATGATCAAAAAATTGATAATTTATTTCGATTGATTATTGTAAATAATAAATAATGGATCTATATTGAAATAAATATGAATACATAATGATCAAATTAAAAAATAGTATATATATATATAGTAACTAATATAAATTGATAAAATTCAGAAAAAAATTGTGTGTGTCAATGTGAATAAAAATACATTAATTTTTTATATGTGTAATCAATGTAATATGTTAGATCTATTTTATAAATTGGGAAATCAAATGAAGTTTAATTAGGTCCATTATTCGATGCAATTATTCCCTATATTTATTTCATATTAAATTTTATTTATAAAAAATTAATCCAAAAATATAATAATATTTAATGTAAATCCATAATAATATTTTTTTATTATAAAAATAATATTAATATACATTACTGGATATCTATATATTTAAAAATATACTCTTTATATAAATTATCAATAATCGTCTAATTAATAAAATATTTAATGTTTTCCCTATTGTCTAATTTTTAATTTTAATTGGTTAAACTTACATTTTTTCCTATATATATAATACATACTATTTAGTAGTACATATAATCAATATATAGTATAAAAAATTTATTAATTTTTATCAATAACTATTTAATTAATAAAAAATTTAATAATTATTTTAATAAATTAATAATTTGTTATTTATTTATTTATTTCATTTTATTTATTTAAATCCATATTAGTGACAAAAAATGACTTATAAATGATTTAATGATGACTGTTAAAAATATAGAAATGATAAAGGGTTTCCCTTATTAATGAAAAAAATAATGATATAGTAAAGGGTACCCCTTATCAGAACTAAACATAAAGCGCTGATAAAGGTTACAATTTCTCATTTTTAAAAATAATGCACTGATAAAGAGACAATTTATTTGTACTAATAAAAAATCACTAATAAATTTATAAATTTATTTGTGAATTATTTAGTATTGATAAATATATAATTTATCAATGATTTATTTTGGTGTCGATAAATACAAGCATTTTAAAATAACTATTTTGTAGTAGTTTAACTTAGGTTTTCAATTGAAATATGAAATTCCTTCTAAAACATAGAACAAGTACATGTCGGCATAAGAATATTTCCTCCAAGAATCTCTCATCATATTGAACATAAATTATATCTCATGTTATTTTCCCTATGGTTTTTAGTTTTTCCCTTGAATTTAATTTTCTCTACTGTTGGGAACTATAATATTGATGGGTAACACCAATATCCAATGAAATCATGAGATCACATCAAACAATTTACTCATAGCTATTATGGTCCCTTATTGATAATGGTCTTTGTATATTTGGTTATAAGACACTAAATAATCGATCATCCATAAATTCATGTTGGATGATTATTCTAGAAGAATCCTATTTATGTTAGGAAACATTTTCATTGTAGGTACCAGTGAATTCATCATAGTTTTCAAAATTTAAATAAAATTTATCTGTATGTACAAAAAAATAGATTACAAGGAAATAATTTTTGGAAAATGCATTCTTGATATCATTCCATTCCAAAGAGACAATTTTATATCACTTCCTCATATTATAGATGATATTCCAGCATTTATTCACTTCACTATTGAATTTGTATACATCCTAAATTAATTTCACCTATTATAAAAATAGGAGAACTAAAGATATCTTTTTAGTAGTACTCAGTTGTTGTTCATCCCCTAATGGATCAAAAGACTAACTAAAATATAGTTCATTCTTTATAAGGAGTGACTCAATATAATGTTTTCCCTTACTATTCCATTTTATAAGTCTAGAATGATGAATATATTGTTATATATTATTGATCATAGAAAACATATTTTTCAATCCATATCTCACAACATTTAGTTTCTTAGGGGAATAATAAATTCATGTCTTATCACATTCATTATTAATGTGGTTCCATCATGTTCCATATATTAGCTAAAACCAAAAATAATACCATGATAAACCATAATGATATTGGGAATACCACATAATCATGTGAAATTACATATAAAATTTCAACTCATAAAACAAAAGGTTTTATCTTAATTTATTTATGATCATCACCAAAACAATATGACTGTATAATTTACTTATATTTATCCTTGGGGTTCTTACTAATGTATTTTAATAATAGTTTCCAATGGCCAACCAAAAACATATTTGATACGAACTATACGGTTCCCCAATTTTTACAAATAGATATTACATCGTAATAGAAAAATATTAAGTATATAATTTAATAATAAAACAGAATAACATGATAGGATAACTGTATTGGGAATCATGGAAGCATAAAAAATGGATTCATAAAAAGTCATCATCTTCTCCAGTTTATTCAATCACAACTATAACCCCATTTTATTCATCTTAATTAATTCCATTAGTAATTTACAAGGGAAAAGAATCATAAAAATGGGAAATATCCAATGCTCATTATAGGTATTCAAGGTAGAAAACATGAGAATATGGGAATGAGAATTGTAAACAAAACAATGAGATGTATTTCTGGAAAATCATTGTATCATGATATTGAGTAATGGAATAAATCATATATTTTTATTAGTTAAGAATAATGATGATCACAATTCATGGTAGTATATAATATGAAATAAATATGTGTCTTACATATATGAATAGAAAAAAAATTAATATTATTAAAGGATTTATAAAAAAATATCATATTAGACAATGTATATTACTAAACCTAGTACACTCCTCATTATAGAATTGTATTAATTAGATTATTTTACCTCCATTTACAGTAATATATCTCTCAAGAGGTATAATTCAATATCATATGTACATTGGGGGGGATATATTTCCCAAAATCCACATAATGAATAACACACATATGAGTTCAACGTGAACATAAATAATTTATCATATCATATCTCATGAAATGAATGTTTTTCATAACTATATATTTATAACATAAACCACAACAATGAAATGGGTTTCATAATTATCAATCTATCATATACATAAACAAAAAAATATGGACAATTTTTTTTAAAAAATATATCCCATTATATATTACTTATAATGAAATAATGTTATTGTAGATGGAAAATAATTTTGAATGATCATATGAAATTATTCTGGATCAAAACCACATTTCAATTTTGAGTACATATATTTTTTAATAGACCCACAATTGGAGAGGAAAAATTTTTCTAGAAAAATTATCTTATAATAATGTAATGGAATCATCACGATATTATGAATTCATCAAAGAAACAAAATACATTCATCATATATATGATCAGAATTTTTTTCCATTCTTTAATTAGGAAAATGAAAAAAGACCCTCATATGAAAATAAGACCACTTTTAATCTATTTTTTTAAAATTCACACATGTTGTAATATTAAATTAAATAATTTTAAAAGAAAAGTAAAATAATTTTGAAATAATTTTTTTTAATCAAGGAAATTGGTGATAATTATTCATCAGTGGATACTTATTGTTGAATTATCCCGAATAATAATGAGATTATGAAATTACCCCTTCCATTAGGTATTATTTTTTTCATAGGTATATTATAATATTTAATAATGGTATCAAGAATGTTATTGTTTTATCAATGAAATATATTCAAATTTATTATTTCATTTACGATCATATTATATCTTCTTATGACTCATTTGTTAAAAATATTTCATTATTACCATTCTATTAGTGTTAACTACTTCATTTTACCACACATATATTATTATATAATTCAGAGTAGTTTTGAAATGAATATGTTTCCTCAATAATAATAATGATATTATGGTAATATATATCATATTTACTCATTATATACATTTATACAATCATCCTTGATTTGTGAAATTGTAAAATGTAACGCATCCCTTCAGGGAGATGGTATTTTTTACCTACTCCAAAAATATGATATCATTAAATTAATTGGGAAAGGGTAAGGATGTTGTTGATATATTAATATAATTTTTTATGTACAATATAAATTTATATTATTTCAAATATTTTACCCATCCATTTAATTTGGTGATGAAAAACAGATTACCCCAGGACATTGAGATGATTAGATGTATGTATGCACACACTCTAGTACTATTTTTCATAGGTTAGATAAAATGTTGATATAGTTTTTTTATAATAATAATTACATATATTCATATAAATGATACATTATATGTAACTCAATAATTCAAACTTTAAATGGAGATGATTTTGAATATGAAATAGACTTGAATGTGTTGGTATAGATGATTAATTCTTCTTCAGTGAACTTCCTTTAGATCTCCGAATATAGACATTGGGGATGGAATTTTTAAAATACAATAACCTCTAAAATATATCTATGAATTGTTATAATAGAAATATTCAATGGAAGATTGATATTTTAGGATCAATGTGATGGGACGAATTGACATTGGAGGTGCACATTGATAATTGAGGTAAGGGGGACTTTCAAAAATTCCAAAACTATTAATTCATAATGATTTAAATATCAATACATATACCTACATAAGGATATGAATTAGATTATAATATCAGATAATGTTATAATATCATCATCTAATATCCTTTAGACATGATTTTGAATCATTTTAACCCTTAACATTTTGATTAAACTATAGTTAAATATTTTTAATATTAACTAAGGTGTCAAATTTATCAATAATTGTTTTTAAATATAACTTATGTGATAAAAATTATACCATTAATTAATATTTAATAACATTTTAGACCATATTAAATTTATTTCTCTATAATTATGTTTTTTTAATAATTTAATAAAATTATATTTTGATAAAATATCTTTACTATCAATTTTGACATTATTTATTGCATGGATTATATACACTAAATAATTACAAGCTAAATTTGAAAAAATTAATTTTTTACGTCCATAATATGTCAAAGTAACCAAGAAAATTTATTAATGATGTTAATTATCTTAAATTATATTTATTTTAATATTTTAATTACAAATATATGATATTTCAATTAATTAAATTATTCTAGGATATTCTTTGTCTAATT
The DNA here is from genome assembly GCA_963277665.1 of Viscum album. Classification (NCBI taxonomy): domain Eukaryota; kingdom Viridiplantae; phylum Streptophyta; class Magnoliopsida; order Santalales; family Viscaceae; genus Viscum; species Viscum album. Next base: position 1,548,485,547 of record OY728146.1, on the reverse strand, counting down.
ATATAATATACTTATTTTTATAAAACAAATTAAAACAAAATGGAGAATATAAATCATGTAAATTTAAGAATAATTATTATAGTCATATATATATTTTGGGTGCCTATTTTTTGTCAATGTTATTGTATTTTAAACATGAAGGTTTCATCATGTCATTTATATTAAATAAAATATTAGAAATATCATAATACCTTATATGTGGCTAAAAAATGTAAAAATTCTATATCATCAAGATACATTTAGTAAGTTAAAAATCAACATTTATATTATTTCATAAGATAATTATTTAAATATGTTTACACATAAGAGATATTTGTGACAACAATGTGATAATTTGTGAATTTCTTTTATTTATATATTTTAGAAACCATATTTATTGGAAATAGTGCATTAAAAAAATTTATTCCGATTGTAGTAATGTTCGTATTATATTCATGAACGAACATTAGTTCATGTGTTTGGGTAATTTAATATCTGTATCATTTTAATTTTATACTAAATTACAAAATGTTTGATTTACCGGGGTATTAAAATTTTCCAAGGATACTTTTTTTATAGAAAAAACAAAAAATGGGCCTATTAAATAAATTATGAACCCATAATTCTAAATTAAGAATCTAATTTCAATATTTAAAACATAGATGCATCATAATTTAATTTAAAATTAAAATTATTGGAAAAATAGTTGTTCGGAAAAGTAAAATTATAAATTAGAAAACGTTTTTATAAAAAATTCAAGTATAAAATAATTTTCAAAAAATATAGTAAAATTATTTATATCATACTGAACTATTTAAAATCTAAAACTAATAAAACAAAAATTGATCATGTAAATACTTCTAACGAAAATATAATTTTCTATTAAAATTTGTATTTTCTCTATAAAAAATGATCTCTTTTCATGAAATTACAAAATAATCATTTTATGATAATTATATCATTTGAGATTAAAAAATAAAATTAGGTTGGTAATATCAAGTATATAAATCATATTAAGATTAATATTCAATCAACGAAATAAGATAAGGTTATTTTTAAATAAGAATATATTTAATTTTCTAAAAATTTTGTTATTATATTCTATGATATAAAATTAATTAATATTTAATTGAAAATTTATATTTATTTCATAAATTATTTATTTAAATTGAGTCTAAAAATTTTAATTTTTTGGTTTTAAAAGTGGGTTTTTATTAATCATATCTTACAGATCGTTTAAAAAATTTATTATTTCCAACAAAATCAATACAATTATTTTAAAAGAAAAAATTCATAAAAATTTATTTCTGTTATAGCTACAGTACATGAATAGGTATGTAATACATAGGAATTGATGTGTACTTAGTCCTGATCATGTATTCATGAGAACAATCATGTATACAAGGGTTGGTAAACAATACCAACTAGAAGTGCGAAGTAACAAATAGACGGTATGCGTATGATGCCGAAAAGCCTCTATACACCTTGTATGATTACTTTAACACTGATTATTTTTAGGGTTATATGTTGTCTAAGGAAGCCCCACATGGGAAGACTATGTTCTGGAAAGATATTCATTGTAAATGACATAAACACCATGTACCCCCTATGAGGGTTTTTAGATCATGTTGAATCATTAGTAATAGACTTATATCGGGAAGGTTTTTTTCCTTATTACATCCCATTGATTATACATTGATTTATTACGTCCAAATAGTAGGATTTTTATCCCTTGGGGAGGATGATTCTTAGAGAGATCATATGGGGTACCCTTGTGAGAATGACGTGTGATCATCTTTTATTCATTCATATAACCATGGTGGTGCTTTTGTAATCGATGTGACCGCAATGATAATTCCATTGATAATCCATATAGAATTATATGTCTATTGTGTTCATGGTATAAAAGTAATATGATATCCTACATAGTGTTCTCATCTTGATTGGAGTTGTGGGGTCATCAAATTGTCCTTGGTTTAATCCCCTTTATGGGTATCAATGCCTTTTGAGACCAGTGATTTTACATGGGAATGGATAAATTATCATGACCTTGATAATGAGTTTCCCCAGTGGTTATAAGGCTTCAGTAGTGGGTTATACTAGAGTAATAATGGACAAGAGGATTCTTGAAGAATTATGTAGCTAGTTTTTTATTTATAAGATCATAGAGGCGCGACGTCCTTCCAATGTATATCTGTTTTTTAAATTTATTATTATATAATTTTTATGACATTGAAAATATTGTTAATATTAATTTATTATTTTATAGAATTCGTAATTTTAATTTTTATACTAACATATGCATGGGATCTACCATGACGTTTCATTTCCTATGATGTTGATGACACATTTGACTGTGTATATCTGGGATTTGGAGCTAGTAGAGATTAACATGAGCTTGATATACTAAGTTGTTTTATAGTTGTATTAATATGATAGTATTCCACAGATTATGATAATTTTAGACTCTCTATAGATTTTGTTGTGTCTTTTATTTTTGATCTTTTCACTTTTTTTGTTCTTTATTGTCCTATTTTTAATGAGGGATTATAGATGTACGCATGCATTGGTTTTAGTTATTTTATTTTGAATTATTATATTGGATTGGATGTGGGTGAGTATGTGTGTAGGTACTTTAGAAAAAATCCTCCCATGTATGTGGTTTTCCTAGTCGATGATGGTTGCTAGCAATTTTCCTATTGGATATAGGGTTGGTGTAGCTATGGTTCATGCCTCATCAGACCGGACCATGATAATAATTTTTTTAATATTTTGTATATGTATAACCCATCATGTGGTCATACATTAACATCTAAATAGACAATCCATATCTTTATTATTTCTTATAAAATTTTGGATGTTTATTTTTTGGGAATGAATTGCACTATGAATATAATTTATACATTACAGTTAATTTTCAATTGGTTTTATCATTAATTTATTTATTATTGTATGATATAACATTGAGAATATATTATTCACACACGATTTTTCAAAACTCATTTCACTAGTCTAAAACCATTGGTTTTAAAGGATGCTCACATGAGATGATGTGTAACATTATACTGAGATACATTGGAAGTAACTTGGCTGGGGACATTATTTAATATCCCATCATTATATTTGAGTGTAGAGTTATTTATGCATCTATTCCCCCTAGTTTACCATCATTTATTTAACCACCAATCATATTATTGAAATTTAGTCTTCCTTTTGGTGAAATTTTATTTCACAATGATGTTATTTACATTTATGAGGAATCCCTCTTGGTTTAATGGGTCAAGAACATAAAATGAGAATAGTGGGGAATTTTAGAGGAAAATGTTTCTTGATGATTTATTTTTTCCATAAAAATTATCATTTTGATCATTGAAATATCAAAAAATATTTACATGATGATGAGATAGTAATGAAAGAGAATCGATGATGCCTTTTAGGGGAGGATATTCACTCAGTTAGATGATGATGAAGATACTCCTCAATATCCTTAATTGTAAACAGAATGGTTACTAATATTTGATATTGGAAATATACACTTTTAACGAGTTTTTTATATAATTATATATATATTATTCAATTATCATTGTGAAATCTATTTTTATCATAATTTGTATAATAAATGACATTAATATTTCATGATAATGAATATTGAAACATATTAATTCCATCTGTAACATTGAAAATTTATTTTCCAATTATATTATAAATAGAAACTCATAATGTGATATTCACTATTCCAAATTTCTAATGTTATTCATAGAATCCTTAATTATAAAAACATCATATTTCAAGTAAAAATTAGATTCGAATTCTCTACATCCTAGTAGCACCCTCTAGTCGATCATCCTCTACCATGAGATCCCCCTATATCGACATTATCTACCTACATTTAATCCCCACGTTTACTATACTATGAATAATTTTATGACCTTTGTTATCCATATTTAGTTATTTTTTTATTCTTTATTTTAACAAATTTAATTATTGTTTATTTTTTATTAATTTATCTATCTATTAAAAATTTCCCCATAAGATGTATTTTTTATCAATCGCCATTTTATTCAAAAATCTCAAAGTACACATTCAATTTGTTTATATTTAATAATAAATTTTAATTATTTTTGATTAAATTTATATTTTAAGTTGTTGGAAATTTTCTTATGTTATTCTCATCATTTATAAAATTGAAAGATGATTTTTCATATAATTATAAAACTATAATTTTATTCTATTTATTAAATGATCTTTATTTATTAATATGTATTTTATGTATATTTTAAATATTTATATTTTTAATTACTTTTACTAATATGTTATAATCATTAATAATAATAATAATTCATATGTTTTTATTTTTTGTGAATTTAAATTTCAAGAACTATAGTTCTTTACACAATCATAAAATTATATTCTTATTATGTTATTTAATTTATTAATTATGTATATATATATATATTTCAGATGTATAAGTGTGTGTGTCTGTTTGATAAAGAAAATACCCCACAATTATTTTATAAATCATGAATATGCTACAAATATATATTATGCATATAATATCAGTAATTTTATAGACTAGTACGACTTCTGATATTGTTTATAGTAATAATAATATTTATATTTATATTTTTAATAATATATTTTTTTTCTCTCTCATGAATGTGTTATACATGATATTTCTCTACATTCTAAAGGTTGGTGGTTTTACCCCGAATGATCCCCAATTATATGGATCCTTCCAAGGGTATTATATAAAATAACAACATAATTTTGAAGGTGGGAAAAATATAATTTACAAGAAAAGGAACTATGGTTATGCAAATACATTACAAGGTACATGGTTATTATGATATTGTGATACACATGATACTATAAACATGTTATTGTTAATCAAATTTTGGATTTTTCCAATGATATTTGGCCTTTCGTTCCTAGGATATTTATTCCAATGATTTATGTACTTTTAAGACATTCACAATTACATTCGAACAATATTGGAGAACATGAAACCTTTTTGGGGGTTTTAGAATTCCCTATTCACCCATGTGTGTGTGATTTTTTCTCTTTTAACTCTCAAGACAGTAATTAAATTTTCACTATATTTATTTTAACTATAATTATTAATTTTTTTATTATTAATATATTTATTATCATAATTTTCATCAATGTTATTTTATTATGAAATATAACATTTCATTAAAATAATTTTTAATTATATAATAAATATGAAATTAAAATAAAAAAAATTATTTTTAAATATGATATGTTATTATAAGTGAGGATGAATCATTGTTGGTTATATTTATAAATATCTTGTCATTAATAAAAGAGTGTATTTGGTAATTTATTAATTTTTTCAAATCAAAATATATTAAATAAAATATTGTTTTATTATCCATGAAGAATGTGATTGAATATTTGAAAATTCAAATGAAATGAAATATCACATCATTTAATTAGTAATAGTTTTAATCTATGATATCGTTCATCAAATTCTCATAGTGAAAGATTATTGAATTCAATAATTTTTTATGATGGGGATTTTCCAAATGAGAAATCAATATAATAAAATTTATTGATCCATGATATCATATTATAAATCACTTATATAACAATAAATATTGAGTGACTATATGGTGAATTAGTAAAAAATTGGTTCATTGCTGTATAAAATTAATATTTCACTACACAATGTTGATATTTGTTAAAACTAATGAAATTGAGAAATAGAGTGTAACAATTAATTAAATTTTTAGATATAATAATGAAATTCATTTAAAAGAAAATTTATTACTATATTCCATTATTTATGGAAAAATATACTATGTTTTAATTAAATGGTGTATGTTAAAATATAGACATACAACATTCATAATGCATTTTATATGGGATTAATTAATTTCTATTGATAGTGACCGATGTTTTCCTAGTTAGTAAATAATAAATTTTTTGATTTTTAATGTAATGGGTCCTCAAAACAGGTTAAGATGATAAATTTACAATAGTGAATGACATAATGTTTTTATAGGTTTGGATTTATTAGGTTGTGGTTAATACTGTTGGTCAATGTTTGGGGGAATTTCTAGACATATTAATTTTAAATGATATTTAATTTTAAATAAAAAATAATTATTTTTTTTATTACTAACAATGATGATATCTCTAATATAAAGGCTTGGATGGAAATTATAAATTCATAGTTCAGACGTGAATAGGTGTGTCTTACCTAGGAGAGGTATAATTCTCATGTTTAGTATTTGAGCATTTAGTTGAATTTTTTATGTGATATAATTAATAAATTTTCTATCATAATTGTAATGTCTCAGACCTCTCTGGTCCATTACATTGTGAAAATGTGGTGTTGGAGGTGTTCCGGGGGGTCAAAGTGACTTATCCCCAACACTTTGCCAAATTTCCAGTTCTGTGAATAGTGTTTCCAGTTTTATGAACAGTAACAGATCAGTCTCACAGATCGGTCTCACAGATCGGTCTGACAGATCGGTCTCACAGATCGGTCTCACAGATCGGTCTGATAGAGCGGTCTCACAGATCGGTCTGACAGATCGGTTTCACAGATCGGTTTCACAGATCGGTCTGACAAATCGGTTTCACAGATTGGTCTGACAGATCGGTTTCACAGATCAGTCTGACAGATCGGTCTGACAGATCGGTCTCACAGATCAGTCTCACAGATCGGTCCGACAGATCGGTCTCAGAGATCAGTTTCACAGATCGGTCTGAGAGATCGGTTTCACAGATCGGTCTGACAGATCGGTTTTAGAGATCGGTTCCACAGATCGGTTTCACAGATCGGTCTCACAGATCGGTCTGACAGATTGGTTTCACAGATCGGCTTCACAGATCGGTTTCACAGATCCGTCTGACAGATCGGTCTCACAGATCGGTCTCAGAGATCGGTCTGACAGATCGGTCTCAGAGATCGGTCTCACAGATCGGTCTGACAGATCGGTCTGACAGATCGGTTTCAGAGATCGGTTTGACAGATCGGTTTCACAGATCGGTCTGACAGATCGGTTTTACAGATCGATTTCACAGATCGAGTTCACAAATCAGTTTTACAGATCGTTCTGACAGATCGGTTTCACAGATTGGTCTGACAGATCAGTTTCACAGATCGGTGTCACAGATCGGTTTCACAGATCAGTCTGACAGATCGGTTTCAAAGAGCGGTCTGACAGATCGGTTTCAGAGATCAGTTTCACAGATCGGTTTCACAGATCGGTTTCACAGATCGGTTTCACAGATCGGTCTGACAGATCGGTTTCACAGTTCGGTTTCACATATCCGTTTCATAGATCGGTTTCACAGATCGGTCTGACAGATCGGTTTCACAGATTTTTCCGACAGATCGGGTTCACGAATCGGTTCTATGTACAGTAACGGAGGGTGAATAGTGTTTCCAGAAGACTGGTTGGAGGAGGTCGAGATAGGCTTCAGTTTATTCGTGCTTGGTAGGAACACACTGGTGTCCTTGGGTGCGACGATGCTGCGTGGAGCAGCAATGCAGTGGGGGTTCTTGTTCCTCGGGGATCGTGAGGAGTCAGCGATGTCATGGGAGGAGTTTCGAGACAGGTTTAGAGTCAAGTTTCTTTCATTGACTGCGAAGGCGTCTAGTCGCCAGGATCTTCTTAACCTTTGACAGGGGAGCTCTAGTGTTCGAGAGTTTGGAATCCGTTTCAGGAACCTTCTACGATATGCTTCAGACCTGTTACCAGATGAGTAGGCCAGGGCGAGGCATTTTGAGGAGGATTTGCATCCAGAGATCCAGCGCCCGGTCACCCCATTTATACTAAAGACATATCTCGTGGTGCTGGCGACGGAAGAGGTTGTTGAGAGGACTTAAGACAGGACCAGATCGTCACGAGAGGTGAATCGTCATGATTCCTCACAAAGCAGAGTTGTGGTCCGGGGTTCCTGATTTTCAGGGCAGAAGATTCTCCGTTCACCTGGGGGTAGGTCCCAGCCCTTTCCATCTCATTTCTCCGGAGGCAGCAACTCTCAGACCTATGCCAAGTGATCTGGTGCTTGTTTTTCTTATGGTGGTTGTGGTCATCAGCAGTGGGAGTGCCCGACTTTTCAGACCAGTCATCATGCAACGGGCGCTCTGCTCCAAGTTGCTCCGTTGAGGCAGTTCCAGCCGAGGCAGTAGAAACAGGTTGCACCAGATTTAGATCACTCGAGGGTAGATGGAGCAAGCAGAGGACAGCCCCATGAAGCTCCCCATCCTCAGAGAGGAGAGTGCGGCCGTGGTGGTGGTATTCATCATGGTCAGAGAGGCCGTGGAAGAGTTCGTGGTCAGCTTCATTATCTAGCGTTGCATGCCCCAGGCGAGCCAGATGTCGTTCAAGGTACACTTTTCTTGTTTTCTACCTTGGTGTATGCCTGGTTTGATTCAGGAGAAACACACTCCTTCATATCACCTACCCTTTTCCATGCTTTGGGACTTGAGGTAGAGAGGCTTCCAGTGCCCTTGCCGTTGACTACACCAGTTGGAGGTCGAGCCGACTTGTTTGATGTATGTAGAGACCGTGAGCTAGTGTTGGGGCAACACCGCTCTTGGGGGAGATTTCCTATGTTTACGAATACAACCATATGATGTAATAATCGGCATGGATTGGTTGTATTCAGTGCAGGCTATTGTGGATTGCTACAGGAAGATGGTCAATTTCATTGATGCAGATGGAGAGAAAGTGGTGTTTGTTGGTGAGAGAGATCCTCGGATGAGTCATAGACGAGTTCCATCGTTATCATCCATGATGGCGGTGATGATGCTGAGTTATTCAGAGGTTCAAAAGTTAGTGTTTTCTAGGGTCGTAGAGGAGTACCCTGATGCCTTTCTAGAAGATGTCGTTGCGTTACCCCCTCGACGAGAGATCGAGTTTGGGATCAAGCTACAGCCAGGAGCGTCTTCTATCTCTATGTCTCAGTATATGATTGAACCTTATGAGTTACGAGAGGTACGTATATAGATTGATGGTCTATTTCAGTGCGGTTTTTTTCGGCCATGTGTGTCACCGTGGGGTGAACTAGTTTTGTTTGTGAAAAAGGCTTTTTGCAGTTTGCAGTTGTGCATCTATTATCGTCGATTACACAAAGTGACAATAAAGAACCTCTATCCTCTTCCACGGATTGATGACCTATTCGATAAACTGAATGGTGAAAGTTGGTTCTCAAAGGTCGACTTGCGGTAAGGATATCATCATATGCGTGTAAAGGATGAGGATATGCTGATGGCTGCTTTCCGTTGTCGTCATGGGCATTATGAGTTTGTTGTAATGCCATTCGGCGTGACAAATGCTCCATCTGTTTTCACGGGATTGATGAATGCTGTGTTCTGTGAATTCCTGGACAAGTTTGTTATGGTTTTCATCGACGAAATCCATGTGTATTTTACATTTGAAGAGGAGCATGCAAAGCATCTACGAGCCGTTTTGGGAGTTCTTCGCCAACATCAGTTGTTTGGGAAGTTGTCGAAGTGTGAGTTTTTGGCTCGAGAAGTTCGTTTCTTGGGGCATGTTGTGTCCCAACATGGAGTAGGTGTGGATCCATCGAACATAGAAGCAGTGGTGTCTTGGGAAGCCCCCAAGACCGTGTAAGAGGTGCGAAGTATCCCTGGTATCACAGGATATTATAGGAGGTTTGTAGCCAATTTCTCCCGAGTTGTGGCTCCTCTGACGGCTTTGACCAGGAAGGATCAAGCGTTAATATGGACTGATCAGTGTCAGGAAAATTTCGAGTATCTAACGGAGAAGTTGGTAAGTGCTCCAGTCCTTTGTCTTCGAGCGGAGGGAGTCTAGTTTGATGTTTTCTGTGATGGTTCACATCTGGGGCTAGGCTGTGTTCTCATGCAGCAGAGGTCAGTTTTTTCTTATGGGTCTCGTTAGTTGCATCCCCATGAATGCAACTATTCCACCCATGATCTTGAGTTGGAAGACGTGGTGTTTTCTCTGATGTTGTGGAGACATTACCTCATTGGTGAGCACTTTGTGGTTTTCACCGATCATAAGAGTTTGTGGTATGTTTTCTACCAACGTGACTTTAACTTGCGGGAGCACCGGTGGATGGAGTTCTTGCAAGAATACGACATTGAAATATCGTATACACCTACAAAAGGGAATGATGTAGCTGATTCACTAAGCCGAATGTCACGTAATGATGTTGTGCGTGAATCTGGTGATTCCTGGAGAGTGACGGAAGAGCTATCATCTTTGCATCTTTATATGTGAGAAGATGGGGGTAGAGGTTGTCTTTTCCAGATGACGGTGGATTCATCCCTGATGCAGAAGGTGGAAGAGTCTCAGTTGGGTGATCTAGAGGTGGAAGTCTGGAGAGACAGAGTTGTTTCTGGTGAGTCCCCTGATGGTTGGTCAGAGGATGAACAACACTGAGTGTTGTATCATGTCAGGCTTTTTGTTCCCTTGGCGATGCGCGAGACGGTTATCCGAGAGTTCCATTGATTTCCCTTGGCAGTACATCCTGATGTGACAAAGATGTACCGATCCTTGAGGAGTCAGTTTTGGTGGCCAGGGCTGAATCGTGCGGTTGTAGAGTGTGTGTCTCGATTTTAGTCTGCCATAAGGTGAAGGCCGAACACCGTGTTTCTGGTGGTCTTCTCCAGCAATTAGAGATTCGTCAGTGGACGTGGGTGGACATCTCAATAGACATTGTTACAAGTTTACCTCGAGCTCCGGGAGGACATGATGCTATATGGGTGGTAGTGGATCATTTAACAAAGTCGTCCCACTTCATAGCGATCAAGGAGTCGAGCTCAGTGGAGGTTTTGTCAAGGCAGTATCTAGAGGAGGTGGTGAGACATCATGGAGTACCTAGGACGATCATTTCTGATCGAGATTCACATTTTACCTCAAGGGAGTGGAGAGGTCTATAGCATGCTTTTGGCTCTCAACTGTGCCTTAGCACTGCTTTTCATCCTCAAACGGATGGTCAGACAGAGCGAACCATCCAGCATATTGATGACATGATGTGCTCTTGTGTTCTTGATTTTGGTGGTTCATGGATGAAGCACGTACCCATGGAAGAGTTCACTTACAATGAAAGTTTTAAATCTACCATCGGTATGGCACCGTTTGAAGCCTTGTATGGTCGGCCATGCAGTTCTCCATTGTGCTAGACTGGGGTCGGAGAGTCAGTAATTCTCAGACTAGAACAAGTGCAGAATACACCAGAGATGGTTCAGGTGATTCGTGAGAGGATGAAGATAGCTCAAGATCATCGGAAATCATATGCTCATCAAATAAAGAGACCCTTAGAGTTTATTGTTAGGGATCATGTGTTTCTGAAGGTGACTCCCCATCGTGGGCAGCGAAGGTTTGGTCGTGGATGTAAGCGTTCTCCCCGGTTTATTGGGCCTTTCGAGGTGTTAGCTTGTGTTGGAGTTGTGGCGTATCGAGTAGCACTCCCCCCTCAGATGAGTCAGATATGTGATGTTTTCCATGTATCACAGCTTCATCGTTATCTTCATGATGAATCTCATGTTATCTATTGGGGAGAGATCGATATTGATGATGATGCAACCTTTGAGGAGTGACTTGTGGAGATCCAAGACCACAAGGAGAAGGTGCTGCGTGGGCATTCTATCCCTTTATTTCATGTCTTGTGGTGACACAGTGGCATGGAGGAGAGTATATGGGAGCGTGAGTCATAGATACGTGCTCAGTACCGAGAGTTGATTAATGTTTAACACCTTTCATGTAATGATGTTTCCATTATGGTTAGACCTTTCATGTTTTATTTATGTAAATATGATGTGATGTTATGTTTGAATGGTATAGATATGGATTGTTTGTTCCCTTTCTCTCAGATGTCGTAGTTTTGTTCCAGCTTTCGAACAACTCATGGTGGTTTTCCCCTGAGAGGTATCTTGTGGGGTGGTTGTTCGGACCCCTCTTTTCTTTTAGGTTGGTTTTTAATTCTCGAGGACGAGAATGTTTTGAGAGGTATCTAATGTAATGGCCCAGACCTCTCATGTCCATTAATTTGTTAAAATGTGGTGATGGAGGAGTTCTGAGAAGTCAAAGTGACTTATCCCCAACACTTTTCCAAATTTCTAGTTCTGTGAACAGTGTTTCCAGTTTTATGTGCCAAATTTCCAGTTCTGTGAACAGTGTTTCCAGTTTTATGAACAGTAACAGATCAGTCTCACAGATCGGTCTGACAGATCGGTCTCACAGATCGGTCTCATAGATCGGTCTCACAGATCGGTCTGATAGATCGGTCTCACAGACCGGTCTGACATATCGGTCTCACAGATCAGTCAGACAGAATAGTCTCACGGATTTGTCTCACAGATCTCTCTGACAGATCGGTCTCACAGATCGGTCTCACAGATCAGTTTGACAGATCACTCTAATAGATCGGTCTAACAGATCGGTTTCACAGATCGGCCTGACAGATTCGTTTCACAGATCGGTCTGACAAATCGGTGTCACAGATCGGTCTGACAGATCTGTCTCACAGATCGGTCTGACAGATCGGTCTGACAGATCGGTCTCACAGATCGGTCTCATAGATCGGTCTGACAGAGCGTTCTCACAGATCGGTTTAACAGATCGGTCTGATAGATCAGTTTCACAGATCGGTCTGATAGATCAGTTTCACAGATCGGTTTCAAAGATCAGTTTAATAGATCGATCTCACAGATTGGTCTGAGAGATCGGTTTCACAGATCGGCTTCATAGATCGGTGTCACAGAGCAGTCTGATAGATCGGTCTCACATATCGGTCTCAGAGAGCGGTCTAACAGATCGGTCTCAGAGACCGGTCTCACCGATCGGTCTGACAGATCGGTCTCACAGATCAGTTTCACAGATGGGTCTGACCGATCGGTTTCACATATCGGTGTGACATATCCGATTCACAGATCGGTTTCACAGATCGGTTTCACAGATCGGTTTCACAGATCAGTCTGACAGATTGGTTTTAGAGATCGGTCTGACAGATCAGTTTCACAGAGCAGTGTCACAGATCGGTTTCAGAGATCGGTCTGACAGATCAGTTTCACAGATCTTTCTAACAGATCGGTTTCACAGATCAGTTTCACAGATCAGTTTCAGAGATCTGTTTCATAGATCGGTCTGACAGATCAGTTTCACAGATCAGTTTCACAGATCGGTTTCACTGATTAGTTTCACAGATCGGTCTGACACATCGGTTTCACAGATCGGTCTGACAGATCGGTTTCACGGATCGGTTCCATGTACAGTAACGGTGGGTGAAAAATGTTTCCAGATTCCTACAGCTTTCCCCTTTTGACATTTCTTTTGACGTAAAATACAATTAAATCCTTATTTTAAGGACTCTTAAGGCCGATTCAAATGCCATAAATCCTATATTAATTATTCCTAATGTTGGGATGTATTTACTTTGTCAAATCGTGTGGGTTAATGCGATCCGTTTTAAATGAAGCAATTAACCAGATCTTAAACCGTCTCCCCATTAAATCTTCAAAAAGGGATGATATATCATTCTACCTTGTTCTTTCCCTTTGTTATTAGCAAATATATGCTAGAACTGTTCAATCATTCCCGTAGGAGTTTCACAATCAATCTTTTCTCCTAGGATTGGTTCTGCTCTGTTTTGGATGCAACCGAACTGTGTCGGACAATCTTCACAATAAGGTATATTTTATCGTCATTCCTTTGGGGATCATCTTCTCTTCTTTCACCCTTCCATAGTATACCATGTAATTTCCAAGATTAGAATGGGTTTTTCTTGGGGTTGGTTGGTACTATCGTACCGTGGCCTCCTCTGGTGGATGCAGTTGTCGTGAGAGGAGGATTATGACCTGTTGTGTGGATAAAGGACGTCAAGAACACTTCCAGGTAGGGGATTCATGGCTTATCTAATTGTATATGTGCAATCGTAGAATTAGCATGATTTATCCCATTATATCACAATGAAATTTACCTAATTAAATTCATGAACCAGATTAAAATAATTGGTTGATCGCATGTTGTTTCTTTATACTGGGATAACAGTTGCCTCATGTTTTTCTAGATAGAGTGATATCTATGATTTCTTTGAGTTTTTTTTCTTTCATGATAGAAATTGATAATGAATGTAATGCCAGAATTAATTGTTAATTAATTTTCTAAAGATAAAGAGGAATGTAAATTAATCTGGTTATTTTCATTGTTGTAGTTGTTGTTATTTGAGGATAATCAAATTAGGGAAGTAAGCATGGTTATTTAATTGTGATAGCTTGCTGATTAGGTATCCCGTAATTGGAACCTGCGAATAAAAAATCTGCTAATTCAATATGGATTAAAGAACAGGTTATGTGGGAATTTCTAAAAGGGTTCTGAGTTACACTCTTGTTTGTTAAAGGGTCAAGAGCCCCTGGTTGTGATTGTTGTTTTTCTGCTTCTTGTGCTGTGATGTGACCCTGGAGGGGTGTTGTGATATGTGGAGGCATGGAGGCCTTGTGGTTGTGGAAGTGGATGACGCCTAGAGTGGCGAGATGCATCAGTTTATGCATGTGGGTTTCAGGGAGGACACCAGGGGTGTTGGAATGGGATGGATGTGGTTGTTGGATGCTTGTGGATTCTTTGAATGTTAATGTTCTTTGCTTTTCCCCACTGATCAAGGCATCTATTCTTGCTACCCTTGTTCCGAAGGAGGAGAAGATGCGCAGGGTATGCCACGTGCTTTCCATTTTTAGCCTCTCGAGGGAGAATGGGTCTATGCTCTTTCTATAGGCGGAAAAGACTTGACGGGTAGTATATCTACTCACTTTGTTGAGCCTCCTTTGTGTTTATAATGATATGATTCTTTTCTTGAATTCCTGGGAATATGGAAAAGTAATTATGTAATGAATGTTTGATTAAATGGTGAAAATCCACGGGGATGGAGATAATAGAATTTAAAGGTGATGTGAATCTTAAAAGGAGTGGTTGATTTTTTTTGGGTGTGATGCTAATGAAGTTTAATGTTAAATTATTCATGGGTAATTAATGATTAAATAATTAATTAATGTACAATGGAACCGATAAAATGAGAACAGAGTAATGTAATAAATCTCTTCAAATGTTTGTGTGCTTATAGGATACCTAGTCTTAGAAGTAGCTGCCTGGAGTCTGAAAGACGTTAGTTGCAGTTTTATCTAAGACTAGGTAATGCCCATAGTGTGGATGTGAATTATATATATATTCTGTACTTTTTGTGTTTCTATATGCTAGTCCACCCTGTCGGTAAGGGCAACTGACACCCCGGGGATTCTGAGCCCTGGGGGGGGGGGGTGTTTTCCCCAACATTCGGATGGGAGGTCGAATGGATGACTACCCACTTTGGCCCCTCTCTCTTATCTTGGTAGATACATGTTCCATGAGGCACAATGGTTAGTTAACCCATATATGTTTGTAGGAGTCTGTAATGGATTGTGGTTATTCACACACATTTATTCTGGATATAGTATCCTATGGACTACAATAGGTGTAACGTGTATAGGCTATGATGGCTTGAGGATCCTTACACGGAGTATGGGCTGTAATGGCAAAGGTATTATACACGATGTATGATACACGTTATGCGAGCTGTGGTGGCTCCCGGAAACTACCTAGTTACTTTGGGTTGTGAGGACGGTGTGGTGCTTCGCCCAGGTGTCTGCGGGTAAGTCTTTGTGGTGCACAAGGTGCAGATTGTGTAGCATAGCCTAGGTGTCTGCAGGGAAGCATTGGAGAGAGATGCACAGGACGTATATCGTTTGGGAAAATCGGCAAACCAGTGGGGAAGTAGTAGCGGGGTAACCTTGATAATAGTTATTATATGCTATATTCTTGTATGCGTTACTTGGTGAGAGTAGCCATGGTGAGGTTGGGAACATAGTATACCTGTTTAGGTGATGAGTTAGTTTCACTTGTTGTTCACTGGGATTTATCATGATTTCTTTACATTTGCACGAGAGGCTTGGGGAGGATCCTACTGAGTATACTGTTATACTCACCCTATGTATATATAAACGGTTTTTTAGGACACTTGGAGAAGGTTGGGGATCATGTTGGATACTACTAGCTTGTGGTTGGAGGAGGAGCTGTTCGGGCTTGTGGTCGCTACCGTTTTATATTCTTTTGGGTACTTTTAGTTTCCCCTTTTAGTTGTAGCACTTTTTCATGACATTTCATATATGTACTTAGATTTATATTATATTTCAGTTCTACGTTGGAGTTTATTGGAGTCTATTCTATCTCTCTCTTCTGCATGTGTTCTCTTAGAGGGTAATGCCTCCCATTTGTATGTTTATTATGCCCTCAGTGCTAGTCGCCATCCTGGGGCTTAATAGAGGTAGGACTCGGGGGTCATTATCTCTCTTCTCACATTGCTAGCCCAGGAGGGGTACATATTTTGGGGAGGGGGTCGTGACAATAATTTACCATAATTTATTATTATTTATTCGGTTCTTCTATTGATGTATACCCCCAATTGATGAGTAAACCCATGAGGATGGTATATGATATGAGATATATAATCTTTTTGGATACGATAATGGATCAAAACACAAAGGTGGATTTCTGTGGAAATGATGACTGATTGTAAAAGGTATCATTTATTGAATTGAAGGATTATCATTTTCAAGATGAAGTAGGTATTTTATTTCCATCAATTATTTATCAATACATATGAAAAAATAATAACTTATCCACAATTTATTTTTTCCACATGATGTTTTATATTATGTTCAATAATTTAATTTTTATTTACTCATCATTAATGGTCAAATATTATCTTTTTTATACTTTTTCTAGTGATTATTTTTATAATGTATAATTTCAAAAATATAGAATTAGTTATGAAATAATAATAATAATTTTCAACCTTTTATTATTTTAATTAATAAATATATTTATCCTGTGACAGTTCGATCACATTTAAAATTTATATTAATACAACTAAGTTTATTTTATTTAATCACATGAAACACATGTTGAACATGTAAGAATGGAAAAACATATAACTTATAATTATTTTCGAATAAAACTTTTCTATTTTTCTTCTTGATATCATTTTTTTCAAACATTCAAAATCAGAGATTCAATATAAATATGTAATGATGGATCTATGGGAAATGATAACTCAGATAAAATAATGTTCATAGATTAGAATTAAATTGGAGAACTAAACCAAGGTATATTGGTGGTACAAGATATTGGAAAAATCCATTTATAGTGGATCTGGTAGTTTCATGATTGAGGAGAGGGATTTAGTTATAATGCCTTCAAATGTTTTTTTGATAGATGAAGATGATGACAACAAGGTGAGTGATCCCAGTGAAAATCAAAGGAACTATGTTTTATAAATGCATCAAATGACATACTAGGATTTTAAAATTGTGTGACCAAAAATCTATATATTATATGATAAAATTTGGAATATAAATGGTATATACTATGTTCAATTTTTGAGTAATATATCATATTCTACACCACGTGTTGTGCTAATTCTTCTACAATTATCTAATAATAAAACAACAGGTAAATCTAGGACACATATTATGTATATCATTGTTTAAGATTTAGGTGTATAGTTGGACAGATTCTTAGTGGACTAATTATGCAAATATTCCTTATATGAAAATGTAAAAAATGTATATAATGATGATATGATGGATGTAGTTCATGATATACATTCATGAGTTTTTAATTGGTCCCAAATGTTGGGTACCACATAGTAATATACATTTATGTGAATACCCAAGGAATAATTTGGTGAATATGTAAATTCTATATATTTTGGTGCAGTTTCTATGTAATCATTTGTTATGTCTCTGATTTTCCTATATGTTCACATCCATATTGATTAGTGAGTAATAGAACAATGGATGAAATCAAATTATCTCAATATTCTATATATATCTCAACTCATAGATCTACTCTTCCATAGGTTCCATACTAAATACCATCATGGAAATTATGATGGTATGCCGAGGACCAACCACTCCCTTATAATCCATATCATTTGAGTCTATGTATCCTATTCTCTCTCCAGTCCACAACCTCTGAGGTTTTATTTAACTATTTTTTCACGAAATAGATTTTTTACAAGACATTTTTATCTTCTAATGATTCCATAGAAGACATATCATTTAAGATATATCTCATCCATAGTGAAAAAATATATATTGTCACTTATTTTTTAATATGACAATGGTACAGTTTGAAAGTGTATTTTCTTCACAATTGATATTTTCATTTTAGGAATATCCTTTGGTGATTAGTCCTATAAATTTCCCCTTTTCAGTTTTTTCCTAACATAACTTGTTATACAAAATTATTGTACATAAATTTTGTGTCCTCCAGCAGTCTATGATAAATTTATGGGAGATATCAAATGATGGATTTTTGTTATGTGGTGATGGTATATGTTTTAGTTTAAATTATAGTTCAATCGTTTTTTTGGACATTTTTTTAGTAATTATTATTTTCATCATCATTTTGATTGGGGATATGGTCATTCTATTCATTGTAGTGAATGTAAATTAATTTTTATAATACTTATTTTATGAAAGTCCATATTGTATGTTTTTGGATCCCTAAAAATTATTGTCATCATTTTATTCTATTTTTTTTAGTGTATCTATTTTTATTTTTTAATTGTTTTCATGTTTCAAATTTTAGTGCATTCATAGTTTTGGATTGGATAGAGGAGGATTCATTTTTCTTGATTATATTCAATTCTGGTAGTCATTTTCTAAACACTATCATATACGAATGTCTTCTATATTCACAAATGAAGGAATTGTTAATGTGTCTCATCCACATGAGTAAACATGTTGGAAATGGTAGTCAGATCGAGGTATGTGGGCTCAATCTTGTGATTATCTTGGAATAAATGTGTTATTTCAACAACATTGTGTTGTCATATTTTCATGATCATAATTTAAAATCGCGAATTTATAAATATTTTAGTGTTTTATAGATGGTCTATTGTTGTGTGTTAACTAATAAAATTTTAAAAAAATATTAAAAAATTTGATAAATGACTTTGAGTGGGGGTGGGAGTACCCATGATCTCTTCCATACTAGTTACACTATGTAGTTCGTCGCCACACATTATGGATGGAGATGAAATATTCCCCAAATACAATTAGAATCACATGAAATTTTTTATAACCTATGTGGTATGTACTATGTATTCCATAGTAGATTATATATATTACAACTTATGAGTTTAATTCTGAAAATTCCTGAATCAAACATGATGTTTTTAATCATGGAAAAAAATTACAAGAAACCTTGTGAATATGAGGCTTATGGAGGCCTAATTTAATGAAGACCGAGTGAATCACTTATAATCAGATTGATCTTGTAATGTTTCATGAAATTGATATTTAGTAGGAAAGTGAAAATAGATCCATTTTCTACCAAGAGTTAAGCTGATTCTACACCTTTTTCCTCATTATCAAGGTTTGAGTCACATGAATATAATTGTTGCGAATTTCCTTTCATTTCTTGACATTGTATGTGATCAATAATGTGATGAATACCTTTCCATGTTGGGAGACATGCATGATCCAGGAGATGGTATCTACATGAGTGAGCTATATTTTCTCGTTGTTGAAAAATTTCCTTGTCCTTAGCCTATATAGAGTTTCCATTAACATGTTATATAGTCTAGTAAAGAACTGAGATTCCCCATGAGATACAGGAAACATCTCTCCCTGCATGATGCCCCGACACAAGACCCATTTGTATTTATTTTAATGAATGTGTCAGAAGAGGGAGGGTCATGCCAACGAACCCAATGTCCCTATGCTCTAGTGAAATATGGTTGAACCAAAATTGATCTAGCTTGCCCCAACCATAGAAAAGGATGACCCCTCCAGTTCTCAATGAGTGTGACCATGCCCACCCGCAGGTTTAATGTTTTCATAATGATTGACATTAATATGGTAAGAGAACCTTCATACCATTCCTGGTTAGATTCCTGACACAGAAACCAACATCCAACACTGGGGAAAATGGACCTCTCCATCTATTCCAAACCCGAAAATTTTTACTAATAGAACTATAATTACATTAAATAATCATCAAAATTACAATAAGATGAGAATATAGTAAAAAACCAACTACATACAACCATCATGATCTCATTTTCTTTCAATGAAGAGATGGTTCATTCATTCCTCCATATAGTTATTATAGTAATGGAATTTGGAAACCATGATGATTAACACCTTATTTATGGTATATTCAATAGGTAAAACATGGTACAAAATAATATTTGTGAGAAATGTGTATTTTTATGGTATCATGTTTCTCTAAACCATGCCATTCGAATTAAACCAATGTCCTTAATAGGATGAGAATCTTTGGATATACCTACTATAAAATGTCCTTGAGGGGGGAGTGAGTGAACACAATAATGTCTTGTTTTTTTATTAAAATTGAATCAAATATTTCTTTCTAGTTATTTTCCAAAATATCTCTAATAAATGACGGATAGAGGATAACCTCTTTATGAAATGTTATTGAAACATGGAACCATGGGATGCCAACAAACAGAGCCACCCTAGGTGTGGTTCTAGAATATAATATTGCCCTCCCCTAAAATTAATCATGAATTATGATGGAGGATCAGGATGTCAGGGGAAAACATTGACTATAAGGGAGATGCATGGACCCTAAAATCATCCAGATTATCTGTACAATGGAGGGATATGGTCCTCCCCCAATGTGTTGTTTCTTCTGTGATCTCCCACACATGTTTCCAATGCATTAAATGGGACGTATTGTAGAGACTCCTCCCATTAGTCCCCCGATTGTAGAGTGGCCTTTCTATCCTACCCCATGAAACCGAGAGCTTATTAATTTAAGAAATATTGCCCCATATACCATTAGATAGAATCTTTCTAATGGTATTAAGGACACTTTTTAGAAATATGGTTAATGAAAAATGATTGATTGTTATAGTGGATATGACACTGTTAATCAAGATAATCTAGACCATAAATGATAAGAAGTGGTTCCTCTAGTAAAATACATGACCCTTGATCTTATTAACTATATAGTTAAATTCGGATATAAGAAGTTTTCATTAGGATATGTGTTGTGTGGTTGTGGTAATCTAATGAGAAGGAGCCTCACTGAATATCTAACCCCCTATATAGAGAGGCAAGATGTCTAGTGGAACATCTTTTGGATATATAGATGTTGCATATGGATTAGTTGATATATTTCCCGCTCCAATAGTAGTACTCCTTAAAGATCATGTTATTACCTTAAATAGAGATCTTTCCTCCATTAGTTAATATAATGGTCTTATTTGTAAACATCATTTGCGATTTAGGAGGGAGGTTCATTTTTATAATATAATGGATGATTTCACCATTTTTAAAGCCACTATTGATGACTACACTATGATTATCTTTAAGAAGAAACAAATATCTCGGTGATGTTGAATATCAGATTCGAAATCCATGAGTCTCCATGAAAAAATTGTGAGTACTCCCCATAAAATATATTATCATCCACAGGGATGGGAAACATATGTGATGTGATACAAGGCTCTGGAAGAGAACCCCATGCTTATTATTACACTACTAATAAAACACAATTCAATACTATCATTTTCCTCATTCATAACCAATTCTATTTCCATGATGGAACCCTAAGTATTGATATTGATACTGCTCCATATTTTCTGTGATAAGGTAATAACTCCATGATTGGCGCATCCCTTCACAAATCCATGTTACCTAATGGAGATCTACGAGGGAATTTTCATGGAAAGTATCATATTGGTGATAATCCACAGTATCTAATTTCGTGAATTGAAAATGATTACATCCTATAGTTCATGAGGGATGCGGGATCCCAAATCATTGGGATGTTCACTAGAGTCATAGCACTGGTGACCCATGAGATACTTCATTCCCTAAAGAATTCTTTTATAGATGATATAATATCTCCCTTTAACACATCCCAAGAGCCTCTAAAAAACTATAAATTTGAAACTATTAGGACCTTGTACACTTATAGGTTTGTGATTATTCTTGGATGTGTGGTTTTCTTCCTCATATGAGACCACCTAATGATGATCACTCTCTTAGTTGGAGAAATAGGTGGAGATCACAACCCAAATCAATGTATTACCTCTTGAGTATCAATTTGAAATTCTCAGGATCAGGACAGAAAGAATATCTTTGAATAATGCATGCGCCACACAACCAAAAATATTTCTATCATCCATTTATGTACCATACTTAACCATAATATTGGGTTTAATTGGACATCTCTTTTCGTTAGTGCATGCATGGAGATATTCAATGTTTTTATCACCCTCACAGAAAAATTTTATTATGGATCTATCATGGGTCATGTGATCCAATTTGATAACCATATCCATTAGGGAGTTCTTCTTACTATAGAGACCGTTGATAATTATATCATTCCAATCCTCCTCTAGGTCGGTTATAATTCAATCAATATCATGTTTTAGAGCCTCCATGTCTAGTTTGAATGAAGGGGGATCCATGTCCCACACCGAATGCCCATTATTAAGCTATTAAAATATATTGTGAACATCTACCCATGTATGGACTTGAGTTTCATTTCCCCAAAGATCGCTAACCATCCGAGGATAATGAGGAATGTGAGACCATTAGTGATATAATATATACTATTGATGAATATCCTTCCTCGGGTAAAAGAGACTAGTGGCATAGTGTGCTCCATAATACCATAAAAAATATGCTTTACATTGGAATTCTAGAAAATGGAGATGGAATTAATGTTGGATAAGAAATTGTTGATCCAGATACATCATCAAAAACATTATGTATGGTTGTTGAACCATGTGAATCGATCACCATTGTATCCCAAATCCATATTCCATATATCCTCCATGAATTGGATGAAATCCAGGATGGCCATATGGGGGAAAACACATCTTAATTTGTTATTATTTGGTTTTTTGGTGACTTTAAAATACCAACCAAGGATTCATGGAAGATCCATAGGATCAATAAAACTATGGTATTTCAAAAAAAAGTTCCCTCTTTTAAGCATCATAACATCCGTAAAAAACAAAACATAGAAGATTCCCACACCATTAATTACATTAAAATAATGAAATGTTCACATACCAATATAAAATCCACTAAAATATCATTTTTATAGATTATCAAATTTTGTCGGTTGATTTGGTCTACGTGCATATATGCATGTTACTTTATATCATGGTAGAAATACTTGATTATAGAAATAATTTTCATCTGTTCTAGGAATACAACTTTAAGAGTATTTTTCTTCTTGACTTTTGAACCGATGAATTAATCTTTTACTATCTACCCAAGGATATGAGAGATTGAAATGACCATTGGTAAAATTAAATATAATGTGGTCTGGCATTGGCCCCTGAGTCATCGGTCTCTTCTCAGAGGGAGGAGGAACACTGCCAAATTTTTCCCAATATCTCTCGGATGCGTATACTGGGTGTCACTATGGATGGATTTGATTGTGTAGGGTCCAGGGATGCATGTATATTGAGGGTAATACCATTCACAGTACATGGTGGAGAATGGAATGATGGGCCTAGATTTCCATGGAATAGAATATCTCAACTATATGTGCCTCCTAGCTGGTATATTTTGAGTTTTCCTTCGATAAAAAAATCATATAAGTAGGAGAAAGTTCCATAATTCATGCTACCTCCATCCCATAAAAATATTTTGGTTATTTCCATGAGGTAGGGTAGTTCGATATGGGATTGGTGTAGGTACGTGTAACTCTGTGAAATTTCTAGAATAAAACCCACAAATATAATCTGGCAGGGGATGTAGAAACCAAAAATGGAGTTAGTAGGCTAGGTGGGGGAATCCATCTATCCCTGAGGCACTAAATCCAAAAAGAGAGGATTTTCCTAGACGGGGGGGGGGGGGGGTGTAGGGACATACATATTGGGGATGGAGGCAGAGGATGTGTTAACAATACAATAGTGGGTATCCTATAATGAAACATGACCAGTGACTTATTCTAAGAGAATGAGATAATCATTTTTTGGTGGAACAATGTGGTCCCAAAGATGGACACACTACCGCCATTTCATGCACATTTTTAATTAGGGTCCCTAAAAGGATACATGTGGAGAAATACCTGGGATACACATGGTATACTATATCTTTATTCTTGACCACTGATTTTTACACCTTTAATGAATTTTTGTTTTGGGGAGGAAGATATATTTTCTGTTTGACCTATATCATTGATACTATAATATCATCCCAACATCTGGTGTGGTCATCCATGAAAAAGAAACAAGTAAGTGAGTCACAAAAGTCTATGAGTAAGTATCTATTCGAGAAAGGTAGTGGATGTCCTCGGAGGCTATTCCAAATAGTTTTTCAAAATATATCCTTCTTTTTGTGGACATCAAGATACCACCAAACCACGTTGAATCACCATTGAAAATTGAACTAGAGATGTTTGTACTAATAATTCCAAAAATATTCCTCCAACTATATGAGTAATCCATAATAATTCTGATGCATAGAAGAGATCCTAGTCAAGGCTAGAAAACCCAAGGAATCCATAAATCGCATGAAGGCAAGACGGGGTAGCTTCTCAGTTCCATACTGCATCATGAGGGTCCCCTTGAGACAAGAAACAACTTCATCAAAAAAATGTGGAACCTCCATGGAGAAGATAAATCCATCCCTAGTCACCAATAGAGACAGCATATAAAAATATGGGAAGATGGACTACTGGGTTCAAATATATAAGCCAAATAAAACATTCATGATGGGGAAAATGAGCTAACAAATCCCGAGGAGGGTGTCATGGGACTTTCAACATAGATAAGAATAAATAGTAGTAAGAGCAAGACTGATATCAAGGGATTAGGTCACTATGATTCCATCTTGAATGCGGTCATCTGGTGAAGCAATGATAAAAAAATTGAAAATATGCGGGCATATGAGGCATATTATTTATTGCTTTGAGAGAGGCCAATTTTTCTTCCTTAAACATCTATATCATTATAAAAAATATTAATACATTATTAGCATTATATCTATAACATAGTAGTTCTATTTAATCTTATATAAAAACATTTTTAAATAAATAATGATAATAATATTTTCTTTATCATCATAGATATGAAACTATAGTCTATGAATAAAATTATATACAGAATCAGATATGGTAACTAATTGGAGAAAATTATGTAATAGGTTTTGGGTTCCCCCATATATAATATGTCATTACGTACACCTAAGAGGAACTAGATTATAGTAATTATATTGATGTGGTTATGGTAATCCATCATGAATTGGGTATGTACCTATTTTTATCGATGATTCGTGGTTTCCCTATATAATAGTATGAGTGGACACCTACTATGTAATAGGAATACCATTCCTGACATGTAAAATTCATTGTATTTCACTATGAGATAGGGTGTGAAACATTATTTATTTTGGGTTTAGTAACCTCTTAATTGAAATACTTTTTTTAGAGGTACATTTGAATCCTCCCATTATTATATTGAGGTAGAAGGGGATCCATGAGGTCCTTGTAGTTGTGACTGTGTTTGATAGAGATGTTGAGGTACATGTGGTGTATCAAGCATGCTATATTTTTTGGACACAGAAGATAAATATAGGTTAGTTACTTTTGAATTTATAGAATCTCTAGTATTATATTTTTCTCAAGTTTTGTAAGGTATAAAAACAATGAGTAGATAATTAATAAGTATTACATATCACCCCATATCTATGGTTATATTGACCATAGATCATATTAGCCAACATAAATATCTTTTATTTTCACTCAGTAATGGTTTATAACTAACCTGTTTTTTCATTGTATCCTTTTTTTGTGGAGTCATAGTAGGAATTTTTATACTCACCACTATATTCTCTTAAATCCATTTCATTTTGAACATGTATAAATGATTCACATTTAGGTGGTGAAATTGGTGGATATAGATTTGCTGGATCGAGTAAAACTGATATTTATTAAAATATGTTAGTTTATAGTGGAGAAAATTTCTCTTAATTATTGATGTAATATTAATCGCACCGAATCTATTTCATAATTTACCATGTTTCAATTTAAAATGTCCATATTATTTTAATACTATGTGTCTCCCTTTTAAATTATCTTTTGTGAAATTTTACAAGATGGTTTTACTCCCTTTTATGATTCTTTTATTATGCTTATTACACACACACAATAATAGATTGATTGATATATGTGGATTCTCATGATTGTAAATTATTTTTTCAGTATAATATATATTTTAGGATGATGTAGGTTGTCACCTCTCATGTAATATAATTCCTTCTGGGTTCTAGTCTCTAGACATTGACGTGCTGGGATTGGTCATGGGGAGATTGACTTGGTTAGCCCAAACCTAGGTGGGTACCTATTATGATGGGTCTCATCCAAATGTTATTAATGTTATTGGGTACAAGGGTAGATATTGGATTTAGTTAAATTATGATGATTGGATTTAGACTATATGGATACAATGTTACAAGGGTTGGGTTTTGGTTTTCATACCATGAAATATAGTGTTAATTTCATGACAAAATGTTATAATTACCCATGACTATTATCATTATTTTTCATCAACAAGAAACATCTGAAATTTGTTATAAGTTGCGATAAATATTTTACATGAATAATGGTTCAATCAGCATTGGTTATGATTCCCTTCTAAATTTATCTCATCAATATAATCATTAGTAACTACATGTTAATCATGTAAACTATAAGATTCATTCGATTAGAGAAAAAAATAAGATTACATGGAAGGATCATGTAGAGCATTTTCTAGTACAAGTATAATGATTAAATCCCATTACACATATTTTTCATGAATTTTGTTATAAATATCCAAAAAACAAAACCCAAGGATTCAATATACTAGTGTATTCATAATACCAGGTAAATATTATTAATTCATATGTTTCAATGTGTTTTTAAATTGTAAATTAATGGATATCATTTATTATGTGCTAAAACCCATATTAAATTTATAAAATGAATTTATAGGAAAACCATGTTATTAATAATTTTTTTAATATAAATATAATTAAATTATTTTTCAGTAAATATATTTTTTTCCTATGTATTTTTTTAGAGGATGAAATGGAAAATAAAATTTTGCAACATTGTTAACATAATTTGAAATAATGGTCTAGACCTCGACCCATGGGGATGAAATCCCCATCGATAGAAAAAAGATGAGTTTCATGTAAGGCCACCCCAAATGGAGATCCATCCCAATGCATGGAATATGAATCCTAGCATTGGAACTGTACATAACATTGACACATAAGGTTCAATTGGTTGTGACATAGGTAGGAATGCATCCTCGGTAATGACCCATGTATTTATATATTAATACATTTCTCATTTCTAATAATATTTAAATATAAGATATAAATATAATGTTAAATAAGACACTTTTTCAGATAACATGCTCAACACAAAAGAATAGGTTTTCTTTAAATATTTTGTTGCACACAACTTTGAGTTATACCAAAAAATAATGTAATAATAATTTTATTTTAAATGATTGCTAACACATAGTCGTTGTATTTTTGGGAATGAACATAATTAACTAAATCATAGCTACATAGGTTTTTAAATTATTTTACATTTATCCAATACATATTATATTCTAAAAAAAGAAAGAATCATATTTTAACGATGAAATACATTAATATTCATAAAAAGGTCAATTTATAGCCTTTTGATGAATCCAATTTTAAATATAGTCTTTATCAAATTTATATGTCCTATTTGAAAAAATGTAATTATTCTTTAGAATAGGGACATTTTGATTTAGTTTGGATTAAATTTTGGTATTCTTATGATAATGATTATTTTTTATGAATATTAAAAAATAATGTATTTTAATTCAAAACTACAATTTAATATAATTTATTTATATTTTTAGATATTACATTTAATTGTTTTGAAGATGTAATTGCATTCAATTATTATAATTTAATCTAATTATAGTCATTTTATGTATTTTTACATTGAAATTAGACATAAACACATGACAATCGTCTTGAAGATTTTACTTCTTAAAAACATGATTTTTGGTTTTGACATTGGGAATTAATTTAAAATTAATTTATGTAACTTCAATGATTTGATTTTTGGTAAAATATATTATTTATTTGGAATATGGAATACAAAATTGTATAACTAGGTAACTTTTATTTTTATACATTATGAAATGTAACTTAAATAAATATTTTATTTAGAATTATTATATGGTAAATCTGGTAAATAATGGTAAATAAGTAATATTATGATAATATTAAATAACCCATTCATGTTTCATAATCTTGATTAATGAGATATGTCCCACCACAGATATCATTGGGATGATATTAGGACCCCGTGAGGCCATTATGTTTTAAAATTACATTTAATTAATTTTAATTTAATGTTAAGGAAAATATAACAGAAACATATATATTTTTAAAACAATTTTTATATGGGGTTATATAAGTGATATATTAGTCAATAAATATTAATTATAAAGTTAACAATATTTATTAATCATGGAATTTTATTTATAATTTATATACATCAAATAAATACATTTATTTATGAAACAAATGTGATGTAGTGATTACCTTATTAATATATATTTTAAACAAATGATATTATAAAAATTAAATTAATTTCTTTTTGAAAAATTATATTCCATACATGAATATTATGTATACTTATGACATGTTATCTTTGAATTAATGATGGATTTTCAAAACAATCTAGTATTTATGGATTTTTTCTAAATCATTATATGAATAGAATATAAGTTGACATAAATATTTTTTATAATAACTACTACTATATTAAATGATATAATCATCCAAAAAAACTAATATTCTAAAAACATACTTAGATAAGTTTGAAAATGTAATTAATTAACCACTTTAGGATCTTTTGGCATTTTATAGTAATTATATTAACCATATAGTTTGAATATACAAGAATACATGATTAGAGTTAAATAAATTAAATAAGGGTTAACGATAAATGATAAAGTTAAATTTTAAACATAAACATATATGAAAACTATTGTTTGAGATGATATAGAAAAATTATAATTTTATATTTCAATTAAATATGTTTTTGACCTTTTGAAAATTGAATTTCAATTTCTAATAAAATAATCATTCAAACATTCATAAAGTACTCCTCATCCATATTATAAATGGCCACCACATCTAACCATTACTAACAACTCTCAGGACTCCTAGGATCATACAAACTCTACTAATATAACCTTATTAAATCCATATGTTCTTAATAGATGCCTCATCTTGAGCAGAATGAAATTCAAGATGGCCTTTTAGCTAAAATGAAAATGAGTTACCCGATTTTAGGTAATGTCTTCTCTCTTGCTTGGTCAAATTATGTTTCCTTCTAAAACCCAATAAACTCTCATTATTGAATTATTTTATAAAAAAATTGTTTCTAAAGTATAATAGGAAGTATTTATGAGATGTATTTGAACTAAACACACACACACCTCAAACTGATGGATATATAACATATTGATTCTGTGGACAATGAACTAATGCCTCACGAAATGATGATTGTACAATTATCTCCTACCACCTCTCATGGTGGACATTATCATGACACTATATTTTTATATGATATATATTATATTTATATTGTCTCTATTCATCTTTATTTTTCCATTACATAATACCTTAATGCTTCCCATAATTCCTAAATGTGATAATTTTTTTTGGATGTGTGGTCAACCACCCCTCGATGTATTATGACTCATTCATGATATACATTGAACAATAAAGGAAGTAATTAAAGAAGTTGTGTGAAATATATAATAGATATATTATACTTTAATTATAATATACCTCTGTATCATTTATTTTTCATTCATTTAAATGTCAAAAAAATAAATCAATGTAGCATTCATGCGTACGTACAACTCACCATCTCCATCAATAGTGCCATTAATTTGTAATATCCAAATGTTATGGACAATTATAAATCAATATATAATGGTAATAAATATATATATATAATAGATATATATAAAATATAAATCATGAAAAAAATTATAGAGATAATGGATTTTTGACAGTATGAAAAATTTTTAATTACTATAAGTTCATTTTTGACTCAAGTGCCGAACATAGACAAAACGACCGATATAAACATGATTAATTATATTATTGTTATAGACAGTTAATAACAGATATAAAACGATTAATAAACAAGAAAAATATTATGAATCAAGTTTAAATTTTAGATGTTTAGTATTCAGGAAGAAAAATAAATATTTGTGATGAGTCAGATTCAAGATAAGGGATCCTTTCACACTTCAATTTTAGTCAACGACTTATATTATGTTATATATTTTAATTTTAATTTTATTTTGTTGTGATATGTTCTTATATATTGATTTTACTGTACATATTATTTCCATGTGACGAGAGACCCTTTTTTCTCATCAAATCCTTTTCTAAATTTTTAAGTGATGATGTGAGGCTAAAGAATTATTTTAAGGGAGCTTCTTAACCCAATTTCTATTAATTGGGTTAATCATATAATTCTTGAATATGTCAAGCTATGATTATTTGATAAATAAATTTTAATATCACATCATGTATTTATACTTTCTTTATGTGTATTTATAGCGAATACACGCCATTGATCTATTTTATTAACACAATTGTTTTTGTAAGGGACTTCATCTCAATCTCCATTAATTGAGGAATATTCTTCTTATTCACAACCATATTTTATAATATTTATAATTATAAAATTTTTAGTTTATATTCATTCAATGATTTTAAATAGAAATATTTTGTTTTACAATGAATTTTTTTTGTAATCAACAATGGGAATGTTTATTTATAACATACGCGGGCAAAATGACCATTATGTCAAAGTGAGCATTGGTTGATATTTGAAATCATTAATGAGTAATAATGATTTTAAAAATAAAATAAACACCAAACACCCATTTCATGTATTTTGGTATTGAAAATGGTTTTTAGAAAACATATATTTGGTCAATATCATGAAATGTAACATTGTGGTTGTAATGTGGAAATGTTATCTTTCCATTATGTTTGTTTTATGATTATGTTATGCTTCTTGGGAATTGGTTACATATATGGGTGGTATCATGAAAAACCTAGGGTTGTTCATCCCGAGATATATCTCTCATGCATTGGTTAACGCGATGGAGGTAAACATTTATGTTTCTCATGTATGATTTAGGGAATATACTGTGATGGGTATTGCAAATGTAACTCCATATGTAGTTGTCAATGCTATATTGTAAGTATGTTATGGATTCCACAAGTTAGAGTTGTGAATTATGATTTCTATGTGTTATTACTAAATATTATGATTTGATGTGGTATTTTAAAGCGATAATATTTTTTATTAAGATGTGTGATTTAATTTATTTGAATGTATTGATGGACTAATGTTTTCTTTCCTTAAATTATAACCATTGTTGAAACTTTTATACCCATCCAATGATTTTGAAATTCGGTTGACAGGTTATAAAAATGTGTAAGAGAATGAAATTATTGAAGAATATTTATATCAATAAAAGAAAACTTATTTTATTTAATTATTTTTATTATTATGAAAAATATGGGTACAGTAGAAGTGTATGCATTTTGATTTTTGGGATGTTAGTTAATAGATATGGCCAAATTAACTAAAACTATAAACCTGAAAAGATACATAATGTGAATTTTTGACATATCTCAGAATTATGTATGGTTTATGGCTTGGCCCTTATATCCTTGGTATGAGAGGATGAAAACAACATCGAAGTCCATCTATCCCCATTATTCATAAAATGATAGCAGTTAAAATAAATTGTTTATATTGTTGTTTCCCCATCAGTGGAAAACCACATTGTGTTATAGTTAGGAGGGAGAATTTAACAAAATATCAAAATGTTTTCATCTTGATCCAATTCCATGTCATTCTCATTGAACACTCCGAATTTTACTGTCTCATTACTATAACCCCTCATTAAACAATATAAATCAAAAGAATATGAAAAAGTAGCATGGTTTCCCATTGGAAAATCAGGAATCACAATTCCTCAACCATGTATAAGTTGCCTATTGACTATGGTATTTTGAATAATAAAAGATGATGGTGAGTTATGATATCATTGCTGAAAACAACCCAATTAAAAATATATTCCTTCTAGGATGATCTATGATGTGTCTAGTTGTGATAACTTGATTTTGAAATTTATATTTGGGTCATGGTTGTTTCTTTGATCTGGAGATGATGATAACAAAAATAGATATAAAAATAGAGGATGTGGGTATTGTGAACAATGAAGGAGAGCTACATAGTAAGCAATACATTGTAGAAGAATAAAACATTGGAAATATTTCTTACACAATATTGTGAATTGTTGTTATGTATTTCGAAAAAATAAACTAAATGGGATATCAATGGGATAAAACCACGGATTATATGGGATTTTTAAATTTACCATGTTCTTTGGTTGACACCTATATCTAATAGAAAAAAAAAATTCACCCAAATACAATGATAATCCATCCAAACATCAGTTGTTTTAGAAGAATCACCATTGATATGAAAACCTAATAATGAAAAGAAAATATAATAGAATAGGATATAAATTTTAAATAGGGGTAAGTAGGTGAATTCAAGATAGGGATGCTATTAAATATAACTGAATATTTTAATTTAAAATACCATTCACTGAAAGGATGACTAGAATTATGCCTGATTCTATTAATGAAATGGGATATTATTTAAGTAGTTAAATTTGAATTTTATATTCACATATGAAAATAATTAGTGACGAAATCCTACAATACCATTTTATAGTTATGAATTGGAGTTCACCTTGCAAAATAGAGTTTCATATTTTTTTTCAAATATGTTATTACTTATTTTTAACCCTAATACCATAACCCTCCTCAATAATTCATGATAATTGATTATTATGGTGGTTTATCCTTCTAATATAGTAACTAATTTCTTCTTACTATATCAAAAAATAATTGATTGATAAATTAAATTTAATTAACTGTATGAAAACCTATTTATAAATTGAAGTATATAATTTGATTGGATATATGATTCTGTGAAATAATGGAAGTTTAACCTTCGATGAGGAACAGTAGAGTTTAGTTATGATACAAACAAAATGAATTCATATTATTATCGATAATTATATGAATGAACTATAATTTATCAATGTTTGTTATGATAATTTATTAATAAAAAAACCAATTTTGATCATATGGTTGTCATTTTCTATTATTAATTATCCTAATCATTTTTTACACATTCACAGGGTATTTACCTTGATTACCACATTTCTAAATTCTTAAAAAAACTAGTTACATTTGAGTCTAGAAATCTTTTAGTTTAAATCTCCGAATAGATGTAATGATGCTTTTATGAAATGTTAAAAATTGATTCATTTTTTATGTATAGTATCTAGTAATGTTAATAATGTTTATACTTTTTCATTTACGTATCATTTCCTTCAATAAAATTTTATCATTGTATTATAATAATTGTTTCTTTGGAAAAATTTATATGTAAAAATAGTAAAACATTGTAATTAAAAGGAAATGTGAGCCCTCATTCAGATTAGATTTGTAATATAATCTACAAAAACACAATAATAATATGCAGCATGAAGAAATCCTTGATTTATGTTAATAAAGATAATCTACTATAGAAGAAACTAGAAGAGAAGCCGGAAAGGCTATTCACCATTACATATAAGAATATAACCCAATGTTTTGTGAATTAAACAACTATAAAATAACAGTAAATATTTGGCCAAATCCAATCATCTGAATTCTGATAATCATTTCACATTCAATCAAGATCAATATGGTGATTATAGAAATTATTATAAATTCCCAGAAATTCTATAAGATGCCCCTTTTAGACCCTAATTAAATCATTGGGAGAACCATCAAATTGTATGACAACTTCATGTTCAAAAATGTTAAACATAATATTGTATGATATTGACTCCTTATATTATCATTCATGGGAAAATTTACGTGGATCAAAAGTCTACCTACACACTCAATCAAAACATGAGAGAATCTAGAAATGATTTTGTTGGTGATATTTTTTCCTCCCTCAATGATCTTAGTTATTTACCAAATAATTATATTTTGAAACAATTAATTGTTTAATAATACAATAGTTCCTGATAAATGATTATGTGTTTGATTTGGAGATTTCCTCACTATGGTATTTAAAATGGATATGAATTCAGCACTTTTAGAAGGGAATTTTTGTATATAAATAATCCATTTGAAAATGATTTCACTAAAGGTTCCCTAATGTTGATGTCTCCAAAAAGTGATCAATTAGATGTTTGATGAAATTTACAGGAATAATTTTTTTTTCATATTGTTAGAGGACATGTTCACGGAATTCACATTGTGGAAAATAGATGAATTTTAACCAAAATTAAGGCAACATAAAATATTTGGGCTTTGATAATGGCTAATCAATATCCATTACATATGTATAATGATGATATTAATTAATTATATTATAATCATCAAAATTTTACTTATGTATGGAGGTGAAAACATGAAAAATAGTTGAATCAATGAAATGGTAAAAAACATCATCAATGAAAACAAGGGTTTCATCAAAAACACCAACTCTAATGCATAAAATTTTTGTCCACCAATCAGAAGATACATTTACAAATTTTTTTACAAGCATTGGTGAATCAATTAAAGAGTTAAAAACATACTAAAAAAATAATGGGGTTCCAATAGGGAAATTTAAATATGAATCATGAAATCAAGGAGATGTAGTGAGGAACATGAAATTCCAAGAGGTGTAGATTGATACCTAACTAAATCAAAGGATAATGGTAGTTTTACTAGGTGAAACTGATGTTATAAGGCATGGTTAGAAAAATTATTTCACCTTGAGAAGTCAAATTAAAATTCAATATGGTTTTTAATAATTTGAAAAATAAGATTATGAATAACCGGTGGAAGTATATAAAGTAGTGAAGGGTAGAAAATAATAAGGACATAAATATATGAATTTTTTTTGTGAGGATATAACACCTCTAAACAAATCACTTCTACTATATCTAGAGTGAGATAAGATGGTAATATTAGATAAGAAAAGAAAAATGGTTTCATAATTTCTTAAATAACATCACATTAGTATACCATTTTCTAAAACAAATTCCATTAAATTCCATGTATATAATTATAATTAAAGACACAGTGTAGAAGAAGAATGAATGATGAATTTAGAACCATCTGATTAATATGGTGATGTTTAGGGGTAGTTTAATGTGGCCTACGAAAGGTGTCTTGTCATCCAGGTATATTCACAATATTGATAAATATTGTTTCTGGTGATTTTGGTAGGGTCTTAGGGTATTTATCTGAATGTTTGAATATAATATCATACTCAACATTCATGAACCTACAATTGAAATAGATGAATCCAACTCATGTTGTGATTAACTTGATTATATAATAGCGAGACATCCATAAGGAATTCTTGAAGATTTAATTCTCATGGTAGAATTGAACTACATTGGGGTGAATTTTCTTATGGTGGAAATTGTAATAGCTTATTTTGTTTTGAAATATTTAACTCTAAATAATTTAACAACATTGATTGCTTGTGTTTCATACCAAAATGATTAATGGAGAACAATGTATCATTATTTAAATATTTTCTGTTGTTATTTTTATATCCATTACATTTAAGATCAGTAATATTAATATATAAATTATAAATAATCTATGGTCTGTCCATTTATGGAATAAATGCATTATTTAACAAATTATATAAATTAAAAACAAAAAATATTTTAAAATAAATGTGATTCCTTTTTTTGAAAGAATATTTTTATGTATAAAATGTTTTTCTATATTAAAATTATAACCACTGGGGCATTATATTAATGAAATGTATGTAATAATTTATTTATAAATGTTTTAGTAAATTTATAAAAATATTTAATGGAATATGAAAAATAATTATTCTATTTTTATTCATAATGTTTTATTTTACCGACAAATTTGTTTTTGTAAATTTTTTCATACTTTTATTAATATTATTTTCACCAGTTTATACATAGTTAATTTTATAAAATAAATTTACTATTTATAATTAGGGGATCATATTTTGAAAATATATCAATTTTTGAATTATGGTAAACTTGAATAGTAATTGTGGTAATATTTATATCCAAATTAAATGATAAATCATTGAAATCGATGATAAACATAGGTGATAATAATATATGATTTTCAAATTAATTATAATTGATGATGAAATTTCTACACTTATCACCTTAGTATATAATGTTATTGTCATAGTGGACAATCTTCCATGAAAGTGGCCAATAAATTATTTAAATCAATGAAATATAAATTTCACAAGCTAGGTTTTTATAATCTATTATGTGTCCATGAATGGAAGAAAGGATGTCCTAAATGAGTCTATGTGCATATTTTATGATAAATAAAATTAAAATCATGATATAAATTTATTCATAATTCTTAGTAATTATATAATAAACATATTTTTTTGAAACAATGAGGAAATATTTTTCTATTTAATAAAAAAATTATACTAATTGAATCTAAAAATATTATCTGAAATAAATTTAATGAGTTAATGTATCCAATACAATTTATAAACTACAAAGCAAATAAATTATTTAAATATTTTATTTTAATTTCAAATTATCATATGTGTCTTTGAAGTCAAATGAAATGAATAATTTCAAAAATAATGATTATGATATTTAATAAATAGAATATTGTATTAAATTACATTAAAATAGTAGAAATAAACAATTAAGAATATTTGGATATGGTATAGTCAAAATGATTAAAATATGTCTAGTTATGGTAAACAATCCATAGTTTTTGAAAAAATTGCAACCATTTAATATATAAAACTATATTATGATAAGTAATAAAATTTCTCAAGTAAAGAAGAATTAAAATTATAATGTTTTAATTTACAAAAAAAGTATAAATATTATTGGTTGATAGTATTTAAAACCCAATCCCAGTTTATCGTAAAATTAAATATATTTGGTGGCATTTTTTTAGTATTAATTTAGTTTAATATAAAATGTTTAGAAATTCCATAATTTACAGTCATCATAACGATAAAAGGGAACATATTCCCTAAATTTGTTAAAACATATTGTTCCTTATATTTATATAAAACTCTACCAATTTAGCATACAATATTTTATTAGACACATTTTGTATGTCTTGGTCTTCCCAAAATACCAACCCTATATCCCTTTACACTAGATCAGTATGAGTCATTTCAAAGAAGAGGAAATCATCTTAACAGATCACATTATTTTATACAATTATTCACCTAATATGAAAATGGTTTTTATCACAAAATAATAAATTCTGAATCCTCAATACTATGAAATTTTAGTATCATTATCTAAACTTCATTATATATCATCTTTCACGTCAAATAATATGTGAAATTATCACTTGTGTGTACTTACAACTAACCATCTCGACATAGAGATAAAATTCCTATATTCAACAACATATTTAATGGGTGTATATTATTATTGGTTTAATGGTTATATATGATATTTATGATAAAATTATACTTCTATAATTATAATATCTAGACATAATTGTTACTATCTAATCATCTGGGTAAACATAATGTTTTCCATGCATGTGTGGGGACTACCACATCCATTAAATGACATGGTTCATTATAAATTTATATTTAATTGGTGTTTAATGGGCAATATATTTTTGAATATATATTATATAAAAATGATCTTATAAAGGGGAGTTAATATTTACCTTTATGTGATTAAATCCATCTTGAAATAAAAACGATGTTGTTGTAGATATTTCTCCCATCATCTCCATGAATGGTGAAATTCATTCCCATATATCTAGTCGGTAATGGGGTATAAAGTGAATTCCACTAGTATAGGGAGTTAATTTTTTTATAATTTTAATGGTTTACCATTTTAAAATTTTAATATCTGATCCCATATAGAATTCCAATGATTTATTATGATATTAATGAGAAAAAAAATTAGAGAAACTAATAACTCCGTTGGATCAGAGACACGTTTTTATGTCATAAATGTCTATTGAGAATTTCTTGAATGTTCCAAACTAAAACACCACTAGATATTATACACATGATTCAATAAACATCATGGATTCCATTATTTACCTTTAGGGAGATTAATGGGATCTAAAATGATTACTTTGTTTCTATGATGATCACCAAAATCATATCTTCTATGATCTGTGAAGAATATTAAAGATAGAAAGCTTACACTGAATATTTATCTCTATTATATTTGAAAAATAATATATAGGATCTCTCAAATTGAAGAGTAGGAATAATTCACATGAATAGAGTTCTATCCAAAAATATAGTGAATAATAATTACATAGAAAGGTTTTCCTGACCGTCATATATGTAGTGCCCAATAAAAAAAATAAATGACAGTTTATGATGAACTAACTAAGACAGAATTTAATAAATAGGTTTATCATGCACTTGAAATTTATTTAAATTATATTACATGATAAAACCCATCCATTAAATCAACAAATAATTCACTTAATATTTGTTGAACCTTGAATATTAAAAAAATATCCATTTATATAATATTTCTCAATGTATTTCCAAAAATAGTTATGAATAATTTTTATTAATAAATTAATCCCAATTAATATTTAATAAAATATTAAATAATTTATTTATTCATTGGTAATTATTAATACTTGTACAACACTCCATCCCTAGGGTGTGTTCCAAGAAGTCCTATACACTAATTCACAATAATTTTTCAGACATTTGAATATGAAAATGTGTGTGACTATGTAGTCCCTTGTCACAAATGTAGTGAATATCATTGATATTCCAAGATTGAAAACAAGAAACTCATTAAATTCCCTATGGATTTAATGAATTTTCGAAAAAATTAATTACATCATATGGACTCACAATATAAAATATTATATCATTTTCATACAACATATCACAAAGATGGTTGCACAACTTATTTCATCATCCATTATGTATTTATTATTTATTGGTCTAACTATAATGATTTAACATTGTATATCATGGGGCAAGATTTAATTAATTCACTACAATATTAATGAATTTTAAGATAACACAACAATTATTTTGGAAAAATAAATTATTTCTTGACCATTCAATCAATCCCATACCACCAAATATGCACCCAAAACATGAAATGTAAAACCCAAGATTTCACAATATGCTGATTTTTATATAAATTCAACGGATGGCGTAGAATAGAATAGTATGTTCGATCCCACAATTATATATCAAACAAAAAATTTAAAATTATATTATGAATATTATTTACCAGATTTTGAAAATATGAAAATTTATTTTACAAAATAGGCATGATTTTTGAATTCATTAAATCAAAATTCCCTTATAGTGATTTTTTGATATTTTTTTTGAATAGTTTTATTTTTATTATGAATTTTTAATATAATATATTCCTGTTAAAAAATTATTTCTTCCATTTAAATAATTAATATACATTAAATTTATTTTTAATGACACTATATTTTGGAATCAAGTGATATTAAAATTATATATAAAAATGTAATGAGCTTTCAAAATCCCATTTTACCCACATTCTCACAACACTAGAATTGAAATTAATTTGAAACATTTTTGAGTTGAATTTTAAAAATATGACATAAAAATTTATAATACGTTTGATATATAGAGTCTAATAAGTTCATGTTATTTGTTTTAGAATAATAAATTAAAATGTTTTATTTATTTAACAAGGATAGTTCTAAATCTGGTAATTAAAGGGAAAAGTATATTTTAAAATTATGAAATTAACCAAATAATTGTAAAACATTGATTTGGTAGGTGTGTTTAGAAAAAGAAACAACTGTAGATATAAATATGGATACGTTTAAGACACTTATGTTATATTATGACATCCATTATATAATTTATTTTATATAATAGTAAAAAATATCATACTCGTATTTTAATAACAATATCATTTATAATATGAGGATATATAAGATATATGGTCAATTATAAACAGTCTTTATAATTATAAAATTATTATATACAACATATTATTTTATTTATAATTTTATAAAATATAAAATTAAAATAAATGGTGACATAATTAGGATATTATAATTGCTCTATTAAAGAAGAGTAAATTAAATGATATTAATAATATTTAAATAAATATATGTCAAAATATTAAATTTCATATAATAATTTAATTTATGATTTTGATCTTTTTGGGAAGATCTAATGTAGTTTTTTCTATGGAATGATTTTTTGTTATTTATTAAAAAGTCGCATTATAAATAGTTTCAAAACTGAAATAAATGACGACTTAAAATAAATAATTTATTATCAAATGATATAATATTCATAAAAATATATATTTAAGACAAAAAAACATGGATAATGTTAAATGTTTCATAAATAATCAAATTTTTGTTCTTTATTCATTTTATATTCATTATATTAACATTATAGAGTACAATATCCATGTTGTCATGGTAAGAGTTAATGGGTTTAAAAAATGGTTAAATCCAAAGATAACGATACTTTTGTGACCTAAACATTTATAAAAATAATTTCATATTATTATTTCTATAAATAATTATCATATATTCAAAATAATTCAATATTTATCCTTTTTGATCTAAAAATTAATTTATATAAATTTAATTTTTTAAGTGTTTCGTAAATTTAGTATCCACACTCTTAAAAATGGTAACCTATCATTCTTATTTATTCACAAATATAAAACCCATTTTCTCATGAAAAACCTTCCTATTAATATATTAAAATTATCTCACTTAATACTAGAGGACATACATTGGGAAAAATACAACCAATGAAGTCATTTTTTGCAATTCCAAAGT
The DNA here is from genome assembly GCA_963277665.1 of Viscum album. Classification (NCBI taxonomy): domain Eukaryota; kingdom Viridiplantae; phylum Streptophyta; class Magnoliopsida; order Santalales; family Viscaceae; genus Viscum; species Viscum album. The sequence goes on along the minus strand of OY728146.1, from coordinate 1,548,444,581 downwards.
AAATACCAAAATAAGAGGTAATTGTTTTGATAATTCAATTCCATTTATTTTATTACTATACTTCATGTTACTATATTGTTCATATAATAAAGTAATAAATAATGTATAATATATATAATGATATTTTATTATGAGTATGTTATACCCATATTATCCCTTTTATCCATCCAAAAAATAACAATATCACAATGTGTTTGTATGTACGACTTACCATCTACATGTCGTGGTGTAATATTTTTTCCTAGACACATTATTTTGATTGGTATCATGATTAAAATATGGATGGAAATAAATAAAATTAAATGATATTTTTTTCTTTATAATTATCAAACCATCCATTTCCTAACCCATTTTCCACTTCGAAATGATATCATCACTTGTTTGTACGTACAAACTACAGTCTCCACGACGTGATGAGAATCATCCTATATGATAAAAATTCATGAATGATTATAAAAAATGAATATAATATTAATTAACTCAATATCCTTATGGTTATGAGTAAAATATATATTGTGAATTAGAATCAAGACATACACGACAAATATGAAAAGTAAAATGAAACAATTAACACCAAAGTTAATCGTAATAATGAAATATTTATGGGGTAATTTAGTAACTTTATATAAAAATTTAATGATAGTTTAAAATACCATCATCTAAATTAAATTAAAAGGTGAGGTTTAATTTCTCTATCTACAATGTATTCATGATTCATTATATATATTTATTTAATGGTATGGATTTATCATCCACATCAATATTTCATTAAAACATTTTCAAAATATATTTAAAAAAGTTTGAATACATTTTATGAATATTTGACATTTTATAAAGTATTATTAATGGAATATATTTTCCTTTTACCTTATGAGGTACATTTTTTGTGAATTTGTTGACAAAGTATGTGAATAATGATTTCATTGACTTATACAACCTGGGAATATTTTTATGATGTCCTGATGCCTTAATATTTTAATGATTCACAAACAATCATACATGGTCATTTAAAAAATAAAATATTCCTTTTATAACTTCATTCCATTTCATATAAATTACTTCAAAATAATAAGGGTATTTCTCTCAAAAAAATAATTATTTTATTACAATATATCCATATATGTCAATATAGTTTGTTAGAAAATATGTTTGACTAAGGTTGATTTTTTATGAAACAATATATCAAATTGTATATAAGTTTTTATTATTATTTTTAAAACATATGTTCTATTTTTAATCCATTCATGGTTTATGGTTGTAGTATTATTATTTTGAAAGATACTTTTTAATAAAAATGTCTATGTTGGTAATGTTTTACCCATTTCATAGGGGGTATGCATTGTACTTACTAAGTGTTATGGGAAAAAATATAACCTCTAAATGTATTGATATGTCACATAATAAAAAATAGATACTAACTTTGATAATGAAATCCTTGTGTATTTTAATATATGGATTTGGCCAAGGACTTAATCATTTAGTTTCCTTGTTCTTGGTCGAGGACCGGATGGTATATTTCATATATTAGGCATTATGCATCCCCACATTATGAGATTAGTTATATATTTTCCATGTAATTATAAAACTAATTGTAAATCCTAGGTTATGTATCTTTTTCTTGTGATTATTTATATTCTGTTGTATGACCGGAAATTATTCCTTCAATATTATGCTAATGGTTATTATTTAATGACATGTGTGGTTATTTTTTAATATTGACAAATTTTCTATTTTTACTTATTATAGTTGCGGCTATAATATTAACCCTTACTATACATATTATCTCACCCCAATAAAGTTTTTTATTTTCTGAAGATTCTATGATGTGTATTATGATTTATATAAAAGTTTATTCTTAATGATTAATGGTGTTCCCGAAGAATTATCCAGGTTATATTTTATATTATGAATTTTAATTAATGGTTCATGTATGTCATACAATTTTTAAATAATAATAAACTAATTAGTCCATGGGTATTAGAAACAAGTATCTATGATAATGTAATAAATTAAGGCAATGGATCTATGGTTTTGTGGAAATGGTGTTACAGTTGGTATCAAAGGAATATTAGTTGAAAAAATTGAAAACATATTTATATATCATAAATTAGGAAATGTATTCCTAAGATATTATTTGAGTTTAAGTACCCAATAACTTCATATAATATTGGTATGTTAGAGATTATTTGTGTATATATGGAAACATATATCTTTCATGATTCTAAACATGGATGTGTTTATCATACAGATGCATATATGGGTTTAAACTCTGACATGGTGTCGCTTGCCTAACTCGAGGTATATTTGTAAATGACAATGACTCTTACTAAAGAGCCAGTTTGACACTCATAGGTGATACACATATAGTAATTCTCATTTTCTAAAAAATCATTATGAACGATTTCAAAGTGAATTTTTCCCCAAAATATATTTTTATGATTATGATATTAGTAACGCATAATTGTTTAAATTTATACTAAATGATTTACTGTCTAAAAATTATGCATTATGATTCATAGCATAAGATATATTATTTCTTCATTTAGAAATGGTTCTTAGAAGACGAAATTGGAACCTCAACTATATTCTAGATCCCAAGAGTTATATATTTCATATCGTTAATAGTCATAAGACAATATTTCAAAACGAAATAGTCTTCAAAAAATTCTTATGATATGATGAAATTGTATCATTGGATAATGAGACATGTAAATATTACTATAGGTATCATGGCATTAAAGAGAATCTTTACAATAAGAGGAAAACTGTGAAAAATATTGATAATTTGAAGAAGGTAAATTTTTATTTCATTAAATGTTATAATTTTTGAAATAATCACCCTTGAACATTCTAAAAAGACATGGGAGTAACATACAAGTTAGGATAGAAATGCCACCATGTTTGGGATTGAAAAGAAATGAAAAAGGTTTCTAATGAAATATTCATCAACTGAAAAGAGATGAGACACTATTAAAATCAATATCTTCTTTTTTAATGTAGTATAACATCAGAAAAGATAATTGATGATTGTCATGATTATGTTACTACCATAGATGGCATGTAATAAATAATGTTTTTATGATGGGATTTAAAAAATTTATAAATTATTATTTTATCAATTATGTAATACTTATTATAATTATAGGATATATATGTATTATACTATTATAAAATTTCATTAATTTTTTGAGATTTCATATTACGAAAAAAATTAACATAATTTATACATAATGTTTTTAGAAATCTTATTGTTGAATAAAAGATGAACCTTAATATGTTCCTAATACTAAAATAATGTTTTAAAAAAATGAGATGATTTTATTTGGATAATTTAAATTATATAGTTTTAATTTCCTTGAAACATATTAATGTTTTTTATAATGTTGTTTCTACCATCGTGGACCGAGATTACATCATTTCATAATTTATGTAGTATATTCGATAACCCATGAAATATTTATGTAACAAAAAAGGTTGCATGTTTTCAATAATATTTTTTAAAAAAATAATGTCATTATCTGGTTTCCAGGGAGTTAATGATGAATGATTTCACATATTTGGTATGTCACAAAAGGATTCAAATTATTTATTGTTGGTTTTGGAAATTTAGTGAAGTCCCATTTAAATTTTGGTACATTGAGTTTGGATAGATGTATTTTGGATGAGTCGTAATGATTTAATAGAATAATTTGAACATTGGATATTTTTTCTATGGTTAAAAAATTTATTTAATGATTTTATATATTATTGTTTTTTATGAAATGTTATATCAATGTAGAATTATAAAGAGGAAAATCGGATGATCGAGAAATAACTCAGTGCATTGGGAAAGGCCACAAGACATAAACCCATAATTAATGGACAACATGGGTGTATCATCTACTACTAGCCTTTGTGATGTCCCGGTTAGTCTGACAGAGTTTTAATTGTTGAAATTGTTCTACAAATGATATATAATTTATCTTTTAGGTCCCCAAATAATTTAGATATTTAGAGTAAATTTTAATTTTATTGTCCATTGTAAAGAAGGGAGAGTTCATGGTAGAAATTAGTTAAAGGATGAAAATATAATTTTCAAATAAGTATGTTTCCTAGTCTTCTCAGTCTATGAAGTAAAATAATATTTCCAATATACGTAAATTATAATGAAAAAAAAATCTATCCTAGTAATTTTTCCGATGCATAAAATTTTTCATTAGAACATTAAATATTCATAGGTTTGTGGTTGTAAAATTTCTCATAATCATGTTATCTGTCACTCTCTAACCGAACATGATGGATATATATTTTTTGTATTCCCATAAATTATTACATGGAACCCATAAATGTTTTCTCTATTTTAACATTCATGCATCTCTTTTTTTATATTAAATTTAATGTATTGTTGACCCTTGTTTTGTTGTGGGATTTCAATAATAGAATTTGGAAAGGTCATACCTCAGTTACAATAAAAAAATTAAAAAATATCAACGATACAATTTATTTATGGTGTTGGAGAATGTAACCCCCCCATATTTATAGTAGATTTCATTTTAAATAAAATCAAATGGACTATGCTATTTGAAACACCAAGTTCAAGATCACTATGATCTATCAAACTAGCCATTCAAAAAGAGGATAGGAATAGTATTATAAACATTAATAGATTTATTAATATTAATTTTCAAAATAAACAATATTGTGGAACATGAAATATGAAATTTATCATAGGGTAAATTTTTAGTAATTTTTATGAAAGTTCTTATTTTGTAATGTACAATGAAAAATAACTCATTGTAGTCAAAACATTAATTTTTATTATAAATATAATTTATATAGTATATTGATTTTTATAGAAACAATATATTTGGAATTTTTTATATTAAAATTAGATTTAGAAAATACTAAACATTTAAGTGCCTCTTCTACCCAAATTTTCATCACATTAGTGTAAAACATAATTTAAAAACATCTATGAGTTCCTTTTGGCCAAATCGTCACAAATAGTTGTAATCAGTATGATATTTACAGTCTAATAGAATAATCTTAATTTTTTTGGGGAATATTAATAGTAGTAAATTTTTACTTATTTAAAACAGTTAAGGGTAAATATTGAAATTAAAGGTAAAAATAATGTTAATATTTTGTAAAATTACCCTAACAATTTTATTAATTTCATTAGATATGTTTATATCAACCAAAAAAATCTATAGAATGAAATTATGATCATTTTGAAGGAAATTTTGGTTGAGTATGACATTTGTTATATTTTATTTAAATACGAGTTAAAAATATCATAAGCAATGTTTAATAAATATATCAATTTTTATATGTGGTTATATAAGTGATATGGTTGGTTATAAATATTATTTTAAAAAAATAAATTTTTTTTCTACATCATTGTATTTTCTTTTTTACTTTTATAAAATAATCAATCGATTTATTAATGGAACATTAAAATAAATGATATTAATAAATTTAAAATAAATATAAATTTAACTATTTGTTTCCATACAAAAATTTCTCAAATGAATTTATCATGATAGGGATGTGTTAATATATTTTTTATGGAATCAATAAAATATTATTTTATAAAAATTCATGTAATTTAAAGTGTCAAGATTGACATAAATGTGGTTATAAAATAATTAATATTTTAATAAATGATTAAAAATTTATAAAAATATATATTTCTTCCAAATAACTATTATATTGTAAATGATGTCATAAATTAACTATATGGGTTTTTTTGGTATTTTAATGTCACTCTATAAACCATATAGAAAAAAAATAAAAGTTTTCTTGGTATGAGATAAAGGGTTTAACTAAGTGTTACATCCAGAAGATAAGTCTAATTGTGTGAAATAAAATAATGTAAAAATAAATCATTATAGTATTAAAACCTATAATAGTACTATATTATATATATGAAATTAGGATTCCTTTGGAACTGAAAATCAATTTATATTAATTTAAAATTTTATGTTTTTCCTAAAGTGCCCCTTCCCTCTTTATATAAATGGGATCTGATCCTTCTCATTTATTCACCCCTATAAAACCATTTGGCTGGGCCGAAAAAAACTCAACTAAACATAAATCATCCCTTACATTATCTTATTTACCATGAGATTGGAATAAATCCAAACTAATACATTATTTTGTGAAAATCAAATATTGATACATGAAAAAGTGCAAATTTTTAGCAATTCAATTCAATTTTTTTCTTATACATACTCTTACTATTTTGTCATATAATTACATAATAACTCTTGTATCATATATATACTGAGTTTTTATTATTATAATGGGATATCAAATTCCACCTCTTATCGATTATATGAATACCAATATCACTATGTTTACATACGTATGACTTAAAGTCTCTATGAAGTGGTGTAAATTGTTATTCATTACCACATTATTTTGATGGGTATAATGAAAAATATAATGGATATAAATATAAATATATTTAATGATATTGATTTTATATAATTAACATTCCATCCATTTCATTACCCATTTAAAATTACTGAATGATATAATGGCTTGTGTGTTCGTACGACCTACCATCTCTGTGACACGATGAGATTCGTCCTCTTTGTAAATCATTCACTAAAGATTATAAAAATTTATTGGATGATTGAATATAATATTTTTGGGTATAATATTTATAAACATAATATCCTTATGAATATGAAAAAAATATATCATGTGCATAAAAAATGGGTCATACATGACAAACATTCATAGTAATATGAAACACTTAACATCCATAATGATAGAGAAATGAAATAAATAAGCCATAATTTAATAAAATTATTTATCAATTATATAAGATTTTAATAGACCCTCTACTAAATGAAATTATGATCTAATGATTAATTATTAAATTTATTTATTATCCTATATTATTTATATATATGTGTTTACTTGTACATATTTATCATCCCTCTCAATATTTTTAGAAAATGTGTTGAAAAATTATACATAAAATATTAAATATATTTATCCCATGTTTCACATTTTTTAATGTTGTATGGCATGAATATTTTATTAAATGTTTTTAAGATGATATTTTGTCCTTTTTTTGATAAATTTCAAGAAGAACATTTTATTTCACATATACAACATGAGTAGTTTTTCCACCATTGTGGCGCAATGTCATTTTAAAGATTCTGTTACATTATTTAAAGGTTACTTTAAAAAGAAGTGTTTTCATTTATTAGGACAAAAATTTTAAATAAATTACCTCAAAAGGGTATTTATGTTAAAAAAATTGAACGATTTGATTTGATTATTGTTATATATGTCAACATTCATTAATGGATATTATGTTTTATTGAGGTTTATCTTCCATGAAACAATCCATAATATTGTGATGAAGGGTTTATTATTAGTTTTTATTTGGCTGTTCAGTTTTCATACCGTTCTTGGATTATGGTTGTAGTATTACAATTTTTTTCTTGGTTTTCAACATGAATGTGTATGTTCATTATGTTTTAAACATTTCATAAGGGAAATGAATTGGAAAATGTATGTGGTGGTTCGAGCCCACTATATCCACTCAATTCCTTGATAGGACACATGATAAAAGTAATATAATGACTTGTCCAAGGTTTTTCCTATTTATTTTCATATATGTATTTGGCAAAAGCCTTATCATTTTATTTTTAGATGTCTTGGTGGAGTACACAATGTTATATTTTAGATGTCTGATATTATTAATTCCCTCATTATGAGATTACTTATTTAAATTCAATGTTATTATTTGACAAGTAGAATATTAATGGTTTAGTATCATTTTCATGTTATTATTTATATGTCAATATTTGAAAATATTTTATTGCTTTCATATTATGCTCATGATTATGAGTTAATATAATGTGTTGTTAGTTATTAAACATAAATTATTTTTTATGTTTATTTATTATACCATCGAATACATTATTTACACGAACTAAGCATATGAGCTCACACATGCTATGTATTCAAATGTAAAAAGTAAGGCACCAACATTGGACTTTTGAGGTCGGGGTCTTAAAGTTGGTATTAGTGGATGTTTATTATAAACCATGGTAACTAGATTTAATAAAAATATATTAGGGAATATAACCCTAAGATCAACATTGAGGACATATATAGACGAATGCCCTAGAATTTTGAATGGTTGACATTATGTGTGTATTCAAGGAAACACATTTCTATATTGATACTAATTGTAGGTCTGGATCTATAACTAATTTTCATAGTATTGATAACTCTAACAAGGTGTCCCCGTCCTATATTGAGGTAACCTAGTACATAACAACTAACAGTATTACACACCTTGTTTAACACAATAAAGGGACATTCATAGGATAATTCAAATTTTCTATAAAAATCATTATAAAGGATTTAAAATTGAATATTCCATAAAATTAACCATTTTTAAGATTATGATATTATATATGGATACAATATTTACTTTATGCTAATTCATTTACTAGTTAGAAATTATATACTATGATTCATAACCTATTTTTCTGTACATCATCATTAATAAATATTTCCTAGAAAAAGGAATGTGAACCTCACCAATGTTATTGATCCATTAAGTAAAAATGATCTTCTTATTCATGGTATTAAGAGAATATTTATAAGGGAAATATTCCCACCAAGAATTATCATCATTTGAATTCGTTATACATATGATAATAGGTAATATAAATATTAATGAAGCTTGCATGGCTTCGCTGAGAATAATGAAAATTAGAGGAAAACTATTAGAAATTTGTATAATGATATGAAGGAAAATAAGTATTTTCCCACAAGTAATAATTGTAGAAATAATCACCATGGTATGTTCTAAATAGGTATGAGATTTTAATACATGTATGGAGGGAAAGGCCAATATTTTTTGGATTCCATGGACATGAAAATGGTTTCTAATGTAAAATTATTCAACATTATTTAGATAAAAAACTATGAAAATAAATTTATCTTATGTGAAAGGATTATACAAAAAAGAGGTTAGTGGATAATGATCAATATTATGCATCTACCATGGATGTAGAGGAAGTATTAATTTGATTATGTAGGGATTCACGAAATGTGTAATTTGATTACTTTATCAATGATGATCATGTTATATGAATTATAAGATATATAAGGATTGTAATGCAGTAAAATTTCATTAATTATTTGATATATTATGGTTCCACAAAAGGTGACTTATTTGCATGTCAATCTTATTATAAAACATTTATTTGAGAGAATGATAACCCTTATTATTTTCCTCATAATGAAATAATTATTTCAGAATAAATGTTGACTGATTTGGATAATGTAAATTTATAATATTAACTACTGTGGAACTAATTAATGGTATGTTGATAATGTGGTCTATTCAAAAATTGATATAGTTTACAACAATTTTGGATTTAAGAATTATATAAAATAATCCATGATCTATTTATGGAATAAGAATGGATGAATGTTATTAATAATGTTGTATTGTAATTAATTTTGTTAAAATATTTTAAGGGAATACATGATGAAGGTAATCACATGTTTTATGAGTGACAAAATTATCATCATTGTGTTCATTCAATTTTGGAAATTTAGTGACCTTCCTTTTTATTGAATGGACTGTGAGTTTGTACCGATGTATTTTGTAGGAGAACTAATTTTATAATGGATTATATTGATCATTGGATATTAATGATTGATGTTAAAACGGTTTGTTAATGAATGAATATATTATGGATAATTTCATAATTTTATAATAATATTTCTTTTCTAAAAAGGTAAACACCGAGATTGGGTAACAACTCATCGCATCTTGAAAAGAATAGAGACTTGAACTTGCAATTGAATTACAATAGGTGTGCATTATATACCACTACCCAACATAAAGTATTGGTTGGTGTAACATAATTTCCTTTATATAAAGTGTATGATCGATTATTTATAAGTTATTTTTTGGAACATTATTCAATTATGATAAATAAAATATATTTCAATTTTATTATCATTTGTAAGGAATAAGGAGATTATGGTAGAAATTGGTAAAAGGCTGAAACTATACTTGTAAAATAAGTATGTTTCTTAATATTTATAGTATATGAAGTAAATTAATTCATCAACTATAGGGAAACTATATCGATACCGAAAATGATATCCCATTATACATACAAATGAATCAATTTTACCTTAAGAGCATCGAATATTTATAGCTTTGTGATTATAAAATTTCTCCTAATTAGGTTCTCTATAAATATGCATTGGAACAATATTTTTAGATTCTATATGACTATGATTTCTTACATGGAACCCATGCATTTGTTATAACTTGTAACCTTCATACTTCCCTTTTTTTATTAATGTGGCAGTTCTATCGACCCTTTTTCTGATTTGGGATTTCATTAAAGTTATTTGGAATATTCAAAACTTAGTCACTGAACCTTCATTCAACAATTGCGATGAAATAATTTTTCAAAGGAGGGTAGAATGTTTCACCCCATGATATAATGTTAGGTGTGTTTTACATAAATTCAATACCTTGTGTTGCACGCAACAAATAGATAGATCAAAATATGATATTACAAAATCAAATTAAAAATAGAGGTTATGATTAAAATTAACATCATTAGGAAATTTATATATTTATTTTTAAAAGTAGACATGATAATTTAATTCTGAATATCAAAATTTGCTAAATGTGAATTTTTGGGTTTTTTACAAAACGTTTTATTTTTTGGATGAATAGTGAAAAATACTCTATTATATTTAAAAAATAAATTATTTCATTTAAATATTTTTTATATATTTACTTTATTTTTTGATTCACTATATATTAGAATCATTTTATATTAAATTTATGTATAATAATATACTGAACATTGAAACGTCTCTTTTACTCATTTTCTAGTCACATTATCGTTAAAATTATTATTTCCACTTCTATGACTAGAATTTTAAAAATTGGAAATAATTGATTTCAATAATTATGATACATAGTGTATAATATGATAAAATTTATTTTTTTTGGAATAAAAACCTTAATGAATTTATATTTATTGACCATTGTTATGGGTAGATCAGATTAAATGTAAAATAATATTATTATGATATCAAATTACACTAAAACTTGTCTTAATTAAAATGGATTACTATGTATTGACCAAAATCAACGTTAATAACTAAATCTCTTCTTTTTAGCCAATTTTTAAGAATATAAATCATATTATATTTTATTTAATAACCTCTTAAATATTACACAGTAAATTTTTAATAACTACAACACATTTAATTTAATGATATATAAGTGAAATTTTAAACTAGAAATAGTATTTCGAATGATAAAATATTTATCTAATAAATTTTCATTTATTTATAATTTAAAAAAATTAAAATAAAATTAAAACTGACATAATAATAATGAAGAAATTAGTTATAAATGAAAAATAAATTAAATGATATTAATAATATTAAACATAATATCACCTGAATTATATAAGGACAACCATGATTTTTTATGATGGATATAAAATATTAGGGATCAGTTAATTTATTTTTTTATGTAATCAAATTGGTAAGGTTTTTTAAAAATTCATGTAATATATAATTTCTAAATTTACATAAATGAGATTTTAAAATAAATATTATTTAATTAAATGATATAAATTTCAAATATAAATATATGTATACCAAAAAATAGGATAATGCTAAATTTTTTATAAATTACCCAATATGACATCATTTTTAATTTTATAGTTATAATATTAACCATGAATATATAAATTGATGTGGTCATGGTATGAGTTACAGTGTGCAACTAAGGGTCAAATCCAAAAGACAATGTCACATTTGTTTCAGAGATGTAACTAAAAATAGTTTTTGAGAATTTTTAAACTCATCCCCATCATTTATTGGAAATAATAATCTCAAAATTCATTTGGAAATAGAAATTAATTTATATAAGTTTAATATTGTTATAATTAACTGAAAATACATTCCCCACTCTTAGAAAAGGGCCCATTTTCTTATATTTTTTTCACACCTAAATATCCATTTATCATAGCAATACACTTCCAATTTCTCCATCCATATTCTCTCACTTTTTCTTGTTGAATATATATTGTTCAGAAATCTATTAATAAGAGGTCCTTTTGTGCAAATAAAAAAGAAATACTTGAAGAACCTGTAATTGTTTTACAAATTCAATTCAATATATTTTACTCTTGTATATCCACATAATATTTTGTTTCCATATTAATGTAATAAATCCATTATCATTTACATGTTGAGTTTTTTAAATGATTATGGTACTACAATAATTATCCTTTAATCCATCTTATAAATAATAATATCACAATGCATGTGAATGGATAGATTACACTCACCACATAATGATGTAAATTATTTTAAAATTTTAATTCATTTGAATGACTACAATTATGAATATATTGGATATAATTAAATAATATTACAAGATTTATATACTTTTAAATTAATATACCATATATTTCCTAAACCCATTACCATTATAGAATGATGTCATCATTCAGGCTTAGGTATGAGATACGATCTTCATGATAAAATGAGATTAATCCACCACGATATCAATTTATTATTTATAATAAAATTTTAAATTATTAGTGAATATAATATTTATGAACATAATATATTTTTGGATATTAATAAAATAAATCATATTCACATGAAACAAGAATTACATGATAAACATCTATAGGAAAATGAAATAGTTATCCCCATAAATGATTGTAATAATGATATTGTTATTATATAATTTAATAAGAATATTTTACACTAATATATGGTTTGAACACACAAAAATTATATGAAATTACATGGTAAGGTTAATTTCACAATCTATTTCTTATTTGAGACTTTTTATAATTATCTACTTACTAGGACATATTTATCATCCATGTCCTTATTTCATACTAACATATTAAAAAATAATCTACAAATATTGAAAAGTAGTTTTCTGATATTCATAAATATATAATGTGTTATGAATGGAATATTTATATCATTTTCTATAATTTTTTTTTTATTTTTGTCAATTTACGAGAATAATTATTTCATTAACTTATACAGTGTGAGATGATTTTTTTCCATCGTGATGCCTTAACATTTTGATTATTCCGTTACAAGAATACAATGATATATTCAAATGATATATTATCTATTATAATTGAAATAATTTTTAAATAAATTAATAAAAAAATAAAAAGTTTATTTCTCTATTAATGATTCATTGATTTTATTAGAGTGTTTTCATTTATTCCAACATCCATTGTTGAATCTTCTGTTTGATTGATGTTTATTTTTTATGAATCATTATATCATATTGTATTGAAAGGTTTGTTATTGGTTTTAATATGGATTTTCTATTTTCCTAGACCTCATTTTTTATGGTTTTAGTATTCCCATACCATATTCTAGTTTATCAATACGAATGTTTACATTTGTTATGTTTCACCCATTTCATATGAAGACTGCATTAGACAATGTAAGAATTATAATTGGCCTAATATACCCTCGATGCATCCATATGAATCATGATACAAACAATATATGGACCTAGATGAGTACTTCCTCATTTCAATTCAAAAATGGATTTGGCCACGGTCCAAATCATTTATTTCAAGATTTCTAATCTGCGAAATCATCAATTTATTTCAGATATCCTAAATTATGCATTACCTCATTATGATATTTCTTATGGATATTGCATTTCATTATTATTCTACTAGTATAATATCAATTTTTAGGTGTATTTTTATATGGATTATTCATATGGTTTTATTTGGTCAGATTTTATTCCAGGAATATTATGCTCAATATTATGATTTAATGGGATGTATTTTTAGTTATTAACCTTTATATATAGTTTATTTTCCTTTGTGAGAGCTTCAACTGTATTATTTAACATTACTATGCATTTCAGCACACCCACATTTTATTTTATATTCTCATATGATTAGATGATTTTGATTTTGATTTATATGAAGGGTTAATATATGATAATAATGTAGTTATCAAATCATTATCTATGTTGTATTTTATGTTATGAATTGTAAAATATGGTTCTTGTAACTGATTTATTTTCCATTAATGATAAATTGATTGGTACTTTATGATTTGATACTTGTATATATTTAAATGTTATAAATGAAGCCACCAACACAAGGCCACTCAGGTCATGGTGTAACATGAAACTACACTATAAATTCAATTTCATGGTTTTTTACTTACAACATAATGAAAACAATTAATCATATTTATAATGATATTAATTACGGATACCAATATACATGTTAAAAAAATGAAACCACCCATGACACATGATACACATGGAATTTATATTGGTTGACTTGTTCTCATGACCTAATATTCTTGAGATCACTATGTGTGAACATCAGGAGAAGAAGTTTCAATGATTATGAACCCCCAACATACAATTGCCAGACATCCTATGTAAAATTTCATTATGATATATCGGGTCCATATAAAACGACCTGTAGATAACTATCAAGTTATATCTAGGTTCTCAGTATCATATATGTACTTCTATAACATTTTAGTATGACATTTAATCTCTATAAATAACTATAAATATAGGGGATGAATAAGTAAAAACACTATTCAGGATAGATAGACACAAGAATATATCAAAATGTATAAATGTAATGGTAATCGGGGCACATGTAAATGTTTAATCTAGGAAAACTGCATAAATACATTTATTTTCATTAGAGAAAACAATTATCACATCTTAACCCACTAGCTACCACATTATTATCATAATTCCCCACATATTTGGATCTACTCAAGGGGTCTTCCATATTATCGATTATGCATTCTTTGTTATCTATTCCATGAAATTTCTATACAAAATCCTTCAGGAAATGTAATTTATGTAGTACATTCTATTTCCATTCATGTGACCTGGGATCCTTGGAATGAACAACTAACAATGTATTAAGACAATAAACTGAAACATTGTTAGTAATATTAGTAACAAATTCAATGTATGAGACAACGTTATGAATCTAGAATACCTACATAGATATAAATGATGCTACAATATACTATGATTCTATAGTAGATTCATTGACCATAAGTTTATTTTCGCTTATCCAACTCACTACAGAAACACTCATGAAAAATACATAACCTAAAAATGATTTCATATCATAATGGCCATTTTTTAAACATGAAGATTCCTCTAACTATTAGGTCCTCATATCCTCCATGTACTAGGAACAGAACATTTTGTATGCCTTATGTATTTTAGGATAGTTTTCAGAGATTCTCATTCCATATCTGATTGGTTGTGTTGATATGTTCCCACCATTTTTAATGAAATTGAAACATCATTCATAGAATACAACATGACATACATGATTGATCCAACTGATAAGGAACAACTGATTATATTTACACATTCAATCACCTATTGTGTTTGTGGAAACATTTTATTAGATAGATCGACAAAATGTAACAACAGAAACAACCGTCTCTTATTTTATTTTTTATTCTATATTATAAGAACCATTTCAAAATATGTATTTTTGACCTATTGAATGGATCTTCTAATATTTGTCTCGATATATAATGAGCACTAAATTAAAGGATTCACCACCTTACAGTTCCATAGACAATCATTCATTTAACCAAATCATTATGTATTATTATACATTAACATTGTATCCTATATTTAATATATTAGTAACATATAATACATGTAAAATAATGTCATTCCCATTATCTTTTCAATAGGCGCATGGACCTTTTTTGTTCATTAGGAAACAAAAATCTATAATGGTCTTATAAAAATGAACATTCCATTATCATTATTCGTCCATCAACACATAAATATATATCTGTAGATTGAACACATTATTGGTGTTATTTTACATAATATACACTTTAGGATGAGTTGTATAGACATCATTAACTAAATACTGATTTAGTAAAGTGGTTATATCTTCCATTTTCTAAATATTATAAGCATAAAAGGAATCAATTTCTAGTAAAAATATAATTGATTTAAGGATAACCACTATTTATATTGTTTTATGATATTTTTTGACATTACATTATATGAAAACCCATATCTACAAACTATTTATTAAATATATTGACAATACCATCCCTGACTATCTTTTTCATAAATACACATTTTCATCAAATGGGTAATACATCTGTAGGAGGGTAAACTAAAAACCATCAATGTTTTTTGTATATGGAATCCATCTTATAATCCATATCATCAATTAATCTAGTTTCCATCCATTCCATCTACCACTTTCATATTGGATATAGGTTCATCATTATCAAGGGATATTGTGTCACATGGATGAGATAAATTAAAAAAATAACATTGTTGTTCTCCATCCTCTCATGTTTACCTGTAAAATACATGTGTCTTGAGAACATCATTATATACCATTGAGTCATTTATAGATGGGTCTCATACCAAATCTTGTGGATGGATAGAATATACGCCATCAAATTCAATCATCTTACTTGTATTTTTATTCTAAATGTTTTCCATTAATCTAAATATTAATTTTCATTTAAAACATATGTTAATATGAAGGGTTATATAGGTAATATATTCTATGTGAATTATGATATCCTATAAGTGATTACATCATGATTAAATAAGATTATTTCTCTTCAGGTATATTCTTGAAATAAGCACTGCATCCGTACAAACATATGTTTTTCATAATATGTTTTATTCCAAAAAATCTCATATGGAATCCCATTTGATGAGTTAATTGGTACTCATATCAGAGTATAATCTAATATCATAAACACATATCTTCAAAAGAATAATTAAAGAGTTTCCTCTCTCATTCTTGATTTAACAGTGATATGAATGCCTTGATTTCTCCTTTAACTAACACCCTTGAAATGAGGGGTATAAAGAGTACTGTGTTGTAATAAAATCCAAAACACTATTAAGATATCATTAAAATATTTGTTGAGATACTGTCTACCTCTATTTGAGAAAATTTCCAAACACTTATAACAAATATAGTTCAATTCATTATAAATATATTCATTAATCATTTGAATGGAATAAAAAAATATCCCATAATGTAAATATATTCATACATACTAAAGTAATATGTAATGTTAATGAAGTATGAATTCAAGCCTCATTACTACACTATAAGCATACCACATTGACAATTATAAATTAAATCTAGTAATTCAGTGACTCTATCTCTAATACCAAATTAGGATTCATTTGTCATTATACTCTGTAATTAACCATGATACACATCTATGGTTTTAACACTTCTTAGTTTAAATATCCACATTTATTTAATTTAAATTAACTTTTTCAATGGAAATGACTAATAATTAAGTGCCAAAGGTGGGTGATATATGAGTCACGTTAGAGGATTTTTAAATTTATTCCTATTAATGGGTTTCTAAGATAATTAATATATAAAACAATATTAAAATTTTCTATACCATAATAGATATTACATTCATAAAAGAGAAAAAAATATTATCTACAAATGTCAAATAAAATCTTTTTATAAAATGACACTATCATTTTGATTATTGTAATAAAAATATAATAATAACAGTTATTCTGTACAATAATTTAACCAATGGGTAAAAAAAATGATTATATCACACTTCCATGTATTTATGACTTGCATAATTTCTATCTTGGATATCCATCTCACCAATTGAAATATATTGGAATATATATGGATATTGTATACGAAATAGAATATATGAACTAACAACTATTGAAGATAAATAATAACTCATTGGCATAAATTTTACATTTTGATATTTGGAATGAAAATGACTATGTTACATAAACATGTACTTATTCTTAGAAACCTCACCCTTAACCTTCCTTCGCATGTTAACCATAACTATTGAAGAAATTGTATTCTCCATATAATTATCGCTTAGTGATCAACTTCCAAATGATTTACGTGAGATTATTTTTTATTATTTATATAATAATTTACAATAAAATATGAAAATATTATAGGTAATGTGGAATGAATTATAAAATTCACTCGTTGTTGGTTCATGTTTAACCCAAAGTCATCGACTATCATAATGTACCTGATCATATTGAGTTCAAAAGGTTCTACATGATTCCTAGATGCTATCATAGAATTGTATTGGGAATTTGATATATCATTCCATTATTTCCCATAATTCTCTAAATATATCAGTTAAAGATGATTTATCATCTTCTATGAATCTTCATCATAATGTTTTTATTCAGTGGACAATAAATGGTTGAAAACAAGATACAAATTACATCTGGTTCCTCATCTATATGATTTATGTACTTTTCACTATACATAAGTATTTGTCCCTCGGGAGGATAAATAATTAGTTAGGATTACACCTTAAGAAAATCCCATTCATTGTTTTGTACTATGATAAGGTATGTATACCACTCTATGAATATATAGATTTTTAAGAAATTTATTTATCCAGAATTGATCATATCGATAATGTACTGGTGGTGTGGTGTTTTCAATATTTATCAAAAAAGACATAATTGTTGGAATTATTACATTACCATGATTACCTTTTATATATTATTAATGACTTAATTAAATAATTAAATTCCTTAAACTATTTTAATGAACATTATTAGACATCACTACAAGATTCAAAACACATTGTCACATTAGTATTATAGTGGAAGGAATCTAGGAAACCTAACATCATATTTTACAAGGAATGTCAACGCCAGTAATCATAGAATTACATGGTATGATCCTTATTTTACAAAGTAATTATCACAATATTACTTAATATATTGAATAAATTCCCAGATTATTTAATTGAAATATAGATTGTGTCAATGATATTCTTCTATAGTGATTGAAAGCTAGCGATGGATACCAATTTCCTACCAAATATAGTTATGTAAAACCATTACTCTTATATGTACTCCATGGTTATAGGTGGAACCATCATCTATGGATAAGGAGAACCTTGTAGGTATTACTATTTTCAAATTTGAATAATTAATGGAATTCATGACTACATATTTATTTGAGGGGTTTTAATATTTTTAATGAATGTAATACTTTTCTATTAAATCTTTTAATACTATATTTTAACACATAAAGTATAATATAAATTAATTTATTACATTAATCATGTTTTATTCATTTTCCTATTTATTATTTATATAGTTTTATATAGAAAAAAAAATCTAGGAAATAATAAAAAATAAATAATAGAAATAAAATATATGAATGGTCATATGTACCTAATAATGGTCTATACATTTAAACTGAATCGATTGACCGAAACCACAAACAATATAACCTATGTAATATCTACATGCAAATCACCTCTCACCCTTGTTTTTGTGTTTCCACATTATGTTTGTGATACTTCTATATCATGGTGTGGTCCACACCATATAAAATTATCATTAATACTACATCCTTACTCATTTTCATGTAAGGCGGTCACAGGAATATCCATATATATGTATATATATATATATATGGAAGTTGTTGTTTTGGACCTTATATATATTGAATAATAAAAATGATTAATAGACCATCATTAAATAATTAATTATTATAGACATCACATATAGTTTTAATATGTATTTAAATAAACAAATTAAGACATGTAAGAGGTTAGACACTATTAAAAACCAGTATGTATATCAATTAAATAATTATTAAAATTATATTGTAATAAAATTATTTTGGAGGTAATATAAAATAACTACTATCACAGGGTGTTAAAATTTAAAATTTATTTTCATATTGGAGGAAAAATGATGACCAGGTTCATCTCACTTATGGAGCATGACAACTGTTCCCATACATAATATAATTCAATTACAATATATAATTTTGGTTGTTTTAATTTTTTTTTTGAAAATAGTGAATAATTTATATTTTTTATTTTATAAAATATTGAGAATACATTGAATATGTTATCATAAACTAAAATAACATGAAATGATAAAGAGAATAAAGTAATAATGAAAAAAATTGATCTAGAGTTATGTTTTGGGTTCAATTTTTACTCTAAAATATTTGATTAATTTTAGTTTGATAATTCAATAATGAATGATCATGATGAATCAATATCATATTATTTAGAAATTTTTAAAACATTAATGACTCATGAAATGTAAATTATACATCCTTTAATAATCAATTTTGAAGGAACACCTTGAATTAAGGTGTTGCCTCATCTATGAGATAGATCCATCAAATTTTATTTGAACCATTGATCATATCCACATAAAGAGATGATGAACTGCTATAAATTAAGAGAGGGAAATGAAATAATATAAATGAATATAAATATTCCTCACTTTCATTTCATAGGTAAAATATTCACATCCATTCATGCAAATTACATATATCACAAACATTAAATAAACTAAAATATATTTTGAGAAAAAAAATTAAAAACCCATGTCCAATCATCAGGTTAGCCCCGCATTTTTTATGGTATTAGATTAATATAGTGAAAATATAGAAGATAATAGAAGATAAATAAAATAAAAATTTTAGTATAGATAGAAATGGACAAATAGAGATTGAATAATAGAATATAATTAATTAAAATAAAAAAATAAAAATAATATAGAATGTGTATTATATTTGAAATATGAAGAGGAAATAAGAAAAAAAAGAATATGAAGAAAAATGTGGAGGATATAAAGGGAAGATGAAGAAGAATGGTGGATCAGAGATGACATTAATATTCATGAATGAATTTTTATTAATTAAATAAAAATTAAAAATGAAAATTAAATATATCTAAAATTAAAAATAAATGATAAGTAAAACAAAGAGGAAAATGACATGAAACCTCATTGTCTTCGGTTGATTCCCTTATTCTGGAGAGAAATTATTTCTCAGAAGTGGGATATAACTTATTTATTGGCAAAGGAAAAAAATTTCATCCTTCTATGGTAATGGGGGATATTTATTTTAATACGTGGTTCATGTCGATATTTTTAATATCCATAACTTGAACACTATAAAATTTCACCTTTTTGGATATGGTAGTTAGTCTAGACAATGGAGGGATATAATTCAATCTGCATGAATAAAATAAGCTTTTTATGGGGATATGATTATTGATGATATGGAAGAGGAAATGTGGAGTAACAAGAAGTAGTAATGGATGGTCCCCCTCTTATCTATCCTTAATGGTGACCAGTTGGGATGAAAATTGGACATGTGAGTCGGATGAGGTCAATGGATGATCCGATGTAGTTTGAAGGAATAATATTGATTTATTCATCGAAACCTATCTCTCTCAACGTTATCAAATCATTTCACAAATGAGTTGTAGTGGCAGTAATAGTGGAACTGAGCTAACGAGACAATTATGTAGGTGGAAAATTGGTGTCCTCGTACCGGTGTGTGGGTATTTAAATGAAATGAATTCTAACATTAAATTTTTCATCATAAATCAGAATGAATTAATAGAAATATATCGGTATATAAATCTTGTTTCAGGATGATTGGATCAGATTCCTAATTTGGGTATGGCATCCCACATACACACCAACACAAAAAACATGAGGTGAGAAGTATTGTTATGCTTGCAGGGAACATTACGCAACGTTTCTCATAAAACACTTTGTAGGCTCACATTATAATATATGTCCATGTGGGCTCTCCATGAAATATTCATAGATTTATATTCCTATCCATGCATGAGTATTAGTATCTATAGATTGGTGGTTTCTAGCTTATCTCGAGCAATTATTTTTCTAGAAAACACTTGAAAATTATAATCGACCATAATAAAAGTATAATAAATATTAAATATAATAATAAAAATCATTAAATAAATTAATTTTCAACCATTATTAATTCATATTCATATTTTCCCAAAAAGTTGATATAACATTGGAATACATCAGTACTTTAGATCAAAAGTTCATTTAAAATAATTGAGAAATGTTTAAAACTATGCATGAATCGTTTGTGTGATAAATACCCACTCTTGTAAAATATTCTTTTCCCGAATAATAAAATATAAATATATAATATTTTGGGAATTATTGTAACAATTATTGACATGTCAAACCTAAAATATGAAATAATTACTAATTTAAAATCAATATTTTAAATTCTAAATATAAATATAAATCCCATTACAAAAATTATAAATAGACAATCAAATCATGTATTTTACTTTCCCCTATTTAAATTTAAGAATATAATCCATTAATATTTTTATTCACCTTAATTCATTATTATCAAACATTCATAATCATGATTTACCACAAATTTGATACTTTTTCTGTCATCACTCATGATACCCAGTCAAGTAGAGTTATGATCATATTACGAATACAGTATCCTAATCAATCAGCTTGTCAAGGAAATACTTCATCCACATTGTATATAAAAAACACACATAAGATAACTAATACATTACATTATGGTTCAAATGAATGTAATTCTTAAGGATAATAGGAAATATTGTTTGATAATTAAAGCTCAAAACCATTGTTTTACTTTTAATGTAACGTGCTTGATATCAAAATTAAAAGGGAAATAAATTTCACCCATTTGATGTGTTAAAACTCCCACATTCCCAATTATAAATGTATGGTCATGATCAATATAAAAAAATGAATTATTTGTGATGCCTTTACAATTTTTATGAACTTTTATACATTAATATTAAAAATCCATTTTTGTCATATTCTACTCATTTTAGGATTTGAAAAAACATCAAATCCACAATCTATCCACATATGATAAAATGGGTCTAGGGATAATGAAATTTAAATTATTTAGGTAACAACCCATTATTTAATAAAACATAGTTGTTTTAGTGATTTTCCATAATTTTCAAGAGGTTGAAAACAGTAAATAGTTCCATGAAAACAAAAATTTATTAATCCCCATATGTTTAAATCCCATACATATTCATTATAATGTAAATATTATATTTCATATCCCAAATAGTTTATCATTAAAATATAATGAAAATTCTAATTGTAGGGTATGAATTTTTAAAAAGTGATTGAATTGTGGATCATTCCAAACAAGGTAATACATAGTATCTATTGGATAAATAAGTATTTATGTAAATGTATTGTTTTAAGAATAATTTATTTTAAATAGATACCTAAATAAATTTAATATGTTTTTGAACAATCATAGCTTTGATATGATCATATTTATATACTAGTTGGTTGGATGAGTAAAGATCAGACCCTAGTTTCCCATATTTGGTGCATTATTTGATTAAATTGGCATATAAACAATGAATTTTCATCATGAAGGACCATGTAGTTTATTGTTATTGTAAACAAGACACATATATAATTTTAACATTACAACATGAAAATAAAAACAACATAGATACTCCAAAGACAACATCCATAATTCCTAGGTTATTTCATCACGTATTTCATTTTAAAATTCTTCATGTCCTGAGAAAATAAAACATAAGAAAGGTTTGAGCTCAAACTATCAGTTAGGGTAATAAATATTGCAGAATATATATAAAATTAGGGATTTTGAATAACTAAAAATATGTTCATTTATCAAAAACATGAATACATTATGGCAGGAACAAGAGTAGAGTAAGAAATTACATATAAAACATAATCATGGGTACTCTACAAGTTTAATATACACATAAACCATCAATAAAATTTTCATTATTTCGGGATGAATAATGAGGTACATCATAATCATACAATCAAGGCCTCATTCCAGTACCATAAATAATCATTTTGTCAAGGCCATGTCCCAAGACCGTAGTTTTTCAAATGAGACATACCAATTCACTAAAAGGATATAGTGGGTCCCACCTGACACATTCTATGTCTCCTGAATTACTCATATGAACGAGATTAAATATAACCAACATATACATTCATATGTAATATAATATATGAAATGTATATAACATTCCCTGAACATTAAGCATAAACAATTAACATTTGAAATAAATATGTGAATTGTTTTATGATTGAACAGTCACTATGAAAATAATCATAAACTATTAAACAAAATATGGTAGTTGATACCATGAAAAATTAATCCCAATAATAAATAATAATTATCACAATTGATGAAATAGATGAATATACTATTATTAAAACATCGAGTAATTATTGAAATAAATACCCATTTACTTAGAAAAGAAGTTTTATTTTGGAAAATAATTGTATAAAACATGAAGTGAAGTAAAATTTCATTTTTATAATAAAATTAGTGATTTAGTAAAGAAAATGGTTTCCATAAACAGATTATAGACTGACAACAGAAATAGTTTTGAATTTGAGAAATTTCCATGAACCCGACAAAACATTTTGAAACAATTTTGAATTTTCATTTTAAAATGTATAACCTTACATATGATAAGTAATGGTTTTGGTTAGTGTAAATAAATATAATACACAAACAAAATATATGAAGAGTGCATAATAATAGAAAATAATTTCATTAAGGTAATTAGATAATGAATGTATCTCGAATGGAAATGGAAGTTGGAGTAGAAAACCCTTACCTTAAGTCCTGAATGTGTTCTGCTCTTGAACTTTAGGTCCTGTAATATTAAATTAGACATATTAATATCTTATTTCCGAAGAATATAGGAATTTAGTTATTTAATAATAATTATTTTTAGTTCATTTATGTCTTTATTGGTATGTTATAATATTGAATTTCTTTTTCTAGAGAGTTCGCTAAATAGATTTTCCTTATCCGTTCAATTGTTTTTAGGAAATGGAGTTCAAGTGAAAAGTATTTATATCTTCATAATTTAAATCAAATATTATATATGAACATACATAAGTGTTAATGGTCACTCATATCTCTTTTTTCCATGTAAATTGGATGAATCATTAAATAAATTATTAATAACATTCACATAGATTATTTTTGCAGTATTATGATTATTTAGAACAAGTTTGGTCATATGTTTTAATAATATGTACATTTTCTTGTTTTTGAATATTATTTAAGTTATAATACATATATTATAGTCTTTTTAAACCATTAAAATGGTTTCATTACCAGTAATGAAGGAGAAACTAATGAAAAAAACTTCATCATCCCCAAAGGTCATAAATTGGTACAAGATTGACGCAGATTTTTTTTATAAAATACAAGGGAGAGAGTAAGGGTTTTCATGATGTTTATTCCATTATCATGATATAATCATATTATATAGAAACAATGGATTTATCATGGTCATTAGGATAGAGTGGAATCGGAGAGGGTTACAAAAGAAGATAAATTGAAATTAATCTAAATGAAAAAGAAGGGTGCTTTACCTCTTGAAATAATCTCTTTGAGATCCTCCTTAAGGGAAATGGTTTTGGTTTTTTCAAAATTCCATGATTTTCATAGATGTGGGGAGTGTATATGGAATGGTATTTGGGGTGAACGTTTTAGAGATTCATGACATAGAAGAGTGAATAAAATAGGGAGTGATCTAGTTTTTTTATACTGGAGGATAGGTGGTTTTTCATACTTTTTTAATCATTAATTTATTAATTTCACTCGACACCAAAAGTAGTGATGATTCGATGAAAATAATAGTAATAAATTCATGTGAATTGGATCCAATTTCCATTTACATCATTTATGACCAATTATGATGTTGAAATTCTGGTTTTATAGTTTTTTATAAATTATCATATTTTAATATTCGTAAATTTTTTTTGTTTTTTAGAAAATTCTGAAAAATTCACCCAAACAATTTTTCAGTGAGTAGATTCCAAAAATGATTTCAATTTTTTCAAAAATTATTTTCAAAATATGATTAATTTTATATATATTTCAAATCAATTTTTTTCTATAATCTAGTTTTAAAACATTTATTTACCTTTATCAAAACATAAGAATATCACACTTCAACGTGAATAGTATTTATATAATATCAAAGGAATAGTTATTATTCATTAGAGTATATCACGATTCATATGTGTAGGTTGATATTCATAAGGGTAGGTATCGCTTCACCAAAAAACACATTTTCCTTGTCAGACTCTAAATAACATAATGCTCGCAACTGTGTTTGTTCGATATTTGAAATTCACATAAAAAAGTGACAAAATTAAGATTAAAGGTCTCATAGCACTAAGCTGTTAATTATGTTGCAATTTAATTATATTATGAAATTTTGATTTGAAATGAAATTAAAATGAAAAATATTGGTTTGGTACATTCTCCCCTCCTTACAAAAATTTCATCTTCGAAATTCAAAGAATGTTACTGAAAAATATTTGGGAATGTCTTTAACATATGCTCCTCAGGATCCCAATTTCCCCCTTATAGATTATTAATTATCCAATGTACTTTTAACGAAATATTATTTTGATTCCTCAGTAGTTGTTCTTGAGTGTCTAGAATCTAGATAGGCTCTTTATATAAGGATTGGTCAACTTCTATCATTATTCCTTCATAAGTGAGGGAATGCGTTGGGTGTAGAATTTAAATACATAAAATTTATATGTCGAACTAATTGTTAAAATTTTAGAGACCAGGCAGTGTTTTTAAATTGTAATATACAACTACTCTACAATATAGAATTTAAAAAGTTATGATGTACCTTTGACTTAATTATAACTTCTCATCAATTCTTATAATGCCCTTCGATGGAGATAATTTTATTATAACATGATCTCCTTTTTGAAAATCCAAATCCTCAATTTAGTTATCAGTAAAGATAATTTTCCTACATTGGGGTATTTTGATACGAGTTTGGATAATCTTCACAAATTATTTTGTTTCCTAAAAATGTTCAGGGCCTATGATCTTTCATTCACCAACATCATTAGAGGATGTTGGTGTATTCCACAACTTTCTAAATAACGCTTCATATGGTGACATCAAAATACATGAATGGAATATATTTTTATAGGAAAATCAATGTGATTTAAAGACTGATCCTATATACCATAAATGTAAAGTGATCAAGACCTTAACGTGTCATCAAAATATTTGATAGTCTATTCTTATTTTCCATCTTTTTGTGGATGGTGGGAAGTGCTTTAACAAAAATCAGTATCTAGGTCCTTCTAAATATATTTCTAGAATTTTGATGTAAAATTGGGATAATGACAAGAAAAAACAAATAAGTGTACACCAAGAAGTATTAAAATTTCATTAATATATTTTCATATAAAATGTTAAAGCTGTAAATCTTATATTATAGTAGGAAAATGGGCTAATTTATTATGATGACCAATACAGACCCATATAACATCATTCATTCATGTATTCTTTTTTATGTGCATGAAAATTTCAATTGCAATATCATCCCATTTACACATTGTAATAGGATGGGGTTTCATTACTCATCTAGGATGTTGTCTTCCAACCTTCTCATATTGTCAAATGACACA
Organism: Viscum album; assembly: GCA_963277665.1. Classification (NCBI taxonomy): domain Eukaryota; kingdom Viridiplantae; phylum Streptophyta; class Magnoliopsida; order Santalales; family Viscaceae; genus Viscum; species Viscum album. Next base: position 1,548,417,208 of record OY728146.1, on the reverse strand, counting down.
TCTCGACAATTAATCAACAATCTCTCACTTCATGCTTTCCCACCAAAAATGTTCGTTTTGATATATATATTTATATATATATATATATATATAAACATATTTGTGCTCCCTGTGTGTATAGAGAAATTATATCTATGATCATCATCATATATTTCATCATTATCTATAGAATAGCAGGAATGCGATGATTCTTTCAAAATTTCAAAATTAATTCTTTATATACGAAATCAATCAAATACTCATCATATAAATCATTAATTTTATTTTGATACTCATCATCATCAGTCGGAGTAGTTTTAACCCATTCTAGTAAATATGGTTTGGAATCCATTTGAAAAAGTAGATATGTGTTACCTTCTATGATGATTCCCATATACATATTTACTAGATCTATGAACCTTGTATCCCATTAAACTCTCATATTTTTCTAAATTCGGTGGACTTTTCTACTTAAGGATTCTATAACCTTATTTTCTTCCACTTGGTGGTAGTGTATTATGCAATCATAATCCTTGAGTAGCTCAATCCATCTCATTTGTCCCTTTTTGAGTTCTTTCTATTAGAAGATATATTTAAAACTCTTATGATCTCTATATATATCACATTTTTTACCATTAAGGTAATGTCTCCAATCCTTCAATGAAAAGAATACCACTACTAAATCAATATCATGATCTAGATTGTATTTTTAGTGAATTTTTAATGGCCTTGATGCATAAGAAATAACTCGATCAATCTTTATAAGGGAACAACCAAGTCCTTTCTTTGATTCATCTATATAGATCACGAAACCATCAATCCTTGATGGTCTGGATAAGATCAGATCATTCTCTAATCTCCTCTTTAATTCTTCATTATATTCCTCAAATACTATGTTCTATATGAACATAACCCCTTTACGAGTATTATTGACCATTAGGTTGGATAAACTGGTGATGATTGGGAAATATTTTGAAAATAATCTACTAAACCAATAAAACAATGTACGTCATTTATTTTCATTGAAGTATGAAATTCATTCTCTGACTTTTCCTTGTAGGATCAACAGATATTCCATATTTAAAGACAATGTTTCCCTGAACGGAAGAAAGTTGACGATAAAATTCACACGTGATGAACATCCAATATAATTTATTTCTTCTAAGAGTCTTCATAATAATGCTCAAGTGATTTTCAAGATCTTCATAGCTTTTAGATTATACCAATATATCATCAAAAATCACCACCACAAATTCCTCAAAGTAATCATTGAAAACCCTATTCATTATATCCAAGATAATAGATAGTGAATTAGTCATTCCAAAAAGAATTACAATAATCTAATAATGCTTGAACACAGTTCAAAATACTGTTATTAGAATGTCTTCCTTCCTCACAAGTAACTAATGATATCCAGATTGAAGATCAATCTTCCCATATTATTTTTCTACATGAAATTGATAAAATAAATCATCTATGTGAGGAAGGGGATACATGTTCTACATTGTTATTACATTGATCTCCCTATAGTTAATGAAAATGCTCATGGATCCATATTTCTTCATAATTAAATGTAATGGTTTCCCTATGGAGAAACACTATGATGTCTAATTCCTTTATCACTCAATTATTCTATCTCCTTCTTCAGTTCCACTACTTCTATCGTTTCCATTCTCTAAAGGGTCCTTGACATGGGCCTTGAATGAAGATTTAAGTCAATGTAAAAACTAAATATCCCGCTCTTATTGATGTCTAGGTAAATCCTATGGAATGACATCAACATATTCTTACACAACAGGTACATCATCAATTTGAATATCTCTTTCATCTCCCATAGATTTTGGAATATCTTACTCTCTAGAAATTAAATTTAGTAGAGCTACTGAGGGTGGATCATGATGAGAATCAAATAGGGATGTTTCTACCCTAATGATTGTTGATTCCATTTTTTCCTCTATATATGTAACCTCAATCCTCATGTAATGTAATTACATAAAATGGTTGGAAATCCAATCCATAAAAATCATTATAACAATGAAAATCATGGGTATAAAAATTAAATAAACATTCAAATCTATTTTATTTCCTAATGGGGACTGTCTGACACAACATTAATGCAATGATACTTTCCTTAGGATATTTGACTGACAACTCCATTATTAAATCAAATTCAAATATCTTTTTTTCATTGAAAACTGGTAAGATATGAACAAATTTGAGGATACATAATCAAATAATGAGTTGGTTAATTTTGATGAAATGATTTATGTATCAGCCAGTAAATCTTTACGAACTTCAACCTCAGTAGTTGGGACTTCATAAGCTTGGTCGTTCTCCATCGTCCTTATGTGGGGTATATTTATCTGACACTTAAGACATTAATGTGCATAATGTCTCATCTCCATGAAATTGTTGTATTAAATGTTGGTAGAATATTTCCCTTCCTTACAATCCCAAGATAGGTTTCCTTTTTCTTTGAACTATATACAGAATCTCATTTCATTCAACCATGTGATAGAGTGTTTCATACCACACTTACAAAAGTATGGACGTTGAAATCTTCCCTTCATCCCATTTTCCATATTTCCATTTACATAGTTTTTTCAACCCTCTACTTCTATTTTTTTCCTTTCTAGTCATAAGGAATATAAAATTCTTTTTATATCTTGATATCACTCAAAACTATATCTTCATATGAAAAGAAACTTTGGAAAACTATATACCTTCATAGAAATGGTTTTAAAAAATCAACGAATCGATCAATTTTGATCCATGGATTATGTATGTAGTCCGTAGAATGCCTTTCCATCCTTGTAATGTTTTCTTCATACTTGGAAACATCATCATCTTCATTCTGTATCAGATTCAAAATTTTTTTCTCCATATCCGCACATTTTTTAGGGAAAATATTTTTCTAGGAATATTTTTTTAAAATCCATATGTAACATATCTTCTATTTCTACATCCTCATTTGGGTATTGGATTAACAACCACAATTGTACCACATATCTTGAAAGACGATAAAGTTCTATGAAAACCATCTCTATTGTGTTACATCCCAAAACACGAAATATATTTTCTAGGGAACATATCCACTAATCTAGAACAAATGGATTTGTAGTCTTATTATATTATGGAGGTTTTATTGGCATAAAGCAATCTAACTTAGATCTTCAACATTGTGGTTCTGGATGCTCTATACGGGTGAGTTTATTATTCATAACCTAAGTAAGGTTTCCTACTATAGTTATAAATTTCTCAGTACTAGTCACATTATAAGAGCCTACATCAATATTGTGCATCATAGGTTTATCCCTACATGGGAAACACATGTTTAATCGGTTTTAATTCCATCCATTAGTAACCATTTATAAATAATGGAATACACTATATTAGGGAATGAATCATAATATAAAATCACAATGTATAAAAAATATACTTATCATAAATAGAAATTATATACATAGAAAATATCTTAAACAATAAACATGGGATATTTGTCGAAAATATTACATTTATATCCTACGTAATGGCTTGTAATGAAATTGAGAATTATCCAAATTATATCCCCCTGGAGTGTTAATACCAAGAGTGCAGCAAGGCCAATTTTCATGGACTAGGATAACCCAGATCATGCCTGAGACTTCTTATCAGAGTTTTCAACCATAGTTACATCCATACCAGAACCACCTCCACCTGTTTGTATCCCGACATGGATTTTTTTCAAGAATTATCTACATAATATATTCTTTATCAAAATTCTAGGATGAAATTTTATGATTTTACTCACACACATCCTTAGGTCAATGTTCCCAAATCTACATTTTCTAATCATTTTTTCATGTTTTCAACAAAACATTATTTGATAACATCTATAAAGACATGACCATAGTTGACCGAAGCTGATCCCTTATTTAATTACATTTTCACATAATCAAATAATTTGAATCCTGATGGACCAATTAGTTTAGTATTATTGTAACCAAGATATATCCATAAGTTCTCCATTATTAATTTAAAATAAAAACAATATTAAATCACTTTAGATAACATCCATACCTTCTATGTTATTCCATCCTATCATTAAAAATAAATTTATTCATGTCCTATGAAAATGAAATATAATAATACGGTGAGGTAAAATGCTCAGTAAGGGTACGAAACATATAAAAATATATATAACATTAGGAAAGTTCAATAACTAAAAACATATCCCTTCAACTAAAACATGAATAGATAATGGTAGGAGTAAGAGCTGAGTAAGTAATGCCATAATAAAACATAATCATGGGTATTCTACAGGATGAATAACCACATGAAACCTTATGACTATTTTTTTAATGAGGGAATAAATAATGTGGGTCATCATCAACATACATTAAAGGCCTCATTCCAATACCATAAATAATCATTTTGTCAAGGCCTTGTGCTTAGACCGAATATTGTCTCATGAGACCTACTGATGGACCAAGGTGTTATAGCATGCCCCACCAGACACATTATTTTTCCAATGCATTCCTAATTTTATTAGGGATAAATATAAAAAATATATACATTCATATTTGAATTAATATATTAATTTTATATAACTTTCCGTAAACACTATGCATTAACACTAACCTTTCGGAAAAAATTGGTGAATAGATTTATTTTATCAAAACCACAGTCAAAATAAATCTAAACCATTAGTATTAATATGGTAGACGATAAATTGAAATAATTATACCAATAATAAATAATAATCAACAATTGTGCTGAAATAGATGAAGATTCTCTGATAAAATCTTTGAGAAATACTTAGATATATACCTTTTTACATTTTAAAGAAGAGTTCTTTTAGAAAAATTATTTTCATAAAAACATAAGTGAAGTAAGTTAGTGGTTACCAAATATAATGATTAATATTATAAAGATAACGGTTTCTAGAAACATATTACTAAATTCCCTTGAAAATATGCAAGAATTTGAATAAATTCATTGAATTGTGCTAGAATTTTGATAAAAAATAATATAGTTCCTTTTAAAACGTGTAACCTTTAATAAGATAAGATAGGATTCTGGTTGGTGTAAATATATATAATAATAAAATATATTTTATGAGTAGTAAACAATAATAAAAAATAATTTATTTTACATAATTCTAAAATGATCGTAACCCAGATGAAATGGAAGTTCGAGTAAAAAAACCTTACCTTATTCCAAAATGTGTTCCACTCATGAACTTATGGTCTTGTAATATGAAATTAGACATATTAATAACTTATTTCTGAATATATTATAAATTTATTTTGTTTTTCATAATTCTTATTAGTTCATTTAACTCGTTCTTGATATGTTATAATTTTAAATTATGTCACTCCAGAGAGTCCGCTTACTGAAATTTCATTATCAGTTCAGATGTTTTTATGTAATGGAGGTCATGTGGAATTGATGTAAATCCCAAAAATAGAAATCATATATTATTTATGTACATAAAAAAGTTTTATTGGTCATTTATATCATTTGGTTACATGTAATTAGGATGAATCGTTAAATGAATTATTATTGACATTCACTTAGATTATGTTAATGGTATTTTGATTATTTGGTAATTGTTTGGTCACATGATTTAATTATGTGTACGCATATTGGATCATGAATATTAATTATGTTATAACAAATATATTATATTCTGGTTCAACCATTAAAATAGTTTTGTGACCAGTAATGAAGTAGAAATTGAAGAATGAATCTTTGTCATCAATGAATGGTATACATTGGTACCTCATGGATGTTGATTTCGTTTATAAAATAAATGGGAGAGAGTAAGGATATAGATGTTGTTTCGTCCATTTACATGATATAATTCCAGTATATATATTATACTAGAGTAATTGTGGTCATTTTGATTTAGGAGGTGGGGATAGTATAACTGAAGAAGAAAAATAGAAATGAAACTAAATGAAAAAGAACGATACTTTATCCCTTGAAATAGCCTCATTGAGAGCTCCTTAAGAGAATGGGTTTTGGACTTTTGGATATACCAAGAGCTTCATGTATTTGGTGAGTGAGTAGGGAAGGGTATTTGAGATGAACAATAAGGATATTAAAGTCTTAGAGGAGTAAAGAGAAGAGGGTGTGATGTGGGGTTTTTATAGTGGATGAGAGGAGGGTTTTCATAATTTGTTAATCATTGGTTAATAAAATTCACTCAAGACCAACAATATTGGAGATTATATGATCAATAATAGTAATAAATTTATTTGCGTTTGAACCAATAGACATTTATATAATCCATTAATCATTAATGATACAGAAATTCAGGTTTTAGTGTTTATTGTGAATTATCATATTTTACTATTCATCAAAAATTCAATTATTTAAAAAAATCCAAAAAATGTCCTCAAATGAATTTTTAATGTTTAGAATCAGTATATGAAGTCCATTTTATAAAAAATTAATATGATTAACTGAATATATAACTAATGTCATAATTTATTCTAAAAATAATGTTTTAAAACATTTAATTACTTATTCCAAAAAATCAGAATATCATACTTATAGTTGAATAATATTTATATACTATCATAGGTATGATTAATATTTATTATTGTATATAACTATTAATATGGGTATGTAACTATTCACAATGGTCGAAAACTATACACCAAAAATTATGTTTTCTTTATCGATCTCCAAAAAACTTACTAATTGAAACTGTGTATATCCGATTTTCAAAATTCACATCAAAGAAGTGGAAAAATTAGGTTTAATGCCCACATAGAATTTAACAGTTCATTATTATGTGATTTCATGTGATTATAGAAAATTTATAATATAGTAATTTCCATTGTAAAATATTATATTGTTTTATTTTCGCATCAATATAAAAATATCATCTTTAGAATTCCCAAAATGTTCCTTAAAATTATCTGGGTGTCTGTCCCACATAAGCTCGCTAGGCTCCCATGTTGCCTCTTTGACTTATGATTTCTCCAATGTACCTTTACCAAATGATTTGTCAGATTCTTCAACACATGTTCTTTAGTGTCCATCATCTGAATAGACTTTTCACAATTAGATAATTCATGTTCCAACTCCATTCCTTCAGATGTGAGTACATTTGTTGGGTCTAGAATTAAATTTATTAACATTGATACATGGAACACATTGTGATCCTTGGAAAGTCTCGAGACATTTCCAAATGGTAACCTACGACTCCAATACCATCCATAATTTCAATTGTTCTGTTGTATATGGTACTTAATTTTCCATTTATACCAAAACCTACAAAACCCTTCCATGGATATATTTTTATGAAAATATGATCTCCATATTGAAATTCCAAATTATTCCATTGATTATAAGAATATATCATGTGAATATTTAGTTCTCTTTTGATACGGTTTTTTATAATTCTCCCCTTTTTCATTTTATCCTCATCATGTTATGGGCCTACGTGCTTTCATTAACCAACATTATCCATAATGTTGAAGTAGGGAACCTCATTCCCCATAATTATTCCTTTGGTGTGATCCGAATACTTGAACTGAATCTATAGATATAATAAAATTATATAATAGGTAAATATTGATCCCACATACCTTGAATGTCATGTGAACAAGAACTCAACATGACCTCCAATGTTTGAATAGTCTGTTATGGTTTTCCATAAGTTTGTGGGAGGTAGGCATTACTAAAACTAATATCATTATCTAGGGCTTCTGGATACTTTTCTAAAATTGTGATGTAAAACGGGGATCACAATCAGAAAAAATTGTTAAGGGTAAACCATGCTGTTTTACAACATCATTAATATACAGTCTTTCTAAACGTTCAAGTGCTAATATTATCTTATATCTAGAAAATATGATGATTTTTTAAGATGATCAACAATGAAAAATATCAAATAATTATTTAATTAAGTCATTGGAAAACCCATGAATAATTCCATTGTAATATCCTCCCATTTCCACACATGAATAAGAAGGGGTTTCATGGATCTTCTCTGATGTCGTCTTCCATCATTCACTTGTTGAAAAACCATACGTCTCGACACATTTTCAGTAATATCCCTCTTCATGATTTCCTACAAACATTGTTCTTTTAGATCTCCATACATCTATGTTCTACCATTTTTTATAGAGAAATTAGATCACTGAGCTTCATCCAATAGTTCCCTCATTTGCTCAGGAATTGCGGGAACACTATGCCTTTTTCCAAATTTCAATATGACGCCTTCATATACTATGTCAAACAACATTACATCATTTAAAAAATTATTTTTCTTTGAAAAACCATAGCATTAGTGTGTGATCTTTTTAACCATTTTCAGTAAATATGTTTTGGCATCCATTTGAAAAATTATTGATGTGTTACATTAGTTAAAAATTTCCATATCCATATTTACTAGCTCAAGGAACATAGGCTCCCTTTCAACTCTCAATTTGTTCAAAATTCCATGGTCTTTTCTACTCGAAGGGTCTCAAACCATTTTTCCCTTCATAAAGAGGTAGATCATAGTGGAATAATAATCCTTTATTAGATCAATCCATCTTCATTGTCTTATGTTGTGTTCATTCAATGAGAATATATATTTCAAACTCTTATGATATGTATATATCTCACATTTTTTCCATAGAGGTAATATCTATAAATCATGAGAGAAAAAATTATTGATTCAAACTCAAGTTAACAAGATGGATAGTTTTGTTCATGTTTTTAAACTACAATGATGCATATGAAAAAACACGATAATTATGAATAATGTAAAAACCATATACATTCATTAATTCATTGATATAGATCACAAACCCATCATTCCCAGATAGTAGCGTTATAATCATAGCATTCACTAATCTTGTATTTAATTATTCAAAACAATCGTCACATTCTTTATTCCATATGAACATAATGAATTTGTGTGCAAGCTTAGTCATCAGGTTGGCTAAATGGGAGAATTTCTGATTGTATGGTCGATAATAACCGGCTAAACCCATAAAACTACATTCCTCAGTTATGTTCGCTCGAGTAGCACATTCATTCCCAGCCTTGGTCATTAAAGGATTGACATATATTCTATCGTTAGAGATAATGTGTCCCATAAAAGAAATCGATTGGCTCTAAAATTCACACTTTATGAACATCCCATATAATTCATTTTTTTTAAGATTCTTCATAATAGTGTGAAATTGATTTTCATGATCTTCATTGCTTTTATATTATACCATGATATCATCAATAATCATCACACCAATTTCTTCAATATATTACATGAAAACTATTTCCATTATATATAAAATATAAATGGTTCATTAGCCAATCCAAAAGCAATTTCTCTAAACTCATACTACCCGTAACTAGTTCGAAATTGTATTATTGGAATGTCATCCTTCCTCACTAGAAACTGATGTTATCCAGATCGACGATAAATACTAAAAAATTATTGGGATCCCTGAGGTAGATCAAATAAATCATCAATGAGAGGTAGGGGATACTTGTTAATTGTTATTATAGCATTGATCTCCCTGAATTCAATGCACAACCTCATGGATATATATTTATTCTTAACAAAAATTACAAGGGATCTCCATGTTGAAACACTTTTGAGAATAAATAATTTATCTCCCAATTATTATAGTTGTTTATTTATTTCCACTGATTTTGAAGTGGATATTTTGTAAGGGGTCTTTGATATAGGTGTTGAACCACGAAGTATGTCAATAGAATGCTAAATTTCCCACTCTAGAGGATGTCAAGGTAAATCCTCTACAAAGATGTTAACATATTCATTCACAATAGGTACATCATTAATTTGATTATTTCTTTCCTCACATTTAGATATTGGGTTATCTTCCTCCCCATTAATTTAATTTATAATATCTACTGGTTGTATATCTAGACGATAATTAGATAGTGAAGTTTCTTCCATAAAGATAAGGGATTCCACATTGTATTCACAAATTTTAACCACATTCCAATAGAAATAATATTTCGCACCATGGTTTGAAATGAATTCCATACCAATGATTATATCAGAATAAACATGGGTATGATAATGAAAATAGCTAATAATGAATTTTTTATGCCATAATGGGGACTTCCTGGAACAACATTGTTGCAATGATAATTCCCTAAGGAGTTTTGAGTGAAAACACGCTTATCAAATAAAATTTTAAATATCTTATTTTATGGGAAAACAAGGATCATATGAATGAATGTGATGATCCATAATCAAATAAATCATTTCATAAGTTTTATGAAACCATAAATGTATGTTCCATGACTTCATTAGGATCTTCAATCTCTGCAGTTGTGACTGTATAATATTGGATTTGCTCTCATGGAATTTTTTGGGAAACGTTTCCTAGAGGCTTAAGAAATTCATTTTCACAATGTCCCATATCTATGAAATTGTATCATTGAATGTTTGTATCTTCATTCTTCTCTTCAAAATGATGAGATTGGTGGGATTTTTCTCTGCACTTGTAACATACTCTAATTCCCTTCAGGGAAGTGCTAGGGTGTTGCGTCACATAATTTTTTAAAGATGAATGTTAAACTCTTACCTTCTTCCCCATTTAAGAATTCTCTATTAAAATGTTTTTGAAAACCATATTCTTATCTTATATTCCATAAATTTAATAAGTCTTTGAAAATTAATTTTTTTCTTGATAACACTATAGACGATAACTTCGTATGAAGAGATACTTTGTGAAACTAAATCCATTCAGAGGAATGGTTTCAAACCATCCAATTATCTATCAATTTTACTTTTTGTATTATATATGTTGTTCGCATAATACCTTTACTGGATTTTAATGTTAGATTTATACATATAAAAACATTTATCCTCCTACAACATTAGATTCAATAATTGTCTCTCAAAATCCTCTTGTTTTACATGGGGGGAATCATTTTTCAAGTAATATTTTCTTAAAATCCATCCATTCCATCTATAATATTTCTTCCTTATCCTTTGTGTTTTGGATTAATGACCTCCACTGATCTGCATCTCCCGATAGACGGTACACCTAGATGACAACATTCTCTCTTTTGTAAATTCCCAAAGTGATAAATATCATCTCTATGGAATATATCGACTTCTTTGCTACAAACTGGTGTGTAGTCCCATAAATTGATGGTGGTTGTTGCCCCCAAAATGTGATCTAACATTTCTCATCTACATGGTGGATTTTAATGATCCATAAAAAAAAAATTATTATTAATAACACGAGTAGGTTGTCCCAGAATAGGTATATGTTGCTCATAACCAGTCAAAACACTAGAGACAACATCATTATCTTGAATTGGAGGGAAATCCCTATATAGGGCATGCATGTTCATTAAGTTTCCATTCCATCCACTAGGCTCCATTTATATTTAATGGTATAAACAAGATTAGGACCTGATTCATAATGTATAATCTCAATTTACAAAAAAATACATATCAAAAATCAAAATTCTATACATAGATAATCACTTATTCATAATGGTTATATCATTGTGGAAACATTTACAATTAAATACTTTATAATGTATTTTTATGAAAATTTGAATTATTCAATGAATATCCCCTTGGAGTTTCAATGCCAAGAGTCTAGTAAATCCCTTTGTTGTGTACTAGGATACTCTAGGTCTGGCCAGAAACTCATTTTCCAAATTTTCATTCCTAGGTTCAACTGGGACAGTTCCACCTCTACCTACTTGTATCCAAAAAATGATTTATTGACTAGAATGATCCACATAATATATTCATTAATAAAATTCCAAGATGTTATTGTCTACTTGTCCTCAAATACTATAATAGTGATTTGTTCCCTAATATACATTTTTAAATGAGTTTTAATGTTTTCTACTAAACTTCCATTGATACCAACTGTAAAGTCCTATCCTTAGTTTCCGAAATTCAATACCTTATATCATTACATTGGAATATAAACAATGAATATTAATCCCATAGGACATATTAGTATAGTATTATTGAAATCAAGATACATACATATGTTCAACATAAGAACATGAAAATTAAAACATCATAGAAACTCCTAAGACATTGTCCCAAACTCATAGGCTATATCAGCATGTCCTGAGAAAATGAATCGTAATAAAGGGGTGATCTCTAATGGTCATTATGGGTAAGCCATACAATGGAAGATATATAACATTTTTCATGTTGAATAACTAAAAACATATGCCTTTAAGAAAAACATGAACACATTATGGTAGTAATAAGAGTTGAGTAAGTAATGGAAGAATAAAACAAAATCCGTTGTATTTTACTATTCAAATAACCACAACATCTATGAATACTATTTTCATAATGAGGTTATTCATAATGCTGAAAATCATCATCGTACCATCAAGTTCACAATTCAATAGCATAAATAATCATTTTGTCAAGGTCTTGTGCTAAGTCCATCATTATTCTAATAATACATACCAAAGCACCGAGAGGCTATAACATGCCCCACCCAACACTTTCTATGACCAATTAATTCCCCTTATGAATGGAGATAAACATTAAAAACATATACATTTATATTTAAACTAATATATGGAATGATAATAACATTCCTTGAACACTAAACTTAAACACTAACCATTCGAAGAAAATGGTGAATAGTTATAATATATCACATCCACATCAAAAATAACTATAATATAGTAAAAAAAATATTTGGTAAATTAAACCCTAAATATTAATCCCAATTAATCTATAATAATCATATAGTGTGTGGAAATAGATGAAAATAACCTAATAAAATCATTGTGTAATTCTTTAGATAAATACCTTTTTACATTGACAAAATGTGTTCATTTGTAAAAATATTTTTATAATACAAGATGAGATATAAGATAATATTTTCATAATAAAATGAATAATATTATAAAGATAATTGTTTTCAAAAACATATTATAGATTGACCTTGATAGAAGGTATGAATTTGATAAATTCCAATGAATCAGACATGAATTTTGGTATCAATTTTGGATGTTCCTTTTAAAAAATGTAACCTTATATAAGATAAAGAATGATTCTAGTTGGGGTAAATAAATAGAATACTCACTCGTAATTAATTAAGAGTACATAATAATAAAAAATAAATTCTTTTTGTTAATTAGAGAATTAATATAGCCTGAATGAAAATGGAATTTCGAGTGGAAAACCCTTACAATAAGTCCAGAATATGTTCCTCTCTTGATCATAATGTCCTCGAATATGGAAATAGGCTTATTAAATAAATAGTTTTTATCATAATTGGCATGTATTTATTTTATCATAATTCTTTTTGTTTATTTATTTTCATATTGAATAGTTTTGATTACATTTACATAGATTATTCTAACGTCATTTGGACTATTAGGAATTATTTTTTTCTTATGATTTTATAATATTTATGTATACAGGTTCATGAATATTAATTCAGTTATAATAAATATATTATTATATGGTTATACCGTTAAAATAATTTCATGACCAGTAATGAAAGATAAATTGAAGAAAAAATCTTTTTCTTCCACGGAGGAAATAAATTGCTACCTCATGGACGTTGATATAGTTTATAAAACAAAATGATGATTGTAAAGATAATGATGAAGGTTCTTCAATTCACATAATATCATTCAAGTATATATATTTTACTAGAGTTATCATCGAAATTTGGACATAGTAGGTGGGGAGTGGTTATCAAAAGAAGTTAAATTGAAAGGAAACTAAATGAAAAGGAAAGATGTGTTACCTATTGAAATAACCACCTAGAGAACCTCTTTACGAAAAGGCTTTATGGTATTTTGGAATGATTAAGAGAATCATGGAAATTGGGAGGGGCTATTAAATGGTATTTGAGCATAAATATGTGAAGCTTCAAGGCATATATGAGTGAATATAGGAGGGAATGATGTGGGGTTTTTATAGTGGTGGAGAGGAGGGTTTTCATTATTTTTTATTAATTACATTTATAATTTTTCCCTATACAAGAAATAGTGATGATTCAATATAGAAAAGTAGTATTAACTGCTTCTGAGTTCAAATAAATGTTCATTTACACCATCCATGGCTCAAGCATGATGTGGAAATCTAGGTTTTAGTATTTACTATTATTTCATGCATTTAACTATTCATCAAAACTTCATGATTTTTAGAAAAATCCCAAAAATGCACCTAATCCATTTTTCGACGTGTAGAAAAAAAATGAAGTCCATTTTTAAAAAATAATTTTCTAAATATTATTAATTTAATACTTAATTAAAATAAAAATTTACTATAAATAAGTATTATTAAAAAATTTATTTTAATATACCAAAACATAGGTATGTCATAATTATACTAGGATATTGTTTATATACTATCATAGGTAAGTTTACTATTCATTGTGATATATCACTATTCATAATGGTATGTTAATATTTATAAGGTAGGTAAATATTTACCAAAAAATTTGTTATTATAATCGGACTACAAATATCGTTCTAATTACAACCGTGTATGTCATATTTCTTAAATTCAAATAATAAAAGTGAAAAAATTGTGATATCAGGTCACATACACTTAGAAGATCATTAATTTGAGATTTTATGTGACAATTACATATTTATAAGTATGTAATTTCCATTAAAAAATATTGGGTGGTTCAATAATTCCCAAAGATCACTCAATAAATATTCTCAACAATAAATAGGTATTTTTTTTTCTTGAAATCCACTTGGTGGTGGAACATCTGATAATGGAAAATCACACTTTGTAGAACTTAAATTAACAAATCAAATCACTTGAATTTTTGGAATTTAATTATTAAAAAATTATATGGAAATTTTATTTAGGTGATTCAACTAAACTTTTATAATCACAATTAATCTTTTTTATAACAGGGCTTCACATAAATCATCGTGTTCTCTATTTTTATCATTAAATTTTATTATCATTGACATAATAAATTTGAAATCACAATATTTCTTATAAAATCATGTCTCCTAGATACATCATGAAAATAATAAATTCATTGTTGGTTGATCCACTTCATGCATAATGATGAAAACATGTTTTGAATATAAAAAGAAGTGATTTACAATATAAAAAAGGTAAAAATGAACTACCTATTCCATGAATCATAGAACACTTTCCCACATGATGTTTTGGGGTTTTTTATTCTATCATGACCCGTTGAAAAAAATAATTCAATTATGTAACTAGATGAGGAATATAAATATTCAAAACGATAGAGGGTTTTGCATTATTTCTAAACTAATTCCTAAGACTGAAAATGAATACATAATTTCCTAAAAAAATATAAGTTAATATTTTGTTGTATAATCCCAAAAGCGGTCATGGATTTGTTATTACATCAAGAGGGTAGTATTAACTATTATCCATAGCTTGATGGTCGGTGGATCTTCTTGGGAATGAACAAATGAATATGAATTTTTATATCCTTCACTTCATCCTTCTTCAAGAGGAATGATCCACAGATATAGTGTATCAGTTCCTTCACCTTCACAATTATTTATAACATCAATTTTGTGGTCAGATGAAGTATGTATTATCAACTATGTGGATTTTCATGGGGAGGAATATGTGTTGTGTCCTACATATCTCCCCTTATTCTTCATCCTTCTCCTCTCCCCCTTTTACTTTCCCATACATTCCACCATATTATCTCTTTCGTAACAACTCACCCACACTCCACTCATCTTATTTTTATCATTTGGTAGACATGGATCCCTATGGAGACATTATGAGATCTTCCACTGCTTTCCCTCCACGTTGGTAATGTTTCTCACCCCATACTATCCTGGTGTGAATGATTTTCTCCAGAATTTTTGGGATGTCTGGGCCAAGTGTCATGGGATTCCTTGGACAATGACTCTCATCTATTGTTGTCCAATATTAGTACAATATTTCATTATGGATTTTTTCTCTCATGTGAGCATCAAGCATGTATTTTTGTATGGTGTCCATTTTGATAGATCAATTTTGTGGACCTGGAGAGGATGCTTCCCTATTAAGGCCATTTCTGTTCCAATCACTGCTCTGGATTCAATATACTCTACTAATATCCCTCTCAGTATGAAAGAGTTGTTTTGAGGATGTATTGGTATTTCTGTTAATCTGGTCATGGCATTCCAAGAGGTATTTCTGGGCCTTTATACATGGTATGGATCTCCCCATTTTTTGAATCTCTTTTATGTGCATGGATATGGTTTGGAATACTGTAAGTTTTCTCAAAGGATAATATGGAAATTAATTTCTATATTTTTATGATTTTAAAATTTTTACCTTCAATGATGTTGGTTTTGAATTTAATTTTGGATTTGGTTCGGTTTGGTTTTTGTGGCGTCCATCTATGTTCTTCATGACAGGGTCCATTAGATCTTTTAAGGATATTCATGTGCTTTGATGGACTCCAAAAAACAAGATCATGTATTTGGATAGTAAGAAAGATGGGTTTTATAGGGGCTATGGCGAGTGGCTCTAATGAATTACTGTCTTAAATTTTTAGTGAGGTGATGTTTAGGGTTTATCCGGGTTCACGACATGAGGTGATGTGTAGACAAAAGAAGTATGATGCTGGTTTTTTGAAATTCAAATATCAATGAAAATTTTATTTTTTTAGTCATAGATGGTTATTGAAATGTTGTTTGTGTGGATGAGGCGATGAAAATGATGATGATTGATAGACATCTAGAATGTGTTTTTGAATCTGTCCCTGGTGTTTTTATGTCTTCTAAAGCATTTATATTTGAAATTTCAATTATTATTATATGATTTTTGATGTGTGTGGTACCCACTAAACCAGAATGTGGATTTTAAAATAATTTTAAAAATATATTTGAATTTGGTTAATAGTTTTGAAACATTTTCTTGATTTTTAATGGCAACAATAACATGGGTTGCATTATTTTAACTATCTAATTGAAGGAAAATTGGTATTTTCACATATAAAAATTTTAAATTTAAATTATTATTAACATGATTATATATATTTAAAATAGAATAACCCATGTTAATTTACTTATCCTTAGAATCATTTACTTCATCATGGGATTCCAAAAGTTCTTGTTCAATAAAACCAGGGAGCTCTATGTGTTTATCAATAGCCGCATTTTTATATTCTTCCTCTTCCTAAAAGGAATGGAAATGATTGAATCATTTAAATATTCAATGTATTTGTAACTAATGTAGAATTGATATTGAAACTGCTAAAATGATATAAACATTAAAATAATATAAAATCACATAGTGTTTTCTGGTGGTATGTCATTCTTAATGATGAGTGCCTCTTGAAGACGGATTTTAGTGGATGGATGTAGGTCGTCCGGATTCTCAATATTTCTTTCGAATTCAACAAGTCAAGTGTTGCATTACTTAAAATACATTAGGGACACCGTGTTGTTATGCACACACATTCAATAAGACCTATTGGTATTTGTTATATGACATGTGTAACTAAGGTTTGTTTTCCTCGTCAATGTATGAACATAGTAAAATGATCTGCCTATATTGGCAGCCAGTTTCTCTAAGAATTTTTTAATTTATAACACATGAGATTTATCATAGTCAGTATCTTCTTCCAATTTATCGTACACTACTGATTAATTATTCTATTAATATAAAAACAATTATATGAAAACATCAAATAAATAGTGATAAATGTTTTTTAAAAAAGAAATCGATACATATATACAATGAAAATTTAAAAGGTAATGAAAACACTTTTTATCTCCCTAAAAATTGTTTTTATTTTGATTAATTCTTGTTTCAGGTCATAGAAAATGAAAATTTACTTTTTAAATTTAACAAAGAGGCTGACCAGTGTCCTATCACTTAAGGATATTAATTTATTTGACCATAATAATAAAATTAACCTACATTAATAAGGTATTTTATATTTTATGAACACACTAATATAAGTTAGTTTTTTTAATTTATGTAATATTTAAATGAAATAATATATGAATATTTAAACTAATCTATCATTATGTAGAATATAGACTAAGTTAGGAATGAAATAATGTGGTCATGTGTATGGTTTTGCGTCCCACCATTATTCTAATTTTTTGTTTTTATTTTTTATAATATAATAATGAAATGTCAGGATGAATTAATATACTATGATAGAGTAATTTTTAAATGTTAAATTCCATACCCAATTAAAATTGCAGCTCCTGCTATAATCAAGGTTGATGAAAAGCTGTGGTTGATGGGTTTATATACTATATTATCCTTATCTATCGAATATTGTCTCGTCAATTGATAATATATACCTCATCATGTAAAGAAAACATCAAATGAATATACGGTAAAATAATAAAATAAAATAATAAAAAATATTTTAGTTTTATGTCATAATGGTAAATCATCACACCATTTCATTGAAAACGCATAAATCACAAACAGAAAATAAAATTTAAGATAAAACTAATGAAAACATAACCTGCACTGGGCTAAGCCTCAAATAATACCCTCATTGATTAAAGTGTTAGATTAATATGGTAGGAGAGATACGAAGATAAGATATATAAAACAACAAAACATGAAATGGAAATATATATATATATATAGAGGGACAATAATAAATAAAATAATATATAATAAAAATTAAAAAAAATAAAATAAATGGTGGATATAATGATAGAAATATGAAAAATAAATTAGTGGAATAAAATGAATAATATAGAATTTTAAGATGAGAAGAGGAAGAAAAATGGTAGATCACACATGAAAAAAATGCAACGATGGATTATTATTAAAGAAAACAATGGTAAAAAATTATATAAAATTTTAAAAAATTAAAAATAATAATAAAACAATATAATAAATGGGTTACAAAATCGTAGCCCTTGGTTGATTACATTATGATGAAGTTAACTCCATTCTTAGTAGTGGGATTCCAATTATATATAAGAGAATAATAAGGCTTATCCACTTTCAATGGTAAAGGGAGATCATCATTCTAATTCTTGATCTGGTGTATATTTTATATAACAAGATTCAAAACTCCTAAAATTCCCTTGAATCCCAAGACAATGCTTGGACAAAGTCTTATAGGGGAATCTGTTAGTATGAAAGACAACTGTGGTATTTTAAGGGTAAACAATTTCATTGATTTGTGGCGGTGGAAATGTGGAATGAATTGAATTGTTAGAGTAGTCTCCACCTTCTTATCTAACCTTAAAATTGGTCCGATGAGCATCAAATTGTAACATGGTGGTCAATTGGGATCTATAGATGATATAGTGGATTTTAGAGGCATACCAGTGGGATGTAGATCAAACATTGACCATCTAGATGTCAGAAATAGGGTTCATCTGGGAGTTGAAATAGGAGTATTGGAGGTTAGAAGTGATTGATATGACATATCATATGGTATTTAGGTGTTTCATCATGGGAGAGCTAGTTCTAATGATGATTATTTACATAAAGATCCTATTAATAAGGAATAAAAGTGAAATATCAGTATGAAACCATTTATATTCTGTGGTAAGATAACAATTAGTGAAAAGGACAATTACCACCCATAGAAGAACTATTAATATAATGTCTGATTTATGAAATAAATTTCATTTATATCGAAAATATTTTCTAGGGGTGTAAATATTGAATCCCATGAATAATATACATGAATATTCATTAACTTTTACATATACATGACTTTGGACTATAATATTTTATTTCTGATGGAAATATAAAACACAATATGGGTAATTTGGTGAAAGAACATCAATGTCTCACATAAGGATCGTCCCATTTATAACTCTTATAAAAATAACCTACATAAACATTTTTGAATAACACTGGGAAAGGTAAAATAAAAACAGAGGAGATCAAAGGATCATTATGGGTATGACATTGGGATACAAAATTATAAAATGAATATAATTGAATGAAAACAAATTAATAACATATGAAATCCTTTACCATCAAATCAGTGATAAGAATTTATAGTCATATTAATAATATTGGTTGTTTGTAAGAGAGGAATCATAAGTAATTCCTATATCATTATACATAATAGGAAAACATTGGAAGAATCCTTATATTTTTAACATTTTCATATGAAAATAATTTAATTTTTATAGTATTGAATGGTCATAAAAAAAATTGAACTATATGTGTCGTTACACCTCCTGGGCGGGACACACCACAAACCCTACTGGCATCCCTTTCATTATAGTGGAATCTATTCTCACCCTAGACCACATTAGTAGTCATGGTTCACTCACAAA
Source organism: Viscum album (assembly GCA_963277665.1). Lineage (NCBI taxonomy): Eukaryota > Viridiplantae > Streptophyta > Magnoliopsida > Santalales > Viscaceae > Viscum > Viscum album. The sequence goes on along the minus strand of OY728146.1, from coordinate 1,548,397,024 downwards.
CCATTGTAGAGAAAAAATACTCATATTAAATTAATTCACTCCCTATTCTAGTCTTTTGATAAATAAACTATGGTTACTCACCTTTCTAGTTATATAATGTTAAACATGACTCACTTCCTATTAAATTAATTTATTACAAAATTAGGCTCATTTATCATTAATGTTTCGTCTATATCATGTGATAAAAATATTTTAAAAATTCATTGGAGGGAGATATAGGTCCCACTAGTCATTTGTTTTAATGTAACTATAATCCTTTATTTTAATTTAACCGATGAAAAACAATGAAAATTATATAAATACCATCCATAAGATCATAAAAAATTTAATCACATCAAATCCCATGAAATTAAATGTGATTCATAAAAATTTCATCATAAAATAACATTGTAAATGAAGAAGGATTCATAATAATTTAATCATTTCATTAAATCATAACGCCTGGGAAAAATAGGGTTTATAATAATGTAATCATTCTTTAACACGTAGAATATAAAAAATGAAAATTATTAATAAATAATTTAAAAAAATAATAATCATGATATCCTTGGTTCATGTCCCAAATAAAGTATAAGTTATATCATATGATTTCATCTATGTTGGAGAAGGATTTTAAAGGAATTGTTATTTACTTTTTTACGAAATATATCATTTCATTAAAAATCAGTTTTTAAAATAATAAACATTTCAAAACACTTTTTCATTTATAATAACCTCGAAAACATATAAATAGATATTTGAAAATAATTTAAATCATTTATTGTTTAAGATATATTTTCCAGTTTGAAAACAAATTATAAATAGAAAATAATTTTCAAAATTATTATATTTTAATTAACCATGAAAACATATAAACGAATATTCAAATAATATAATGTTCATTATTATATGAATTTTCATTCATGTCATACAAATAAAATCCAAAATTATTTTTTCATTTTAAATAAAAAAAGATCAAGGTTTATTAAAAATATATAAATAATCTTTTTCTAAAAAAAATTAAATAATAGGGTTGAGTTTATATTTAAAAATAATAAATTAGTTAAAAAATTAGTTTCTTTTTAGATATTGGTTTTATAATAAAAATTATTTTCTTCAATGGAAGAAATAAGTTTTGTATTTTCATAATTGGTTTTTATAATTATTTCATGTACCAATGAGTGAAAAAAATGTATGATTACATGAAGTGATCGTGACTAGGTGTAGAATAATAAATTTATAAATAATTATTCATATATGAATAATAATATTTGATCATTGAAAACATAATCATAAAAAGTCAAGATAAATTATGAGATGGTAACATGAAATCGTTACCACGTTGGTATCATTAAATCAAAATAAAAATTAAGGAATACCATAAAATTATACATCTAATATTATTATGTTTAATAAATTTGTGATATTAAATAAAAAATATCATTATATACACTGTTTGGAATAAAAGAGGATTATAACATAAAATATTTCTAAACGATGGAAAATTAAGATAAATATCCATAACTGGTTTTGTAACATTTGAACCATAACACACATGAAAGAGATATCCATTAATATGTATTTAATTGACATTATTTTTTATTATATGAATGAATATGTACAATAATGGGGTGTACACAACCCACATATGAAAAAAATTTGGTGAATTTTTCATGTTTCTCACAAAAGATAAAAGTGAGATGAAAATTATATATAGTATGCCTCAACGTACTGCATTGAATATTGAAACTCCATTTTAATAAAGTTATGTTTATTATAAATATATTATAGAACAATAATTACACACACACACACATATATATATATATATATTATACTATATATGATTCACTTATGCCATTAAATTACCCATTTGATAACTATTCTTTATTAAAATAACATTTCAGGTAATAACCGCTCTGATTTAGTCAATGTTTGTATTTTATTTATTTTAATTGATATTAAATTTATTATAATTACATTATATCTGGAATTATACACACGATATCAATATCATATATATTCAATATTTGTTAATTTATAGTTATTAATAAAATTTATAAATAAGAAATGAAATGACACGTGACCGTCATTTCAATTTTCTTATCGGATTTAAAGCATAAAAGGTAATTGATTTCCCTTATCATTCCAAAATATTGTTTCTATAATATATAAAAATTATTTTAAATGAAAATTAATAAATTCAATATAATGTCAGAAGAAATTAGATTCCATCATGAGGTGGTATTCCCCCATACAGACATTCGACATTATCGTATTTCCTCAAAATGAAGAGTATGAATATATATATGGGATATAATAACTAAAGATCCATAATATGATAATAAATATCATATATAACATAAAAAAATGAATCATTTACACTATCCTTGTGATGTTTTAATATAAAACCCAATGACATAAATTTTAGAGGAGGTAGTCCATCGTGCACCTGAACAATGGTTTCATAACTCATTTGATAGAAGATATGATGGTTATAGATCATTACCATTTAATAATATTAGAATATTTATGATTATTATATAATTTTATAATATATATATATATTATATTAATTTATAGGGGTGGGGGAAGAAATAAGAGAAAAATAGTCATTAATGAATGTTACCTCTTCTTCGGGCATCCTCATTTGGTTCCCTATAAAAGTAATCCTAGGACTACATTTTTCCTGAAATAAAAATTATAGGATGAGGTTATGGATTTTTATAGGTGATTTCAATTGTTATTTTGGACCCAAATGGGTGAGATTTATTTAATAAGACAAAATAAGGGTTGTTCTTTTATATGTTGGTTAGAGGATAGACTTGTAATTCATGAAAAGAAATAAGTGCTCCCACATTTTTAATTTCTCCAAGGGGTTTGAATTTTTTCATTCAAGATAATTAGAGAACTCAAGGTATATATATGTCAATTAAATTATTTTTATACTATTTTATTGGTGATTTATAACCTTATCTTATAAAACATTAACCACTGGTTATAAAATTTTTACCATAATCATAATAATTAATGTTTACTTCAATCAAAAATCATTTTGGTGAAACAATTAGTTGAAATTATTATAAAATATAAATTATTCCTATTAAAAATACAGAATAAAATATTAAAAATTTCATTCCTATAAATTTGAAAATCTAATTTAAAATTAATCTAATTTGTGCGACGATAAAACAAGATATTAAAATGAAAAAGATTTAAATATTGAACACATTTAATAAAAAAATTCAATATTAAATTTTATACAGTTGAATAATATGTAATAATTTATATAAAATTTATTTACGGATAATTAAAAAATTAAAATATAACTTAACATTATTGAAAAATTATTTGAAAAAGAATTTTTCAATTAAAATGAAATATTTTCCACTAGTCAACAAAAAAAATTATCTCTTCAAAAAAGTGCCTAAATAAATAAATTAATATTTTGGATATATTATTTCTAAAATTAAAATTAATTTAAAAAATTAATTTTAATCATCACAGAAAAATGATAATTTAGAAAACCAGTTGAAGGAATAAAAATGTGGGTTTTCAAGAAGTGCATTTTTTGATATCCAAAAGGTTTTCTATTAACTATATGTGTAATAATATAAATTTAATGAATATATATTAATAAGTTTTTATATATAATAAATAAATTTTATTCAAAACATTATTCATTAATTATTATTTTAAATATTTAAAATGGAGAAACATTATTCCGATTAAAATAGTTTTTAGAAAAAATGATTTTATAAGTAAAATAAATGTTTACTAAAATAAAATATAAAGTTGATTAAAATTTACATTAGAGGATTAAATATCACAAAATAATAATTATGTTTATATAAAACATAATGGTTTATTTAAATTAATTAATTTTTTAAATATATCAACGTCTAAATAAAATATTTATTTTTCACTGTTCAATTAAAAGTCAATATTGTGAGAAAAATTCCATAATTTCACTATATAAATATTTTAATTTGATTATTTAATTAATTTATTTAACATTTATTAATATGTTGTATAATATAAATATTAATTATTTATATTATCTTTCGTAAAAATATTAATAATTATTCTTGAAGAAAACATATTTTGGAAAATTTTAATTACTTTTCCGAAAATTCTTTAATTAGATACTATGAATTTATAATTAAATATATATTGGGTAGGTATTTAAAATGTATATTTCATAATGAATTCAATATTATTCATACTTTCTGATTTAACATCTAGGTTATAATGTACATATTTGAAATAATATTTCTTCATGGTTCTCTAAATCCTGGATTTCTTGTCCTATATTATTTTAAAAAAATGCATTATCATGCATAATTCAATATAATAATGTTATTGTGTAAAATAGAATATAAAAATTTTATTTCTTGTAACACCATACAAAATCAATTCATTCATGTTACACAATATAAATTCAATATATCATTTAAATGAAATGATTGATAATATAAAATTAATTCAGAAAATCACAAATTATCAATGTTATACAGTGTCCCCCCTTGAAGTTAATTTCTCCCATAACATTCATCTCAGTCATAAATAGTTTTAAATTAAAAAATTCATTCATAGAACCCTAAAAATACAACAAAATAACATAACACCCCATAATAGTAAAAATTATAAACATTATGGTTACATAATGTTACTCATATCTTGGTATCTGTATAAGAGAACCAATAGGATGTGGACATCCAGATATGGAAGAAAATAATAACTAATTATTCATATTGGTTTTGATCATTGATCAAATGAATGTGGGTGATCTAGAAAAAGGATAACATCTAAAACAATTAAATACTTGAATATTTACTAGAACATTTGATTCATCAGAAATTAAGTTACTAGGATTACAATTCATTTTCAATATCATTTTTCTAATGTCGTATCATTATCATAATAAGATATACTTAATTGATTTAATTATATTTAATAAGTAAAATCTCAGAATTGTATTGTGCCTTAATAAATTTCATCCCCAACTATCACCCCATAAATGAAGGTGTATTTCTCATTCCTGAATTACTATGTGATACGAAAATGATAAATAGAATTTTATGTTATTATTTCTATCAATAGGTATAAACATAGGAAAATGGATTGAAGAGGTTATATATAATTGTATATATAGTGAAATAAAAAAATATTCATTGAATCCTTATCCAAATTTGTATTTAAAAAATTTCATAAATATTAATCCTTCTAACTAATCCATACAGGTAAAATCCAAAAATATTAGAAAATTGTTACTATATTTATAAAATTTACTTTTAATTAGTCATATAGAAAACAATATGTAGATCTTAATTGTCTCATATCAAAAAATTTAATACCATAATCATGTTTTATATTGGATCATGGTAATAAGGAGAATTACCATAAAAATCATTAAAAATAATGATTCTTACTTATTCTTTCAAATAGAAAAAAATTACTTTATTCTATATATCCAATAATGTAAAAAAAATTACTCAATGTTAACACAAACTACATTTTCATAAAATATTTCATTATTTAATAGAATATGAATTTTATAAAAAATTAAATTTATCCTTAGAAATCATATCTATATTGAAAATAAGTATATTTTATAAATAATATAGAAATAATTTGTTTAACTTCTGATAATGATGATTTTCCAGAAAATAATAGAGTTGTTTTAAATTACTTTTCTTGATCATCATTAAAATTCAAGATATTCAGGAAAATATAGAATAAAAAACATATACTGAATAATAATTATATATTTCATTATTCTAGAATCAAATTGTGTACAAATAATAAATTCATCCACCTCTTACATAATCCATTAATGAGGACTCCTCATCTTATTAAAAAATTAATCATTCCATTCATAATTGATTTATATAATCATCATCATTAGAAGTGTAACTATTACCTATACCACCATGTTGATTTTATTCACACTATTTTTCCTTAGGATATATATTTTCATAATTCATATAATTGTTTCATGTAAATAATTCAGTAATCGGTGATATCATTGGGAGACCAATATTCCCATATATTTCAGAAAATAAAACTTTTCTTTTCTTATTTGTAGTTTCTTTATTTTTCTCCAAATTTTCCATAGTCAAAATATCTTATTGTTCCTATGAGAGATCCACAGGGGGTTTTCATTCCATATTATCGATATATATGAAACTGAATCTCATTTTCTGCATCGATAACATCGCCAAAAATTATTGGGAACACATTCCTTCAATTATATCTTGATCTTTGGAGTTGGTTAAGGTATATGTTATTAATCATGTTCCATTAAAATTGATAAGGAATAATCACAAAATCAATTACTCCAAACATCATACCATCTATATCCTCATTAAAAAACCATCCATCACATTTAATTATAATATGGTTCCTTTTAATTCCATCCATAGAATAATACTAAAAATAACATTGTGAGAAACGCTAATCATAATGAAATATCGTTGTCTGAAAACTTATATTGGATGACTGAATAAAAGAACATTCAATTTAATATACTAAAATAAATAAATATGTCCCAACTAATTAATATTAAAAATAGATTTAAATCCTTAAAAATACTCATAAATGGTCTATGAATTCACTATATATAACCCTAGAGAGTGTCAAAATATATGTGCAACAAGGCCTATTTTCGTGCACCATTTACTCATATAGCCTAGATCAAAACAATATTTTCTGTGTAGTTACCCCTATGTATATTTATTCAAGATACAAAACCAATTATATTATATAAATAAGTATTTAATATCATGGAAACCAATAAATCTATTATTTCCAAAATAATTATACATTTTATAATACATAATCTCATCCTTAGATTCATACATAGGGAAATACCTTAACATAATATTATAAATATCCCTAGGGATCTGAATAATGGTTTCACATCCATGTTAAAAAATGATATATAAGACCTCCCTTTTATAATATCTAAAGATACCCGTTATCATAATATATGTAAATGATATAGTTTTAGGTGAATATTCATACATTATACAAACACATGCCTAAGGGACTCAATAATTACATAACCTTGTATACAAGGGACATATTCTTCTTAATTTTTTGAATCACATTCAATGCCCCCCACAAATAGCTTACACATTATTAATATTCCCTGACACACACTACACAAATACTAATTCATAACATATGAATAGTAAATGTAATAAATAGTTACCAAATAGGATTATTAAAGGTAAATACATGGTATAAAATATAATAACTTGAGTATAAGTGTATTTGATTATGGCCATACCATACGAAAGGCAAACCCTACAGATCAATTTTTAGAATTTAGATTCATGTAATTAATTTTGTCAGTGTATAAGACAATAATTATAAATAAATCAAAAAAAAGACTCTTATGATCATAACATGATCATAAGACATATATTTTTCACCAAAAAATAATCATGAATAATTTTTTACAATGTAGTCAATGATTATTATAATAAAAATTATAGGAAATCTATGAGATGGTATACCTCCTATAAAGATACACCACTATCTATAATGGAATAACGTCCTTGATAGTTGAATGGGTCCAATTCCCAAATGATCATAGTTGTCAATGTTAACTCCCATTTAAATTTTTTTTGAAAAATGTACTTTAATGAACCAAGTAAACTATGTATTTAATTCATGACATACTAAACTAGTTTCACTCCCCACTCATGTCCTATATTTCTATACCAGGTTAACACCATTTTCAATTATTTTCATAGGGAACCAGGTTTACTCCATGTTCATATCCTATGTAGCTCTTGAGTTATAAATCTATACCAAATGCGTTTTAGGGAAAAATATTTCCCACCCACATTTTATTACAACATAAAAACCATAATTGTTCTTAATTTAACAATCATCACTTCATGAAAATAAAACATATGTGTACCACAACATTATAAAAAATTAATTAAATTATAACCCATGAAATGAAAGGGGATTCGTAGAAATATTCTTATCATATAAAAAATATAAAAGAAATAGGTTTCATCATCCATTAATCATTTTAAAAAATCATAACACATTGAAAATTAAATCATTTCCATAAGAATTTGACCACAGTATAAACTATGAAAGAAAAATGAGACTCATAAAATTATACCATTCAAATAATTAATAATAATTGTATACTTGGTTTATATGTGCATCAATGTATAAGTTAAACTAAATGATCTAATCTTATATGGAAAAGGATTTTAAAATATAATATAGAACATTTAATAAGGAATAAAAACTTTCTTTAAAAATAAAATTTTAAAACATTAATAGTTTTTCAAAATAATTACATTGAAGAGAATATTGAAAAATTATAATGTGAGAATTGAGAAATTATTTAAATAAATCCTTCAGTAAATTATAATATACTAATTACAAAAACATTTTAAGAAATAAAATATTGTTAAAATAATTATACATGAATATAACCATGATAAATTATAATGATTTTATATAGTAAAATAATTTTATGATGATATGATTTTTTCCTTTTTTCTTAAAAAGTTTACTATGATTTTTATAATTATTTTGGTAAAATTGAATCAATTGTTCTAAAAACCATCATAAATATTTACTTTTAATTTTTTTTAAAGCAATTTTTTTTTAATATTTTAAAATTATTATAGAGTTATAGTGAATTTTTTAGAACATTCTTTTGAATCACTGTTTTGAAGAATGTATATCTCCGAACAATGTGAGAAATAGAGTTGTATTTTATAAAAAAACATTTTCTAAATTATTTTTTTTAACATAGAGTAAAAAAATTGAGACAAAAATCTATTACTATTATCGTTATCATTGAACCCTAACCCCCATGACATATTTATCATCATGTTGTTATAAAAATAAAAATAAAAATCAGATTAATCATCATAAAATACATTGATGTACATTATTTACAATATATAGAATAATTCAGTTGTAAACATGGTTTGTATGTCATAGATGTAAGAATGCTAGATGTAAATCCATTACATTTATTATGTACTTAATTTTATTACATCTGAAACTATAGTATAATAAATATAATATTATTATAAATATATATTATAGAACCATATTTATAGATATTTAACCATATTGATAAAATTATTTATTTTTATTACCTGTCTATTGACAATTTCTTATTATTATAAGGGTTCAGCTAATAACGACTCTATTTTTCATGTATGATTTAATTATTTATTTTTGATTCTATTAAAATTAGTATAATTACATAATCACACAAAATTGAAAAATGATATAAATATCTTTAATATTAAATATATATGTATGTATATTCATTAATAAAAATTACATATAAAAAATGAAATTCCTCATTCATAGAGAAGGTAGGTCGTACAAACACATGAATAATGATTCCAATCAACTATCTGAATGATAAAAGGAAACATTTATGATATATATTATTCCTCACGAATAATTAATATGTCATATATATGTCACATATGTTAATTTAACACTTACAGAAATTATTCCAGGTAAAGCGTGAATGGATAAAATTACGTCGTGAGGTGGGAGTGTAATGTACAAACGAGAGACCTTATAATATTTCCACAGAATGAAGAGTATGTATATATGTGTGATATCATAATTCAAGAATCATGATAAAATAATAAAAATAATATATTACAAATATTAAAAATTAAACCATTTTTACAATCAAAATTAATAGATGGTTATAGAAAAATTAATGACATAAATTTGTGAGATGGTAGCCTAATATGCACAAAAATGATTATTTAATAGAAAATTTGATGAATGTGGAGATGTTGGTAAGTATTTAACACAACATAAAATCATCAATTTATATTTTATATACCAATTTTATTATTTAATAATTATATAATAATAATTTACGTGGGTGGATAAAGAAATAAAAAATACACTTTGATGAACTTTACCTATTTTATTAGGTTTCCTCAATAGTAATTATCAAAAAGACCACATACGATGTATTTATTCCCAGAAAAGGATTCTATAATGAGGGGAATAATTTTTTGAAGTACATTGGGAAGGTATTATTTGAGACAAAACAAACCGAATGTGTGAATAATATGGTTGATGTGTGGCCTTTAATAATTTGGGATGATGTTGCCCATGGTATTTTTGAAATAAAAAGTTTCTTGGTGGTTTTAAATTTTCAAAATACTAAACATTGGGAAATTATCAAACTATATATTATTAATGGTAGAAATATTACCAGTTAATTCTTTATATAAATTTTTATATATCATTTTTACCCTTCTCTTATAATTTTAACCCTTATGTAATCCCATTTTACCTTTACTTGTATAATTAATTTTTTTATGCATTTACGCTTAATTTTTTTAGAAATAATTTATACATTTTAAACATTATAAAATATTAATATTTAAAAAATTAAATATTTTTTAAACATTCAATTATACTAAGTGTAAATTTCTAATTTACAATTAATTATGTAGATGCGATGTAATGGTAGGTTTTTAATGAGAAAAAATTAAATATAATAGAAATTTTTTATTACTAAATTCAATATAGAATTTAGTTAAATGATTTAAATAAGATTTAGATATATTAAATTATACTAATTATAATTTAATTACAATTAAATTTATAATTTAACATTATAAATAATTTAAATGATACCCCATTTCAAAAATAACATTCTGTATTAGTCAATATTAATCCCAAAATTAATATTTACCTACAAATATATAAAATTCAATATAATATTTTATATTTATTATTATTTAGAAATATTAAAATTATTTTTTCAAAAAAATATTATATATGTTGAATTGTATTTTGAAAAACCATTTTGACATAATGAAAAAATCTGTTTTTTCATGGTGTGTATTTTTCAATCACAATAAGATTTTATTTCAACAATTCATCTAATTATATTCATTTTGGGAATATAGATAAAATAGTATTGACATAAATATTTTAAATTTTATCATTTTGGTTAAAAATAATTATTTAATATGGAGAATCAGTATGCACATTAAAGTAGTTTTTTAAAAAATAATATTTTAAACCTAAAATAATATTATCATAAAATATAAAATATATTAACTAAAATATTACATCTGTGGATAAAATATAAACAAACAGTACTTTTTTAATTAAAATATAAATGTGAATTTAAATTACAAAATTTATTTAAATTATTATGTAGTTTTATAAAAATTAGTCTCCATCCCGATTCATTGAAAAATTAATATAATCCAAAAAAATCCCAAACTATTATCATCAGTAAATGTTTATTAGATTATATAAAAAATGTAGTTAATTTTATTTAAAAAATAAAAGCTACTCTAAATATTAATTATAATATTTTATACCTAAAAAATAATCATTTTTAGAAAAACATATTTTTGAGGAATTATAATTACATTACCATAAATTGATTTATTATTTACAAAGAATTAATAAATAAATTTATATTGGTTTTGTAATTAATATGTATATATAAGTGTGTGTGTGATAAATTAGTTTATAATATTCTTACATGCCTCTTCAATAACAAGGTTATAACTACCATTTAAAAAATAATATTATTTAATTGTTTATTGATGTTCAGTGTCATGTTCTATTCACTCTATTAAGGAAACACTTTGTAGCGTATAACAAAATATAAAATAAAAATATTATATAATTTATTTAATCATGGTTTTTTCTGTTATAAAATTTTAAATTACAAATTTCATACAATAAAAATTAAATTCATCATTGCGTGTAATTAGATATTTGTAAATGGTTACATTATTTTGAAAATAATTACCGCCAATACTCATTTGTTAAAATCAATTTAAAGCCTATAAATTAGATGTTGATTTAGTATTAAAAATCCTTTGTGGTATCCTTTTAACATTTAAGAATATGAATCCTCTCTATTTTATATTGTCGATAATTGATTCCTAAAAATCATTTCAGTATTCATCTACTTGATCTAAATGTAATTTCGGTAATGGATTGATGTTCATAATATAAATCCCACATCATTTATCGAATAAAAGATGGTATGTATGAAATTCTGAACCAAACTATTATATTATATTAATGAGATTAGATAGATAAAGTAATAATCTAATTTTCATCCATCATATGGGTAATTATTTCAATTCATATGTTGAATTTATCTTTGATGGTTGGGTAGAAACACAAAATCAAAATATGCCTTTCTAGGATTTTATTGTTTGTCTTGTAGAAATAGTGGCCTAGACTTGCACCAAATCAATATTCTTAGTATTAAATATATATCATATATGGCGCTACACCAATTTACAAGACTTCATATTGAAATGTCCCTATTGAGTTTTTAGAATCAATGATGACTTCCAATATATTGTTCATAAGGGATTCATTAGATTAGTGTGTCACCTTAAAATGAGTGAATACTATTTATTAATAAGAAAGGAGGATCAATTCAAATATTTTTTGATTATTGATAACAAAGAAATGATATTGTAATGAAAAAGTATCTTGTATCCCATATTAGATAATTTTTTGATAAATGGAGGAGAGTTAAATTATTTTCTATGATTGATAGTAATTGGAAATCTGATAATTTGAGGGCCAAGATTTTCGATATATAAAGGTAATTATTATATAATTGTTATGAACACTATTAATTTATAAAGATTCCATTTTTCTTAATAATTAATCTTATATCTGTATAGATTTAATGAATTGTTTTTCAGATATAACCATAACCACTAAGGTGTCATATTTATAGATGATATTATTATTTAAAAAAAGTGAAAAGAAGATAATGAAGATCATTTCATAGTTCTAATAATGTACATAAGAATTATGAATATTTATAAAAATAATAACCATTTTATAATTTTGGATTCATACAGATTCAATCATGGGTGTGATAATTTAATGTGAGGGTTTAAAATTACACACTTCAACGAAAGAGGTTATTTGAAATTGGGCCAGACCAACCATTAAGACTGAGATAGGTAGCTTTCATTATTTTCCTAGATATTATTGTTGATTTATAGAAAAATATTCAATGATATTGATCCACATACCATGTCATCATTCAAGGGATCCATGTTCCTTTCAGATGATTATTATGAGTAATGTGTTATAAAACTGAATTGAAGGCTAGTTAGTGCACCTCTGCAGAAACTACTATGTCATAAAATATGATTTTAGACTATATATATTCATAATAAATGGTACATTGTTCCATTATCCTTTAAAACTATATATATCTTAATAATAGATAATTGATAATTTATGCTCTATGAGTTTAATTTCAAAACACATGATTTGGAGTTAGATGTATCAATTTTTTTCCGAACGATATGTATAAAATATCTATGTGGAGATGTTTTTGATATATATACAGAAAAAAATGATTCCATTATATATTAACATAAAAATTGGTGAACATTCCCCAAATTATATTATTGGTGTTTATTAAAGACTATGATTGATCTTTAGCTTACCACCATTGGAAACTAAAAAATGTGGATGACACTTGATGTTGAATGGATAATGAAATATTATCTTTAATAACGATAAAAAAGAAACAATATTTATTTAATTAAAAACTATTGATTTTGAAATCTCTAAGGAAGTGGAGAAATATTCAATTTCTCAAATTGGTGGTTATTCATATCATTTGGTGAATAATAAAGTTTCACAAAAGGAATATGTAGAGCTACTAAATATGGCGATAAATTGTCTATAGGTAATCCACGATTATTATGGAATGATAATATTTTGAAACTTTGTATATATTCAATATCAATCAACATGGATGTAGGAGGTTATAAAAGAATCATATAGTTGTTTCTTCTCTATTGAACATGGGATTATTAATATGTATTGAGATTTTAAAGATTATTTTTGGTGATATGGAATGAAATGAGATATTGTATTGTATATTTCATGGTTCTTTGTATGGGATAAGGATAATTATAATGGATATATATCTAAGGTGGATATAATACAACTATACATAACATAATTGAAATGGGATATCATCACCATAGATTTTGTAAATAAAATACCCAAAAATACTGAATGGAATAATTCAATTTTTGTTTCATATAATCAACTTATGAATTTAGAAGACTCTGATGAAATTGGATAATATTATTCATAGGTTGAATAAACGTTGTAATAAGTGATGTAAGTGGTATGTTTTAATGTTATACTAATTATATCATATCAGGAATCATGGTATACCTAGATGTGTTATAGAAGTAATAAACATGATGTGTTTAAAAATTTAGAAATTATCATAACTTATAATACATAGAAATGTGTTATGTTTTATAAAACCATTTAAACAATAGAATAAAATTTTTGATCATGTTTTATCGATTTAAATTTTGATTGAAAATAATATATTACGTTCGTAGTATTTTTATACAATAAATTATTTCAATATATCCATCGTATTGTTCCTTATGGAACCTGCTATTGAATGTAGTGAAAAATTAAATTATAAATGAACAAATATAGTGAATAATTATATTGGCACCAGATGTAGTTGTGATAATTTCAATGAATGTTAGAACCATTTAGTAGGTCATAAGATAATCTCAGTGTAGAAAAAAACATTATGATGATAATGTAAAAAATGATATATATTTAGAGTTATTGAAATGGTATTACTATGAAAATAGTTCTAAATGAGGGGGATAGGTTTTTTAATTAATAGAAATTTAATTCGATGGTATATCAAGACTTTTGACATTTTCTAAAATTTCATGATAATATCATTTCAATTGATGCTCCATCTAAATCAATCTCATTTTTATAATGTGTTCCTTATATATCTCATTAGGATTTTAAAACCTGATTATTCACATGTAATAAAATCATAGTTCAAACAACTAGAGAATGATATTTATTAAGAAGAACATCATGTATAGATTCTGGACCATAGGAATAATGTTCATCGATATAATACCAATCACTAGGTCATAGTTTTGTGGGGAAAACACTGAATAGAGGCACTTAAATTGGAATCTGGGGATATGATTATACAAAAATATTCAAATATATTTTTATCAAGGTGATGAATTATTATTGTGAAATTATTTTTATAGTGTTCACATTGTAGAATTATATTTTTTATGAAATAATTTTCATTAAATAATTTTATTTCTTTGATATCTTGAAACAAGAGAAGGAATATGTCTAGACAAACCACATATTAGTATTAATGTATTATATTTCCATTATTTTTAAGACATTTGATTTGTAGATATTAATAGAAACAAAAAAATAATCATGAGTATATTTTATAAACATTTATAAAAATAAATCATTAGTCATAAAATGTTTAATATTAAAATTAGATTTTTTTTAAATAAAAGTGATTTTGATATGAAAAGATAGTTTATGTAGTTAATGTATAATTATATGTATTGATTCACTATTTATGAATTATTTCAATGAATTTATTTAATTATATTTAAGAAAAATGTTTTCAATATCTAAAAAATATTTTAATAGGTATATGATTAAAATGTATCAAATATTATTTTTTAAAATGTTTTTTATTAAAAGTGTTTTCTCACTATTTTCAATCCAAAAGTGTAATTTTTTCATTAATTTTTATTAAATGAAGTAGATAAAATTAATGAAATATTTAGAATGAATGGTTACAAAATTGTTAAATCAGAAACACTACTTTTTTTCAACATGAATAGTAAACGTACTATAATTTTTCTCCATGGTATAGGGAAAACCAAGGTAATATTGGTAATCAAATTTTAATATGGACGTATTTTTTGAATCAAGTTTTTGAAAAGAAATAAATACAAAAATTATTACAATGAGATCAAAATTTATTTTTGATGAACAATTTGATTTGAAAATGACCTATATATTATTTAAATATATAAATGTCTCAATATTTCACTCTTGCTATTTTTAATATCCCTTATGTCTCTAAAACGTGAAAATCTAGTAATTAATGAATAAAATTACATATTTTGAGCTATAAAAATTATTTTTACAGTTTAAATGTGTTTATAATATTTAGTAAATAGAAAATGACCATAATTTAATATGTAACATCTATTACCTATTTCATTATTTTATAAAATAATATACATAACGAAATTAAAAAATATTAAGATAGATATAATACAAATGAGTTATTTTGTATGATAAACATTATTGATCTATATCATATATTTTTATGTTTTAAGTTGTATATTCAAATTTTATCATTATATTTATCATTAATAAATATTATTAAATGAATAGTGTAAAAATGAAAATAATGAAATTTTCTCAAAATAAAAATTTATTAATAATAAAAATTTAATAAATATATATAAATATGACATGGGGGATATAACATGGTCAAAAATGTTATTACATTTCCATTTATGGTACCATTTTAACCAAATATTTAAAAATTACAACCAATTTATTTAGAAAATGTTTTTATAATAGTTAAAATTAAAATGGATTAACTATGGGTTAATATTAATGATAAGATTTAAAATTATATAAAAAATGGTATACCTTATGTTTGATTATGGGATTAAAATATATACAACCTTTTCATTGAATCCATGTCTATTTGTAAAAAAAATTATTGAGAATTAATTTATTATAATTTAATTGTTTGAGAAAATCCAAAAGAGCCCCTCACCATTGGTCTAAAAGGAAAGTTCCAGTACCTATGTTCACCTAATTTATCCTTCTAGATTAAAAAAATAATTATATATATCATATATGTCAATATTTTATAAGTTTGTATCTTTATAAATGACAAACCTGTGGGCCCTTTAGTTTAAACAACGATGATTCTTTTCTAAGTGGTAAATACCTTAATTGATAACTTTATTTTCACCGCTTATTTAATATCTATAAATATATGGTATTTATAATGTGGTAATAAATTATTAATGAAAAAAATCATTTTTTATCATTATTTTTTAAAAAAAAATTAAACACATTTTTCCATCAACAAACAACTGAAAGTATCGCTCTTGCGTACATATAACATTCCATCTCTATATAGAGATAAAATTCATTTTACATAAAAATTTTATAAATATGATTAATATATGGATATTAACGTTTATATATGAAATTTATGATATATATATATATTTATATAATTATAATTTCATGTATACCTTCTTACCATACAATCCTTTGCGAATCGATAACATTGTTCGTGCATATCTGTGGACTATAACTTCCACAACGTGATGTGTTTTGTTTTTAATATGTATTTTACATGGATGGTAAGGAGGTATAATTTTATAAATATATATGATATATATGATATAATAATTATCATAGTAATTTCAATTAACAATTAAATTTCTTTTTTTTTCATCGGTCAGTAAATGATAACAATTTTATGTGTTTGTATGATCAACCATCTCTATGAATGGTCTTACTAATTTTACTGTATCTAAACATTATGGATAGCAATATATATATATACATATTTAATATATATTATATTTATATCATTATTAATATTCCTGAGAATATGGGTCAAAGATAAATTAGAAAGCACTATTACTACATAACTCAGATACTCATGATAAACTAAAGAGTTAACTCATAGAAATGATTTTATTAATAAGAAATTATTGATAAAAGGGCATGTTGAAATGTTATAAAAAGATCATATTTTGTATTATAAGGACAAAAATAAATTTTTCATATAACTATAATAATAATATATATAATATACATTATTTATGTGTATTTTAAATTTAAGGATAACTCCATGTAAGTGTTTTATGTGACAATTTCATTGTTTATATGCATTGTTTATGAATAAGTTATATTTTTGAATTATTATGATAAAAATATCTTTTTAGGCATAAATTATTTTATAAAATAGTTATTTATCAAAAATAAATGTCTTTCATTGTTCTATATACCCATTATAACAATTTTTAAGTAATATTGATATTGTATCCCTTTTTTGTCGAAAAACCTATTTTGTCAATGTAGATTTATAGAATTACATTTAAATAAATTATTTTAATATTATCCAATGATTATTGATATATAGTTTACCAATGATTGATTTTTTACATTTTTTTGAATGAAATCATTTTTGATTTTAAAAATATATATATTTACTTTTTTGACAACTTTATTCATGGAATGTTTCTGACCATATAGGGAATTAATGAATTTTAAATTGGAGAATAATAATATTCTCATTCAATATTCCGTTAAATGATTACATGGTTATTCTTGATGTAATTTCTTCCATTATAATTTAATTTTTTCCCATAAATATTTGTTTTAAAAATAGAATGTATAGTATTCAAAAAACATATTATTGATCCTTTAATTGTATATATAACCATCATAGACAACAAAAGATGATATCGAATATTCAATTCTGTGGATATTATTCAATGATACCATCCTTGTTTTTAATCTATATTGTTAATGACTATGATATAAAATTTTTTATGAAACCTATTCATTATCTATAGGTTATGCTATGATGAAATGTTTATAAAAAATATTTATTTTACAGTGGTCATATATGTTAAATGTTTTATGATATTATGGAACAAATATGTAATACGATTATTATTTGATGGGTGTGTAGAATATCTCCCTCTAGTTAATTGGCTATAGATTTTTATCTCATGGGATAATAAGGACAAGAATCAGTAGTTAACCTAGTTTAGTATGGGACTATCTCTATTATGGTAGTCTTTGAAGTGCTCCATGACAACTATTATGGTTTTGGGAGTGGAATAATTCCACTATGATATTCTTTAAAATTATCCATGACTACTATGGATATTAATTCTTATATATATATATGTATGACACTATTCTATGTCTTATGTCAATTCTATTCCCTCATGGACTATTTTGTTGATTCCCTTGCCATTCATGTATTATAAACTACTAATATTTATTAAAGGACTTAAGATTATGTTCTAGGATATACATGGTATTTTTTAAAACATCAGGATCTTGATCTTAATCACTTATTCTCATGTTATTATAATATTATTCTTGATATCTCCCTTATAAAACCTTTCTAAAAATTTTAGGTCACATTATTATTATGTTTTCATTCCATATGTTATAAATAATGGTATTAAATATGATAGGATGAACAAGGATTCCCATTATGGATTAATATGTGTGAGATTACAAATATATTTTTCAAATCATTTTTTATATTTCCATGTGTCCAAAAGACTATACATTAAACATTCTTATTGGATCAAAATATTATTTGATTTATATTTATGTATTGTTATTTAATATATATATATATAAAATATATGCATCTTTATAGTCATGTATGAAGAGAATAATCCAATAATCATTGGAATAAATTTTTTAGATACGATAATGGTATTGATTTATGTCAAAATATGTGATATGTCATTAGTAGTTTGGGGATATATATAGTAATGTTCAATATAAAATATGTAATAATGATCCAGGAAGTAACATTCCATGATTTGATATAGGATATATTTTATAAAATACAAGGACACTATTTTACATGAAAAAAGTTATGATGTTGACTCTCTAGAGGGACTAAATGAGTGTAAAAAAGGAATAATAAGTTCCCCAAAAAAATATTGATAGTGGGAGGAATAATGACCCTATATAATTAATCGATTTTTAGGTGGATTGGAAATATTGTTAACTATATTTTTATTTTTTAATTTAATAAAAATTATTTGGATTTTTCCAATAGAGTATTAGAATGTGAACATGAAAATATGAGTACAGTTTGTATATGAAAAAAAGGAGAGGGACGTTAAACATGGTTTAATCACAACTATAAACATTTTTTATCTATATCATATATCATCATTCCTAACATCAATCAAATTACATAAATTGGTATGATATAACTAAAAAAATTAGTTTTTATTTATTTTGGATTTTTTGATTTAAATTCATTTTATGTCTATTTAAGAAATAGTATACTGGTATATTCTCTTTATTTAAGTACAATCATGAAATTTAGAATATACATCAACTCATTGTATGAATTTCATTTCCATGTGACGATTTAATTGGAAATTACGTAGGGAGGAAAGGATAAGGGACGTCAAAAAGATTAAAGATAAACTGGAGTATGATTTAAATTTTATAAATCACATTCAATCCCCATTTTTATAATCTATTTGGGATTTATATTATAAATTAATTCCAACTTATATAATTATTATTTATTTTAGAAAAATTAAAATTATTATTATTAAATATTCCATTATTTCATTTCGTAATTTTCATGTTGATATAGTTTAATAAGTTAAATATTTAAATTAGATGATCTGAGTTTATGCATGGAATTTAAAATTCAATGAATCATATTTTTTAGTCAAATTTATAAGAAATTACCTTCCATATATCATGAATTCCATTATAAATGTTTATATTTCATATTTTATGTTATTATATCTTCCAAAAGATATTGGATTAATTTAAATGTTGTTATTTCTGAGAGGATTCTAATCCAATTATTACAATAAATCAGGTAATTTTTTGGAGGAATCATGGGTCATATTTATTATTAGTATTTGGATTTAATATTTCAAAAAAATTATTATGAAACTTTGGAATTAATATTTATGGATTCGTATTTTTATGTATCCCCAATACTTGTGTACTACTATATATTAATCCATAGTTTAACCCTTGGAGGTCATGAATGATATATGATCTTAATATTCCACATTTCATTACAAATTATCCTATTCTTCAATGATATAATAATTATCATTATTTTATAATTCCATGTTTTAGGGAAAGGATTTTTATAAGAAAACACAAATATTTTTATGTATCCACTTTCCTCGTGTACTACTATATAATAATGGAATTATCAAATCATGATAAATATTATATCACTGATGAACATGATAATTTGTAATGAAATGTGGAATATTATTATCATATACCGTTCATGACCTCCAGGGGTTACACTATGGATTTACAACAAATTTTTTTTTACAACAATTAATATTGATGGATTCATATTTTTATGTATCCACTATCCATGTGTACTACTATATATTAATCCATAGTGTAACCCTTGGAGGTCATGAATGGTATATGATATTTATATTCCACATTTCATTACAAATTATCTTGTTCTTCAATGATATAATATTTATCATGATTTTATAATTCCTTGTTTTAGGGAAATGATTTTTATGTATCCACTATCCTTGTGTACTACTATATATTTTTGTTTCTCATAGTGTGTATTTATTATTGATGCCAATAATGTTTTATTTTTTGGGGAATTGTTGAGTGCACATTTTCAATATATTTTTTAAATTTTATTACATGATTTTCATTTTCATTAAAGTGTTAAAATAAAATTTTAATTTATAAACGTCATATTTGTTTTTGTCATATATTAAAGAGTATATTTGAAAAAAATAACAATTAAATTGAAATAAAATATATGTTTTTTAAATGTTTTATTTTTCTGTGGAATATTCTATGGTCAAGAATAAATTAAAGAGGATGTGAAGGGATTTACAAATCAAATTTTGACAGTTAGGGCTCCCCCTTAACCCTTGTGGAAAAATATATATAGAATTCCCCAATAGGGGTTACCCCTAAAGCATCATTATAAGGGGATATGGACCAATATATTCAAAGAGGATAAAAACACGAGAGTGTGAGAATGAACTGATGCATGGGTGTCATGCCCATGTGGATGTGAAAGAAGAATATTAGTAGCAATAGATTACACATAATGGATTTGGAGGTCCTCTACGTCTATAAGTATTAATGATATATACATGTAATAAAACTATTTATATATAACCAACCACATAAGGGAAAACTAATTTGGGTTGTGGGTATGTAGGAACTGTTCTCCAGATAAAAAAATGATATTTTCATGTTTCATATTAACATATTATTTTTCAAAACACCTACCACCAAAGATATTCCATAGTATCCATTCACTATAACATAATATTCCTTATCATATAATGGATGAAGTCAGGAATCCTTTAGAAAATAGCTCATCACTTCTCTATAAACATGGATATGTTTTTTAGTGACCTAGGGTGTCTGAAACGATGAATATAATGATTATCCATTACCTAGATACTACATTGTAGCACATTTTTGGGATATTGAATAAAATTATCTATTCCATAGATGAATGGATGCAACATGATCCCTATTAATTTGAAATATAAATGGAATGGATGCTATGCCATGAAAAGAATACTACAACATAGATGATTTATATGATTTGGTGAAGAAGATGGTCTATGATGTATGATTTCAACAACTATTTTGTGGAAATGATAAAGACATTACCCAAGAAAATATAGGTAGACGTGTTTATTTCCTAGAAAGAGGGCTATACAATAAGTCAAGAATTGAACAATAATACTGATCCATAGTAGTTTCATCCATGTCATAGTGCATTGTTGCTATATTTTTCAAAATCCCAAAATCATTGTGTATTCTAGATTCTACGATCTTAAAAAGAATTAGTTTAAAAAAAATTACCTTTTTTTGTTTTAAGTGTATATATAATGGAGTTCAAATTTCACAAAAAATTTGTAAAAACCATAGAAATTAATGCATTAGTAAGATTCACTATGGAGATGGTGACATGGTCATTTGTAGGAAAAATAAAGGATTAGAAAAATTTAATAAATGAGAAGTTTAATATTTAATGAAATGGTTTTTTAAATAATACTAATAGATAATATGAAGAAGAATTAACTATTTGAGGAAGAATATAATAATGAAAATTTCCATTTATGTGTATTATATTTTCTACAACTGTTAAATTTTTATTTATTATATCATTGGGACTATCATATAATTTGAAATACATAAATACCATGAAATGTAAGGGAAGGAGAGTGCACCTAGTAGAATATAGTTTAAGTTTTGTTTGGAAATTTCCATTTACTTATTATCATTAATTTATAAACATTAAAAATACCCTATCATGCATAATCATTAATGATTAATGAAGGTGTTTGTATGAAGGCAATAGCAAATTTCGGCTTCCTAGAAATAATCAATTCTTGAAATAGTTAAATTATGTTTAAATTCAATCCTAATCACATTTTCATAAATTATTCACATTATATTATAGGGAAAAATAACTATTTTCATTATAGTGTGTAAAATCCTTGATGAGCCTCACTAATGTTCAATTACGAATATATAGAAATTTGCTCATATTATTTTATATAACTAATTTCATGAATATGAATTTAAATTATCTTGGTTTGGAAATTCATTAATCACAATAGAAACCTAGATTTTGATAATGATTTTATTTCTGTTAATAAAGTCACAAACATATCTATATATTCTTTTTGAATTTACCTTGATTCCTACAATATAGAATGTTTAAATGTTAGTAGTAACAGTTATGTTATGAAATTTTTCTTGAATTTATTCAAAATATTTAATGATTCATTCATGACACATCAATATAACATATGATCATGAAACTAAAAAAATTAAATATTTTTAAAGACCATATAGATATCCAAAGTCATGATTAGATTCTAAAACTGAATATGATAACATAATAAATATAATAAATTACGGGTGATCTATATATACTTGAATAAGAACAATCAGGATAATGGAACCTGGGAGACGAGTCAACTAACATAACAAGATATCATAAAAGAAAAGTAAAATGATTAATCATATGGATTAATGATATAAATAAGATATAATTATAGAATCATGTCATAATATTAATATAGAATCATCATAATATATAAAATACTAATAAAATGTAAAGGATCACTACCAATACTTTTTATCTTGTAAAAAATTCATATAATTGATTATATTTACCCCTAATCCCATTAATATCATCATAGGAGATAAAAGTTACCCAATGTATTGGATAAATATATGTTTATAACCATAATATCTTTTCATGAATATGTGTGTCATGTAACACCCCTGAAAAAGTGAGACATAAAAGGCTAAATGTTACTACCGATGTCAACTAGGTGCACCTTTCTTTTCGGGAGCCTACCTGATTATAACTCCACAGTTAAGCATGCTTGGCCTGGAGTAGTAATCAAGATGGGTGACCTTATGGGATGGTTCCTAGGGTATGTGTGAGTGAGGAAAAAACACACTGAAAGAACATGTGTTGGCATGTGGGGATAGTCATTAGTTTGATAAGCGACCCTAGTCAGTAATAGCCTATGGTGTGCTGGGAAGGCAACCAAGGTATTATAGGAGACCTATGGGGTCAGATGATAAAGTTCATGGCCTTGGGAGGTGGGTCGTGACAAATGGTATCAGAGCCAATAACTATCCAGAAGTGCTTAGGCATTTCCTGGGTTTGAGGCTTCAGGTCCACAACGATGGCGTTGTGCTTTAATGTGGTGGATAATGTAACACTCATGAAAAATTGAGACTTAAAAGTCTAAATGTTACTACCCATGTCAACAAGGTGCACCTTTCTTTTCGGGAGCCTAACTGATTATAACTCCATAGTTATGCATGCTTGTCCTCGAGTAGTAATCAAGATGGGTGTCCTTCTGGGAAGTTTCCTAGGGTGTGTGTGAGTGAGGACAAAACACACTGAAAGAACATGTGCTGGCCTGTGGGGACAATCATTAGTCTGATAAGAAACCCTAGTGAGTAATAGCCTATGGTGTGCTGGGATGGAAACCAAGGTATTATAGGAGACCTATGGGGTCATATGATAATGTTCATGGCCCATGGAGGCGGGTCGTGACATGTCATGTAAGGGAATCAAACATATAAAATAAAGATAAGAAATTCAAAGGAAGGTAATGGGATAGATAATTTTTTGGGAAAGAAATAATAAAAATATATTTTATATTCATTTAAAAGAGACAAAGGTTTAAATATTTTCTATGTTCACAGTTGAATCAATTTGAAGTATCTCAAATATATAGTTCGTTTCCAAATTCCAAAAAAACACCTCGACACTTCTGTACAGAAATAAACATTTAATATGGGGTTTTAATGTATCAAAAAATAAATTTTGATTAATGAAGAATATAGAATATTATATAGAATGATTGTTAAAAAATTGATATCCATAATATTGTTCTTAGATAATGAAATTACAAATGGTTTAATAGATATAAATGAGTGTTATATGAATAAATTATAGAGTATAAAATATCATGTTAATTGTGTTTGATCTTAAATAAAATATTGATAAATTAATAGAGGGAATGTATAACCAAAAAATGGAATAAAAATGTAAAACATAAGTAATATATGTATAAATATAGGATATATAATCATTCCAAAATTTTAATTAGATCTGTTGGGTAAGGAGTTCAAAAAAATATATTTCCCAAACAAATGGGGTTTTCTATATAGTTCCCATTTGTGAGGAAAAAATTAAATTTAAACATTCAAGTAAAATCATGAATAATAAAATTACATTTTTTAGATTCATGATTTACAACCTTATTCAAATATATTTTATTTAATATTAATATATTTTTGTATTATAGGTAAATTTAATTGAGATATTTTGTTTATATTCACCATATTAAGGTCATTCATTTCATGGTCCCATATATTGATTAAATTGTATGTAACAATATGTAATATAATTGAATGGTCCAATAACTACAAATTTGTAATAGTATAGGTTGTATTTCTCCAAAAATTCTTATAAAATTATTAATGTTAAAAATTAATTACACATTAGATTTATTTTGATATTATAGGTTTCACTATTATATTATTAAAATAGTTACGTGAATTTTACGTCCAAAATTATCAAACATGGTTTTAATAAACATTACGAGTATTTAAATATTTTATAAAATGGATATTTTTTAGTTCTAACCATACTTGTTTAATTTAAACCATCATAGGGGCATGTTGAGAAAATTGAAATTCATCATTCAAGTGGGTGGTGGATCGACCATAATATTAATATTTTCATTTTTTATAATCGTAGGATGTTATAAAATAGATATTCCAGCATAATAAAAACATATCTTTATATGTAGGATATCAATGATAATATGTCAATGTGTATGAAATTCATATATTGGAGGTAGAATAAAAAACGATGAAAAAGGTTTATAAGAAAATTTACTACTTCCTTATATTGTCTCCACCTAGGATACATCACATGGATCATTGGAAAATTTTTTGGTTAAAAATAGAACATGGTTGGCATATATGAGAGGTTTTTGGAGTATAATTGGAACTGATTGTACAAGATCCAAAAATTCCATGTTTTGAGGATAATGGGTAGTATTTATTCGTGGAAATGTGTGTAGTTTTTGAACATAAAATTAATTTATTTTGGTATATATAGTTGATAATATGAATAATGACAAAGATATTTTTAAATTATTTTAATTTAGTCATGTAACTTGGACATGATATGTTTTTACATTATCTATGACTCAATTATTTATTTATTTAACATATAATGATAAATACAATATTATGTGGTATTTCACTAAATAAAAACATAAAATATTTTATAGTAATGTCCAATCATTTGCCGAATTATTTTTCAGCGTTATGATTCTCAAAATCAAGCCCATTTTATGAATACAATTTCAAAAATGTGTTAAAGAAATTAAATTGAATCATTATTTATTTTAAAATAGAAAATTTTTTATTCTAAATATTTTTCTGAACCCTAAAAAATTAATTCCGATATAAAAAGATTATACAATCAGAAAAATATATAATAATGATATTTTATAAGAATAAAAATCAAAAAAAATTATATTATTGAAATTTAATCCAATCTTTTTCATTTTATGTTATTTCACATTGAAATTGGACATAAACCCATGTCAATATTTTGGAAGATATTTTTTCTAAAAAATCCATTTTATATATTTTTGAATAGAAATTAATTTTAAATTAATTTATGAAACTTATATGCTTTGATTTTGAAAGATGGATTCCATATTTGGAATCAGGAGTTCTAAATTATATAAAAATGATACTTTTATTTTTAGAAATTATGAATAATAACTTCAAAAAAAAATTTATTTAACATGGTGAAGGGGAAATTTTGGTTAATAAGGGTAAAAAATATAATAATAATTTTAAATTACCTACATGTGTCAAAACCCAATTTAATGAGATATGGCTAACCACGTCCATCCTTTGGTCAATTTTAGGACCCCATGGGGCAAAATTTATGTGAAAATAACATTTAATTACTTTTAACTTAATGTTAAAGAAAATATAACATAAATATATATCATTTACTAAAAGAATTTTTATATTTGGATATATTAGTGATCTCTTATACTATAAATACTAATTATAATGATTAAAATAATTACTACATTATGGTATTTTATCCATATTTTTAAGCATCATATAAATAAATTTATTTATGAGGCAATGATTATGTAGTTATTACATTATTAATGAACTTTTTAAATAAATGAGATTATAGAAATTAAATTATATTAATTTGGAACATTTTTATTCCATCCACGAATTGAGGGATATACATTACATGGTATGTTTGAATTAGATACTGATGTTTGAAATAATCAAGTAATTATGAATTTTTTTGTAATCATGATTTTCATATTATATTAATTGATATAAATATGTGTTATTTTAAATACTATTTTATTAAATGATATACTAGTCCAAGAAATCTATGATTCAGATAAATGAATGAGATAAGAATCAACATGTCATTAATGAACAACGTGTGGTTCTATAAGCATTTTATAGAAACTATATAATCATAGAAGAATAAGAGTTTAACTGTATATTTAATTCAGTTAGCCTGTATATTTAATTCACTTAACATCATGTGTTACACAATTATGGAAATCCCACATAGAAGGAGGAGGAGCAGGATGCACCCCTTTATAAGGTTTTGTAGATACATCTCCCATCATGAGCCCTTTTCTTGGGGGGTGTCTGAGGGCTAGAACCCAAGGAAAACAAAACCATACGGGTCAGTCACAAAGTAGACAACATCATGATCATGGGGTGGACTAAGCCACTACAAACCTAAAGGGTCGCACGTGAAAAGGAATTTCCAGGCAGAGGGGTTCATAGGCAGGGGCCTTGTGAAGCTCTGTTGCTCCGCATGGCGGGGGGCACTAGTGAAGGGGTGTTCTTCGTGAAGTGGGGTTCCTTAGCCTATGTATAGGGTAGAGGGGCATATGGGGGTTGATTTGAAAAGTTTAAAGGCATTCATGGAGAACTTCCTCAAAGATAAAAGGTGCCTCACGAAGCAAGGTGTCGTGAAGCAATGTGCATCACGATGTCCAATGAACCTCCCTTACCATGTTGATCTTGTTTACAAGAAGGGTGTTTCGCGAAGAATAAATGCTCTGTGATGACCCGGGTCCCCTTGTTGATCCCCTTCCTTTGAGAATTACCATATTCTTCACGAAAGGAATCCCTCTCGGAAGAGGTGATCAAAACAAGACATAGGGGAGGCACTTCGCGGAGCAGAATTACCTCACACAACTCATAGTTCGTAGAGCAGAAGGATGCTATGTGATTCAGAAGATGAGAAGTAAAAATGTCGGATTGTCCATCCATTGAGAACAGGGGGATATCGAAATTATAGGCAAGAGGCTCCGTGAAGCAAATCTCACGTGTCGCGAAGATATACATGGTTGCTTCGCGTCGGTCTCGTGAATGTCAAATGCTATCGCGGAGCGTCATGCCTCCTTTATTTGCTGCGCGCTCGTGAACATCATGTCCATTCACAGATCATCACGCCTCCTTGCATTGCAGCAGGCTCGCGAACGTCAACTATGTTCGCAGAGCATCCCGCCATCTTGTTTCGCGACGACTGTAGTGTGGTGTGACTCTGTGAAATGGCTTCCCAAGGCGGTGAGCGGTTCTTTCTTTTTGGATTCTTCTCTTTCCGAAATTTTGGTGCCAACAAATGCCCCCTTGGACATGGAGCAGAAAATAGATCAAGGGTCGATGTCTAAGGGTAATCACCAAAATCCTCAGCTTTTCGCAATGCTGCCTCATGAAGAGGACCTGCGATGCGGATAGGGGATGCGCGGGCCGAGCGCACAGTGAAGCATGGCATGAACTAGATGCGCCACAAATCTCTGACGGTCGTCACCTATAAATAATAGAGTTGCGCTCTATTTTTTCCTTTTACTTCTCCGTGAATTTGATCTTTTTCTCTCTCTATATGCAAAGCTCCACGTACTCCGCGAGTGTTCTCTAGGAATCGAGTCTTCGCGACGCACAACGAGTCCTTGACATTTCATATGTGCTCCATGATACGGTGGTTGAGAGCCTAGGTAGGGTCCGGTGAACAATCTTTGTGAAGAGTCTTCGCGAACGCACTCTGTGAACGAGCTTCGCAAACCAACCCAAAAATCATTCATGTTCTAGAATAGAATGACCCTCCAAGAAGCTTCCCAAGGGGTCCTTGCGGATACAACCCGGAGGGATGAGATGGCTAACAGTTTGGGAATGTGATAGTTAGTTTGTATCCACTCAGACCATAGTTCATTAGTGGAGAATCTATCAGAGAGCTAGAATAACTACCCATTGTTTATGAGGTTCCCCTTGTATGGTTTTGGGATGAGGGATGACGTCTTACTCTCTGAAGCAAGTAGGACGAGCCAACTTACTGGTTCCATAGCATACCGTGTCAGCACCGTTGGTTCTAGGCGGATGATGGTCATGCCCGGGAGGACTTAACGCCCATCACTGTCTAATGCTTATACAACCATCTGAATAATGTCAACGGGAAAGCACTACAGCCGGATACATTCTCTCCTTTGTACCGAACTATCATCAAGGTGGCGTTGGGGAACCCATATATGTGGTGGTCTGAGTAATGGGACCTGTTCCAGGGAGAAAAATTCATGGATGATTGGGCATGGGCCTACTGGGTAGGATCCGGGTGTGATGAGTTCGGAGAGGAGCTGAGAAGCATTGGTCTATATGAGGAAGCTTGGGCTTCCCAGTTTCACATCTGCCAGCCGAAGCAGCTAATGTCAGAGCTGTTGAGCTGGTGGTCATCGGGGACCAACACATTCAACATGCATCACTATGAGGTTGGTATTAGCTTATGGGAAGTGCATTAGATCTCGGGGGGTCCCAATATTGGTGGCGATGTATGATTAATTCGTCCCTGTTATGGGTGCGTGGGAGGATTCAGAAGAATATTCTACGACTGGTGATGACACTATAAGAGCATGTTCTAAGAGAGGATAAGGAGGCAGTGAGGGATGTCCACTTCAAGAATTGGTTCAAAAAGTTTCTGAACATCTTGATAGACCGTCTGTTCCTGAATAGACCATGATCTTTCCCAAAGGGGGCCCAGAGTTAGGAACACTCATACTGGCGGCTGTTAGAGAATAGAAAGTGGAAGACCGAGGGGTTCTGTGTCAGCAATGACCAACAGCCAATAGTCTTTCTAGGGCAATTCAACGTGGCTCTAACCTGTGGTTGGATCCTACCGGTGAGGGATACCAACATGGGTGTGTGACCAATTAGTTTCATCATGGAGTCCACTTTGGCGACCAGAGGGTCGGATATCCTAAGGATACTGATGCTTGCCATGTTTTATAAGATGTTGTGGCACATCAGCAAGGGGAAGAGGCCACTGAGGATATGTGGGACATTCCACCCATTGTTAGGGTGGATAAAAATGCATGTCAGGGGGATATATGTATATCTGAACCCTATATCACCTCCAGGGTCAAATTTCATCCCTTGATTCTCAACATTGCAGAATGTTTTCCGGTCAAGCTGACCATACAATCGGTGTTTACTTGAGTCTGGAAGGTAGAGGAGTTCAACATTCATCCATTCATGTTGCTGACAGGGGCCTTCACGGATGATGGTCGGGGTGCAGAAGATCACTAGTCCTACCTCTTCTCCTTTCTAGGTGGTGTCTTGGAGGCCTGAGTGGATCGATGGCATCATTTCGAGCCATACTCCCAATAGCGGTCTGCAAGGAAATTCCGGTGCCTGCAGCGCCTGACCCCACATGTCTACATGGAGGTGAGTAATGAGAGCACCCATTTTTGATGAGGTAGATGTGTCTCATGTTCACTCGGGAGGATGGAAAGATGTCGAATGCAATGCCTCCACCGATGGTCATCCTCGGGCTGGTAAAGGAATATGCCTAGAGCGGGGTGGCGGCCTACATGGGGGAGAGACTGAAGCAGCAAGTGCATCCCGCAGTGGCAGGGCAACTGTAGCGGCGACGCACACACAAGTTGAGTGGGAAGCAGTAGCAGTAGATCCAACGGTAGAAGAAGACCCAATGGTCATAGGAGAATAGAGTCATCCGGAGGGGCGGCCACCGAGAGGGTTCCAGATGATTTCTACTCAGTCCCTGAGGAAATGGTTGCGCCATATTGACATGCCGAAGAAGGTTGTTTTCCCAGAGGCCTATGACATCTGGAAAGTAATCCGGAAATTCCTTGGCCCATCTGAGTTATGACATCACCTTAACCACCTCATGATAGACTTGCCGGGTGTTGGCCTTATTAGAGCCAGTTTTGAGGTATCCCAGGCAGAGGCGGAGCAATATATGGCCGAAGTGGAAGTCATTATCCACTATAGGGGAGCCATGAACATGATAATAGATCAGTTCAGGGAGATGATGGATCATACGGTCCCTCTAAAACTGTCATCTACTGACCTGAGGGAGTGCTTCCCTCTACCGGAAGAATCGGATGAGTCCACATTGGGAGACGAGGCTGGTACATGGAGTCCGTTGGAGGAGGGTGACATCGGTGATCAGTCATCGGATCTCGGTGATTGTGAAGAGGCCCTCGAGGAAAAATCTCAAGTTCTTCCTCATGGTATTCAACTAGGTTACTCTTGATTCCTTATCAGCATCTGCACTGTTCAAGAGGACCTTTTTCATAGACCTCGTTCTCACCCCTCAGTGGGTGCCAACACGGGACCTTCAAGATCCACACCTATGGCTGCATCAACTTCCATGTCTGGTGGGACTAGGAAACTTGAGGCGGCTCTCCCAGAGTCTCCAGATCTTCCAACCATATACAGGTGGCCACGTCTCGGGGTCCCGATGACATCACCCTAAGAGTGAGACTATGTATTTTATCATTGTAAGTCTCCTTAACCAAATTTATGATTTCCATCCCCTAACCACGTTAACTGACATTCAAATCCCCTTTTTTGGCATGTATAGTCTGTCAATTTGTTTGGGGTGCTACAACGATTATGGTCGGGACTTCTGGTTGTGTCTTACCCAAAGGCATGCCAATGGTTGTGGAGGTGGACATCCAACCAGACCAAACTATAGCACTCCCGATCACTGGCGGGGATTCCAGTGGGGTTGCGATTGAGGTTATTGAGGTGGGATCTGATGATGAGGATCAACCAGACAATTCAGGCCCCACCACACCTAATCCAACGCCAGATATGGACCCGAATGAGGAGTTCCTCGAGGAATTCCCACCATACGAGCCTGCTAATTTCACTGACTGGGAATAGACGACCTCTAATGAGGAGGACAATAAAATAGTCTATCACCGATCGTGGAAGCTGATCGCATTCTTCGTCATTGACACCCCCAAGAACTATGTTTGGATGAGATGGACTGACTTCTCTTGCGACGGCACGAACTCTGTTCTGGGGGAGTAGATTCCCAGCATCCTCACATGCTCGTTCGAGATCTAATGGAGGAAGAGAATATGTAGTGTGACTGCGGCCTTGGTGTGGGATGGCAGCAGAGGTAGGTGGTAAACATAAAGAGGCTCCAAGAGGATTAAGGCAAGGTCCCATGGTAGCAATATCGGGCAGACGAGCAGTCGACCTCCATCATCATTCAATCTGAGCTAATATTGCGATTGAAGGCCCAACAAACAGAAGCTGAAAAGGTCCTAAAGCGAGCCACTGTGGAGATGACCGCCATCCGGGACGACATAGAGCATGCCCATA
The DNA here is from genome assembly GCA_963277665.1 of Viscum album. NCBI lineage: Eukaryota > Viridiplantae > Streptophyta > Magnoliopsida > Santalales > Viscaceae > Viscum > Viscum album. The sequence continues at coordinate 1,548,364,138 of OY728146.1, read as the reverse complement.
TTGTGGAAAATGAAATGTGACCTCTAGTTGCAGAGGAGGTGTGGGAGTTGAACAAACAGCAAATACTCTATGAATCCACTAGCCAGAGCGTGAAGGAGCTGCTACACTTTTTTAATGAGGTTAAATCATCCATGGGGGGAGTCGACCCTCATGTACAATAATGATTAAAAATTGTTAAACGTACTTTCATGCTTTAATTGTTTGATGATGAAACATGCATGAGTTCTGTGGTTTAAATTGGTTTATTTTATCCTCATGATGTTCACAGAGCGTCCATCAATCATTCCCTAACCTCACATGGGTCGGTCCCGATTTGAGAAACACGGGTTTGACCACCTTATTTCCCCATCCAGGCATAGGAGTGCAAATCATGCTTCGGGCATCTGGGGTTTGAAAAACCGGTCTAGATTTCCGGGCAGAAATGGGAGAGACCTGACTGGAGAATGGAGCTCTCAGAATAGCTGAATTACTGCTTTACAAGTGTGCTCTTGTCCAAGAACTGGGTAACGTCAGGGGTACTAAAATCAATCCGAACAGATGGGAATGGGGGGTTTGAATCATGATACCTGATATCTATAACATTGTGGTGGTGGGGTGACAATAAAGAATAACTGTTGATGGCATCCGAAACACAGTATTCTTATTGTATTATCTTGGGGTGGGGATAATAAATAAGGGATGACCACTGACCATGTTCGAAAAAAAGGTCCTGACTCTAATATCATTTGTTAGTCTTCCAGAATGTTGTCCTAGGAAAATAGGTGGGCCATAGGCCAAGCATCCATCTAGTTAGGGGGTTCCCTTAGACATGGAAGAGAACGAGGGTCTAAATAAGGGGCACCCAAAGAATGGAATGTGTAGTGATAGTTTGTTCAAATAGAATCCAAAATTCTCGAAATTATGCCACCATGGTGGAGGCACATTTGATGGATGCATAGGTCTGGTCATTGATCATTCGTTCTTGTAGACAGAACCACTCTGGCGAGGGAGCTGTCACATCCCAATATCATCTTGGGGCATCCCAAACTTGTTCAGGGAAAAATTGCAGTTACATGTTTCCCCACAAGGGGTCAGGCCAAGCACCAGAAATGAGGAGGAACATGATTTATAATTCATGGGGATAGACCCTATGTGAAATTCCTAGGTGTCTCTATGTATCCCATGAATATGGGAATCAGGTCATACGTAGTTCTATAGGAATGATAAAAATCATGGCTGTGCCGGTGCACATCCTACCAATAACTACTAAGCCCATGTGAGTCATGCTCGATGTGGGAAACAAGATGTTGTGGTGGGACATTCCCGACATAGGAAAGAACATGATAGGGTGAAGGGATGCTCGGTGAATGTCGGCCCAATGGTGCAAACTCATCCATGTAGTGCACCTAGATGCGCAAAGAAGTAAAGTCGAGTATGTCCGAATTCCACTTGAACATGAGGAAGTGGAAATGTGTGAATCATGATGCTCAAAATGTTGATCACAATGATGGTGACATGAACATAGATGTATAATTGTTGACAGTGTTCTAAACACAGCATTCATATTGCGTTAGCCTGGAATGGGGACAGAAAAATATGGTCGATCGCTTACCATGATTGAAACACAAGACCTGTCGCCAATGTCATCCGAGATCTTTAGAGACGTTGGCCCGAAACAGTAGGTGAGATGAGGTGGCATATGTCCAGACCATGAAGGTGGTCCCCTCAGATGTGGAAGAGGATAATGATCCAAATAGCGAGCTCACGATTCTTGGACATGGAACGAGGGGAATGTCCCCTTTAATTTCGACACATTGGGCTATTTGTCAAAAGTCATCTGAATACAACAATGAGACGTATTTGATAGATGGATTATAGTCCCTTCCCATGGGGAGATCGTAGTTTAGTGTCATAGAATTCGCACCATGGATGGTAGGAAACACGGGAGACGCATGGCGGGGTAATTATAAAACCCGACGTGAATGGGAACCAGGGGCTCCGACCACCACGTGTTACCTAGGATGGTTCGTGGTCATGGTACCAAAAATGAGAGTTATGATGGGTCCAAGGCACGTTTCAAAGACATTCCTACGTACCCCATGAGGATGTGGATCAATCTTCACATAGTTCTAGAGGAAACATGGTATAGTTACAATAACAGGGATAACAATGGGTGTGCGGGTGTTTCCCCCACACCAAAAGGAGCGGTATTTGATGTATCTTTTTTATCCTCTAATGTGAGTGGTTGGTGATTTTTTTGTGAAGCGACATGCCTAGGATGGAAATTCCCTACATTGTTATAGGAATCAAGTCATATGAAGGCATTGAAAAATGGTATGTCATTTGCCCGATAACAAATATGTTGTCCCCTTGAGTGAGGACATCACGATGTAGTGTCGTTTTTCGTTGTGTGGCCAATACAATACTGTCACAGATTAGGGTCTTGTGATGGGACTAGGCGTGCATTTTAACATCGTGCGACACAGACTTAGTAGAGACAATGCAAAGTGGGAAATTAGTATGGCATAATAAATCATACCTGATGTGAAAGAGCACATAATCTCATACCACAAAGTACAAATTTATGAGAAAGGAGCCTCATGAAAAGGGGCCTAAATAGAGGTAAGAGGGTATGGGGTAGGGGAAATTATCCCGTAATTGAGCTGGACCCAAAAACGAGACATCTGGGTGGTCCTACATATCCCATCAGGATGGGAATCAAGCCACACGTAGTTCTAAACGTGATCACAGTTTATGGTTATAGAACTCGGACCATGGATGAGATGAAATTGGGTAGGCACATGGTGTCGCACTTTTAAAACCTTACGTGAGTGGGGACCCATGTGGTACTCACAACACCACATGTTGTTCAAAGATTTCGGGCAGAGGGGCTGAAATAGAGGGCATGATTATAGATTCATTGGGAATGGCTTGAAGATGAGATGATCTGGTGGTCTTACATATCCCATGAGGATGAAAATAATGTCATACATAGTTATGGAAGAGATATTATTTTATCGTGTTAGTGATAGGACCATAGAGGGGTGAAAACTCTCCATGTAAATGCAGACCTCAAAACGATCCCTAAGCCCACGTGAGTAAAACACGTTGTGGGAAACAAGGGTGGAAGAGGTTTGTTGCATTAAATAGAATTAATGCTGATGGTAAATCAGTGTGGAGCCCCAAATGATTCCCTTATCGCAGCTTTTTTTCTCCTAACATGAGAATTCACACTGAGGAATAATACCAAGAATTTTGAAAGTCTACTTGGACATGATGAGGTGGAGAAGGATGTGAATCATGTAACTGAAATTTTGGGCTAAATGGGGTTGGCGTGGAGATAGAAGATAAATGTTGACTCTTGTCGAAACACAGTATACATATCATGTTAGCCTGGAATGGGAACAACAAATGAGCATCGACCACTGACAATATTCACAACGCGGGATTTTTATCGGCTTGTTTTTCGCGACCCTCGAGGACGTTAGCCTATAATTGTAGGAGAGCCCTTAGGCCTAGAATTCATGACACATGGGGGTTCCTTCAGGTGTGGAAGGTGATGGAAGCCCAAATGATGGGGAACTCAAAGCCTAAAAAATAGGTGACATCATGTCCATGTAGAATCCGACATTCCGGGGGCTAAACCCGATTACCCATGGGCACATTGGAGAATAAACAAAGAGGATCGATGGGCTCATCTTGAGAGTGATCGATTTGAATAGACGTGTATAGAATAAGGGGATATAGAACCATCGGGAGAATAAGGTACATGGCATGGTTATTACAAACCCAACGTGAACAAGGACATAATCTCGTACCACACCATAAAACCCCGAATAAGAACATCGTTCGGGGGCTCGAAGATGCCACGAGGCTTGAGGATGGGCCTCAGTCATGAAGGCCCAAACGGTTTGCAGTTTAACTTCATTAAATTAAGAAAACGAGGAGAGTAATATGTCCCTCAAAAGGGAGGAGTACAACACAGTGGATAAACCAATGTGAATCAAGACATAATCCCAGACCACACCGTACAACCCTAAACAGGAACTTGGGTCGGGGCCCGAAATGGCCAAGGGACCTAAGGCTGGGCCTCAGTCATAATGGCCTGACCGGTTTGTATTATAACTTCATTAATGAGGATAGTGAGGGGATAAGGTATCTCTTCTGGGGATGTATACGTCATGGTTAGTAACCCTAAGGGACTGAGGACATAATCCCATACCACACTGTACAATCCCATAAGATAGAACCTGGTTCAGGGGCCCAAAAATTCCAAGGGGCCTGAGGCTAGGCCTCGGATGTGAAGGACATACGTCCTCTTTTACGGTTTCCACCTCATCATAGCTCCTAATCCAACGCGAGCAGCACTCGGTGTGGGAACCGAGGAGCTGGTCTCTCCCCCCCCCCCCCCATCACATGGGTCATAATAGCTGGCATTTACCAAAGAGAGTTCATTGCTTAGAGATACAACATGCAAAAATGAACAACTAAACGTAATTTTTAGGACATCTTGGGGTGCTCGCAATGTCACATGAAAGATGTTGACCATGTTCTCAACACTACGTCCCTATAGTGACCTTAAATGTGAGAAACAAATAAGAAATGACCGATGAACATATTCGAAATGTGGGACTTGTATCGGCGTGTTGCTTCAGGAGGTCATTGTCCTGAAGTGGTAAGAGAGCCCTTAGGCCTAGAATCCATACCATTCGGGGGCCCTTCTAGATGGGGAAGATGATGGAGTCTCAATCAAAGGAGTGGGTGAAGAATAGTTGTACACATATATGAAAGAGGAGAACATCTCCAGGGAGTCGGAGGTATGTCCACATCGAGATTAAATCAGCGTGAATTGGGGAAAAATTCTGAACCCCACCATATGTCTTGACCCAAGGGGATGAATCTAGCATTTGGGCTGGGCCAACAGATGATGTTTCCGGACATTCCAACATATCCCATGAAGATGGGAATAAATCCAGACGTAGATGTTTAATGCCATGCATTTTAATGTCGTACGGTGAGGACATGGGAGAATAGAAGAATAGGGGTGGGCACATGGTGCTAGAATTACACTTCTAGTATGAGAGGGGATAAAGAATCCTACACTATATCATGAAAGGATTTTCTGAGAGATCTATACCCTGGGGGGATAGTCAAAGATGAGAGTTCAGGGGCTGTTCTCAAGATGATGGGTCTGCGCATTGCTACGGATCCCATAATGATGAGAATCAAGCCATACATAGTTCTCCAAAAGTGTTTTAACGTCATGAAGGATGATGTTCAATTCAAAGTCATGTAGGACTAGACATTTTAAGGTCATGCGGGATAGATGTGCAGTTTATGGTCATGTGGGACCATCCAATTTAAGGTCTTGCAGGACCGCCCAGTTTAAGGTAATGCAGTACCACCCAGTTTAAGTTCGGGCAGGGCCAGTGGGATTCCGGTGATGGGTGGAATCAAGAGGAGAGGATGGAGTATATAATTCAAGATTTACACACACATGGTCTACCACTCATCGTCCCACTCATAGGCAGAGCCTCTCTTCATTAGCTGGGAAAAGGGCATACACTTGTCGGCCAGATTCACAACAAAACGGCGTATGTAGGCTAAGTAGCCTTTGAAACCTCGAAGCTCCAAAATATTGCTTGGGGTAGGCATATGAATGAATGCCTTGATCATAATTGGGTCGTTCTCGATGCCCCGATAACTAAAAACAACGCCAAGAAACTTCTCGGAGGTGTCCTCGAAGGCACACTTCAAAGGGTTCATCTTCAAGTGACGGGAATAGAGGAAGTCAGACACTTTTTCATGGTCCATGAGATTGTCCTGGCAGTGGTGAGATTTAACCACCAGATCGTCCACATAACATCCCACCAATATCCCATGGATCAGCTTAAATATGTATTGCATGGATCGCTGATATGTGGAACCTTCATTCTTCAGGCCGAAGAGTATACCCTGGTAACAAAAAGTACCTTGGGGTGCCCAGAAGTGGTAGACTTCTCATCCTCGGGGGTAATTCAGATCATGTTATATCCAGAGTAACAATCCATGAAATAGAGGGCTTGGAACCCTACCGTAGCATAAATCAACAATTCTATCACTGGAAGGGGAAAATCATCCTTCGGACAGTGAGAGATGAGATCCTAGAAGTCGATGCAGACTCTGATATGTCTTTTCTTCTTCATTACTGGCACAATTTTGTCTCACCATATGGTGTAATGGACCTTCTTGACGATGTTGGCTCTAAGGATCTTGTCAACCATGTCCTCTACTGTGGCACCATGAGAAGTGTGCATCTTCCTAGGAGCTACTTGAACATGAGAAGATTTTCTGAGACACCATGACGGTGGACAGATACCTGAGGATCTTGTCCTGGAATCTCGTCATAACTCCATGAAAACACCTCACAGTGCAGTTTAAAGAAGTCCATGTACCACTACTACTCTTTGAGGTTCATGGTGGAACTGATCATTGTGGGTCTCCGATCATCCTCGCTACCAAAGTCCACCTATAAAAATTCATCGACCGTGGTGGAAAATCCTTCTTCAATGGCAGGGGGAGCATCCTCCAGATCCTCTTTATTGCTTGTGGAGGAGGTATTCCCAATGGGAGAAGCTTCCTCTGGGTCGGAAGAACCTGATAGGAGACTGATATTGGCCTGGACAGCAGTAGACCGCATATCAATAGATTCACACGCTGCTGAGACCATAACTATGAAGGTATTCGATCGAATCCCATCTGGTCTTCACCCCAAGGGGCCATGCATGAGGATATCAAAGCAGTAGTGGTGTGTTTTCAGGATCCAGTTAATCCCATTCTGGTGAAATAGACTTGTATGGCGTATTGCTATTTCCATGGGGCGGACATCCTGATATAATACGAGGGTAGGAGGATCCGGGGTCACCTGAGTTTGGTTTTTATAGGATTATGAGGTGATTTTACACCGTCTCTTGGACTTGGGAATATGACTTCCTCTTTTACTAGAGACAACAAATAATTGCCCATGTCACTGGTCATGGACTCCAATTGATGGATCTGGAAGTCGTAGGTGTCATCCAGACCAACCCAGGGGTCAGTTGTGACCATGGAGGGCTCTACCTCATTTTCCGAAATCAACTTATACTTTCTCTAGTAATATTCAGTGTCCAAATAACGGTCTTCAAAAGAGGCAAAAGGATATGCATCATCTTGGACCACACCTACTTGGCCATTTATGGAGTACTTGAGGAATTGGTGATACAATGAGACAAACACCGCTTGTAGGTGGAGCCATGGTCTTCCCATCAATGCATTGTACATGGTGTCCGGGGAGACAACCATAAACTCGGTACATGCAACTAGGCCATCGTACTAAGTCTTCAAATGGATCTCTCTGATTGGGGTTTGCTCTATCCTGTCATTTCCCTGGATTCTTAAATTAGAGGGAGTCAGATCATCTTCGAATAACCCATGATTTTTCTATCTCCACATCGGGATATGGTTGATCATGGATCTGTTGTCAACAAGACAGCGGCGAACCTCCATATTGTTAAATTGGCCGGTGATGTAGAGAAGGCAGATATGCCCCTGTATGATAGATCCTTCATCTTTCTTGAGAACGAAATGATGGCCTGATATTTGGCATTCTAAACTGTTTCAGCATGAATGACTTCTGCAGCAACTACCTCTGACTCAAAAGGGAGGGAGATTCTTAAAGCCTTAGCGAGGGCCCCGTGCATATTTGATGACATGAAGAGGGATTCGAGAATGGAAATCATCATTGGGATGCCGAAAAGATTTTATAGGACATCTTACTTCTGTGACAGGCACAAACTTATGCATATATGAGGCCACCCTATGATTGGTGGCATGGTGGGCCCTACTGGCTGGACCGGTGACTTGCTTGTGCTGGGCATATCCCACTGCTCACTAGTTGAAGCCTGATGAGTAACTGCTGGATGAGGACCGGATGACTGAGATAGGCCAGTTTCTAGGTGAGGTTGGCTAATGCCTAGACAAGGTAGCTATGCCTGGTCCTGTACCACAAATGGTGGTGGAGGCTATCCTGACAACACCAGATATATATGCTACGTTTGTTTTGATTAGCGTTGAGCCTATTGTCTGGTCTCGGTGGGATGCACGACATGGATGTAGGTTCCAACTGATGCGCCTTGACGACCTATATGGTTGCGGATCTTCCGACATTGGAGTCGGCTGGGGACGTTGGGGAGGTTCGCTTGGCAGCCCCCCTCGTCAGGAGTCATGTAGGGATTTACCAACACCACTGTGTTAACCAAAGTATAACCATGACTGTCATTTGAAGATTCATCCACTACTGGGCGGATTCTGGGAGGGATCCCCATCTCAGGGGGCATGAAGTAGCCGAGAGTGTGGGACGACAATGGAATTGGTGGGGTGCATTGTTTTTTCTTTCACCGCTGATGCTTGCTCTTCTGGGAAGAGGTCGGCTGAGATGATGATGCAGAAGTGGTGGCTACAACTTCTAAAGGATCCTGCTGATTCAGGCGTGCCTGAATTATTCCATGGTAACAAGCAACTGTCTTATGATCCATCCAATCATCATGCTTCTTGGACCTGTGGTTGGAAACCTACTCCCACTTGCTTTCGCTGTCGCTACCACTGTCTGGCCTTACAAAGACACATGTCACCTGTGCTGGGGCAGGGCCTAGCCTGACTATATTGTTATCGACCTGGTATTGAAGATAGTATTTCAACACATAGAACAACTTGAGATTGTGCCCCAGAATCTGATGATTGGGGCAGTAGTTGGGGTGATTAGTGAGACACGCCTCTTCCAGCCTTCTGCACTCAGGAAAGTGTACAATCCCCGGCTCTAGGGTGCTACGGAAGTAATTGGGGACCTAATTCTCACCGAGTGAGTACGTTCAGTTTCTTCTACCTGGAAATGGGTACCTTGGAGCGTGGCACTAATGAGGATTCAGATTGGCATGTCAGGGAGGTGGACCCTGATTGTCCCGCCTAGGTGGTTGCAGATCATTATGCAGAGGTGCTTGCCGTTTCTGAGGATGCTGCTAAGCCAGAGGCTGCTCTTGGGGAAGAAGGCCTCTGTGAGGTTGTGGGGCCAGTGCTAATGGTATCAATTCTAGTTTCATGGGGTATTTTATTTGGTCCACCGTAGCAGGCTCGGCTCTGTAATCTCTCCTTGCTGGGATATCAGGGGTCAACAGGCGTGCCTAGCAAGCCTCTTACAGGGCTTCCTCAAGGTGATGGGCCTTATCGGAGAAGTCATGGAATCCTCTAGGGTAGGTCTGGGTGATCCAAGAAGGAACTAGTTCAATCTTAATGTTTCCTACATGCATCGTTAGTAATTTCTCCTGATTCAATCGCATGTCAATGTAGTATGTATGCCCCTTCCACCGGGGGATAAAGTACATGGCACACTCATCTGGCCTTTGCATGCACTTGAAGAGGTCTGTGATGGTGGTATTCTGGGTGGTAGAGATGAACTGGTAGAGGAACTGCCTGTGAAGGTCCTCCCAGCTGGTCACAAAGCCGACAGGGAGCTGGTTGTACTAGATGAATGTCGTTTCCTCTAGTTTCTGAACAAAATAGCAGAGATTGGAAGCCTGCTGCTATGCTGGAGTGCCCAAAATGGCACCACACCTTATATTAAAGTGGGTTGGGTTTTGAGACAGGTCCCCCATACCGTTAAATTTATAGAAGGTGGGATTATTGAAACCCGGAGGCACTGGAATATAATCCACCCATGTCGGGTATGGCCTACCATCAGTTGGGATTGTCACCTGTCGTGTTTCTAAAGCCTCAAGGCAGGCTATCAGCACCGCCAAAGGATCATCTGGGCAGGGGTCCCAATATTTATGGGGATCCCTAACCACAAGAGTGTTTCCGGGTTCTTCAACACGGTAGACAGGCTCAGCGGCCTGTGGAGAAACTAGTGGAGAAGCAATAGGGATAACTGGGAGAACCCGGGCAAGATTCCTTGGATTGTCGCGCCATTCAAGAGGGATTGACGAGACATACCGTGCCCTCTTGTCGTGAGAACTGGCTTCAACCCTGTCCATAGAAATGACATGATCAAGGTTACCTGGTGGCATCTCGCCTAGTGGTAGATGTTCCTTCCCCTGCTGCCCTGACCTAGGATCACCGTAGTCAAGTTGTCACTCTTCAGCGAATTCATCCAGGAGTTCATCGACCACCCTTTTCTGCTCATCATGTCATTGGCTCAACATGTACTTCTCGTGGTCATCCTCCATCTTCTACACTGAGGAAGATGGGTCCGAGTGCTTGACATCTCTGTCGTGCTCTTTTCCCTTACTGACATTCAATCCAAGTACCAACGCCTCTAGGGGAATAGGGTGACCTAGGAGGTTCCTCTAGTGATTAGTAATCCTCTAAAATGGGTCCAAAAAATGGTGGAACACCCTCAAGGGGTAAGTCTCCATCGAGAATCTCTATATCGTCCTCCCTGTCCACTATGCCGGCCATGTTGACTGTGTCCTCTCCTGAAGGCTTGTCCTCAATATCTCATAGCGAGTCGGGTTGTTACCTGATAGGGCTGAAAAAGAGGGTAGCATACTACCCCCATCCACATATTTGCATGTGGGGGTAGCCTCCTTGATAACTTTACGTAGTAACATGATAGTCTGAATGCATTGTTGTTGGAGGGCCTGACAGAGACCTGGTGACTCGTGGTGCTGGGCCACATGGAGTGCGTCCAGATCGACTAGACTTCACTGCTCCCTTATGTCATCGAAATGCGTTAGGCTCCTTGGATAAACCATGTTCTAATGACGAAGACTAAAATGTGTTTCCGAGAGGGTGTAAAGGGAACACTCAACTTCTTTTGGGGTGAGGGATTCTGGTATACATAAACACTTCCCTTACATGGTACAGAACTTATCGGGGTCGTGGTCCTCTGTAAAGATGCTCCAAAACATCCTCAGCTCATATTAAGGTCATGGACCATGATTTACCCACTCGCTAACTGTGTTTTGTTAAGGAACTAGAAACGGTACTGAGGCAGATCGCTATGACGGTCGGATGGCCAGTGGAGAGTACCAGGAGCAAGCTGATTGGCCACATTTTCTCAGGCTGTCGTTCGAAGAGTGTAGTGACCTGGTCGCTACATAACGATAAGAGGGGTTGACTGCCGATGTTACTGCCTTAGGGTCGAGGGCTGTTGGTGATAGGACGCAATGCTGCTCGCCTTCCATTGGTCCCCAGAATAGTACTTTGTGATCTCTTATGGAGGTAGAATGATCTTACAACAATGATGGTGTTGACTACACGACCGTATCCTATGTGGTCTCTAGATTTTCATCCTCCTGGATAAACCTTAGGAGGGTGCTTTGAATCCGGTGGACCTCACTTTCTGGGAGAACCAGGCCGATGCACCTCATCCCTTCCCTGACCCTTATCATAGATGGGCGAGGGGAGGTTTCTAAAGTTGATTGATACTCTTCTTCAGAGTCTGAGATGTTGACTGGTTTGATCTATGTTCTGTCCATCCTTGGATTTTTCTTGTGCCGGTGATGCCCTGCCTTCCATCCCCAGGGTGGCTCCTCGGTACAGGGCTGATTTCTGACATGGGGTCCTTCGGCTTCAATGGTGTTGGGGCCGAGAGGGTTTCCACTTGAGAAAGCAGAGATGTGAGGAGCCCCATGAAAAATGTATAAGGGGACATGTGGAGGACATCCCTAAATAGCTCTAGAGTGGCAAAAACCTCCACTGGGACCAGAAGGAGCATGGGGAGGTCCTCTATGTTTGGTGTAGGTGGAGAAAGAATAGCCTTCACCCCTCGGGTTTCCAGGGCAAGGAGGACCTTCACCATCTACGGAGACAACATAGGGAGGATCCCCACGTTGGAGAGGGACCGGATGTGCAATTTCTCTACACCCTCTATTGATAGCAGGAGTTGGGACTCCATATCTAGTGTAATGGGCACATGAGAGGCTTATGTACCAAGTATCACTGCCGCTGGGAAGACCCTCATTCAGATTAGGAGTGGCATGGGGCATACCTCCATGATGAGACTCTAAGTGAGGAAGACCCAAACTCTCTATGGTAGTGGTATGGGGAGGACCTCCATACAAGGTTGTATCACTTCATATTGGTTCGCAGCGACCACTGATCGTGCCTGGGACCAGGAGAGTCGACCCAGCATGCCTGTGGGGTAGTTGGGGCACTGACCCCGGTTGGGCGTATAAGCGCCCCTGCTCAGTGTATACAGGGACTTAATGATATTCGTCGTCGGTGGCTCGGGACACAGCAGCAGTTGACGTTGACGCCCCATGGAGGGCATCCTCTTTATCTCATGCCCGACGCTGGCATCGGGTCGGACGAACTGAGGTCGGTGGTGCAGGTTCCTAGCTTACCTTCTCTTCCTCTAGAAAGACCGGGCGGTGGTGCGGACGCGGCATGTTGGGAGACCTTATTGGGAGCCCCTAGATCGGGAATCTGACCAAGTTGGGTCGGGCATCGCCTACCTCCTCAGTGTAAGTTAGGGAGTCGTCAAAGCAGTCCAGGGACATGCTCCCAAACTGAGTGTACGTCGTTGCGGGGAGAAATGGATCCTTGCGCGGCCCTCGGGTACGACGTTGTTGGTGAGGCATGGGCGCCACCATATCCAGGCAGGCCATATCCCAAGTAGGGATGATACCCTCCTCCTTGTAATGAAGCATGAAGTCTTTAATTACCCTTCAATGGATATCATTCGATGGGGAGATGGGGTGTGTGCGCCCCACGGTCGTGGACGCAGAGGTCATTTCAGAAGTTTTGAAGCCATGCGGAGAGGCTGTGTTGGATTTTCCCCTACCCCTGCGTAGTCAGGCAGGCGCTGATCGGATTCCTGAGGTAGTAACCTCATTCGTGGAATGAAAGGAGATGAACTCGCCAGTGCTGAAAGAAAAATGAATCTATTACCAATGCCCCATCGTCATCCCGTATTTCATGACTGGTTAGAGGGATCCACGATGACAATATCTTAGAACAAAATTCCCAATGTTCTAATGCCCCAACTTGTGTTGAGTTTCATGTTAGGCCCACTATTTTCTTGGTCGTTCCCAGCACCGGATGTCTAGATCTAGTGACGCATCAATCCATTGATGCCGCAAGCCCTACTAATCTCCATATTTGAGAATAAGAGATTCACGTTAGGTTCACCATTTCTTTTTCCGATGATTTCATCGGGGCATGAATGTCCGTCTCGTTCGGGGATGGGGGCGCAATTTTTGTTACCTCACATTCATGCTTTCCAAAGGCAGGTGGCGTCTGCACCTTATTCATGGAAGTCTACTCCCTTAACGAAATTGGATTATGGGATGTCGATTCATCCTTCCTTGGATTCTTCCTTTGAACTCGTCAACTTGTTCGGGTCTCCCTCATAGACATAAAACGATGTTCGTGAAACTCTTCCAGGCGCCATATCTTCATGGGTACTAGTTAATTACACTGCTTCATTTAGGACATTCCAAGGGGTCTGGAAAGGGAAGAAACCTTCGGTTAGGCGAGTAGTAATGTTGGGCATCACTGGTGTGTCTGGACGATGGGGGATTGGTGTGTCTGTATTCTGTCCCTTATTATAGGGCTTCTCGAGGGCGTGGAAGCCCAAGGCATCCCACATCGAACGTCGAGAATCGTATTCCAGGGGCATGTATTTGAGGTTTTCCTCATCTTCCCATGTTTAACACATGTTATGCCATAATTTTAATGTCCGAAGGAGATGGATCAGGCTGATCAGAACACTGACTAGAGTGGATCAGATGGAGGAACCCCTTGTTGGGAATGCCGATATTGCGGCCAACATGTGGGTCGATTCCTGAATACTGTCAAATGGAACAGGGAATGGGGTGGCATAATTCCACAGGGATGTGGAGGCCTGGGTAAGAATCAGGATGACTGATGGAAGGTTTTGCGAAGGGGATGGTGAATGGGATGGCACTGTCATGAGGATGACGCCGGTTTTGGCCTTGATCCTTGAAGAGTCATCCTACGTATCCTCATGGAAGGGAATCAATGTCCACATAGGTCATCTGATGACGGCTTACCTCTGATTGGGGTTTTCAATGACTTACCGTTAGATGAGGTCATAATGGAATACCGTTGGATAAGGTGTCAACAACATACCATTGTATGAGGTTTCAATGGAATAAGGATGATTGAGGTCACAATGGCTTATCACTTGATAGGGTTGTCAGTGGCTTACCACTGATGGGGTCGCAATGGTTTTCTGCTGCATAGGGTTACAATGTCATACCACTGCAATGAAAACAGTTTACTGCTGAATGGATTGACAACAAATTACCTATTAATTTAGTGACAACGACAAACTGCTAAATAGAGTTCCACAATTTAACGTTGTGTGGGATGGGGGTGAACCGACGTCAAGATAGTCGGAACTGGAGTTGTGGGCTTGAACCTTGAAGAGGCTTCCTACATACCCTTCCATGGCAGGGATCAAAGTCCACATATTTCAGGATATGGGGGAATTTGGGGATTACGCACTGAGGTGGTCAAAGGTGTTGGTGAACCGATGTAGAGGAGGTCGGAATGACCGTGTGGTGGGAATGAACCTCATGGAGGCTTCCTACGTACCCTTCCTTGGCAAGGATCAATGTCAACGTAGTTCTGAATGGTGGTGTGTTTCTTGAACTCTAGGCTACCCCGGGTGAGGCAGGAGATGGTGAATCAAGATGAATAAGGACCTCGGGTCCAGGTGGATGGAGGGCCTGATCCTCGTGGAGGCTTTCTACGTACCCTGCATTGGAATGGATCAATGTCCTTGTAGTTCTGAATGGTGGTGTTGGTGGATGGTGGGCTTCAACCTCATGTTGGATTCCTACGTAAAATGCATTAGCATTGATCAAAATCCACTTTGTTCCGAATGGTGGTGTGGGTATTATAATATAGGCTGCCAGGGAGGAGATTTCATGGTTGGTGATCACTCTAACCCCACAAGAGTCATACACATTGTGAGAAACGAGAGATAGCGGAGACTCAACAATCACATCACGAAATGTTCATCCATGGGAAGTGAAGTAGGGAATACATGTGGTTAGAGGCCTAGGTAGAAAGAGATTGGTACTTACTTCAGGATGGAGGCACGATGGCGATAAAGCGCAGTGGTAGAGGGACGTGGGAGAAAATAATGGATAAGCATTGTTCCCTACCAAGCCCTTCACTGTCCCTGGGTACCGATGATGAAAGAAGGAACATGGATGCTGCCTCCTACAGGAAATCTAGGGGCTAACACCTAGATGGTTTCCCTTCCACTATGGAAAAATTCCACTAACATAAGGATGATATCATCCCTTATGAAGACCAGTTGGCATTGAGAATTTCCAAGGTGGGGGTACCCCTCTTGCGAAGCATGGGGAGAGGTCACAGTTTTACTTCATGTGTTGAGGATGAAGGTTCATGACAGCTTAACATCCTGCAGCTCGGACGTGGTGGGTTTTCTCTGCACCCCTAGGACTTATATAACTGGTACCATCTACTCCTTGGGGTTGGTATGGGACATTAAATTCCATAGTGATGGGGTCTCGCAGTGCGAACCATCGAGTGACCCACATTAGTGTGGCTATGCGAAGAAGCAATAGACATAAGCATGAAAATGTGAAGAAGCATGAGGCAATGAAATGAAATAGGTAGTATCATCCAAGGTACATTGAAGTCACATAATGAAAACATGGAGGGTCTCACGGGAAAATGAATTTCCAAGAAGAGTGGTTCTTAGGGAGGAACCTTGTGAAGCTCTGTTTCTCCGCGTGGCGGAGGACACATGCGAAGGGGTGTGATTCATGAAGTGGGGTGTCTTATCCTAATCATAGGGTAGAGGTGAATATGAGATTTTCTTAAAGAAGTGGAAAGGAATTCATGAAGCACTAACTCATAGAGGAAATGTTCCTCGCTAAGAAATGTGTCTTGAAGCAATGTGATTTGCGAAGTACAGTGACCGTGACTTAGCATGTGGAACATGTGTACATGAAGGGTGTTTTGCGAACCATAAAGGTTCCACGATGACCCGAGTCCCCTTGGGGATCCCCTTCCTTCACGAAGGCCCTTAGGCTTCATGAAAGGCATCCCATTCAGAAGAGGGGATCAAATAAAAACAAAGGGGAGGTACTTCGCATACCATAAGTACCTTGCACATCTCATGGATCTCAGTGCAGAATAATGCTTCGTGATTCGGGACACGAGAAGTTGAAAGGTCATATTTTCAGTCCTTTGGGATTAGGGGTAGCTCGATATTTATAGTCAAGAGTCACCGTGAAGCGGAGCATACGCGGCGTGAAGGGGGAATTTGTTGCTTCTTAGAGGGATCATGAACGTCAAATGTGGCTGTGGAGCATCCCAACTCCTTACATCATGACAGGCTCGGGAACATGAAGTGTGTTCGCAGAGCGTCCCACCACCTTACTTTGTGGCGGGCTCATGAACGTCAACTGTATTCGTAGACCGTCCCGCCTCCTTGATTCACGGCAGGATCATGAATGTCAAATGCATTCGCGGAGAAACCCACCTTCTTGCTTTGCGGTGGCCACGGTGCGAGGGGGACTCTGCGAAATGGTTTCGCGAGGTAGTGAACGATGGCTTCATTTTGTCTTCTTCTCAGTCCTGAATTTTAGCTCCAACACACAAAAAAAAGATTTTATATGATGTATAATTATACATTTTTTATATTAATTTCATCAATTTGTTTTTAAAAGGATCTTATTTTTTCAAATATTTTTACATAATGACAAAGGGAATTTTTTATTTTGACGTACGTTGGGACAATGACCTTTCCACCACCACATTATATAATTTGATATCTTTCTTCCTTTACAAGCCATAATGTTTTTAATAGGAAAATAAATACCAAGTTCCCATTTCATGTATTTTGGTATTGAAAAGGTTTTTGATAAATCTATTATTATTCCAATGTCATTAAATATTATATTGTGATTTGAATGTGGAAATGTTATCTTTCTATTATGAATGTTTTATGATTATGTTATGGTTCTTGGAATTTTTTAACATATACAGGTGGTTCTATGATAACCATAGGGTAGGTTATCCCAAGATAGCTCTCTAATGCGTTGGGTAATATGATAGAGGTAAACGATAATGTTTCTCCTATGAGATTTGGGTAATATACAACGATGGGTATTTCAAATGTTACTCCCATTGTAGTTGTGAAATCTACAATGTAATTATAATTTGTATTCCACGTGTTACCCTTATGATTTATGATTTCTATGTGTTATTCATAAAACATATGATTTCATGGGGCATATTAATGATATTATGAACTATAATTGAGAATTATGATTTCATTGATTTGTTTGTATTGATGGACTAATGTATTGTTTTCATGTTTTATATCAATTACTGATATGTTTTATTCTAATACAATGTTTTTGGAATGTTTTTCAAAATGTATAATGATGGTTAAAATAAAGAAAGTATTCATGAAGATTAATATCAAGAAAACATCTCTTTTTTTATTTAATGACTTTTATTATTGTGATAATTTGAGTTATAGTATAAGGGTCTACATTGCAATTTTTGGATGTAATGTAATATTTACATCCTATTTAAATGAAAATATAAACATGAAAATATCAAAAATGTGAATTCATGACATAATTCAATATTATGTAATGTTTAAGGCTATAGGCATATAGAAATATACCAAGATATAATTTCGAACGTGTCGTCATTTCATGAATAAATGCTATGTGGGACCTAATGGATTATACGTGAGAGAATTCCCATAGGGTTTTTATTTAATGAATTTATGCTATGTGGAACCAGTGGGGATAGTCTGTATGTGAATTCCTAGAGGGATAGTTGTGAAAATTTTAATGATTTTCATATGACTACAAAGACAAACCCCAAGATTGGATTGTGTCTTACTTGATTGTTTAGTAGTCTAATGAGATGACTTTTTTTGATACATTACATGGGGGACACAGTGCACAGGCTAGAACCTATGAAAAGATCATTATGTGGTTTCCTATTATGATTTTCCTCACACCCTGTTTGTCTCATGCTTTTGGACCCAAACAGAATATAGGACACCTTATATAGATATGTGAAAATTCCATTCTTCATAAAGAACATGATTTCTCTTGGATTTGGAGAGAATGGGGCCAAGATTAGACATTCAATGTTGTTGTACTTTACATTATTTATCTATGTAATTTTAGGCTATTGTTTTACCATTTATGGGAATTATTTGGATGCTTTTGTAGACACATGTGACATAGATAATCTCAATAAATAAATATATATATATGATTCGGTTGATTTATTACTATCAGTTTTCTAGTATTTAAATCTATTGAATAATTATTAATTTTGATGTGTAAAATCAACCAATTATTGATTTATTTCCCCATTTTCAAAACAGGGCCCTTGCTACTAGCCGGAAAACTCTAGCATTTGGGGAAATGTGAAAGAGGTCATGTGACCAATCATATATGTGGATCCATTCTGTGGAACCTGGATCAAGGATGTTAAAATGTGGTATCAAATGAGATTTATTTTCTATATTTTTTTACAATATGGTGATATATGAAATAGATTAAGTGTACATAGAGTTTTATAATTACTTGTTCCTTGGTGTAGCTACCCTGTGTATAGGGATAATCCAAATTACCTTGGATTGAATTGTAATTTATTTATTTTAAACTACAAAATTTGATTAAATTTCACCATGGTGTGACACACATGTTTTTTGTTTTTAGTATTGATAACATTTTTCTTATATTATTTACAAACCTGATGAGATAAGGGTATTAAATCTAATGTAACACCTATGAAATTGTAAGAAATACCATTTTAGGAATTCTTGTTAAGAAATTTAGAGAGAATTACTGACTACATTCCATTTGATAGATGTTGGGAAGGATATGCATGTGGTTTTGATATATGATTTGATAGAACTACATAATATTTGGATATGGTATTGAACTTTGAAATGATTCATTTGGATGGAATCCAATATTTCATTCCAAAAGTGTTTTTGTCCCTCTTCGATTAGAATATTTAGAATCATGTTTGAACATTAATTGAATTATTTAACTATATGAGATGAATAAGGATGAAAATATTTTAATCATGGGGAGTATGGGCTCTTATGGGATGGAACATGGCACACCTTGGCCAAATTTTAATTTTTACAAGGTTTCAGTGATATTTTAGAGTATTAATTTCTAGAAAACCTAGAAAACATGGTGTGGGATGTTTCCAACCCACACCCTATGTTGTTCTATTCTAGAAGAAATTACTTTTCTTATGTACATTCAATGTAAAATATGTATATGCCAATTATAAGATTAATGTGTTCCTAAATATTTTTTTAGAGAAATTATGTTGGTAACCTTTTGGTAGAACTTTCTATGTACAATGAGTACACGCCATGCTATAATCACCGTGTTTCTAGGCGTTTGAGTGACAACATAGGCAGACAGAAATTTTGTATTAAATTTCATTTCGAATGTTTTCACGCTATGTAGTCTTACAAAAAAACGAATGATGGAATATTCAAGTACAAATAATGACTCATAATGAACACACCTTGTGTATGGGGTGTTACACATCCCAGTTGACAGAGGTACATCACCATGTTTAGGCTTATGGGAACACAATGGGAAGTGGTTCTACACATCTTATAACCCTACCATATAAAACATGAATGTTTTATTTCATGTGTTGCATCCTATCTCTTCTGATTTTCTAATTTTTATAAATTTTTATTGAGGTCCATGCTTGAGCTCGCAGATTTATGCTACCAAAATGTCCTCTGGTTGTACATTAGTTACACAGTGATGATTAGACACTAAAAATGTTAGATCAAGGAATCCCAGAAAATCATCATGGATTGGCTATAATTTTCCCAAGTATATTACTAGATGTTGGATCTGAAGCACTATTCATAGAAGGCTTCATGTGGGTGATGCAGGCATTTCAGGGAGCACCACTTCCTTCCCCCCAAATGAAAGAGTTCACACATGTGTTCTAGTAGGAGCATCCCTCAACATTATAAGGGTATGTGGGACTACATGGTGTAGTGTCAGGGATTGAGGATATGATTTCAATCATTGACCATATGGGTTCACCTCTAGATAGGAGGGTGAATCTCATTACTAACATGCTACATGATTCTTCCAAGGGATTGTGGGATGTTGTTTTCCATGTCGAACAACATCGAGATATGACATTGGAAGAGTTTCAGAGTACATTATATGATTACTTATACCTTGATAAGTTGTGGGGAGACTAATCCCAAGAGGTAATTCATTTGGAGTAGGGTTCCCAATCATGGATGGATTATTATTCTATCCTAACAAATCATCAGTGCTTCACACATTTTCTAGGAGGTGACATGTTAACACTAGCTATACAAATTATAGATGGTCTCTGGTATGACATCTGATCATAATTGATTTTTTTGTGGTTTACATTGGTGATTGATAAAGTAAATAAGGTGTGGATTAATGAGTGCAATCAGAGAACTTTTGGAGCTAAGAGACATGGTGGTTCAACATCTAGGACTAGTTCATATTTTTCATGTAGCTGGAAGCACCATAGTTATCCTCTTCACATTGATTCTAGTGACATATATTTATATTCAGTTATGATAGTGATGTGCTACCTATGCTGGAATAATGTTACACAAGACATTAGTTCCCAAGATACCTATTTGAGTTCCTATCTTGAGAAAAAATGGGTCATCTTCAACATTTCTGTAAGATGTTCTCACCAACAGAAAGAGATATGGTATCTGTTAATTATCCACATAAAGGAGAGGGGAAAATAGTTTCTCATCATTCAAGGAACTGGAGTTAGTCAATCCGTTCAGGCTGAGGAAGTGGTCATGGTCATTGTTTCCAGATAATAGGTTTTCAACGAAATTATGGTAGATCAATATAGGGTATCCAAGAGGGTTAGAATATTGCATTACAGGTCAGGCATTTTTGATAGGTTAGACCATGTAGGAGAAGCATCCTAGACCATCTATGATTAGAGGTAGGGTTATGGTTTCTTCATTTTTATCTTATGCTCTTGTTGATAGAGGGGCTTCCAATTTTTTTATATTAGTTCCCATTTGTGGGGAGAATAGTGACTTTATCATTTCTTGTTATGGTGTTCCAACGCTAGACACTATGTTGGAGATTAGGACAGCTAGTGTACATCAATACAAGGAGAGACCTCTTGAGGTTTTTGAATTTCATTTCTTATGGGACCTCAATTTCTTATATATGACAAGATTAGATGTCAATCTCAGAATGGATTGGTTGGTCTCCTTTCTGGAATTTGATGTCTATTATCACCATAGAGTGAGTTTCACATCACCATAAAAAGGATTCATTATACACCAGGGTGAATGGGATGTCTATGTGAGCAGAGGTAGACCTGGGAATCAAAGTATGGGAGGAATTAAAACCCATATTTCATGTTATATTTTAATGATTGGGGGAATTCACATATTAACACTCAAAAAGTGGTTGATAATTTTAGATATTTCATTCCAGACGAATTTTCTGGATTTATTCTAAAATGAGTGGTGGATTTCCCTATTGACCTTGTGCTAGGAGAGACACTGGTGTACATTCCTTCTTATATGACAGCTATATTATAATTAAAAGAGCATAAGAAGTAGTTAAAGGATTTAGAGGGAAATTGTTTTATCTGACCAACTACTTTTTCTTGTTTATCAGCTGTTCTTTTTGAAATGATGGTATACGTTACCCTAAGAATTTGTGTGGATTATCAGAAGATGAACAAGTTGGCAGTTCAGAATTGATATTCCATGACATGGATTGACAATATCGGTGATCATATTCGAGGATACAGAGTGTTTTAAACTATTTATTTATGGCCATATTTATCATCATCTGCAAATTAGATAGTTAAATATACCCCTTATAGTCTTTCAAAGAAGGTATGGAAAATAAGAGTATTTGGTTATGCTACTCGATCCCACAAACACACTAGCATTTTTCATGGAAAAGATGAAACATGTGTTCTATCATTATTTGGATTATTTTTTGGAAGTATTCATAGAATATATCTTGGTGTACTCCAACACTTTAAATGAAAATGGAATCCAACTTATGATTGCATTGATTACACTAAGAGAGCTTCAATTTTATACTATTATCTCAAAGTCCATCTTTTGGATAGACAAGATTCATTTATTGGGTCATGTTATCTCATAGACAGCTGTGTCAGTAGAACTTTAGAAGGTGAAATAAGTGGTTTCCTAATATCATTAAAGGAATTTGTCTAGGGTGTGATGTTTTTAGGACATTATGGTTAATATAGAGGCTTTAATCAGGACTTTTCATGTTTATTTTCACAAATAATGTGCATAACTAAGAAGGGAGAAAAGTACATGTGGATAAATTCATTTGATTAAACAATTCATGAGCTAAAATTGAGATTGACATCAGCACCAATAGTGATTTTTCTAAAACCAAGTAAGTGTTACACTATGTACAACAATGCATCATATATCATGTTGGGAGAAGTGATTCTACAGGAGAAAGTATCTATTTTGTATAAGTATCGGCACTTGAGGCCACATAAGAGGAACTACCTGATTTACAATCATTATTTATCCATAATTATGCATCCTGGGAAATGATAGAGACACTACATAATAATAAATAGATTAGTGGTGTACACTGACCAAATAATCCTCATGTATATATTTAATCAACAACATCATAATTTGTGAGTTTGATTGTGTGTTGAGTACATTTACTCATTTGACATTGATCATGACTACACACCTGGGAAAGGCCATGTAATGGTTGATGATTTGAGTTGGAGGACTCATATATAGGCAATTTAGGTTCCCATTAGTGAGGGGCATCTTATGGATTTTATCTATGTGATGCATTTGGCGGTGCACAAAAAAAGGGGTAAACATAAATTTATTCTATAGTTGTTTCCTCTAGTCAACTATATTGAGTGAGAATGAGGAAGATATTAAATTTTGACAGAATATTCCTAAGGGAGAGTGTGTTAGAAGAGAACCACACTCATTGGTGGATAGTAACAAAGTATTAGGTTATGCATTATCATTTTTGTGTATAGGTGTCAACAGACGCACCCGAGGAGTTGTTGTGAGATTTTCTTACCTCAGTACGAGATATTTATCTTTGTTCCACCAAGATGTAATGAGATCTAAATCATTATTATTGGTGAGTAGGAATTGAGAGTAGTAGTTTTTTTTATTACATGTTCCACCTATCAACCGGGGAAGGCGTAAAATCAATGACTAGTAGGGAAATTGAAAGATTTTACCATTCCCGAGTGGAAGTGGAATGATGTTGCGATAGATTTCAGGACGTGTTTTCCAAGGTGGCCACAATGAAATGATATTGTATGTGTTAATGTTGAAAGACTTTTTAATGATGCAAATTTTCTACTGATCAAGGAAACCTATAGTATTGATGATATTAGAAGGTTGTATATAGGAGTGATAGTACATTTTGATGGGATTCTTCACTCTATCATTTCAAACAGGGATGCCCCATTTTACATCTCGAGTCTACCATAGAATTTAGAGGTCTTCTTGAACAAATATAACTTTGAGTATATCATAACATCCCTAGAAAAATGGCCAACATGAATGCATGATTCATGTTTTGGAAGACATGCTTCGAGAATGCATCCTTGATTTCGAGGCTCGTTGTAGAGAAACATTACCATAATGGGGCTTTTCTACAATGAATATATTTAGGTAATGATTCTTATGGAACATTAGGAGTCTTTTTATTGTAGGCCATTCTTATCTCCCCTATATTGGCTGAAGTCATGATAGGTAGATATGCTTGGACCTCACCTTGCCTAAGAGACCACTAAGTTTGTGTAGTTGATTCATAAGGGAATGGATACTAAATAGTCTCAGCAGAAATCATATGCTGATTGATGGAGATAATCTATAGTTTATATGGTCAGAGATATAGTTTTCTTGTGTGTCACAGTGAGGTTGGGACATATGAGGATTATGAGAGAAGTGATGATTTCACCATGATTCAATAGACCATTTGAGGTTTTGGAGAGAGTTATGTAGATTTCTTATCGATTAAAGATACATTAATGGTATCAGGCCATGCACGGAAGCTTTTATGCTTCCCATATATGGAGTTTCTTTTTAGACCCTTATCATGTTTTTAAAATAGAGGAGGTTGAGAAAGAGGTGGATTCATCCATCTAGGAGAACCCCAATTGGATTATAGGACAATGAAATAATTTTCTCCAAGCTTGGTCTGTTCATTTGGTACATGTTTTAATAGATTAAGATGAAAGTGCATGATGAGACTTGGGAGAGGGAGGTTGATGTGTGATTGTAGTGGCCAGAGTAGTTCACATATTCTTTTTCACTACCATTGGAAGAGAAATTCGATGAAAATTTCATTATGAGGGGATGTTTGTATGAACATGGATTTTCCTTTCATGTGTGGATATTATTTTCGAGTTGTTTTGTGGAGAAAGGATGAAAATATGATTTTATTAGTCTAAATTTTTTACTTCTAAGTACACATTGTTTACCTAGCATTTCATGTACAATCGTGGTTTCTCCGTGTAATAGATGTCTAAATGGTCATGTGGTGACCATGCTGACCTACATAAATCAGGGGAAAGATTAGGAAATTACATGACATGTATTGTTAATAAATAGATAATGTCATCTTCTTTTTATTTGATATATCATAGTGGGGTTGAATCTCATTTCTCGAAACACCATATTATCATGTTTCATACTGATGCACTCTAGAATGAAATATTATGTTCAATCTCATGATTCATTGTTCGAACATAGACTAATACACCATCAGTTGTGTTGGAATCCCACCAGTGAGTTCTCAAACACTATTCACCCATTCTTCCTATTTAATCCTCTATTTTGAGTTATTCAAGGTCAGTAATATTTCACTAATTGTTTAACTTCACCATTTAATCTGATTTAAGGGAAAATGATCAAGTATATCAATTGTACGACATTGTGGTTGGTGGTTTGTGCATTTCATTTTTTTTCTTTTGTTTATATATGATAAAAGTTCCAATTTCCCTCATTTTGAGTATTTTAGGAATGGGAATTTTACTTTGTTATTACCTTGTGTGGATTGATTTATTGACAAAGACTTGTTGCTTATACATATGGTTAGATAACTTTTCAAATAGACACTCCATGGGTGGGTTTCATGTTAATTGATTGTTACGATCATTTGTTTGAGGTTACCTTTGAGGAATACCGTGGTTTCAATGACTTGTTTGATTAAGATAGAGATTCATTGGAAATATGGACTGTCTGATATATTCACTGTGAAGGTTTATCAGTGTATTAGATTTATATTACATGAGATTACATGATATAATATGAAAAATATGTTTCCAATGGACTATGAGGGACATGAACCAGGACGAAAGAGGGGACATCCATACTATTATTTTGGATATGATTTATGCAATAATAATTTTTTATAATGCCCCCTCAGAGCCTTGGAACAAGAAGACTGAGGGGAGTTCTATATTATTTAAAAATGACCTTGAGTGCCTTGGTGTAAATGATTAACCAGAAGGGAATGAACCGTGAGAGAATTACCAAAGAGTCACTATTTATTAGATTGATGCTATGTTGTAACTGAGGGTTTAGACCGTGAGTGATTTCCAATAGGGTAAATATTTATTTAATTTATTCTATGTGTGACCAATGTTGTTAGAATGTGTGAGAATTCATAGAGGCACCATTGTGATATGTTGGATGATTGAGACACGTCTGCCAAGCCAAAGAGCATGCTTGGATTCAGTCTTACATGATTGTTTAGAATCTATTATGAGACATATTTTTGTGTTAATATACACCAGGTAGATTGATCATAGGCTAGAACCTGGGGTTACATTATTTAAATGATGAATAATAAATGAAAACTGAATGAGAATGAAAATTTTAGGATTGGTTACTTTTAATTTCTTCCTTGTTTATTGCTTCATTCATGAATATTACATAATATATATTCACTAACAGTTAGGCACAAATCCTTATGTGGTTTCCTACTTGGATTTGTCTAACACCCAGTTTGGGTCATGATTTTAGACATAAATAGATTACATGATTGCATGTATAGATAAGTGAAATGGTACTTCTTCTTTGAGTACTTGATTGATGTTGGAGCAGGAGAGCATGGGAATATGCTTAGACATGCGATGAAATTAGGGATTACTTTCTTTTAGATTATATTATATTGTATTGTATTTCCATCTTTTTCACCTATTTTGGATTCGTTCCTATACTCATTTAACACACATCATTATATATATATATATATATATATTCTCCAGTTGTTTTACTACTATCATTATTATGCTATTTACTTCTACTATTTATTTAAAAAGTTTATTGTTTATTCTCCATAAATGAAGTAATATATTTCACATTATCAGACGACGTCCCTTACAACATGTTAGCAGCCTCTAGCATTTGGTGAAATCCGCATGAGGTCATCTGACCAACTGGTTACATAGCAAATTTGGGTGGAACCTGGATCCAGGACATTACAAATGTAAGCATAACATAATATATGGGTGTGGCAAGATAATTATAACATCAAAAAGTTCATACCCTCCATATCAAATATCATAAGAAATAGTCATGTAATAAATATAGTTGTTCATAATACCTGAATCATATGGAATTAAATGGGGATAAGTCATGACACCCAAGAATACACATAAGAAATAAATACGTGGAATAAAAATATTCTTATATTGAGAACATGTGTAAATAGAAACATAGTAACTAATTTAGTTATGAACAAAAAATATGACCCTTGCTTAATCTTATAGACATAATACAATTCAATGCATAACATTTTGAACAAGTAATCAGATTTACAAATAAAAATAATTAAATACAATCTAATGATCATTTATAAAACATACTTGGGAAATTCACGGTGACTATACCTACTGGGTGGGACACACCATAATCCCAAGTCATAGTACATTCCTTATAATGTATTTTGTTCTCCATTATTCTCTTATTATATCGAGTTTCATTGTTTTCCCAATGTTGATCAAGACACACCATTTTCCCATTATGGATCAGAACACACCAATTTCAATGTTTGGATTAAGATAGATATGTTTTTTATCATCATTATCTCATGTGATATAAATCATTGCCAAATTATATGGAGGGAAATATAGGTTCTAACCATATCATAATAAAATCATAACACATGAAAAATATCATAAACCATAAAAAGTGATTTGTTTCATTAACAATATATCCAAAACAATGAGTTGAAATGCTGGTCATAAAAGTGTCATCATATCATTACCTCTCGTAATGATAGGTGTCTCATAATCACTTAATCAATGTATTAACTATTAATTGATGTAGGTTTAAAAATCATATTGCTCATTGAATAGAAAAATGTCTCATTAAAATTATTCAATCAAACAAATCGATTCAATAAAAATGTGATTGGTATTCTTGGATTATATTCCCATTAAATCATAAACCATAAAAAGTATTATATCATAGATTGATAGGGATTTTGAAAGATCCCATGAAAAATTCTATAAGTAAAATATAATTTTTTTAATATTTTTCATAAAATAATTTAAAAAAATTCGTCTCTTATAAATAAATCTTCAAAACATCATTTAAAACATTTCATTGGGAATATATATTTTCCACTATAAAACATTCTTTTTGAAAACTAAATCATTAAGAAAAAATTTATATTTTATAAAAGAAATTATAACATATAGTGGAATCCTGAAATCTATAAAATACCTATTATATAAAATTAACTTTTGAAAACATCTATTTACATATTTTAAAATATTTTAAAACACCTTATAACCATAAAATTTTTTTTGAAAACATTATTATTGAAAAAAATTTAATCTAAAAAATATCCAAAATATTAGAAAAACAATTCCATTAAAATAAACATTAAAACATATAAATAATTATTCATGGAAATGATGATAACGATGACTGAGATGTTATAATATAACAACCATTACTTTTCCACAATAAAATAATTATAAAATATACATGATCAAAAAATTACTAGAATATTAATTTTAAAAATATTTTTTAAAAAGTTAAAACATGAGTTAAAATTTCTTTTTCACATCATATTATAATATTAATAAATTTTATAAATAATTTTAGAAATAATTATTTTAAAAGAAAACATAATTCAGATCGTAAAGTGAAATAAAAGTGTGTTGTACCACTTTCTTAAAATTATATTATGTAATAATGAGTTTAATAATGTAACCATTAGTTTCATATAACATGGATAATAATCTGAAAATATGTTTCATGAGTTATATTGAGAGATGGATCATATTTTCAATCAAGGGAAATGTACCCGTGAAAAATCTTGATAAAGAATGATATTGTCACAATAAACTCTTAAAACTTTGGTAACATTAAATCATAATAAACATGAAATAATAGAATTAATTTATGATTAAAAAATCATAAAAATTATAATATTAATAATATTACATGTCAAATGGTAGTATATAAACCTCATAGAATTATATAAGTTCTTGTAAAAACATGTGACTTAAAGATGCAAACTATAGACAATATTATATTAGTAACTTTGTAACATTTGACCCATAAATGAAATGATGAAGAAATCATAAATTTTTTTTAAGAGAAATAAATTTACATAAAATTATCATAAAATACATTCATGGGAGTATATACATTATAGAAAATATGTGACATGTGAACATGGAATGTATCTCATTGATTTTAAAGCTAGATGAGAAAACCATTACCTGAAGTATTGACTTTTTCTATACACATTAAAACTAAATATTAAATATATATTATATACATATATATATATATAACATAGAAAAGAATTTTTATATTTCATATAATTTATTAATTTATTATGACTGTATATTACCCATTTAATAACAATTTCATGTTGATGTTTTTTTAGGTAATACCAACATTTTATTATATGTTTTTTGTTATTATTTATCTTCATACATAGATCATGATTTACTTATTTATTCACTGTTAAAACTGATTTAAATATCATATATATTAGTTATTTAAATATTTATAATAATAAAAAATTGATAGATATATTAAATGGAATACTCTGCTCAAGGAGACAGTAGCACGTACATACGCCTGAACGTTGTTTCTAATTTTTTTGTGATATTAAAAGAAATAACATAAATGAAATAAATTAATATATATTATCATTAAAATAGAAATATTATTTCATATATAATTTATAATATTACTAAACCCATCCATAATACATTCTCTGTAATGAGTGAACAAATCAACTCTCATTGAGAATGAAGTAGTCCACACGTACACAAATGAAGTTAAATTATTTTAAAAAATGGAAATAATAAAGGAATGTTTTATGTAATAAATAAATAATCATAAATAAATAATACATATAATATATATCATAAAACAATATATACATCATATTTCCCAACAATAAGTGGTTTTATAAAATAAAAATGAATGACATTTTTCCATGAGGTGGTAGTCTGTCGTATACAAGAATGGTATGTTCGTTACCCATTTGATATAAGTGTTTATATGTGTTGATTGAAAAAATAATAGAAAAAATCATTATATTTATGATAATAACATTATTATATATTCCTTGAATAAGATAAATTTAGGAGCTGGAGAATGAAAACTATTCAAAAGAACTTGTGGAAGGATATTTCCCATTTTTTGGTTAAATACTTTTGGTTTGAATCCAAAGAAAAAACATAGATCTATTTATGACTAAAATGAGGCTTATATTGAATATTGGAGGTAATTTGGGAGTTTGTATTGATGGGGGTTGGATGAGACAATGTTTCCTAATAGGTGTGTGGAACTAAGGGTTCTAAGTTCCCTTTTACATTGGGGAAGTGACATCCTAGTAAATATAAAATTATAAACACTATTAACGGGTATCCATTAAATAATGTTCCTATAATAATTTATATATTAATTAAGGGAATGAAATTTTAGAAATAAGCCCAGATAAAGGATTTTTGACATGCTTCAAGGGTATTTGGAAACATAAGTTAATGTTTAACAAGATTACAAATTCATTTTTACATTAATGATAATAATTAATTTTAATTACATTGTCAAATATTATTAGAAGAAACTATTTTTACATTCATATATGTTATAAGTAAATATTTTTCCAAAAATGTAATCCATTTTTATTAATTCCAACTAAATATGTTGCTGAAATAGATTTGAAATTAATCCCACATACGCGTTGCAAAAGTGGGTATTTATTTCAAAATTATCCAAAATAATGAATTTTTTATATATCCAATTTCGATATAAAATTTGTTTTAACTACATAAATTGGAATAAATGATGTATAATGGTTGTAATTAAACATCAAAAAAAATAATATATAATTTTTCTATTTTAATAATGTATAAAAACAATAGATTTTAATTTAAAAGTATTATTTATCACTATTAATTAAAAAATTAAACTTTTTAGAAAAATTCAAAAAAACTCACCAAAAGTATATTTTTATATTCTCTTATGGAAAATTATGATTTTTTTGAAAAAATATAATTGTCTTAAAATTTTTATTTAACATGGGTTCAACATTAAATGGAGATAAAATGACCTTTTTGTTAATAAATCGTCTTTTTTATTAAATTAGATATATTCTTATATTATTAAATATATTAGATGAGTATCAAAAAAATTATTGAATATATAAAATATTTACCTTATTGAAAACATTAATACAACAAAGGTTGGTTATTTTATTGGGATAATATTTTTATATATATAATAATATTATTCATAGAAAAGTGAATACATTATTTTAAAATAGTTATTACATACAATTATGACTAATTTATTATTATATGATTTATTTTACATACATGTGTTTAACATATATTAAATAATTATTTCTAATTATTGGTAAACTATTTTTCAATGGATTGATGATAACCATAATAATATTTTAATAATAATATTAATAAGTTTTTGTAGTTTGGTAAATCTTAGTCCTTCATATAATAGACACTATCAATGGGACACTGTATTATGTAAAACTCAATCCAAATCATGTTTAATGTACTACAAACAACTCTTTGTGTTTTTTGTAGTGAAATAATGACTTGGTGTTGTATATAATGAAATAAAAATTTGTTCAACCATATAAAAATTCTACATTATGTGTTGTATGAAATTAGAAATACAAAAAAAGATTAAATTATTATGAAAAAAACTCTTCAGAGGATATCAATGAGAAACATTCTATCTACATTAAAATGATTTTTCCCAACGAAATTCTTAAGGGTTACAAAATGTTTAATACATGAATGTTACATTCATAGATACACACATTGTAAAAATGGATACTAGAACATCCTTTAAAAAGAGAATTTTATAACATAATTTTTAACCAATGTAACAAATCACTAGGATTCCACATTGGAGGACATAAGCACTAAGGAAAAAATATATATAAAAGAAAATCATAAAAAATAATATAAATTGATAGGGATCTCTAATTATAAAAAATACTCTAATCTAGAGAGTGATAATAACAAAAAAACCCTACTATTATTAAGCATGGAAGAGGTCATTGATATCATAATAAAATATGATAATATGGAAAAGATTATTTCACTATCCTTTTACAATTGTTGAATTTATTTTTTCAAGATTATATAATTATATGATTTTAATCCCTTTTATTAGAGGACCCTCAATATTTTCTCATGTCTTGAACTATTTCCACTTCACCTCTTAACAAAGTAATTGTAGGTGTATTTTTCTTCCGGAACCACAAGTAGATCAAAAGATCCATGATAAGTAATCCAATATATATTAATTTTCTATAAAAAATGGGTTATAATTAGATTAATTTCAGTCATAAATCCTCATATGGTGTGATAATAATTTAATATAACAAAAATAATATAATGTTTAATCTAAATATTATATAAATTGTCGTCCTAATATCTCTTTCTAATGATGACACTAGAAAAAATTAGACGTATGTTAATATATTTTCTAAAAAACATTTTAACATTATTTATATAAAAAAATGCTTGTATAAAATCATCACGATTTCTCTTAAACAATAATATTAACAAGAATTACCACAAAACCTTAATGAAACATGCATTCTTTCTCATTCAGAAGGTTATTGGATATATTCAACAAATCTTATTAAAAGTCTAAATATTCATACATGATAACATATAACATGTTCTCAATAAATAATATTTTAGTATTAATGTTATCAATACTATCCAAAATACATTATCCAAGTCAATCATCTCTCTTTCCCTGCCCAACTCATTTTTCTAAAAATCGTGAACTAATTAAGGATTAATATAACTTCAATGAAATAATTATGTTTATTCCTTCATTAAAATTAAAAATTTCCTTCTCAATCTCAGATGAAAAATAATTATAACAATACTTAAAATTTTTATTATTTGTACCACATGATATTTTAATTCAAAAATATTTACACTTATATCCTCCAACATTATTCATAATCCATTACTTGGGATTCATCATATTATTCCTTAATACACAATCATATAATATTATTTATGAATAATTATTTAGGATACTCATGAAAAATAAAATCATGATTATTACTTTTAATGTTAAAATAATAATAGAAATTCCAACACCTTTCAGATGTTGTCTTTGGTCCCTTCTTCTTTAGATGTATAACTAATAATTATATATCCTTAATGATTTTCATCATGATATTTCGACATTGGAGATCAATTTTCAAAAATCTCATAACTTCCAAATAAAAATCATTAAATATTAACCATCTTCTATTTATTTCCCTCTTTTGGCTAAAAGAGGAAACCATAGTCTGTGAAATTCTTATAAAAAGAGAACCAAATAACCACAAAAAAATTATTATATGTGGTCTAAATAATGTCACCTATACATATAATAAATTAATATATATTTTTA
The DNA here is from genome assembly GCA_963277665.1 of Viscum album. Lineage (NCBI taxonomy): Eukaryota > Viridiplantae > Streptophyta > Magnoliopsida > Santalales > Viscaceae > Viscum > Viscum album. The sequence continues at coordinate 1,548,331,173 of OY728146.1, read as the reverse complement.
TCCTATAATATTCTTAGTATCTTTTTTAATACGTTATAATTGTAAGTGAATAGTATATGAATTCCAAAATAATTTATTCTTGGAGTGTCAAATAAGGTTTGTGGTAATGCCAATAGCTGAGAAATAGATCCCAATATTGTGTATCTCAATATTGTATTTTATGTGTTTTCTCCGCTTTGTAAAATAAATCTAGGGCCATGAAAATTATAATATATAGACAGTGATTAATTTACTAGAAACCACTCACTCTATACTATTCCAAAATTCAATGACATTTCATTATACAATAAATCATCATTATTTTTATCCACTGTGACATCCCTAGATATACCCTTTTAAATATAGTAAAGGCTAAGACTAAATCCACAATATCCTATCTATAAAAGGTTATCTAAAAAATTAATTTTATACTATCTATATAGAACCAATCTTAAGATACATTATTATTACAACATTGTAGATTAATATACATGATATTACAAAAATAAACTCCCATGGACTATAATATTTTAGTGTCATTGGAATCATGGAAACATAATCTAACAACATGGTGAAAGATCTAAATCAAATCCGTTAAATATATTTCCATATAGAACTCAAAACTAAAACATTTATCCCTAACTATATGACTATTAACTTATGAATTGGTAGGGATTAAATGCTCATTATGGGTTAAAATAGAGAAATGTAAGCATAACTTGATGACATGTATAAGAACAAATGATCCTAGCATCATAATATAATATCCTATATATCCAAGAACATAATCATGAGTCATGGAATATTTATTGGTTGTTTATAAGATATAGAATGAAAGGAATTATAAGATCATAATTCCTGAAAATATAACATATTCATAATATATAGACATTTTCATATAAATTTACTTATACCATTGGATGAATGTGTACATTTAAAAAGTTAAATTCCATTCGTTAATATATAAAAATAAACCCTCATAGAATCATAGATACTTTCTACCTGATCCAAAAATAATAATGTGAACATGTAATCAGATTCAGCCATAAAAATCATTCCCTAAATGTCTGTTATTATGACTAAAACTCATTAGGACACTTCATTGGGGATTAAAAATTCCATGTGGGACATACCACTATCCCTAGTTGCAACAATTTTATTATATTAAACCAATTTCCCATTTTCCCCATATTGGTTAGATTTTACCAGTCTTCCTATTGTAGATCGGGACACACCTGTTTAGCATTTTGGGATAAGGACACAGATGATTCCCATTGTTCATAAACTAGATCAAATGTATTGCATCATTATCTAATGATTTATAATTCATTACCCAAAAAATTGGATGGGTATATAGGTCATACGCATCTCATAATAAAATAATAAAACATGCATCATAGCATTTCCCATTAATATATATGGGGTTTATATTCATTATATCATAACCCATCACATGAAATTAGTATCCTAAAAATGTCATCATATCATTACCAATGTAAAAGTGATATGTCTCATAATCACTTCCTCAATTTATAAATCATTAAAATAAGAAGGTTTCAAAGCATATAACCAGTGTAATTGAAACTGGTAGGATAAACATCATTACATCAAACTGAACCATTCAAGAATTAATAGAAATGTCATTCTTGGATCACATCCCTATATAAGAATAATCAATAACAATGTATTTCTTAATATATGGAGAAGAATTTTTAAATATCACTAGAATAATTTAATTGTGAAACTTACTTTTATTTAGAAATCATATTCATAAAATCTTTTCCAATATTATTTTCTTAAAAAAACTGCTTTTTATTTTCATTCAATAGTTTTCATGAGAAAAATATCATTTACACATCAAAAATAAATGTTTAAATAAAAATATTTTTTAATTTTTTTAAATATATTTGAAATCATTGAAAATAATCTTGAGAAAAATAATTTTTTTCAAAATAATCTTTTGATAAAATATAAATGAATTATTTAATGGAAATTAAAACACTTTTTAATCATAAAAATTGATTGAAATCCATTTTGAATGAAACACATTTTAAATTAAAAAAATAAAAAATTAATAAAAATATATTTTCATTAAAAGTAATATTATAATCATATAAAGTATGATTCATGGAAATTATTTTCATGATGGAAGAAAATTTTATAACTTTTTGACATTATTTTCACCATAAAATGTTTCAAATAGTTTCATGAAAAAATGAAAAATGTTTTTTAATCCATTTTATATAAAAGTATTAAATGGAAAATTATTTCATTCAAAGATCATAGGATATCAATAATAATGTTTTAAAATTATTTTTAATCTATTTTGAAAGAACAAATATTTCATACTGGAAGGATATTGGAAATATGATTTTTTGTAAAGCAATACATAATATATTAAGAAAACAAACTGTGAAAATGGACCCATAAATTTTATATAAGATTTAAAATAATATGAGAATCCAATTTATCATATATCATGAGATATTGATCATAATATTCCATTAATGGAATCACAATTGTAAACCATTTGGATAAATGATGATATTATAAAAATAAACTCATACTACTTTTGTAAGATTAAATCTTGACTCACATGATTGAATAACATTATATGAATCTTATATTTTCATTAAAATAAGAAAATTCATGAAAAAATATGTATAAGATGATCATATACACCTCATAGTAGAATATATGAGAAGGATATAACATGGGTCTCAATGAAGGAAACTAGAGACAAAATCACCATACAAATCGTGTAACATTTAAACCATAAAACCCATGAATGATATAATATAAAATGGTTATTTAAATTCCCAAAAATTTATTTATAAGTATCATAGAATAAATATTTTCTATTTATATACAAGACACAATAAAGTGAGTTTTTAACATGGAATGTATTTCATGGATATAAAATGTTAGACGAAGAAGCAATTTCCTTATGTATTTATTATCTTTGTACATGTTACAACCTCAAATATATTAAGTATACTATCATTAAAATTGTATAAAATCAATATATTATTATATTTATATCCATTTATTATTTTATTATGACTTTTTTTATTCATTTACTATCAATTTTATGATAATTCTATGTCATTGGAAATATCCAATTTGTTTTCCCTATATGTATTAACTTATTAATATTGATCCTATTTAATATATCCCTATTTTGTGATTTGGATAATTTAAAAAATATTGTTAAAGATGATATATTTTTAATATAAAAAAATTTATAATAATCTATAAATGATTGGAATATGATATTGAATACATTGTTCATGGAGATGGAAGACCGTAAGAATGCATGAATATAATTTCTGTTTTATCATCATTGAAAGAATGATAGTAAATGATATAAATATATATATATAAATAAATTATAATTAATATTTAATATTAATCATATAATATTAATAAACCAACCCTTAATACATTCATTGTAATGTGAGAAAAAATCACATCACTTTGAGGAGGCGATAGTCCTCACATCCACCACGAAAGTTATCATTTAAAAAAAGGAATAATAAAGTTATGTTTTGTTTTTTACTTAAATAAGAAAAAATAAATATCATATATAACATATTTAAATACCATTTACATCATTATTCCCAACCATGAGAGTTTGTAATGGAAAAAATAAATGACATTATTTTGAGGTGGTAGTCTGGCATACACATGAATCATAAGATCATTACCCATTTGATGGATGTGTATATAGGTGTGACTATAAAACATATTATAAAAATTTATAACTACATTTTAGATAAATATTATGTTATAAATTAAGGGAATAATTAATATTCCATTGTTGGAGAATAAGAAAAACTAATGGGCTTGTTGAATGATGTTACCACATATTGTGTAATTCCTTTTGGTTTGCACCAAATGACTAATTTGGTTTTCTCCAATATTAATGTGAAGACTATAGTATGAGATGAGGGAATTTGGAAGCTTTTTTGGGTTGATTTTTTATGATTATAATTGTCTTTATAGGTGGGAGGATGTTTACTGGGTGGGTTCCATTTTATAGTGCTAGGGAGAGGCATTCATATATATATATAATGGAAAACACTATTGATAGGTATCAATTACATAGTTTTCTTCCAATAATTTTAAATTTATATATTATATTATTGATATAGTATAAATATTTCCATTGAAGATTTATTATACATGTTTCTAGTGTATTTTATCAATTAAGATACCGTTTAACAACAAAGTAATCTTGTTTTTACAACATTCATTGTAATTAAATATTATTACATTAAATAATATTTTGGGTCAAAAAAATGTGATCACACTATATATAATAAATTTTTATGATTAATAATATGTAATATTTTTTTCAAAATTCAAAAAAAAATAGTGTATGAAATTAATTAAAAAATAATCCCATAGACATGTCATGAAAATGGGTTTTAAATAGACCATTCCAAAAGCATGAAGTGTTTATATATCCATTTTCAAATTTAAAAATTTTATAGTAACAAAAATTGATGTAATTGATGGATGATTGATCTAAATATTCTTTAATAATAAATTAAAATATATTTTAACTACATAAATAGATTAAAATAAAAGATTTTTTGAATTAAAAATCAGTATTTTTAATTTTTCATCAAAAATGAAAATTCTCAAAAAAAAATGCTAAAGAAATTTCATAAAATGGAATTTTTATATTAATATAAAAAAGTAATTTCATTTATTCAAATAAAGATAATAAAATTTTAAAAATTTATATTTAAGATGTGTTAACCATTAAAAGGTGGTAAATTTACATTTTAGATTAATATATATTTTTTTATAATATTATATTTATTCATATCTTATACATATAATGATTATTGTTATAGTATAAATAATATTTATTGAGTAAGTATAATAGATATTTTTATTCAAAAAAATTAATTTAAAAAATTTTGTTTAATTATTTATGAAATTTTTTGGTTTTATATAGATAAATAATTTTCTTAGAAAAGTAATTACATTATTTTCAAAAAATTTATTAAATTAATTAATATCTAATTGATAGCCGATGGAATTATTCTAAACACATTATAAACCATATTTTAAAATTTTGATAATAGTTTGTGTAACATCATTTTCAACAGCATGTTCAAAACTATAATAATATGTTATCTAGAATATTAATATTATCTTATAGATTGGTAAATCATAATCATTCCTATAATAGAAACTTTTAATGGAAATCATTATTATGTGTATCAAATGACAGGTATAGTCTTTCATGTACCTAATGCTACTCTATGTGTTTTTTGTATCACAATATCATCATGGTGTTGCATATAATGAAATTCAAACATTGTTATTTTAGATAACAAAAGCTATATTCACTATTGTGTGAGATACAAAATACAAATATGTTTAAATTAATAAGATTTTTTAATGCCAAATATCTGGGTGTTACAATTCAGAAACATATTAAAGTATACAATTATAATCCTTTATCTTATATTATACAAATTTAAGTGAGTTATTTTCTTTGTATTCACTATCCAATTTTCATTCATTTGATGGTTCAACGGAAATACTAGTTATATATAATTATGTGAGTACTTATAAAATGATTAAATTGATACAAATGTGGAATTATATGGAGTTAAAGTGTCTCTGAAATTTAGAAATATTCATGAAATTTAACATGATTCACAAATTGGACTTATATAGACTCTATAGACTATATTATTATATAAAGAGTATATTTTGATGAGATTTCTAATCGGGATGATCTTATTTTGTTTTATATAACAGTAATATTTTTTAACAACTCTAAAACACAAATGAATATAAAATATACTTATAAATAATAAATTTCACTATAATAATTGATTTTAAATCATCCATAAATGTGGTGGTTGAAATTGAAATTCCTTGTCTATGGGGACTACAAATTGACTTGAATTTGAAAAATGTATTAATTTTTTAACAGATAGAGGGTATGGTATTAAATGAATATAAAACAATAAAAATAATATATAATTATATTTAGTTTTTGTATTTTATTATTATAATTTTCATGGAAATAATTTTTTGGGTGTAGAATATGATTAACTATAAAAGTGGTTTGGTTGAGAATTTACATCTTCATTTGGGCGTCCCTTTTTAGAATCTCTCTAAAGGATTTTTGTAATGAATATTTGGTATGAACATCACTTGGAGGTCAAATAAAATAACATGGTGGAGTGAAACATGAATATTTTTGATGAGTTCCATGTCATAAAATGTGTGTGGAAAATGGGAAGTGAGGGGTCATATTTATAATGGAGGATATGGTTTTTGTAGATAATATTCAATCATTTTTTATTTTTTATCAACACTCTAAAAAGTTATAAATCTTATGATTAGATAAAATTGTTCTTTTATGTGACTTTAAAAGTGTTTCTACTGACATCATATATGACTCATTCATTCATTTATTTATCATATAATGTGAAATGGAATACTTTTCAATATTTCAATTTTAATTTTTTAACTATTCTAGATGAATAAAAATATTACCCTTATAATTTTTTGTTTGTTTATATTTCAAAAATAAAATCAAATTCTAGAGTACAATTTTCTAAATATGATAATATTATTTTTAAACTAAAAAATATATATATATTTGAAATTATAATTTTTTAAATATATCAATTATCCAAAATTTTGAAAAACTAAATAATTTTTCATAAAATAATTTATTAATTATATTTAAATATAGTATTATTTTATAGAGACATTTTTTAACATAAATTTCTTATTAAATGATTATATTCAGTGTGGAAATTTATATAAATAAATATTGTTTTTAAAATTTTTGAACAATTCATTAACAATTTTTAATGATTTATCCTATGTATTTTGATGTTAATAAATTATAATTTAATTTTATCATATTTGAAAATAATCATCAATAATTTCATTATAACACTTCCTAGTCTAATGGTAAGGTTTCTATTAAATATATGAAGTTTAATATAAAATATAAGGATTATTAATCCAACAGCCATGATAATATTCTAGTAGTTTATTTTATTAATGGTTACATGGGTTCACAACACAAAATAATTACCTTATATTTCATTTATTATAAATAAAAATATATTTTCTCCATTATATATATATATATATTCATTTTAAAAATAGAAATTTCATTACTCATATTATATATAATTTGTATTTTATTTTTAATGAGTTTCATCATTATCCGGGACCAATAAGAGAAAAATTTTCTTATTATAGTAATCATATTTTCTACTATTTTCTCATTACAATGTTTAAAATTTTATTTAGTACATTTTTTATCAAAATTTATTGTCAATGTCAATATAAAATATTTTTTGTTCTATTATGATGTGAACATTATTTATATAATACAAACATAATAGATATGAAAAATATATATATCCAATACTGAAATTACAAATAATAATTTCAAGGTAGTTATATATTCATCCACATAATAGTATTTTTAGTGATGATTCATCAATGTAGAGACCTGATCGAGAAGCATCTTTTTCAAGGGGAATGTTGGATTATCCATGATTATTTTTAATTAGTGAATATTTTTTGTAATTTGGTTGTATAAATTGATCCCTGAGAGACTACATATATGATTAATTAACTACATTCAATTTAGTGAAGGAGGACTCATGGATTTATTGGGTAATAATGATCCTAATATATTATAGTATTAGTTTATGTCGTAGAATTTGGTGTTCAATTTTGTTAATACACAAATCAACCAGATATTTGTTTTTATATCATATTCAATTAAAATCCTTTTGATATATTGATGTGAATTGATTTTTTGAACTCACTACTATTCCTCACTATCATGGATAGATTTTGTGATCTTTTTTTAGTTTTATTATATAATGATATTGTGATTTTTTAGGTCTAATGGTTTTTGAATTTCTTCAGGGTCGAATGATCATTAAGATGTGTGTGTTGTGGTTTATATATAAGGTATAATTCTTATATAAATATGAATTTATTTTCATCAATCTGTAATGTTAAATCAATGTCATTATAGTGATTTTATATATGTATTTACTCATTTTTGTATATCTTACATATTCCAAAGTGGATGAGAGAGAATTGGTTTTTGAAATATCACTTGTATGGAATCACCGATAATTTTTGTATAATATTCATTTTCATAAGGGTAGTAAGACTAGTGTAACACAGACATCTCAATGTAAAAAGTAACATTGAGATTATAAGTCTCTGTATTTCTTCCTTAGAATAATTCGAGGAGATGGTATTCTAAAGAGTGTAGATGGTGATAGAGTAGTTAGAGATATTCAGTTCCTTTAACAAAATATATCATCATCACCTGATAATATTCATCAATCATGGAATATTATTTATGAAAACATAGAAAATTATATATGGGGAATAGTTAAAATCACATAACACCTAGGATGATTCATTTCATTATTTTAGTTTTGATTACTAACACATACAACCATTGATGTATGTGTGATCTATTCCTTTAACACTATTTTTATTTTATGCTTTTTATATTTCATTAGATCTCATAGAAAACCTCCATAATCATAAGAAACCTACTAGTGCTGATCATAAAATTATTCATGGTGATTAAAATAGTATGATTTTCATTAAGGTATATAAATCCATTATGATATTTTATAATAAAAATATGAGATCCTATGAACAATCCATGGGGTGGATAATTTATTCATAGTGATATATTTTTTGGTTCATTATTATTGTATAGTAATAAATTGATTATAATATAGTTCAAGGTACCCCCATGATATAGCATTAATCCCATGGTTGATATTATTTGATACATAATATGAATATTTTTTTTATTACACATCGGTTGATGTGCTCATCATATTACAATTATGATATTGTGAAATGTTGATTTCCTAGAGTAGTGATTGATATAAATATTTTTTTTATGTGATATTGTAGTGATTTATTAATAATGTGATTTAATTTGGTATTATATTCCATTATTGGTTGTATTGATTTATTCTATTATCTATTATATATCCTATTCAATATGAAAAACAATATCTTCTAGTTATGAGTGGTGTTTGAGGATGAATTTTTAGAAGCTCAGTGTGACCTTTTAGAAAAGATGAAAAGATGGATGTTTTGTATAGATGTTGAACATAGGATATCTTTACATTAAAAATTATTAAATTAGGATTGTATTCTACAGAAATTAGTAGTTTTTCACTAATGTCATTTGGAATCCAAATGTCACTTTTGGGAGAGAATATCTACCTAGTCGAGATCATTTGGACCGTGGGATATTTGTGGATTTATTCATTGGTGACACCCTCAATTAATTTTTTTTATACTAGTACTTACATGTTTTCCTCAAATATATTCGCGTGATCATGTTTTTGAGATCTATTTTGGATTATGTGGAAGACTCTAAAAATCTATCCACTTGGAGAATGTTTTCTGGAACAATGTGGTAATATTTATCTAATTAAAAGATTGAGTCCATGAAATCATCTGTGATAATAATGGAATAGAGGCCTCTTTGATCCCAAAACAAATTACATGAATTAAATTCTCATGAGATGGTGGAAGGGTATAAGTAATTAGAAACATTTTTGTTGGTTTAGATGACGGATTGAGATATCGTATCCCATTTATCTGTTTCGGTATATAACCCATACCATAAAGTGATGGAGTCCTATCATTATTTCATAGATTTACTAATCATGATAGGACATATATTTTCAAAAAATGAACCTAACATATTATAAAAATTGAATGGGGAATGTTATTTTATTCCTAGGATAAACAAAGGTGTTCTAATACGACTCATATTTTTTATTTTTAAAATGATTATTAAACTATTTTTTTCTAGTAATGTATATGAACTTACTGATGTATGCATAACAAGGAATTATATTCCATCATTATTTTATTTTGGTTCTATGGTGAGGTATATTTCCTCAATGTTTCAGGTTTTTAGATAATAATTATATAAAAATGGTGTAATATTTTGTTTCAGATTCGATATAGTATTATGTTTGGAAAACACTATGATCATTAAATATATACTATGGTTGAATGGATCATCAATGATTTAAGGATAGCTATTATGGTTGAATGGAGAGTTTTTTAAAATTTATATTGTTCTCCTTAGTCGTATTCACTGAGAGTGAACATAATAAAATCACGTAATATTTGGAGATATGTTTCTACTATTATTTATTTAGAGGTGTGTTCTTATTGTATTTTCCAATAGAATAGTAATGAATAAAACATAGGATACTAAATTAGTTACTCTTTTTGTTAGTATATGTAAATTGTCTGGTAGTAATGGAAAGATAATGCTGACCCCCAATAGCTTCTCAAGGGGATCACCTAAATATTTGTTGAGAAATATTTAGTTGAAAAAATATATCACTTGGTTTGATATGGATCGACTTTTTCTGTCGTGTCTTTTATTTCAGTGAAGGAATAGAATATAATTATCTAACATGTGGCACAATTGGTAATGATATAATTCTATGGAATATCTCTAATCACTCCTTTTCAATTTCACTGTGTCTGAAAGATTTTTTATGATTTCAAAAAGGAGATATGTCTTTGAAATCATAGTGTAATTTAAAATGTAGTTTTCAAAATGTTGTGATAAATATTTAAGTAATTTTATAATTAAAATGATTTTGGGAAAACATATTTTGTGGTTATAAAAGTGGTCATAATATTTTTTAAGTGTTTTTTTTTGGTAATGATAGTAGACCATTTTCCTTTTTATTTATATGATTATTTATTTGATAATTAATAGTTTCAATGAAATATTAACACCAATGAATGAAAATAGAAATTTTTATGCTAATAGTTTGTTTCAATAGTTTATGTAAAAGTAATCTTGTTTTTATATGGCTTTTGTATGTGTAAACTAGATATTAATGATGATTAATAAGTGTATGTGGAGTTATATTTAGGATGTTTAAGGTTATCCTAGATCTCAAAAGAACAATATAATGGAAACCCATGAGTTTTTAATATTATGTAAGGAAATTCTATAGTATATTATGTTCCATCCATTGTTTATGTGGCTTGAACAATTCTAATTCATCAATTTTAGTCACTTCTTACAAGTCGCTAAATGTTTATTATTCTCTCATAATGGTACCCTTAGTTGTCAAAGGGTATCTCACAACATTATTTTGGATAAAACTGAAATTTCTAATGATTAGTATGGGAAGTACCATTATCTCATAAGGGTGACAAGAATAAAAAATTAAAAATATACATTTTCCATATTTGGTGAATTCTTCCAATGTATGGTTAGTTAAAATTTCATACAAAAATTGTCTTCAATCTAAAAAACTTACGTGACACATTTTTTGAGAATATAAAAATAATTAATGCTGTAAATAATTATTTGTTTAATATTTTATTGTGTTTGAATGAAATTACATACATCCCATAATATTATGATGTCTACACTAATGGATTAATTATAATTGAAAGGAAAAAAAGAATTATTATAAATTGATGTGAGAAAAAATATGGGATTTTTTAGAGAGTGTTAAATGAGGGGTATTTATGGATTAAAAAAAGTTTCTCTTCATCATTTTAGTGCCTCTTCATTCGACCGTATTTTGGGTGGTATAAAACAAATATTTGGAGATATTCCATTGGTATCCAAATCAATAAAATGATTATTTTATGTTTCTTTGTCTTCTATCACCTTTACCCTTCTATTTTTTCAGTGTTGAAACATCATTCTTCTATGATGTGTATATGAATTATATCATTTTCATTTTGTATTTGGGCTATTAGCATGGTTTCGATTAAATTAGGTTGGATAAATTGAGTTCGATTAATTAATATAATTAATTAAATGTAAAGAAATTACTAGGGGAAAGGGGTATATAAAATGTGATTTACAAATATCATGATTTTTATTATCCTAGATTTTAATTATAATGTTGTTTATTATGAATTATGTTTTATTTTATGATTTTTTTATTTTAATTTTTATATAAGTCAATATAACTTCACCAAAAATGATTAAAAACCACAAAACGATTATAACCTATTTTACACAGGGTATAAGTATGTGTAAGAGAAAATAAGATGAAAAGATGATTGTTATGAATTTCTTTATCAAGAAAGAAATCATGATTTCTTTTAAAAGATTTATATTTTGGACTAAATTACTACTATATTATTTGAATTAAAATTATATAATTTTGAGTTTTTTTGTAATAATTATGGAATTATTCAATAAAACAGTAATCATGAAAGTATCCTCTATGTTAAAACAATTAAATTCATGACTAAACTGAATTTTATGTAATGTTAAAGGTTTGAGGACTTATATTTTTAATGAAGGAATGATGTAATATTTTTCTTCATCGAGTGTTTTGTTAATATAAATTCATTACAGGATGATAAATAAAAAATATATATTTATCAATTATTTAATCACCATGACCTAATACTCAAATATTTGAACCCATTTATGATAAAATACTTGGGTTAGCTACCCATCCCTTGGAATTTTGTGAGAGGAGATTGATACAGAAATCAAATGGGGAGTTAATTGGATTATGCCCAAAACTTAATGACTTGATGATTAGAATACCATGAGGATTTTCTCCATAGAAGTATTTCATGTATATAAAAAGGGACTAAGGCAAGTCATTTTTTATAGTCGATGGACAATCCATATTTATGGTAGTATTTTATTTTAGATTTTATCCCCATTTATTTATCCCAATATGATCGCAAGTCAATCATTGTATCTATATTGATTCCAAGATAAATGAAGGATTTTATTATTATTTATGTATCATTTTATATTTATAAATTGATGGTATTTTATTATTTCTAATTGTTTATTCAATCATCATTTTAACTTCAAGAGATTGGGGATGATTCACATAATGGAAAAGGATTTTTCTTCTTGTTTGGAATTGAGTATTCTACGAAAACACAATTTGTATTGATCATTGGTAGTTCATTTTTTGGAGATTCAAAAAATATTTGATATCAGATCATTGAGTAATTGTTTTTTGGTGAAATCGATCAATACGATTGTGTTGGTGTTATGATGTATGAGCCAATTGTGATGTTTGATGATGAATGATATTCGAGATCAGATATAAGGTTCCCATTTTCCCCATAATTGGGAATGAATATAATAAATTAACTAAAAACGATTCATGATTATTTTTTATGGAATAAATCTTTCCACTAGTGATGGTGGTGTCTAATAGATTTACTAGTAAATGTGGATCCACAAGACAGACTGTACCAGATGCTTCGAGATGGTCATGTTGATAGTTTTCCAGAAAAATAAAGTATGAATGGTGAATTTTTTCTTGTCATGTATGGTAGTCATGTAAATTCGGAAAATTATAGAGTTATACTTTATATAAATTGAGAGAAAAGAAGAAGCAAAAGAAGAACCACATGAATAGAAATAAATAATATAATTTTAAAACCAACACATAGGGTATTTCATAGGAATAGACACCATGAAACACCCCCTTAGTTGTATTTGGGCTTTCACATTGAGTTAAATATTATATATATAGTGATTTAGTCAAAATTCTCATGATCCTAATTGAGAAATGTTAGTGTGTGTGAAAGGAATACTTGATTAGAATCTATATATAGTAATATGTCATTTCGGTTACCCACATGACATATAATCCGTTGTGAATGGCACATTGTGTATAGGGACTACAATCCAAGGAGAACTTCTGGAAAACCACACAGTGTGTGTCTGAGAATATGTTTTTTTACATGAAATGCACTCAGAATCAATCATCATATAATGTAATTCCCTACATACATGGCAGTAGGTTGTAACACATGTGATATACTACATGACACACCATGTTATAGGCTTACGTATTCATGTTGTGTACCCATAGGGAGAATATTATAATTCATAGAAATATATTCTATTATATAGATAAATATAGTGAAATGATAGATTCATGGAATTGTGAGACACATCATTTTCATCTAATTAAAATTTCCACTAATCATTTAAGTGATGTTTGGATCCCTTGTTCTTTTTTGTTCATATATTCGGAATGTTTTTTGTGGGATCCCTCTAATAGCGTTAGAACATTCCTTTTTCCCTCGAGTGTGTTCCTTTGGTACATCCCCATGTGGGAGCTATGTGTTATCAATTAATTGGCATATGATGTGACCCCTTATACGAGGTCTATCATGGATAGAGTTGTTGAATCACTCTCCCAGTCCTAGATTTGGATCATATATCACTAATTTCACTTAAAAATAAAATGTTCATTTTTATGTCTATCATGATGATGAGGCTTCGTTTTCTGTATTTTCGTCAAAAGAAGTTCCTCTTGGTGGATAGTGAGTGGTTTATTCACCAATTCAACCACATAAAAACCCACTATTATTAATTTTGCTTGAATCTCACCATCTATTTTATTAACACATGGTTCTATGGTTTGAGATGATTAAACACCTATTCTAAGTGCACATCATGATTTCCATGCTATAGATCACAAAATTTTTATTGCTTTATAGTCCCCTTCACTAGAAGTAGATGATATACACAATATTTTGTGTGAATTTCCTTCTTTTGTAGGACCCCTTTGAATGTTGATTATGGAATATATATTTTTATTAGGTGACAATAGGAATTGTTAAATCCCTTGTTAGTAATGATTTATCATGAATTTAGCCATGAAAACATGAGGGATAAATAACAAACTAAGAACAATACTTTTAACATGAACTAAAACTATGTATAAGTGTCATTGAATCCCAATGAATATAATATCATGGTGTCTTGGATATTTTCCTTTGACATGGGTTTTTGAGGTCATTTTTTGAATGGGGTATAAATGTTGGACCTGTTTATGGTGAAAATATTCGTAAATTAAATGATAAGAATAGGTTGTAGGAGATTTTGATTCAAATCATAGCATGTGTTTTGAGGTAAGACAAGTGTCACAAATTATCATGTTGCAGTTGTACAATATATTCTAATGTAACATTGTCATTAATGTTACCCCAATTCACGGCCTAGTCGTTCAATTGAAGATATTTCATTCAACAATGTGTTCCTATGTTATTACAATGAAGTTTAGTGATAAATATAATATACCAATCTAGTTACTTAACTCTTAGATTGTAGAGGGAATTTGTGGATCCAGTCATTATTGAATGTGAGATGTTTAGATTCATTCCTGGGTATGAACATGTTTTCTACCATCTATGATATATTTAATACTGCAGGTGAGGGTTAAAATGTATCCTAGTTAGTGGAATGGAGATTTCAATCCTTAGATGGAATCCTAGGAAGAATAAAATCATGTAATTTTCTACATGATACAAGTAATTTCTTATCATTCATTTAGTATGACCATTTAAGTAATAGATTCTATGAGAATTATTCTCCATTATGTGTTGTTAGAGTAAATAGTGATATTCCATGACGTATTACTAGGATTACATCCCCATTGGAAATTTTTTCAAAATGGAACTACATATAGGTTTTGGAATGAAATATATTCTGGTATATCAAAAAAATTAAGATTAACTAAGAGACATGATGTTGTTCTAGGAGAAGTCTAAAGAGTAGAGGATTTGTGGGACAAGTGTGTTCACCAAAGAAGCCTAGTATTGTTCTCCTTGTAGGTTGAGGCTTGATTGATGTTATATTCTTATTGAATTCACTTGAATGATTTGATATTTGTCGATGGGTTTCCATACTCATGAATCAATGACCTCTTTAACTATAGGTTATGGGTGAAGCCTTCCTCAAAGATTTGCTCATAACAAACTATCGACCACTTGTGGTTTGACAGGATGATATACATTACGGGTATTTATAATGATTAAATTGACAATTTTTTTCATGGTGATACATTTCATCATTTTTGATACTCCAACATTTTTTGGGAAAGATAGAGATATGTTTCATAAAATCTATCCTATATCTGTTAATGATAGTCCTATATGATGACATCCTAGTGTACTAGGAATTATTTATGAATAATGTGACAGAATAGATGAATGTTATAGACATACTCTAAAATTTCCATGACTATAATAAAATATCAAAGTATTTTTTCTAGATTTTGGTTATCCATTTCCTAGGATATGTATTTTCAGACAAGGGAGTGATTAGAAACCCCAAAAATGCTTAGATAGTGAAATATTGAGACACACCAAGGGAAATGATTATTATAGAAAATTTTAACAATAAGGTTTTTCATTAACTATTATTGATAAATATGATAGGGAATTTGATTTTTTCCCTGTAAGGTTGAAGTCGTTGAAGTGTACCTTCCATCGATAATTTTAGCACATCAACTTCAATGGTATTCTTCAAGAGGTGTAACATGGAAATATTATTTTTTAGATCATTCATGAACATATATCTCTACACAGGTTTCGTGTGGGTTTTATGATGGTGGGGAAAATTCTGTCATTATACGGATGAATTATAACACCAATAACATGTTATGAGGTGATGATAAGGAGGCTTCCTTCCTAGTATATTATATTCGGGATTGGTGCATATTTACCATGATCATTTTTCTTCAAGATTATAGAAAAGGTATATTGTATCATTTTTCAATGATTTAAGCTTGATCTAAGACCTATTATACGTTGATGTCTGAGGTGCCTAGATGAATGATTTTATAGGATGCTATAATTTTTGTTATCGTGTTGGGGATTCCATGACCTAACAGTGGTCACAACTGTATATGAGTCTTTTTAGACTTACTCATTAAATATGAACACTTAATGGACATTGGATAATAGAGATAATATGAGTGGTTGGGAAACATGTGCATAAAATATGCTGCCTAGATTCATGGATTCCACATCATTGATCATGTCAGACCATGATTCATTCTTCGAGAAATGATTTTGGAGAAGATTCCAGAGGACCTTAAGACTTTATGTCACTTGATCAGAGTGATTATGCCACAAAAAGATGTCCAAGTAATGAATAATGTCTTGTTTATAGTGATCGTGATTTATGATTAATTTATTTATGATGGGATATAGATTGGAATATAATGTATAATTGAATTATTTTTACTGTTATTAATGTGAGATATTTAATAATAATAATAATATAATTTTTTTGTTGTTTGATTTGTTATTATATTTCGAACATAATTATATTATGTGTAAAATTAATTAATTATATATATAAATATTAAATATATATAAATTTGTGTGTGTATGGGTATATATATGTATAAACGAATGTGTGTATATATATAACATATGTGTGTGTGTTTGTAAAATATAATGATATATATATATATATATATTCTGATGTATATATTTTCAAGTATGTGAGTATATATATACTGTGTTCTATATATATGTATATATATATATTGGTGGCTATTAAAATATATTTAATAAATGTGTTAATGAGTCTGAAATGGGGATTTAGAAAAAAATGTGAAAGAGTTCATAATGTGGTGGTGCTTGGTTTAATGAGATAAATAAATAGATAAATAAATAAAGTACTAATTCACTAAATAATTAATGAGGATAATAAATGATAAATTAATAAAAATACAATATAATAAGGGAAATATGGGGTGCTTCACACATGACAGGAATCCCACCCCCCGCACCTTTCCACTCACTTTATATTCTTCTCTACCCATCTCTCCAATATTTTACATTTATTTTTTATGACACCAAAATTTAATACTCATTATCTTATCAAATATTTACCATATTATTATGAAATTTTTTTCGTTAATATTGTCTCCAAAGAATAATATCAAGAATATTTGGGTTTATGAATTTGATGTGTTTTCAGTGGTGAAATTAAACTCAGATGTCAAAACTCATTATATGTATTCTTCGCACATAAGGTATTAATTCCATGGTAATATATAATTCTTTATATAGTTTGTTGTAATGATTAATTGGGGGTTGGATAACCATGTGTAAACCGAACATTTAGTAATTCATAGCAATTATAAAATTATTTATACAGGTTATTTGAAATATTTTTATAATGTGTGTGTATATGAATTGAGATTTTGACATTAAAAAATGTTATATAATAGTAATGGGAATGATTGATGATGTGTGTAGCTTTTGGGACCTATGTTTTATGGTTGATCACAAGATTTGTGCCTATAACCTTTGACATGATCATGTAATGTTCTCAAATGGATTGTGATGACTATGATTTTAATAATGTTTTTCATGAAGTCATGTTAAATCTTTAATTTTTTAATTTATAATATATAATTTGTTTCTGTCAACTACAGTTGATCATGTGTCCAATTTGATCATCATTTGATATTTAAAATATATATTTGTTGACATTGGATAACATGTGATATATTAAATATGATCTAAATCAAGTGATACCTAATACATGTTCGAGATTATCCTCTGTGAGGGGTGTTCCAAAATTGCATCCATAGGTACATAGACAAATCAGGTCAATGAAATGTGAAACATGATTGGTTTTTTCCATATAGTTGGAATGTGATAAAAATGGACCTACATGTGATATTTGATTCATTTTTCTGATATCCGCTCAATAAGGATGTTCCAAACACGGGATGGTATGTAATTGGACTGTCCCTTACAATTTAATGTGTCACATTCTTGGAGGATATTCACTCAAATAGGATGTGGTCAGATGTTTACTATTATTTCATACATCATTGTGTTAAACCTTGAATGTCTCCAAATTAATGGGGCTAAAACATTTATATCATGTTAATGAGGACCCAGAATGACTTCTGTACTTGTGTGATATATTGTTTTTATATCAATACCCTTTTTATATTCATGTAATACACTTTTATATGATTTTCATTGTTGTTAAGGGCTTCATGTGGTGTCCAACATATCCATTTACTAACACTATACACTGGCATTTCAGTGCAGTTATAAACATCCAGAAAGGTGACTCGATGACGGGTAAAGTCCCTATCGTAGAGAGTTGAGTAGTTAAATCAAGAGGATGTAGTCATTGTTGGATTGTGTTTTGATAAGAAACCTACATCTTTTTTAACAATTACATTTATATGCACATCAGGTAATTTTTTGTTTTAATTATTATATCATGTATACCATCATTCAGGTTGTACCTGTATTAATCTCATTATATATTTTATTTATATTGAGATGTGTTTATTTATTTGTCCATTGAAAATTATTAGAGGGTATAGTCTCCCCATGTTTCTACTCAAACCCTCATTACTTTTTCAAAACATCTTGTGTGTAAGGAGAAATGGGTAAGGTCATGTGGCATTTATTCTTGGACCTTATGGTTCGGTTCAAGATGTTACATCTATGGGGATTTAATGTGTTCCAATGTATTTCACCATGTCATGGATTATGGTGTTTTGGATATATATCTGAGGATTTCATACTTGTTTATTCAAATACTCAATTTGATATTTTATGTGGAATAAAATTTATCCCTACACCATAGTGAGACATGGTGTGCAATTTATTCTTCACGTTGAAAACAATTATATATGTTAAAAAATCATATCATAATGTCAAACAGGGTGGGATGGAAATATAGAATGAGTTAATTTTTCAATAAGATTAACCTTCATGGGAAGTTCTTCTCCATTTTTTAATATGTTATCATAGAATATGTACCATATGGAAATTTCATGGTAGTGGGAACCCAGTTAAGATATTATTTTCCACAATTTTGAGTATGTTTAACATTTTTTTGATGATAATACATTATTTTGGTGAGAAATGAATTATTGTTTTTCATTTAATATATTGGAATAATTTATGAAACATTTTTGAATCGGAGAACTATGTTAGTGTGGATTTCTCAAGACAAGAGAGGTATGGTGTGGTGATATTAAAAATATTAAATACATTATAAATATGTTTTTTTAATTATTAGTGTAACTCTCAAATAGAATACTGTATTTAAAGAATGAGACAACCATTAAACCTAAAACATAGGATTATCATATGAATGAAATATTATTTTTAAATATTAGACATTTTGTTAAAGTGTAGTATTGTGTGGAAGATATTTAGATAAATATATTTATTAATTTATTTGATATTTAATTTCCCGAAACTGATCAAATACTATTTAAAACTCGTAGTGGTAAAATCCTCATGTTAGCTTCATAACCAATGGGATTTTGGGTGTTATTTTTTATGGATGTCTTCGGTGGTTAGTGCATTGGATGAAATACTTATGTCTATGGATATTCATTATGAGTATTTAAAGGACCACAATTGTCAAAAAAAAATTTGGATATCATCATCGTTAGAGACGTGGGGTCATTAATCATTAGGGATTTATCTGATCATGATTTATGATTTATTTTTGGGAATTTATTCCCGTTTTTTATTCCATGTCAAACACAAGATTGTCCATATAAAAAACATGACCCAAGTATCTTTTGCTAATTTTTGTGTATCTTTTTATCTTACTACAACATGGAATTGATTATATTTGATTATTACTTCTTGGTTAATCACTATTCATTATACATGAAATACATTGAGGTCAATATGAAAAATAGATATGTTTTTTTCTTCTTATTATGTTATATTATTTTCACACAACATTGATTAGGATTTTCCCATCATTGGCATATTCAAAAATTGATTAATAATAACTATTAGTCAATCATAGAGTAATATTCATTTGGTGCAATGGATAAATAAAATGTGATTGGATTAAAAAATGATGGAATATTATAAATTAATTATGATGATATAGGATTTTAGAATTAATCTTGTTATTTATTTATTTTTGATGAATTTACACGTTTCACAATATTGTGATTCTAAAATAAATTGTGAGCAATTTATGTTTTTCAAATCTAGAAATCGATGATGCTTGTGCCTAATATAAGTGTGAGTGAGAGTGGATACATGAGTTGAGTTGAGTGGGATGGATCTGGATCAAAAGATGGAACTTCTCATGTGGATAAAAGTAGTAATCAATTTATTGTCCAACAATGAATGGTGGCCATCTCAGACAAATACATCATGGATAAATTCCTATGAGAAATTGAGGAAAAGGATGAGGCATGGGTAGAACCTCATGGTGATATGGGATTTATAGAAAATTCTAAACTGCATGCAGTTTAGTTCAGGGAACAAGCATTGGTATTTTCCCCTAGAGAAGATGATATAATTTAAACATTGATTTAAATATAAAACACTATGTTATTTAATCACATGTAATTTGATCCTCAGTTGGTCATATAAGCTTGAATGTGAACTACATTCCCAAGAATCCATATATAATTTCACACTATTTTATTTTATGTAAGGGTTATCCAATAGATCAATGTGTATAGGATGTAATGACTCGAGATTCCATGTGACCCCAAATGAAATGTATTATTGGGAACATTCTATATATTATTAAATGCATGAAGAAACATCCAATTAACATGTTCATGAGATATTGTACGCAGGCGAGACTTGTGGTACATCGAGTACCAGCCCAACCTATACACAATATGTACTAATAGGTTCACATAATGTATTTTAAAAAATACATATGTGTGAGTGAAAGGCATGTAAAATTTTAAAAATAATGATAAATTCCATTTACACCTATCAAAAATTTCATGGGTTTTATATAGGGTGTATTGTATACATTGTTTACCTCAATTCTTCTCGAGAGTGATATTGGGGTGGTTACCTCGAACCCTTTTAGTATGGACCTATATATATTGTGTCCCTTCCCTGGGTGAATCCATATAATGGTGTTGTGAGGAATCCCATCATGGGAATATGATTTTATCACATCTAAAGGTCCATTCCCGTATGGAGTAATGGAATCCCTCTGTTAGGTACAAAGTGGTATCATATATCATTTATTCTTACTCCCTAGGTCCAGTTGAGGAATACTCATGACTATGTAACGTGAGAGTATGATCCCCAATATAGAATTTTATTCTAGATAGGTTTAGGTATAACCCATAGGTCTTGGTTGTTGTCCACATTCTATGTTTCATCATTTAATATATTCCGAGGAGGTGTAATAAAATTGGTTTTTTATTTTCAATGATAGAACTATGTTTCCATCATGTTTATTCATTGCTAGGCTTGATGAGATACATATCATGTTTGGGTTCCATTAGTATAGTAACGCCAGATGAGTGATAACCCTCAGAAGTCTTACAGGATGTATGGAATACACCCTGGACTGAGTTCTATTGGAAGACTGTTACCATTGAACCACTAGTAGTATACATGTCTCAAAATATGGTTTCAACCAAGGGAATTTATTATTATCTTTGATAATACCTAGTTAATAATTGTTATGTATTATTATGTATCATATCCTAATTAAGATTCATTATCATGAATTATATGAATAATATTTTTATGCATTATATATAGTGATTCCATAGTGTTCTATTAGATATTTTTATACTCATCTCCACATGGGTTCTAATAGAACATGTCATGTATTGTGTATAAAATGTTCCTTTTTGATGGAGTCATAGGTGGAAAAGGAAAAAGTTCATAGTTGATCTAGAATGACCATGGATCATATTAGGTGATTATTTTGGGATGATTTTTCTATGTATTTAAATGTTTCGGTTCATTGATATTTATTGGGATTTTACATTTACCATATCTATTCCCTATAAATATTAATTGTTTATGCGGGATATATATTATTCATTCATATAGAATCTAATTTGTTTAATTTTTTCATTCCATTTATTCTTGGCTAAGTGTGTGTGTGATTATATTTTCCTTAGTCTATGGCCTCTCATGTGTGTGATATTCATAATAAATTATGGACTCTTTCAACTAGAATATTATAGGGGTACATGGGGTGTCATTTATGGATTATTACTAGCCATTTGGGATTCATCTAGTCAGTTCGTCATAAAAAATATATTGTGTGGGGAATGTGTTTATTTCTTAATATGAATTGAATGGTCTTGGAGGTAAATATTGTTATTAATGGGAATTTATAGATATTTTATTAAAATAAAAATAAAGGATGAAGATTAATTGTGGTTTTTAGCATGCTCATTGTGTGTGATGCATATTATATGTGGCAGTGAATGTGGTAGAGGTTGTGAGGCCTTTTATTGAGATGTTTTTAGTGGCATAATTTTATTGTTGAAATACTATAGTATGGAATTATATATTGAACAATATTATTCAATTTTATTCTGATTTCATTACAAAACCCACCCACAAAAAGAACAATGAAATGACACAAAAAAAATTTGAGGGTGATTTTAACGAAAATATATTAGTTCATTATAGATGGATAGATAACCACTACTATATATTATCAATTCAAGGAAAAGTTCCTAAGTACATCATTCCATGGATTTCATATTTGATTTCAAATATGACTGGGTTTGGTGAGATTTATGAGTTTTCTCATTATGGGTGTTTTACATAGTAGGAAGAAGGAATGTTTTGCAAGTCTTTCATTTTCACTATACACCACAATTTTATAAATGACTATGGTAGATATGTGATTCGTTGGATAATTCTTCTTTGAGTGAGATATGATTTTATGTCCTGTGTATCTTCATGCATGGAGTGATGTGTTGAACCAAGAATCCTTTAGTGAGATGTGATGTGATGGCCTATGTGCCTTTATGCATTATGTGGTGGTTTGTTGTACATATGGTTCTTGACTGAACATCATTTCTTAAGTTACTATAATTTGTATTATAAGGAAGATATGGGATTCCATGGACATATAATTTTGCGGTGTGAGGGAGAATAATTAGTTGTAACATGGTTTGGGGTTCATGTTAATCTATGTGATTAAAATTATGTTACTATAATTGGATGTATCGATTTTCGAGAAATCCTTGATGAGGACATGATCTAGTCAACAAGATAGGTGGATGTTGGTTTCATTGTTTTATAAATAGGATATTAGTATGATGTTCTCAAAATTTCACAAGGGTTATTTAGTATGATCATATTTAGTATACAAGTATAATAACCATATGTAAATATAAAATATTATGTGGGTTTCAGTTTGGTCGTCATGACTATATATATACATTTATTGTAACAAACTATATTTTTATATAATAATACTATTTTCACATATATTAAAATTTATGAATAAGATATTAAATTTATGTTAAATACGGAACTTTTTCTTATATAATACTCAATAGGAAACAACAGATCTCCCTGAAATCATACATTGCCCACAACATTAAGTTATATAGAAAAGTAAAATATTTATAACAATATTTTAAATGGTAGTTAACATATAAATGTTTTATTTTTTGGAATAAACATAACTAAAAACATTATAATTTCACAAGTTTGTTAATTTTTTTACATTTAACCAATAAATTTTATAGGCTTATAATAAGAATGAATCTGATTTTATGCATTAAATTCATTAATATTATTTAAATGGTCGATTTACCGACTTTTGATGAAAACACATTTTTAAATCAAATTTTTGTCACAATTATAAGTAATATTTTAAAAAATAAAAATCCTCTTTATAAGCATGACAACAAAATTTACATTGGATGTATTTTTTTTTTATTTTTTTGATAATGGTCATTTTTTATCAATATTTATAATTAATGCATTTTAATTAAAAATTATTTTTAATTTAATTAATTTAAATAGTAATATTATACATTTAATTGGTTTTAATGTAATTTTGGATTATATTTTTATCATTTATTCCAGTGTTGGTAATTTTATGTAATTTCATTTTGAAACATGACATAAACAAATGTAGATCTTTTGGTAGTTTTTACTTTTTTAAAACACACTTTTTGGTTTTGAAAACATGAATTAATTAGAAAATAATATTTGAAACATTTGTGGTTTAAATTATTAAACATGGATTCCAGATATGAAATTATGAGGATACAATTTTGAAAATAGGTAACTGTTTTTTAGACATTATAAATTGTAACATCAATAAATATTTAATTTACCATGGTAAAAATACAAATCTGGTAAATAAGGTTAAAAAATTAATATTATAATAATATTAAATTACCCTAAATAATGTCCCAATAATATTGGATGAGATATGTCTGACCATGGGCATCCATGGGTCGATTTTAGGACCCCAAGGGGCCACTTGTGTGTGAAAATGACATTTAATTACTTTTAATTTAATGTTAAGGAAAATATAAAATGAACATATTTCTTTTACTAAAGGAAATTTTATATGGGGTTGTATAAGTGATATCTTAGACTATAAATATTCATTATAAAGCTAAAAATATTTTCTACAACATGGTGTTTTATTTTTATGATTTAGAAACAATATGAATTAATTTATTTATGACAAAATGATTATGTAGTGATTACATTATTAATGAGTGTTTTAAATAAATGAAATTATAAAATTTAAAATAAATTTATATTGAAATGTTTTACTCTATAAAATAATTTTATGGATAAATATGAATTTTAATATATGAATTAATGTAGTTTTTTAAAATAATCATGTAGTTATGGATTTTTATGAGAAAATCATGAAACGAATAATTTATAAATTTATAAAAATGATTTTTTCCAATAAAATATATTAAAAAATTTTATAATAGTCCTAAAAATTTTATTGTCTCAAAATGTAATATATAAGGTAGAAATGTAATTGTGTAACCACTTGAGGATAGAATTTCATTTTATTGTAATTATGTTAACCATTTAGTATGAATATACATGGAGACATAGAAAGAGTGAAATTGGTTAACTATGGTTTAAAGCTAAATGTTAAGATTAAATTTAAAACCAAAAAATGTCGAAAAACTATTGGGTGAGAATATTTAGGAAAATACTCATATTAATATTGATTTTATTGGGGTTTTGACCTTTTAAAAATTGATATTCAGTTTGTAATAAAATAATTTTTCAAACTTTTATAAAGCACCACTCCTCCCTCTTATAAAAGGCCAAAAACTCTAACCCTTACTCAAACCTATCATGCCCCTTTGGATCATAAAATATCTAAAAAAATAATCTCCCAACATGGTTATATAAATTATAAAGGCCTTAATATTAGTTTAAGGCAGTTATAAAAGCATATAAATTAAATCAGAAGGAGTTACCATATTTGAGTAATTGTCTCCTCGAAATCTTATTCAACTTTTTTTTTCCATTTCCAACATCCTAAAATCTCTTTATTCCATTATTTTATAAAACAAGTAGTATCATAAGTATAATAGGATGTTTTAATGAAAAGGATTCTTCTTACACTCATAGACACCTCCAACAAATGGATTTAGAACATACTATTTCTATAGTCGGTGAACTACTGCATCATGAAAGGATGATTGTTCAATTATATCCAACCAGCTCTCCTGATGGAAAATAATGTGGAACAGTATTTATAGATGACATATATTATATTAAAATTGACTCTATTCTTCTTTACTTTTAATTTACAACTTACCTTAATGGTTTCCATAACAATTAAATACCATAATTTCATTTGAGGAAGAGCAGACTAAAATCCTCTCAAAGTGATTTTACTCGTTCATGATATACATGTAACATATAATGGATGGAATTAATGAACTTATGTAACATATATATCATATATATTATACAATAATTATAATATACCTATGTTGGTTAAAAATTCACCCACCTCTTTTAGTCAAAGACTTATTTTATGTTATTTATTTTTAATTTCCAATTTATTCTGCTGTGATATGTTCTTATATATTCTTACTATTATACATTTTATTTCATAGTGATGAAATACCCTTTTCTCCCTCATTAAAGGATTTTATGAATTTTAATGTGATGATGTTAGGTTGGTGAATTTTTTTAATGGATCTTCGTTAACCAATTTCTATTCATTGAGTTAATCATCTACTTCTTGATTATGTCATGTTATGATCATGTGATAAATAAATTTTAATATCATATCATCTATTTATTGATTCATTGTGTTTATTTATTGTAAATTAACACCATATATCTATTTTATTAAAAAATGGTCCTTTTATGGGACTTCGTCTCGACATCATTTCATTGAGGCATATTTCGACTTATACATTACTTTCTTTTATATAGTGTACAAGCCCATTTTAATTTTAATTTCATTAAAACAGAATAATTTTTATGTGATGAATTTTACTAAATGTCCGAAAATATTTCTTTTTAACGTACATGGTGACAACTATCTTTCCTCCACCACATGCATTATTTGATATTTTTCTTCCTTAACAAGAAATAATTTGTTTAAAGTGAATGTAAATACAATATACCATTTTTATGTATTTCGATGATGAAAATGGTTTTGAGAAAGAAATGATTATTTCTATATCATGAAATTATATATTGATATTGAAATGTGGAAATGTTATCTTTCTGTTATTCTTGATTTATGTGATATGAATACGTTATGGTTCTTGGGCATTGATTATGTATATGGGTGGTGACGTGATAAACCTGGGCGGGTGATCCCGAGAGAGGTCTCCAATTCATTGAGTAACATGATGGAGGTAAACTTTAATGTTTCTCCTAAGAGATTTAGGGATAATATTGTGATGGGTATTACAAACTTAACTCCATATGTTACTTTGAAATCTAAAATGTATGTATAATATTGATGCCACATGTTACGTATATAATTTATGATTTCTATGTGTTATTCGTAAATCTTATTATTAAATGACGTGTTTTAAAGGGAATATGATTTATTATTGATAAGTATGATTTCCTTGATTTTTATGTATTGATTGACTAATGTTTAATTTACATATGTTATAACCCTTACTATTTTTTTTATTATCATCCAAATTTGGAAATGTATTTCACAGGGTATAAGGAAGGGTATGTTAAAGGAAGTATTAATGAATAATTATATCAAGAAAAGAACTATTATTTTAATTAAAGATAGTTATAATTGTAAAATATTTGGATAGAGTAGTAGTGTCTAAATTGTAATCACTAGGATGTAATATCATAGTTATGAAATAATTCATTAGGTCTCTAAACCTGAAATAATCCTCAATGTAACTTCTTGAATTTACTCAATATGTTGTAATTTTATAGGGAAGGTCATTATAGTTGGTATCAGAGGCCATTTTATATATCTTTAGAGATTAGGGATTTATTTAAGAATAAGTTACATATCCATAATGGTTGACATATAAGAACAATTCATAGTCATTATATATAAATATTTAATGAGTTTATGATAACAGGAATAATATTATAATTGTGTTTACCCAGCTCAAAATTTATTATATGATTATTTTTCTAGTATACTCAGATTGACCTTTTTTGTTTTAGTATATGGCTAGATATAGCATGCACCAACGTGATAATTGATGTGAAGAAAACTATGATAGTTTTGTGAATGAGAAACTGAATGAAAAGGGGTCTACAATGAGAAATCATGTGTTTATTATTAATAATTCTATTTGAAGTCATAACTTACCACTTTAATATTGTGTAGTTTTCTAAGGCACCATATTTATAAAAAATTAATCCCAGTGAATGTTTATGTAATAATCATAAATGTATGTTTTTCCAAAAACTGACGTGTCAGGGATGTGGAAATAAAATCATATGAAAATACATCAATGGGAAGGGATGATGTTATAGATGTGGTAATGAAGGTCATAAATCAATAACCTACCTTGGAAAAATTATGTATCCAGTTGACTCTAAGAATATAAATGATGATCTTTTTGGGGGATCAATTAAATGTCTAATATGTGGTGTACATGGTCATTAAACAAATTGATGTCATATGACGATGGTTCATAAATAGGATTAGATGTACCATAAAAATATATGTTTTCCATTTCCCAATGTCATTCTAATTTAGGATGAAGAAACTATCAATAACCCGTGAATGTTATGGATTATTCCATTGCTGATGTTTTGATATTATTGAATCTTAGGTTATGATTCATGATTTCGTTTCTATGAAATCTGTATTATGAAATATAATGAAATGTTTTTAGGGATCATTGAGAATTTTTGATGTTTAAGATATCTAAATTTTATAAATAAGAATGTTATGTTAGATATTTGGAAGATGAAATGTTTAAATTTATTAATTTTATTTGTCGATGGGATTACATTTGAATACATTTCTCTTGTAGGTGTCACTCTATATGATGTTATATAAAAATTCTAATTGAGTAAGAATTATTATTTCTTTGGTGGATTAATTTATAAACAACCATTTGGGTTTATATTATCCTTGATTTTGAATCAATTATGGTTTATTACTATTTCTGAATGTTATAAAATTATATAGTTTTTTAAAAAGGACAACACACAGACCGTGTGACAACCAACCACTTCGGAAAAATCTACGGTAATCAAAACCAAAACCAATGTGAGATTGGGATTTATTACTAACCACTTGGCTACATGAAGTACCTCATTAGTATGCCTAATTATTTTTAGTTAAATGATTTTATTGATATTGAATATTGTGATTTTGGGAACATATGGTTTATCAAATAGATATCATTCTTATTGGAAAATGATTTGGTGATTTAGTGATATATGTTATTTTGGAAAATGATCCATTTCTTGGGAACACAACATGCATATGGAAAATAGAATACATTGGGATTATATTTTAGGAGTAATGGTAGGATTTTATTTTGGAAGAATCTCAGATTTTGTTGTTGACTTATTTAAATATGTCGAGTTTAAGAAAATAAATTACTTATCATAGAGAATATGTCACTAGGTTATTTAAATTTATGTATGTGACATTATGATTTGTTAATGTAATTTTGAGATAAATTTTATGATTTATTTTGGAATACTATGTGAATAAATCATTTATAATTTTGGGATTCAAACATAGATTTTATTGTTTTGATGAATTTTAAGGGAAAATTAATATTAAATGACCCTTGTTGAACATTTGATATTTTTTGTTTAATTTTAGTGATTAAGAGTAGTATTTCATTCTATAATGGATTATAATTTTTGGGATCAAATTATATTATACTAACCATTGTGTTTTTTTAATTTTTAAATATAAGGTAAATCTATATATAATCATCGTTGGATTGTGTGATTCTTGAAATGTTGATTATATCACTTTAGTTGTGAAAAAGTAATTTTGAATACTAATCATCTGGAGAAAAGATGAATTTTAGGTATAAATTTATTATAATATAAAAAACTATAAAAATGTAATTATATTTCCTTATATTCTTAGTCAATCTCAGAAATAAATTATGCAACATTATGAATAGGAAATTAAAATAATTAACATTTTTCATTCACTTTTCCTACTGGCTAATCAATGCCTATTAAACCTATCACATTTTTGTGATTTTTTGGTGGTTAACTTCCTCCTAGTAATGTTTTCAATCACTCTCTATCTGAAAAGGATGTTTATTTTCTCTTATATATCATTTTTTTCCTACAATTAATCTTAGTATGTGTTATCGTGGGTTCCCTTCGTACTTAACTATATTTATTTAAAAGTAATAGATTGATGGAATATTTTTTTGATGTGTGAATTTCAATAATGTTTCGATGCCACATTTTAAAATTGCGGGGAATGATTTCCAAAAGGGTTGAAGGATGTAATGACCCAGGTGTTTATATAATAATACATCATTTATTTCTATTAATATTAAGGAATAAGTTATTAATTTTATTTTAAATATGACACTTTTTCCAATAGCATAATCAACATACAACAATAGGTTTCCTTAAAATATTACATTGCACACAACTTTGAGTAATTCCAATAAATAAAATATATTTATGATTTTTTTCAATGGTAGTTAATACATAGCTAATGTATTTTTGGGAATAAACATAACTAAATAAATTAATATTAGACATGTTTGTTAAATATATTTAAATTTATTTAATAAATTTTAAGGTATAAACATTTAAATAAATCATATTTTAATCATGAAATACATTAATATTCTCTAAAAGGTAGATTTAACACCATTTGATAGAGAACACATTTTAAAACTAGTTTTTGTTACTTTCATATATTCTATTTAACAGAATTAAAATATACTATAATAGAAGAAAAAAAATTTACATTATATAAAATTTTGATATTTATCTAATAATGTTCATTTTATATGAATAGTGAAACATACTGCATTCTAATTGAAAACATTCTATTAATCTAATTTAATTATATACTTAGTTTATAATTTAAATTGGTTTTGAATTGTATTTAGATAATATTATTATCATTTAATATAATTTTTGTCATTTTGTGTAATTTCACATTGAAATTTGACATTAACATGTGTTATAATTCTTGTACATTTTATTTCATAAAAACATCTTTCTTGGTTTTGACAACATGAATTAATTTTAAATTAATTTCTGCAACTTCTATGTTTAGAATTTGGAAAATTGGATTCAATATTTGGTATTACAAGGTCCATCTTATGTAAATAGTTTTCTTTTCATAGAAACTACGAATAGTATTATTTGTAAATATATTATTTAACAATTTTAAAGGGTAAATCTAGTATATAATGTTAAAAAATAATATTATAATAAGATTAAATTACACTAACACATGTCCTATTATTATTGGATGTGATATGTCTGATCAAGGGAATCCATGGGTCGATTTTAGTACACCATTGGACAACTTGTATGTGGAAATGGAATGTAATTACATTTAATTTAAAGATAAGGAACATATAACATAAAAATATATCTTTTACTCACACAAATTTTTACATGGTGGTTTATAAGATATCACTTAGTATAAAAAAATATATTATAATTATAAAAATATTTCATACATCATGTTTTTTTATTTATTATTTTTAGAAATGATATAAATATATTTATTTAGGACTCTACGATGATATAGTGATTGACTTATTAATAAATTTTTTATATAAAATTAATTTTTATAATTAAAATAAATTTATTTTTAAACATTATATGCCATCAAATAATTTTAGCGATAATCATGACTTGTTACGTTATATTTAATGAAGGTTCTTATAAAGAATAATGTTATTATAGAATTTTTTAGAAATCATGATATAAATATTAAATAAATTGACATAAATGGGATTTTGAAACAAATGCTATTATATTAAAAGATATAATTGTCCTAAAAATTTATGATTTGGCCAAATGACTTATGTTAGTTTGAAAATGTTATTATTAATCCACATGAGGTTCCATTTGTATTTCATAGTAACTATATTAACCATATAATTTGAATATACAAGAAGGCATTATAAGAGTAAAATAAGTTTACTAAGGGATAAACCTGAATGATAAGGTTAAATTTGAAACCAAAAAATTTATAAAAATTTTCGGTTGAGATTATTTAGAACAATACTCATATTATCTATGAATTATATATGATCTAGGACTTTTTCACATATAAATTATGTTTATAATAAAATAATCTACCAAACTTTAATATAGTATCCATCCACCCTCTTCTAAATGGCCACCTCCAATAGCCCTTACTCACAGCTCTCAAGCACACTTGTCTCATCCAAAATATGTCAAAATAAGCTCCCAACATCCCTATCTTTTTACTATAATACTTAACATGGGTAGAAGGCTACTGAAAAACTAATTTTATGATAAATCAAAAGGAGTTACCCTATTGGATGTAATGCCTCCACTCAAGCTTCTTCCATTTACTTTTCCTTCTCCACCCCCTAAATTCCATTTATTACATTTTTTTTATAATAATAAAAATATATTCAGTATGATAGGATTATTTTTATGAGAATTATTCATCAAAAACTTACACACACCTCTGTCTAATTAATTTAGAATATATTATTTCAATGGACGATGAACTGCTGCCCCATGAAACGATAAATGATCAATTATCTCCACACACCTCTCATGATAGCCATTATTATATAACTTTATTTATATATGATATATATTATGTTTATGTTTTCTTTATTTTTATGTATTTCTCAATTACATCATACCATTATGATTTCCATAATGCGTTAATATGATAATTTCTTTTGAGGATGTGCAGAGTACAACACCTCAACGTTATATGACTCATTAATTATATAAATGTAACATATAAATAAATAAATAAATGAACATATGTAACATATATAACATATACATTATGGATGTTTTTTTGATTAAACAAGAAAACCCTTTTCTTAGGAATAATCTTCACATTATTCCAATGATCCTTCTAGTTGTTACACTACCCCACTAGACGAGCGTTGATATTAACCTTCATTTGTTATTGTATGTTAGTGGGATTTTTCATATCCCATCATCTATTCATGGAAAAGTTTCCCATAATTCCACATTTTATTCATTTCCTAGTTTCCATTTGACAGTTCCCAGGATCCTTCATTCTACAAAATTTACAAGTGGGATTTTTTGTCATCTTTCCATCCTGATAATTGGTTGATGAACCACCAATGTTGTTCTAAATTTTATAATTCTTTTCAATGGGCCCACAATACCACTGAGATTCTCTAATATCCCTTTCAACCTCATAAAAATAACATAAAACATTCATCGTAACTTTCAATGTCTCAAATCAACAATAAATTTTATAAACAAATCATTATCCCGCTAAAGAAGTAATCCATCTTGCTTTCAGTGTTCCTGAAATGGCCAGAGGTGTACGTTGCAAGCCATGTCATGTTTTCTTCATACAACCAATGGAATCATCTTTCGAATGCTTGAGAGAGAGGTTCTATCATTCCATATTGAGATGAAGGGTTTGAGGAAAAAAATTATTGAAAAAAATTATCTTGAATTCCTCCCAATCCATGGATTCAATTTCCGCTTTTGACATTGTATTCTTGTACAGTTTCCTCCACTGAATAGCATCGCCAACAAAATGATAGACCTCAAGTACAAAATTTTCTTCATCCAAGCATTGGATGATGGAGAATATCATTTCAAAGGAGTTAATCGACTATTCAATGAGGAGGGGATCATAATATAAGCTATACATGGGAGGCTTTGATGCATGAAGTATTCTATAGATACATTCTCTTTCCATGGAGGAGGAGGTATTTCCACATAATTATAGTTAATATTCATATCATGAGCCAGCTGAGCAAGTATTATCATGATGTTTTGAGGACCTGTCCCAACATATCATTCATACCATTAGAGGAATAATCAAATTTCCTAAAACATAGTTTTTTTAAACATGTTCATGTATTTCAAACCATTTACTAAAAAAATTTACTTACAATTAATTGTATTGAATACATTGTTATTTAACATGAACAAAAGAAAATTTTCAACATAAAATCATAAACATATAAACGAGAAATAAATCATTACATGGGGTTCCTAATGTTTAAATATATGTTATCAATGATATATTTTTTAAAATACATTCATATGGGATTTTTTTATTCTCATAATAATGGTTCGCACTATGATCATGAATCTACCCAATAAAATCCCTGGTGAGCGTCAAAGAATGAGGGAATCAATACCCATTTTTTTGTACCAGGATACCTCAGGTCAAGCTTAAAAACCCTTTTTCGAGATTTCAATCCTAGGTACATCTATAAAAGAGCGACCTCTACAAGTTTGAATCCAAATAGTGATGTATTTATTGATAAACCAATTACTCTACACTAACCAAAATTATGGGATGTTTTATTATACACAGTAACATACTTAAGGTTTTTAGTTAGGTTCTAAATTCCTAATCTATAAAAAAATTAAAACTTATTATGATTCCATCTATAGTTACCCTAGACTTTTACACATTAAATTACATGCTTTTAAGCATAGTTATAAATCAATGTATAGGACAAGGATAATAAATTCTATTGTCTTGGAAGACTACGTACTTAATGAAACATTATAATAACAACATTTTATTTAAAATTAATAATTGGATTCTATATTCCATTGTGTTCTTAAAAATATGTTGGGTAACCTTTGGATAACGTGGACAATGTGTGAGCTGAAATCCTAGTAATGGAATAAACATAATAATAAATCATTAGCACCTGGTATAGAAGTGATGACATGAACATATATAAATTCATGTAATATATGTAATCATAACATATAAACATGGGATCATTAAATCATGGAGTCACCAAATTGTGGAAGGCTCATAAAACATGAATTCTGTATGAGACATGTTTAACCTACAGTAGAGTTTCCCATAGTAGTTCAAGCCAACTCTAACGGCCAAGAAGGTTTCAATTAGTATAACATGATAAGGATAAACTTCAAGACCGTCACACAAAAAGAAACAATAAACTCAACATTACTGAATGAAATGGATCACTATTTGGGCATTCACATCATAACTTTTCATTAATATGTATTCCATATAAATAATCATACATAATGATTCTTTCCTAAACATATGTGTTACCCCTGGAACAAATAGGGTTCCACAATCATGATATAAAGCATAAGCAATGGGCGTATCATGAAAGTGTCCATGAAATATGAAATTATAACATAAATTGAGATGTATAAGGTAAAATTGGAACATATCTTGGTAAGTGATGTCAAATAAAAGTGACAACACTTATGAAACATTTTGTGAAATTTAATCATTAAAACATTTCTGTACAGTTTTAAGGAAAATATTGTAGTTCATTGGAAATATAAAAGGGGATAATTTTATATATAATACCTGAAGTGAAAAAATGAGTTTTTCCTAAAAAAGATTCATTTTATAAAGGAAATGGTGGCTCAATATAGTGGATATATTTCTATTGAAATTCATTAAAATTTTCGAAAGATCCCTTAAAATGAGTTTTCAAATTGGGAAGTATCTATGCGGAATCACATAAAATCATCGATATCCCAAAAACAGAATGAGGAATTAATCTTCAAACATGAGTTTGAATCATATAAATATAATTTAGAAGTATTAAAAAATGATAATTCAACATCATTTGGTTAAAAATTGATAGAGCAACTGGAAGGAATAAAGGTTGTTCGGGAAATAGTCCTTACGGAATATCGACTTGGTATCAGGTGTACACAAGAGGGATTCATGAGATAGAAAGGGGTGTCTCATCACATATTCATCGTGAGGGTTGTATAATGGATGTGAAAAATCATAACCCATAATTAGTTATAACACATGAAATGGCATATTATAGAGAACATGCTTGAATAAAAGAGAAATAGAATGGATCCCTTACCTTATGTTTGGAGGTGTTCATGTATTGTTATTAATGACTTGACTAAAAAGAAATTATGTTTATTAATAAATAATTAAAATACCAATTATATATTTAATATATTTAATATTCCATTTTAATGTTCATATATGTGAATTTTAGTTAGAAATGTGGTTAAATTTTATTGTTCGGGAATGTTTGATTTTTTAGCTTCCTTGAACGGTTCACCTGTATTCATTAATGGATGGCCATACAAGCCATCGATAAACAACTATAATTATAGTAATATGTTATTTATGATTTTATAGAACATTAAATTATCTTATAAATAATATTTTTATATTCCATGATAATGAATCATTAGATAAAAATGTAATGATCATTGTTTGGGTTCATTCGGGTGGTTTATCGAAGAAAACAAACATGTTTTGTATAATAATTAAAAAATATGTAATAATTAAGTTAGATAAAATTAAAAATAAAATAAAAAATATATCATACCAAGGATAAACCATAAAAATGGTTTCATTACCCGATCTGAATGTGGTAATGGAAAATGAATACATATCTTTATTGAAGGGGATAAATTAACACATCAGGAACAACAATTTCCTTTATAAAATAAAAATAAGAGGAGAAGGGTTTGGATGCTATACTCTGACATTAGTATCATAAAATTACTTATATATTAGGTAAAATATATACCATACCATGTGGATGATGATAGGTAGATATATATTTAAGAAAACAACTTGAAATTGGAAGGATATTAATGGAAATGAGTTGGATAAGAATTACCTCTTATGTCATCCTTAAGGCAACATAGATTGGTATTACGATGAGATGAGAATCTCTAGGAAGTGTGGGAGAGGATATTTTAGATGGTTAGATAGAGTTTAGACATGTATTATGTCAATAGACTTGTGATGAGTAGAGGTAAGGAGGGCTGGTGTTTATTATGGATGATATGAGTATTTTTGTAATATCTAACACTGTTGTTTATCATTTTCCATCAAGACCATAAATATTGATGATTCCCTAACCAAAAATAGTAATAAGTCCATGTGATTTCTATCAAATTGGTCTTATATAACTAGATCATAATCATCAACTCAATAAACCAATTACATAGTATATATCATAAATTATCAAGTTTTAGTATTCATAAAATTTTCATGTATTTTTGAAAAATCCCAAACATTCAACATATTCATTTTTTGACGTGTAGAATCCAAAAATGATATCCATTATCCAAAAAAAATATTCTAAATATTATTAATTTAATATTTTATAAAAAAATTAATTTATTATAAAAAAACCTTTTAAAATTTTTTTTTTACACTTTCCAAAATATTGTTAAATAATACTTTCAATTGAATATTATTTATATATAATCATATGTAATGTTATTATTCATTAGTTTATGACACTATACATATGGGTAAAATTACTATTCATTAGGGCATGATTCAATTCACTTAAAATTATGTCTGTCGTATTAGACTTTAAATAATGTCTGGATCGATACTGTATATGTTGGATTTTTGAAATTTCCTAACATAGAAGAGTCAAAATTTTGATCAAAGGTCAGATAGTACATAATAAAACATTGTCTTGTGATTTCATGTTTTTAGATGAATTAAATCCCTATTGAAAACATTGGGTCATTACAATGCAGGTGGAAATTTACACCGTGTGTAATCCCATTGCATGGTGTATAATTCCCTATTTTACTTTTTTGATGAAAAATTTCATACATATTGTGAAGGTTCATTGATAGAT
This sequence comes from Viscum album, assembly GCA_963277665.1. Lineage (NCBI taxonomy): Eukaryota > Viridiplantae > Streptophyta > Magnoliopsida > Santalales > Viscaceae > Viscum > Viscum album. Next base: position 1,548,293,338 of record OY728146.1, on the reverse strand, counting down.
CATTACATGAAATGACCTGCGATTACATGTCGTATATCCCCTATTAATGGGTTTTAATCTACCTACAAATAGTCTTAAACCTATTTTTTTAAATTCCCAAGACCAATCCTCTAAAAACATATAATTATAAATGCCCTGATTTTTTTAAATAAAAAAAACTGAAATAATACAAAACATTTATTATAAACTATGATCTTTTATTGTTCACGGTTATTAATAATTAGATACATTACCTATAAAATAACATAATTTTCCAATATTAAATATAACACTTCAAGCGGTAAATATTTATCGGATCCACCCAAAAATAAAATTCTAGATTACTTATAAATTTTATAATACTGTGGATATGTGAAAAATGAACTATTAGGGGTTTTAAATATAAAATGAAATCAAATAGAATTTTAAGTTTAAGTTAAAAAACTGAACAAGTATTGATGTCTTAAAATAGAGACTTATGAAACCTTGAGGTATTTTCAAAATAACATTGATCAAAATTATTTAATATATATATATATATATAATGGAAATGATGTTCATTTACTCATTAATCTGTAGCAAATCAACATTAAATTATATAAGCATTTCATAATTAATATCTCAAAGACATCATGGATCATTGAATGAATTCTCAGTTCACTCCCGAGACATATTGCACTTAGTACCAATGTCAAAATAGGCTAACTCACTAATATAATACTATTCTTAGGATAAACATACCATGCACCATATTCTTCTTAGGATGAACTTCCCTTGAACCATAAATAGAAACTCTTGTGATTACCACATTTCACAATGCATTGAGGATCTCTCAGAGTGCATACATCACAATTTATAAAAACTTCCCATGAGTGTTTTGGGTTTACTCCCTAAACCATTCTTTCATAATATACTAGTGTTATTCCTTGGAATTAAACACAACATGACTTTAATTTTTCATAAAATGGTATATGATGCATAATTTAAACTTTTATCTTTGATGTGCATTTCATTAAATTAATTAATTATTTATACATCTCTCATGACAAACATAGAATTGCATCAAATAATACCAATTAAATTCTATATAACTTTTTTACATAAATGAATGTATATATAAACTAATATTTAAATAAAATATGATTTTATACTATCATACAACTGTATAGACATTAAAAATTAAGGGTTTATATTTATATAAATATATGAACATCCTCAGATATATATATATATATATATATATATGAATACACATATACATGTCTTAAAGAAAACTAGATTATATGAATATATATATATTTATATATTTATATATCATTGAAAATAAAAAATTAACCGAAGGATATAAAAAAAATTCTAAAATCGTTGAAAATTTAAAATAAAACAGAATATTACATTAAATAATTTGTTTAGAAATGACTTTGAATCATTAAAACACATGAAAATATATATTTACTTATATTTATATGTGTGTATATATATTTAATTATTTATAAATATAACATAGTTTCATAATTCAAAAACAAACCCATAAAATTAAATTATAATTCCCTGTATTATAAATTTTGTTATGGAAACTACAACATGAAAATGTGATGCCCTTAATTCTAATGTAAGGTGATGACATGCTAGGCACATTTTTTGATACATGACAATGAAAATTTAAAGAAGTAAAAAATGATTACATTATTTCTTTCATTGAAATACGTAACATTTAATTTCTAAATAATACATATTCATATTAATATTAATATTTATCAGTAATTTATTTATGATTACTTATATACATGATTATATACTCATATATGTCTGAATAAATTATTTATACATACTTATATGCACACAATTATTGATTTAGAATTAAATATGATTGAATTCATTATTTAATGAATTTTTATTAAATCAATATTTCATTATTAAAACCTTAATTAATATCCATAATTACATAAATTGTTTCAATAAAACATCATTTAATAAATTAGGATTGGACATTTTAATTCCATAAAATAAATTTTGACAATAATAATATAATATTTATGAATGTAATTTAAGTGCACCCTTTCATAAACAAGAAACTAGAATACTGAAGGAAGGATATTGATTTTTCAATAATAGTTATAAATTAAATAATCATGAGTCTTGAATTAATTTCATGTATATATACATATACAGTAGAATTTGTAATAATAATTTTATAAGAGGAAAAATTAACCTTATTTTATTTTGAAAATATTATAATAAAATATCTTTTCCAATTGTATTGTATTGTAAATGATAAAAATAGAAATTTTCTCCATAGAAAATTAATATTTAAATTCAATAACTTGCATAAAACTTAAGTCAAATATATAGTGTGATTCCTTATTAATAAAACTTTTATGACACTATATGAGCTTTAAAACGTTATTTTTGTGGATCATAAATGTCAAAAAAGGTAAATAATTATAAAATTTCCCTTACAGAATTGAACAAAAACCGACAACCAAAATCTAAAAATACTTTTATTACAACCTTATATTTTACACAGATGATTTTAAGTCTTTATTCATCAAAATCTCACCACAAACTACAAATTGTTTTCCAATCAATATTTGTAAAATATATATGGATTTTATAGCCATATCCATTGTTGTTTTAATAATTGTATATATATATACAATAAGAAATTAAAATATAAGGGAGACTTGAATACATACCTTTACAAGCATTCTTTGATTGGTGAGCACACATAGGCTGGTAGATGATGATAAACCAATACATGTGACGACACAAACTACTTTAAAAAGATAAGGGAAGCTTTTATGATCTCAATAATAAATTAACAAAAATTCTTGAATATTCATGATTACTAGGTGATTCGTTAGGTGTAGAAAAACTTCCACATAATTTCGGAAAACAAATTTTAAATTAATTAAGGGGAAAAAAGAATTAACACTAGTGGAATCTCTTCATAATCCAAAATAATGGAAAAAATGTTGAATGAACCAAAAAAATAATATTCTAATCAAATATCTTTGGTTGTTAGATTTTTATCTATGTATTATTAATCAAAAAATGAAAAAACAAATTATGGTAAAAGTTGATAATAAGATCCTATGAATGAAAATTATATCCAACCTCGCTTAGATCAGCAATGAATCGGACCACACCTTAACCAGAGTTGAATCATAGCTGCGAACAGTCCACCATGATGAAGCATGGATCACTACGAGTTCTGTCAAAATCATATATCGGCACATGGTTCACCCTAGATGAAACATACATTTCCATATTGACCTCATCTCAGACTCCCTTACCTGAATTTAGATTTTCCATGTTCGCTTGAAACAAAACTGTTAGTTGATCTCGAATGACACACCTAGAATGAATCCCCTAGGCAGCTCTCCCTCAACTCTCTGGTGAACCCTAGACCCCTTTCTACCACTGCGTTGACACACATCTACATCTATAACTCATTCTATAATCCTATTTTTAAAAATAGTTAATTTTATTTTAAAACTCCATTTAAAAAAAATAAAAATATCAAAATATAATTATTTGAAAATGTATGTGTATAAATTATGTATTAAGATATATCATCCTATAGTAGAACAAGAATTATAATTGTAACATTTTTAAAAAAAATTAATTTAAAAAAATACTCAATATAACTATAATAATTATTATTTATTTATTTAAACTCAATTTTCATAATTCCAAATAAATGATTAATAATTTATTATTCGAAACTAATAATTTTAGTATTATATATATATATATAACTTTTTTTGAAAGTGAAAATTTATGAATCCAAATTTTTTATATATTCATTTATAATAATTAATCATTATTTCAGATGAAAAATTATCACCATAGAATATATTAAAATATAAATATATATATATATTAAAAAATTCATTAAATAAAATAATACTATAAAATAGTTTTTTTTAATATTAATATGAAAATAATAATTATTATGTATAGTTAATTATAAGTATTAACATATAATCAAATTAATTAAAATACTTACATATAGTTGTTATTTTTAATAAAAATATTCATAAATATATTTTTTTGTTGTTTCAATTATAAATTAATCCATTTAATAAAATAAAATTATAATTAATTAATGTTTGGATTTTCTGGGCTATTAAATTATCTACCAGACCCCCCCCCCCCCCCCCGCCCACAAGAAATGAAGTGTGTCCCCACAATTATTTTCTTTAGAGTGTATAATATCATAGCTTTTCATCATCATAATTATAAAAATACACAATGACCGTCAAAATTTTAGACTGGAAGACAAAAAACTATCCAATGCTTACTGGACATTGGCTTTGATAGAAAATGTGATTCCCCAAACTCAAGTAACCAAACTCAGATCATTATAAATGTGGTTTATTTTTTATAAAAATAAACTGAAATAATATAAAAAATTAATTACATACCATGAACTTTTATCAGTCATGGTTCTAGATAATTAGATACATGACTAATAACGTAATTAAACTATAAAAAATAAATCAAAATATTTCATGCGCTATCACTTTATCCGAGTTTCCTAACGTATAACATATGGATGACCTATAGAAGTAATTTTTAAATGATCGATGATTAAAAAAAACATTTTGAGGTATATTTAATATAAATTTACACCAATTATCCATTGATATAAAAAAGTGGAACAAGTCATTATGTCTGGAAATTAAGGATTATGTAAATATGTGTTATATTCAAAATATATATTTTCTAAAAAGGATTTCCATATAAATATATCATTCTAAAATCCACTACATTCACTCATAAAATGATATCATATAAAACTAAAAACATATATGAATTTCACAATTTAATTCTCAAAGGCATCTTGGATCATAGTGTAAATTCTTTGTTCACTATGAAGACAAAGTGGATATAGTCCAATGTTGAATTAGGTTCACTCCATAATCCCCTTATTTCCGTAATATAATCATCTAGTACACTAAAATTTCTATAGAATAACCCTCCCATTCACCATACATAACATCTTATGAAATTAACAAATTACTCAATTCATTAGGGCGCTATTTGGGTGCACCCATCGTATTTAGACAAATGTCCCATATGGGTCCTGGGTTCACTCCCCATAACATGCCTTTATAAAATCTATGAGTGATGTTTTTAATTTATAAACATTAAGAAATTTGTTTTTCATTATAAAAGACATGAAACATATTAAAATTTTTTAGTTTCGATGATTATTTTATAAATAATTTATTTGGTTATACATGATTCATGAAAAAAATATTTTTGCATGAAAATTTTATTTTAATAAATTATATAAGATATTTACATTTATATTATATATTCATACTGATATTGAAATAAAATATGATCGTATTCTCCCCTGCATGTATATCGTCATTAAAAATAATGAAATTTATAGTTACATACATATGTAAACAACATGAGAGTTATTTATATATATATACACATTTACATGTATTATTTAAAACTAATTCATATGGAAATATATATATCTATTTCATTGTAAAAAAATTAATGAAGGGATTGAAAAAAAAATCAAAGTCTATTTATAAATGGAAATAAACAATCATCTTACATATAATGATATTTATATAAATGATTTGAAATCCTTAAAAAATAAGAAAATAAGTAGCTATATATATTTATACCTGAATATATATTTATATATAAATTTAAAAATAAATCATAATTTGATAAATTAAATTCCAACGCATTAACATTATTAGTAATTTCCTTCGATTATAAATTTTTATATGGACACTACTATAAGAAAATGTGATCCCCAAAATTCCAATTTAACATGACGATGTGCAGTACACATATTTTGAAATATGAAAATAAAATTATAAACATGAAAACATTAATAAATGTATTATTTGTATGAGATATTTTAATTTCATTTTCCAAATAATAAATATTTATATTAATATAAATATTTATCAATAATTTGTTTCAGATTAGTTGTGTACTTTATATAATAGTAATACATTCCTGAATAACATATTTATTTATACATTTATATAAATAATTTATCATGTAACATTAATGAAGAATGAATTCATTAGGAAATGAATCATTGAAAAATACTTATATAGATCTTAAAAAATATATTCATTTCTATATGTACATAAATAGTTACATTACAACATCATGTACTAAAATATTATTTGATATTAATAATTCATTAAAAAATTATAATTATAAAAAAAATACAATGTAATTTTTAATATACACTTACATAAACAAGAAACTAGATTTATTGAATCAGTTATCAGTATGATATAATAATAATAAAATATGAAAATAGATGAGGCTTTATTTCATTGCATATATATATAAATAGTCTAACGAGATATAATCATTTAATAATATATAAAATTACACTTACCTTATTTTTAAAATTTAATAATTAAATGAAAATTACAAATGAATTAGAATTAAAAAATAGAATTTTATCCCCTAAAAAAATAAATATGAAAATTTCAATTCCCTTGCATAAAACAGAAGTCAAATAGATAGTGTGATCTTCTACACAAACAAGCATTACAACACTGTATGAGAATTAAAATTCTAATTTTGAGGATCAGAAATGATCAATAGAAAATAAATCAATATAACATTTCTCTTATATAAATTAATAAATACCAAGAACCAAAATCTAAAAAAACTATTATACCCTTATATAATTTACACTGTATAGATCAAGGCCTTTCATTAACAAGATCTCACCCTAGAATGCAAATTTATTTCCAATAAATAGTTCTATAAATGTACATGAATTTAATATCCATATATTTTATTGGGTTCATATATATATATATATATTCATAATCGGTAACTGAAGACCATGGGAGTCATTCATACATACTTTTACAAAATTTCATGTAATGTGGAGCTTTATGATGCTGACATATGTTGAAAAGGAAGTACCCACAATGATATAAACTATCATAAAAAACTAGGGAGGATTTATAGATCTAAAAAGTAATGACCCAAGAAAGCATATAAGTTCCATCTGAGTAGGAGATGCATTCATCATAGAAAAACATCCACAAACAGTTACAAAACAACAACATAACATTAATATAGGGATAACCAAATTAACATCAGTGGAATCTCATCATAATTAAAAATAAATGAAAATAAGTTGAAGGAAAAAAAATAAAATTTAAATCAATGAACAATAGTGTTTGGACATCTTTTTATGGAGATGAATACAACCATAACCATCATGGTGGTTTAACAGGTAGAAAATTGGATCCTAAGAATGAAAAAACAAGATTACCTCGCCTATATCAATAACGAATCAGACCATGCCTTTACTTAGGTCGAACCCTAGCAGTGAATGAACCACCATGATGAAACATGGATCATTGAGACATTGGTCATACTACTGTGTCAGTACATGGTTCACCCTAGTTGAAGCCACCATCACTATATCAATCTCTATCTTTGACTCCCTCACTAGAACTGAGCTTCATCTTATTCAATTGAAACCACATTGATTGTTGTTCTCGATGTTTGTGCCCTGATCAACTCCCCCAAGCAGCACACCCATGGAACTCCTGTGAACCTAGACCTCGTTCCACTATATGGTTGGTGAACCTATACCACTATAACAAGTTATCCTATCTTTTTTTAAATCATTTCTCATTTTATTTTAACACTCCATTTTTTACATATAAAATAAAATATCATAAAATAATAATTTCAAATTTTTAGATTTACAATTTCATTATTAAAATATATCATCAGTCATTATAAAAAATTTATAATTGTATCATTTTTGTTAAAAATATTATTTAAATTTTTCTTTTGATAAAACTATAATAATTATAATTTATTTATCAGATTTCAATTTTAGTAATTCCAAATAAATTTCTCATTATTCATAATTCAATACTAATAATTACAGAATCATAAATATACATGTAACATTTGTCGAAATACAAAATTATGAAACAAAATTATTCATATATTAATTTATATTAATAAATCTTTATTTTAGATGAAATAATTATTATCATAGAATATATTAAAATCCGAATATTTATATTAATATAATCAAGATTAATAATACTATAAAATTTTGTTTTTTAAATATTAATTTGAAAAAATCAATTAGTAAGAATTATAAATTATAAGAATTTACTTATAATCAAATTAATTAATTGATGTAATATCATTTATTATTTTCAAAGAAAATGATTTTATAAAAATTATCAGCATTTTTATTATAAATTTAACATTTCAATAAAATATTATTATAATTAAATGATGTTTAGAATTTCTGGGTTGTTACACTTTTCATTCATTGTTCCCAAGTTCAACCCAACCATCCCATGACCCAACATTGTGTGTATGAAAAAAATAAAAGTAAATAATATTTATACTAAAATGAAAATATACATACCTGAAAAAACTAGGGATGTTACAATATTCCCCCCATATAGAAATTTACACATGAATTTTTCTCTTAAGGGTTCTTAATATTCTTCTGAGAACAACTCTGGACACTAAGAATGTACGTTGGACCCACTTTGTCAAGTCCCATCCTATAAATGGGTGTTCGACCATAGAGCCCACCCATGATGAACTGACCTACTCCAGAGAAAAATCGTGGTCATATGAACAATTCAAATGGGATGATCCTTAAAGGATACATCAACGTGATGCTCAACCTCCTAATGCTGGAAAACATGAGATGGGTCAAAATGAATACAATAAAGATAAGATATGTGGAATGAATCTTGCATGGATCTATACCTCTGAGGTAACATCAAACGATAGGCATAATACTCGATTCTATCTAGATTCTCAGATGGACTCACATATCGCGGTGAAAGATTACCATGCCTTTTGATCCGCTGATGACCCAACCTCCGTGAAACACAAAATAAACCTTGATCCCATAATGTGAACTCTATAGGTCCTCTATGATGATTAGAATAATATTTCTGAAAATCATATTCTAGTCATCCACTCCTACATCAACTAGATCTTCTCAAAAGTCTCTTACATGTGATATGGTCCCTGTAAAGATACCACTCCTTCTTATAAAAATCACATGCGATAATGACATGACCTAGAATATAAAGCCTTTTATGGTACCTTCTATATTGTTTCCTAATAAATGATACTATATGTGAGCTCATATATGGTAAGTGCCTCTCCCATGATCCCCCAAAATATATAATTCCATCTCACAGCATGCCAGCTAGCTCACGTATCGTACGCTCTGACGAGAAATTAGTCTAAGGTTGGTATGTTGTGCTTAGAATCACTTGTGTACCCAATGCATCATAATACTCTACCAGAAACGAGATATAATGATGGATTCCCTATCTGTAAGAATAGTTCACAATACCCCATGAAGTTGTAATATCCCATAAATATAAAATCTTCAAACATCATCAATTAAAAAGGAATCCATGATTGGATTTAAATGAGTAACATTTATAATCAAATAAAAAAACCCAAAGAGCATCATTACATCAATGCAACCATGGTAATCTAGTCACGTACTCCATCACAACATTATCCCATATCCAAAACATAATTGGTTACTACTGTAAATGTCCAGACGGTCGCTAATGTTCTTCCATCACCTACTGACAGGTGAAACACCTTGTAAAAAAACCAACTTCCTCTCTCTTTATACTCAAAATTCATTACGTAATAAACAAGTCACGATACATCATGGTGATTATATGGTGTACTACCGTAGATGAATCATGATAGTCCAAAAAAGCTCCTCATATATATCCAATAGAACCAAAACACATCCATTGATAAAAATATATCATCCATTACTAGCATCTGACATAGAGAAGGGTCATCAACTTCCACTCACTCCCATAGAGCTAAGACTTCTGAATCTGATATATGCTTCATCCATACTATTTACAGCATGGAATATGAAAAATATAATGGTGATTGAAAATTATTCTACATTGTTTCATGCTCCTCCAGATTCAACTCAAAGAACAATGCGATAAGGTTCCACTAAACATTTTTCTACTACACTGCATGTATTTAATTCCTCCAAATCAGTGATTTCGCCACAACATTTACCTTAACATGATTATAGGGAATATCAATGTTATAGTACTATATGTAGTCTACCGACCAACACTTCCACATATTCAGATCACGCTACATAAAGATGCACTTCTGAATTTTTTTTTCATGTACACCAAAAAATGGTTTCCTTGAAAAATAATGTCTACTCCAACAACACAATGCATGATCAACCATAGCTAACACCAGATTTTTTGTAGGATAATTCCATTTATGAGGCCTCATCATCCGAGTCCTATATTCCAAAAATCATCTCCCTTTATCAACAATACCCCAAAAATAAAACCTAATGCATCACAATACATAGTGTAGCTCCTACCCTTCTTTGGCAGTATCATAATTAGATTATGTCAACCCCCTTTCAACTCTTAAAAGGATATGTCTCATGAATTGGATGATAAAGACATTATAACCTACAAATTAAATCTTGTTAATGGTGTCTATATGCATAAAACCCCATTTAGGAATCATATATAGTAACTAGCCATCCCCAAAAAACCCCATATGTCAAAAATGATCATTGGATTCACTTAGGAGACTGTAGCTGCCAACTTCTTTGGGACCACATATACTCATGAATATGAAATAATGTTAACTGGAAGTGAATCTAATCAATCTAAAAGTGTCACATTGTGAGATTATCATATAAATTATTCTATCCTAGTGTGTTCAAAATAATTTCAATATACTAGGAATGTGCATGTTGATTATGGGAAACCATCACGATAGCATCCAAAAAAGTGACCACTGATGAATCCAGGTAAATAAGGAACACATATTTCATCAAATTCCAAGAAAAAGTATGGTGCATTCATGAGATAGATTCAGAATAAAAATATAATCTTATAGATCATACATGATACGAAAGAATGTAGAGGTATTTATATAGGTCGAACATGAACATGATGATATCCTGATCTCAATTCAGTCATCATGAAAACTCATGCTCCTCGAAAATGATCAAGCATAATATTAATCAGAGGCAAGGGATATCAGTTATTAATTGTAAGCCATTTCAGATTACAATAATCCACATAGAGACAAAGGGTGATGTCCACCTTTTTAACAGAATGGTCAATATAACCGAATAGAGATGTGATGGTCCTGACAAACACATTCTTCCCCTAATCCTCTAGCTTCCTCTTGAGATATAGTAACACTATCATAGCCAACATGTAATGAGTAAAGGATATCATTTCATATCTTGTCACTACCCTTATGGGTAACTCCACATCTCTCATAGGAGGTCAACTAGAGAATTCATCATGAAATATGTCCCTGAAGTACTCCAACGATAGAGTAAAACTTCATGACTCACTCCTTTATCATATTGAAAAAAATTAGAAATCTTGGATATCATCCCACCCATCCCATGATGCTCGGGTTCATCTCAGATTTCTTTAACATCACATTCACCCATGTTTTTAAAGAATACACCCTCTTGTGGTGTAAAAGTCACCCATTAGTCATAGAATTCAACATGATATCATTAATAAACAATCCAATCCATCCTGAGAATGACATCGAATCATGTAATCTCCAATACATAAATATCCAAAATGAAGTGAGACCCACTAACCCCAAGTAGACACTCTATTCACAGGGTCAAATCACATGGTCAAAATCCCAATTGGGTTTATATCATCATAACACCCTCATAAATAATAAAATCCTAAGACTCATAACCACTACAGTATATATATAAAATTATGAGATTCACTTCTGTCAATGATAGCATATGAAATTCTATAAGATACTAAAATCATTATCATATCCATTGATGGACTGAGAACTTTATCCTATTAGGATTCATTCACAACATAATTCTATCCTATATCAAGGCCCACTAATAGTACATGACATTAAGAGCTGATCCACCCTGTTGTCTTGGTGTTACCGATGTCCGGATACCTCTTCCAGGACCACCACTTCTCCATCTTGACCGGAATTCACTACATAAAATACCAACCTAATTTTGAGCTAATGAAAATTCTCTTAAACCTGATGTCGGTGATGACCCCCTACCACGATCAAATTCAGGGAAGGTCATTCAAACGTGCTGCATGTACCCCATCATGTTGCATGCTTGACAGTAGACTGTGTCGATGTCTCCCCAATTCAACAGATGGTCTCACCTACAAAACTGGTGACAAAAAAACAAGATGATTTCACCCATGGCCGGACAAGAACTCATCTAGAAATAAGCCTAAAAATGCTTCCTTACTATATAAACATATCCTCTATATTGAGAAAAAGCTCTACCTTATTCATTAACACCATATACCCTTAGGTTTCTCTCTGTAATTATATAGTAGTTCTAAATCTCAGTGATAGATTCCAACACGAACACATTGGCCAGCCACTTGATAGAATGTTTTAAACCATCCCTGATTCTCCATTCCATCGACATCTCATATATATTGTCACGACTCGCCTCCCCGGGCTATGGAACATATCATCTGACCTCATAGGTCTCCTGCAATAACTTGTTTTCCTTCCTAGCACACCATAGGATATTACACACTAGGGTAGCTAATCAGACTAAGGATTGTACCCACATTCCAACACATGTTCTTTCAGTGTGTTTCTTCCACACTCACATACACCCTAGGAAACTTCCAAGAAGGTCACCCATCCTCATTACTACTTTAGGCCAAGCATGCTTAACTATGGAGTTCTAATCAGGTAGGATCCCGAATGAAAGGTGCACCTTGTTGAAATTGGTAGTAACATTTAGCCTTTAAAGACTCACTTTTTTAGGGGTGTTACAGTATCCACCCCGTGAAAGCACAACGCCATCATTGTGGGCCCATGGCCTCAAACCCAGGCAGTGCCTAAGCACTTCCGGCTGGGTATTGGCTTTGATACCATTTTTTCACGACCCGTCCTTGGGGCCCATGTTGTGACTACCCCAAACCCGCCATCCATAGGCCAGGGGATGTCGACTAGCACCAAGGCGTAAATCCCAACAAAAAGGGAAGGAATTGCCTATATATAGTAAAAAAGCACAACAGAGTACGCAACCCAAGTAAGCACTAAGTAAACTAAGTCCAAAAAGTAAGAGCAGATAGTAAATGGGTCAGTGTACAAACCCAACTAAAAGTACAGAACAACTGAAAGAATAGTACAACAACAGTAATGTAAAGCAACAAACACTAAGTAGTCCTCCAGAACTCTTACCTGAAGGGTGGTTATATATAGTCTCCTCATCACCTCGTGACTGTATGTCTGGTCTGAGTACGTCTCATGAAGTGGTCCACCTCCGGGTACCATCCATCTCTTCAATCCTCTACCATGATCAACACTGGTCGTCTTCTATATCCAACACAATATAGTGCGGGCATAGCCCGTGCATGGTTGAGTATAACGATACTCAGTAGGGACCCTGAGACCCCCGAAGGTCTCCCAGAATCCACGAATGGTAATCCACAATGAAAAGATACAATAAAAAAGTATCAACCAACCCTACTTAGATATATGCATGTACATATACCTAAGTCATCAATCCCAATTCGGCTCCAACTCTCGAGCCCAAGTACAACCCAGTCCACACAGAAATGAATTCAATCACATCAATGATGATGATTGAATGTCAAGAATTAGCTCAAATAGTTATACATCTTTCATAAAGGGAAAAAGATGATCAGATGTAGTCACTGATTCATCGAAGCTATCGAACCCACGTAGGATACTAGTCCAGCTAAGCTGTTGGAACCACATAAGATACTAGACCAGCTACTCTGTCAGACCCACATAGGATTCTAGAATAGAATTCAAACTGTAGGACCCACGTAGGATAAACGTATAGTAGCAAAACTATCGGACCCATGTTGGATACAAGAATAGTAATCAACATCATCGAACCCACGGAAGATTACAGAACACTTTCCATCATCATCGAACACATGGAGGATTCCATTACGGTAGTCGTTTCAGTCGCAACTAGCTCTAGGATTCCCACACACTGCACGTTCAATTCCGGGAGGGTCCGCTCCTTGATCCAAGGGTCGATGCATAAACTGTCACGATGTACAGAGTTGAGGTATCTAGAAATTATGTCTCGTCAAAAAAATCCAACACGATAGATGACACGTCAATAGGACGCCCGGTCTGAGAGTTATTAGCATTTTCGCTCTGAGGGCCCAGTTAGAAATACGCTTCTTCAAAACCTGGCCAGTTTCCAAAGTTCTCTAGAACTCACAAAGAGTATCGCAAAAGGACCTCTATGTCCTGAGGGTCCCAGTGGCATAGACGGCGCATCGATCGGACGCGCGGTCTTCCAGATATTTACCCTTCTGTGAAAATATGCCCGACCCATTAAGCCTTGTGGGCTGGCAGGTCGGGTCAACCCAGTTTTGGAGGGTCTGAACCGGTAGGGGGTCGGACCGTCCCGATGAAATTCATGGCCCAGCACTACGGGCGTGGCCCGGCCCGGCCCTGTGGGGCGCAGCTCGGCCCGTCCCGACACGGCCCAGCCCGGCCTGGTGTGGCTCAGCCTGAAGGGGTCTGAGCAGTCCGAGGCAGGGGGTGTGTCCCTCCAGCTTCGCGAACCGGTAGTGCCAAGTGGCTCTTCCCTCAATAACCAGCTGGCTAAAGCCGGCTGACCTTTTTGGCACAAGAGGCCCGCTCGGGCGGGCCCCAGGATCACTAGCACGGTGCCCTCCGGGAACCGCGGACTTCCTCCGGCCAGCCGGCCGACGAACCGGTCGGTTCTCCTGCTATAGCGGCCCTCCCTATGCAGGTCACGGTTCTCTGCAGCGCGGCGTCGTGGGGCGCCGCGGTTCCTCCCTTCGGCCCGGCCGGCTTTGGCGTGCCGGTTCTTCCCCGGTTGAATGGCCCACGGTTGCGGGCCATGGTTCTTCTACACGTGACCGATGAAAGTCCACCGCTTCTCCATTCATCACCACCTTCCTGTCACGGTTTCCATCACAATCAAAATAGACTACGGAGGGTCATCAAGCTTTGTGCGTTCAGCCTACTCCCTCCGAGTTAGGTGGTAACAGTTGGATGAAAATAAACTGATATTACAAAGAAAAACGGGGAATGAAAAATAATAACTTCAAAATGAAAAAACCCCTACCTTAAAATAAAGTTCGATGTAGTCGGGAATCGTAGAAGAACGGTGTTGATTCCGTTCGACATCGGAGTGCACCCAAAGAAGAAGCATCATTGGAAACATTGTGTTTTGGGAATCGCAGAGCACTCATCGTTGAATTATAAGGTCGTTCTTCATCGGAGGAGAAGGTAATTCTTCATCGGAGGGTCGGTGTTCTTCAAAAACTCAAGAGCTCTCCCAAATCCTATCCACACAACAAATACCACCAAGTAAAAATAAGAGCTAATGCTATTATTTTTACTCACCCATGTAATTCAAAATTCAAAACCTTTAATTAATTAATTAAAGAGTTTGAATCCATTAATTAACATGTGTTGGAAAATATTAAAGAGGGGGAGAGGGAGAGAATGATTTCACATTCAATAAGGGGGATTTGTCATAATAAAAGAAGGGGAGTTAAATGGGTGTTTAGGATAGGTTATGTGGATATGAATGGTTGGGTCATGTGTGGGCCCCACCTCACAATTATCAACACATTGGAAGTTATTTGGGTGCGGGCCCCACCAATAACTTCCCCATGGGAGGAAATCAGCACCCTAGATAAATAAAATTGTTCTAAACAATTTTATTTTAACTTTTTAATTAATCACCAATTTGTAACTTTAACGAGCATAAAACGAAACTGCGGTAAAGGTCCCCTTAAGCAATTATCGGTGATGTGAGTTCATCGGTGCCCTCAGATTCAAATTCCGAGCACCGGTTCAAAAGATAGAAAAAACCGCATGTACATTTACTGAAAGTACCTGAAAAAAACTTTGGGAATTGATTCTGGGCACAGAAGGCCTCATAATCAAGTGTCGTCAGAATCCATAGACTCGTAAAATTCCAAATAATTAAGAAAAAAAAATTTCTTGAAAATTCCGGGTATTTACATCTATGATAAATGGGAGAAAAATTATACCACATTGTAAATTTTTCTGATTATTCAATAACTATCCTTATTCCCTACTATAGACGGATGAACTCACTAGCCTTCACTTATCATAGAGTCACAATGTAAAATTAATCAAAGAAGAAGGTCTGGAATTATTCACATCCTATATTTCACAGCGCATATTCCGGGTGTAAAAAATCCCACAAGCGATTTGCAGATTCATATAGCATAAAATTAGTGATTTTGACCATCCAATTTGGAGCCATCACTAGATGCCGAAGGATTGACAATGGGGTCTTTTTACACATATTTGCGGCTTATAGACCACCATCCCCTGAAAAAAATGGAGGATGATACTACATGGACTCTTGTGTTTTCTCAGCAATATACATGCTAGATTGTGGTGCTCTCTGAAATTTTTTGTATATGGAAAATCAGTCAACTGTAGAACTATGCCTCAACACCTGTGTCTGGAACAATCTCTGGTTCTCCAGCTATAACTAATGTTGGATAAACTTCTATCCCATGAACCACTATCTCTAAATTATGTTTATTGCCTCTCTCTAGGCGTACCACTCTATTTTATCATGGTGGCATGACTCAACAATGGAAAACACACACCATATAAATTCAAAACATCAATTTTGGTATCCGAAAATCATAGTAGTAGTTATAACCCTCCTAGAAACCATGTCAACCCACATAATGCTCTTAGATTCATCATTATGTATAGATATAAAGTCTATCCCCTTGAAATTATTCATCTTTCCCACTCAAAAGACGCATCTAAGTTATGTATCTATTCTCTATTATATACATTTTTATTCAACTGTTATTTTTTCAAATGATTCCACTGATGGTCCACCATGTTCCAATCCCTGAGGGCCCATAAAACATCGTAACCGAAGTTTGATGTCAATATAATCCATACAATCCTATTTATTTTAGAATTTTCATTTCATTGTTCCTTAATTTCACAATACATAAAGTCCCATACTCCTTATGAATTGAAAGATGAATTCACTCCTCTAGCGTCTTCACAATGTCTATGAAAACAACCTTTAATATGTAATGAATCATAAATTGTATGGAATAATTCCTAGCATGTGATTTATAATAAGAAAATATATGATTCATGAGATGGAATACCATTATCCAATAGTATTCAAATATAAATAGATCCAAAAAATGGATCAACAATAACATTATTAATCATGTGCTTCACCAAATGATAAAATCAACATAATTTTAACAATCAAAATACAGAAATATAAATATATATTAGAGGAAAATTCATATTCCCTGTATTTTTGGTATATACTCCTATGAACAACTTACTACCAAAATATATTTCCATCCAATCCCTATAAATTGTTTCAAAAAATTATAGAAACTAGAAAATAACATCTGAAACCACATTGTAATGTCCTAGACCTCGATGCCACATAATGGTTCCCCAATCCTGGTTGGCCACATGGCCTAAAGAAAATCCCCCGAAATACTAGACGATGATGACTATAATAAGGGAAATTGTGATCCATTGGGGAAACTATACCCACATTAATAGAGTATGTCACTATTGAAGTGAAACACATAAAATATAGGGAGTGAATAAATAGGAATAAAACATAGTGGTAAAAAAATTCGTGTATATATAATTTGTATTGAGATGCCACATATAAAATGATGTAGATGAAACTTGTATCTAGATATCATATTGAATTTTTATTATATGATATGATTCAATAAATTTCTCAAAAGAACTAAAATACTTAAAACACCCAACTGCATCGCCAACCTCAGCTCGATCCTATAGTCTTATACTCTTAAACCATGATCAATAACTTGTTCCAAGGCACTATCTCCTTTCATTACCTCTGACAACATAATCATTTTGGTTCCCTAATAATTCCCAAATATTTTGTGAGATAAACATCTCATATGGTAACGAACCATGTTCTATACCTTTCTAGTAAAAATATACAAAGTGCTAGTATGTGTATAAAAAGTGGAAATATAAAAGTGAATTCCCATGCCATAATTATACTAGAATATGTAAATGAAAAAAATCACATCAAGGAGACCATCAATAAGATTCATCTCCTAAAAATGTAACAATATGAAAAGTAACCAAGTCAAAAGGTCATAGTGTACTCCCATCCATATCGAGTAACCCACAACCACTTTGTGCATCCGTCTCTATAAAGTAACACACGACCTGGTTGTTTGATGAAGTGTAGAACCCAATGTCCAGATCCAAGGTGTCATGTTCCATGGAATCCCTGAAATAAATTTACACCTATAAGTGATGGATCGATGCAACTTTTCGAATGAATTCTCCTCGAGTCCCTTAATCGTCATAATGGAAGAACTGTCTATGAACTGGTTGGCGTAATAGAGGCTTGTGTACCAACATGTCCTATATGATTCTAAGAAATCTAGATGCATGTGTTGTCAAGGCCCGAGGTATCATATTTAATCAAGAACGAAGGGGTATAATAAACATATGATGTTCAATAATTTCTTCTAGATCCATAAAAAGAAGTCAATAGAATCTTTCAATCCATAAATTCAATTCATTAATTTTAATACATACATTTTTATGTGAATATACCGACTCACATAACCTATCACTATCCATGATTATACCCACTAAAAAATTATATTTATCATTTTCAAAACATATGGTCAAACCCCCCTATATTACCCATTCAAACATTCTATTAAACAATTGATATATTAATACAAACCCATATCACTACACATACAATTATTTATGTCATGCGAGTATCCCCTCCCTCATATGACCATTTCCCAACATAGCCCTCTGTTAGTTATCAATTACCAACAAGTTTACAAACTTTTTTATCCTCATTCATTCAATACAATTTATCCAAATAAACATGGCATATCATTTAATCAAGAAGTATTGTGTCAGTACATTTCCTAATCAAGACATTAAACACCTGAATTCATTAATGGGATCCCTCAAGCTTGGAAAGCACTGACACACACCCATTGTGTGGTTTAAACAGGCATAATAATGTAATTTCATTAGGCCACACCCCATGGGTGGCCATTAATTGAGAAATGGGTTCCAAAACAACAAAAAAATATACGACCATGATCACTAGGTCCAACTAAGACTATTACAAGTAGCTCGATAAAAAACATTGATTCACATTAAAGTCCAACATATTGTAAACATGAAAATTTCATGAACATACCTCGAAAAGATGATAAAAAGTGTATACCACCTACATTATCTTGGAACTAGAGTTTTCATCTAATATGATGCCGTGATTTTTCTCGGTATAAGAGTGAACTAAATAATCAAGGGAAAACCCTCAAACAGTGCATATAATACTAAATTACAATAGTGGATTTGTTGTTCCTATGAATAAATAATGTATTAAAAGGAATCAATAACATAATTATTTGGTATCACCATGAGTAACAGTTAAAAAAACAATGTTTATATGGCTTCTAGACAGAAATTTTTTTTTAATGATCTTACGTTCTACCAAGAGAGAAAAGGGTTGGACTTTGAAAAAAATTAGAGGATATTTCCACTACTTTTAAAAATACATTAAGGAAATTACATGATAAATAATCCCATAACATGGTCTGTAAATACTTATTTTCATTTTCTGATGAAAATTCCATACATGGCATGAAATGTATTTCCTAGACAATTACAAGTAGTGACCTGAGATCACCCCATTTTATTCACCCTTCCAAACATGTAATCATCTTGTAGCCAGAAAAATGATACATTACCCTTCTATTTACCATGTACAACCCAACCACACCATAAAAAACATTGTTTTTAAACCAAAAGTGAAAATAAGGAACCATTAACCTGAATAGAAAATATATGTATCTCATAAAAATCCTTGTATCTTACAGTCCACATAAAATATTGATAGTATTCATAGAAACCTATATGGGGAATATAACCCATGTTGAAATATCCCCAAACCACTAGAAATATGATAGGTTATTAATATAGAATAGGTTTTTCACATCGGTTTCTTTGTTGAAATGGTTATTTGTGTATTCCATCCTACTCATATTTACAAGAGTCAGACAGAATTAATTATGATTTTTAATGTAATTACTAACAACATATATATTATTTAATGCTTGAAAAAAAAAAATAAGGTAATCAATCTAAAATATTTATTATATATCTTCATAACATGAAAATGAATGAAATATTTCATTTTTATTATTTACACTATAAAAATGGGTTCTTATATTGAACAACAATATAATACTACACATAAATGAAATTTTGTGGTCCATGTATTTGGTATAAAATTTATTCACATTGATTATATAATAATACTGTGTTGTCAAATTAAACTAATTCCTCCTTCTAACCATATAAATTTTTCTGATGCATCTGATTTTCCAAACGTGATCTCTTTATTCCACAATTTTTTTTAGTTAAACACATTTAATATAATCATATTAAATTTTCAGTAATGTATTATCATAAAAATTTTATATGAAATCATATATATCGAATATCATAATCTGTATTATTAGAGATGTTTAAATGTTCTAGGATTTTTTGATGACCTTTTAATGACACTTGTTTCTCATCAGAAGCCCCATTAACCAAAAAATATCCTGTTCATGTTTAGATGTTTTATAAAATCACTCACTAATAATGAAAAGTATTATATAAAAAACTAATCCACATCCTTAGAAAAATAATTCTTGAAAATGAATAATTTTGGACATTAATAATTATTTACATAAACCTTAAATATATTTATGGTTGTTTAAAATGTATAAATCCAATTTATATATATCATAATCGAAAGAATAATTTTTTCTTAAATTTTAAAAATAATTTTTCCCTAATATCAAAACAAATAAGGGTTTTTTATAGTAGGTAAATTATGATTAAATCAATAGTGTCATAATTTTTTCAATGCATTATGGTCCGTCTAAATGTGGTAATGGTAATTGAATAAAATAACATACATTTATTATATTTGTTATGTAAAATATGAGTAGAATTATACATAATGAAACTGGTATAAAATATTATAATATGAAATGATGTTAATGATATTTTATTTCTATTTACGTCAAATATTTTATAAGAAGATAATTTATTACAGTTGGACCCCTAATATATTAATCATGTTTTAATGATCACTAATCACATTTAGTTTATAAGCCATGTAATCTCTATGTAATCTATCTCACATGAAATGTACAATATCTTAGTAAAAGCTATCCAAAGCTCTTAAGTGTTATACACTCAGTTTGGTTACTATGAACTTTCTCTTGATTCACTTTGTAATGAATTCTCTAACAAATGATTATGGTTAATTCATTTCATAAATACTAATGCTTAAATATGAATATAGATATTTTCCTAAGTCATGAGACACCGTGACATCACAAAACTATGACAAGAAGACATTGTGACATGCAGACACCGTGACATCCAGACTCTGTGACAAGCACACACGGTGATATCTAGACACCGTGAATGACACACCGTGGAAAATCATACATCGTGACAATGAGACACTGTGACTGCGAGACACCATGACCAATTTAGACACCATGTGAAGGAGACAACATTTTCATGACATACTGTGACACCGTTTCCTACAACATTTTTTCTTCATTCAATTTAATATCTAATGGTCATATTTGAAGATTTTAATGTGCTGACATAATAAATTTCTCTTTGAAGAAATGTCATCAGACATTATGAGGTACGATGTGCAGAATAACTGCAAATGGTTGTCTCGAACACATGCACTACAAGATAAAAGAGTATAGTGGCCTAGAAAAAGTTCAAGTAGCATGATAATAAAGAACATGTTGGTGGGTGTGAGCATGACAATACAATAAATTATATAATTGGATCATTCAACTCGACTCTGCTGAAGAACACAGGAAGCATGCTGGAATACCGAGAACATCTTCGAACTGTAAAACACTATGAAGAAAACCGGCTAAATTTGTCTGACTTGTGGCACTCAGTTTTTTATATGTGTACTTGAGATTTACATATGCCTCATCTTAGAAGTCCATAGTAGAAAATACAAACACTCAGAGCACATCTAAACCTATATCAATATTACACCTCTGTGGTGTATCATTTAATTAATTTTTTAGAAGAGTGTGTATCTGTATAGCAGCATGCTCTGTCTCCAGCATTAAACTGAATGATAGAAGATATCCTTACTCTAACATTATTTTCCTCTTGAGTATACCCAGGAATAGGTGTGGAAGAGGTCCATGTGTGGCCTGGTTGTTTGTACCCACGAAGAAATATGGAAGAGATCCATGTGTGGCTTGGATAGTACTGTGTACTATTATTAACCCCGATACAGAGTGATGATCATGTTTATTTATATAAACTTCATGGTGTAAGGTGATAACCAGGTGGAGTGGATTAGGTCTCGGGGTGAGACTGAACCACTTGTTTCATCTTCATTGTGATGCTTAATTTAGTCTTCACGGTTTTAATGCATTACCGTATAATTCAAAAATCTCAAAATCACTTTGATAGTTACTATTTTAAAGAAGTTATCATTGTGTTTCCTTTATATAATATCTTCAAAAGTAATAGTAATAAATGATATTATGATTATTGAGAACAATTCAATCTTCTATGAAGTTATTCAAATAGTCAAACACTTATAATTGTATAACTTTGATTAACTGGGATGTATTTAATCATTTGGGGAAACATTTTTGAAATACTTTTTAATCATAAATTGTTATAGATACACAATTCAACCTCCTCTTGAGTAATCTAATACGACCAACATTTGTTATCAGAGGATGTTTATTAAGACATTTTTAACCTACTTCAACTATGATTGTAGTTGTAATTTAAAGATATGTAATTTTCTATTAATTTTAAAATTATAACTCTTTCATAATATTTCTGTATTATGGAAAATATATTGGAAGGTGCTGCAACCAATAGACAAATTTTTTTTAATGGAACCAACTATGCACAATGTGAAATTAAAATTAAAATAAATTTAGAGAGTCTGGGTTTTGATAATTGTTTTTCCATTATAGTTGAATATAATATTCCGAATACTGCTAGACTCACATGGGATGAGCATATCAAAACTTCTTAAAATAACAATTTAAAAGGTATGAATGATTTATACTTCCCTTTAGGAGATGAATAATTCATTAGAATTTCTGCTTGTAAAATAGCCCAAGAAATATGGGATACCCTATCTATCTCACATGAAGGAATATATAGTGTAAAAGAAATGAGACTTAATACTTATTCTATAAAATAAAATAACATAAAAAATAAACATAATGAGAATACCATTGAAATGTATCTTAGGTTCAATGATATTGTCAACACAATGATTTCTCTAGGATGAGAAGTCACTGCCAAATAAAAAATCATGAGAATTATCAGATGTCTTCCTGACAGATGGAGAGGAACCTCTCTCTATATTATAAAATAATTCGAAATCAGCATACTACCGGTAAAATAAATCATTTGGAAAGTGATGATTTATGAAGAGGAACTTAAATTCAACAATTAAGTGGTTGATGGACCAAATTTGAAATCTGCTACATTCAAGACCACCACCTCTAAGAAAAAAGTCAAAGGGAAATTAGAAGCATCTGTAGAAAGATCTAATAGTGAAAAATCGTCACCTGAGAGTGATGAAGAGATCGCTAAATTAGCCAAAAGATTCAAAAATATTTACAAGAAAAAGAAAAATTTTAGAATTATTAACTTCCATTGCAAATATGGGAAAAATGGAAATTGGATGAATGACTGGAAAAGAAGTCACAAGGATGATAAGATTGTTTTCTATGAATGTAATGGAAAATGACATATCAAGGATGAATTTTCGAAGCTCAAGTACAAAAAGAATTATGAGTATAAGTAAATGAAGCATAAAAAGGACATGAAAGAAACCTTGAATGCTTCTGAGTAAATTTCATGACACTCAGAAACATCAAATTATGAACATGAAAAAAATACAATATGTTTTTTATGAAAAACGCATATGAGGTAACACTGGACTCTCTTATAAAAAAAATCATACTATTATGAAAATGAATGTGACACTAAAAATATGAATAATGAAGATATTATTGAATACTATAACATGCTTTAAGAAAAATGCAATTAACTAAAACAAATATATAAATCATTGGAGAAACAGAATTCACTTATTGTGACTGTTAAATCTGAACTCAAAACTAAAAAATAGAAAAATGCTCAACTGGTCATAGAGAACAATGAATTAAAAATATCTAATCAGCAATTGAATAATGACCTAGAAATGTTTTCCAATGGAAAAAATCAATCTTACTCAAATGATAGGAGTAAAAATTTCCCCTAAATACAACACTAGCATCACCTATCAACCAACAAAAATAAATCATGGAAGAACAAAATTTGTTTCCAAATCTTGGACATAGAGTTTTACTCTATGTTCTAGACACAAATCAATTAATTGAATTCATAATACATTTTCTACTAGGTTAGGTTCTTCTAGAACACATAGAGTTTATTTTTCAATTTCTTTGCTTAATGATTATAAGAAACGTATGAGGCTGTTATGTAAGGCCCCAGCCTTAATCCTTACTTAATCTTGAGTTATTACAAGATTACACAATAATGATCTTTTCATGTTTAGAGTTTTAGAGAATTAGATCATGAAACTTTCATTAAATTCCACATTTAAACAAATTGGTTACATAAAATACAGTATTCATTCTTCCCATCAACGGAAACATATTGAAAATAAAACATGGATTCTTTCTTTACACATCCTTGACACTATCATCACATCATGTACCTTTCCCTTGACCTGTGAAAAACATTTCAAAAACTTGGGATGAGCATAAAAAGCTTAGTAAGGGTTATAAAAATATAGAAAGGAAACATGAGTTCACATACACATATGAATGAAATCATACTTTACCCATAACACATAGGCACTTTTACATACCTCACCAAATCATGAATATCATAGAAATCATAAGACATAAAAGGTAACTTGAGTAATTCATTACATTCTTACATAGGGAATAACCCTCTTGGTTACTTTTGGAATACCCATCACAGTATATTCCCTAAATCTCTTCGGAGAAACCTTAACGTTTCACTCCTTCACGTTACCCAATGCATTGGAGAGCTATATCGGGCTCAACCACCCTTAGTTTATCACGGAACCATCCCTTCTTCATAAAAATTCCCAAGAACCATAACATAATCGTATCACATAAAACATGAATAAAGGAAACATAAAATTTCCTCATTTTAATCACAATATAACATTTTAGGATATTGAAATAATGAATCCATTAAAAACCATTTTCAGAACCATTTAAAACATTTAATAAAGAGATTTTTGAATCAATGTGTCCCATACCACATTGAAGCTTTTAACATTTTAAACCATTAATATCCATATAAATAAATTTTTAAAACCATTGTGAAAACATGGATATTAATAAGAACAAATAATTAAAACATTTAAATTTATATTTTGGTTAAAGGGGTTTTACAAAAATTAGTGACACTTGAATACAATAATTGAGGAATAAGATTTAATCAGAACTTTATAATATCATGAGAATAAATGGATTCATGATATAATATTCGAAAAGACAGTATATACACCATATATGAGTGAATTGGTGCATAACAACAATGAAGTCTCAATAGATATATAAAATGTGATGAAATCCCTTATAAAGAAGGTATCCTTAAATTAAGGATAAATCAATCTCAAAATTACGTATGACAAATATAACTACACCAAATATAATTTGATATTAAGTGTAAAACAATAAAATTTCATTCACACATATTCAAAGGATGACATATTCAATAACTACATGTTGAACCCAAAGAAATCGAAATTGGGTTAAAAAGTTCCCTTGGTAAAATTCGACAGCCAAACGGCGTCACTTTAAGAATTCAGAAAATGAGTTGATGATAGATAAAAAGGGAATCTCATCACTTGGAAATAAAATTTACATCAATCAGGATATAGTAGAACATATCCCAACATAATAGTATGTGAATTAAAAGACATAACAAATGAAGTCTTTTAAAAAGAGGAGGGTGAAAGGTTCCCTTACCGACTTGGGTAACATTCGAAAAGTACACCCCATCAAAGAATTGTCATAAAATGAATATGTAAATACCCATAAATGGAATTATATTACAAAATGAGTGTAATAATGGTCTTTACATAAACCACTCAAAGGAAATTGTGGAAAATGTAGCTTAAATCTCACTGGAATAAAAGTGAGATGACAAATCTCTTATGAAAACTCGGCAGCCTAACGGCGCCACTTAAAACATCCAAAATGGATTTATGAGAAGAAATAGGTTCTCTCATCACATCAAAATAATTTTTACAGAATGAGGAATATAAAAGAACATACCCCAACATAACAAAGTGGAGCTTAAAAGAAGTGACATAAAGGAGAGTACTTAAAAAGAAAGAGAGAGGTTAGATCTCTTACGAAAATTCGGCAGCCTAACGGTGCCACTCAAAACTTCCAAAATGGATTGATGAGAGAGAATAGGGTCTCTCGTTATATGAACATAAAAAGTACAGTAAGAGTAATATAAAATAACATACCAATCACAATAAATATGAGCTTAGAGGGAATGACATAAAAAAGTGTACTTAAAAAGAAAGAGAGAAGTAGGATCCCTTACCTCGGGTCCGACTTGACTCGATCATTCTTTAACGTCCTGAATAATAAACTTGAGTTAATTTACACATTATTAAGAACCTTTTTCTAGTTCATTATTCCCTTTTAGATCACTTATTGTCATGTTATAAACATTATGTAATCATTTATGTTAATAATGTTTGTTTTGTCGATATTTAGTTCTTATGTCGAAAGTTAACTTCTTACAATTACATGTTGTTCATGTGTTCAATGGTTCTTTATATCCAGAATAAAATTCATGATTTGGATAGAATATATATCATATATATCCAGCATATACATGTATTTATAATATTACATAATCATTTAGAGTTAAGAAATGAAATGCACCGTTCATGGAGACGGTAAGTCGTACGTACGCATGAACGCTACTTTCATTTCTTTGTCATATTAATAGAATTAAAACTAAATGAGAGGTATGTATATTTTAATTCTAGAATTATATTCATCATTTATATATATCATTCATCATATATATCCATTATATACATGTACTTATAATAGTACATTACATTTGGGGATAAGAAATGAAATGTACCGTTCATGGAGACTTTAAGCCGTACGTACGCATGAACGCTACTTTCATTTCTATCTCATACTTTAATGGAAAGAAATAATAATGATATGTAGGTATATTATAATTACAGTATAACATAATATATTATAACATTAAATCCATCCTTTATACGTCCCATGTATGGCATTAACGAATCACATCACTTTGAGGGGGCGGTAGTGCGCACTTCCTAAAATGAAGATATCGCGTATATCCATAATGGAAGCCATAAAGGTAAGCCACAAATGAAAAATAAAGAAGCTTAAGTAAATCATAAACATATAATATATCATATATAAATATAGTGACATCTTAATGGCCACCTTTGAAGGTGTTAAAATAATGTTGAACAATCATCGTTTCAGGAGGCATAAATTCGCCATCCATGGAAACAGTATGTTCGTTAACCATTATATGTAGGTGTGTGTAAGTGTAGCTCGAATACTTATTATAACAACATCCTAAATATTTAGTATATTGTATTTGTTACAAAAGGAAATAATAAAAAGAGTTTATGGGGTTGGAGAATCAAAATAAAACAAAATGACTCAAAAGAAGACATTACCTTAAAATCGGGTAACTCCCTTTGGTTTGAGCTCAAAGGCTTCCTTGGGAAGACTTATGCCCAAATTGAGGCTTCAAGGAGTAATATAGGGAATTGGTGAGACAAAATAGGAAGGGGTTGGCCGAGACAAAGGCTTTGGGAGTGTGGGTAAGGAGGTAGAGGTGGGGGCCTTTTATAAGAGGAGAGGAGGGGCACTCTTGGAAAGTAAAGATAAGTTACTTTATTTTAAAATGAGTTTTGGATTCAAAATGTCCCACATTGATATAATTAGATTATAAGGTGATAAGGGTTCTAAATCCACTCATCCAATTGGTTTTGTCCATTTGTAGTTATTATATTTTACATTATCTTTCCATTTTATTTAAATCCTTTATTAATGAGGTAATCGCTCCATCATCATGATGTCATAAATAATTTAATATATTTAATGTCTAAAAAAAATACTATGATGTAGGAAATCTTTTTATATTTCCAATGAATATTTATAGTCAAAAATCTTATTTGTATAACCCCATGTAAAAATTGTTTTAATAAAACATTTCATGTTTGTCTCATCTTTACTTAAACATTAAATAAAAAGATATTAATGTCATTTTCCAACCAAAGTTGCTTCATGGGGTCCCCAAGTTGACCCATGGGTTGTCTTTGTCGGCCGTGACACATCCAATGAGGTTAGGACATGTGTCAAGTTCATTTCCTATTATTAAAACATTATTTTTACTTTAAACTACACTAATTACCTCTAATCGCGATTAAAAACTTAATATGTTACTATTCACCAAAAAAAATATTTTTATCCCATTGAACCACATATTACTTCATAATGAAAACCATGTATGTCGGATTTTTGAAATTCAAAACACAAAGATGACCAAATTTCATTTAAACGGAAAAATCAGTTTTTATAAGTACCACTTAGTGGTTTCACTATTCATCAAAAATTGAAGTTTTTCAGAAAAATCCCAAAAATTCACCCTAAGCTATATTTGATATTCTGAATTCAAAAATTAAGTCTATTTTACAAAATTAAAAACATATAAGTCACATTAATTAATTTAATAATTAATTCCCGCTGTCAGAGCAAATAGCGTGTTTTTATGAAACAATAAGTATCAAAAGATTGACACTAGTTTAAGTCTGATTTCAATGTAAAATTAATTCCAACGACAACTATTGAATTTAATGGTAAAAATATATTCAAATTTCACTTTAAAACAAAATCAGAATATAATCTAATCATATAAATATGTTAGATTAAAATGAGGTTTTGAATTAAAATACAACATTTTACATTATTCATTAAAAAATGAACTTTATCAGAAAGATACCAAAAATACAAAAAGTAAATTTTGATGTCCCAATTCTTAAGAAGAGTTTTATTTGGTCCAAAAGGATGTATAAGAGTGAAAAAAAACTATATTTAATGACGGTTCACCCTCAAAAGGAGATAAGTGAACCTTTAGTGAAAACTAGGGCATATACGCCTAAAATTGAATTCTTTCCGTATTTTATGCCTTTATCTTTTAGTGGATAAATGTAAAAACATTTAAAAACATATATAATAATACTTTAGTTATTTCTATCCATTCCCGCCAATACAACGGCTACATGTTAACTACCATTTAAAATAATATTATATTATTATTAGAGTGCAATGTAAGATTTCCAAGAAACTCGTTGTTGCGTGTTGGGTACGCCATCGAGCATAGCATCCCCTTTAAAGTCATATTAATAATTTATTAAAAAATGTGGATAAATATGAAAATGTCATATTCTTTATTTACCTGGGGTGTTACATCCTTCCCCCCTTTTGGGAATTGCGTGCTCGCAATTTTTAAAAATTGAGCTTGGAAACATCCTTGAAAGTCCCACATCGGAACAAGAGTCGGTAAAGAAATCACATTAAAATAAAAGAAGATATGTACAGAGGTCACCCGAGTTAACCCATATGTAGAAAAACATGGACATGGAAGAAAAAGAAAAGGGTCATGTTCTTGAGGGAGAGTGATAGTAAACATGTCTAGGAGAAAGTTATCCAGAAGAAAATCACAAACTTGTGATGGGTTAAACAGTATTCGATTCCCCAGAAGGAAAAGTTATTAGACAACATTTTTGTTTTAAGTTACTTTTTATTGGGGAATTTATTCATAAGGAAACATAATCACTTATCATGTTGACTTTCAACTTTTACTAGATTCCTTAATCAAACTCATATTTTTTCCAAAAGACGATTATTTAGGGAGACTTGTTCGTATTAAGAGTACTATAATCAACTTCTAGAGAATAACGTAATCCACCAAAGAGAAATATATACATCTCATGTCTTTAGGCTTTAAAAAAACCAAAACCAAAAATGTTATTACAAGGTCAGATAATCCATAAAAGGATAACCCATAAAAAAATCTATGCTTAATCTCCAAAATTTTTCCAACAAAACCCAAAGTTCAACGAGGACCATCAGATAAAAAATTTGTCCATAAAATTATTCAAAGTAAACCAATCTAAGATTGAAACCCAAATATTTTACGGATTTATTCACATAGTCTTCCATGTTAAATCGTAACATTTATCTCCAAACAACATCAGTTGCTCCTAAAGTCTCGTATTGAAAAGTAATTAACCTAATCGCATATCCTCCATGATAGGTTAATCATTTCCACAAATAACCCAAAATAAACTTACTCTTAATTCATAAAATCATACAACTAAAAAGAATCAGTCAAACTAACCAGGGACTTCACGTAGTCCAGTGGTAGGCGATAAATACCAGTCACAGTTTGGTTGTGGGTTCGATTCCCAAAGATTTGTCTGACGCGACGGGTTGTCACACGGTCTGCATGTTTTCCTTATTCCAAAACTATATAATTCTCAAATCATTCCCCAAAAATGGATAAAATCATCAAAAATAACCATAACATAATTTAACCTCAATTTTATCTCATGCCTTTCACTTCCATCATATCATATAGTAACCCATAATTACCTCAAAAGTAAGGATCGTATAAACTCTACTGGTTACCTTTATAATTATTACCTGAACTTCCACATCGATTGGTCATCTCATACATGATGCATTAATGATCATACCAAGGTTCAAGTGGTTGATCATGACTTTTTTATAGTTGGTTTAGAACAACCACGAGTTTCCTCATTGAATCCTCCATTTTATCTAGTATCTTAATTAGAGAACCACCACAGTTTCCATCAAACCTGTTGTCTCTTTGGTGCCTTCTAGGTCCATCCATTCACTAAAAACAGAAATTTCAGTGTGAGTATATCAACAAAACCATCTTGTACTAATGAGGAAGTTAAACACTAAGATATACTCACTCATTCACTTTATCTAAAACTAGGACTCTTTCTGAAATCCTAACCATTATGGTAATGTCACTTATGCTTAAAGAATACCCTAACCTCTAAAGTTATCTAAACCGACCACTGATACCAACTATAAGGCCCCATCCTTAAACCTTACTTAATCTTGAGTTATTACAAGATTACACATTGAGGATCTTTTCAGGTTTAGAGTTTTAGAGAATTAGATCATGAAACTTGCATTACATTCCACATTTAAACAAAGTGGTTACATAAAATACAGAATTCATTCTTCCCATCAACGGAAACATATTGAAAATAAAACATGGATTCTTTCTTAAAACATTCTTGACACTATCATCACATCATGTACCGTTCCCTTGACCTGTGAAAAACATTTCAAAAACTTGGGATGAGCATAAAAAGCTCAGTAAGGGTTATAAAAATATGGAAAGGAAACATGAGTTCACATAAACATAAGAATGAAATCATAATTTACCCATAACATAAAGGAACTTTAACATACCTCATAAAATCATGAATAAATCATAGAAATCATGAGACATAAAAGGTAACTTGAGGCATTCATAACATTTTTACGTAGGGAGTAACCCTCTTGGATACGTTTGGAATACCCCAGCACAGTATATTCCCTAAATATCTTCGGAGAAACCTTAACGTTTCACTCATTCGCGTTACCCAATGCATTGGAGAGCTATATCGGGCTCACCCGCCCTTAGTTTATCACGGAACCACCCGTTCATCATAACAATGCCCAAGAACCATAACATAATCGTATCACATAAAACATGAATAAAGGAATCATAACATTTCCTCATTCCAATCACAATATAACATTTTAGGATATTGAAATAATGAATCAATTAAAAAACCATTTTCAAAACCATTTAAAACATTTAATAAATATATTTTTGAATCAATGTGTCCCATACCACCTTGAAGCTTTTAACATTTTAATCCATTAATATCCATATTAATAAATCCTTAAAATTATTTTGAAAACATGGATATTAATAAGCACAAATAATTAAAACATTTAAAGTGATATTTTGGTTAAAGGGGTTTTACCAAAATTAGTGACACTTGAATACAATAATTGAGGAATAAAATTTAATCAGAACTATATAATATCATGAGAATAAATGGATTCATGATATAATATTCCAAAGGACAGTATATACACCATATATGAGTGAATTGGTGCATAAAAACAATGAATTCTCAATAGAGATGTAAAATGTGATGAAATCCCTTATAAAGAAGGTATCCTTAAATTAAGGATAAATCAATCTCAAAATTATGTGTGAAAAATATAAATACACCCAATATAATTCGACATTAAGTGTAAAACAATAAAAGGTCATTAACACATATTCAAAGGATGAAATATTCAATAACTACATGTTGAACCCAAAGAAATGGAAATGTGGTTAAAAAGTTCCCTTGGTAAAATTCGACAGCCTAACGACGTCACATCAAGAATTCAGAAAATGAGTTGATGAGAGATAAAAAGGGAATCTCATCAATTGGAAATAAAATTTACATCAATCAGGATATATGAGAACATATCCCAACATAATATTATGTGAATTAAACGATATAACAAATGAAGTCTTTTAAAAAGAGGAGGGTGAAAGGTTCCCTTACCGACTTGGGTAACTTTCGAAAAGTACACCCCATCGAAGAAGTGTCATACAATGAATATGTAAATACCAATAAATGGAATTATATTACAAAATGTGTGTAATAATGGTCAGTAAATAAAACAATCAAAGGAAATTGTGGCAAATGTAGCATAAATCTCACGGGAATAAAAGTGAGATGAAAAATCTCTTACGAAAACTCGGCAGCCTAACGACGCCACTTAAAACATCCAAAAATGGATTGATGAGAGGAAATAGGGTATCTCATAACATCAACATAAAGTTTACAGAAATAAGAATATAAAATAACATCCCCCAACATAACAAAGAGGAGCTTAAAAGAAGTTACATAAAGGAGAGTACTTAAAAAGTAAGAGAGAGGTTAGATCTCTTACGAAAATTCGGCAGCCTAACGGCGCCACTTAAAACTTCCAAAATAGATTGATGAGAGAGAATAGGGTCTCTCATTATATGAACATAAAAAGTACAGTACGAGTAATATAAAAGAACATACCAATCACAATAAAGATGATCTTAGAGGGAATGACATAAAAGAGCGTACTTAAAAAGAAAGAGAGAAGTAGGATCCCTTACCTCGGGTCCGACTTGACTCGATCATTATTTAACGTCTAAAATAATAAACTTGAGTTAATTTCCTCTTCATTAAGAACCATTTTCTAGTCCATTATTCCCTTTTAGATCACTTATTGTCATGTTATAAACATTATGTAATCATTTAAGTTAATAATGTTTTTTTTGTCGATATTTGGTTCTTAAGTCAAAAGTTGACTTCTTACAATTACATTTTGGTCATGTGGTCAAAGGTTCATTATTTCCATAATGAAATTCCTGATTTGGATATAATATATATCATATATATCCAGAATATACATGTATTTATAATATTACATAATCATTTAGAGGTAAGAAATGAAATGCATCGTTCATGGAGATGGTAAGTCGTACGTACGCATGAATGCTACCTTCATTTCATTGTCATATTAATGGAATTAAAACTAAATGAGAGGTATGTATATTATAATTCCAGAATTATATTCATAATTTAGATGTATCATTAATCATATATATCCATTATATATATGTACTTATAATAGTACATTACATTTGGGGATAAGAAATGAAATGCACCGTTCATGGAGACGGTAAGCCGTACGTACGCATGAACGCTACTTTCATTTCTATCTCATTAATTAATGGAAGGAAATAATAATGATATATAGTTATATTATAATTCCATTATAACATCATATATTATAAAATTAAATCCATCCTTTATACGTCCCACGTATGGAATTAACGAATCACATCACTTTGAGGGGGCGGTAGTCCGCACTTCCTAAAATGAAGATATCGCGTATACCCACAATGGAAGCCATAAAGGTAAGACAGAAACGAAAAATAAAGAAGCTTAAGTAAAACATAAACATATATTATTTCATATATAAATATAGTTACATCTTAATGGCCACCTTTGAATGTGTTAAAAGAATGTTGAACAATCATCGTTTCGGGAGGCATAAATTGGCCATCCACGGAAACAGTATGTTCGTTAACCATTAAATGTAGGTGTGTGTAAGTGTAGCTCGAATCCTTATTATAAAAAAATCCTAGTATATTGAGGATACTGGATTTGTTACAAAAGAAAATAATAAAAAGATTTTACGGGGTTGGAGAAGCAAAATAAAACAAAAGGACTCAAAAGAAGACATTACCTTAAAATCGGGTAACTCCCTTTGGTTTGAGCTCAAAGGCTTCCATGGGAAGACTTCTGCCCAAATTGAGGCTTCATGGAATAAGAGAGGGAAGTGGAGAGACAAAATGGGCAGGGTATGGCCGAGCCAATGGCTTTTGGAGTGTGGGTAAGGAGGTAGTGGTGGGGGCCTTTTATAAGAGGAGAGGAGAGGAACTCTTGGAAAGTAAAGATAAGTTACTTTATTTTAAAATGATTTTCGGATTCAAAAGGTCCCACATTGATATAATTCGAGGATTAGGTGATATGGGTTATAAATCCACTCATCCAATTGGTTTTGGCCATTTGTAGGTCTTATATTTTACATTATCCTTCCATTTTATTTAAATCCTTTATTAATGAGGTAATCGCTGCATCATCATGATGTCATAAATAATTTAATATATTTAATGTCTAAAAATTATAAAAAAATAATATGATGTAGGAAATTTATTTTAGATTTCCAATGAATATTTATTGTCAAGAATCTGATTTGTATAACCCCATGTAAAAATTGTTTTAGTAAAACATTTTATGTTTGTCTCATGTTTACTTTAACTTTAAATAATAAAATATTAATATCATTTTCCAACCAAAGTGGCTTCATGGGGTCCCCAAGTTGACCCATGGGTTGTCTTGGTCGTCCATGACACATCCAAAGAGGTTAGGACATGTGTCATGTTCATTTCATATTATTAAAACATTATTTTTACCTTAAACTACACTAATTACCTCTAATCGCGAATAAAAACTTAATAAGTTACTATTCAACAAAAAAATATTTTTATCTCATTGAACCACATTTTACTTCTTAATGACAACCATTTATGTCAGATTTTTGAAATTCAAAACACAAAGATGGAAAAATTTCATTTAAACGGAAAAATCAGTTTTTATAAGTACCACATAGTGGTTTCACTATTCATCAAAAATTGATGTTTTTCAGAAAAATCCCAAAAATTCACCCTAAGCTATATTTGATATTCCGAATTCAAAAATTAAGTCTATTTTACAAAATTAAAAACAAATAAGTCACATTAATTAATTTAATAATTATTTCCCGCTGTCAGATCAAATAGCGTGTTTTTATGAAACAATAAGTATCAAAAGATTGACACTAGTTTAAGTCTGATTTCAAAGTGAAATTAATTCCAACGACCACTATTGGATTTAATGGAAAAAATATATTCTAATTTCAATTTAAAACCAATTCAAAATATAATCTAATCATATAAATAAATTATATTAAAAAGAGGTTTTGAATTAAAATACTACATTTTACACTATTCATTAAAAAATGAACATTATCAGAAAGATACCAAAAATTTACAAAAAGTAAATTTTGATGTCCCAATTCTTAAGAAGAGTTTTATTTGGTCCAAAAGGATGTATAAGAGTGAACAAAACTATATTTAATGACGGTTCTCCATCAAAAGGCGATAAGTGAACCTTTAGTGAAAACTAGGGCATATACGCCTAAAATTGAATTCTTTCCGTATTTTATGCCTTTATCTTTTATTGGATAAATGTAAAAACATTTAAAAACATATATAATCATACTTTAGTTATTTCTATCCATTCCCACCAATACAACGGCTACATGTTAACTACCATTTAAAATAATATTATCTTATTATTAGAGTGCAACGTAAGATTCCCAAGAAACTCGTTGTTGCGTGTTCAGTACGCCATCGAGCATAGTGTCCCCTTTAAAGTCATATTAATATTTTATTCAAAAATGTGGATAAATAGGAAAATGTCATATTCTTTATTTACCTGGGGTATTACAAGTAATGTGTTCCTAAAGTACTTATTACTAATATTAATGGAGCCAAAAAATTATTGGTACCAAAATTCATTTTTTCTTAATATTTTTGTAGGAATGATGCTTAAAGAGTTCCTATAAAAGTTTGTGGTACTTGTAAAGTGTATGATCAAGACACATGATAATAAACTAATAATTCTTCAAGAATCTAATAAATATATATTGAGGACATGTCACATTTGCTGACAATTCCATCGAAAATATCATTGGCCTTGTCCAAATCGGTAACTCTAACTCTATTTTAATTTCTAATGTATTGTTTTTTGATGGATTAAAATATAATCGTCTAAGTAGCTCACTAT
This sequence comes from Viscum album, assembly GCA_963277665.1. Lineage (NCBI taxonomy): Eukaryota > Viridiplantae > Streptophyta > Magnoliopsida > Santalales > Viscaceae > Viscum > Viscum album. The sequence continues at coordinate 1,548,256,572 of OY728146.1, read as the reverse complement.
TATGTGATGATGGTTTACATATTAAATTTAAAAATTATTCATGCAATGTCATTAATTATAATGATGAATTATTATTTTCTTCTTTATGAAATCAAAATGTATACTCGATTAACATAGATTCCTTAGATTCTAAAAACACTTCTTGTTTAAGTGTATTTCATAAAGACTCTTGGATCTGGTATAGGAGACTAGGACACATTAATATTAACTCCCTTAGAATGATAACTAGAAAAATATTTGTTAAATACTTTCCCAAACATGTGTTTCATATTGAAAAATTATGTAATCTCTATCAAAAGGGAAAAAACCACAAAATTTCCTTAAAACCAAATAAATAAGTGTCAACTTATCCACCTGTTGAATTGTTTCTCATGGATTTATTTATAACATCTAGAGTTTCATGTTTAAATGGGAAGAACTATGTTTCTGTTCTTGTAGATGACTTTTCTAGATAAACGTGGATATTAGTTCTGGCTGACAAAAGTGAAGCCTGCACTTAATTTACTAAATATTCCAATACTGTGGATGATCGTGGTGGACATAGAATCAAATACTTATGAAGTGATCATGGCCGTGAGTTTGAAAACCAAGAGTTTGAATATTTTTGCTCATAAAATGGTTATAGTCTTAATTTATCTTCACCTAGAACACAACAACCAAATGGAGTTGTAGAAAGAATAAATAGAACAATGCAAGAGATTTCTAGAACAACTCCTAGTGAATATGACCTACCTATTTGTTTTTTGACAGAAGCTGTCAATACAACATGCTACATATTTAATGGAGTGTTGATGAGACCCATTCTTTGGTGGACTCCTTATGAGTTATGGATCAATAGAAAACCCAAGGTTAACAACTTCAATGTTTTTTTCTTCAAAGTCTAAATTCATAATTCTAAGGACAATATTTTCAAATTTTCATCCAAGAGTGATGGAGGGATATTTTTTGGATATTATATATCCTATAAAGCCTATATAGTGTTCAATAAATGAAATAAATTTGTGGAAGAATCCGTCCATGTTAAATTTGTTGAACCAGATCTACATGGGCCTAAAACCATTAATAAAGAACCTGGAGGATGATCTATCGAATATGAATAGTATTCCAAAATCCTCAAAACATTCTATGAATAAATCTATGAAAACATCAAGGTCATGAAATTCCTTAGACTCAAGCCACAATGAACCCGAACCTGTTGATGAACCTGAAATCACTAGTCCCTCCTTTTCTATAACTGTTAGAACTCTTAAAACCCATCCTTTAGATGACGTTTTAGGAGACCTAGACAATGGAACACAAACTAGAGATTCTATTTGAAATTAGGTTGAACATCATGTCTTCTGGTCACAAATTTATCATTGAAACAGTAATGATACTACCAATGATGAGTTTTGGGTGATGCCTATGCCAGATGAACATAATCAGTATGAAAGGAAATTTTTTTGGATACTTATTGAAATACCTATGGACACATTCACCATAGGCACTAAATGGGTTTTTATAATTAAGGTAGATGAGGCTGGTAACATAGTTAGAAAAATATATAGACTTGCTGCACAAGGCTACAGTGAAGATGAAGGAATTTCCTATGAGGATGACTTTGCACAACATTCTAGAATTGGGGCCATCAAAATCGTTCTTTCTTATATTGGACATCTAAATTTCAAAAAATATCAAATGGATGTTAAAAATGCATTCTTAAATGGGTATATTGCGGAGGTTGTCTTTGTAGAACAACCCCATATTTTTACAAAACACCATTTTAAAAATCATATTTTTAAATTATTAAAAGATTTATATGGTTTAAAACAAGCTCCAATAGCCTAGTATGATCGGTTATGTACTTTTTGTAATTCTAATGGTTTTAAAAAAGGAATAGATGATCCTACCCCGTTTAGAAAATTAATTGCTAATGATGTTTTACATGTTCAAATCTATGTAGATGACATCATATTTGGAACCTCCAGAAATTGTTTATGTGTTTATTTTTCTAAAATGTTGCAAAATGAATGTGAAATGAGTTTAATGGGTGAACTAAAATTCTTTCTTGGATTTCAAATCATTAAAAATAATGATGGTATTATATTAACTCAGTGTAAATATTCTTGAGATCTTCTAAAATGTTTTGGTTTGGATTGAAATTAAAGTATTAACACTCCCATGAGTTCCCCTTGTAAGTTAGATCTTGATGAAGATGAAAAATCTATTGATCAAACCACTTATATAGTCATGATTGGAAGGTCACTCTACTTAACTGCAAGTCGACCTTACATTATGTTTACTGTGTGTATGTGTGCTAATTTTCAAGAAAATCCTAAGGAATCTCAATTTATTTTTGAAAAGATAATTTTCAAATACCTCAAGCATACAACCAATTGAGGAATATTCTATCCTAGTAAAAAAAATTAGAATTATTTAGTTATTCAGATGATGAATTCGGTGGTTGTAAGTTAGATATAAAAAAACCACTGGAACATGTCAGTTTTTAGGCATGTCACTGGTATCATGGTGTAGTAAAAAACAAAATTTTGTTGCATTATCTACTGTAGAATCTGAATACGTAGTTGTTGGCTGCTTTTGTGCAAAAATCATGAGGAAGAAACACACATTACTAGATTATGGATATGAATTCCGGCATGTACATATAAATTGTGACAACACAAGTGCTATTAACATCTTGAAATATTCTGTTTCACATTCTATGATAAATCATATTGATGTTAGACATCACATTTTAAGAGATAATTATATAAAGGGTTATATCACTTTGGAATCCATTAGTAGTGATTATCAGCTTGATGATATATTTTCCAACCCATTAAATTTTGAAAAAATAGACTACATAATACATGAATTACGCATGATAAATCTTAAGTAAATGTCTTACTATTTTATAACTTACTGTTTCTTGTTTACAGTATTATAGTCAGTATTTGATGATTACTGTCTCGCAGTTACAGTCTCACTGAAATGCTCATTTAATGTCTCACCTTGAACTCCATTCATTGTCTCACTATGACACTCAGTTGTTGTCTCAAAATAACATTCATTCTCTATCTAACTATAAAAACCCGATATAGTCTCACTGTAAAGATTTGTTTAGGTTTGTAGTTATGAAATAAAAATTTCATCATAGTAATTATCTGTTTCACCACTATTTTTCACATTTATAGTTTTGCAACGTTTGGTATTCGTAAATGATAAAATAAATGATGTATCACTTTTCCTTCACACAAGCTTTCTTCTATTCACTCAATTTATGACCCTTCCTCTCCTCTTAAACCTTTATCTCTCTCGATCCTTCGGTGAATTCCCAGGAAGAAATGACCTTCATCATCGACTCCTGAGAAACGTAGCTCAAAGAAGAAGAAAATTGCACCCAATACAGCACCCAAAGGTCTCCTAAACCCAAATCTGGTAAACCTAGGGGTAGTACCAGAGAAAGTGGTTTTCCACAAATGGATTCAGTCAAGTATGTCTCTGATTCAAAAGTTTTAATGGAGAAAAGCTGGTAAGAGTGGTTTTAGAAGGATGATAGACATATCTACACTCTGTTAGTGGCTCATTTATCTAATTATGTTTAGTTCTCCTTTTATCCTGAAGATATATATGATGTGTGAAGATGGAAAAACAGGATGAAATAATCATTCTCCTCGAGTTTATCGTCTGCATGTCTTAAGATATTTCCTGAAGGCATCTGTGAGGATTATCAGAGAGGACCTCCACATTCTTGGGAATTCATTGTATTGGAAGATTCTCTAAAAAACTTCACTGGAAATGGCACCAAGAGAATATCCATTACTGATGAACTGGATTTAGAATCAAGGCATTTTTTTATGTTTATATAGAACCTGATTATCCAACGAATATGTGATTTTTTTGTATTGAAATATCAGGATGTGTTTCTGATTCATCATATGACAAATGAGCAGAAGATCATCCTATGTATATATATCACACACCATATGTGTGAACTTATCAAAGCCACATCCATGTAAAACTCCATGTTTTACACTCGTCTTATCTTATCTTTTCTCCATTCCAATGGTATGGTTCAACCTAAAGAGGATGTTGTTATGTATTGTGAGTACTACATTTCAATAGTCACTATCAAGAGGATGAAAATTAATTAGAATCCTTTGAAAAAGGCATGGGTGCAAGACAATGATAGAATTTATGAAATATTCAATCCTGTGGAACATACCTCATGACCAAGAGATATTTCTGATCCTAATTTGGAACTAGATAAGGTTTTTGAGTATTCAAAAGATGTAGAAGTAGAGGATGTTGTTCCCCCCAAGGAAACTGTTTCTGTTGAGGAAGACAGTACTCTTGTCCCTCATGTTGTAAGTGAAAAGTAAGTACCTACTTAAAATGATGTTTCCAATCTAGTAATTCAAGCTGAGGCTGAAACATAATAATCTATCAAAGAAACTTATAAGAATGATGTGGAAGAACCTACAGTAGAATAATTACCTGCTATGCAAGAATTTGATCTTGAAAAACACCCAGTCGAACAATCTTTTCCTGATGTCATTCATTTGGCTATGGAAAGGATGGATCTAGCTTATCAGATGGTGAGACAGGAAATGAGAGAGGAACTAAGAGATGATTGTGTGGAATTAGATCAAGACCCTGATATTCTCAGTCGTGATAACTACGCAATTATTATGGGGGAGAAACCCCCAAATTTGGAATCTACTGAAGTAACAAACCCTATTGTTCAAATCCCTGTAGACACTCAGTGTATGTTTCTCAGTTTCTTTGATGTGGATGACTCTAATCAAGTTTCCTTAAAATTCCATGACCTTTATACTATGTTACAACATAAATATATCTCTAATCATACTCTTGAGAAGGGACCTGAGCCTATATCAGTCCCAATTTTTGAACTGTCATCATAACAACCATCCTTTGTGAATAAAGATGATATGAATGAATTTGATACAACCCTTTGGTTTGGTGTAGAAAAAATCATGAATTCTCAACTTTCTCTTGTGACACATCTATGTGAAAATGATTCCTCATTTTTGTGGGAGAATGTTATTTGGAAAATACAACCCAAAATGCATCAAGATATTCAGGCAGTCGGAGCAAAAAATACACTACTTAGTGATGAAGTGAAGACTCTAAGTGGAATGATTGAAGAAATGGTGAGAGAGATGAATTCAAGATCTAAGCATGCTTCTCGTCCTGTAGAACATGTTGTTCCTCAAACCTCATCCAATGTTTTCTCTCAGATTCAACCTCATTTACCTTCCTTATCTGAAAAGGTCACTGAATGGAACAAACAGATTGTGAAGCAAATGAGAGAGTTAATTATTAATCTTAAAAAACTCCCTGATGAGAATACAAGGTGTCTTAAAAAGGTTCTAAACCAACTGAAATTTCAAACCACAACATCAAATGCATACATAGCATCTGGTAAATCATCTCATACTTCCCTAGATAGTGACCTACATAGAACAATGTTCAAGGATGAACTTCTTACTATTCTTAGTGGCTTCAATAATGATTCTATAAATGAAGATATCAAGATCAGTGACAGAGTTATTGATCTGGTCCAAATCCATTCAAAACATTCTAGTGATTCTCATAAATAAAATTCCAAAAAGTGGATTTCTACCTCAACCGAATCTTCTCAAATAATGACATGACAAATCACTTAAAATATCTTCTCGAAAATTTGAGGATTCCCTATGTTACTTAATCATTCATGATCGAAGTTCAAATGCTCAGAGAGTGCACTCGTCTGTTGGATATGTTTATGGAAAACAAGGATGACTTTGAGAAATATATGAATTATGGTGGAGTAATCAATAAGGATTGTATCAAGATTCTAATTCCATATCTTCATTGACAGAGTATACCCATTATTTCACCTGTGGCTGCCCCTTTGAGACTTGGTATGCCAATATTCACCTCTACCCTAGCCTCCACTTCTATGACTGTCAGTTAGGAATTTAATCAGATTAGGCCTCTGATCCTTGACAAACATCTGCCTCACTCTTCTAATGCACCTACTCAATCTCCCTCTGTCATTGATGTTCTTACATTAACTTCTCTATCAACCAACTCAATCCCTTATTTTACCTCCACTTCTTCTCATACGACTTCCTCTTCTGATGCTGCTACTGCTAAGGGAAATGAAAAGATCAGGCAGTGAAAAAAGGACATGTATCTCTATTTTTATGGGAATCTTTTTTCCTTTATTTTACATTTTGCAATTCCCCTATCGTTATCTAATACATTATGCACATTGCTTGTCTATTTTCACTTTTTTCTTCTTCTAATTTTTTATAATCATAAAAGGGGGAGAAATATACGAGACATTTATATATGATACTTATATGAGAAATAATGGGAGATAGAATTCATTATATGTATGTTACATGTCCATTCGTACTATGTTGTTAGAATAAATAAACACTTTAATGTTACATGCTTTTTGATCATAAAAAGTGGGAGATTGTTGGACTCCTCATATAATAATCATGTTTTTATTATCACAAATTCTATTTAGTTTATATACCTTTTTAACTCTATGTAATATATCTCACACCAAATTCACAGTAGCATAGTAAAATCTATCCAATTCTCTTAAGTTCTATACACTCCGTTTGGTTACTATGCACTTTTGTTGATTCACATAATAATGATTTCTCTGGAAATTGATTATGTTTAATTCATTTCAAAATTACTACTTCTTATGTCTGAATAATGATATTTTCTTAATTCAAGTGACACTGTGACATCTAGACAGCATGATAGGCAGACACCATGACATCCAGACACCATGACAAGCTGACACCATGATATCCAAACACCGTGAAAAACACATCGTGCACGAGACACCATGACCATGTCGACACATTGACCCTAAGAAATAGTGGCCAAGAGACACCATGACTATGAGACAATGTACCCAATGTCGACACAATGTGAAGGAGACAGTGTTTCTAAGACATAATGTGACATTTTTTCTGGATTTATTTTTAAATCTTTCAATTTAACCACTAATGTTCATATTTTAATATTTTAATGCACATACATAATTATTTTTTTTTGTATACATGCCATCGGACAGAACAAGGTACGATTTGCAGAATACATGCAACCTGTCAGCACCAACACAAGCACTCCATGATAATAGTGTATTGTGTCCCAGAAAACGTAGAATTAGCACAACACTAAAGAACAAGATGGATTGCGTGAGCGTGAAAATAGAATATGGTTAGATAATTGGCATATGCAACTCGAATATGTGGATGAACACACGAAGAATACTGGAATCCTGAGAACATCTTCGCAATGTAAAACACCGCGAAGAACACAAGCCAAATCTTTGTGACATGCGACACTCTGTTTTCTATTCGATGACTTCAGTTCTACATCTTCCTCATCTCATATGTTCTTAGCAGAAAAGGCCAACACTCTGAGCACATTTAATCCTATATCAATATTATAGATCTATTGTGTATCATTTTATTAATTTTCGAGCAGAGTGTGTATCTGTATATCAACACACTTTGTCTCCTGCATTATACTGAAGGATACAAGATATATTTACTCAAACATTATTTTAATCTTGTGTATACCCACATATATGTGTGAATGATGTCCGCATGAGGCCTGGTTGTTTGTACCCATGAACATCTATGGAAGAGGTCATTGTGTGTCCGGAAAAGTATTGTGTAATATTATTAACCCTGATCCATGGTGTGGATCTTGTTTAATTATAAAATCTTCTTGGTGGAAGGTCATCACCTGGTGGAGTGGATTAGGTCTCTACTTGAGACTAAACCACTTGTTTCATATCTGGTGTGATACTTAATTTAGTCTTCTCTATTTTAATGCTTTACTATATAATTCATAAATCTCTAAATTTACTTTGATAGTTACTCTTTCAATGATGTTACAGTTGTATTTCCATAGTAGAATAGCTTGAAATGTGATATTAATAATTGATATTAAGATTATTGAGAACTAAACAATCTTCTAAGAAGTTATTCAAAGAGTCAAACTATCGTAATAGTATAACATTGATTAACTGGGATGTATTAAATATTTCGTGGAAAATTTTTAGAAATACATTTTAATAAATAATTTTTATAGATACTAAAATACCCCCCCCCCCCAGTTAGGTAATCTACTCTGACCAACCATTACATTTCAGGAAGATACTCAAAGAACATCGATACCATGGTAACATTAGAAATATATTATTTTCACCACCTTTGAAATTTTATGATAAAAAAGTATGTATGAATGTTATTTATTTTTAGGGTTCAGTGATTACATGAATCATATTCCCATTGATAGTATGTTCAATAATCAATTCATACCATCATTAGTCCTTCCTTTAATATAATACAATATTCCAATCAAACTGTAATATATATTGTTATCAACAGGAATTACATATTAGTTTTTATACCACATGATATATATAATATTATTTTTTGAAATGTTCAGATCGTTTATTCCATTTATTAATATCAATACCTTATTTTATCATAATTACGAAGGTGACGTAAATTTATTTTACCCCCCTAAAAATATTGATCACATTAAAAAGGGTTTTTACTAATAATAAATTTCTACGAGCCATTGAATTTCTTTTTTAATCTTCTATAATAGTTATCCATAGATAAAAACATTCGTTGACATTTGTAATATAGTTTTAATCCATTTTTTAGTAGTTTAAAGGAAATAAATTCTTCTCAAAATATTCAAGATATATTCCTATTTACCATGAATGTAGAACAATTTCCACCTACATGGATTTCATTGACAGTGAAAATTATAATTTCCAAAAATGGAAAATTTCAATACCCCATAACCGGTCTAGTTATGAAATTTAAGAAGATTTTGATTATTTAATTTAGTTGATGTTTATTTTATAAAAAAATAATAATTACTATATTTTTATTATTTTAACGTCCTAAATATATATTTTTGTTTATGTGGAATTAGGGTTGGTGGATTCCTTAGGTGTTTGGGTGAACATCAGATAATGTACGGGGTAGCTATTTAAAATCTTATCAGAATAATTTTAATATAACTAATTGGAAATAGAACAATATATGTATTATAGGTTTTTTATTTAGTCCATTTAAAAAGTGTATCCTGATGGGTGGGGAATCACCACCAGTAATATTTTTAATGAACTTTTATAATTCATTTCATTAAATTTCATTTTGATGTTTTTTAATGAATGGAAACTTCAGTTATATCTGCATTTGGATTTGAGAATTTTCGGTGTTTCATATGATGAGAGATGTCAATTTTGGAAAAACTATATATCCCCATTTCATATTTCATCTCTCCTCTGGCCTTCTTAATATTTATTGTGTTTTAATGACATTATCCTATAAATTCTTCATCCTTTTCATTATGACCCTCTATTTCTGTTATCTATGATATAAAATGACTTAATAAAGGATTTGGAACATATTCCAATACATAATTATGTAGTCTACAATTTTTATGGGTAAATAAACTATCTGAGAAATAATACCCTATGAGATGACACATGAATTCCATTAAATCCCATCTCTATTCTGGTACATTATTTATTTTATTTTTCCATGGTTTATTCATAATTTAATATAATTTTTTATATTGATTTTTTTATTGTTAGTGTTTTATCCTTGGTTAGTATCGAGAGTTTTTTGTGGAAATATCATATTCATTTGGAAAAATTTATCTACAAAGGGTATGAATAGTGAGTTATAGGAATTTATTCCAATTGTTCAGAAATTAAATTCTCTATAAAATTAATTTTTATCTTTTTAATAATTAATTATTGAGTGATTTTCTCTATTATAGGTCCTCATGATATCTATATAGGCTCAAAAGATCTTGGGAGAGAGATATAAGTCTGTGAATAAACCATGAGATTATTTTTTGAGTAACTTGGTCTGTTGTAAATTTGATTTGGTATTTTATTATTTTTAATTTTTCGATTTATATTTAATTTAGAACCTATAACACCCCAAACAAACTCTTCTAGATCAAGTGATTATAAATAGAAAATTTAAATAATGTAATAAAATTGAATGGAAATGACATAACAATTAATATCAACAATTATAATATTACTATTAAGTACAGAGTCATTTATTCGAAGGTAATTTTTGGATTATATTTTATAGAGTTATGGTAAATTTTTATCAAAAAAACCATATCATTATCATAAAATATATATTTTTAAACCATATTAGAAACTAAATGATCCATACTATGTCCTTAATATCTCTCAAAAATGATCCACACATGAAATACTATAAGTCATTTCATATGTAATATTGTTCTGCATAACTAGGGGAAATGAAAAAAGTAGAAAGAGAAAAATACATATTAAGGATAAAAAAGTGATAATAATAAAATATCACATGTGTGAATAAGATGACCATGGCATATATTGAAATTTAAATTACATAATATAATTGAATTGAAATAATATTATTCATATAAATAAAAATGGAAATGAAATGTTCACAATGACAATAGTAACTGCTTCCATAAAGATGAAATTCAAAAATATAGATAACTAATTTTATTCATTAATATAACTCGCCATGATCATTGATTATGTGGACATACTATTGTGATATTTCATATAAGAAATATATTTTTTTAGGTATAAAATAAAATAATCTGTCAATTAGTTCTCATAAGAACTATATATGCATTGAGGAACAATATATTCTGGACATAACAAATATAGAATTAATTTCATGTGATTAACAATTTCACAAACCGTTGGTGTTTTTCTTTAACCCCTGTCATTAACTAATGATCAATCAATTCTTCCAATAAAAAATTCCTACAATGAAGAAGTTGTGGATCATCGAAAGAAGGATCCTATATAAAAACCAACCAATTCCAATACAAAATGTGGATAGGGAAAAGTTATTCCATCATAATGGTTGCTAATCATAGTGAGAGAAGAGATAACAAAAGAAGAACCATAACTATAGGGATTAAACACACAAACATGACATTCATAAAATATGGAGGCACTCCAAAAACACTAAAATGGGTTTCCTAGGTAGAGATGAGAATTTTTAACAAGTGTTATAAGTAAAACTCAACAACACGACACACATAAAATTTCATGTCAGGTAATTAAATGTTGTTTAATATTGTTACAAGTAGTAAAATTAATTTTAATGTGTTACACAAAAAAACTCTTTTTACTATTATATATTTCGATTAAATATTACATTGAATGTAATATAATTACCTTATGGGTATTCCTTTCATGTCGAAATTCATTTAAAAATCTATAATTGTTCACGATATGTGTCTGGAAATAATCACATGATTGTTATTATAGTTACCTGATATATAACAATTTTACATAATGTTTTTTAGAAAAAATTCCCTATAAAAAAACTAAAATACCATTAAGAAATATCAACATACCATGAAACAATGTTAAAAAAATACACATTTATACCAAGACACCATTAAATTAAAAAACATACAACCCCATATTTTAATTCTTCATCATTAACAATGGATATCTGTCTATGAACATGAAATACATACTAATTATCATATAGAAAAATCAATGTGGTAAATTTTAATAAAAAACATGGATCATTAATCCATTATATTATATAACAACACATCCTTATGTTTCTCTATGAATCATTATGGGTTCTCGATGAATTTGTCTGGAAACTATTCTTGCATACCAGACTCCTATCTCCATGGTATTATTCTAAAATCACCAACTATAAAACTTCACAACAACCAAAAGTACATTACTACCAAAAATATAATATAAACAACACTTCAAAATATATATTTGATTATCCTTAAAGGATGCACCAAATAAAAATCTCAATGTCTTCTACGTCTCTTATGTGATATGGATCCAAATAAAATCATTGAAACTAAAAAACTAGAACACATCATTCATGGAAATTTATCCCCATGGATGGAATAAATGTTAGATCACTGGACATAACCTTTCTACAATCCCAAATGGACCAAAAAACATGTGTATAGAATTCCCAATTTACTAATATGGAATTGACCAATCATATGTGACAAATGAATGAAAACATGATGAGAACATCAGAATCAAGTGGTTCTCAATGATGGAATGATTATGATTTATTCATGATTTCTGTGTCCACCATTCATTGTCTGGTAAATTGATCATGAACAGATGTATAATACATGTTAATATAACCAATAATCATGGACTAACATACCGCCTACTAGAAACATGTGACTAAAATATCCATCCATAAAATTCATTAAAATAGTTTAACTAAATTGATGATAGGATGATTTTATTTCATACAATCGAAATGACTTCCATACGCTACTCCCACAGACCACCACTACTGAAAAAATACCATATACCAAGGGTTTGAAGGACCGTTGACAAGTAAGTCGTGACAATAGGTCTATACCAACGGTTTTCCAAAAGCCATTGGTATATACCTATCCCAATGGTTTTGAAAACCATTGGTATATGTAATATGAAAATATATACCAATGATTCTCAAAACCGTTGGTGTATTACAAAAATAACATTCGGTGAGATTTGATCTGAGGACCTCTAGTTTATAATTGAATTACTTAACATCTTACCTAAGATGACTTTATAAAATTGTGTAGTCAAAATACCTAAAAAATGTAGAGACAACCCAAATTATTAAATTTTAAGGTCACCCTAATAAGATATTAGGGGGATAATTTCTTCAGTCAATCCATCATAATACATAAAATTTCACTTTTATGAGTTTTCCTAGGTAGTCATGCAAAAAAATCCCTTGGTAAATTATCCCTTTTACAATCAAGAATAATAAAATGATGCTAAATCCTAGTTGGCCTATGATGCTCAAATTTCTTTTACTGATAACTGAAAAATATCACCACAAATCATATTTTCTCCATTATTCCTGACCACCAGTACTGTCTATATATATTAAAATTGATCATTGTCAATCTTTGATGTCTCTCCCCTATGGATGAATGTAAATCGGTCATTAGCTCTGCATACATTCCCTTAAAAACTCATTTTCGGACATAGAGAAGAATAGAATATCCATATATAATAGGATATCCTGATGGAATTTCCCCACCATATATGTAGCCCCTCATAGCTAATCCCTCTAGATCTGACAACTACTTAGTATTATTCGTTTCCAAACACATGGTTATAATAGATCTCAAATTCAAAACTACTCTTCCCTAAGACACATCATCCTCTCGAAAAAAAATTTCAACAAGAACCATAAACTTCCACTCACTATAATAATAATTCACTATCTATTCCTTCTTCTTTGGAATAAATTAATTAACAACAATGTTTCAATTTCCATTCTATATAACATCAGAATTTCAAAAAAAAAGTTGATAATCAACCCAGTTCCTCTATATAATGTTTAGGACCCAATGATAAAAGATGCACTTGAGTCTACCTTGGTTCATGTATACCACAAAAATCTTTCCCTTGAGATGATTAATCATGCAAAATAGGGTTTTCATCACTTTTTCTAGATCATATTCATGATTAAAATAAATAATACCAGGTGTTCTTAGATGGATGAATCCCTAAACCACCAATCAATCCTCCATTATCATAACATCTCTAAGTATAACTCTGAATTTGTTACAATACAGTTTATAAGATTTTGCTAGGACAAGTAAAGGGATGATTGGTTTTTGGTTATAATTTCTTTCAGATCATTTAAATATCTCTCATATGCATCCTAAAAAACAAAAAACACTCAGTCATAGTCAGTCCTATCATTAGTGCTACCAATGGGACCAGACCTAGATAATGTGATGGTAATAACATGACAATCACATAATGATCCTAATATTAATGTCATTATTAGGATTATCTCATGATTCCATGTATGTAATATTATATGGGTCTAACTACACTCCTTCCCGTGATATGAAATTTCTAAAGATGTTCTCATTATCAACCAATAACCATCATTTAGTTAGCATGACCTAAAGTCGATGTTATCTCAATGTAATCCAGATTATGTTATGATTTTGGGAATTACCATATATGAAGATGGGGTAAAAAAAGATGTCATTTAAAAAAACAACAACAAACAAATCTATAAAAGGATGATAGAGATGATTCATCAAGGCAAGGAATGATACTAGTGTGTTGGTAAAATTGAATGACATCACTTAGAATTAATACAACGCATATATTCAACTTAATGTAATATGATGAATGTGTGATGGTATCATCGTCAAGTGATTTTACCCTAATCTCCAACTGATAAGATAAAAATGAAACCAGTTCTCCTATATCAAAGAAAGCATATGAAAGGTTATATAATACAAGAAACATTCATATTAATGAATATGGTCCTAAACCCCTATTAGTAAGAGTTATCTATAAATCATAAAGGTGATCAGCCCCTCCATAATGGGATCCAAGATAACTCCCTTGAGTTATATGCTTTATTTAATATTTTCATTCCATAAATGTGGTACCACATCCCCAATTATGACAAAAACATCTTGTAGAACATTCAATACATATCTATTGAGGGGTATCTTTGTCATTCCTAGATCCTGATTCATGTCATGTTCCACTACCACTACTATATTATGATATTCACATATAAAAACTCATTAGGTGGAGAAGTATATCACATGTATGATACAACATAATAGGGAATGTACACTAAGATCATTTTCCTCACATATTTCAACAATTATATATTTTTAACATTATAAGATACTGAGATAGATTCCCCCAACCTTGACTACTCCAACAGTGTCATTCCTTGAGAAAACTCTCATAATGATTCTTCTTTCCACAAGAAGATGAGTTCAATGTTTTCGTCCCTGAAATAATAAGTATTCTTCATTGGGACACAATCATATTCCATTAGGTGAAGAGTTCCTGATTAATAATGTTTGAAAAATTTCACTGATAGGACACATTATATTTTGAACATATCTCATAGAAAACAATCCTAAAAACCTCTTCCCATATATATAAACATCTTCTACCAAAGATGGAAGAATGATATTCTGGTCGTTGAATATTTTAGCATAGTCTATAACATACATGAAATCATGAGTTAGTTGTATGAAATCACAAGCCCTATCATAATTCAAAGTCTAATGATTTAAATGACTACTGAATTCATCTAAATTTCATTATATGATTACTCGTCAGGCTTCTATTCCTTCTCCAAAATGTCACAACAATTCTTGGATGGTCCACGATAATGTATACAGTAAGATTCATCCTCATATCTGCAAGTGTATATAGATTCTCATAGATCATCTGTACGAACATGATCATGAAATCGGCATTCCGAGACCCTCTCTTGGAAACGGTAATTGAAAATCTATCATCTTCCCAAACAACATAAGAATGGTGATAAAAATATAAATTTTCTATAGATCTCATGAACTTCAATACGTTTTCATAATGATAATCATCTATATGATCTTAAATAACCACTATATGCTCCAATTATGTTATGTTAAAAGTAAGTTGAGTATAAAATGAAGTCTCATCCCAGGAACTCATATTTGTAACCCATAAATAGGTTAACTACTCCAATGATAAATCCCAGTACATATTCATGACACCTCCATGTCTCCATTATGCTTTTTAAAATAGAATTAAATATAATATAATCTTTATTTTCTCTAATACCTATTTGTAAATTCTATTAATATCACACTCTCTCTTGTTTCTAAAATATATATATTACCATACCTCATGAGTTCCCCCCATACGCTAGAGTATTCCAAATAGCATCAAAAGTGTGATAAGTATAGTTTTGAGTCTATACCCAATGGATTCAAAATTTAAAACAAATCCAATAATAGAATTTAAATATTTTAATAAATATCACAGTGTGGAAACAGTTAAAACAAAAAAAATATTGGAATACCAAGCCTAAAATCTAAATGAATTGTGAAATAAATAATAAAGGAAAAATGTTATGATATTTTGGAATTAATATAAAGTTTATGATATATGTAATAAAAAATAAATGTCTATAAATTTAATCAGGACTCAAAATACACAATTCATTGACCCCATTTCATTCTCATCTCCAAACTCCATCCCACCAAATGAGTAATCAAAAAAAAAAGCAATTTTTAATTTTACAAACCTGATTCTATATAATATGATTGTGTAAAATATAGGTGACCAAAAAGTATTTATTATATCTCAGTAGGTCAACACCATTTTTCCTAAAGAATCTAGTGTTATAACATGTGTATTAAATAATACAACAAACAAATGTTTTGGTTAATTAAAGAATTAAATTTTTATAATGGTATATTTTATGGAACCATGTTTTTATTTCTATAAGCATGTCTCAAATATATTCCATCCATAAAAATTTTACAATGGTAAAATATTACTTACCTTGATGTCATTATAGAAAATCTCTAAAAAATTCATTCAACTATGATATTCATAAAAATATAACAAATGAATAAATAAAAAAATGGATCAAATACGCTATAATATAATTTTAGCATGTCAACGATTCCTATCCAACTACATAATTATTTTGGAATGATAAAATAGTCATATCCCACTGAATAATATATCTCAATGTGTCAACATGCCATGTGTAAGACCATGATATTGTGTGAATTTTATTTAAAAATTAATTTAATCTTTTTAATCTTAGGCAATCAATGAAACACTGAATATATCTGGGATTACAAGAAAGAACTATTTTTTGATAACATTTCACGCAACAAAAAGTTATGCATGCACTCTACGAAACAATAAGATTTTCATTCTGTAAACATAACACTATTCTTCACTTGTGTTACTCACAACACATAGTTCTTTTGATATATCTTGTTACATGAAAGGAATCTCTTTGTCTAAGTAAAATATTATATTAATATTATAATTAAAATATTTTTAGTTACCACATACTTTTTGGAATTTAATTTATGAAAAATATCAACTATATTATGAATGTATATGTTACAAATTTATATGAAATTAATCATTAAGTTATCAATTAGTTAAAAATCAATGTATGAACTATTTTAAAATAAATAAATTCCTTTGGTAAGAAAATAATTTTTCTATATATAAACAGAATTTTATTAAATCATTTTGGAAATCCAACTTTAATAAAAAAATTAATTTTATTAATTAAATAATTTTTTTTAGAACTCATCCAATATATTTTATTGGAATCATATTTGAATAAATCCAATATTATGAATAAAAAAAATTATTTTTCTAAAATATAATTTTTATGAGTATTATTTCTGTATAATTCTTAATAATAATATACCAATTTTTATAATTTTTAATTAATAAAATATGATTCATTTTTTATGTTGGATTATTAAAATTTACTTTGGGATAATTGTTTTTTATTTTAATGAGATGTTTCATTTTTGGATGAATTGTAAAAACATTGAATCTTAATAGAAAAATGTTTTTTCATCGGATTAATTTTTACAGTTAACATATATTTTAATGTAGTTTTAATGAATATTTTTGGGAAAATAAAGAAAACTAGATTCATTTTATTTTATTTGAATTATTTTATCATTATAATTTTATTTAAAAACAATTTATACATTAGGGTATTTTAAATAAAAAACCCACTATCCATCACATTTGTGAGATTACATTTAATTAAATTAATGCCACTTATGTCATTATAATTTTGAAAAATGTATTCCATATTTACAATCATAATAGTTCCTAATGTCTATTACAGTGATAATAATTTTTTTCAAATTTGAATATTGAATGTAATTAAAATTAATTAAACCAATTAAGGTAAAAACATGTTTACATAGTTGTTAATCATGAATTATAATGCCAAATAACCAATAAACATGTTCCAAGGCCATTTTATAGAATATTTAGACCCATAACCATCTATAATATAATATTAAAAATTAATGGAGAAATATTATTTAAGCGATAGCTCTCAATATTGTTTAGTATTTTATAATTCCAAGAACTTCACTCCAACTCCATTATAGAACGGGCACTCACTCCATCACTTCCCCACAAAAATTAGGAATTTTTTTATTTTAAAAAATCATACAAAATATGATTCCAAATTATATATCTTCATAAAATTATAATACCATTTATTATAAATCAACCCAAGATTCTCATTGGTGGAAAAAAATTGAGTTACACAATGAAGAAGTAACATCCTTCAACCATCAATTTTTTGTCACATTATCCACCCCATTAAATAGAATTTTTATATGATTATATAACAATTTTTTTTATAAATATAATAATATGTTTTAATGGAAATGGTATGATCTACAATCACACAGATTTCCATCAAATGAGATACAAAATAATCATTCCTGTTAATTGTGAACTACCGCCATGTGATCTGATGTCATTTGTTCAACCATTAAAGCATCTCAATGTTGTAAATAATGATGTAATTACTTTTTTTTACAACATATATATGATATTGATAATTTGTTTATGTTTCATTAATTATTATATAACAGATACCTTCTAGTTTTCCATTTTATGGGAATACGATATCACTATTTTTGGCTGTGTCAACTACCACCGCATCCATGATATCTGATACATCAATCCTTAAATGTAATGTATTGAAGATATTATTAATAAATATATTTTTTCATAAAATAGTAATTAGTCATTAATTATTATAAAAAAATAAAAAATATATATTATATAAATTATTTCATTTAACACTATAGGAAAATAGATACAATGTTTATGCATACGTACGACCTACATTCCCCATGAATAGTGTGTTTCATTTAATATTTATATATTTTATAAATTATTATAAATAAATATATACCTAATATATCTGATATTTATATAATTTTTAATAATCTCTAAATGGGAAAATAATTATTAAATAATAGGACCATGTATAACAAGTCAAATCATGTCTAAAAGAAGCGGTTCTTATACAAAATAAAACATTAAAATGGAATTGTTAAAAAATGTAATATATACTCATAATAAAATCATATATGGAAGGGTATATATGAATATGTTTCATTTTTTGTTTAATAAAAAAGTATTTATTATAGGGAATTATTGAATTTGATGGGAAAAATTCTATTATTAAGGTAATGGTTTTCTCATATCAAATTTATTTTGATGAGATATATTATATATTACCTACTTATTCATGTGGAGTTTTGTATATGAAGGACTATGAAATTTTATATCATGAAATTATATTTATTTCATGATATTAATTGTTTCAATGGATGTAATTCTTTCATAGATTTCATGATTCAAATGTTACTCAAGTAGTTAGTAGATTTCTAGTTCCACTTTTTCACTGTTGTACTTATTCCAAATCCAAAACTCATTTATTTTCAATTTAATATATAATATTGATGACTCTCCTTTTCGTCACATTGTTTAAAGGAATGGAAAGGGAAATGACTTAGCAAAAATTGATTCATCCTTTTAAGAAAACATCAAAAAATGAAAAAGGAATGAAAAAGGAGTCAAATGACCTTGGGTCTCACAAGTTCCCTTACTGTCACACAAGTACACTTGCACGACGCCTAATGGTCGCACAAGTGACGTGAACGCCCTCTTTGAAAACAGCCCAGGGTCTTCTCCAGCCTATAAATACACTCGGTGGGCCCCCCATTTCGAGAGAATCTTTTCCAGAATTCACATACAGTGCTCTGAATGCCCATGTCTCTTCTTCAAGTATTATGAACACTTATAATAAAATTATTTATCTAGAATAGAATGTCTAAACAAGAGGAATAAGGTCTAAGTGTTAGAATTCACTAACTCTTTCGCACCTATGTGTTTTACACTTACGGTAAATTGACACTTGCGCGCCTCCTTAACTACTCATGGAAACTTGCGCGCCACTCTTCTGGAAGTACCTCGGGATAACTCGAAAGGTTTTGGTCAAGGATCGCCCAAGTATTGCCCTAAGGGATGAAAATCGCACAAATACACATGTGTCGCGCAGGTCTGCGCTCCTTCCAGGACATGCGCGCCCACGCAGTACCTGCGCTCCTGCAAGGAATTGTGCGGCCTTCTATTTTTTGTGTCCCCTTCCTTCCCATTTAACCTCTCTTACACCTGTCCACCTCTCCTCTCCAGGATTAAGACTTCAGAACATTCTCCAAATCCATTTATGGAATGATTTTCTTTGTTGTCTTCATTATCTGAAAGGAATTATGTTGAATATCTCTCAAAACCAAGTGATTTACACATCTTTACATCACTAATGTTAGTGAATTCATTCATTCAACCTCATATTTTAAGGTGAGAGATTCCTTTAACATGGGCCTCCTTTTCAAGAGTAATCCCCAGTCCAAATTCTCATTAACTTGGTAATACTCCTTATGAGTAAGCCCCATGACCTCATTAATTTGGGCTTCCATTTCAGGAATAAGCCCCAGTATTAATGTTCCCAAAGATGTTAATCCTCCTCAGTAATAAGCCCCAATCTTAATTTCTTTAAACTGAGCTTCCCTTTTCAGGAATAAGCCCCAGTCTTAATGTTCCCCAATATGGGCATCCACTTCAGGAATAAGCCCCAACCATAATTCCTTTAACCTGGGATTCCTTTTCAGGAATAAACCCCATTTTCAAATCTACAAATATGGGCATCCTCCTTAGGAGTATGCACCAAGTCCCTTATTTTTTCAAATCCCTTAACCTCGGCCTTCTTCTCAGGAGTACGCCCCAAGTATAATTCCTTTAACCTAGGATCCCTTTTTAGGAATAACCCAAGTATTTAAGTTCCCAAATATGGGCATCCTCTTCAGGAATAATCCCCATCCATAATTCCTTTAACCTGTGCTACCTTTTCAAGAATAAAACCCAGTTTCAAATCTACAAATATGGGCATCCTCCTTTGGAGTAATCCCCAAGTCCCTTAATTTTTTTCAAGTACCTTAACCTGGGCCTTCTTCTCAGAAGTAAGCCCCAGCCTTAATTTCTCTTAACCAGTCTTAATTTCCTTTTGATTTGGGATTCCTTATCAGGAGTAAAACCCAATATAAGTCCCCTCCTACTTGGGAATCTTCCTTAGGAGTAAGCCCCAATATTAGAGTATCCAATCCTCCATGAAGCACGTATATATTTATGGACCTTGTTCCTATATTTCTTCCCTGAATTAAATCATAATACTCATCTATTTGGGCAGTCATACACACATAAGCCCCATATCATTGCATCTTTCGTGGCACAATTGTCTGGTTTCATCAATACCTATTTTTTCTCACAACGAGCATGACTCACATGAGCATAGAGTGTAAAAGTAATCCTGAAATCTTTAATTGAGCCATCAATCATGCATAAAAATCATACTCCCTTACTCGAAATATGTGGGTTATAATTCCTTTTCCAAAACAAAGGATATGTACGTATCCCATCTGTGGGTACAATCCCAACTCTGAAATAATCAATGTCCTTATAAAGGACAATAAACATCATGTTCCCCACTGAGTGGCTTTAAAACCAGTATGGTCATCATAATGACCAATAGACTTTCATGTATTGAAGGATACCAATGACTAAGAATATATAACAAATACAGATGATTCTCTATAGATTAAGAACCTCAAATACATATAAAAGATTCCTTAAATTTCCTACATATCAATCATTGATTGTCAGATCTAAAGGAAAGCTCATTTTATACTTGGTAATGTAATAAGGATTCACAAACATAACTTAAATCTATAAATAGAGTCCCAGAGTAGGTAATAATTCCCCTCAAAAAGGTTTGATGAGTCCAACCACCCGTCATCTCGACCAATGAAAATTCTTAAGCCTCATCAGTCCACAACTAATAAGCGCCTACCTCTAGAACGTAGGTTCAAATGGATATGGAATCATTGGATGTCTCTGGTTCTACAAACAAACATGCTAGAAACTGATTGGAATGTTTGAACCTTTAATCAACGAGGTCTTCCCCAATTCCATAGGGAAACAAAAAATGGTGAACCCGACGTGAATCCTTAACCAAGTTAAAATGATGCTTCGATTATTTGTTAGTCCCCTATTTAAACTCAAAGAGAGGGCCAACAAAGAAACCAATAACATCATTTTACTCATACAAAAGATTTAGTGGCCAGACTTATTATGATTATGTCTGTTATATCAAACATGAACTCTCTTGCAAGATATTATGCCTTTCCAAAATGGATTCTCTTATGTTCACACCCGTGAATATGTTTGGTGTGAAATCGTCTGCTGTGAATACCACTTCTACTAATTCTCCTGGATCATCTTCCACTCTGAGAACGATATCACCTAGTCAACGACTTCAACACTTGGTATCAAACGCACTGGTTAAGGAGTACCGTCAACAGGGTACGATTCCAACTCTGGAGGCCTCCCGACAAGCCCTCTAGTGTACAACTCACACCGGTCGTCCGGACAACGACGACCAGTGATTAAGAAGCAGGTGGTTCCAACCACTGTCTTCAATTTGTTCGGGTCGTTATCCCCAGGGCGCAATCACCATTCCCCACCTTATTCTGGAGAGGTGAATGTGCAGGTCCCTCAGGGCCTTAATTCAAGGAGTCAAGAGTTCTCCCTGAGGGATCCCGTCAACATTTTCCGCCAGACTCGTGAGGAAGTGCGCCTTCAACATGATGGGGGTGTCGTCTCCAGGAGTTCGGCTAAGGTTCCTCGAACCCGACCAGGCAAGACGAACCACCAAAGGATACATCCGGTTAACAATGAGAAGGTTCTTATCTCTGTCGTTTCTGGAGAAGTCCACCAACCTAACAGGGAGGAAAGCAACGAGCGGGCACATACACAATTCCGTTTTAATCCCACTATCCCGCAAACTCGTCTGGCAACAGCACGCCAATCCCTCCAAGAAATTCTGGCGGAGTACTATAGGCAGTAACATACAACGGTTTATACTTCATCTAGGTGTCATCAGGTTCGTCTGACTACATTTGATGGATCTCATCAACCATGTTCATTGAAGTGCAATCAACAAGCACATTCAGCTACTAGTATTGATCAAGCCTACCAACTGCCTCGCTTGGTAGCACTCGGAGAATTCAGTCGGAATGCTCTGCCGGCAAATAGGAGGCACTCTCAACTCTCTGCCCCAACACTTGAGTACTATCAGGATTCACTGACAGGAAAAGTAGGACAGGGGATGGAACAAACACCTGCTCCAAGCATGGAATAGACATATATCCCCGTTCCGGCAGCTGAAGTCACCAAGCACATTATATCGATGGTGAAAGAGCAGAAGCAAATTCCTGCTTATATCCTTGATGTCTTTCAAGATATAATAACAGCTTCAGTAGTATCTCAGGGAAAGATACACAAATTTTTCCATACCAGTGGAGTGACACATCAACAGTTCACCCCAGAGCAGATACACACCTCTGTTCAAGTCCAGGAGGGTTGTGGGGCGTACTCCCTCATATCATACGGACAACCAAGTCTAGTACATACACCTGATTTGAGTGCAGATTTTCGGCCTAACCTGGACATCTCTCTTGATCAGGCACATACACATTCTTAGAGCTTCCAAATTCATCAAAAAGTGGTTTCCAAGGTGAGTAAGAAGGCGTCTATGGAGAATACCTGCCATGAATAGTCACGAAATCAAGAGCCAATCTGTAACAAGTCTTTTCTCGATGCTGGAGTTCATGAAGCCCTCAGTAAGTTATCTGTTGGAATCCAAGATTCTACTCCCACATTTCCCTAATATGGGAACATTAATTCCATAGGTCTTCAACAGACACATCCTCCTGAAGGCTTGCTTCATGACAGTTTCGTCGATCTTGAAGTTTCATCATCAGATGAGAGATACAATAACCCCTTGTGTGGCCAAAAGACCAAGGATCAAGGGATCAAATCTTTTTCTATAACCCACCATGGTGTTCCTCCCCAAGATGATGAATTTCGCTGTGAAATTCCTCTCCGCAGTAGTGATGCACATTGCCCATAAAATGCTCCATTGGACAATGTAGTGCCGAGGAAGCCCCCTTATCTTGAGGCACTTGCAAATGTGAAACCAATCATTTCTGATGCTACATCGCTAGCAAGTGAAATACTTTCTTGATCAGACGATTGCCCAGTGTGTAGGCCATTCTCTGAACCACCCCTGGGTCATTCATCTTCTAGTTTGATCAGTGAATTCTCTACCAATCCTGTTGAATCTGATGAAGCAACAAGGGAGCACCAGATCTGGTCAAATCAAGTAGAATATTATTCATTAAATGATAAAGAGGAAGTGATGAATATGAGGAAACAACTGGAGAATGGTGAAGTGCAGGTCTTGTTTTGGCCTTTGGCCGACTCTTAGTAGGACATTCCATAGATGTTGATGGAAGATGGGATTGATGAAATTATTCTCAACATATGGAAAAATATTTGTCAGTTAAAAAGAAAATATTATCATATTATGAATATGAAAATCATGTTATGAAAATAGAAGGGTTACAAAGTCAAATTGACTTGGCATCTCTATCAGTATCTCGATATCCAAAGGCTGAAAAGCAGCAGAGAACCTTTCAACGTTCATGCCTTGGTGCACAAAGAAGGTTGCGCTAGTTAATTTCCAATGCCCCATCTGGTATTAATGTCAGAGGATGGGGTGTTCATGGAGCACTACATTTCACCGTGCTCTCCAATCAACAAATCCCACCAAAGTTGGTTTCATGCAATGTTATCTCCCATAATTGGCCACAAATGGATAGTTTTTTGCGAAATGAAAGGCTTTCTCAATAACAAACCACAATTAGTTCTTCTCAAAGTCAAGAATACAGAGAACAAGTTGTTGAATTACTCCTGCATAAAGGGAACTAGAATATTGAATAGGCCTCTCGTATGGAGAAACCTCATCATCATGTGAAAGAAGCATTAGAAATCATCCAATGGTCTTTTGATCCGGGTGATAAAAGTGGATGTTGATTGATGCATCTAGCTAATTTCAAGACTAAAGTCCACAAAATCAGGAGATATTTTAATAAATTCGATGGCATAGCATGTCAAGAGCTACTCCAGCTTACCAGACTGGGGACTCTTTTAACCCAACCCTCAGAATCAACAAATATGATTCGAGGGGTTGAGAGGGAGCGGCAGGAACAGCCCCAGTCCACTAGACTAGGGAATTTTTAAAATCTTCAATCCCCTCCTCAGCGAAAGATGGTTTTCTCTCGATTGGGGAAGAATCCACAAGAGAAACGAAGAGCCAAATTATCCAGATAATCTCTCCAAATTATGCTTCGCTAAGAAGTTCCTGATGGATCAAATCAACAAAAGGGAATGTCTCGTCAGGGTCATGGTAGATGACAATATCACAGAAATGTTGATAAATGGGATGTGATGCATTATGCATCAATTAATGTCATTAATGCCATTGTTTCTGATCCTCCAGAACATGAAGTTCACTACAGGGACTCAGATGAAGAGGTTACGGATAAAGAAGTTGTATGCATAGACACAAATGAAGACGGTGTGCATACACGAAATCAAAGGTTTACCCAGAATTTGGGTATTCTTTCAAATAACCAACTTCCCCCTCTCCGAAAGGGATCAAACAAGGTAAAGGGAAAGAATCAGGATACATATCCTTCCTCTGGAGAAGGCCAATTTCTCCCACTAGAGAAAAGATTTTTACAATAGGAGGAAGAAATTAAGGAATTAAGGAAGTTGAATGAAGAAATACTTTAGGGTAGTCATCTTCCTAAACGTGCTACAGTCAGTTAGCCAAGGGAGTTTCTTGAAGCTACTGAGATGGATCAAGAATATACTCTTCTATCAGCACACCCTCACAATTCTAATCTGATGGGTCATGTGCAACAACAGTTGGCGGTGCTACCATCAGTTGGAGCACCAGCCACCATACCTGTCCAGACTCCAATTATTGCACCTGCCCAAGTCCATGTTCAACTGGATGTTTCTCAAAACTTAATAACTACCATTGAGTCATTAACAGCTCAGTTAGAGACTATGTAAGTGAAGTGTGCATAGGTTCAAACAGAAAAGAGAGCTTACCCAGAATGGGTAGATTCCATACCTTCCCATTCAAGTTTTGGCAACCCTATATTCCCTATATTCAATGGATCATTTGATCCAGAACAGCATTTGATGCATTAGGTATCTTGTTGCAATCATATGATGGGAACTCCGGAACACCTAGAAGTAGTGAAACTCGGATGCTTCGTGCGTACCTTGTAAGGACCAGCTTTTGTTGGGTATACAAGCTTGCAATCCCGGTCAATTACCAGATGGGATGATCTCCATCAATGATTTCTTCTCCAGTTCATCTCAACTCTTCCAAAGACAATAGTTTTTGATATTACAAATTGTAATCAAAGGGAAAATGAAAGGGTCTCAGATTTCATTGCTCGCTGGAAGGGATTAACATATTCCCTAAGCATAGCAATCCGTCAAGAGGAATTGTTTCCAGTTTGTGTTGAAAATTTGCGTGATGAGTTGCACACAACATTGATCCCTTTGAAATACACATGAGGGTTTCAAAACCTTACATCAATCGCTCAAAAGATTTAAGATTCTCTTATAAAGACTAAAGATAAAGCTCGTGTAATTCCATCAGCTCTAGGAAGGAGAATGGGTAAAGAAGAGACTACTATAGTTATGATTAAACAAGCACATGTACTTGCTTATACCTCAAAACCTTCATCTTCTTGAAAGGCTCCACCTCATGAGCGTCAAAAACAGAGGTCGTTTCATCAAGATGATCAAAGAGATCAAAGAAGAAAATTGTTTGATGATTTGAAGAGTAAAGTTTATTCTTTCTAAAATGAAAAAGTTCCCCGTTACTTCATTTCGGCCCTAGAGAATAATTTGGTTCAGATGCTGAGGCCCAAGAGGCCAAACAATGAAGGAGATGAAGACCATCCAAATTTTTTCCCATTTCATCAGATTTTGGGTCATCCCATCCAAGTGTGTTTTGACTTCAAAGAACTCTAGAAAAAGATGGTCGACTCGGGACAAGTCAAACTAAAAGGCTCTTCACCCATGTATAATGTGTTACTGCTACAGTTCCAGAATAAGAAGGCGAATAGAAATAAGTCAAATGAAATAATGCGCAGAAAAATAATGGTTGGATGGTCAGGAAAATGATCAACCAAACTCATGCAATTTTGTGAACTCAATTGAAGAAACCAATTGTGTCTTCGGCTATAGATGCCACAAAAAAATCCTCTTTAGAGGGAAATCCTCAAAAGGGTGGCATAATTCCCAGAAAGAGGAACAATCAGAAGAAGATGTGTATGTGTCAATGCCTATGTTGTCTTTGACTCTGGAATATTTCATGCCATATATTTCGAAGAAATGGGAACCGCCCCACTAAACGGCACAACCTAAATTGTCTAATCAGGAAGAAGAATTAATCTTTGGTTCTATTAACATGATTCACATAACAGATCATTATGCAATTCGCAGTTTCAATTTTGATGAGCCTGAATTCCCTGTATCAAACATAGGAAATAGATAGAGTTCCTGGGGTCTTGGATACAGAGTAATATGTGGATATCCTAGAAGCCACTATTCTAATTATACCCCCGCTAGAACTGTGTACGCAGCAGAAACTCATGGTAGAGACCTTTAGCGAGCTCTAGAAGAACAAGCAAGTTCGTCCCCCAATAGAAAATTACGTCTTGGCATAGTTATTCTGGAGGATCGGTTGGGGGTTCCATCTTCATAATCTCAACAAGTAAATAGATCTAATCAGTGTAATCTTATTAATCCATGAATATTGCCAAATCTAATCCCGATACAAGATGCATCAACTTCCAAAGCATCAACTTCCAAGGAACCTGTTAAACCACATGTTCTTGTTGGGAAACACAGACCTATAGATCAAAATTATGATGTATTGAAACACCTGGCCCATGTACCGACCATGTTATCAATTCTGGATGCTTTGAATCTGTTGAAAGATCTTGGGGAGGCACTCATTGATGCTTTTTGATGTCCTTAGGTGTTTGAAACTGAAATTGCTGCAGTTGAAGTCTACCATATAGAAAATAATCCAGCAGAATTCCATACAGTGATATCTTTCATAGATGAGGATGAAGATGATTTCGTTCATGGGAATATTAGACCTTTGTACTTATCTGGAAATTTCATTGGTGTGGACATCCGAATGGCTTTCATTGATAGTGGTTCAGGAGTCAACCTCATCCCCATTCGTACGCATTGTGGATTGGGCCTCAAGGAATCTAATTTATCTCCTTCTACTATGATGTTACAAGGATATGATAAAAATGAACAAGAACCACTGGGAAATATTACAATCAAAACTCCGTTTGAAGATCTTGTATTCAATTCAGATTTCATGGTTGTTGATCAAGAATCAGCCTTCAACATATTGCTTGGAAGACCCTGGCTACATCAACATGTGGCTATCCCTTTGTCATACCATCAGTGTCTCAAATATTGTTTTGATGGTCATGTTGGGTCATTTTACGGTGATAAGGCCCCTTTCAAGACATGTGAGTCTCAATACATTGAGGCATAATTCTATCACATGAAGGGAAAGGAGAAATCCACAACAAGGGAGAATACCATAGTTAATGCTCTATATAGTTTGGAGAAGATTCTAGTAAATCCATTTTCACATGTGAGTACAGGTTATGTGTTTCCTATCATTCAAATTGACAAGATAGTCAAAAATCAAAATACTCTTATGGAAAGATCTATAATGTCAATTATGGAAATCGAGCCACACAACATGGGAGAAATTGGTGACCCAACAAGCAGTGATGAAATCCAAAATGGTGACGTCTTTATTTCATATGCTAAAATCCTGGAAGTCTATACTTCACCAAATATGCCACATGAAGTTATATAAATGTCAGAGGTGACCAATGATGTCGATTCTCAATCCATAATCTCCTCTTTATTACCCAAGGACGACCCATCATCATCAATCGGGTCGGAAATCGAAGCCTCTTCTTCAAGATGTTCAAGTTTTTACATCTCTTATGATCATGGAAATTTTGCTTTATCATCTACTATTCAAGTAGAAATCGAAGAAATAACACGTGTTTAATAAGAAGAGGAAGATCTCAGAGATGCTCCTCCATCATTTGAAGTGGGTATCTCTACCATCGTGGATGAACTCAGAGAAATAAATATGGGTACAAAAAAATATCCACACCCCACATTAATCAGTGTGTCCATGACTCTTGAAGTGCAAGAGATTAATATTTCCTTTCTAAAGAAAAATAGATATATATTTTCTTTGAACTATATAGTGATGTCAGGGCTTGATCCTGATTTTTCCACTCATCATTTGGGTTTACCAGATGAACATCGAGGATTTAAACAAGCTACTAGAAGAACACACCCAACCTATGCTTCCCAAATTGAGCCTGATGTGGATAATCTTATCAAATATAACTTCATTAGAGAATTTCAATATCCCAAGTGGTTGGTTAAAATAGTCCTAGTGAGAAAGAAGAACGTACAAATTACAGTTTTCATCGATTTCAGAGATCTTAATCGGAATTGTCCTAAAGATTATTTTCCAATTCCGATTACAGAACTTTTAATCAATGAAATGGATGGAAAAGAAGCACATTACTTCATGGATGGATATTCTGGATATAATCAAATCTATATGGCTCTAGAAGATGAGGAATACATAGCTTTCATATCCCCTTAGGGTGTGTTTTGCTATTGGGTAATGCCCTTTGGCATAAAGAATGCAGGCGCAACATATCAGCGTGCCATGCATCGCATCTTCAAGCCCTTTTTAGGGAAGTTTGTTGAATGTTATCTGTATGATTTGGTGGTCAAATCCAAACAATGTTCTAATCAGTTGGCGGATTTGGAATTCATATTCATAAATCTTCCACAACATAATTTGAAGATGAACCCCTTAAAATGTGCTTTTGGGGTAACCTCGGTGAAATTTATCAGCATTGTTGTACGCCATCATGGTATCGAAGTTGATCCTGATAAGACAATTTCAATCCTTGGTATGTCACCTCCTTGAAATTTGAATGAATTACGAGGACTTCAAAGACAGTTATCCTACATTCGGCGTTTCATCAGCAATTTGGTAGGAAAAATTTTACACTTCACCAAATTGATGAAGAAGGGAGTCACTTACCAGTGGACTGAATAATGTCAAGTAGCTTTCGATATTCTCATGAAAAAACTCTTAATTCCACTGTCACATATTCCACCTGTTGAAAGAAGGCAACTTATCTTCTACGTTCTAGCCTTAGAGAGATCATTGGGTGCCTTTTGTGCTCAGAATAATGATCCCGGGAATGAAATAAGCATCTACTATCTTAGTTGGAATATTATTGAAGAAGAAACATGGAAATCAATATTGAGAAGTGCTACCTGGAATTAATCATTGTAGTTCAGAAGTTGAGACACTACCTGCAACATCACGAGTTCCAATTGGTATCTCGTAATAACCCGCTCAAATTCATCCTTAGTCTTCCAATGCTTACAGGACGTCTGGCATGGTAGGAAGTTATTTTGCAGCAATTCGACCTTCAGTATGTGTCCCAAAAGGCAATAAAGGGCCATTCTTTGGCTGATTTCATTGCTGAAAATCCTTCAGTGGAAGATACATATTCAGATATTGAACACCCTGATGAGGATGTCTTCTCTATTCCGGATATTCCTCAGGTATGGGAAATGTATTTTGATGGTGCTTCTAGAAGTCCAAAAGGTAAGAAAATGGAAGATCCTAAATTCAACATGGTTGGATTAGGAGTTATACTTCGTTCCCGGAAAAGGAAGTGTTACCTTATTCCTTCTTATTGTGGGAAGGTGGAACCAATAATGAAGCAGAATACTAAGCTCTCATTGCAGACTTGGAGTTGGTGCTTCAAGAAAAAGTGAATAACTTAAGGGTGAAAGGTGATTCAGACCTGGTAATCAAACAAGTCAATGGAGATTATGCAATCAGAAATGATGAATTCATCCCTTTGTATTATTACGTCAGAGAGTTAATGGAGGAATTTCCTATGGAACAGACATTTTCTTATGTCCCGCGATCACAAAATGCTCATGCTGATGCCCTGGAAAATATAGCCATAGCTCTGGAAGATCCAAATCGGGACAAAAAAACCATTAGTAATGCCCACCGTCGTAAAATTTCACCTTATGTTCGAACCAGACTAGAGGAAATCAATTCAATTACCCCATTCGTGAACTTTAGGGGCATACTATAGGATGGATGACACCTATCAGGGAATACCTTCAAAATGGAACACTTCAACCTGATAGAGCCGGGAAAGAACAAATCTGGAGACGTGTGGTCAAATTTACTCTTTATGATAGACCAGATCACCTAGAGAATATTATATACAAGCGTGGTTTTGATAGAGTTCTCTTTAGATTCATTGATGGTGAAGAGACATTGGCTTTTATGAATGAAGTGCATGTAGGAGTCTGTGGTGCAGACCAATCTGGACATAGACTGTCTGATCAAATTCGAAGGCTTGGATACTTTTTCCCTTCAATGATACAATATTTTTTTGATTTCACAAAAAGTGTCATTCATGCCAAGTACATGCCAATTTCATACATCAACCTCTAGAGTTTCATCACACAACGAAATACTTGGGGCCATTTTCCACATGGGGAATGGATGTGGTGGGACCTTATGCTTTAGCTACGGCCAAGTAGTTTAAGTATATTCTTACTGCTAGTGACTTCTTTTCCAAATGGGCAGAGGCAATAACTCACAAATAAGTTAGTTCTAAAAGCATTGTTAGCTTCATCAAGTCTAACATCATTACCAGATCTGGTGTCTCATTTACCATATTGATGGATAATGGCACCAAATTCTGTTCATTTGAGATGAAGAAGTTGTATCAAGAATACGACATTAAATCCAATCATTCATCTCGGTATCATGAAGTGGCCAATGGAAAAATATAATCCTTCTACAAGACTCTTTCAAACATAATACAAAAGATGGTTGATAAAGATAACAATTCATGGCCTGACAAATTCTTTCATGCTTTATGGGCTTATCGGACCACCACCCGCACTGCAACGTGGTCAACTCCATATTCATTGGTATGTGGAACAGAAGCAGTCTTGTCTATTGAAGTTCAACTACCCTCGCATAGAGTATCTATTTGCGATCAGTCATCTATCGATGAACAATCTCAAAAGGGATTGGATGAATTGGAACTGTTAGATGAGAAAATATTGTGCACACTGCACCACTTGGATGTTTATCAGAATTAAATATCACAAGATTTAAACAAAAAAGTTTGTCTTCGTTCATTCATTCAGGGAGAACTGGTAATAGTTCTTAGATCTCCAATGATACCATGAAATAATCCTCCCTAGCATGAGCCAAAATTGGAAGGACCTTATTCAATACATAAGGTCTACTCTAATAGAGAATATTCATTAATCTCAATGGATGGTGAACTCATCACTACTACAACCAATGCCATATTTCTGAAGAAGTATTTTGTATAAATAAAAAATACATTGTTACAGTCCATACCTATGACCTTAATCTATTTAGATTATTTTCGTCCCACACGACATTAAACTGTGACATCCTAAGTACGTGATGCTAAACTGTACAGTAGTCTCTTATGTTGAGCAAGACGTTAAACTGCACCATCTATGGTCCATACATATGACCATAAACTATTTGCATGTCCCTTACATCCAGTACGAAATTAAATTGCACCATTTGGAGTCCATGAATATGACTTTAAACTATATGCATTTCATTCATCCCACATGACGTTAAACTGTAACGTCCTAACTACATGATGCTAAACTATAATGAAGTCTCTTACGTCTAACAATACGTCAAAAGGAATAACCAATCGTTCATGCATATGACTTTAAACTATTTGAATTTATTTTGGTCCAACATGACGCTAAACTGTATCATCCCTTTTTTGTCCAACATGATGTTAAACTTTAAAAAGGTCCGTAAAATGTCCAACATGACATTAAACGGTGCACTCTTTTGTCCTTAGAGCATGAAATTAAACTACACAGTCCCCCTTTCGTCAAACATGACGTTAAACTATATTTTCCCCATTGTCCTAACTACATGACGCTAAACTGTACAGAAATCCCGTAAATTCGTCCTACATGACGGTAAACTGTTTTTTTCCATGCTACATGACACTAAATTGTGCAGAATCAATAGTCATAACTGTAAGACTTTAAAACTGCATAGTCCCTTCATATGTCCTACATGACATTAAATTGTGAATCGTTAGGGTTGTTGCTCCCTCTTGTTTCTCACACCGAGTATGACTCATGTGAGCTTAGGTAAAACTTCAACCATAACACTCTCTCTGGGCCACTATCATTATGTATGTCCCAAAACAATTTTTTTTAGGTCTTTGTCCCCAAGAACAACTTGATCACTAATTCATTCTTTAATTGAACTATGCAGACTTTGATCCTCGCCTTCTGGTCTGGGTACGTAGGAAACCTCCCAAGGTTCAAGCCCAAAACCAATCTCTTCACATTGGTTCACTTCAATCTCGTATGATGTTGATTTGTGAAACCACCCCCAGAATCAATATCTTTACATTGGTACAACTTCTTCCTTGCTATATGACGTTAAACTGTACTACATTTTATGTCCGGTATGACAATAAACTATAACATTCTTTGAAACCCTCACCTGAGAGGGAATCCTTATTTACATTGATTTTCAATCATGTTTTATTCCAAAGACTACGTGCATACATGGAAATGCCTGAACCTTATTTTTTGGGTCGAACCATCAGTACACTAAAGTACCCTTTCACCCTTCACATTTACGAACCAAATATGTACACACAGTATTCCTAGAACTACATATACTTGATTCCCATCCTTATGGGATACGTAGGAACGTTCGAGTGTCCTTTGAATCCAGCACCAAGTATTTTGGGCCTAACCCAAAATTCCACTTTCAGTCCCTTGGAGGAAAAATCCTCATGAAAACACACATTTTGTATTTCTTATTATGGTCCTAGATCTATAAACCTAAACTAAGATCTCCAATCCTTTTGTCCCGCACGACGTCAAACTATAGTTCAAGAACTACGTACAACTTGATTCACATCCTTACGGGATAAGTAGTGAAGTCCATCATTTCATTTCAGGACCCATCCACAACATGATTACGGTTAGAGTTGATCTATGTATCATTACATACATTGATAAATTCCGATATTTGTGTGTCATAATCCTATCCGTAAAATTTTTCATATATTCATAACCCATTTCTTGACATCTAGTCACAAAAATGTAAAATTTCTGAGAGTTCTTTTTCCGGACTATGCAGTATGTGCCCTTAGGTGACCTTGCATAAACAGTCTCCATAAAAGATTTTTCAGACAAATGATACTATTATTTGACTATGCAGCCAATGCCCTTATGTGGCCCTGCATAATTCAACCCCCTAACGGGTTTTCCAGATACTGGTAACTTCATTCTTGGGAAGAAAGACTCTTTTTTCCTTATTGTTCTTATCAAAAATATGTAAGAATCCGTAAAAAATAGAATTCCTTAACATATTTATTTCATGTTCTTTTTCATGATCTAAAAGTATTAAAGTTTATGGATTATAATTACCTTCCCTACGCTTGGGTCAGACCTTCATAGGAGTAACATTCATCCAATTATTTGATAGTCTTGATTGAAAATATCTTCTTCATATTCAAATACGGATTTTGATATAGCAAACTCTGCACTTCGAAATAGTTGAATCCCCATAAACTTTCACTAGCTTCTTAGCACTAGAAAAGTAAATTTCTGAGAGTTCCTTTTCCTAACTATGATGCATGTGCCCTTAGGAAGCCTTTCATAAGTAGTCTATATAACAGACCTATAAGCCAAAAGATGATATTATTTTACTATGGAGCCAATTCCCTTAGGTGGCCCTGCATAATTCAAACCCCTTAACGGGTTTGTTAAACAATGGCAACATCATTCTTGGGAACTACTTCTCCTAATGCCTTTTTAGCTCTTTTTCATATCATTCCTCAAATAAAAATTTTCTTAAGTCGTAGTTTACATATTTTCCCTCATACTTGAGTATGGTAATATATTTTCCGATAAATTTTCAAGGAATTGAGTCAATTATAATTCATTCGGTGAAATCTATTTTGACCTTAAACATTAGCCTTTTTTATGTCCGACGGGCATGAATTTAAACTGCCCACAAAAG
The DNA here is from genome assembly GCA_963277665.1 of Viscum album. Classification (NCBI taxonomy): domain Eukaryota; kingdom Viridiplantae; phylum Streptophyta; class Magnoliopsida; order Santalales; family Viscaceae; genus Viscum; species Viscum album. The sequence goes on along the minus strand of OY728146.1, from coordinate 1,548,221,425 downwards.
ACAAGGGAACTATTAATAAAAGTCATGTTACAGCTCACTAAACATACATTTTGTATAATTTAGGTAATATTGAGCAATTAAAAGATTCAAAGTTTGTAGGATTATTTAAAATAATCCTAGTAAAAATCAAACTATGCTTACTAGGCCCATTGGCTTAGGTAAAATTTAAAGCAGGTAGCAGGAAAATACGGGCACAAGTGATTGAAGATGACATCATTCATTCTATTTGGTGCACAAGAATTAGAAGTAAATACACAGATTAGAGTCCCATTTGTTTTCTAAAAAATTACAAGAGGATATCAACAAAAGTCTTCACTTGATGAACAACATCCCGAGATTCATCAACAGCCACTTGAAGCTCATGCACCTGACCAACTTCACTCTTTTTTTCATTATGGAGAGATTTCTTGGCATCCACAATGGCTTTCATACCATTCATTTGAGCTCCCTCCAGTGAATTATTGAGTTGGTCAACTTCCCCAGTAACAGCACCTAACTACTGCTGGAGGTGCATCCACTGGATGACATTATCTTTGATCTTGTGCTTCAGCTCCTACATCTTGGCAGAATAATTAGCCTTAGCTCAGGATACCAGATCTTTAAATTCAATCATATTGGATGACAGTTTCACCCAGGTCAGATCTTCGCGACACTTTTGCCCCTACTCCCTCTTGAAAATGACTTATTTCACCAAAGCATGAATATTTTCATATCCAACCCCGCCATGTCCCAATATTACAAATAGGGATGATAGCAGAGGAATCTTCGATGGAATCTCCTCTAGAGGTACTTCAAATATAATTTTCCATATGTTCTGTCATGCCTTGCGTTATGAAAATGGGAATGCCTTTTGAACTTCTCGTTCGATTCAGCGTCACTGTCACATGGGGGTATATAATCTAGGATTAATGCACCTAAATAAGTGCCATGTTATGCTCCTTCCCCCTTGACATGAGCTACATCACGTTCTATTCCTGTTAAGGAAGAGCCTCACCTCCAGATCTATCCACTGCAATTGATGGCCCTGCAGAATTAATTGAAATCTTTGGTTAGTTTCAAAGGATAACAAAAGAATCGGTTGTCCTAAAAATTATGAACAATCACAAATATTCTTATTCAATACCAAACAGTAGAGCAGCAACCTGAGAAGGTTCCTCCCCATCTTTCCTAGCTTCGACAGGATTTTCAAGATGAGTTTGAGGAAGCTCTGTTGGGTTCAGCTCGACTTGTGATAATGTCTCTACAATGGTAGGGTTTTCTGTACACCCTTCAGGAATGGGTAGTTCAGCAGCTTGGTAAGACAAAACTGCACATTTGAACCAATCATGATTAGACATGTAATAATAAGTTATTATTAATAGGACGAAGGATAACACTCACGTCCATAATCTTCTAAATTACATTGTAATTTAAAATGATTTATAAAATCATTGAGAGATGCGCCAAGTTCCATCATTTCAATTAATTTCATCTCATAATCCTGGTTAGTCTCACCAGTGGGAGAATTTTATGTGTCTTCTTGGTGACCTTCATCTTGCAGTCCCTGACCCTAGACATCATCTTCAGATAAAATCGTGGCATCAGTTGCAATAGCCGCCAAAATCTCTAATGAAGGGGTTGAACCTGAAGTATCACATAATCAATGTCTGTAGATGTTTCATTAAACATTTTATGAAACATTGTTAACTTTCCATAATCGGGTTCTTCTCTTCTTGCAACAACAGTAGAAGGGATACTGGGAACAGATGCTGGCTCTTTTTCACGAGCAGCCAAGTCGACCTGAATTTGCGATTGTTCCACAAAACCCTCTATGGGACTCATAGGAAGATCAGTCCTCTCCCTCAGTGGGGAAATTGAATAATCCCCTACAATCCCAAGGAAACTGAGAAATCTTTTTCATGGTTTATAATTCATGGTTATCTAAACGACTTACGAGTACTGATAATGCTTTTAGCGATGGACTTCCTCCTTATTCACCTTTGTACTTTTATCTTTTTAGGAGTATCAGTAGTCTCCCTTATAGGCACCTGAATTGGAGAATGGAAGGCCATTTCCAACTCTGCATTCATGGCCCACTTTCCTGGAGATATCTCGACGGACTCAAGAGAAGATTCAGCAGCAGCCCCGATGGCAGTACCAGCAGTGCTATACTATGGCGAAGGTACCTCATTAGTTACTTTCTTTTCAAGATGCAATATGAATAAAATAACACCCTTGAGTAACAATGCATCGATTGAAATCAAGTTGCAGAGAAAATAAGGAAAGAAAACTTACATCTTTAGGGGCCACGTAATCGTGCCACTCCTCATCAATCCCCTCAGCTGCGCCATGATCTATCATTTCCTTCACCCACTTGGTGACAGGAATGGAATCATCAGCGGCATATATGAGCAATTCTAGATCTCTGATATAATCTCGGACTTCATTAGGGCTATCTTCGAAATTGATATCAATAGAAGCCAGAAAAGTCCCTATTCATGGGAGATGTAGCCCCTCGCATAAATCTATCCAGGTAGTTTCAATACTACATTATATACTCTTCCATTTCTGGACAACCTCTGCTCGTAGAAATTCAGTTCGTGTACCAGAAGGCTATGAGTAAGGTCCTACAATCTTAGTCCTCAATTTCTTACCATCTCCTACAACTACAGATAGAGAATATTAAAGTAAAACATATTGCTTTATAAGGTGATGGCGTTTAAATTACCACAATGAATTAACTCACTAGGAGTTGATGGAGTAGGTCTTTTGAATCTAACCGGAGGATTATATCGGGCATGAGGCCTCTTTGCCACTCGTTGTACCTCATCATCCCCATCATGGGAATCCGGTGAATCAGTCCTAGAGGAGGAATCTGGCGAATCAGCTTCTGGAGGGGAAGCATCACCATTAGGAGGAAGGGTTTATTTCTCTACAGTCCTCTTCCTTTTCCCCACCTGATAAACATGGTGATTCAGCACCTAGTTAGGGTACGATGCAATCCAGTGCTCGACATACCATGTAGTCAAGTTGTGTGTCGCCCTTTTAACTGGTAGATCAAATACCGCCCCAGTATTCTCCCTTGACGTCAGTTTCCACAGTTGTCGAGCAACCATAGGATGTTTATCTAACCTGACATGTACTAAGCGAGATACAACAATCTTTTGAAAACACTTGAATTGGCGTGAAAATATATATGGATCATAGGCCTCACATATAATCTCTCCATCAATCCTGGCAACGATCACACCATCTCTTCAGGCTAGCATGTATGCCTTCAAATTCAGGTGCGCCGTTCTATCATCAACGAACCGCCCGGTTGGCGGATTTCCATATGGAAAGAATTTGAATTCCTTAAACATGCTCAGCCTCACTTTCATGTCATAAGAATTAAGATCTAAGGGAGAAATTACAGATAATGCTTGCACTGATGGCATAAAATAACTTCCAGGAATTTTTACTCCATTCTATACATTATAAGTCCTGACGTGAGTGGCGATCCATCCCCATAAAACATGGAATGGTCCCACTATTCAAAAGGAGATTTTACCCATGAAAACATGAAGTAAACTCTTGCGAATCATTGCTAAAATGGGGGTATCCAACCAAATCATTTTTTCCACAGCCAACTTTTCTGCAATACCGAAGGTCCCTGTCCTGATCCCTCCCTTTGAGTCCCTAACTGGAAAGAGATAAATGATGAGTCACATTACCAAGAATCCCACCAGTTGATTCTTCTTTTGGATCCTTTGATTCCAATCATATCCCCATTACTCAAACTCTCCTACTTCTAGATTTTTCTAGAATGTTCCAGGAGCACCTCTTATCTCTTTTTTTGGGAAGGTGGTTGGATGGGTGTGCCTCTTATCCTTGGATTACTTTTTCTTCGATCATTTCTCCTATGGCTCCTTCTCCTTTGGCTCCTTCTCATTATTATCAATAAGAAATATATTCATCCACTCCTCTGGATGAATATCCTTTCTAGAATGAGTTATGGAGGTCTCTGAACTCTTGAGCCTATGGAATATTTTAAATAATTCCCGAACCAAAGTAGGAGTATTCTCTGAATCATTACAAGTCACCTTGGGAGGAATGAATTCATCATACATGTCACCCAAAATTGGAGCGCCTGAGATCCTGTGGACATCCCACAGACTGATGCCTACTTCTCCATGAGTCAGATGGAATGAATTGGTTTCTGGGCTCCAGTGGCTGATTATCTCCGGTACAAAGCTATCATGTCTGTAAACATGTGTTTTCCCAACCCAGACAGCTTTGTATATCGCAACTCCTTTCCGATCTTAGACAAACTCTGCACAGGTTTGTGGCACCCAGTATGCCCATGTCCAAGTTAGCTTCACACCTCCCCTAGGACAGAAGTCCCAACTTTTCTTCCAACCTTTGGATTGATACATCTGAGCATTTTAGAATATTGAAGGATGACAATGTGGTTGCAGCTCAGGCTTATGAGGTTTCATATCTGGTGTACACGAGCTATGATGCATCATGTGGGCCTCCTCCACTATTCCAGCATTTATAAATCCTCCTCCCCATGAGATATTTGCTGAAGCAATGTTTGGATAATTCTGAAACCACGAAAATGAGAGACATTTCTTTGCTTATGGAATAGTAACTTTTCGCAGATGGCCATAGCCATACAAAGGCAAATAAATGCTTTGGGGGAAGTTGCAATGATATTTCTTCAGATATATGGTCAAATACAGAAGAGTTATATCACAGACGGTATAATAATAGTGGCCAATAATACTCATCATATCATCAAGTCACTTTTTTTCCAGTTCATCAGCTATTTTGATTCTCTTGGGAGCCAATGATTCTGCACAAAAGCTGAATTATTAACTCTTAAGTAAGTTGATTTTTCATAAAATTTGTAAAGGATTTGAAAAAAAATGGCTAAGGAATTAAGGGATGAAAGTCTAAATGTGGCGCACAAGTGTGGATGTGTCGCACAAGTATAAGGTGTCACACAAGTATTTGGCGCACAATTATCACTGCGCAGGTCCAAATACCTTGACAGCAGAGCGACAACAAAGGAAAAGCGGAAAAGTGAGAAACTTTCGCGGCAGAGATGACCTGTGCAGCGAGAGCTCAAAAATATGAAGTTCGGTGCAATGCGCGACAAATGAGCGCATATATATAGGCCAGGTCGGCCACCTGTGCGCCTAAAGCCAGCGTGCTCCAGCCCTGGGCGACTCCCACCTGCGCGATGATAGTTGCGCGGTGAACACCTACAGGCGTCTTTCCATTTGGTTTTCTTCTTTTCCTCACAGTCACGTCATTATTATTTCGGGTCCAACACTGAGGGGGGACTTCTGTTGATGCTCCTTTTAGTCACATTGTTTAAAGGAATGGAAAGGGAAATGACATAGAAAAAATTGATTCATCCTTTGAAGAAAACATAAAAAATTGACAATGGAATGAAAAAGGAGTCAAAGGACCTTGGGTCACGCAAGTTCCATTACTGTCACGCAAGTACACTTGAGCGTCACCTAATGGTCGAACAAGTGACTTTCACACCCTCTTTGAAAACTGCCCGGGGTCTTCTCCATCCTAGAAATACCCCCGATGGGCCCCCCATTTCGAGAGTATTTTTTACAGAATTCACATACAAAGCTCTGAATGACCAAGTCTCATCTTCAGGTCTTCCGAACACTTCTTGGGTAATTATTTACCTAGAATGGAATGTATAAACAAGGGGAAGAAGGTCTAAGTGTTATAATTAACTAACACTTGCACGACTACCTGTTTTAGCCTTAAGTGAAATGGACACATGCGCACCTCCTTACCAACTCATTGAGTCTTGCGCGCCACTCTTCTGTAAGTACCTCGGGATAACTCTAAATTTTTTGGTAAAGGGTATCCCAAGTATTACCCTAAGGGATGATAATCGCACAAGTACCCAAGTGCCCCGTAGGAATACCTGTGCAGGTAGGACTTGCGCACCCACGCAGTACCTGCATGCCTACCAGTACATGTGCTCCCTTTTATTTTTTGTGTTCCCTTCCTACCCATTTAACCTCTCTTACACATGTCCACCTCTCCTCTTTAGTATTAAGCATTCAAAAAATTCTCCAATGCCATTTATTGCATGATTTTCCTTGTTTGAATCCTTATTTTTATTGAATTCTGCGGAATATCTCTCAAAACCTAGTGATTTACACATCTTTAGATCACTAGAGTTAGAGAATTCATTCATTAAACCTCATCCTTTAAGGTGAGAGATTCCTTTAACCCGGGCCTCCTTTTCAGGAGTAAACCCCAGTCCAAATTCTCATTAACTTGGGAATCCTAATTAGGAGTAATCCCCAAGTCCTCATTAATTAGGGCTTCCTTTTCAGGAATAATCCCCAGTCTTAATGTTCCTAAATAAGGGAATCCTCCTCAGAAATAAGCCCCAACCATAATTCCTTTAACATAGAATTCATTTTCAAGAATAATCCCCAGTCTTAAAGTTCCCAAATATGGGCATCCTCCTCAGGAATAAGCCCCAAAGATAAATCCTTTAATCTGGGCTTCCTTTTTAGGAATAAATATTAGTTTCAAATCTACAAATATGGGAATCCTCTTTAAGAGTAAGCCCCAATTCCCTTAATTTTTCAAATCCATTAACCTGGGTCTTCTTCTCAGCAGTAATCTCTATCCATAATTCCTTTAACCTGGGCTTCCATTTCATGAATAAGCCACAGTCTTAATGTTCCCAAATATGGGCATCCTCCTCAGGAATAAGCCTAAACAATAATTCCTTTAACATGGGATTCCTTTTCAGGAATAAACCCCATTTTCAAATCTACAAATATGGGCATGCTGCTTAGGAGTAAGCCCCATGTCCCTTAATTTTTTTCAAGTCCCTTATCCGGGGACTTCTTCTCATGAGTAAGCACCATCCTTAATTTCTCTTTACGAGTCGTAGTTTCCTTTTTATATGGACTTCATTCTTTTCAGTAAAACCCAATAATAAGTCCCATCCAAACTTGGGAATCTTCCTTAGGAGTAAGCCCCAAGATTAGAGTATCCATATATCCATGAAGCACATATACCTTTATGGACCCCGTTCCTGGATTACTTCCCTAAAGTAAATCTTAATCCACATCTATTTGGGCAGTCACACACACATAAGCCCCACATCATTGCATCTTTTGTGGAACAATTGTATGGTTTCACCAATACCTCTTGTTTCTCACACCGAGCATGACTCACGTGAGTTTAGAGTGTAAATGTAATCATGACATCATTCTTTGAGCCATCAATCATGCATAAACTTCATACTCCCTTACTCGAACTACGTGGGTTCTGATTCCATTTCCAAAACAAAGGATACATAGGTAGACCATCTATGGGTACGATCCCAACTCTGAAATAATCAATGTCCTTCTGAATGACATTAAACTTCAAGTGCCCCACTGAGTGGATTCAAAACTAGTATGGTCATCATAATGACCAAGAGACATTCATGTATTGAAGGATACCATTGAATAAGAATCTCTAACAAATACATATGATTCTCTATCGATGAAGAACCTCGAACACATATAAAATATTCTTTAAATTTCCTACATATCAATCATTGATTGTCAGATCTAAAGTAAAGATCATTTTATACTTGGTAGTGTAATAAGGATTCACGAACATAATTAAAATCTATAAAGAGAGTCCCGAAGTAGACAATAATTCCCCTCAAAAAGGTATGATGAGTTCGACCTCCCATCGTCTCGACCCATGAAAATTCCTAATCCTCATCAGTCCACAACTAATGAGCACCTAACTTTGTAAAGTAGGCTCAAATGGATAAGGAATCATTGGATGATTTCGGTTCTACGAACAAACCCGTCAGAAACAGATTGGAATGTTTGAACCCTGAATCAACGAGGTCATCCCCAATTACATAGGGAAACAAATATATATGAATATTTTAAATTAATATTATAAATAAAAATATTGGTATTTACATAACTCTTTTATGATATCTGTTTATTGAGGTTTAGGGATGAAGAGTTACTAATGTTTTTAAGTAATCTTTTATCAATTTCCGTTCATTGAAACGCATGTCATGTTTTTATCCTATGTTATTATATGATGTGTATATAATTCCATTAGACATGTCATACAATGAATATAATTATTTTCATGGTAATTTATGTATCATTTAGTTATATTATTCCATTGTGATTATTATTAGATGTTACTAAATTTTTAATTATTAGTTGCTCCAATATGACTATTTATCAAAATTGATAATGATTAATCCTCCATTGATGAAATATTACAATACATATCTCAAAATGTGTGATGAAATATATTATCTATTTTTTATTCATAATGTATTCATGAAATTATACCATTTTCAATCTATTTGTTACAAAATATATTAAATAAAACGTTTTTTATGAAAATCTAAATATATTTACCTCCTCGACCATAAATCTATTTTTCATCATATATATGTTTTGTAAAAAAGTTAAATAAAATACTACACTATTATAATATTTTTTTAAGAAAATTTATTTACCATTGTTTTATAAGTAATAATATTTTTGTTTTTAGGATAAAGATAAATTTATAAAATTATATACAAAATATTATTTATCAACAGGGTTATAGGTCTTCATTACTGTGACTACCTTAATGATTCCATTGAATATTCACAATGTCATTTTTGATGAATTGTTAATTGTAATATTATAATAATATATCTAATGAGTTTTTCATTAGAAAAGTATTTGTAAATGTTGTCTATAATTTATTATTTTTTTCAATGTAAATTGAAATAAAACATATTTTAATTATTTTCCTGAATTAATTATAGGTTTTCATTATATTTTCAATGAAAAAGGTAGTAATTTTTATTTAATGTAATTTTTTCTATGTATTGAAAATTCTCTCCAAGAATTTTTTTTTCAAATTGTTTTCAATAATCCATTAAATTATTTGAGTGATATTTTCAAACAAAAATATATTACAAGTTATTTTTCATTTCTTATTTTTTTTTAGAAAGAAAAATATATTTTTCTCAATATATTTTTTAAATAAAATTTGAATGAATACATTATAATAAATGGATTTTTGAAAATTCCTTCTAAAATGGATTTTAAATTAATGGGTTCATTCCTTATGAAAGGATACAATTGATCATTAAAACTCATTACACATATATGATGGAATCATATAAAATTGGTTATTCATTATTGGGGATATTATCCATGTACATCATTCTTATTATTTCCATGAATCATTTGTGATTAATATGAAATGTTATTTATGAAAAACTCTTCACTTACATGTTTTATATTATTTTTATACCCTCTTATTTTCATAGGTTATTCTTTGATGAAATTATTATAAATCAATAAAATATTCCACATGTTATGATATGATGACATATTTCTGATATTCATTTCATTTCATGGGATTTTAAATTATTTTTATGAAACACATATCTTTTAATGGTTCATAATATGATGATTGATTTATTAACAAGTATAACATGTATGTATGATTTCATTATGTGATCGGTGATACCTATTTATACATTCCATTCCTTGTAAAAACATATATATCACATGAGATAGACATTGATGTAATGGGGAGTAAATTAAGTTTAGTAACAAAATTTTTATACTAATATTTTACATGGTCTGAAAATTGACTACTTATATGCTCATTGGAGTGAACCTTGATATCTAATATGGTTTTTTGATTAATCCTTTAATACTGATGTGGTTTGGAGAGTTACATTAATCCACTTTTTTTTAAAGGGATATGACTTGGAATGGTGGTCTTCCCTACTATGTAGGATGTTGTCCCCATGAAGTTCCCTAGTAGGTTTTGGAATTGAGAATTAACTTATAGGGGAAAATTTTTTATGATTATGTGTTCTCCAAATATTTTATTTCGTCTTATAATGTTATAAAATCATAGATTATGCTCTATATTACATAATAATTTATGCCTTGTGAACATCCAATCATTATGTCATGACACATGTATGTGATATTAAAAATGTAAGTTGTGTCCATGAAATTCTATTTTCATGTACTCATACCCTTATTCTAATTATTTTCTTTTTATCTCATTTATTTCCCCTTATTAAGGAAATGATTATAACCTTTATAATGTTTTGATTTTGTAGGGATTGAATAATGTGTTAATGTAGAAGTATAAAATGAGAAAATATTTTGGGGAAACAATATAGATATTTCACTAAGTTATGAGATTGTGGTCTATGTTTCTAGAGACACAAAACTATTGTGGTCTTAAAGAATGTATATCTATTATGTGGTGAATAATCATCTGTAATGAGGTAATTTCCATTTAATGTTAATTAGAGGATTCTATAACTAGTATCAAATGAATTGTTTTTTCATCCATTAGAAATTAATATGTAAATACAATAATGAAATCCTTAGTGATTTTTTCAACGGTATGTCAAGGGTGCTCAATATGGTAAACCCCATGGTGTCATATATTTGAAATAGGCATCATATTTTTGACATCCTGTTATTATTTCTAATGATTATGTAGTTTTATGATATAGTAAATTATTTTCACATTATACTTTCTGTTTTTATTGAATGAAGGAAACCATATGAAACTAGTTTACATTGAATGTGATCGAAAAATTGTTGATGAGTAATCATACAAGTTATCACTATAGTGAAGGATGTTGTGATCATGCACAATATGTTTTAGGGAACATTATTAAAAAGGTTTAACATAACTAACTCTCATAATCACACTATAAGGAATGGAAGGAGTTCACATATAGTCCAGGTAATGGAGGCCATTGATCAAATAATATTTGTTTTTCATTGGTTTGAGAATGTGTAAATAATAATGTAATTGACTGTCATAGATAAATGAAAAGATTTTTTGAATGGGGAAAATAAAGACACAAGTCATATGACCATGGTGAGAAAATGAAAATATTTGGTAATGTAATGAATGAGAACAATGGTCTGCCTAATAAATCATCGATTGTTGAATGCATTAAAAGTTGGATGAATATGGATTTTGAAAATAAATTTCACAAGTTGAAAGAACATGAATGAAATTAGTAAGGTTATAGTGTAATTGTTATATCTATACTGATAATGAAAATACATATGAAATTTTTTAGGAAAGAGGTATTATGTAATAAGAAGTGGTAGCCTTATTAATAGCTTAGGGATGAAGTGGAATGATCAATGTGTATATTTATTTGGATTCATGAATTTTGTTTCATGAATTGTGAAATATAAATGAATTATTTGGTTATATTTTCTTAAAAAAATTACCTAAATATATTGAATTGATATGGTGGACAAGAAAAATTATTTATCAGAAAAGTTAATTTCATGGTAATATATGATTAAGGGAAATATAACCCTAAATTTGTTCACAATGTTTCAAAAATAATGGTAGAATAAAAGATATGTTTGATTTGAATATTTAAATTGGATGGTATTGATAACATTGTCTGTGATAAAGTATTTTCAATGAAGTGGTTTTGGCTATCACAGCTAGCGTTTGAAATATTTTATATTTATTAAATATATTAAATATTCATTGGAATAATGAAACATTATTTTTTGTAGAATACTATAGGGAAACATAATTTATTACCATGTTTCAAGAGAATATATGATTATGGTATTCACATGTATTAATTTAAAAAATATTACCCACTTTATGATGTATGGGTCATTAATATTATGATAATTTGAAGAAATTTTGTTATATAATTTTGAAAGTTTTTCAATTTCATCGTTCAGAAGGATTAAAAGTTAAACAATTCTGGAATATTTGTTTTAATTAATATATGTTTTTAGAGAATATTTCATTATATTTCCATATGAGTATTTCTGTATATTGGATAACTTTAGTTAAACGTTTTTGATGTGTTAAAGATATATGTAATGTACTATAATTCAATTTTCAAATCTTATGATATGGTATTGTTTTATAAATGGAAAATTTACCATCATTTCATATAATAAGTAATGAAGTAAAAATGGGTCAAAGAACAAGAATTAGATATTTTTCTCTTTAATATTATATGTATATCATGTCATATTAAATGTTCCAATTTGGTGAAAGGGTGTTGAAATTATATTAAGTCCTATTATTTTTGATTTTTATGATATTAATTAATTTTTCCATGCCACATTCGATAATGTCTTCATGGTCAATAACATTATCTTGAGAATATTCCTAATCACTCTCCATTAGAACTTGATAATAATATTTTGATTCCATGTCCATTCATTAAATTTACTCATATTTTCTTGTTTGTGGAAACCTATTTTTTTTTGGGAAACCATTTTTTTTGAAAATTTTTCTTTTTAAATGATGTTTTAGTATTCATTTTTCCATTTTGGGTATATATGAATTAAAATTTAATGTATTAACCGTTTGACAACCATGGATAAATTTCATGTATAAATTTAATTTCATGTTGTAGAATGTATCCTCTGTTGATTTTATGATGTTTTTTAATTAACTCATTCTTTTTAGTATTCTAGATTTTACGTAACATTCGAAATAGATTGTGTTATATACAAGAATTGATCTTGGAATTTTTTTTCTTGAATCATAATGTAAATCATTGACTACACGTATCACATAGATTAACATTCGGAACATGAATAATCTATTTGACTTCTCTAAAAAACAATACATATTTACTTTGATTTCATCTATTAAACACAATGCCTAGTTTAATCAAATTTATATACAATATTATCATTGTTATTAAAAAATTATTATAGTAACAACTTATACATTTTAATGGAATTAATGAATAAAAATATCCAAAATTCAAAAATATCATTTCATAATGAATATAAAATGAATCATTTTATTATCAACTAGTTAGAATATAAATTAATAACTAATTAAAAACAATGAAATTACTTTTATAATAAAAATGTTTCACAATGTTTGGACAATAATTTATCTTAAAAAAATAATTGAGAAACTATTTTTTTATCTAATATAATAAATCCAATAAATTTATTGGGACTCTCATATAATATATTTGATCTATATAAGATAATAATAAGGCCAAATTTTATGAAAAAATAATTATTTCTCTAAAATGATTTTTTAACCCTATTAATGAGACATCAATTTTAAATATTATTTTTGAAAATATAAAATTTTAATTAGAAAAAAAAACATCATTTTTGAAATTTGAATATCAGAATTTACTGTAAGAACCCGAGATTTTACGAGATATATTATTTTTAATTTCTTTGATGTATTCATTTGTAAACTAAACCATTATTAGCTTGTACGATATGCAACACCGTATTAGTTTGCAGTATACACAACATTATTCTTTGCTCGTATTACACACAATTTCAAGTTCGTTTTGCCGAAATTATTCAACGTAACATTAAGTATAGATTTTTATTAATGTATAAATGAAATAAGTCTTTATTATGTTATACGCAACACCAAAGGGTGCTTTCCCTACACGCAACCCTGACTTGGATTACATTACACGCAAGAGAGACCTTTCTCAATAGTGTGTGTTGTTCATAATAACATGTTTCACTAAACAAAGATATATTGTTACAATATTTTTATGAACTAGTTGTTATGAATATTATTAGATAAATATTGAATTTTATAACATTATTATTCATCTGACACATTTTCTAGAACATGGTATATGATCAAAATATTTTTTTTGGATAAAATAAATATTTTTCAAATAATGTTGTTTTGCCACCTTTTTAGGGTGCATGCACATTAAATCTAGTATTTGAAATTTTTATAAGTTCAATTTGACAAAATAAAATTATTTATAGGGATCAATATATAAAAATTTACTTTGGATAATGTTGTAATATTATTCTGATAAATTTAATATTTTAATGTATAGTAAAACACACTATATTTTAATTAAAACCCACTTTTTTCATCATAATACTTTTTGTGGTTAAATTTTAATAATAAATATAATATAGTTTTACCATTTAATATAATTTATGTAATTATCTTTGATTTTACATTGAATTCATAGATAAATCATTTCTATCTTTTGAAATGTTTTATCTTTTAAAACTCATTTTTTTAACAATAGGATTTATATTAAATTTATTTCTGAAACATATGTGATTTAAATTTGGAAAAATAGATTCCATATTTGGAATAATTATTCCCAAATTATTTTAATTGGAAAATGTTTATTTGTGGGAACTATGAATAGAAACTACGATAAATTTTATTTATCATAGTTGAAGGTAAATCAGGAAATTAAGGGTAAATATAATATTATAAAATTACCCTACCATTTGTCTTAATATAATTGGATTATTATATTTCTTCATAAGGTATATTTTTGGCTAAATGTAATCCATTGAAAACTACTTGGATGTTATTAAGACCTTTAATTTATTTTATTTTAAAAAATGTGAAATATGACTCACTCAAACTTTACTAATTATATTATTTTTATATAAGGTTATACAGAATATAAATTCAATTATAAATAATCATTTGAAAGTTAATTTTTTTTCTTTTTTATGGTAAATTATTTGTAATTTTTATGAAATATTTAATAACCTTAATAGCTTATACATTAATGATGTAGAAATTATTAATTTTGTAAAAAATCAATAATATAGTTTTTATTAAAATATCAATTCCTATCCAAAGGACCAGAAACTTTACCAAAAAATATTGGTCGAGAATATCTATACCCTAATCATCCAAGGGTCTATTTTTTGACCATTTAGATACTTATAAAACCGATTTCGACATTTCAATTATTTTATTTTAAATGATGTCAAAGATGTCACCTTAATAATTTAATAAATGTAACTATTTAAATGTTGTGGTATTTAGATGATAAATTTGAGTAAAAATATTGTTATATAAGGTATTATATTTATCTTCATCATATGATTTCATTTTTAATATTTATGCAAAAAATAGGTATATAAAAAAAGTATACAAAAATGTTGTAGTATTTATTTTATTAAAAGATATTCCAAATAAATTGTTTTAAAAATATTAAAATGAATAATATATGAACAAATTAATGTGCCCCATCAATTTTTTTTGATGAATATGACAATTTAGGAAAATAGATTATATTTTGGTTCAATCATATCTTATGTGTGGTTATTATTTAAATTCAAATAATGAATAGTGTCATAATTGACACTATTGATATTTTATAAAAATAACATATTATTAAATTATTTAAAAATCAAATTTTTTTAAAAAACTACAAATTTAAAATTATATGGTATAAAAGTTTATAAATTATCCAATTATGGGAAATTGAAAACATTTATATATGCATTTATAACAATGTATCATTTATAATTTTATTACCACAAATAAAATTAATTAGATTAAATAATGATAAATCAAATTGATAATGTTTAAAATAAACGTAAAACATGTCTAAATTTTATTGGATAATGATATTACAACCCCATCTCATCTCATATTCTAAATTAATCACTGATTGAGGTTTTTATATGGGGTTTCATTTTATTATTAATTAATATTTTTGAGGATTCCAAAAGTGCCCCTCTCCTCTCCTATATAAGGGCACCTCCTTCCCGATCCTCTTCACAAAAATTAAAGCCTTTATACTCGGAAAAACCCTTCCCATTAAACTTCTAAAATTCCATATAAACCTACTCGATGTACTAGTCTTCTTTAAAGACCATATTTAGTACCCTAAGAGGAGGATAAGAGGAGCTGCGTCGAAGAAGAGGTAATATCTTCTACCGATTCTTTCAAGTTTCATTATTCTTATACATCCTCTTCCATAGTTATTTCATTATGAATTAATAACATCAGTATAAATAATATACTGATATGTTATTATAAATATGAAACAACCCAATTTCACCTTATATCCATCCTACGGAAAAATGAAATCAGCGCGCGTGCGTACGTACGGAATATCGTCTCCACGCTGTAGTGTAACCTATTTTTCCACCACCACCATTCTTGGATGGGTATAATGGGGAAAATAATAACTATATATGGTTATTATAATATCATACTAATTCTGAGATATTATATCATCCACTACAATTCCATTCAATAATTATGGGAGTGATATCATCGATCGTGCGTACGTGCAGATTACCGTCTCCACGACGCGATGAGGTAAATTCTACATGTTAACCATTCAAGAATGATTATAAAGTATATATAATGAATAATAATGAGACATATGAGATAATAATGATACCTTATTTATTAATATGTTATTTACATACATCCATTCAATTTATTAAGGAAACGAAAACAACGTTCATGCGTACGTACGTTCAACCGTCTCCATGAAAGGTGTATTTTGGTCCATTTATCGATATCTTATATATATTTATATTCTGAATATATATTATATATAAATCATTTTTTACATTCTGTAATTAAATAAATCAGGATATTAGTAATAATATCAAGAACAACAAATCGGAACACATACGAAAATGAAACGATTTTACCCAAAACGCTTTTTAACATTGATTTTAAAAAAGAACGGGTAATATAAAGTCATAAGTGAACAATATATGATATATTAACAATGAATATGATTCTATAATAAGACAATGACATTATTTAAATCATTATACAAGAGTTTCTGATACATACGAAGCATATCAGAAAGAAGGTAAGGGATAACTTTTCCAATCTCATTTTTATCTGAGATTGTTTATTCGTAAGTATTTAATGGGGTCCAATTTATCATCCATGTCCCTTTTTACTAAAAATGGTTTCATGTATGATTAATGTCCTTTTTATCAATTTTTGACATTTACGACATGGTATGTAAGGAATCTTTTTTTACCATATGAGGTACATTTTGACTTTTCTTGCAAAAGTCCTAGAAGAATGTTTTTTTATCATATACGACATGAACATATTTTTATTGTTTCATAAAAACTTATTTTCATGAAGCTTCCTCCACAACATTTCATGATAATTTTCAACAAATTACTTTTCTTTTAAAATTTCATGGAATTTTGTGAAAATATAATGATTTTGAAGAATAATGGTTATTATCCTCAAAAATTCATTTCATGTTTTTTGTCAAAACTATTTTACAACTAAGATGACATTATTTAGCATGATTATGTTTCACGTATAATTTCTCTATGATTTAAATTTTTCACTTTTCTTATGATGAAATAATATCAATTTCTTTTATATGGATTTTGTTATGATGGGATGATGATTACGAAACCAATTTTATTCTTTGGGTTATGAAGAATGGTTTCTGTTAATGGTGTGGCACACGTAAGAATGATTTCATTATAAGATGGGTGGGACCTATATCTCTCTCCAATGAATTTGGTAAAGATTTATATCTCATGAGATAGACATGGATGGAATGACAAGTTAATACGGTTTAGTGTTAGAGGACTAGAACGAGGAGTGAACTCGATTTAGTAAGGGACTTAGTCCTTTATGATGATCTTTTCAACAATGTATTGGATACTATGGAAATCATATCAACTAAAAAATGGTTTTACATAATTTATTTTTTTATTCCCATGCTATTTTATTATGATTGATTATCCATTATGATCTATGACTTATGTACTGCCATGTTTTATGTAATTGCTCAAGATTTTGATGTTTAAACAATATGGTCATGTTTTTAAGGTCAAATATATATAGTTGGATTCATTTTCTCCATGCTGTCCCTTACTAAGTATTTGAGCTCATCCTTTTTATGTTTTGTTTTCCTTGGGATATAAATAAATGTTTTAGGTAAGAAAACAAAAGGGGAAGATCTTTATGGGAGATTTTGAAAATCTTTCACCATGATTAGAAGATTATGTTTCGAGTTTCAAAAGACACTACACTATTATGATCCATGAGTGTTGGTTTATGTAATGTATTATGTATTCAAAAAAAGTAATGTAATATCCATGTACGTTATTTTTGGAGTCTCTACAGTTGGTATCAGAGTAAATGTTTAGTCAACCATTGGAATCATGGATGCGAGAAGTTTAGTGAGATCCCTAGAGATATTTGTAATGTACATATAGGGATGTCTCTACGGTTAAGTATAAGTATAGGTTGTAAAGATAGAATTACGATAACTATATTATAATTAAACCTAAGATGTTATATATTGAAGGTACTCCTCATTTATTATGTTTTTTTCCTAGCATGATTTTTGCCTCTCACACTATTCTTTTCGGGTTTTAGACAATGGCTGGAACCCGAAGGAACCGTGCTAATCCATGTAATGGACAACGAAATGATTGTCCACCTGAACAAACCAATGTTATGGGAGATGGAGTGAGAATTCTTATTGCTATACTCACACAAGCTATGAATCATTATAGACATCCAAATGATCCGATAAGGGAACAATATTCTATTGAGTCCTTCATTAGGCAACGTCCACCTTCTTTCAGTGTGTCTTCTAATCCACTTGGTGCTGAAAAATGGATCAGTACCATTGAAAAGGTATTTTCCATAATTCACTGTTCAGAACATGAAAAATGTATTCTTACTGTTAATCGTTTAGAAGGTGAAGCAGACCAGTGGTGGACTCTAAATAAGAATACAAGGCCCCAAGATGAAATTAAATCAACGGAATGTGATGTGTTCAAGATCTTGTTTTTTAATAATTAATTCCCATGTATTTGTCGGACAAAGATGGAAAAGGTGTTCCTTGAGATTAAGCAAAAGGATGATGAATTTTTCTGTATATACAAGGCAAATTTTACTTGGCTTGCAAGGTATGCATCTGGCTTTATCATCCAAACTGAATGTAAAGTTGATCGATTCTTCAGTGGCTTAATACCAATCCTTCGAAGGGAATTAGCTATGAGATACATCAGTAGCTATGATGAAATTTTGTGTTCTGATATCAATGTAGAAATGGAAGTTGGTGTTACCTATCCATCTCATGGTTTTGACAAGAAACGAAAGATAGAGTTCAAAGAAAAATCTCAGAACAATGGTGAAAAGAAGATGAATGTTTCTTTATTCTCAATGTGTGGAAAGAATCATGGTGCATATTGCCTAAAAGGTACTAGAAAATGTTTTATGTGTTGAAAATACGGTCATTGTGGAGTTGAGTGTCGAAGTAATGGGAAAAGGGTAGCTAATGATGTGAATAGAGAAATGACCATAGAGAACGGTCCACCAACACTTCAATGCTTCAACTGCAAGGAAATGGGGAATTATGCTAACAAATGTGTTAATCCAAGGGTTAAAGATGATCGATATCAGCAACCTCTCAAATCAAAGGACAATAGGAAGTCATATGTGATCACTATTGGAGATGTTGAATATGAAAACGAATTGATGTAATGATTACATTTTTATGTAACTTGATTAAAAAATAGTAGTGTGGAATGTCCTTTTTAGTATTGTGGAATATTGGAATATCTATGTATTGGTTTATTGTGGTTTTAAATAATCGTACTGTACCAGTAACCATTAAATGAGATTGAAATATTTTTGGAATGAAGATGATTTGTGAATAATGATGGGATAAAGGGAAAATGGAATGAGCTCATGACTGATATAAGGACAATGTTATTTCATGGTTTCAGCATATAGAAATTTTTGGGTTTTTTGTATGTGGAAAGAGTTAACATTTGACATCATTAATGTTTTCACTAAGGTTCAATGGGTATTAATTTTTCAAGGGAATACATTATTAAGGTATTCACATGTTTGGAATGTGACCAAAAAGATATATCGTATGATATATGGGGGATAAATGATGCTATTAACATTCTCGGTAGATGACATTTCTAGTAATTGTTTTTTTATACTATGATCGTGGATAGAAGTATTTTAGATAAGCCTAAATATTGGAATGGATTATGTGGGACATAAGTTAGTATTTTTTAAGGGTATATATTTTTTTATATTATTGATGGTTTGTTATCATAATTTAGTTTTAGAAAAAAAACAACCTGCAGGATGGGTGACATTCTGTCGCATCAGACAATGTTGCGGGAATAGAACCCACAACCAAAGTGAAACATGTCTTTATTGCCTACCTCTGGCCTGAAAGAATTTCCTATTTAGTATAAACTAGTTTTATTTTATTAATCTATATAATAGAAGAAGTATAAGTCTATTTTTGGAATCAAATACGATTAACCTCAACATAGATGGACATATGTTTATTTGATAACTTTTTCTAACCCTTTATTTGAGACAGATTGAATGACCCATAATTCTATCAAATGATCTTCTAACACATCATGAATGTTAAATTCAACTTCATTTCATTAAGAGATGAAGTGGAAATTGTTCAAGGCACGAACAACGGTGAGATTGTACCGATATAAAGTAAGTGTTTCTTCTAATTCAAATTCTTCAACTTTAGGGAAATGAACTAGAAATCCATAAATGTTGTCCTAGTGTCCTCATATCCAATGAATAATATGGTACCTTAGATCATCACAAATTTATGGCTTTGTGATTCTTGGCTTTTTCATAGCCATGTTCTCAACCACTCTCAATCAGAACTTTATGGTTCGATTTCTATACCATATCCAAAATATTCACCTATGATCTACTTTATGGAAACGCAGTGTTATGTTAATTTTCTTAAATTTTATGTTTCATAATTCTCTTTTAAAAATTATGTTTTAGTATTCCTTTCTATGATGTGGGTTTCTATGAATGAAACTTTCTATGTAGTAAACCATTTATAAACCCGCCGAATTTCGAGGGAAAATTAATTTTATAGGGGTAGAATGTTACAACACGAGATTTTATGAGATATATTCTTTTTTAATTTCATTGATTTCTTCTATGGTACACTGCACCAAGATTATCTTGTACTATAGGCAACACCGTATTAGCTTACAGTATAAACAACACTGTTCTTGGCGCGTTTGACACACAATTTCATGTTCGTTTTGTAGAAATTATTCTACGCAACATTAAGTATAGATTTTGTATAATGTATAAATTAAATAAGTTTTTATTTTGTTATACGCAACACCAAAGGTATATTTCCCTACACACATCCCTGACTTGGATTGTATTACATGCAAGAGTGACTTTTCTCAATAGCGTGTGTTGTGCGCAATACCGAGTTTCACTAAACAACGATATATTGTTATAATATAATTATGAACTAGCCATTATGAATAGTATTACTAAATTTTTAATTTTATAACATTTTTATTCAACTTACACATTTTTTAGAACATGTTATGAGAACAAAATAAATTTATTCGGTAAAATAAGTATATTTAAAACAATTGAGTTTTTACCACCTTTTGATGGCGCACCCACATTAAATCTAGTTTTTTACATGTTTATAAGATCAATTTTACAAATTAAAATTCTTCTTTGGGGTCAAGATATAAAAAATTTCATTGGATAAATTTTTCATATTATTCTGATAACTTTCATATTTTAATGAATAGTTAAAACACGCTATATTATAATTAATAACAAATTTTTTCATCGTAATAATTTTTATGGATAAATTATAATTTAAAATAGTTTTAAAGTATAAATAGAATATATTTTTACCATTTAATATAATGTATGTCATTAGATATTATTTTAAATTGAATTTAAAGGTAAAATCATTTCAATCTTTTGCAATGTTTAAACATTTAAAACTCGTTTTCATTACAACGAGATTAATTTTAAAATAATTTCTGCAAATTCCATGATTTGAATATGGAAAAATGGATTCCATATTTGGAAACATTATGTACAAATTATGTTAATAGAATACTATTTATTTTTGGGAACAATGAATAGTAACTACGATAAATTTTATTTACCATAGTTAAAGGTAAATCAGGTAATTAAGGGTAAATATAATATTATCAAATTACCCTAACACTTGTCTTAATATAATTTGATGATTATATTTTGTCCTAAGTCACATTTGGGTAGAAATAGAATCCATTGGAACCCAATTGGATGTGATTAATACCTTTAATTTATTTTATTTTAATGAAAGTGAAATATGTCTCACTCAAACGTTAATAATTAGATTATTTTCAATATAGGGTTATAAAGAATATAGATTCAATTATATCTACTCATTATAAATATTTTTTTCTCTATTATGGAAATTTATTTGTAATTTTTAAGAAATATTTAATTATCTTAATAGCTTATACATTAGTGATGTTGAAATTATTTATTTAGTAAACAATCAATAAAATAGTTTTTATTAAAATAACAATACCTATAAAAAAACTATAAACGTGACCAAACATTTTTTTTCGAGTATACCTATAGCCTAAGCATCCATGGGACTATTTCTGGACAATTTGGATCATTTTAAAACAGATTAGGACATTTATATTATATTATTTTAAATGATGTCAATGATGTCACCTTGATAATTTAATAAATATAACAATTTAAATGCTATTATTATAAGATGATAAATTCGAGTAAAAATATTATTATTAATGATATCTTATTTATCTTCATCATAGGATTTTTTTAAATTTTTTTGCAACAAATATGTATATAAAATAATTATATAAAAATGTTGTAGTAATTATTTTATTAAGAGATATTCGAAATAAATGGTTTTAAAAATTTTAAAATAAATAATATATGAACAAATTAATGACCCCCATGAATTTTTTTGATAAATATGTAATTTTAAGAATCTATTATATAATTTTGTTGAATATATCATCTGTGTGGTTATTATTTAATATCAAATAGTGAATAGTGTCAAAATTGACACTATTGATATTATATAAAAATAACATATTATTAAATTATTTAAAAATCACAAATATATTTAAAAACTACAAATTGAAAGTTATATGGTAGAATAGTTTATAAAGTATCCAATTATTGGAAATTTACAACATTTAAGTATGTATTTATAACAATTTAGAATTTAGAATTTTATTACCACAAATAAAATTAATTATATTAAATAATGATAAATCAAGTTGATAAGGTTTGAAATAAAGATAAAACATATCTAAATATTATTGGTTTATGAGATTACAAACCTATATCATCTCATATTCTAATTTAGTGACATTGGGAGGTTTTTTTGTGGTTTTTTCATTTTTTTTTTAATAATATATTTAAGGTTTCCAAAAGTGCCCCGATCCTCTCCTATATAAGGGCACCTCCTTCGCTCTACCCTTCACACAAATTTGAGCCTTAAGGCTCAGCCAAACCATGCCTATTTCACTTCTCCAATTCCAAAGAAACCTACTCGAGGTCCTGGTCTCCTTTAAAGATCATCTTTAGTACCCTAATAGGAGGATAAGAGGAGCTGCGTCGAAGAAGAGGAACTCTCTTCTACCGTTTCGTTCCTGTTTCTTTATTCTTATACTTCATCATCTTTAGTTTTTTCATTATAAAGGAATAAAATCAGTATTAATAATATCATTATATGTTATTGTAAATATGAAACAACCCCATTTCACCTTTTATCCATCCTATGGAAAAACGAAATCACAGCGCATGCGTATGTATGGAATATTGTCTCCACGCAGTGTTGTAATATGTTTTTCCACCACCACCTTACATGGATGGGTTTATTTTTATAAAGAATAAATATATATGTTTATTATTACAGCATACATATACTGATAAATTATAACATCTACTCTGATTCCATCCAATAATTATAGGAATGATATCATCGCTTGTGCGTACGTACGGATTACCGTCTCCACGACGCGTTGAGATTCATTCTCCATGTTAACCATTCATGAATTATTATAAAGTATAAATAATGAATAATAATGAAATATATGACATAGTAATAATACTACTGTATTTATTTATATGTTATTTAATTAAATCCATTCAATTTAATAAGGAAACAAAAAAAGCGTTCATGTGTATTTACGGTCTAACGTCTTCGTGAACCATGTATTTCATTCCATTTATTGATCTATTATATATATTTATATTCTGAATATATATTATATTTAAATATATTTTTTATTATTTAATTAATTAAATCAGGATATAAGTAATAATATCAAGAACAAAAAATTCATAACACGTACGATAAATGAAATGATTTTACCCAAAACGCTGCTTTAACATGGAATTTACAAAGGAACGGGTAATATGAAGTCATAAGTGAACCAAATATGATATGATAACAATGAATAAGATTCTCTTAAAAGTCAATGAAATTATTTAAATCATTATACATGAGGTTTGGATACATATGAACCATATCATACATAGGGTAAATGATAACATTTACAATCTTGTTTTTATTCGAGATTGTTTATTCATAAGTATTTATTGGGGTCTTATTTATCATCCATGTACCTGTTTTCTAAAAATGTTTTCATGTATTTTTAAAGTCCTTTTTACCCAATTTTGACTTCTACTACATGTTATTTAATTAATATTTCTTTTTTTTTACCGTACGAGTTAATTTTGTACTTTTCCGGAAAAAATACGAGAAGAATGTTTTTTAACTTATACGACATTAAAAGATTTTTACAATTTCATAAAACCATATTTTCATGAATCATCCTCCACAATATGTCAAGATTATTTTTAACAAAATCCTTTTCTTTTAAAATTTCATGGAATTTTGTTAAAAGAAAATGATTTTGAAGAAGAAATGATATTTTCCTCAATTATTCATTTCAAGTGTTTTGTAAAAACTATTTTCCTTCTATGATGAAATTATTTAGTATGATTTTGTTTCAAGTATAATGTCTCTATTATTTACATTTTTTCAATTTTCATATGATGAAATGATACCTATTTTTTCATATGGATTATGTTCTGATGGGATGATGTTTATGAACCCATTTTATTCTTTGGGTTATGGTGAATGATTTATGTTTATGTTGTGGAACAAGTAAGAATTATTTCATTATGAGATAGGTGGGAACTATATCTCCCTCAAATGAATTGGGTAAATATATATATCTCATGATATAGGCATGGCTCGAATGGCATGTTTATCCGGTTCAGTTATACAGTACATGAATGAGAAGTGAACTAGATTTAGTAAGGGACTTTGTCCACAATGATGGTCTTAGCAGAAATGCCTTGGAAACTATGGAAATCATTCCAAGTGATTAATGGTTTTCCACTATTACATTTTTTATTCCCATTCTATTTTATCATTATTTATGATCCATTATGATCTATTCCTTATGTACTTCCATGTTTTATGTTATTACTCGTGATTTTGATGTTTAAACATCATTGTCATGGGTTTAAGTTCAAATGTATATGTATTGTTTCATTATCTCTATACTTACCCATACTAAGAATTTGAGCTCACACATTATTTGTTTTCTTTTCCCTAGAATATAAAGAAAGGTTTTAGGTAAGAAAACAAAAGGGGAAGATCTTTGTGGTAGATGTTGAAGATCATTTACCATGATTAGAAGATTATGTTCATGGTTTCCAAAGAAGCTAATCTATTACGATCCTTGAGTGTTTGTTTTTGAAATTTATTATGTATTCCGTAAAAGTAATTTAATGTCAATGCACTTCATGTTTGGGGTCTCTATAGTTACTTTGGCTTAATTTGACGTATCTTTAATGGAAGTTTCATTTTTTTGAAAAATTGTGAAAAACAATATATATTAATTAAAAAAATAATTTTATAAAATTTATTTATATATTTATAATATATATTAAGTTGTATTTTATTTATAACTAGTTCAACTAAAAAATAAAATTTGGGTTAATGTAATATATTTCATAGCGAAAACAAAAATAAAAACATTGTATTTATTTGATACTTTTCTGTAAAAACACACTTTCTTGTGACATATGGATAACTAATATTAAATTAATATGTTCAAATTTGGGTATTAAACTTTTTAAAAATGGATAAAATAATTTTAATCCAAATAATATGTAATATCTAGTAAGATCATATTATTTTTGGACCGTTGTGATTAGTGAATGTAATTAAAATTTATTAATATGGTCTGCGTAAAAACACATTTACAAAGTGGTTAAACATTAATCTAAGGGAAAAACATATAACCAATTTAAAAAATAAATTTTATGGTTATAATTAGGCAAATAAAAATATTTTTTCAAATGTTTAAAATTATTTTAGTAAATTTATATCTGGGTGTTCTCTTAATAGTTTTTATAATTTTTAAATGTACAGGAATGCCACCCCTCATCCATTATTAAATGGGAAATCACACCTTACATAACCAAAAATATAAATCCCATTGTATCATCAAAATACATCCAAAATATGCTCAAAAAATCCCCAAATTCTTCTTTGAAGCCTCACTTATGACAAAAATCGAAAAAATTATACCATTGATGAAACTCCAAATGTGATACCCAATGATGTAGTAACATCCATAAACATGATATTTTTACATTTCATTCTATACTCATTTAGTTAATAGTATTTCATGATTATGTAATATACTATGAGTCCCTAATATAGTAAAATTTATTTACAATAAGGATATGACTTATATTGATTCACACTTCCATCAAATGTGTTATACAATCAATATTTACGTGTACAACTGACTACCTACTCTCAAACCATTGTCATTCATTCTTCCATTACTACATTTAATGTATGACAATAATGATTTAAATAATTATTTTTGATTATATATATGATATATATGATTTCTATATTATTTTTTAATTATTATATTACGCATACCTTCATGCATTTCTTTTTTTTTGGAATTCATGATCTTCGTTTGTGGACATGTGAACTACCACCAACTCAAGCAATATGATTCGTTCATGTATTAAATTTAATGTATTAAAGATGTGTTTAATAAGCATATGTTTTATATATGAAATAATAATTATATTGGAATTATAACATATATATATAATACATTTTTCTTTCAATATGAAAAGAAAATGGAACAATTCTTTAATCA
Organism: Viscum album; assembly: GCA_963277665.1. Classification (NCBI taxonomy): domain Eukaryota; kingdom Viridiplantae; phylum Streptophyta; class Magnoliopsida; order Santalales; family Viscaceae; genus Viscum; species Viscum album. Next base: position 1,548,194,606 of record OY728146.1, on the reverse strand, counting down.
TTCATTCAACCAACCATCAATATGAATGGTTTATTTAATTTTTTATTTCAATATATTATATATTATTATTTATAAATGTATATTAAATACATTTTATATTTATATTATTTTAATTAATTTTTTTAAATGGAATCTTTATATTTGTAAGGGGACCGGAAGAATGAGTTAATCATGTATGAAAAAAATTGGTTGTTCCCCAAAACATAACAATAACATGGAACTGTTAAAAAAGGTAATATATCAGCATAATCCAAAAATATAGGGTATTATATATAATATTATATTTTTATTTAATATATACGTTATATTTAAATTTATAATAAATAATGATTGAATAAGTATATATAAATTCAGAACCTAAGGTAAGGGTTTTATCATGTCATTTTTTTCTATGAGATTTGTGCTATATTAAAAGCTAATTCCTCATTCAAGGAAAATTTAAATAAATTTCAAATGTTATGACATAAATTATCACCAATTAATTATATTAAAATTTTCAATTTATGTTATTATTTAAATCATATCATGATAAAAATGTTTCTCAAGGTGTAGGGGGATTTTTGGTGTCACTTTTATTTCTGTGAGACTTCTTCCATATTAACAACTAGTTTATTTTGTTTTATTTATATGATTACAATGAATTTATAATTTTATTATCATCCTTAAATTTATGGGTATCTAAATATATATTTTATGATCTCTCATTAAAGTTGATTATGGATCAATAATTATAAAATCAGTACAATAATGTTTTCTAAATTGCATTAATTTAGACACATTCTATGTTATGCACCAAGGTTCATCTACAAGATGTATACACTACAATATTTCAGTTTGTATAATGGGAATCCTTATTTTTATGATAACTTTTTATTAAAGTAATTCTATTATTCCATGGTTATTGTGATTCAAAATTAGCAATGTTGTAATAGTTTATCAATAAGTTCTCTTCATTTAGCATGATTGATTATTATTATGATTCCACTGATTAAATATGTTGAACCATATATCAATTTATCCCAGTTAATTTATCAACTAATTGTGATAATTGATATATTCATGTTATGGTATCATTTTTACACTATATGGTACTTAACATACATAATAAAAAGTTTTAATATAAATTAAATATTATTTCTATTATCAGACAAAAAATGATTTTACATCAAAACCATGTTTTATACCAAAATTTAAAAACAATTATACTATTCACCTATGATTTTTAAGAGAGGTATTTATCACTGTTTTATTTATTATAAATGGTTTTAAAATTAATAATCTTGTATTTTTGTTGTAAATGTTCTTTATTAAACATGTTATGGAGAAAAAGAAATGTTTTACATGGAATGACTTGTCTGCCACAATTAATGTCATTTTATTGAATCATCTTTTTCATGTTTACACTAGGTTTATGGAGTTTTTTTATTAATTTTTTTTAAAATATTATTTGTAATTCATTTTCAATGAAAATGACTTTCAAAATTTTTGAATTTTGAATTTATAAATTTTCATAGTATTTTTAGTGTAAAACATTGTCAAAATGTTTACATGATTTCATTTTATGTTTGAAAAGTGTTTTCAAATAAATTTTAAAAATTATTTTGATATTTATTTAAAATCTCTAAAATCAATTTCAATAAAAAAAATCTTCAAATTGATTTCATGATTCTTATATATAATTTAAATATATTTTCCACTAAGAATAATTTCCAAATTAATTATGTTTTAAAAATATATGTTCAAATAGAAAAATTTATATTCATTAAGAAGTCATAAAGAATAAATTTTAAATATTTCATTATTAGAAATTGATTTTTTAAAATGTTTTATGAATTTTCTTTTCATTAAAAAGAAATTTTTCTGTATGAAATGTTCCCAGTGAACATTCAAAATCATTCATAGGCAATGACTTTATACATCAAAATATATTATTATTTATTGGGGATATGATCCAAGGTCACCATTATTTCTATTTCATTTGATGGATTATGTTTAACATTAATAGTTTTTTATCACCCTTATTTTTACTCCATTGTTTATATGAATTTGAAACCATCTTATTTTTGCATGTTATAATTTCATGAAATAACTATAAAACCTGTATATATTTCATAGGTTATGATATGTTGACATCATTATTATACCCATTTAATTTAGTGTGTTATGGTAAGATGTATTTCAGAAAAATCAATTTTTTTGGGTCATGATATGATGTATGTTTTATATTCATATGGGGAAAAAATTTATGATTTCATAATGGGATGACTGGGAAATATATCTCCATAAAATGCATTGAGTAATGACTTTTATCTGATGAGAATGACTTGGCAGGAATGAGGATTATAATCCTTTCAGTAATGGTCTTTCTTCACTAATATGTTCTTTCTTCTCAATTATTTGAAATTAATGGGAATATGATCACAACCATTCATTGTTTCCTTTCCTCACATTATGAAAAATGATTTTATGTAGATGTACTAAGGGGAAGACCATTATGGGAATCATTGATGATGTTTCACCATGTTAGAAGATTTTGTTCCACATTTTGAAAGACCATACACTATTATTTTCCTTCAAAATATAGTTTCCTAATGTGCAGAATATTAAAATAATAATATAAGTACCCAGAATCAAAACATTAAATAATCATGAATTAAATAAATAATTCAAATTGAGGACCTTTTCTGGTTTAGAGTTTTAGAGAATTAGGACATAGCTATTACATCTCAAAAGATTACAAAGTAGACACTTCTACTCAGTTTACATATTTTTTATATAATAAAAACACTTAAAAAGAAACATGTCTACTTCCATGTTTTATATAGAATGTCTTTCCTTGATCCCATCCTTTTACCTATTCATCTTTATGTATTGTGGAAAAAATTTCAAAAACTTGGGCTGAGAATAAAAAGCTCAGTAATGGATAAAAAAATAAGGAAAACTATTTGTTTCTCAAAAAAACAAGTAAATCATGAATAATTCATCATAACCAATAATTTTTAACTATGTGAAGTTGTTTATACACATCACATAATAAAATATCATTGGTTGCCCTTGTGTAACCAAAATATCACCATAAATCCATATAATGAACACATAACATATAAAGGTAAATTGGAACCTAAACATACTTAATTGGAACGACCATACGGACGACTTCGACACATGTCACTAAATAGAATAGCCATACAGCCGAATTCCATTACCAATGAATTGGAGGTTATAATGTTACCACCAGTCCTGGTTTTCATGACACCACCCTTCATTTGGATTATCACGTAGCCACCCTTCAAAATTCCAAGTACCATTATAAAATCATAACACGTAAAAAAATTATAAAGGAAAGAACACATTTCCACATTTCAATAACAATATATTAACATATCAAATCCATTATCAAAACCACTTTCAAGACCAAAATACATAAAATAGTATATAGTATATAGTATTTATTATCCTTTTGAAAATATTACGCCATGTAAAAGAAGCCAAAGATCAAATAATATTCTTTGGGGCCGAAAAGATGTTGTCACCGCGTACGTTAAAAAGAAACATACTTTTTTCATTTAGTAAAATTCATCATAGATAAAAGATTCCTTTTGAATAAAAGTAAAATTCAATGGGGTTTATACACCGTATAAATTTATGTTGTGTATAAAATAAAATATTCCTCAATGAAAGGAGATTGAGATAAAGTCCCCTACAAAGACGGTATCCTTAGATTAAGGATAAATGAATGGCATAATTATGTGTGAAAAAATATAAATTCACCCAATATAAGTGGATATTATGTGTAAAACAATCATAGTTCATTCACACATATTCATAGAATTACATAATCAATAAGTAGAGGATTAACCCAAAGAATTGAAATTGGGTAAAGAAGTTCCCTTATAGAAACTCTATAGCCTAACGGCGTCACATTAAAATTCAGAAAATGAGTTGATGAGAGATAAAAATGGTATATCATCACATGGACATAAAATTTAAATCAATAATGATATAGAAGAACATATACCAACATAAAAAGATGTGAATAAAAAAACCTTTTAAATAGAAGAGGGTTAAAGGTTCTCTTACCGATTTGGTAACATACGAAACATACAGCCAATGAAAGAAGGACCATACAATGTTTATGTAAATACCCATAAATTAAATTATATTAAACAAAGAGTATAATAATTGTCAGTACATACAATACTCAAATAATATAGTTCCAAATATGTCATGAATCTCATGGAAATAAAAAGTGAGATAAAAAAAATATTACCTCATTGGAATAAATCGAGTCTTACGACCAAAAGATAATAAGAACCAAATTAATCATAGAATACCATGAATATAAATAGAATAATGATAATATATATCAAATGTAAGTACACAATACACCGCATGCAATAAATATGTGGTGAAAAAAAAGAAATCTCACCAAATTAAATGTGAGATAAGAAACCCCTTACCACGATGAATGAAATCGAGTCGTCTGAACAAAGGATAATAAGAACAAAATGAATCATAGAATATCATGAATATAAATAGAATCATGATAATATATATCAAATGGAAGTATAAAATACACCACATTCAATATATAAGTGGCGAACATTGGAAATATCACATAATTAAATGCGAGATAAGAAATCCCTTACTACGTGTCCGACGTGACTCGCTCATATGTTACTTGTTCATCCTGAATGATAAACATAAGTTAATTTATATATTAATAAGAACCTTTTTCAAGTTTATTATTTATTTTATATCACTTATTACCATGTTGTAATCATTATGTAATCATTTAAGTTAATAACAGTCATTTTTCCGATATTCGGTACATGAGTCAAAAGTGACCTTCTTATATTTACAAGTTGTTCATGTAGTAAAATATCCCTTATATCCATAATGATATTATTGATTTATATGTCATATATATAATATATATCCAGTATATATATGTATTTATACTAGTACATAACATTTAATGGTAAAAAAGAATTGTACCGTTCATGGTGACGGTAAGTCGTACGTACGCATGAATGCTACTTTAATTTCTATTACTCATTTAATGGAATGAAAAAATTATGATATAAAGTTAAATTATAATTATAGAATAATATCATATATAATATCATTATCGAAATCCTTTATACATCCCGTATATGGAATTAACGATTCAAATCACTTTGATGGGGTGGTAGTCCGAATTTCCTAATATGAAATTATAGCGTTTACCCATTATGGAATCCGTAAAGGTATGGAATAAATGAAAAATAAATAATCATGAAGAAAACATAATAATAATAAATATCATGTATAACTACGGTGACATATTTATGGCCACCATGAGAGGCGGTAGTAGATAATTGAACAATCATCGTTTCATGAGACAGTAGTTTGTCGTCCACAGAAACAATATGTTTTTCACCCATTATATGGAGGTGTGTGTAAGTGTAGCTCATATACATTCATAAAAAGATCCTAGTATATTGAATATCCAGTTGTTTTTACAATGTAAAGGAATAAAAATATATCATGGGGTTGGAGAAGCAAAATAAAACAACATAACATAAGAGAAGACATTAACTTAAAATCGGGTAACACCCCTTGGTTTGAACCAAAAGGGTTTCTTGAAGTGCTTTCGGACTATGGTAGGTCTTCTATGATTAAGAGAGGGATCTTGGGAGATTATTTTAGTTGAGTATGGAAGAGACAAAAGGCTTGAGAAGTTTTAGAAATGGGTAGGAAGTCTGGTCTTTTTATAATGGAGAGGAGGGAATCTTTTGGAATGATTAAAAATATTATTTTATTATATAATGTGTTTCTATTTCTAAAGGTCCAAAAATAATTAAAGTAGAAGATAAGGTGTACCATGTTCAAAATAAAATCATCCAACAATAATTGGATTTTTTTTTGGAAATTTTTTTAAACTATATCTTCTTATTTATTTAAATAATTCAATAATGACTTTAACACTGCATCATCATTGTGTCATAAATATTTATATTTATATGATGTTTAAAAATTATAAAAGAATTTCCATGATGTATGTTATATTTTTATCTTTCTAATGAATATTTATAGTCAAATATATCAATTATATAACCCTATGTAAAAATTGGTTTAGAAAAATAATACATGTTTGTGGCATTTTACTTTTTACTTTAAATAAAAAGGTATTAATGTCATTATCTTACCCAACTGGCTCTATGGGGTCCCAAAATTTACCCATGGCCTGTCTTGGTTGTCCGAGACTCATCCAATAAAGGAAAGACATGTGTAATGGAAATTGCATATTATTATATCATAATTTTTACCTTAAATTACACTAATTATCTTTAATCGCGGTTAATAAAAGTCAAAAGTTACTATTCACAAAAAATTATTTTAATCCCATTGAACTACATTTTACTTACTAATGACAAACATGTATGTCGGATTTTTGAAATTAAATTAAAAAAAACGGTAAAATTTCATTTAAACGAAAAAAACAGTTTTTAACTACCACTTAGTGGTTTTACTATTCAAAAAAAATTGATGTTTTTCCGAAAAATACCAAAAAATCACCCTCAGAGATATTTGATATTCCGTATTCAAAAATGATTTACATTTTAACAAATTAAAAACATATAATTTGCATTAATTAATTTTATAATTAATTCTCTCTGTCAAAACAAATAGCTTGTTTTCAAGAAATAATATCTATCAAAAGGATGACCCTTGTTTATGTCCAATTTCAAAATTAAATTAATTTCAATGACCACCATGGGATTAAATGGTAAAAATATATATTAACTGCACTTTAAATCCAATTAAAAAAATAATCTGTCCATATAAATAAATTAGATTAAAAATAGGGTTTGAATTAAAATACAACATTTTTCACTATTTATTAAAAAATGAATTTTATCGGAAAAATAACAAAAGTTTACACAAAGTACATCTTGACGTCCCGATTCTAAAGAAGGATTTTATTTTTTCAAATATAACATATAAAATTGATGAAAATTCATTTTTCTGAGACCAATTTACCTGGGATGTTACATCCTTCCACCATTTTGGGAATTGCGTCTTGCCAATTTTATAATTGGGCTAAGAAACATTATTGAAAGCCCCACATCAGAAATGGAGTACATAAAATTATCACATTAAAAGAACAAAAAAAGACGTACAATGTTCATCTAAAATAACCCATACTAGGATTCCATGAAAACATGGATATGGAGGAGAAATGAAACCATCATGTTCTGATGGAGAGTGACATAAAACATGTTTAAGAGAAAGTTAACCTCCAGAAAATCACAAACATGTGATGGGTTAAACAATATTTGATTACTCAGTAGTAAATGTTAACACACAATGTTTTTGTTTGAAGTTACTTTTCATTATGAATTTTTTTATGACTTTAACTAAAATATAAGGAAACATACTCACTTTTCATGAAGACTTTCATCTTTTACTAGATTTCTAACACAAACTCATATATTCTCCAAATGATGAGTATTCAAGATGACTTGTTCGCATTAAGAGAACTAAAATAAACATCGTGAAAATCACATAATCCATAAACGATAGAATATATATTTCCCATGACATTAGACCTTAACCTACACCAAAATGGTTAGTACAATATCAGATAATCCCCAAAAAAGATAATCATTCACATAAAGAAAAACTACTCTTAAAATCCCAAAATTTTCCATCAAAACCCAAAGTTCGTCAATGACCATTTAATAAATATCTGTCTATAAAATTCTTCAATGTAATCCAAACTATGATTTACGACCAAAATTCTGAAGGATTTAATCACATAGTCTTCCAAGATAAATCCTATCATTTAACTCTAAATAACATCAGTTACTCTTAAAATATCATTTTGAAAAGTCATTAAACTAATCACATATTCCCTGTGATAGGATAATCATTTCCATAGATAATAGAAAATCAACTAATTCTTGATTCATAAAATCATATAACTAAAAACAATAAGTCATAATATCCAAGGACTTCATATAGCCCAGTGGTAGGCGATAAATACCAGTCGCACTTTGGTTGTGGGTTCGATTCCTGCAGCTTTGTCTGACACGACGGGTTATCACATGGTCTGCATGTTGTCCCTTTTAAAATACTATATATTTTTATAAAATTCCCCAAAAATAGATTAATTCGTCAAAAATAACCATAAAATATTTTAACCAAAATGGTTATCTAATAACTTTCATTTTGCACCCCAAATTGTATTAACCGATAATAGCCTTAAATTCAAGGATCATATAAACCCAAATGGTTCTTTATAACTTTATCCATAGAAGAAATGATAATTATTCCTCGAATAAAATTTTCATATATCAATCATCAGGGTTACACATACTATAAAAGGTCTTCTAATGTAATTACATCATCATAAGAGCCTTAATACTCTTAAGAATTTCACCATCCTAAAATCAACCATAACTATTTAACCCCTTATATGTTGACTTCTTCCTCATTCAACATTCTTATTGATCCATTATCCATCCCTTTCCAACTTATTCTGAAATACTTCATTCCTACAAATAAAATCATGAATCATATCCTAAGATTCAATAATAGGAAAACATATGTTATGAAATAATCAATACATTTCATTGGTCATTGTCAGTTTCTTCATCCTCAATCGGAATAGAATTAGATATTTGTAAACAAATATTTGAACGATCTTGGTGATCCCATTCTCTAAACTTCTTAGTAGGACATGTGTTTTGCTAATGACCATGCACACCACATTTAAAACATTCCATTGATCCTTCAGAAAGAACATATTTCCCTTTCCTAGATCCAACTAGATGATTTCTTTTTTTCCATGGCATGTTCTTGCTTTATGACCTTTGTTTCCACATGTATAGCATCTTTCTGTCCATTTGAAATATTTTCCTAGGTGTTTCATTCCACATCTTCGACACATAGGTTTTTGAACATAGTTAACATTATGATTATTAACTGAACTTCCATAGGGATTTGTTTCTCGCATATATGATGAATTATAAAAATCACTAAGGTTAAGGTGGAAAATCATGACCCCAGATAGTTGGTTGAGAATAACCACAAGAGTTATCATTATAGCCCCCATATCATTCAGTTGCTTATTCAGTAAACCATCACAGTTTTCTTCACATCCACTATTACTTTTGTGCCTCCTAGATCCAACCATTTACTAATACCAAAAAGGCCAGGGTGAGTATATCAGTAAAATAATCATATAATACTAAGATTTAATTATTCATGTTATCTTAAACTAATTCACTTTATCAAAAAACTATGGATGTTTCTGTAATCCAAATCATTATGCTAATGTAACATATGCTTAAAGAATACCCTATCAGCTAAAGTTAACTAAACCAACCTTTGATACCAACTATAGGGACCCATCCTTAAAACATTACCTAATCTTGAATTAAATAAATAATTCTAATTGAGGATCATTTCAGGTTTAGAGTTTAGGATAATTAGGACATAACTATTACATCACAATATATTACAAAGTAGATACTGCAACTCAGTTACCATTTTTTTATAAAATAAAACTCTTAAAAAGAAACATGTATATTTCCATGTTTTAGATATCTTTTCTTTCCTTGAACCCATCCTTGACCGTATTCATCTTTATGTCATGTGGAAAACATTTCAAAAACATGGGATGAGCATAGAAAGCTCAATAAGGGATAAAAAATAAGGGAAACGATTAGTTTCTCAAAACAACAAGTAAATCATTAATACTTCATCATAAGTAAGACTTTTCACCTTTATGAAGTGGTAAATACACTTCACTTAATAAAAGATCATTCCTTAACCTTGTGTAACCAAAAGATCACCATAAAACCCATATAAAGAATACATAATAAATAATGGTAACATGGAACAGAAACATACTTAAAAAAAATAAGAATACAGTCGACTTCCACGCATGTCACCAAATGGAATAGCCATACGACCGACTTCCATACCCAATGCATTGGAGGTTATAACGTAACCACTAGTCCTGGTTTTCACAGCACCACCCATCATTTGGTTTTTCACGTAACCACCTCTCCAATGTCCAAGTACCATTATAAAATCATAACACATAGACAAATTATAAAGGAAAGAAAACATTTCCACATTTCAATCACAATATATTGACATATCAAATCAATTATCAAAACCATTTTCAATACCAAAATACATAAAAGAGTATATGGTATTTAAAGGGGATTATACATCGTATAAAATAAAGTTTGTATAAAACGAAATATGCCCCAATGAAAGGAGATAGGGATGAAGTCCCTTACAAAGATATAATCATTATATTAAGGATAAATCAAGGACATAATTATGTGTGTCAAATATAAATACACCCAATATAACTGAATTTTATGTTTAAAACAATCATAGGTTATTCACACATATTCATAGCATGACATAATCAAGAAGTACAGGTTTAACCCAAATTATTGAAATCAGTTAAAGAAGTTCCCTTACCGAAAATTGACAGCATAACGGTGTCACTTTAAATTTCAAAAAATGAGTTGATCTGAGATAAAAAGGATATCTCATATCTTGGACCAAAAATTTACAGCAATAAGTATATATAAGAACATATCCAAACATAAGAAGGTGTGAATAAAAAGAATCATTTTAAAAAGAGGAGGGTGAATGGTTCCCTAACCGATTTGGTAACATAAGAAACATAGCACCCATGAAAGAAGGACCATACAATATTGATGTATGTACCCATAAACGAATCTATATTACACAAATATTATAATAATGTGCATTATATACACAAAAATAGAAGATAGTGAGAAATATATCATTAATCTCACGGGAATAAAAAGTGAGATAAAAAAACCTTACCTCCTTGTTATAAATCGTGTTGTATGACCAAAAGATAATAAGTACCAAATTAATCATAGAATACCATGAATATAAATAGAATCATGATAATATATATCATATTGAAGTACACACTACCCCACATGCAATAAGGATGTGGTGAACAATGGAAATCTCATTGAATTAGATGCGAGATAAGAAACCCCTTACCTAGTTGTAATAAATCGAGTCGTATGACCAAAGGAAAATAAGCACCAAATGAATCACAGAATACCATGAATATAAATAGAATCATAATAATATATATCAAATTAATGTAAAAAATACACAACATTCAATAAATAATTGGCGAACAATGGAAATCTCACAGAATCAAAAGTGAGATAAGAAATCCCTTACCACTTGTCCGACTTGACTCGCTTGTATGTTCCTTGTTATTCCTAAATGATAAAAATAAGTTAATTTATACTAACATAAGAACCCTTTCCATTTTTATTATTTCTTTTATATCACTTATTACCATGTTATAAAAATTATGTAAACAATTAATTTAATAACGGTCATTTTGTCGATATTCGGTACTCGAGTCAAAAGTGAACTTCTTATATTTTCAAGTTGTTCATGTAGTAAAATATTAATTATCTCCATAATGATATTCATGATATAGATATAATATATATCTTATATATTTAGTATATATTTGTATTTATACCAGTACAGAACATTGGATGGTAAGAAATGAAATGCACCGTTCATGGAGACAGTAAGATGTACATACGCATGAACGCTACATTCATTTCTATTTCACATTTAATGTAATGAAAACATTTTTATATAAACGTATATTATGATTCCAGTAGAATATAATATATAATATCATTATCTACATCCTTTATACAACCCACATATGGAATTAACGATTCAAATCATTTTGAGGGGAAGGTAGTCCGCACTTCCTAAAATGAAATTATCGTGTTTTCCCATTATGGAAACAATAAAGGTATGACATAAATGAAAAATACAAAATCAAAAGGAAATAATAAACATAATATATATCATATATAAATACATTTTAATATTTATTTTCACCATGAGAGGCAGTAGGAGATAATTGAACAATCATCGTTTCGTGAGGCAGTAGTTCGTCGTCCATAGAAATAGTATGTTCATCACCCATTAGATGGAGGTGTGTGTAAGTGTATTCGAATCCTTCTTATAAATACATCCTATTATATTGAGGATAATTATTTTGTTACAAAATAATGGAATTAAAAGTGTTTAAGGGGTTGTAGAGTCAAAATAAATCAAAATAACATAAGAGAAGACAGTATCTTTAAAACGGGTAACTCCCCGTGGTTTGAACTAAAAGGGCTTCTTGAAGTGAATTATACATATGGTATGGATTCTAGGATGATTATAGAGATTTTGGGAGGATTTGTGAGTAGAGGATGGATGAGACAAACGGCTTGAGAAGTGTGAGAACGGGGTAGGAAGTGGGGACTTTTTATAAGGGAAAGGAGGGGGTCTTTTTGAAAGCTTGAATATATTATTTTATTATATAATGCATTTCAAATTATAATGGTCCATAGATCATTAAAGTAAAATATAAGGTGAACCATGATCGAAAGAAAGTCATCCAACATGAATTGGACATGTTTTGAATATTGTTTCAAAAATTATCTTCTTATTTAATTAAATTATTCAATAATGACGTAAACACTGCACCATCATTGTGTCATAATTATTTTTATTTATATGATGTCTAAAAATTATAAAAAAATTACCATTATGTATGAAATATTTTTATCTTTATAATGAATATTTATAGTTAAATATATCAATTATATAACCCCATGTAAAAATTGTATTAGCAAAATAATACATGTTTGTAACATTTTTATTTTTACTTTAAATAAAAAGGTATTATTGTCATTATCTTACCCTAGTGGCTCCATGGGGTCCCAAAATTGACCCATGGTGTCTCTTGGTCGGCCAAGACTCATCCAATAATGGTAAGACAAGTGTAAAAGTAATTTCATATTATTATAACATAATTTTTACCTTAAATTACACTAATTACCTTTAATTTCGGTCAATAAAAGTAAAAAGTTACTATTCACCAAAAAATATTTTCATCCCATTGAAACAAATATTACTTAGTAATGACAACAAAGTATGTTGGATTTTTGAAATTCAACTCATAGAAGCGGTAAAATATTATTTAAACGAAAAAAACATTTTTTTAACAACCACTTAGTTGGTTCACTATTCATCAAGAATTGATGTTTTTCAGAAAAATACCAAAAATTCACCCAAATATATATTTGATATTCCGATTTAAAAAATTATGTCCATTTTACTAAATTCAATACATATAATTTTCATTAATTAATTTTATAATTAACTCTAGCTGTTAAAACAAATAGCGTGTTTTTATGAAACAATTTCTATCAAAATATTGACACTTGTTTATGTCCAATTTCAAAATAAAATTAATTACAATGACCACCATTGGATTAAATTGTAAAAATAAATTTTAACTACATTTTAAAACAAATTATAAAGATAATATATCCATTTAAAAAAATTATATTAAAACAAGGATTTGAATTAAAATACAACATTTTTCACTATTCATTAAAAAATGAACTTGAACGGAAAAATAAAAAAAATTACACAAAGTATGTTTTGACATCCCTATTCTAAAGAAAGATTATATTTTTTCAAATATAATATATGAAATTGACAAAAAGTAGTTTTAAGAAGGGTTCACCATCAAAAGGCGATTAATTGACCTTTTAATGAATATTTGGATATTTATGCTTAAAATTTGATTCATTCGCATTTTAAGCCCCTATCATTTATTGGGTAATTGTTAAAATATTTAAAATATATATTTAATAATTTTGTAGTTAGTTATGTTCATTCCTTCCATTAGAACAGTTAGGCGTTAACTACCATTAAAAATAATATTATTATATTATTAGTGTGTAACGTAAGATTTCAAAGAAACTCGTTGTTGCATATTGGGTACGCCATTGAACATAGCACCCCCTTTAATGTAATATTAATATTTTATTCACAAATATTAATATATATGAACATTTAATATTCATTATTTATATGTGATGTTACAAATAAAATGTATTAATAATTTATATTATGCATGGGTCGATATTATTATCCCACTATATAAGCATTTCATCAGGTCTATAACAACACTTCTCTTTAGTTCATATTTAAACTAGATTTATTACATAGTATTTCACTTCACAGAACTCTGATGACTGTGTGGTATAGTGTATTAGGGGCATAGGAACATTGAAGAACAACATAAAAAATGAAATACATTTTTTATTGAAATCATCATTTACATGACCATAACATTACTTTATGCAGTGCTTTGCATTGGATATCCAGGGGAAATACATAAAAAAGGGTAATCTATAATTCCTAGTAAGTGTGTAAAATAGGCATATATTGAAGATTAAAATATAAATCAGGCATTAGACATATCAATTGAGCATAAGAAAACACGAACATAAAAGCATGATATATCATGATATATCATAACATGAAAATGTGGAAACAACATAAAAAACTGCATCATTAACATAAAGTAAAGAGGTAAAACCCTATCCCAACTTGATGGACACAAGGACTATAGTAGAATCAGGTGAACCTCTATCTCATCAAGTTATATAATGATACCAATCAATATCGAATGCTTTAGAGAGATATTTGGGTGCACCCTTCATAAAAATGTCAATCGCACGCTTAATGTAACACCCCAGGTAAATAAAGAATATGACATCTTTATATTTATCCATATTTTTGAATAAAATATTAATATTACTTTAAAGGGAACTCTATGCTTGATGGTGTACCCAATACGCGACAACGAGTTCCTTTGAAATCTTACGTTGCACTATAATAATATTATTTTAAATGGTAGTTAACGCCTAGCTGTTGTATTAGAGGGAATGAACAGAACTAACTACAAAATGATTAAATATGTTTGTCAAATATTTTTACTTTTTACAATAAATTTTAGAGGAATAAAAATATTAATGAATTCAGTTTTAAGCGTAAACATTCTAATACTCTTTAGAAGGTCGATTAACAGCCTTTTGATGGCGAACCTCTTTTAAATCCACTTTTTGACAATTTTATGTGTTATATTTGACTAAATAAAATTCTTCTTTAGAATCGGGACATCAAAATTTAGTTTCTGTAAATTTTTGGTATTTTTCCAAAAAAGATCAATTTTTAATGAATAGTGAAAAATGATGTATTTTAATTCAAAACCTCTTTTTAATCTAATTTATTTATATGATTAAATTACATTTTTAATTGGTTTTAATTTGAAATTAGAATATATTTTTACCATTTAATCCAATAGTTGTCATTGAAATTAATTTCACTTTGAAATCGGACTTAAACTAGTGTCAATCTTTTGATACATTTTGTTTCATAAAAACACGCTATTTGTTTTGACAGCGGGAATTAATTATTAAATTAATTAATGCAACTTATATGTTTTGAATTTTAAAAAATAGGCATCATTTTTGAATTCGGAATATCAAATATAGCTTAGGGTGAATTTTTGGTAATTTTCTGAAAAACATCAATTTTTGATGATTAGTGAAACCACTAAGTGGTACTTATAAAAAACTGATTTTCCATTTAAATGAAATTTTTCCATCTTTGGGTTTTTAATTTCAAAAATCTGACATAAATGGTTTTCATTAATAAGTAAAATGTGGTTCAATGGGATTAAAATAACTTTTTTGTAAATATTAACTTATTAATTTTTTAATCGCGATTAGAGGTAATTAGTGTAGTTTATGGTTAAAAAAATGTTTTAATAATATGAGATGAGCTTGACACATGTCCTAACCTCATTGGATGTGTCCTGGACGACCAAGAAAATCCATGGGTCAACTTGGGGACCACATGGAGCCCCTTTGGTTGGGAAATGACATAAATAACTTTTTATTTAATGTTAAAGGAAAAATGACACAAACATGAGATGTTTTACTAAAGCAATTTTTAAATGGGGTTATACAAGTCAGAGTTTTGGCTATAAATATTCATTAGAAACCTAAAAATCTTTCCTACATCATGATAGTTTTATTATAATTTTTAGACATTAAATATATTAAATTATTTATGTCATCATGATGATGCAGCGATTACCTCATTAATAAAGGATTTAAATAAAATGAAATGATAATGTAAAATCTAAGACCTACACATGTCCAATACCTATTGGATGGGTGGATTTAGAACACTTATCACCTTATCCTAGAAACAGATCAATGTGGGACCCCTAAAATCCGAAACTCATTCTAAAATAAAGTAACTTTTCTTTACTTTCCAAGAGTGCCCCTTCTTTCATCTTATAAAAGGACCCCACCTCTACCTCTTTAACCACACTTCCAAAGCCTTTGGATCGGCCAAAACCTGCCCATTTTGTCACTCCACATACCTCTATTACTCCTTGAAGCCTCACATTGGGCAGAAGTCTTCCCAAGGAAGCCTTTGAGCAGAAACCAAAGGGAGTTACCCGATTTTAAGGTAATGTCTTCGCTTGAGTCCTTTTGTTTTATTTTGCTTCTCCAACCCCCTAAAAACTTTTTATTAATTTCTATTGTAACAACTCCACTATCTTCAATATACTAGGAAGTTGATATAAGAAGTATTCGAGCTACACTTACACAAACCTATATCTAATGGTTAAAGAACATACTGTTTCCGTGGATGGCGAATTTCTGCCTCACGAAACGATGATTGTTCAACACTAAAATAACACCTTCAAAGGTGGCCATTAAGATTTCACTATATTTATATATGATATATAATATGTATATTTTTTACATAAGCTTCTGTATTTTTCATTTTTGGCATACCTTTATTATTTCCATTGTGGGTAAACACGATAATTTCATTTTTAGGAAGTGCGGACTACCGCCCCCTCAAAGTGATTTGATTCGTTAATGCCATACGTGGGATGTATAAAGGATGGATTTAAAAGTTATTATATAATATTTATTTTATATATAAATGATTAATATAATTCTATAATTAATATATACATACCTCTCATTTAGTTTTAATTCCATTAATATGACATAGAAATGAAAGTAGCGTTCATGTGTATGTACGACTTACCGTCTCCATGAACGGTGCATTTCATTTCTTACCTCTAAATGATTATGTAATATTATAAATACATGTATATTCTGGATATATATTATATATATGATATCCAAATAATGAATATCACTCTGGATATAATGAACCTTTGACCACACGAACAACATGTAATTGTAAGAAGTACACTTTCGGCGTAAGAACCAAATATTGACAAAACAAACATTATTAAATTAAATGATTACATAATGTTTATAACATTGTAATAAGTTATATAAAAGAAATAATTAACTTTAGAAATGGTTTTAAGGAAGTATAAATTAACTCAGGTTTATTATTCTGGAGATTAAAGAACGATCGAGTCAAGTCGGACCCGAGGTAAGGGATCCTACTCCTCTCTTTCCTTTTAAGTACACTCTTTTATGTCATTCTTTTTAAGGTAATTTTTCTTATGATTGGGATGTTATTTTATATTAATTCTACTTTAATTATTATGTTAATTTTATGAGAGACTCTATTTTCTCTCATTAATCCATTTTGGAAGTTTTGAGTGGCGCCGTTTGGCTGCCGAATTTTCGTAAGAGATCTAAACTCTCTCTTTATTTTTAAGTACTCTCCTTTATGTCCCTTATTTTAAGCTCCTATTTGTTATGTTGGTGGATGTTATTTTATATTCCTATTTCTGTACAATTTATTTTAATATAATAAGATACCCTATTTGATCTCATAAATCCATTTTTGGATGTTTTAAGTGGCGCCGATAGGCTGCCGAGTTTTCGTAAGGGATTTTTCGTCTCACTTTTATTCCCGTGAGATTTGTTCTACATTTTCCATCATTTCCTTTGATTGGTATATGTACTGAACATTATTATACACTTTGTGTAATATTATTTTGTTTATGATTATTTACATCAATGTTTTATTGTCCTTCTTTCATGGGGTGTATGTTTTGAAAGATACCCAAGTCGGTAAGGGAACCTTTCACCCTCCTCTTTTTAAAAGACTTCTTTTGTTGGGTCATTTAATTTACATATTGCAATGTTGGTATATGTTCTTATATATCCTTATTTCAGTAAATTTTATGTCCATCTGATGAGATACCCTTTATCTCTCTCATCAACTCTTTTTCTAAAATTTTATGTGACGCCGTTAGGCTGTCAAATTTTACCAAGGGAACTTCTTAACCCAATTTCGATTTCTTTGGGTTCAACATGTAGTTATTGAATATGTCATCCTTTGAATATGTGTGAATGACATTTTATTGTTTTACACTCAATATCCATTTATATTGGGTGTATTTATATTTGTCACACATAATTATGAGATTGATTTATCCTTTATTTAAGGACACCTTCTTTATTATGGATTTCATCTCATTTTACATTTCTATTGAGACTTCATTGTTTTTATGCACCAGTTCACTCTTATATGGTGTATATAATGTCCTTTGGAATATTATATCATGAATCCCTCTATTATCATGATATTATAAAGTTCTAATTAAATGTTATTCCTCAATTACTGTATTCAAGTGTCTCTCATTTTGTTTAAAACACTTTAACTAAAATATCGTTTTATATGTGTTAACAATTTATTGTTATAAATATTTCTCACTAATATCCATGTTTTTAAAATGGTTTTAAGGATTTATTTATTTGGATATTAATGGTTTAAAATGTTAAAAGCTTCAAAGTGGTATGGGACACTTTTATTCAAAAATCTCTTTATTAAATGTTTTATATGGTTTGGAAAATGGTTTTTAGAATGGATTCGTTATTACAATATCATAAAATTTTATATTGTTATTACAATGTGGGAATGTTATTTTTTTGTGCTTAGGTTATGTTCAATGATTATGTTATGGTTCTTGTGCATTGTTTATGAATACAGGTGGTTCCGTGATAAACTAAGGGCGGGTGAGCCCGATGTAGCTCTCCAATGCATTGGGTAATGCGAAGGAGTGAAACGTTAAGGTTTCTACGAAGAGATTTAGGGAATATTGTGTGGTGGGTATTCCAAACGCAACCACGAGGATTACGCCCTACTAATGAATGTTATGAATGCCCCAAGTTACCATTTATGTCTTATGATTTCTATTATTTATTCAGGATTTGATATGCCTATGTTTTATGGGTAATGTATGATTTCATTCTTATGTATATATGAACTCATGTTTCCTTTCCATATTTTTATAACCCATACTGAGCTTTTTATGCTCATCCCATGTTTTTTTTGAAATTTTTTTCACAGGTCAAGGGAAAGGTACATGATATGATGATAGTGTCATGGAAGTGTCAAAAAAGAATCCATGATTTATTTTTAAATATGTTTTCGTTCATGGGGAAAGAATTAATACTATCTTTTATGTAACCACTTTGTTTAAATGTGGAATGTAATGCAAGTTTTATGATCTAATTCTCTAAAACTCTAAACCTAAAAAGATCCTCAACGTGTAATATTGTAATAACACAAGATTATGTAAGGTTTAAGGCTGGGGCCTTATAGTTGGTATCAACGGTCGGTTTAGATAACTTTAGAGGTTAGGGTATTCTTTAAGCATAAGTGACATTACCAAAATGGTTAGGATTTCAGAAAGAGTCATAGTTTTAGATAATGTGAATGAGTAAGTATATCTCTGTGGTTATCTTCCTCATTAGTAAATGATGGTTTTTTTGATATACTCACACTGACCTTTTTGGTTTTAGTAAATGGATGGATCTAGAAGGCACCAAAGTAACAGTGGATATGAAGGAAACTGTGACAATTTTTTGAGCAAGCAACTGAATGATATGGGAGCTGCAATGAGAACTCTTGTTTTTATCCTCAACCAACTATCTGGAGTCATGATTGACCACCTAAACCTTGGTGATTTCTATAAGGCATCATATATGCTAGAAACAAATCCCTACGGAACTATAGGAAATAATCATAAAGGTATGTGTGTTCAAAAACCAATGTGTCAAAGATGTGGAAAGAAACACCTAGGAAAATGTTTCAAAGGGACAGAAATATGCTATAGATGTTGAAATGAAGGTCATAAAGCAAGAACCTGCAATGGAAAATGGAAGCATCTAGTTGACTCGATGAAAGGGAAAGAAGTTCTTTCTGAGGGATCAATTGAATGTTTTTAAAGTGGTGTGCATGGTCATTATGCAAACACATATCCTATGAAGATGTTTCGTGAATGGGATCACCATGATTGTACAAATACTCATTTACCAATACCTAATACCATTCCAATTGAGGATGAAGAAACTGAAAATGACCAATCAATGGTATGTATTATTTCATAACTTTTGTTTTCCTATTTTGGAATCTTAGGATATGATTCATGATTTTGTTTGCAGGAAAGAAGTATTTTTGAATAACTTGGAAAGGAATGGTTAATGGATCATGACGAATGTTGAATGAGTAAGAAGTCAACATATAAGGGCATTAAGAGTTATGGTGAAATTCTTAAGAGTATTAAGTATCTTTTGATGATTCGGTTACATTTGAAGACTTTTTATAGTATGTGTAACCCTGATGTTTAATATATGAAAATATAACTCAAGGAATAGTAATCTTTTCTTTTGTGGACATAGTTATAAAGAACCATTTGGGTTTATATGATGCTTACTTTTGAGGTAATTATGGGTTACTATATATTATGATGGAAGTGAAAGGCATGAGATAAAATTGAGGTTAAATTATGATATGGTTATTTTTGATGATTTTATCTCCTTTTGGGAAATGATTGGAGAATTATATAGTTTGGAAAAAGGACAACAGCAGACCGTGTGACAACTCATCGTGTCGGACAAAGCTGCGGGAATCGAACCCCCAACCAAAGTGCAACTGGTATTTATCGCCTACCATTGTACTACGTGAAGTCCCTGGTTAGTTTGACTTATTATTTTTAGTTATATGATTTTATGAATTAATAGTAAGTTGATTTCGGGTTATCTATGGAAATTATTAACCTATCATGGAGGATATGTGATTAGGTTAATTACTTTTCAATATGAGACTTTAAGAGAAACTGATGTTATTTAGAGATAATTGTTACCTTGGAAGACTATGCGATTAAATCATTCAAATATTTGGGTTTCAATCCTAAATTGTTTTACCTTGAATAATTTTATGGAAAAATTGTTTATCGAATGGTCCTCTTTGAACTTTGGGTTTTGTTGGAAAAAATTTAGAGATTAAGAATAGATTTTCATTCTATAAAGGGTTATCCTTTTCTGGATTTTCTGATCTTGTACTAACCTTTTTGGTTTTGGTTTTGGATAAAGTCTAAAGGCATGGGAAATATATAATTTCCTTGTCTGGATTAGGTTATTCTATTGAAGTTGATTATAGTACTCTTAATGTGACCAAGTCTTCCTAAATACTCGTATTTTGGAGAAAATATGAGTTTGTGTAAGGAATCTAATAAAAGTTGAAAGTCAACATGATAAGTGATTATGTTTCCTTATGAATAAATTTCTCAATAAAAAGAAACATAACACAAAAATGTTTTCTATTAACTTTTCCTACTGGGGAATCGAATACCGTTTAACCCATCACATGTTTGTGATTTTCTTATGGTTAACTTTTTCCTAGATATGTTTACTACAACTCTCTATCAGAACATGACCCTTTTTTTCATCCATGTTCAAATTTTCATACATGGAATCCTGGTATGGGTTAACTCGGGTGACCTTTGTACTTCCCTTTGTTTCTTTTAAAGTGATAGTTTAATTTACTCCTTTTCCGATGTGGGACTTTCAATGGACTTTTGAAGCCCAATTTTGAAATTGCGAGGACGCAATTCCCAAAAGGGGGGAAGGATGTAACACCCCAGGTAAATAAAGAATATTACAATTTTATATTTATCCATATTTTGAAAAAAATATTAATATTACTTTAATGGGAACTCTAGGCTCGATGGCGTACCCAATACGCGACAACGAGTTCCTTTGAAATCTTACGTTGCACTATAATAATATTATTTTAAATGGTAGTTAATGCCTAACCATTGTATTGGAGGGAATGAAAATAACTAACTACAAAACGATTATATAGGTTTTTCAAATATTTTTACTTTTTACAATAAATGTTAGAGGATTAAAAATGTGAATGAATTCAGTTTTAAGCATAAACATTCTAATACACTTTAGAAGGTCGATTAACCGCATTTTGATGGAGAAACTATTTTAATCTAATTTATTTATATGATTATATTATCTTTTTAATTGGTTTAATGTGAAATTAGAATATATTTTTACCATTTAATCCAATAGTGGTCATTGAAATTTATTTCACTTTGAAATCGGACTTAAACTAGTTTCAATCTTTTGATACATTTTGTTTCATAAAAACACGGTATTTGTTTTGACAGCGGAAATTAATTATTAAATTAATTAATGAATCTTATATGTTTTGAATTTTTTAAAATAGACATAATTTTTGAATTCAGAATATCAAATATATATTAGGGTGAATTTTTGGTAATTTTCTGAAAAACTTCAATTTTTTATGAATAGTGAAACCACTAAGTGGTACTTATAAAAAACTGATTTCCCGTTTAAATGAAATTTTTCCATCTTTGTGTTTTGAATTTAAAAACTCCGACACACATGGTTGTCATTAAGAAGTAAAATGTGGTTCAATGGGATTAAAATAATTTTTTGGTGAATAGTAACTTATTAAGTTTTTAATCGCGTTTAGAGGTAATTAGTGTAGTTTAACGTAAAAATAATGTTTTAATAATATGAGATGAGCTTGACACATGTCCTAACCTCATTGGATGTGTCATGGAAGACCAAGAAAATCCATGAGTCAACTTGGGGACCCCATGAAGCCACTTTGGTTGGGAAATGACATAAATAACTTTTTATTTAATATTAAAGGAAAAATGACACAAACATGAGATGTTTTACTAAAGAAATTTTTACATGGGGTTATACAAGTCAGAGTTTTGACAATAAAGATTCACTAGAAACCTAAAAAGCTTTCCTACATCATGATATTTTTATTATAATTTTTAGACATTAAATATATTAAATTATTTATGACATCATGATGATGCAGCGATTACCTCATTAATAAATGATTTAAATAAAATGAAAAGATAATGTAAAATCTAAGAACTAAACATGTACAAAACCTATTGGATGGGTGGATTTATAACCATTATCACTTTATCCTCGATACACATCAATGTGAGGCCACTAAATTCCGAAACGCATTCTAAAATAAAGTAACATTTCTTTACTTTCCAAGAGTTCCCCTCATCTCCCCTTATAAAAGGCCCCCACCTCTACCTCTATAACCACACTTCAAAAGCCTTTGGTTCGGCCAAACCATGCCCATTTTGTCTCTCCACATCCCTCTATTACTCCTTGAAGCCGCACTTTTGTCATAAGTCTTCCCAAGGAAGCCTTTGAGCTCAAACCAATGGGAGTTACTCGATTTTAAGGTAATGTCTTCACTTGAGTCCTTTTGTTTTATTTTTCTTCTCCAACCCCCTAAAATCTTTTTATTCATTTATTTTGTAACAAATAAAGTATATTCAATATACTATGATTTTTTAATAATAAGTATTAGAGCTACACTTACACACACCTACATCTAATGGTTAAAGAACATACTGTTTCTGTGGATGGCGAATTTCTACCACACGAAATGATGATTGTTCAAAACTCATATAACACCTTCAAAGGTGGCCATTAAGATGTCACTATATTTATATATCATATATAATATGTTTATGTTTTACTTAATATTCTGTATTTTTGTTTTGTGGCATACCTTTATGGTTTCCATTGTGGGTAAACATGATAATTTCATTTTTAGGAAGTGCGGACTACCGCCCCCTCAAAGTGATTTGATTCGTTAATGCCATATGAGGGATGTATAAAGGATGGATTTAAAATTTATTATATATGATTTTTTTACATATAAATTATGAATATAATTCTGGAATTAAAATATACATACCTCTCATTTAGTTTTAATTCCATTAATATGACATTGAAATTAAAGTAGCGTTCATGTGTACGTACGACTTACCGTCTCCATTAATGGTGCATTTCATTTCTTACCTCTAAATGATTATGTAATATTATAAATACATGTATACTCTGGATATATATGATATATATGATATCCAAATCATGAATATCATTCTGGATATAATGAACCTTTTACCACACGAACAACATGTAATTGTATGATGTCCACTTTCGACTTAAGAACCAAATATTGACAAAACAAACATTTTTAATTTAAATGAATACATAATGTTTATAACATAGTAATAAGTGATATAAAAGGAATAATGAACTTGAAAAAATTTATTATGAAAGTAGAAATTAACTCAGGTTTATTATTCAGGAGATTAAAGAACGATCGAGTCACATCGGACCCGGGGTAAGGGATCCTACTCCTCTCTTTCTTTTTAAGTACACTCTTTTATGTCATTCCTTTTAATCTCATCTTTCTTATGATTGGGATGTTATTTTATATTAAGCCTACTTTACTTCTTATGTTCATATGATGAGAGGCCCTCTTTTCTCTCATCAATCCATTTTGGATGTTTTGAGTGTCGTCGTTAGGCTGCCGAATTTTCGTAAGAGATCTAACCTCTTTCTTTCTTTTTAAGTACTCTCATTTATGTCACTTCTTTTAAGCTCCTCTTTGTTATGTTGGGGGATGTTCTTTTGTATTCCCCTTTATGTTAATTTTATTGTAATATTATGAGAGACCCTATTTGATCTAATTAATCCATTTTTGGATGTTTGAAGTTGCGCAGATAGGCTGCCGAGTTTTGTAAGGGATTTTTCATCTCACTTTTATTCCCGTGAGATTTGTGCTACATTTTCCACCATTTCTTTTGAGTGGTATATGTACTGCCCATTATTCTACTCTTTGTTTAATATACTTTTTATGAGTATTTACATCAATGTTGTATTGTCCTTCTTTCATGGGGTGTATGTTTCGAAAGATATCCAAGTCGGTAAGGGAACCTTTCACCCTCATCTTTTTAAAATACTTCTTTTGTTGGGTCTTTTAATTTACATATTGTAATGTTGGGATATGTTATTCTATATCCTTATTGATGTAAATTTTATTTCCAAGTGATGACATGCATTTTATCTCTCTCATCTACCCTTTTTCTAATATTTTATGTGACGTCGTTAGGCTGTCGAATTTTACCAAGGGAACTTCTTAACCCAATTTTGATTTCTATGGGTTCAACATATAGTTATTGAATATGTCATCCTTTGAATATGTGTGAATGAGCTTTGATTGTTTTACACTCAATATCCACTTATATTGGGTGTATTAATATTTTTCACACATAATTACGAGATTGATTTATCCTGGATTTATGGATACCTTCTTTATTATGGATTTCATCTCATTTTACATTTCAATTGAGACATCATTGTTTTTATGAACCAGTTCACTCTTATATGGTGTATATACTGTCCTTTGGAAAATTATATCATGAATCCCTCTATTATCATGATATTATAATGTTCTAATTAAATGTTATTCCTCAATTATTGTATTCAAGTGTCTCCCATTTTGTTAAAAACACTTTAACTAAAATATCGTTTTAAATGTTTTAATGATTTATTGTTATAAAAATATCTCATTAACATCCTTGTTTTCAAAATGGTTTTATGGATTTATTTATATGGATATTAATTGTTTAAAATGATAAATGCCTCAAAGTGGTATGGGACACTTTGATTCAAAAATCTCTTTATTAAATGTTTTATATGGTTTGGAAAATGGTTTTTAGAATGGATTCATTATTTCAATATCTTAAAATGTTATATTGTTATTACAATGTGGGAATGTTATTTTTTTGTGCTTAGGTTATGCTCTATGATTATGTTATGGTTCTTGGGCATTGTTTATGAATACGGGTGGTTCTGTGATAAACTAAGGGCGGGTGAGCCCGATATAGATCTCCAATGCATTGGGTAACGCGAATGAGTGAAACGTTAAGGTTTTTCCTAAGAGACTTAGGGAATATACTGTGGTGGGTATTCCAAACATAACCAAGAGGGTTACTCCCTACCTAAGAATGTTATGAATGCCCCATGTTACCTTTTATGTCTTATGATTTCTATGATTTATTCAGGATTTGATATGCCTATGTTTTATGGGTAAAGTATGATTCCATTCTTATGTATATATGAACTCATGTTTCCTTTCCATATTCTTATAACCCTTACTGAGCTTTTTATGCTCATCCGAAGTTTTTTTTTGAAATGTTTTTCACATGTAAAGGGAAAGGTACATGATATGATGATAGTGTCAAGGATGTGTCAAGAAAGAATCCATGCTTTATTTTTAAATATGTTTCTGTTGATGGGAAAAAATGAATACTATCTTTTATGTAACCACTTTGTTTAAATGTAGAATGTAATGAATGTTTTATGATCTAATTATATAAATATCTAAACCTGAAAATATCCTTAATGTGTAATCTTGTAATAACTCAAGATTAATTATGTTTTAAGGATGGAGCCTTATACTTAAGTTTTCCACATAGATCATATAACATGGATTCATTCAACCTAATCATTTATACATGATCTAATAATTTTAGAGATATTCACATATTTCACATATAAATATTTATAAGTTCATAATGGTGAATATAGTTGATAGAGGAATGTGAATGGTATTCACTACACAATGATTTTGGCATGGAAATGTAAGGGGAAATATCTGTTTCATAACAACATCATGTAGAAATTTATAAAATGGGTCGATTAGAGAACATGGGGTATATCTTATTTTTTACACAAAAATGATATTAAGGGGATAAGGTAAAATAATATCCAAATATATCAAATTGAATTTATGACGCATAACACAGATAATATTATTCAAATTTAAATTAGATGAGATAAATACTTATGGAATTTCGACACTGCAACATCGTCGGTAAGGGTATAAATTGGGGAGGATAAGAGATACCTCATTGAAATAACATCAAAAAGACAATATTTAATTTATTATATCAGGAATAAAATAATACCAATTGAAATTAAATATGACTAGTAACCCACAATGTTCATGAAATTGAAGGAAGATAGAAATGTGAGGATCCCTTAAGAAATTTGAGCATGGTAACGGGTGTATACCTTGGACAATATATGGATTAATGAGAGTGTAAACCTGGTATGTAATTATTTATTAATAAAATTTATTTTTAGGGGATTATTTATGAACATATCCCATTATATTCAAATTGAAATTGAATGACATATCATAAAATGATTGCATGATGAAATATGAGAGTGGATGATATCTTACGTGGATGTGTGATTTCAACATATTAAAAGAAGAATACGGGATATTAGCATACCATTGGGGGGACTCTAGTTAATATGGGGAAGATTATGGTTGAGAATCAATGAGATTTAGGGAAGAGGAATTGTTGATTGGGTGGGTTTATATTGGAAAGGTGGGGGATACTTTATTTTTTTTGGTTTTGGACCCTACACAGTAAAATATTCAAAACCACAAACCATACCATAATTTTTCCCCATGGATTCTGAATATGAGGATTGGTATACATAATATTATTTAGCTATGGGCTGAAGTTATTAATATATTTCTCTTGTTTATGTGGATGTGAGAAACACTTTCAAGGGAATAATTTTAAAAAGATAAAATATTATATATATCTTGAGAATTCACTAAGGAATTATAAAATAAATCAAATAATAATAAGATTACATTATATTAAAGGAAAAAATATCTGTATGAGGATACCCATTAGTGAATTTTATTAAATCACTATTCGGTTATTATGATGTTTTAAAACACATTATATATTTATACAGTATATAATTATTACTCAAAAATTTTCTTGGCTTAGAAAATTATAATAATTTCACTATTGGAAAATATTAAAATCTTGATTCCAAAATTAATATTAATTTTTTATAAATAAATTTCTAAATATTTTTAATTTCATTTATAAAATAAATACAAACATTTATTGAAAATTGACAGGTTTTGGAAAAAATTGTATACTTTCATAACGAATGTTACGTTTGACTTCAAAAAACATTTATGATCATTAATATTTAAAAAATTAAATTAAAAAAATGAATTTTTGTTAAAATATTATTTATTTCGAAAATACATTAATTTATAAAATAATATTCCCTAATTGAATTCTAATTTTAACCAAAAATATTATTTGATATTTAGAAAATCATTTAAAAAGAAAGTATAATAGAAAGAAAGTATATTTATTATTCTATACTAAAATATTCATTATGATATGTTATAGATTCATATCCCGTTATTACAGCAGTATATTCCATATGAGTCTGGTGTGCGATGGTGGGGATTAATTAATGTTGTTTGGTGAACATTTGTTGGGTATAGATCATGATAGGCACAAAATTCTATCGTAAATAGTTTCCCTTCTGCTTATTTTGTTGGATATACGATGGGTCTTGTTCTAGGAATATTACAAGAAAATTTATTTCCCTCCGGAGCTCCGATAAATGGGTTTCATAGGGTATGATCCGACTGGTTGAAGCCATCACATCCTCTGTCTGTGTCGAAATGATTTTTTAAAACCCTATATTTATACTTGTCATTGATCACAAATCAACTACTATAATATCAACAGTAATAATACTAAACTACAATTGAAATACAATTGGATATAATAAACCAAAAGGAGTGCATGTGTTTTCAATATATATATGACATTTTATGAAATGAAAAGGAATTTGAATAATAAATGTTCGTGTCATTACACCCTTCACACCTTATGATATTTCCACCTCAAAATTTCATTTTCATAAACTAAAACAGATTAGGGTGACTCTATTGAATCACAACCTCTGGTTCCCATATTTCTTCTTCAAACATTTGATTTATACAAAACACTTTCATGATAGGAATTTTCTTATCTCATTGATGATTTTATAAACAATCAATGATCTTCACTGGATTTTATTCTCATGAGAGTTCATTCTAAAATGGTACCACCTATAGATTTAGTACATGTAATGGGTTTTATATATACATACATATGAGTGATACATTGAATACATCATGTACAAGGGACCTGTTTGGTGTGAGTGAATGATGATAGGCCACTTATCCGATGTGATCAAGGATCTCAAATGGACTGATGTTCTGTTGACTAAAAATTTTATTCCTTCCCAAATCTAATAAATCTCTTCCACGAAGATATTAATAGGAATTAAACTTCTCAATCATCAATCTCTATGTATCTTAGATGATTTTTGTATAGGTAGTTTTTAAATTATGAGCATATTTGATGTGCAACAAGTATGGTCTTATCATTCTCTAAAATTTCATCGACAATTTTTTGACCTAGATGTTTTCATTCCCCAAAATAATAACTCCATGTCAGGGTTCTTAACATCTTCCAAAAAACGAATTCATATTGATCTATTTGGATGTTTGAGTAAAAATTATTATTATAAGAGAACTCCACCAAAGGTTTATATTTGTCCCATCTATAATTTATGTCCATTGAAAATGCTCTCAGTATGATAAAAACTGTCTAGATAGCCTTCGTAGAATCTCCATCTATATGAGGTTTATATGTCGTGCAAATGTTAAATGTATTTATTAGAGAATATTATAGATTCATCCAGAAAATAGAGGTGAATCTTTGATAATGATCAGACATAATCGACTGTGGGACTATAGGAATCCTTGAAAATTACATAATTTATATCTTTGATAGTTTATCTAGTGGGATATCTTCTCTAATTGCAATGAATTTTGAATTCATTATAATATTATCCATAACAATTCATATACATTGTTTCCATTGGATGTATTCTGATGTCTGGTGGAAAAGTTCCTGGTGATGATTTCCCATTTCTATGTTGGAATGCGTAATAGCTGCATCATCCCCATAGAATTTTGCCTCCCATCCATCACTTATTGACAAACAAGGAACATTTATGTGAATTTAGAGATCTCTTTATTCATGTCATCCTATCATTAATGCTCTATGATATCCTTATTCAATATCTTGATTCCAGGGTGAAAGGATATATTTAAACTATGTACATATTCCAAAAGATCGTAAATTAACATTTGATTTGATGGAATACATAGTCTCGGTCCAAATCTCACAATTACATTGATATTGACATTTATCTTTGAGGATACCCCTTTGTTGATAGTTTCATCTTTCTTATGAATTCCCAAATCGTCTCTTTGAGAAACCTTTACGCTTTCCCAAAGAAATGTTTTAACAATAATTTTTCAATGGAATTATTATGTTTATCTTCATTATGATTAACATTCCCATCATAATCAAATCATTTAAGAATGTATAATTTTCAATTCTCATTAATTATATAATTTTTGTTTTCTTTCTACCTACAGAACCGACCACCATTTTGTCTTTCCTAGTGTGGTAATTGATTGAGAAGTTATAATCCTTCACAAGCTCTAACCATCTTCATCGGCACATATTCATCTCATTCTCTGTTAATATATATTTTAGATATTTTTTATAGGTATATATTTCACACTTCCCTCCAAATAGACAATGCCGCAAGATTTTCCACACAAATATCACCACTTCCAACTCCGGATAATTGTTTAATAGTTTTTCTCCTTAATTCTAAATTTCCTTGAGGAATAGGCAGTGACATTGTCATTCTACATCAACACACTTATAAGGCCCTTCATAAAAGCATAGTATAAAATTAAAAAAGCTCTCCACTTTTGGTTAGTTAGATCATAGGGTATTTGATAAGCCACTTCTTCAACTACTTGAAAATTTCATCACATAAGTCATTATAAGATAACTTGTCTCCCTTATGTTTAATCATGGAATGTGAGTTTTTCAATCGTGATAAATTGCTCACAAATATGTGATAATATATATCTATCCCATGGAATATATGGATATTTATCATAGATTTCGGTCTTAACTATCCCTCAATTGCTTATTTTATTAGGAGGATCCATAGATATCCCATTTCTTGTGATGATATTCAACAATAATGATACTTCCTTCAACTATAACTCTTAGTTTTTGTACTTTTCATTATGTTTCCCTTTTCGTAGTGTCTGTAACATAGTTCTCAAATAATCCTCATGCTCTTACATGGGTTTTAAGTATATTAGAATATCATCTATAAATAATACTAAACACTTGTCAAGGTAATCTCTAAAGACTATATTCCTCATGTCCATGAAGATTTCTATTGAATTAGTTAGTCTCAAAGACATTACTATGAATTCATAGTGATGTTATCATATAGGAAAATCAGTCATGGGGATATCATCCTTTTTCTCCCTTACATGGTAATATCCCAACCTCAAATCCACCTTGTAGAAGTATTGTTCTCCGTGTAGCTGATTGAAAAACTCATCATATCATAGAAAATTATATATATTCATTAACAAGATTTTATTTGATATCATGACAGTTAATGAATATTCACATTTTCATATTCTTCTTCTTGGTGAAGAGGACTTCTACACACTATGGTACATCACATGGGCATATAAAACATTTAACAAAACATTTTTTGGGAATCCTTCCATTTTGTCATTGTAATATCATCCTTATGGTTTTTATTTTTTATCTTTTTCCAATATTGATCAGCTTAAACCTCCATAGGATTCAAATCCATAATAACCTTCTCCTGTTTAGAAAATTGAATGATGGAGAAGTTCATCTAAATGGAGTTGATCGATTATTTTGCGATTGAGGGATCAAATTATACATTGAATGTTGTCTGTCATTCTCTCATGAATATTGCTACTGAAACTGGTTCGTTATTAGGGTGATTGGATGTTCCTCTTCATCCTTTTGTCTATTTGAAACATTACATAACTAAGAGTGTATCGTGACAATGTTGTTGATTCTCACTCCCATCAGAGTGGGAATCTCATTAGAACAACCATCAAAATGATATTAATTTCATTTGATTTCCTAATTACATATATTACATGCAATTGGATGGAATTAAAATAAATTTTTGGTTTAAATATTTTAAATATTTACACATATATATGGGAATCCAATTACATTATTGAGATAACTTATAATTTACATTTATCTCCTTGACATATGAATTTCTAGGCCTTAATCTTTGTTATCCATAATCTTCTTCCTATATTATATTCTAAGGTTCATTTATTTGTACCCATAAAAAATTTTCATACTAATCTTATGAATTTAAGAAGCATATCCTCTAGGAGTGTCAAACCAAGAGAGCTACAAGGTCGGTTTTGGTGCACTATCCCTCATTCGAGTCGAGCTCAAATCTGTGGTTTCAGGTTTTACCAATAGTGATATATGGTTCATATCCACATATACATGTTCATATCCAAACATGAATTTATTTGGTTGATAAACCACTTACACTATACTCACAAAACATTAGGGATTATTTTATTATACTTAGCCTTATCCACAACTATTTCACTATTTTTCTTAATGTTAATCCCATATATAATTAAACATATACTATGATAGAAATTATAACAACCATTACAATTATAGCATATTTAAATAAGAATTATTACATAAAATCGAACTTAATAAAACCTAAATGATCATGAGGTATGGTGTTTTTTTGGATTATGAACATTACATAACACCTTAAAACATGAAATACACTTCCTCATTAAAAATTTATTTTACTTGACCTTAATATTTCCCCATACCTAACATTGCATGGGATAACCTGAGCTCATACATCTGAAAATGTTGAGGTATAAATACTAGTAAGAGATTCAGCAAGACATAAAATTAATAATAGTATATAATTTATGCAATGTACACATCAATATAGAAAAAGATAAACATGAAAATAAAGGGATGATATTTTATGAGTATCAGAACATAGATGTGTGGAAACAACTTAAAACACCGCATAATTAACATAGTAGAATCTGGTAATCCAATATACTATCATGGTGGACACATGTACTATAAAGTAATTAGGTGAAACTATTACCAACATAACATATCATGATATTAAACATTACCTAATAAATTGTAGCTGAATGAAGGTTGAACCTTCATTAACATTTCAATCTCATGCTCCAGTGTGCCACATAGATCATATAACATTGATACCTTCAGCATAATAATTTATTCCAAGGTAGAAGAATATGGAATATATACATGTATGTACCTAATAAATATTTATATTTTTATAATGTGTAATTTCCCTGATAGAATAATGGGAATGGTATTCACTACATGATGATTATGTCCTACCGAATCATGGTGCAATTTCAGCAACAAAACAACAGGATGTGGAAATTCATAAAATGGGTAGATGAGATTGAAAGGGGTATCTCATAATATATAGAATAAATTTATAGTTATGGGACTATAGAATATAATATCCAACATATTAAATTTAATTTTAGATGCATAATAAAAATCATGTTCTTGAAATAAAAATGAAAAAGGGAAATCCCTTATGCAATGTCATCATAATAACGCTGTTGGTAAGGGTCTAAATTTGTTAAGATAAAGAATACCTAATTGAAGTATAATAAAATTTAATGTATATAATTGATAATAAATGGATTGAAATAGAACTACTTTAAATTATAAATTCTTATTTCAAACCAGGTTCTTGATGTGAAAGCAAGAGATAAGGTTGAAGATCCTTTAAAATTTTCAACATCGAAAAATGTATATATAGTGGATCATGGATAGATTAATGAGATTGTAAATGAATATCTCATTATTTATAAATCTTATGTATAGTAAAGGGGGTTAATATGAATATATCCCATCAAATGAAAATAGAAATTGAAATACATGTCATAAAAGGTGTTCTTCATAAGAGAGGAGAGATGAAGATCCCCTACATAGATGTGTGATCCAAAAAAGCTTTAAAGAGGAATAATGGGAGCTTTGGAGAGTCTTTATAGGACTTTCGATAGAAAGGGGAAGAGGGTGGTCTAGAATCCATGATCTATAGTGAATAGGAACTGGTGCATGGGTTGGTTTATATTGGAATGGTGGGGGAATTCTTTATTTTTTTTGGTTTGGACCCTAAACAAATAAAATATATTCAAAACCACAAACAATCCCATGGTAATTTCACATTGTTTCTATTATATCATGGTGGAAAATAATATATTATATGTATATGGGCTTAAGAAATTTAAATATTGCTTTTTTTATGCAGATGTGATTCATAATTTCAATGAAATAATTTTAAAATCGTTATATATATTATATATTTGGAGGATTCACTAAGGCTTTATAAAATAAAACAAAAATAACATTATTTTAAAGGAAAACATATATTTGTCTAATGATACCCTTTATTGTATTTTATTAGTCCACTATAGGGTTATTATAATGTCATAAAACACAATATATATTTAATGATATATAAAATTTTCCCAAAAATTCGACTTTCTCAAAAAAATTATTAAAAATTTAACATTATATAATTTCAAGATCTTGATTTGAGAAATAATATAATTTTTTTATAAATAATATCATCATTTTTTGATTTTTCACTTTTAATATAAAAAATGATTTTTATTGAATATTGTTGGGTTTTGGATTAAATAGATTTCAAACATTAATAATTGTAATTTTTGAATTCAGAAACATTATAATATTTTTGATATTTAACAAATGTAATTCAATAATATTATTTAAATACAATAATATTTACTTCCAAAATATATTAATTCCCCAAAATAGATTCTTTAATGGAATTCAAATATTAACCAAAAAAACTCTTTTGTCTTTATAAAATAATTTACCTAGTACTAATAATATAATTATAGTATATTCATTATACTATATGGAAATAATCATAATTCTAGTGTATTGATACATATCAATTTATTAAAATAGAATATTCCCTTAGTGTAAAGTGTCTAATGGGGAATTATATGGGGCTGTTTAGTGAACATGGTTTGGGCTGTGATCTCGATTAGATTGAACTCCTACCATAAACGATTTTTCTCACGTATAATTTGTTGCATCATAGATTGGGATTGATCTAAGGAAATGCCCAAAAATTGATATCTCCCTAAAATGCTCTGATAAATGATCTTTATAAGGTATGAACCTACTGGTTGAGTTTATAACTTTTTTTGTATCTTTCAAACAGATTTTATAAAATCCTATATTTATAATAATCATGTCATCACTATTAAACTAATATATTATCAATGGTTAGGATAACTAATATTCATTTAAAACCATTTTGATATAATAAATCCAAAGGAGTGCATGTGTTTTCTGTATCCGTAATACACAAAGTTTAAATAATGGGAATTTTATTAATAAAATTTTTCCCCATTACAATGTCAACATTGCATAACACACTATATGTGATTTTCAACATGTTATTCAGATTATCTCGTTTTATAATCATAAAAACATGTTTACTTGGAATACCCCCATATATTAATATTTTAACATTTATTTACCAAGAAAATTCCCTATATAAGAATTACATCATTTATAAAAAATTCTATAAATTCTGTGAGAATATCACATCATCATGATAAATGGTTATTTATAGAAATTACTATATATAATTCTATTACACAATTCATATAGAAATTTTTTTAAAAATTACATTCCAGTTATCCTAATAAATAGGAAAAATCATGGTTAATCTATATTAAACAATCACCCAAAATCCATTTCATTCTGAACCCACATTAATCCACTTAAATATTTCTTTTAATAAAATAGTCTTTGTTCACCCAAATGGTTTCCACAATATATGTCAACAATGATTTCGATCCAAAGGAACTCCAAGGAAAAATTAAATTCATTATTTAATCAATTGACCCACATGTATATTGGTGCTATTTTAGTATTTTATTAAATCAACAATTTCTCACACCACAGGGCTTAGTTTATATCAATCCACCATGAAATGAAAACCAAACAACTCATAATGTTGACTACATTCATGAGGAATAATGTGTGAATGACCAAAATAAGGATCCTAGATCAACGATGATAATGATCCAAACCAAAAATACAAATCATAGGGGGATTCCACAACAATCGATATAATTGAAAACGAATTGAATAGGGAACCAATGAAATACCACTTATATAGAGATCAATAGTATAAACAAGAACTCTAGAACAGAGGTAGATGCACCATAATCTCTAGTAATGTCACCCTCTATCTAGAGAGGAAATCCATATATGATATATTTAGAATCTACAACAACACGTAACACTTAAAACTATATGCCAAGGAGATACATGGAATGAAATATAGTCACATTTTATGAAATTATTTAATGGGATATGACAAATAACATGCCGCCTTTGATTATTCATTATTATAAATAAATATTACGGAACAATATATATATATATACATGTTTTTTATTTTTTTCATGTTATAAATCAATTAGTTGACTATGATTATTCATGAAATGTGTCTAGAAATAATTACATGACGGGTATAATAATTTCATAATGGGTACCTATTTTGTAGATACCTTTCATCCCAATTTCCAAATAAATCCCAAACCACTATTTAGGTTTTTAGAAGTACCATGAACCCATTGTAGAACATTAGACACTTATACTACAAATATATTAAATAAAAACGGCATACATCATCTTAAATTAATCATTTACCTAACATTTTCTCTCTATATTTTTAAAAAGTCATGTACACCAAGGGACAAATGAAAAAATCAATTTGGACATATCTGCAAAATGATGATATCATACAAAATGAATAATTAAAATTTACTAGGTCATAAATTACCATTCCTATCAGAATAATAAATTTATATATTTTCTATAGTTACATAATAAATGAATTGAATATATTCCCATGTAATCATAGTTCAATATAACCATGTATAAAGTAAGGTGTATAATTTAATTCCAATAATTTACTCAGTTAATTGACATAAGAAATATATGTGAGCACCCATTAGAAAAATGAAAGAAATATTGAGCAATGCGTGAACATGAAATTGGGGGATGAAAATATAAAACTCATGAATGTCTATAATAGACTGAAATTATTTGTATTTTTCAATGAAAATTAATGAAATTCCAAATATTAATTATCTTTAAAAAGAACTATATATTTGAAGAAGATATTAGTGGTTAAAAAATACCGTTATTAATAGTTTGATAATCAATGATAATCAGAGAGAAATACAAAAATATATTCAAACAGAATATTATTTAATAAATGAAATAAATAGTGTAGTGAAGAAACAATATAAAAATGATTTTGGATGATGCAAACACGAATCATGGATTTTAAAATTAGATTTAGAGAACATTATGAATATAGTAACATATAAGTAAAAAATCATCCTAGTGAATGTGATTAAAATTGGTCATAAAATACCATGAATGATATATCATGATATATTATAAAAAATATGAATTATACATTACATAAAAATGTAAATATTATTATAAGAGGAAAAATGTATCAAGAAGTAAGAATTGAGACTAGGGAAAAAACTTCATTTATCATATTCACTAATATATGAATAATTTGATAATGAGTTTTTATTTAAGAATAATATAAAAATTAAAAATAAATAGGACATAAGAAAAAGCTAGTAATTTTGTTGAATCAATCAATCATGGTACAATATATCTCAATATGATTTTTTAATTAAATTTAATAAAATTGAATAAGAAAAAACCATACTGTAAATATAAATATTATTGAAATGATCTATAATATCCAATAAAAAAAGTAACTATCATAAAATTTTATTCAATAACATATTCATATATATTGTTTATTTCATATTATATTTGTGATCATTTATTATAAAAATATTAGTTACATATAGCATTTTTTACTTATTACTGTTAGTTATCTGGATTGTTTTGATAGAGTTTCAATTTATTGATGTTTTTATTCATAATTTTCAAAATTATCATCATATTTAATTTATTTTTTAAAAAATATATAATTTAAATATTACAATTTTAGTTGATTTTTGGTCATAAACAATAAGTATGAAATGGGAAATGAGAATAGGTTAATGATTGTTAATGAACATACCTTTTTATCTTAATTAATCTCTTTAATAATAATTTTATCATTACATAACCAATGAAATGTATAATTTTTCTATAAATATGATATATTTTAAAAATTATACTATAATAGTAATATATGATTTTATTTTATAGCATTATCCAAGTAGGTGGATATAATGACCCAAATCTGAACATTCTATAATTAATGGATGACTATGATTATGAATATGGTTTCTCAGGGGAATAATAGTTTTTATATTGATGAATAAATATATTATTAATATATTTATAATCTGTTTAATCGTAGTTGTTTTATAATATAATAAGAATCAAGAAAATAATTAGATGTGTTACTTTTTTGGTCTATATAGAGCAGAGTAAATATTTTAATTTCTCGAATAATGATTTATAAAGAAGGTGGGAATTCATTTGTAGCATCATAATAGTAATAATATTCTCTAATTAATATTTATTCCAAAATTTAACACCTATAATTAGTTAATATAGGTGGTAGTGAAAAAAAAAATTCACCACTTCATTGATGTGATAGTCTGCATTACACATGAATAAAATTTTAAATATTATTAATTCTATAGGGAAATATTTTTAAATATTTGTTGCATTAATATAATAATTTATTTTATTTAAAAAAAATATTTAATTATATTTTAATTATAATATTATATTTTGGAATGTATATACGATATAAATGATTTTAGAAAAAATGTTCAAATATGTATTATCTACAGATTCATTTAAATGTATCCTTGGAAATAGCTTGTTTTATTCCAACGAATTTTGATCTGAGAATCATTGAATATTTATAAGATTATAGGTGCAGTAAAAAAATGTAAAAATATATATGGGAAAATAGTTATTTTATTGGTATTTAAGGGTTAGTGAGAAGCCTCTTCTATAAGTGGTGTGAATGAAATTTTTGTAAATTTTTTAACATAATATAAATAGTGAAAATGATTCAGTAGTTAGGAGGACATCACAATGTCAAAAATTGAATGTGGGAAAATATATAGTTTTTTATCCATTAATATTTTTTATTTTACAAATTATATACAACATTAATTCATTTACTCTTATATAATTATAATTTACCATATTTTTTCGTTTACCTTGGAAATAGATTCTTTTCAAAAGTAATTAACATTTATGGATACAAGTAAAATGGATATTGCAACATAGGTTGAGAATAGTGAATCTAAAAGAAAAATTCAACTTCTCCAAAAATATTTATATTTTTGAAAAACTAATCAATATTAATATTTGCGTATATATCGTATGAACACACATTTAAGAAATAAAAATTATTAAGATTAAAATATAAGATTAGGGAAAAAATTGAAAGAATTTAATTTCAAATATGTAAATTGGTTTACATTATATAAAATTATTTACATTCAAATTCAATCCAAAACTGAAATTATATAATATTATATTTAATAATAGGAATGGACCAAATTCGATTTCATTTATTTTAAAAAATTACTATATTTTAGAAAAATATTATAATAGTGTTTTATAATTAATATTACATTTATGAACAGGTACTTTTAATACTTTTGCATCAATTTGATTAATGAAATTTTCTAATAAACTGAAATGTATTTATTAAATTATTATAATTTCATAAAATTTTTTATTTTATTGATCATTTTATTTTATATATTCAATTAAAAATAAACCATATTATAAAAATCACAAGAAAAATAATTATAAAAATATATGTAAATAATGAATTTATTTTTTCAAATTATAAATCAAAACACTGATAATTTATAATTTAAATAAATTAATAAATATATAAATAATTTCTTTTATAAGAAAATATATTTTAAAATGATTAACTATTGTAATTATTATTTCTTATTATATATCAGTAAATGTTGGTGTTGAAATACTTTTAATATCAATAATATCTTATATATATAATATAATAAGATTCATCAAATAAATTGCAATGAAGAATAATTTAGAAATACAACACATTCAAACCTATACATGTCCTATTTTTTAATAGGTTACATTAATTTTAAATATCATTACTTTAGAATGGACATGTCCATTATTTTTATTTCAACATATATTTTATTATTTAGTTACATATATTTTACCCAATAATTATATATCTATATTTAAATGGTTATATAATATTATAGAGTTATTTGAGTTTTGATATGTCGTGTGAAGTGAGCTATAGAACACATTAGGTTTTTTATGAATATATTATCAAAAATAATGGTGTGTAACATTCTTCCCCCACCCTAATAAATTATATCCTCATAATTGAAGATATCAATAAATAAATAAATTGTTTATTGTTTATATAATATGTTCATTCCCCAAGATGTAATTTTATATTAGGATTATCACTTAATAACATGTATATAAATTTGAAACACTTATTTTTCTATAATTTTGTTAATTTATTAATTTATCTTTTTTTCTAAATAGGTTGGTTTATGGTATCCCTTTCCATACAGGAGGAATGTTCCTGGTCATTTTAGATATTCTCCTTGGTGATTTATACCACATTTTTGATATAGGTGAAATTTTATCATCCTTTATTTATCGTTTTATCTCCCGAACATCTATGAGGCTTCAACTTTATCTCTTTTAATGTGTTTTGAAAATTAAATATTCTCATTTCATTAATCATGACTATTGTTAGAGTTTATGACCAATCATATGTTTTATCACATAAATTCTTATCACATTAGTTTGTTTTGGGACAATCTCAATATTTTACGAGGTATGCATCACCCACATGATTCCTTACAACTTATTTTATTAGTAATACAACTTATTTTATTAGGAATACAAAAAAATAAAAAAAGTGATTGATTAAATCCAAAAGAATTTTTTTATTATAATTAAATAATGAACTCTTACCAAAAAATTACTACTTGGAACATTTAATTTATCTTTTAGTTTAACTAAAATCACATGTTGTTCAATCTTGGTTTATTTATATTAGTTTCTCTCATATTAAAAATCCTATATAATTTGGTGAATAATCATTCATAATATATTTTCATAAGTGTTTTACTAACCAATGAATATTTCCTTATGTATTTAATGTAGTGTGAAGTATTAGGACCACTTATCATGAACCAGAGTGAAGATTTATTAGATACAGAGTGATATTTTCAATGTAATTACACATAGTCTCGTCTATAGAACTACTAAAACCTCATTATAGTATCTATTAAGGGATGTAATTTCTTATAGAACTGCACAATCTATACTTATCAAAACCTTATAATGTTATCATATACATAGTATTATCTATTACATATATCCATAGGTTATTCATTAAATTTATATTATCTCAATCCAAAACAACTCAACAATACCCCAAATTACCATAAGAGTTATCTATACTTGTTAAATTATTATCAACCAGTACTTATCAACACATAAATCATCATTTAATAGTATATTAAACTGTAATGTTATTTAAAATATATTTTGATACCAATTGTGGTATCACCAACCCACACTCTACGATCTGATGCTCAAAAATACATTCTCATCATACGGACATCAAAATTAACTGGATAAACAAAATTTTAACCATCATTAATTACAATATCACAAAAAAAATTTAAGTTAAATAAATTCTAAAGAACATTTAAGTATATGGTTTATGATAAATAAGGGGAAAATCATTTCAGAAAAACATTTTATACATAGAAAATTGTTTTTTCTATTACATAATAAACTACACATTCGATATTAATCCATTAACATATCCTATAAATTCATTAAAAAATATATAATATTAAAGATATATTATGTAACACTTTTCCCTATATCATGGGAAAGGTAAAATACAATAATGTTTTCCACAAATTCTACGCAAGTGTAAACAAAATTAATTACAATAAATGATAATAAGTGATCATAATATGATCGTAAATAATATGAAAATATAATTACATAATAGAATGTGACTAATGGAATAATATACCCCTGGGTAAAAATATTAATATAATGTCCACATGGATAAAAAAACATGTTACTATGAGATGAAATACAAAATGATAAACAACTAATTCCATGACATAATATATGAAATAATGATATTTTCATCATGGTGTTGTGTTTGATAAATATTTAATTTATGGGAATTTTTAATGAAAAATATCAAAAATCGTTTGTCTCATTAGTCCTATCTTTTAATATATAGGTCTTCAATGCCATTAATAAAAAATCACTAATTATTTTA
The DNA here is from genome assembly GCA_963277665.1 of Viscum album. NCBI lineage: Eukaryota > Viridiplantae > Streptophyta > Magnoliopsida > Santalales > Viscaceae > Viscum > Viscum album. Next base: position 1,548,152,346 of record OY728146.1, on the reverse strand, counting down.
AATTAATTCATCATAAAATTGAACGAATAAGCCATAAATGAAATAATTAACTATGTATAATAATAAATAAACATTTATATTCAATAAAAATATATGAAACATCTATAATTATGACAATGTTAATAAATTTTATTATATGGGTTTATTCCTAAAAAATAATGAAGACGTATGATCTTGATATATGGAATCATCATTCTTGAGTTGCTATTAAAAATCCATATTAAATAACAAATATATGTTTTTTAATAGTTCAAAAATTAATAAAATATATATATTTAGTTACAGGAATCCATGAAACTGAAAATGTATAGAAAAATGGTTATACAAGTACATAAGTAATATTAAATAGTATATCCCATGGAATGTAGTTGACTGCCATTCAATCAATGGAGAAATATATAGAGTGTTCAAATTGGAAATTCATTTGATGGTAAATCAATCCTATAACAAAGGTAGATTTGGAAAGGAAAAGGTATTGGTATATCATTTTCTTGATGTAAAATAAAAATTATTTATCCTAATAGAGTAATTAAATGAATTTTTTTTATTTGACGAATGTTCATGGTCAATCATAGGAAAAGTAAAATAATATAAATTTACATGAGAAATTTTTTTTGGAGTTTTGTATTATTAAAATTAGAAATTATATTTAACCTTGATCATTTGAAATAATACCCTGAGAAATATTTTTGAAAACTATGAGACAAATTATATCCTTTAGAAACCATGAAAATAAATAGATAATTTACTATTTCAATGTAAAAATGAGGTAAAATGAAGCGATGACAAGGTAATCATAAAAATATATTCTTTTAATATTTTTATGAAAATACAGTATATGAAAATAGTTAAAATATGTTTAAGAAATTTAATGATGTTTAAAAAGTAGAAAATGACATTGATCAAGTTATGAGGAATATAAAAGACACTTATATACGTATCTAGGGAATATGGGCATGTAATAAATGTAGGTTCTTGACTGAAAATGAAATATAGGGTTAGTTTACCGAAAATTACATTTTGACGGTTGAAGGAGGAAAATGAAATAGAGATATGACAATTAATAAATCAAATGTGACAAAATTAAATGCAATTTCATGTAATTTTATATATAATTATATTAAAATTATATGTTTCGGTTATCATTAAAATGAAATATCTACTTTATAAATATATTGATAACCAAACCCTCACAATATTTATAATGTAAAAATAAAATAGATTAATAGAGAGATAATTACATCTCATGAAATGTAATATATCTTCATACATGAATGAAATATGTTAGTGAATACAAAATATTATAGTGATTATGGTGAATAATATGAAATATGTTTCATGGATTTAAAAATTGAATCTGTGACATTGAAATAAAAAACAATAAAGGGGAATGAAAATGAATGTAATAATTTTTTACTATGAAATGAAATTCACTATATGATAAAACATTAAGAAATATCTAGACAATATTTATGTACATTGGTGTATAATAAGATACTTGTCTCAAGAAATTGGAATTATGACCAAGGAACCACTTTTATGTAGTGAAATCTTTGAGGTATAAATCATTTGATAATGAGTTTATAAGAACTAATTCTGTAAAACTATTCTGGTTGAAGAATATAACATAATAATTATAAATTTATTAGATAAAATAAAAAATTGTAATAAAATTTTCAATAATATATTTTGTAACACAGTGGTATAAAATTGATTTAACAAAAACCCTTGCCTTAATTTCTTCTCTGTCGAAACCCACTATATAATACTATAATGAAAACATAATAGTTCGAATATTCTATTTTCATTTTCTCATCCATATAAATTATCGTTTCAATAATTCATTTATCATCATTTTTTTGGAATACATTTTCTAGATATAGTGTATATTTACTATCAGGTCTAGGTATTCTTGATCATTTTGATCTTTCTTGGTATTAAAAGTGATATCATGATTATTTTATAAAATTTCATCCCATATTCAGTATACATGGTTTTTAATTTTTTTTATTCTTGAGTATTTATAATGTTATAATTTAATTATATGTGTGTGTTAGATATTATCTATAAATATGAAACCAAAGATGAGCATGATTCAATGATTTTTATTCTACAGGTGTTTGTATGTCAATTAATATGTTTAATAATAATGTTACCTTTCCAAAGAAAATAAATCATTATTTTATTATAAAAATTATATAAAATTATTAATTTTGTTATTCTATTCATCCAAAATATTATTTTATAAAATTAATCAAATTGGTGGACCCACATACCCAACCATGAAAATGCCATAATTAAGGGAAGAACATGATTATGAATGTGAAATCCCATAGAAATAATATTAGTAAATAACAATAATAATGATGTTTTTTGTATACATCTAATGCATTGAATTATATATTAATAAGGTTTAAAATATAAAATAAAACATGATGAAAATCGATTAAGATTGCTTCATGCAAGTGGTAGTCCTCAAAACATATTGTTAACATTTTAATTACAAGAATAATGATATGTAATGAATGTTGATTATAATATTTCTCATAATAATAATAATAATTATATTGCGTATTTAATATATAATATTCCCTTTCACACTTATAATTAGTGAATTTTTAATTGGTTAAAAATAGAGGATATTACTTTGTGGAGGTGGTAGTCCAACCAATTATAAGGAAACATTTTTATTTTTATTAGTAACCAAAACGTCAAGAGATATGCATAACATGCCCTTGGAAAATATATAAATGAAAAATAATGTGCATAGGACAAATTAATCACCTAGAATCTCTATAAAGAGGGAAGAGACCTCACCACAAATATCATCCTACACAACATCATTACAGTAGTAAGGTAAAAAAGCACCAACTAGAACTGACCTCAAAATTTTTTCTCTTAGAAAGAGAATCAACGACCCAGTTGGCCTCGCGATAAACTTTTGTAACATTAATGGAAAACATCTCTGTATATTGAAGACATTCAATCCATGCTTGGTGGATCTTCCATGGCACATTATAGTAGCGTTCATTATGAAGTTGAACATAAATAAACAGATCTGACTGCAACCATTATTGATTCTTATAGTAATTAATTGAATACATAAAATCATTAATCATGAAAAAAATCTATGCTTCAATTGAAATATCATTTCCAATAAAATTGGGGATTAAACCATTCAAAAACCTCTGGTAAGATCTAAATACACTACCACCTCCAACAAGGTCGGGTGCACCCAAGGCTTCTCCATCAACATTAACCTTAATCCATGACGAGATATACATTATTCATCAAACAGAATCCATAATTATTGACTCCATGATCCACACATTCACCCTATGTGATCTTAAAATAAAAACATCAAAAACTTCATTATCCATATATCATGTTTGATGTGGAGAGGTCCTCAAAATTACACGATGCATGAACAGAACATCATTGTTAAAAGAGGGATATTTTTTGTGGAAAGATGAATCATTTCATGACTTCCTTATAAAGGAGAAGTCACTCAATGAGTAATAAAAAAATGAATGGATATTCTCCATTGATTCATTATTTAGATTGAGTGAAGGATATCTTCCACAAATTAAATATTAAAGTAGCAGGATAAAAGATCCTATAAATACTTTCATAGCCTGCATGTGAAGCTGTTGGAAATAAAGAGGTCCTGATAAGTTTCATCTGCCTCTAAACAGAGGAGATAAAACAAATCCAACTATGCACCAGTGCACTGCAACAAATTCTACATTGGGAGGAAATATTTACCAATTTTCCCGATAAAGACAGATGAAGCAGTAGGAATTATATTTTATTTATACAATTAGTTTTGGGACAATATGTATGAAAGTAAAATAATTTAGAGATAAAGTGTTAATTTTGTGGACATGGGGAATTCCCTTGGTGGAATCCTTGGAAATATATTTCATAGTCCAATATCACGATTCTTGTACTACAAGTAGAAGGATTCATATTATAGGTTAATAAAAAATGGGATAGTATCTATTTGAAAATTAATTCATTGATGGATCATAAAGGGGTGTCAAGACAGTACATTTATAAGTTGTGAGAATGATATTATTAAAATTATTTCAAATTATTAGTAATAGTGAACATGTATCACATGTAAAAATGAATCCAAAATATAATATAACTTATATATATAATAAAAATCGTTGATGATATCATAATAATTTTTTTGAACAAGTTTTTCATACATATTATTCAATCATTTACTCTTATATTTTTTATACTTTTATGATTTTTATTTTACCATGGTAAATAAGTTTTACCAATGTAATTTTAAAATTATGGAATAAAAATAAATTGGTTATTAATAAATAATTTTTTGATATTTATAGAAATATGAAATAAAAATAACTAGATAAAATTCTTATATTCTATAAATATTATTTTTATCATTAGTTCATGTAATGCATAAAACATACTTGTAAGAAATAAATTAATTTCTTTTAAAATATAATAGTATAAGATGAAAATATATATGTAATTGATTTAATGAAAAAACTGGATTTTTGTGAAAATAATAAATGTAATTTTTCATTCATTTCAATAAAAAATTTATTTTGACAAGAATATTATTTATTTAAAACAAAATACAAAACAAATTACTCTTTTTCAAAATACTACAAATGATCATACAATGTTAAAAAATTATTCCATAAAGAGTAATGGTATTTAAATATTCTTTTTACATATTATGCTCATATTTGGGAAATTAAAATTCCAAAAAAAAATTGTAGTACCATACTGTATAATGATAACATCGTAAATGTAATTTATTTCATAAAAACAGTATTTCCACTATTCACATAAAACCCTCTAATTTAGAAAAATTCAAAAAATCATCATAATAAAACATTAACATACTAAATCTAAAAATGAATTTTATATAATCAAATTCAACCCAACATAACCCTAAATATTTTTATTCTTTTTGTGTCTCTTGTATGGCTTCTAAGGCTTACAAACTCCATTCTAGGTGAATTTAAGATCAATTTCAAAGAACAAGCACTTTCTCTGTAATATATCTCATCCCAACTGATTTTTTACCTATCTCATTCAATTATATCATACATTTTGGAGTTGTTTTTCTCTATTGTAAATTGATATAGATTTATTTTTTCATTAATTTACTCTACTTTGTTTTGGAATTTGATATCATTATTTATCGTGATCTAGACTATTCCCAAACAATTTGGGGATTTTTTGGAAATCATTGATCAATGATCATGTTGTATGTTGTATAAATTGAAAATCCAATAGTTTTTATTTAGTTATATTTATGTAGTTCTGATATATCAACTTCATTTATTGGGAATTTTCATCAGGAATATATTATATTAAACTAATTTCCATGTATTGATTGAATGTGTCTAATTTGGGGAAATTATAAATTGGATGAATTGAATTAATTAGTAAAATAATTAAATAATGGAAATATGTGATTAGGAGAATTATGGTATATTTGAACTGTATATTTTGAAAGTAAAATGGTATTGTCTAATAGGTTAATTTTTTTACTTTGGAATTGATTTAAAATTAGAATAAAGGACATTGGTCTTAACAATGAAAGGTAAATGGTTCGTGTGAATAAATGCTGATATATGGTTTAAATGATGAATTGATTTTATTATTTACATGTGATAAAATTGTCGAAGGATAATTTTTTTTTGTATTTGAAATGGTATACCATAGTGTGATATGTTGACGACTAAGTTAATAAATATTTTCTTTTATAAATATGATATCTTTGGTATATGTGATTGATTGATAAAAACGTTTTGTGATAATAACTAATGATTCCATTTTACAGTCGGTTCTATACATGGATATAGATCAAAAAGAAATAATGGGTTTTAGGACACAGAATAATTCTTATAATAACCATGGGAGACATGGAATTCTATACACTCATTTTGTAATGAGTGTGATACCATGATAGATAATAAAAATACACATATATTGTTATGAATGAGAGACATTGACTGAGGATCCAAATACCAATATGTTATAGGAACTGTAGGATAAAGACTTAATTTCAAAATCCACATGCATCATTGAGATTGGGACACTGAAAGAAGATCAAATTTCACACTGGCTGTAAGAAATGACAATGTATTCCCACAAGATTTTAATTGAACTATGGATCCAATTGTTTGTGATATGTTTTTAAATGAAATGATGAATGATAATAATTGTATTGTGATATATGATATCTATTAGGGAATGATCATAAATGAGATCAGGATGAACTGGTTATTGATAGTAAGGGTGTCATCGTGAACCTGTCAATGATTTTTAAATTAAATAATAGTTAAATGTGATATATATTTACATTATTCATTATAAATAATTATCTATACAAACATATATATTTTTATTTATTGGATATTGATATAGATTCCATTGGAGTGGCCTACTAAGTTGTACTCACACCGTGATCGAGTTTTATAGTCGGTAACCTAATAGAATTCATGTTCTATGGATATGATAAATGAAACATAACTACTGTATATGGTGGAGTTGGGATGTATCATGTAATGACCAAAAAAATTCAATATAATTTTTTTACAAAAAATTCTTTTTGATTAATATGAGTCTGCGAAAATTGAGGTCTCTTGATTCTGAGGCCCTGTGTGTCCGGAATTACTTTTTATATATAATTAAGGTATTTTTAGTAAACATGTATGTGGAATTTTCATGCTTTTGAACCAGTGCACTGATTAGAAATCTAAGGACACCATTGAATCGACGGCACTAGGATTAACTTAAGGGAGGCATGACTTCGACCGAATTAGGATCGGAGAAAAAGTTCGTTTTGGACTTTTTAAAGAAAAGTAAAATAACATATAATTGTTATTTTATTTTATTTTTCTCTAATACATGAGTGGAGGTTCTAGGACTGTTGACTTGTCAATCCATTTAATGAATTGACTCATCAATTTTGTTACTCAACAATTTTGAATTAAAAGTGGTTCATTAATTAATATTATGAACCTCATTAATTCCTCAATGTGTTAATACCCATCCACCCTCCGATTTAAAAGGAGCATGGTGTGGGGTTTATGACATGAAATCTTCAAGAGAGGAAACTAAAGCAAAGTCCTGTGGAAACATCCACTGATGGAGGATGGAATGTTGGGTGGAAAATATCTTGGATCAATGAACATCGATGACTCCATCAAGTGTGGAAATTTCTCTAGCCACAACTGTGATACCTCCATCAGATCTTGATATAATGGTTCATTCTAATAAACCATAACTTCGATGAATTATTCTCCCATTTGTTAGCATGTTAAGGTGGAGGGTGAAAGATGATTTAACAAGTCCAAGACCCTCTACCAATTAATTCATGTTTCATTCTTTAGGACGGGTTTCCTCAATTTGATATAAATGCCAAACAACGTGTCACACTATGATAGAGGTATCCCAGGAATCCCGTAGGAGAAGGAAGGAATGAAAAAAGAAAATTTGGAGTATCACCAAAGCCCTACGAATGATCTGTCAGCTCGGCACTAGTGTTAGTGGGTGACGATGGTCAGCTGAAATCGGTCGGCCGCATTGATAGTTGGTAGTGCGCCATCGCGCGCTACGGAGGGGAGCTACTGAATTATGCCGCAACAGCTACTGAAGGTGGTTGGACGTCGGCCAATAGTGGACGCAGAGGAAAAGGTGGGGTGCCATAATTCACCCCGTTGAAGGTAGCCTAGACTCTATGTTGTAGTTAAGTAAAGTCGGTCTCACATCCCACATGTCCAATGAACAATGTGGTGGGGAGACATGGTGTCGTTGATTTATGGGGGGTGAATAGATCCATTGAGTTGTTTGATAGGTGGACCATGCTCCCCCGCATGGGGATCTCTAGTAGGATACGACGTGCTGGTAAACAACCACACTGCGCATGAAAGCAGTGGCCCAGCCTAGCCAGGGCTGGAAATGCAGAGCCCGATGTGGCCTGACCCAACCGGGCTGACCCAGGCTAGTTCAGGCTAGGATGGGTTTGTCCAGTCGGGTCAGACCAGAATTATACCACTATCGGCCCCCCCAATCTCATAAAGGGAAATATCTTGTGGACCAGATGTCGGTTTGAAGAATAGTCTATAGAGATGTGATCCGTAGAATGAGACAATCCTTTTGAGCTTCTCCACGAGAGTTTCATGGAATGTTGGAGTACCACAGGGTTAGATCGACTACAAATCCAACCATGCCTCTAGCTATAAAATGACAATAATATACATACTTTTCATCCAGTTGACGTGTCTTCTATTAAATTCTACCCCTTATTATGTGAAAGATTATTGGGTTACATATTCATGGGAAATCGTGTGGGTTGAAATATGATCGATGACTTGAGGAGAAATTCTCATAGAATCAAGTGTACTATGAGAGAGAATATAGCGGCTACGAGTGGGGTTGAGGATGGAGATATATCATACAAACTTTACTACTGAGATATCCTATGTGACACAGCAACGTTCTTTTGTGGGTCAAATCCTTTCCGGGTCAGCGATCCTGTGTGGGTCAGTGCATACTAATCCTGTGTGGGTCAGATCCAGTGTGGGTCAGCACTCAGTGATTCTATGTGGGTCAGCCCATACTGATCCTGTGTGGGTCAGATCCTGTGTGTGTCAACGGGGGTTAGTACATATCACCTCTAGGGGATTGGATCCCATGTGATTCTTGCAGGGGGTTTTACCTATCAATCCTGTGCGGGTAAGACTCAGTAAGGTTAACATTAGTTCCTCTCAAAAGAATAAGAGGATCTTTTTTATTGACTAATCATCTATACTTTTTTACTTTACATTTACATTGTTTGAGTTGTGTCAGTTACATTTTTCTTTGTGATTGAGATCAGGCATTGTGGATTTCATTTGGGGAATTCATAGAGACCTAAAGTGGTCTCAGGGTCCCTACTAGGTATTGCTATACTCACCCCTACATGGGCTCCACCTGCACCTTGTTGTGTCTTGTGTAGATGACGAGCATATTTTCTAAGACTTGTGGGAGCTATGACAAGAAGGTACACAAAGGAGACATGGAGATATTGATTTAAGTGGATAAGAGATGTACATACCCTTCAGGACAGATTCTTGGTGGATGATTCCTGGAGTTGTTTTCAATTTTTCAGATGTAGTTGTACCTTTATGTTGGACTTCTATCCTATACCTTTACTTTTAGTACACACCATTAATACTAAAGTTTTACTTATTGGTTTCAGCTTATTGTTTTCTTGGATAGTGTGATTGTACCGGTTTAAAGGAAATAACTTCCCATTTTAGGGATATTCCTTGCTGGTGCTAGCCACAAACCCCTGTCCTATCGAAGGTGGGATTGGGGTAGTCATGGCACGAGCCTCCGTGAATGGGTCATGACAAAGTGGTATCGGAGGAGTTGGTTCTACTAAAAACTAGGACTCTGATCAATTTAATATAGAAATAATCTTTTGTGTTTTTAGTGTGGTTTTAATTTTGGGGAGTACAGTGTTTTTGTGGTGGCCGACGTATCCATACACCATGACCCTGAATTATGATTTCCAACTCAATTAATGAAAATACTAATTCCGTGTGTTTTGGATATGTTTTTACTTTATTCTATTTTGATTTATATCTCTATGTATTAGTTATTGAATATGGTGCAACTATTTTTTTTCGGATGCCGCCTCGTATGTAGCCCTATAAGATTCCAAAGAGAGTTCATGGTAACGGGCCACTGAGCGACGAGGCTGTTGTGCAAGGCCCTCTAACTGTGGGACTACCTTCAGGTGGTGCCCCAGCAGTACCACCAACCATTGGGAAATAGATTCCACCAGCCCCACCCGCAGACAATTCACACTGATTGAGCACATTGGTAGAGTTCCAGAGATAAAGGCCTACAAGGATTATAGGGGAGATAAATAACTATGCAGTTGAGGACTAGCTGGAGTCTATGTCTAGAGTTATTCTCTTGGATGAAACAGCTGTAGAGATGATAGTTATCCTGGGTGCTAGCCTTTTCCAAGGAACTGAAGGGAGACGGTAGAGCCTGACGCTCCAGACACGGGACGAGGTGACCCTCACCCGTGAAGACATTGAGAGCCACTTCAGGGAAGAGTTCATCCCAGAGATACTATGCTTGGTACATATTCAAGAGCTCATTTACTTGCAATAGGAAAGAAAAAAAGTAGCCCAGTATTTGGAAAGATTCTATGACCTCACACCCTACTCTGCTGATATGGTATTGGACCCATTAATTAGGTCCTAGACCATTGAGCAAGGTCCTCGATGGGATTTCAAAGATTTGATGATATAGATGAATATACTGATTCATTCTATCATGTTGGAGTGAGCATTGTTGGTGGAGAGATTCACTGCTGATCAAGAATCGACAGTGAAATCCACTACCAGATCACAGATATCTAAGTCATCTATAGAAGGAAACAGATAGATGACACATATTTCCAAGCAGGCCAAACCCACCGATGGATGACCCCATGACGTAGGGTCAGATGATCGACGAATACGAGATAGTGAAGGTTATCTGGGAGCCAGACTGTGCTTTACATGCGTTGGGCATGACCACATGAACCACGACTGGACGAACCTCTATACTAACAATAAGAATATGGTCAAGGTACATGCGACATAGAGTTTGAGAATCGAGTGTGGAGGTTCATATGCCGGCCGACGAGGCATAGTAGAAGGTCGTGCATTAGGCGGTGGGCATTGATTTGAGGTTCAACCACTGCCACCACTAGGAGGTCCACCCTAACCACATGGAGTAGGTTGAATGGGGAGTTTATAGAAATCGATATCACATTACTTGGACCATGATGCCCCAGAGATAATTAGTGTTACGATCTAGGTATATTACACCCTAATATTATACTTATAGACATATATTCCAATAACTATTTCATTTCCATGCCACTCGTTCGTATCTAAGAGAATCTGATGGAGTCATTTTCTCTATCCATGCAATTACATACTCCTATGGGAGAGTATTCGACGATTACACACTGGTGTTGATAGAGTGATCACACTATAGGATGCAAGTGCATCAACTGGGATCTCTAATTACCTACATCGAGTCCTTAGGACATCATATTGGGTATGGAATGGCTATCTGCAGTCCATGGAGATATTGACTATTATCTGCGAAATGTGCGGTGTGTCTGTGAGGATGGTATTACATTTTCCTTCAATGGTGAGAAGGAAACCATTGTAGCACATGATGAGATTTCTCAGAGGAGGGTGCATCCGATCACTCACCAGTTGCCTAGGCTCACCTTCGTTGTAGTTGGAGTGAGGAGTCTGAGTTATCCTATAGTGGTAGATCAGTATATAGATGAATTTATTGATGATGTTCTAGGAATACATCCACATAGAGAGGTAGACTTTAATATTGAACAATACCCTGGGATGACACCAATATCAATACCACCATATTAGATGGATGCCGTGGAGCTTCAAGATCAGAGGGTACAACTGGAGGACATACATGGAAATGGGTTCAAAGGCTCCGTGATTGCCCATGGGCATCCATGATCTTTTACTCCAAGAAGAAAGATGGGAGCATGAGTCTTTGTATTGACTATTAGCGCTTGCAATAGGTCACAGTGAAGAACAAGTTCCCACTCAAGAGTATTGATGATCTCTTTGACCATCTGATGGGATCCTGATGGTTTTTGAAGGTATACATTAGATTATTCTATCATCATCTATGAGTACGGTAAGAGGATTTACCAAAGACAGACATAATATGTCAGTATGGATATTATGATTTCTTGGTAATGACATTCGGCATGACCAATGCTCTAGTAGTGTTAATGGGTCTCTTGCATTGGATCATTCATCCATACCTTGATCTATGTGAGGTGGTCTTCCTCGGTGACATCTTGATATATTATGCGTCAATGGAGGAGCATGCAGCAAACATACATATAGTCTTGGTTCCTCTCTGAGACCATCAGATTTATGGAAATATATTGATGATCCAGTTCTAGATACATGATGTCCACTTCCTAGGGAATATTATCTTTGAGGCTAGAGTTGGTGTTGATCCAATGGAAATAGAGTCACTTTTTGGTTTGGAGACACCCAGGAGTGTGACCGAGGTCCATATATATCTGGGATTGGTTGGGTACTACCAGTGATTTTTACATGACTGGTCTTGTGTAGTGGCACCATTTTCAGTTTTGAAAAATAAGGGGAATCATTTCGTGGGGATGGAGAAGTGTCACCCATAACCTGGAGTTAGCAGCTTTGGTCTTTCAAATAATGATGTGGTGACACTACTTGATGGGTGAAAAATTTAATAATAACTCTGATCACAAGAATCTCAGGTATATATTCTAACAGATGGACGTGAACCTGAGATAGTGATGACGACTATAGTTCCTCCAAGACTATGAATTTGAGATATTATATACTCATGTGATAGTGAACATCATAGTAGACACACTCAGCAGGAGGTCTGGTCAATAGTTTTCGAGTGAGGCAACACAAAAACTTGTTGCGTTACAGATATCCATCATGGATATTGATGGAGTAGCATACCTCTAGTCTCTGACTGTCACTCCCACACTTCTGTAGAGAGTTCTAAAGGAACAACATTTAGATGTTGACTATGAGGCCCTACTTCCACATATATACTTGTGAAGGTATTCTGAAGGATTTTCTAATTGTCAGGAGCACGTCTCTCTTTTCAGAAGATGCATTTTGGTACCAGTGACACTACGTGAGGGATTGTTAAATTATTTTAACACATCCAATTTAGTGGTACATCCTAGAGTGGTTAAGATATACCATGATCATTTGTGTCACTATTGGTGTCAAGGGATGAATAAGGCAGTGGAAGAGTTTGTATCGCGATGCCTCACTTTTCAGCATGTGAAGTAAAAGAATCAATTACCAGCCAATATAGAGAAACCACATGAGGTTCCAGAGTGTATGTGTGATGGTATCTTCAGGGAATTTGTGACCAAGATACCACATATGTAAATGGGCCACAATTCCATCTAGGTTATCGTTGAATGGCTCATCATGTCGACCAACATCATACCCATCCAAGAGTATGGATGAGTAGAAGTCTTAGGATACCTCTACATTTATGAGATTGTGTGGATTCATAGGGTTCCATCATCGATTGTCTTAGATCGTGACATAAGTTTCACATCCCACATGTGGAAGGGGTTGTAGGATGCATTCTGAACTCAACTTTGCTTGAGAACCACCTTTCACCCTAATACCAATGGTCCGATAGAGTAGACCATGCAGACACTTGAAGACATGATTCATGCTTGTATCCCAAATTTTAGCTGCAGTGGGTAGGACCACCTTACCCTCATGGAGTTTTAATAAAACAATAGTTATCACTCCATCATATGCATGGACCCATTTCAGGTTTGGTATGGGGACCATGAAGATCACGTCTTTTTTGGACATACTTAGGGGAGTCAACACTTATAGGTACAAAGTGAGTACATGATACAACAGGGAAGGTGTAGATCATCTTAGAGAAGATGAAGTCTATTCCAAACTGGACGAATTCTAATTCTGATAAGAGATAGAGACACTTTGAGCTTGAGGAGGGAGACCATGCCATCATTTGGGTCTCACCCTGATGAAAATTACAGATGTTTGTCCCGAGTGAAAATCATTCTATGTGGGTCATTTGACCCTTTGAGATTCTCAGCAGAGTTGGCGAGGTGGGGTAAAATCTAACTCTTCCCCCATATATACAATAGATTCATAATGTTCTTGATGGGTCATAACTGGGGAGATACATGCATGATACATCACACATTTTCTACAATGGAGAGCTGGACATCGATGATGGGGAAATTTTTGAGGGGTTCGTAATGGATATAGTATATTGAAAGGAGTGAGATATTAATGGGAATCCATTTCATCTGGTTAGAGTTTTTTGAAAGCACAAGAATCTCCAAGAGAGCACATGGGAGAGGGTGGCTCAGATACATGCTCAGTACCGCCACATGTTAATCTAGTTTTGTTGTAGCTTTTGGGGATGATAATCTCTAAGATGGGGAGAATGTAAAGAAATTAAAAATTCCATTTAAATATTTCTATGTTTATTTGGATTATTATGAGTCATGGAAACTGAATGCACTTGATTCCGATGACTGGTGTGCCAGAAATAAATTTTTGAACTTTTTTTAATGTACGTTCAGTATACACGTGAGAAACTTTTTCTTTCTTTTGAACTGGTGCTCAGATAAAAAAAACTGAGGAAACTATTGTATCTGCATTGATGGGATTATTATAAGATATGCTTCATTTCAGTCGCAGTAGGTCTGGATAAAGAGATAGTTTTTTAACATTTTAAAGAAATGTAAAAAAACATGTAATTGTTTTTTATTTCCTTTTTCTCAAATAGATTAGCATTAGTGGTGGGGCTAGTGAAATATCCATCCATTTAATGGATCGAATCATCAAATGTGTAACTCTACCATTTTGAATTAAAATAGTTTCATTAATTCATTTATATAACCTCACTCATTCCTCAAATTATAACTCACCATTCCCCCTTCTATTTAAATGGTGCTCATGGTGGGGTATTGGAACAACTTCTTCAAGATAGGAATAATAGGAGATGTAATGCAGCAACATCCACCCACATAGGATGGAATATCATGTGAAAATGATCAGGAATCAACGAATGATAACAACTCCATCCAATTTGGTCACTCCTCCTTCCAAAACAATGACACCTACCACTGATATCATGGTAGGGGTTTATTTTAATGATACTTATCTGTGATGATTTCTTCTCTGGCATGTTATCATGTTAATGCGGAGGGTGCATTCTGAATGAACAAGGCCCCAATCCTCCACATCTTTGTTCACGTTTCATTCAATGGGATGGGTTTCCTCAATTTGACGGCAATGTGAAACAGCAGGTCATTCTATGACCACGACATCTCAAGAGACCAGTAGGCACAAGCGAGATTGAAAACGGAGCTCCAGAGCGTCACCGGATCCCCACAAGACGATCCATCTATATGGAACTAGTGATTGGTGCCTATAAAATCTAGCCACAATGAAAGAAGATGGTCCGCTAATGCATACCATGGAGTGGAGCTGCGACGGCTGAAAAATGCGGCAACACTCTATCGTCCGCGGACGTAGAGGCGGGAGAGGTACGCCATAACAATCACATTGAAGGATGCCTCATCTCGATGGAATGACAAAGGAAAGGGTGACTGATTTCCTATCGGTCCCTCGATCCACTTGGTGGTTCCACATGGCAAAACTAATTAATGGGGGATGAAAGACTCCTTTAAGTTGTTCGTTAGGCGGACCCTGCGCCCTTCCGGGGCGCGCCAGCAGGCCTGGCCACGTCAACCGACGGGTCGTACCGAGCTAGCAGGCCAAGCCGGTCCATGGCCAGGTAGACTGAGCCCTCCGTAAGTTATCCCAAGTAGGACGGCCCATGCCAGGTTGGGTTGGGTTGGTCTATCTGGGTTGGACCGGACCAGACCCCTCTTGGGCCTAGAAACAGTTAATGGGAAATATATTGCAAACCAGATGTCCGTTTGACAAACCTCCTATGGAACTTGGATACTTCGAGTGAGATGGTTTCTTTGGAGATACATCGTGATAATTTTGGAAAATGTTGGAGTATGGTTGGGTTGGGTTGACTCCGAATCAAATAGGTCCCTCGACACTAAAATGCAAATAACTTAGAGACCAGGTGCCAGGATGACATGTCATCTATTGCGTTGAAACCCTTAGGATGTGACTGTCAATAATGATTCTTTTTTAAGAATTATATAGAGTTGAAATACAAATAATGGCTTGAAGAGAGGTTCTCATCGAATCAATATTACTATGAGTGGGAATCTAGTGTCTAGCAGTCAGGCGTAGGATGGAGATAGATTATATGAAGGTTAGTACTGATCGATCCTTTGTGGATCAACACTGATCTTGTGTGGGTAAGGTCTTGTGTGGGTCAGCGCTCAAAAATTTTGTGTGGGTCTGTGCATACTGAACATGTCTGGGTTAGATCCTGGGTGGGTCAACGCTCAGAAATCCTCTATGGGTGAACACATATCGATCATGTGTGGGTTGGATCCTATGCGGGTTAGTGGGGCTTAGTATATTTTGAAATTGAAACGGTCAAATCATGCGTGGGTATTGAGGGGGTTTTTACATATCAATCACGTGTGGGTCAGAATCTGCATGGTCAGTGGAAGTGGATCTTGAAAGAATAAGATGATCTAGCTTATTGAATAATCATCTATAATATTGTGTTGTACTAATAACTGGTTTGAGCTATGTCTATTTATTTGTTCGTTGTGATGGATATCAATATTTGTGTTATTATTTTTTTGACTCTTAGATACATTCGTGGGTCTCAGGGTCCCAACTGGATATCTTTATACTCACCCCTGCACGGGCTCCTCCCACACCTATGTTTGTCTTGTGTAGACGATGAGCAGCTTCGCATTGACTAGAGATAGACAGGACCAGGTTGTACACGGAGGTGACTAGTCGAGGTGGAGATCAGTGGAGATGAGATGTACATACCCTTCATGTATATACATGGTGGATGATTTCAGGAGCTATTTTCTGTTTTTCAGCTGTAGTTGTACCTTTCAATTGGGCTTGTATTATGGACACATTACATTTAGTACACTCCTTTACAACTACAGTTTTACTCCATAGTTGCATCTTGTTGTGTTCATGTATTATGTGTTTGTATAGGATTAAATTTAATTCCATCCTATTTTATGGACACACCTTTCTGGTGCTAGTCGACAAACCCTTTCATATGGAAGGAATTCTTAGGGAAGTTACAGCACGGGCCCTGGGGGACGGGTCGTGGCACATCATGGATAAGGTCCCCATACTTGATGTTAAGAACTCATGTGTGGAGTATTCAATATCATAATTCTATTTTTGAATTTTGACACATGAAGCATATTTGGTACGACATGTATCCTATTTAGTTATGGATAATGTTTCCCATTTTTTTCATTATGTGTTATTTCTTCGTTGAAGTTATATAAATATTTTAGTTTTTTGTGTTTTCAATTTGATAGTAATTGGTTATTTATATTTTTATGATAATTTGATAAAGATTTTATGGTCTCCCCATGTTAAAATTTTAAACCATTATTCTAATCAGAATAATTTCATACGATCGATTTCCTGGAGGATCCAGCATGTGTCACCATGTTTAGGATGATACAATGTGGTATAGATGGGGTTTTCATTACTTTAATTTGGAATTTATATTTTTTAATGGTATATTTGATATTAGAATGTTTTGGGCCATCGACATGATATCATTAATGGGAGTAGCTAACCCATGTATAAGGGAAAACACATTTACGCAGAGTAAGATTGTTTTTATTATTGTTTTCTATTATGATTTGATGTTATTTGAAATTTTTTTGATTCACTTACTATGTGATCAGATTATGGTTTCTAAGATTTCATTATATTTGAATCATATCATTGTATGGTTCTAGTGTTCAGTATTCATTCATAGTTCTAGGAAATCATGGATTCTGGGGACTTGATTCATTTTTATGATTGCATGGAAAAGTAGGTTTTGGGTCTGTTATTGAAATTGAATATTTTTTCATTCTTGGTCCATTGAACTAGAAATTGTTAAGGATATGATAATAATTTTTTTTGAATGATGAAAAATATGAGTTATTAATTATGTAATGAATAACTGTAAAAAGATAATATATTTATCTTTGTTAAAACTGAACTTGAAATTCTATGGTTAATGGGAGGATAGTGACTCTATTTTGACAGTATGTTGGGAATGTGTTGACTTGTTATTAGACTGTTTCAATACTTCTTCTCAATGGTATTAATTTTTTGTATTTGGAATTTAGGGGTGTGTTTTAAATTTCATAGATAAACTCCAAGAGTACCTTTATTGATATGATGAAATTAAAATATGGGTTAAAATAATCAACCATTAGTCAAACCAAATGCACCAAGATTGTTGTGTGAATAAATCGAAGCATAGTTCTGTAATAAATGTTCTCACTTAATCTATTTTATAGATCCATACCTACAGTGGGATTTGAATATTATGTTGTATGTAACATGATAGTTTCAGTTACTGAACCCTCAAACATTCACCGAACTGGGTGGACATAAAGAAGATGAGTTCTTGGTTGATTATATCCAGATAATAACAGACCATTTGGATACTTGTGATGAGAAAAGGATAAAAATTATTGAATATATTTTATGAGAATCAGTGTAGTCCTGCTTGGATTTTCATCCCCGGGTTGCGTAGTCACATGGTATGTCATCAAATGAAATTTTGGACAATTTCATTGAGAACGTTTACCCATTGACACTGAGGAAAGAGAGGGAATGTAGGTTCTTATGGTTGACCTCAGGGAGTATGTCTATGATAGAATATGTTGTTCTATTTAATAACATGATGTGATTTTATATTGTACATGAAGTGGATGTGATAACTATGGCATGGAATTTCAAAAAAGATTATAAATTTACGATTTTGTACCAAGTTAATATCTTCTAATAAATTTTTCTAATGTCAATGATTAGGATGTCATATTTGAGGGTAACCTGAAAGAGGCTTCTGGTGGAGGAAATGTGGATTCTTATAGAAAGTTAGATGAGGAATCATATGAACATAGTTAGAGTCATTATAATAATATTGACTAGATATTTAGATAGAACATTGGAAAAAAGTAAGGATCAATTACTCATGATCTTACCAACACATTTTACCAAACCACAGGAGAATATATAATTTTTTGGAATGATGTATATCTATTGTGGTTATATAAGAACCCATGATAGATGTGTTATTATGTGGTAGAAAGTGAGAACCAAATAATGGGAATGGGGTCTTCTACACTGTACAAGAATGGCAGTCATTGTTCAATTGAAAGTAGAATTTTTGGAAGTGCACATTGTACTTCTAGTTATGGTAACCCATAATATTATTGTGGGGAAACGTGGGGACTCACACTACATCATTGGAAAGATTTATTGTATTGTTCCATGAAGATCATCCTTCACTTGTGGGTAGTGATTCTAGACTATATACAGTTAGAGGTATTATTATATTAGATTCTATATATTTAAATTTCTTATTTGATACTAGTGAATCTCATTATTTTGTTTATAATTTTTTTTTTAATTTCATGTTCCATGAAGTGGATTTTTTGATTTTGGATATGATGATCAATACAATTTTGGGATTATATTTTGGAGATATATTTTTATTCAAATCCAGGTATATAAATATTGGGTATTTTCATTTATTTTTGGATAATTACATTTTGGATATGTTATTACTTGATTTAATTATGGGTATATACTTTTTTGTGGCGTTCTAAGACAACATACATTGTTACCATAGGAGTGTGACATTTATGTCCCTTGTGGGTAAAAATTATTATCACGATGGGGTGTGGGATATCATGGCAGGGCATGCATGGCCAGTTCTTCTCTATCTATTGAAACTCGATCCCTATGTTTATAGTCTATTGCAAGATGATGGGGGCAGAATTACGAGGTCTTTACACCTATAGTGGATAGATTCAATGATATGTTTCTCTATTACATATCATTTCTTCCGACTACGATATATGTTTTATTTATAATTTAGATCATGGTGGGGAATGATGAAGATTCTAATTCACCATACAGAATAAAAACTAACCGAGTGTTAATATATGATCACATAACTAAATTTTTTGATGGATTGGGGTTTCATCAATCACAGTAAAACACCATATGGTTTTCTAGATTTTTTTGATTTTATGGATGATGAAACATTTTTTTAGGAGTATATTTCCAAATATTGAACAGGATGAATGTGATGAAATGGTATCCACTTCCATGTATTAAAGTTCTAGTTGACCTATTGAGAGGAGATTTTGTTTTCTCCAATATTGATTTTATATTGGGGTATCATTAGTTGAGATTAAAACATTGTGAACTAACTCAAACTTATTTAAGAAGCATGTAACCCCTTTATGAATTTTTCAAGATTGACATTGGGTTTTTGAAAGCTCATGTAACTACATTGGCCTTCATGATCCTAATCATCCATAGGTACGTGGATCATTTTTCTTAATTTATTGTAGATGACATGATAGTGCACTCCAACACATAGTACGATCAATCCCAATATTTTGACATTTTTTAAATTATACAAGGATAAAATATGGTATACACCAATATATCATTGTTCCAATGATATATTGATCTAAAATATAAATTGGGTCACATAATCTCACAAGGTGGTGTGTTAGTAGACCTAATAAAAGTACAAGATTTTTTTTTGGGAGAAAAAAAATATTTTTTTTGAAATCCATTGCTTTCTGGGATTAGATGGATATTATCATAGGATCTTCTAGGACATTTCTGGACTGCAAGAACAACATTTTAGGTAGATCAGAATTGTTGTAATGTTTCAATGTCCTTATGAATGTGAGAAAACTTTCAAGGATTTGAATAAGAATATGAATAACACATTGATCTAAATACCACATGATGTAAAGGAAGAAAATTCATTATTCTGTGATTTATCTAGGGTAAGACTTAGAAAGATTTATTATTAGTCGGAATAAGTGGTACTGTATGGGTCGTTAAATTTTAGGACAAACGAATGGAACTTCACTCACATGACCTCAATTTTTCTGTGGTGGGTTATTCTTTTAAGGGTTAGAGGAATTATTTGCTTGAAGAATTGTTAACTGTGTATACCAATCACAGTTTCATAAAGTGTGTATTTTTCCAATGATAATTGATTCTATGTTAGTATCGGTGGGTGGAGTATATGCATTCATTTCATATAGACCTACCATATATTCCTAGGAAGAGATACTGTCTTTCCATTTATCTCAATAGGACAACACATACATAGGAAGTTCAAGATACGAATTATGAGTGGAAGATGATATATATTCTTGTTTATATGAATCTATTTACTCAAGATGGTGATGATACGATGACTATAATATTATTTTATGTGGTGAATAAACTATTGAGGTGGATTAAGATGAGGTTGCATGATGATATAGAATTTTTTCCTTTAGGGACAACCTCAATGTTATAGAGTAACCATCTAGTTGTACTATTGATGAGGGTGATTTCATCTATGTCCATAGACATGTAGTATCTGCAAGAGTATTCCATTATATATAATGTGTTAATTTCATTCTTAATGTTTGTGGGGAATCTGTGTTTTAACAAAATGTATGATAACCAGCATCAATAGTATTGATGTCTAGGAAATCAGAATGATGTTACATGGGGAATGGAATGATTTTATACCTTTTAATATGTGATAATTGAGCATCAATTGTAATATACCAAACCTTCTTTTTAGGGATTTTTTACCTTTTTATAGAGTTTTTGAGAATTGGGGATTTTCTGGAAATTTTGGAAGTACACGTCGTGTACATTCTAAGTACACAATGTGTACTTCGTTGATGCGTGAGGCCATATCCTGGTAGTGTAAGGGACACACATACAGTCGGGTGTGGTGATGTGGATGCCGCCTAAAGTGGAGTATGAAATCAGAATGTAGATGCTGTGTATTCCAATAGTACATGACATGTATTTTTTTCATTATAAGCACCGGGGTTGTGTGTGATGGAAAAAACAACCTCCTTTTATGTTTGGTTCATCCAAGAGTGAGGGTACGACCGAAGATCTTCTCCGCGCCCCGATCCTATGTATGTTCTCCAAATCGACCCCCATCGATTGAGTTGGAAATGCAGCAGTATGCTTTCACTTCTTCTACAACATCGTTTTCCATTTCTTCCACCTTTTCAAGTTATCATGGGTTGAATGTCAAATTAGTTTTCATAGATCTACAACATTATAAGGTGAATCAAGCCTCATGGTTCATGTATATTGATGAACATACCTCATGGTAGGTGGTTTGTGCCTTTCTGTTGAATGTCCTTGAATATAATGTGAAATTTCCACCAATACCCATGAACGGGGTAATGTGTGGTAACTGTTTTGCCTCCACTATCTTCCTTCCATGCTTTTATGCCTATGTAGAGGTAAATTGGTAATGTCTGGGGTTGAGTGTCATAACTTGGTTTCTCTACACATGCTTCATTCTATTTATGACTATTTGGTCCAGTTTATTCTCTTTGGTCGTTTACCAGTTTTCCATGCCTTGAGATTGTAGGATGGAGTGTTGTTCTCTGACATTATTGATATGTTTTAGACTGGGAAGCCAAATAGTTCAATATGTTTACTTTGGCCATATAGCATTACTATGCATTGACCTACATTGGGCTGTGGAAACATGGTTTTATAGACTAATAGGGGATAAACCGAGTGAACTTCCTCAGAGATTCATTGGAAGTTAAAAGACAATAAGGGGATAGAACGAGTGATCCTACTAAGTGGGTCATTGAGCTTTAGGCTATACGGGGATTGACAGAGTGAGAATCCTCAGAGAGACTAGGATTACTTTGGGATATAAGGGGATAGACCATGAGAGCTTCCTCAGAAAGTCCCTGATTGTTTTATACTATACATTGATAGACCGTGTGAGCTTCATCAGAGAGTCTCAGTTTGTTTTTTTGAATCACCATATTAGAATATGTTGTATGAAGGATTGACTGTGTGAGCTTCTTCATAGATTCTATGAACGACATGTCCTATATGTGTAATTTAAACAAGCGTTATTTCTCAGAGAGTCCTTCACCTTGGGGCTATAAGGGGAATTGACTGTCTGTGCCTCCTGAGAGAGTTCCTGACTACCCAAGACTATAAGGGGAATTGACTATGTTTGATTCCTTAGAGAGTGTTTATAATTCCATATAAACAAAAAATAGGGGTTAGGTTGAGTGAACTTCCAAGAGGTTTGTTGGTTTTTCTAGGTAGTAAAAGAGGGTTACATGTTGTTCTATGCTTCTTGTTAATTATTTCTTGACTCCGGAACTGTGGATTATTTATTTTTTAGCATGTTCATGTTTACCATTATCTGTACTTTTTCCTGCCATATATTCACTGACTGTTATGCATAGATCTTCGATTGGTTGCCTACTGGGATTTAGTCTCACACCCTGTTTTGGTCATGCTTTTTTTCCCGATATGACTATATTTTTGCAGGTATAGACAAGGGAAAGAGCCCTTTGACTTCAGGTACTTGACTGCTGTAGTGTTAGAGTGCACGGGACCAAGCATAGTCTTGTGATGCTGAGGAGCTATTTATCTTTCTTTTTTACTTGTTTTTAGAACTATTTGTATTTCTAACATTGTGACTAATTTGGTTGTTTTATTAGACATATGTATCATGAATCATATATATACATATGTGCTCACGCAGATTATCATAATTAGTCTTCCGCTGTTCACTTTTGTTTGGATTGTTCACTACTTCTGTTGAATTTTATTGTTTTCCCTTTCACTCTGTACTCTGCCCATGGGGGAATATCTTTCCCAATATCACACCCAAGGCCCACGTTGCTAGTCAGCATCCTATGTAATTTGGACAAATGTGCTTGAGGCCGTGTGATCAACCAGGTACGGGGTGCCTCTGGGTGGCTTTAGGAACCAGGGTGTTACAATGTAGTATTGGATGAATTCTTTTCACTTGAATTACTCTTTGGAGACTATTTCCAGAGATAAGATGGAATAGGTAATTGGTAATAAAATTTTCCTGAGAGTAGCTATCCCGTGTTAGGGAAAATCCATACTACCACTATTATTGCAATATTACTGGTTTGAAAATTTTACAGTTGATTTGATTTCACTATTGGTTTATTCACATGATTTGTGCTATTACCATTGTTGTTATTGCGGTTCTATTTCTGTCATAACCCGATGATATTATGGTATTCCATCTCATGCATCATATAGTCACTTGATAGAAATCACATGCCAAGCATTCGTTCCCTGCCATCTGGGATGCATTAGCGATTTCAAGTTGTTGTGATAGACGTTGTGTAGATTATTCATGTTGTTGTGATAGATTATTTGATATAATCCCTACTATTTGATAGAGAATTTTTTTGTATAGTTACTTTCTTAGTTGGCCACCAAACATTGTTTGTTGAGGTGTTATAGGCCCTCATGGACCAAAATTTGGTGGATCATTGCCTTGTTTCATTGTTATAACTTGTATATGATGCCAAGATTTGATTCGCTGGGAGTATAAGCCCTCATGAATTGGAATTTGGCACCTTAACATTTATTATTATGTGTTTTATGGGTGCTGGAGTAGTTTTTGAGGCTACTTCCCGGAAAAACATAGAATAAACAGTGTATACTTTATGAATAAACACCATGTAATTTTTAAACTGTGTCACTGACTGTGTGGGCAGAAACACGGGGTGGTGAAACATCTTCAAGAACACGCCATTTATGGAAAGTACATGCCGTTTTGTAGTGACCATGTGTCTACCCATGTGACTAATGTCAAAGATTGATGAAAATTCGATTATACAAGCCGTGTCACGATTCCACACATTGTACTGTGTAACATATGTACCCGGCTATGTCACGAACAACACGGGTCGAGGAAATCCTTCAAGTACACGTCGTGTGAACATAGAGCACGCCGTGTACGGTGAACCATGTAGCTGGCCGTGTAACTAACAACACTGGTCGGTAGGGATTTCGGTGTACATGCCATGTCCATCTGGAATACGTCGTGTAGTGTAACCTAGGTACACAGGCCGTGTCACTA
Organism: Viscum album; assembly: GCA_963277665.1. NCBI lineage: Eukaryota > Viridiplantae > Streptophyta > Magnoliopsida > Santalales > Viscaceae > Viscum > Viscum album. The sequence goes on along the minus strand of OY728146.1, from coordinate 1,548,127,656 downwards.
ACAACACAGGGCAGTGAATCTTGTTGAGTACATGTCGTGTCTACCTCAAACACGCAGTGTAGTCTGATCTTAGGAGAGCTGTGATGCTTGACCGTGTAGAAGGAATCGATCAAGGGAAGCGGATTCAATTACACGCCATGTGTTTTGAGAAAACACCATGTTTTTAGGGTGTTACACAACTAGTTTAAACATAAGTACATGCCCATGTGAATGACCTAATGGAAGACGTCATGTAGGTAGTGTACATTATATTTAGTCATGTTTTGTAAAACATGAATTTTTTCTTATTCTTGATCACTTATTTCACTGTTTGATTTTGGTCTTTGATAATATTGAATCTAAGGTGTGTGTTTGACCTTGATGAGTCATGCCAGCGAGACGTCCTCTAATTGTCCGCCAGTTGTAAGGCAGTGATCAGACACCCAATATGGCTGATCAAAGACGTCCTGTAGATCCTCCTGTTGTGCCAGAAATGGATCCAGCGGTTATACCAGTTGTAGTTGCCGATGCGCAGTTTAGGAAGGGTTTCTTGAGGATGATGCAGACCTTCAAGGGAGCGCAGCCTCCTGCACCGTTGATGACTGATTTGACGCGAGGTTTCAGTAGCATGATCCTCCCACCTTCATCGGGGAAGGAGGACCTCGGTTTGCAGAGTCGTGGATTGAAGACACACTGGAGATCTTCGAGCATCTCGAGGTACCACCAGAGAGGAGGGTGAAGCTCGCAACATACATGGTCCAAGACTTCTCCAGGAGTTGGTGGGATGAAATCTCTCAGGCGGAACACCACCATAATATGGCTTGGGATGAGTTTCAGAATATCTTTTATGATTTCATATACCCAGAGACCTTGAGGGCCGAACGAGCCTAGAAGTTCATGAGCTTAGAGCAGGGTACTCTTTCTATGATGGAGTATTCCACTCGTTTCACGGAGCTGCAACGTTTCACACCAATCCAAGTAGGTGATGATTTGTTCATGGCTAGGACGTATGAGGATGGTATCAGGAAGGATAACATTTCCCAAGTGAAAATCATTAGGTTTACATCGATATCCTCTATCGTCAACTAGGCACTGCTCACATAACACAATCTAAGGGATTATAGAGCAGTGAGCCAGTGCGGTTCGACATCCAGAGTTAGTGTTCCTCCTACTGATAGTAGGAAGCGACACAGGGAGATTTCTTGAGGAGATCAGAGTAGGTGGTATGCAGCTTATGGTTGCCACATGGTGTGCTACCTGTGTGAGAGGAGTGGGAATATGAGGCCATGATGCCTGAGAGACCCGATGGAGTGTTGATCTTGCAGCAGTATGGTCCATCTCAAGCACATTTTTCAATTTTTCCCTCCTTGAGCTAGATACTTTGGTTCTTCCATTACTCCATGTTAGGGAGCACCACCACCGGTTTCTCACCATTCTGGGAACTGGAGTTCTTTTGGACATTCAGGCCAAGGTGGAGGTCATGGTGGGGGTGGTCAGTTGTCGATCTATCAGTGACAGAAGGGCGAATCAGCTCAGATCAAATAGGTAGGGTCACATGGTCGTGGAGTACTCCAAACATATGCGATGGAGTAGACCCAAAAGGGCAGGACCCCGGACCTTCCACAGTTCGAGGTACGATCATAGTTTCCCAGGTTTTATCTTTAGCTTTTTTCGATATCGGGGCTTCCCATATCTTTATATCTGTCATTGTTGTGGAGAGTCTTGGTCTTTGCATCTTTACTTATGTCGACATCTTGACACTAGACACACAGTTGGGAACTAGGACATCTAGTGTAAGTCAGGGCAAGGAGTTCCCTCTTGAGGTTGTAGGGTGTCACTTCGTATGAGACGTCTACGTCCTAGAGATGACGAGCTATGATTTCATTCTCAGAATGGACTGGTTAGTACCCTTTAAAGAAGTTGTCGATTTCTATAGCTGCAAGGTGAGTTTCTTATCACCATAGGGAGGATCTTTTCTTCATCAGGGCGAGTGGGATCTCCAGGCGAGTTGAGAATGACTCGAGCATCATGGGAACAGAGGAGTTACAACCCAAATTGCTAGTATATATCTGGATGACCGGGGGAATTGAACTTTATTATTTCCTGCAATGGTGGATCATTTCATAGATGTCTTTCTGGAGGAAATTATAGGTATTCCTCTAGATCATGAGGTAGAATTTTCGATTGAGCTTGTTCCGGGAGTGGCACCAGTGTCCTTTCCTCCTAATAGGATGGAAACACCTGAGATGCAGGAGCTCAAGAAGCAGTTGGAGGAGTTCCGGGCAAAGGGTTTCATCAGTCCCAGTACTTAACTTTGGGGTTCACCTATCCTTTTTGCAAATAAGGTAGATGGTACCATTAGGACTTATGTGGATTATAATATTCTAAACTAGTTGATGGTCAAGAACCGATATCCCTTGCCTATGATTGATGATCTCTTTGACTAGCTTCGAAGCGATTGAGTGTTCACAAAGACCTACATGAGATATTGTTATCATCACTTGCATGTTAGACCATCAGATATACCTCTTACTCCCTTCAAGAGAATGTATGGTATATACGAGTATATAGTTATTCCATTCGGTCTCACGAACACACGTACAGTTTTATGGCACATGATCAAACAATTGTTCCATCGTTACTTACACTCTTTTGTGGTGGTCTTCATGGACGATATCTTGGTGTACTCTCACACTCGAAATGACCATACTAGACTTCTTGATATCATTCTGTGTACATTAAGTGAGCATCATTTATATGATAAGCTCTCAAAATTCCACTTTTGGGTGGATTAGTTTCATTTCATGGGTCATGTTATCTTAGAGATAAGAGTATCAATTGACCAATAGAATGTGATAGAAGTAGTTTCCGTAGAGAAGCCATAGAACTTCTTTGAGATGTAGAGTTTTCTATTGCTGCATGGATACTACAGACGCTTCATATAGGACTTTTCATGCATAGTAGTACCGATGACGGGTCTGAACAAGAAGGGTTCAATGTTCTTATGGTCAGATTCCTATGATTCAGTCTTTTAGGAGCTGAAAGGGAGGCTGACTTCAGCACCGATACTAGTATTTCAAGATCCAGGTAAGAGCTACACTGTCTATTGTGACGCTTCAGGTATCGGGATAGGATTTGTGCTTATGCAGTGAGATGGAGTCATTGATTATGGGTCTTGGGAGTTGAGGCCACATGGAAGGAACTACCTGATGCACGATCTGGATTTGGCAGCTGTTGTTCATGCCCTACATTGTTGGAGACATTATCTTATGGGAGAGCACATTGTGTTTTTCACTGACCACAAGAGTCTCAAGTACGTGTTCACTCAACGTGATTTGAATTTGAGGAAGTGAAGGTGGGTTGAGTACCTTTAGTCCTTCAATCTTGAGCTTCCCTATACGCCTGGGAAAGGCAACTCTGTGGTTGATGCATTGAGAAGGAGGACTCAGATATAGGCAGTTCAGGAGGCCAGTAGTGAGTGGTAGCTTAGGGAAATGTTCTCTGAGATGCATTTGGAGGTGCATGACAAGCAGGGGCATATTTTTCTATCTTCTGTAGTTGTTACCTCTAAACTTCTCAATCGGGTACAGATGAGCTGGCTATCAGACTCAGAAGTCCTAGTCCTTTGACAGAGTGTGTCCAGAGAGGACCCTATTCCCGGATGAACCATAGGCGAGGATGAGATCATGCATTTTTATGGACACGTATGGGTTCCAATAGACATGCGCGAGGAGATGATGCAGCATTTTTAATCCGTAGTTTGGGAAGTTCATCATAGTGTCACCAATATGTATCATGATCTACACAACCAGTATTGGTGGCCATGTATGAATGGAGATGTTGCTGGTTTTGTCTTGAGGTGTTCTTCTTGTCAGCAGGTGAAAGTAGAGAATCAGCGACCAACATGTATTTTGTAGTAGTTACCCATTACTGAGTGGAACTGAAATGATGTCCCAATGGACTTCATGACTAGTTTTCCGATGTCTCCTTGAGGGAATGATTCATTTTAGGTTTTCATTGACAGACTCACGAAGGTTTCTCACTTCTTGTCGATCAAGGAGACCTTCAGTGATGATGATCTGGGGCGGTTGTACATCTGACAGATTGTACGTCTGCATGGAGTTCAACAATCCATTGTCTCTTTCACAGATGCAATTTTTAATTCTTGGTTCTGGAAAGGGCTTCAGAAGGATTTGGGTACACAGGTACTTTTGAGTACAGCATACCGTCCCCAGACAAATGGCCAGTTTGAGCATACGATTCAGGTGATTGAGGATATGCTCTGAGAATGAATCCTGTACTTTGGAGGTTATTTGGAGAATCATATCTATCTTGTGGATTTCTCCTATAATAATAGTTTTTATGAAACTATTTAGATGGAACCTTATGAGGCATTGTACTGTAGGCCGTACCGATCACCTTTATACTGGATGGAGACAGGAGAGACAGCTTTGCTGGGACCTCGTCTTGTTCAGGAGACCTCATTATAGATAGAGTTGATTCCTAAGAGGATGTCTATGGTACAGTCTCGGTAGAAGACTTATGATGATCATCATAGACGACCTCTCGAGTTCGAGGCCGGGGATCAGGTTTTCCTCTTGGGTACCAACCTCATTATAAATGTTCTCACTTAATCTATTTTATAGATCCATACCTACAATGGGATTTGAATATTATGTTGTATGTAACATGATAGTTTCAGTTACTGAACCCTCAAACATTCACCGAACTGGGTGGACATAAAGAAGATGAGTTCTTGGTTGAGTATATCCAGATAATAATAGACCATTTGGATACTTGTGATGAGAAAAGGGTAAAAATCATTGAATATATTTTATGAGAATAAGTGTAGTCCTGCTTGGATTTTCATCCCCGGGTTGCGTAGTCACATGGTATGGAATCAAATGAAATTTTGGACAATTTCATTGAGAACGTTTACCCATAGACACTGAGGAAAGAGAGGGAATGTAGGTTCTTATGGTTGACCACAGGGAGTATGTCTATGATAGAATATGTTGTTCTATTTAATAACATGATGTGATTTTATATTTTACATGAAGTGGATGTGATAACTATGGCATGGAATTTCAAAAAAGATTATAAATTTACGATTATGTACCAAGTTAATATCTTCTAATAAACTTTTTCTAATGTCAATGATCAGGATGTAATATTTGAGGGTAACCTGAAAGAGGCTTCTGGTGGAGGAAATGTTGATTCTTATAGAAAGTTAGATGAGGAATCATCTGAAAATAGTTAGAGTCATTATAATAATATTGACTGGATATTTAGATAGAACAGTGGAAAAAGGGAAGGATCAATTACTCATGATCTTACCAACACATTGTACCAAACCACAGGAGAATATATAATGTTTTGGAATGATAGATATCTATTTTGGTTATATAAGAACCCATGATAGATGTGTTATTATGTGGTGGAAAGTGAGAACCAAAAAATGGGAATGGGGTCTTCTACACTGTACAAGAATGGCAGTCATTGTTCAATTGAAAGTAGAATTTTGGGATGTGAACATTGTACTTCTAGTTATGGTAACCCATAATATTATTGTGGGGAAACGTGGGGAATCACACTACATCATTGGTAAGATTTATTGTATTGTTCCATGAAGATCATCCTTCACTTGTGGATAGTGATTCTAGACTATATACAGTTAGAGGTATTATTATATTAGCTTCTATATATTTAATTTTCTTATTTGATACTAGTGAATCTCATTATTTTATTTATAAAAAATTTATTAATTTCATGTTCCATGAAGTGGATTTTTTGATTTTGGATATGATGATCAATACAATTTTGGGATTATATTTTGGAGATATATTATTATTCAAATACAGGTATATAAATATTGGGTATTTTCATTTATTTCTGGATAATTACATTTTGGATATGTTATTACTTGATTTAATTATGGGTATATACTTTTTTGTGGCGTTCTAAGACCACATACATTGTTACCATAGGAGTGTGACATTTATGTCCCTTGAGGGTAAAAATTATTATCACGATGGGGTGTGGGATATCATGGCAGGGCATGCATGGCCAGTTCTTCTCTATCTATTGAAACTCGATCCCTATGTTTATAGTCTATTGCAAGATGATGGGGGAAGAATTACGAGTTCATTACACCTATAGTGGATAGCTTCAATGATATGTTTCTCTATTACATATCATGTCTTCCAACTACGATATATGTTTTATTTATAATTTAGATCATGATGGGGAATGATGAAGATTCTAATTCACCATAAAGAATAAAAACTAACCGAGTGTTAATATATGATCACATAACTAAATTTTTTGATGGATTGGGGTTTCATCAATCACAGTAAAACACCATATGGTTTTCTAGATTTTTTTGATTATATGGATGATGAAACATTTTTTTAGGAGTATATTTCCAAATATTGAACAGGATGAATGTGATGAAACGGTATCCATTTCCATGTATTAAAGTTCTAGTTGACCTATTGAGAGGAGATTTTGTTTTCTCCAATATTGATTTTATATTGGGGTATCATTAGTTGAGATTAAAACATTGTGAACTAACTCAAACTCATTTAAGAAGCATGTAACCCCTTTATTAATTTTTCATGATTCACATTGGGTTTTTGAAAGCTCATGTAACTATATTGGCCTTCATGATCCTAATCATCCATAGGTACGTGGGTCATTTTTCTTAATTTATTGTAGATGACATGATAGTGTACTCCAACACATAGTACGATCAATCCCAATATTTTGACATTTTTTAAATTATGCAAGGATAAAATATGGTATACACCAATATATCGTTGTTCCAATTATATATTCATCTAAAATATAAATTGGGTCACATAATCTCACAAAGTGGTGTGTTAGTAGACCTAATAAAAGTACACGCTTTTTTTTGGGAGAAAAAAAATAATGTTTTTGAAATCCAATGCTTTCTGGGATTAGATGGATGTTATCATAGGATCTTCTAGGACATTTCTGGACTGCAAGAACAACATTTTCGGTAGATCAGAATTGTTGTAATGTTTCAATGTCCTTATGAATGTGAGAAAACTTTCGAGGATTTGAATAAGAATTTTAATAACACATTGATCTAAATACCAAATGATGTAAAGGAATAAAATTCATTATTTTGTGATTTATCTAGGGTAAGACTTAGAAAGATTTATTAGTAGTCGGAAGAAGTGGTAGTGTATGGGTCGTTAAATTTTAGGAAAAACGAATGGAACTTCACTCACATGACCTCAATTTTTCTGTGGTGGGTTATTCTTCTATGGGTTAGAGGAATTATTTGCTTGAAGAATGGTTAACTGTGTATACCAATCACAGTTTCATAAAGTGTGTATTTTTCCAATGATAATTGATTATATGTTAGTATAGGTGGGTGGAGTATATGAATTCATTTCATATAGACATACCATATATTCCAAGGAAGAGATATTTTCTTTCCATTTATCTCAATAGGACAACACATACATAGGAAGTTCAAGATATGAATTATGAGTGGAAGATGATATATATTCTTGTTTATATGAATCTATTTACTCAAGATGGTGATGATATGATGACTATAATATTATTTTCAGTGGTGAATACACTATTGAGGTGGATTAAGATGAGGTTTCATGATGATATAGAATTTTTTCCTTTATGGACAACCTCAATGTTGTAGAGTAACCATCTAGTTGTACTATTGATGAGGATGATTTCATCTATGTCCATAGACATGTAGTATCTGCATGAGTATTCCATTATATATAATGTGTTAATTTCATTCTTAATGTTTGTGGGGAATCTGTGTTTTAACAAAATGTACGATAACCAGCATCAATAGTATTGATGTCTAGGAAATCAGAATGATGTTACATGGGGAATGGAATGATTTTATAACTTTTAATATGTGATAATTGAGCATCAAATGTAATAAACCAAACCTTATTTTTTGGGATGTTTTCCCTTTTTCTAGAGTTTTTGAGAATTGGGGAGTTTCTGGAAATTTTGGAAGTACACGTCGTGTACATTCTAAGTAAACACTGTGTACTTCGTTGACGCATGAGGCCATGTGCTGGCAGTGTAAGGGACACACATACAGTCGGGTGTGGTGATGTGGATGCCGCCTAAAGTGGAGTATGAAATCAGAATGTAGATGTTGTGTATTCCAATAGTACATGACATGTATTTTTTTCATTATAAGCACCGGGGTTGTGTGTGATGGAAAAAACAACCTCCTTTTATGTTTGGTTCGTCCAAGAGTGAGGGTACGACCGAAGATCTTCTCCGCACCCCGATCCTCTGTATTTTCTCCAAATCGACCCCCGTCGATTGAGTTGGAAATGCAGCAGTATGCTTTCACTTCTTCTACAGCATCGTTTTCCAATTCTTCCACCTTTTCAAGTTATCATGGGTTGAATGTTAAATTAGTTTTCATAGATCTCTGACATTATAAGGAGAATAAAGCCTCATGGTTCATGTATATTGATTAACATACCTCATGGTAGGCGGTTTGTGCCTTTCTGTTGAATGTCCTTGAATATAATGTGAAATTTCCACCAATACCCATGAACGGGGTAATGTGTGGTAACTGTTTTGCCTCCACTATATTCCTTCCATGCTTGTATGCCTATGTAGACGTAAATTGGTAATGTCTGGGGTTGAGTTTCATAACTTGGTTTCTCTACTCATGCTTCATTCTATTTATGACTATTTGGTCCAGTTTATTCTCTTTGGTCGTTTACCTGTTTTCCATGCCTTGAGATTGTAGGATGGAGTGTTGTTTTCTGACATTATTGAGATGTTTTAGACTGGTAAGCCAAATAGTTCAATATGTTTACATTGTCCATGTAGAATTACTATGCATTGACCTACATTGGGATGTGGAAACATGGTTTTATAGACTAATAGGGGATAAACCGAGTGAACTTCCTCAGAGATTCATTGGAAGTTTAAAGACTATAAGGGGATAGAACGAGTGATCCTACTAAGTGAGTCATTGAGCTTTAGGCTATACGGGGATTGACAGAGTGAGAATCCTCAGAGAGACTTGGATTACTTTGGGATATAAGAGGATAGACCATGAGAGCTTCCTCAGAAAGTCCCTGATTGTTTTAGACTATATAGTGATAGACCGTGTGAGCTTCATCAGAGAGTCTCAGTTTGTTTTTTTGAATCACCGAATATGAATATGTTGTATGAAGGATTGACTGTGTGAGCTACTTCATAGATTCTATGAACGACATGTCCTATATGTGTAATTTAAACAAGCGTTTTTTCTCAGAGAGTCCTTCACCTTGGGGCTATAAGGGGAATTGACTGTCTGTGCTTCTTGAGAGAGTTCCTGACTACCCAAGACTATAAGGGGAATTGACTAAGTTTGATTCCTTATAGAGTCTTTATAATTCCATATAAATAAAAAATAGGCGTTAGGTTGAGTGAACTTCCAAGAGTTTTGTTGGTTTTTCTAGGTAGTACAAGAGAGTTACATGTTGTTCTATGCTTCTTGTTAATTATTTCTTGACTCCGGAACTGTGGATTATTTATTGTTTAGCATGTTCATGTTTACCATTATCTGTACATTTTCCTGCCATATATTCACTGACTGTTATGCATAGATCTTCGAGTGGTTTCCTACTGGGATTTAGTCTCACACCCTGTTTGGGTCAGGCTTTTTTTCCCGATATGACTATATTTTTGCAAGTATAGACAAGGGAAAGAGCCCTTTGACTTCAGGTACTTGACTGCTGTAGTGTTAGAGTGCATGGGACCAAGCATAGTCTTGCGAAGCTGAGGAGCAATTTATCTTTCTTTTTTACTTATTTTTAGAACTATTTGTATTTCTAACATTGTGACTAATTTGGTTGTTTTATTAGACATATATATCATGAATCATATATATACATATGTGCTCACGCATATTATCATATTTAGTCTTCCGCTGTTCACTTGTGTTTGGATTGTTCACTACTTCTGTTGAATTTTATTGTTTTCTCTTTCACTGTGTACTCTGCCAATGGGGGAATAGTTTTCCCAATATCACACCCAAGGCCCACGTTGCTAGTCAGCATCCTATGGCATTTGGACAAATGTGCTTGAGGCCGTGTGATCAACCAGGTACGGGGTGCCTCTGGGTGGCTTTAGGAACCGGGGTGTTACAATGTGGTATTGGATGAATTCTTTTCACTTGAATTACTCTTTGGAGACTATTTCCAGAGATAAGATGGAATATGTAATTGGTAATAAAATTTGCCTGAGAGTATCTATCCCGTGTTAGGGAAAATCCATACTACCACTATTATTTCAATATTACTGGTTTGAAAATTTTACAGTTTATTTGATTTCACTGTTGGGTTATTCACATGATTTGTGGTACTACCATTGTTGTTATTTCGGTTCTATTTCTGTCATAACCCGATGATATTATGGTATTCCATCTCATGCATCATATAGTCACTTGATAGAAATCACATGCCAAGCATTCGTTCCCTGCCATCTGGGATGCATTAGCGATTTCAAGTTGTTGTGATAGACATTGTGTAGATTATTCATGTTGTTGTGATATATTATTTGATATAATCCCTACTTTTTGATAGAGAATTTTTTTGTATAGTTACTTTCTTAGATAGAAACCAAACATTGTTTGTTGAGGTGTTATAGGCCCTCATGGACCAAAATTTGGTGGATCATTGCCTGGTTTCATTGTTATAACTTGTATATGATGCCAAGATTTGATTCGCTGGGAGTATAAGCCCTCATGAATTGGAATTTGGCACCTTAACGTTTATTATTATGTGTTTTATGTGTGCTGGAGTAGTTTTTGAGGCTACTTCCCGAAAAAACATAGAATAAACAGTGTATACTTTATGAATAAACACCATGTAATTTTTAAACTGTGTCACTGACTGTGTGGGCAGAAACACGGGGTGGTGAAACATCTTCAAGAACACGCCATTTATGGTAAGTACATGCCGTTTTGTAGTGACCATGTGTCTACCCGTGTGACTAATGTCACAGATTGATGAAAATTCGATTATACAAGCCGTGTCACTATTCCACACATTGTAATGTGTAACATATGTACCCGGCTATGTCACGAACAACACGGGTCGAGGAAATCCTTCAAGTACACGCCGTGTGCACATAGAGCACGCCGTGTACGGTGAACCATGTAGTTGGCCGTGTAACTAACAACACTGGTCGGTAGGGATTTCGGTGTACATGCCATGTCCATCTTGAATACGTCGTGTAGTGTAACCTAGGTACACAGGCCGTGTCACTAACAGCACAAGGCAGTGAATCTTGTTGTGTACATGTCGTGTCTACCTCAAACACGCAGTGTAGTCTGATCTTAGGAGAGTTGTGATGCTTGACCGTGTAGAAGGAATCGAGAAAGGGAAGCGGATTCAATTACACACCATGTGTTTTGAGAAAACACCATGTTTTTAGGGTGTTACACAACTAGTTTAAACATAAGTGCATGCCCATGTGAATGACCTAATGGAAGACGTCGTGTAGGTAGTGTACATTATATGTAGTCATGTTTTGTAAAACATGAATTTTTTCTTATTCTTGATCACTTATTTCACTGTTTGATTTTGGTCTTTGATAATATTGAATCTAAGGTGTGTGTTTGACCTTGATGAGTCATGCCAGTGAGACGTCCTCCAATTGTCCGCCAGTTGTAAGGCAGTGATCAGACACCCAATATGGCTGATCAGAGACGTCCTGTAGATCCTCCTGTTGTGCCAGAAATGGAACCAGCGGTTATACCAGTTGTAGTTGCCGATGCGCAGTTTAGGAAGGGTTTTCTGAGGATGATGCAGACCTTCAAGGGAGAGTAGCCTCCTGCACCGTTGATGACTGATTTGACGCGAGGTTTCAGTAGCATGATCCTCCCACCTTCTTCGGGGAAGGAGGACCTTGGATTGCAGAGTCGTGGATTGAAGACACACTGGCGATCTTCGAGCATCTCGAGGTACCACCAGAGAGGAGGGTGAAGCTCGCAACATACATGGTCCAATACTTATCCAGGAGGTGGTGGGATGAAATCTCTCAGGCGGAACACCAACATAATATGGCTTGGGATGAGTTTCATAATATCTTTTATGATTTCATATACCCAGAGACCTTGAGGGCCGAACGAGCCTTGAAGTTCATGAGCTTAGAGCAGGGTACTCTTTCTATGATGGAGTATTCCACTCGTTTCACGGAGCTGCAACGTTTCACACCTATCCAAGTAGGTGATGATTTGTTCATGGCTAGGACGTATGAGGATGGTATCAGGAAGGATAACATTTCCCAAGTGAAAATCATAAGGTTTACATCGATATCCTCTATCGTCAACTAGGCACTGCGCACAGAACACATTCTGAGGGATTCTAGAGCAGTGAGCCAGTGCGGTTCGACATCCAGAGTTAGTGTTCCTCCTACTGATAGTAGGAAGCGCCACAGGGAGATTTCTTGAGGAGATCAGAGTAGGTGGTATGCAGCTTATGGTAGCCACATGGTGTGCTACCTATGTGAGAGGAGTGGGAATATGAGGCCATGATGCCCGAGAGGCCCGATGGAGTGTTGATCTTGCAGCAGTATGGTCCATCTCAAGCACATTTGTCAATTTTTCCCTCCATGAGATAGATGCATTGTTTCTTCCATTACTCCATGTTAGGGAGAACCACCACCGGTTTCTCACCATTCTGGGAACTGGAGTTCTTTTGGACTTTTAGGACAAGGTGGAGGTCATGGTGGGGGTGGTCAGTTGTCGATCTATCAGTGACAGCAGGGTGGATCAGCTCAGAGCAAATAGGTAGGGTCACATGGTCGTGGAGTACGCCAAACATATGCGATGGAGTAGACCCAAAAGGGCAGGACCCTGGACCTTCCACAGTTCGAGGTACGATCATAGTTTCCCAGGTTTTATCTTTAGCTCTTTTCGATATCGGGGCTTCCCATATCTTTATATCTGTCATTGTTGTGGAGAGTCTTGGTCTTTGCATCTTTACGTGTGTCGAAATCTTGACACTAGACACACAGTTGGGAACTAGGCCATCTAGTGTAAGTCAGGGCAAGGAGTTCCCTCTTGAGGTTGTAGGGTGTCACTTCGTATGAGACGTCTACGTCATAGAGATGACGAGCTATGATGTCATTCTCGGAATGAACTGGTTAGTACCCTTCAAAGATGTTGTCGATTTCTATAGCTGCAAGGTGAGTTTCTTATCACCATAGGGAGGATCGTTTCTTTATCAGGGTGAGTGGGATGTGCAGGCGAGTCGAGAATCACTCGAGCATCATGGGAACAGAGGAGTTACAACCCAAATTGCTAGTATATATCTGGATGACCAGGGGAAATGAACTTTATTCTTTCCTCCAGAGGTGGATCATTTCATAGATGTCTTTCTGGAGGACATTACAGGTCTGCCTCTAGATCATGAGGTAGACTTTTCGATTGAGCTTGTTCCGGGAGTGGCACCAATGTCTTTTCCTCCTAATAGGATGGAAACACCTGAGATGCAGGAGCTCAAGAAGCAGTTGGAGGAGTTCCAGGAAAAGGGTTTCATCAGTCCCAGTACTTAACTTTGGGGTTCACCTATCCTTTTTGAAAAGAAGGTAGATGGTACCATTAGGACTTGTGTGGATTATAATATTCTAAACTAGTTGACGGTCAAGAACCGATATCCCTTGCCTATGATTGATGATCTCTTTGACTATCATTGAAGCGATTGAGTGTTCACAAAGACCTACATGAGATATTGTTATCATCACTTGCATGTTAGACCATCAGATATACCTCTTACTCTATTCAAGAGCATGTATGGTATATACGAGTATATGGTTATTCCATTCGGTCTCACGAACACACGTACAGTATTATGGAACATGATAAAACAATTGTTCCATCGTTACTTACACTCTTTTGTGGTGGTCTTCATGGACAATATCTTGGTGTAATCTCACACTCGAAATGACCATACTAGACTTCTTGAGATCATTCTGTGTACATTAAGTGAGCATCATTTATATGATAATCTCTCAAAATTCCACTTTTGGGTGGATTAGTTTCATTTCATGGGTCATGTTATCTTAGAGATAAGAGTATCAATTGACCAATAGAATGTGAGAGAAGTAGTTTCCGTAGAGAATCCATAGAACTTCTTTGAGATGTAGAGTTTTTTACTGCTGCATGGATACTATAGACGCTTCATATATGACTTTTCATGCATAGTAGTACCAATGACGGGTCTGAAAAAGAAGGGTTCAATGTTATTATGGTCAGATTCCTATGTTTCAGTCTTTCAGGAGCTGAACGGGAGGCTGACTTCAGCACCGATACTAATATTTCAAGATCCAGGTAAGAGCTACACTGTCTATTGTGACGCTTCAGGTATCGGGCTAGGATTTGTGCTTATGCAGTGAGATAGAGTCATTGATTATGGGTCTTGGGAGTTGAGGCCACATGGAAGGAACTACCTGATGCACGATCTGGATTTGGCAGCTGTTGTTCATGCCCTACATTGTTGGAGACATTATCTTATGGGAGAGCACATTGTGTTTTTCACTGACCACAAGAGTCTCAAGTACGTGTTCACTCAACGTGATTTGAATTTGAGGAAGTGAAGGTGGGTTGAGTACCTTTAGTCCTTCAATCTTGAGCTTCCCTATACGCCTGGGAAAGGCAACTCTGTGGTTGATGCGTTGAGAAGGAGGACTCAGATATAGGCAGTTCAGGAGGCCAGTAGTGAGTGGTAGCTTAGGGAAATGTTCTCTGAGATGCATTTGGAGGTGCATGACAAGCAGGGGCATATTTTTCTATCTTCTGTAGTTGTTACCTCTACTCTTCTCAATCGGGTACAGATGAGCTGGCTATGAGACTCAGAAGTCCTAGTCCTTTGACAGAGTGTGTCCAGAGAGGACCCTATTCCCGGATGAATCATAGGCGAGGATGAGATCTTGCATTTTTATGGACACGTATGGGTTCCAATAGACATGCGCGAGGAGCTGATGTAGCATTTTTAATCCGTAGTTTGGGAAGTTCATCATAGTGTCACCAATATGTATCATGATCTACACAACCAGTATTGGTGGCCATGTATGAATGGAGATGTTGCTGGTTTTGTCTTGAGGTGTTCTTCTTGTCAGCAGGTGAAAGTAGAGAATCAGCGACCAACATGTATTTTGTAGTAGTTACCCATTACTGAGTGGAACTGGAATGATGCCCCGATGGACTTCATGACCAGTTTTCCGAAGTCTCCTCGAGGGAATGATACATTTTAGGTTTTCATTGATAGACTCACGAAGGATTCTCACTTCTTGTCGATCAAGGAGACATTCAGTGATGATGATCTGGGGCGGTTGTACATCTGACAGATTGTACGTCTGCATGGAGTTCCAAAATCCATTGTCTCTTTTACAGATGCAATTTTTAATTCTTGGTTCTGGAAAGGGCTTTAGAAGGATTTGGGTACATAATTACTTTTGAGTACAGCATACCGTCCCCAGACAAATGGCCAGTTTGAGCATACGATTCAGGTGATTGAGGATATGCTCTGAGAATGAATCCTGTACTTTGGAGGTTCTTGGGAGAATCATATATGTATTGTGGATTTTTCCTATAATAATAGTTTTTATGCAACTATTTAGATGGAACCTTATGAGGCATTGTACTGTAGGCCGTACCGATCACCTTTATACTGGATGGAGACAGGAGAGACAGCTTTGCTGGGACCTCGTCTTGTTCAGGAGACCTCATTATAGATAGAGTTAATTCCTAAGAGGATGTCTATGGTACAGTCTCGGTAGAAGACTTATGATGATCAGCATAGACGACCTCTCGAGTTCGAGGTCGGGGATCAGGTTTTTCTGGAGTTTTTATGAAAAGATGAGTTTTTGTAAATTTTATAACTACACGCCGTGTACATTTTATGTACACCCCTTGTACTTCGTTGCCACGCGAGGTCGTTTTCTGGCCATGTAAGGGCAACACACATGGTCATGAGGGGTGACGTGGAGGCCGCCTAAAGCGGAGTATAGAAATAGTAAGTACATGTTGTGTACAAAACAAGTACACACCATGTATTTGTTTTTTATTTCATTAAATGTGCCTGGGTCACGTCTGATGGACATAACACTCTCCATTTAGCATTGGTTCTTCCGGGAGCGAGGGTACTACCATAGATCTTCTCTAAGCCCCCGATCCTACGCCGGTTCTCAGAGTTGACCTCCTTCGATTGCATTGGAATCGCAGTGGTAAACTATCCCTTCTTCTAGAGCATCGTTTTCCAATTACTCCTCTTTTTCATGTTATCATTGGTTGAACGTTTGATGTGTTTTGGTATATCTACGATTATCTAAGGAGAATAAATCCTTGTGGTTCAATTATGTTGATCTCCTAACCTCATGGTAGGTGGTTTATACCTTTCCATTGAATTTCCTTGTATATTATGTGATATTCCAACCAATACCCATGAACGTGGTATTGTGTGTTTATTTTGATTCCCCAATTGAATGCCTTCCATGCATGTATTTCTCTGTAGAGTTAAATTTGACATGTTTTGGATTGAATGTCATACCTTTGTTGCTCATCTCATGCTTCATTATATTTATGAAAATTTGGTTATGTTTAGACTATTTGGATGCTTACCTGTTTTCCATTCCTTGTCATTGTAGGATAGAGTTTTGTTTTTTGGCATTCTTGAGATGTTGCAGACTGGTTAGCCAAGTAGTTCTGTAAGTTTACATTGGCCATATTGAATTATTATGCATTGACCAACCCGGGGCCATGAGAACCTGGTGGTACAGACGAAAAGTGGATAGACTGAGTGAGCTTCCTCATAGAGTCATTGGATGGTAGTAGACTATAAGGGGATAGTTCGAGTGAGCTTCCTAAGATAGTTGTTGAGCATTAGGCTATACATGGATTGACCATGTGAGCATCCTCAGAGAGCGTAGGATTACTTTGGTCTATAAGGGGATAGGACGTGAGAGATTCCTCAGAGAGTCCCTGACTGTTTTATACTATACGGGGATAGATCGTTTGAGTTTCATCAGAGAGTCTCTGTTTTTTTGTTTGAATCACATGATTAGAGTTGAAAATAAGAGGTATTGACAGTGTGAGCTTTCTTAGAGAGTCTATGAATGAAATATTATATAAAGTGAATTTGACTGAGCATGTTTCCTCAGAGAGTCCTTAACATGGGGGGATATAAGGGCAATTGATTGTGTGAGATTCCTCAAAGAGTTCCTAACTACCCTATACTATATGAGGAATTGATTGTGTGTGCTTCCTCAAAGATTCTTTATAATTCAGTATGACCAAACCAGAGGGGTTAGGATGAGTGAACTACCCAGAGGGTTGTTGGTTTTTCCTAGTTAGGAACAGAGGCTTACAATGTTGTTCTATGATGCTTGTTTTCTGTTTCTTGACTCTGGAACTGTGGATTATTTATTATTCAGCATGTTCTTGTTTACTGTTTTCGTTACCTTTTCATGCCATATATTCACTGATTGTTAGTCATAGATCATGGGGTGGTTGCCTACTTATTTAGTCTCACACCCTGATTGGGTCTTGTTTTTTGTCCCAAACAGACTATATTGTGGATGGTACAGACAAGGGCATGCGGCCTTCGACTTCAGGTACATGACTGGTATAGAGTTGGAGTGAATAGGACCAAGCTTAGGCATGCGATGCTGAGGATATGTCTATTGTTATTTTTTACTAGTTTTTAGTAGTGTTTTTATATCGAGCATTGTAACTTGTTTCGATATTTTCCTAGACATATGTATCATTCATCATATATATACAAATGTTCCCTTACTGGTTATCATATTTAGTCTTCCACTATTCATTTGTGTATCGATTGTTCACTGCTTCCACTATTGTTTATTGTTTTCTGTTCTACTGTGTACTCTTCTAATGACGGTTTAGTTTTTCCACTATGACACCCAAGGCCCGCGCTACTATTTGGAAGCCTCTAGCGTTTGGGGAAATGAGATTGAGGTCATGCGACCAACCGCGTATGGGGAGCATATGGGTGGCTTTTGGAACCGGGGAATTACATCAATGGACTAGGGGTTTACTAATGACAATGACCATTTTATAATGGGAGTGGAATGATGTTATCATTGAAAATTTGGCAGGTCTCAAGAGGAATCCTTTGAAGAATGACTCTATTTTGGTGGTTATTGACGGACTAATGAATTTAGGTAATATCATTCTTATAAGGAAGACATTATCAGTGGACCTATTGAGAAATATTTATATTCATGATATAGTACATCTACATGAGGTTACATAAAGTATAATTGCGGACCTTGAATCTTGTTTCACTTTACACAACTAAAATTTCTAGTGGATGGATCTTGGTACATAGGTTTTAACGAGGATGATATTCGACCAATAGACAATGGGGTGCTCAGAGCATATTGTTATGGTGCATGAGGATATTCTTTTATTTTGTGATGTGTAATCCTTTGGGTGTTAGGAGAGTTACCCAAAACATGTGTATTTAACCAATAACAGTAGTTTTATAATAAAATATTAGACGGAAACTTTTTATATATTTTATTGTTGACCATAATGATTAGATATATATGGGATGGGGATGGTGAGTCAAAACATTATGGACCATGTCCCAAATAAGAGACATAAACATAGGATCAAATGATTCTAATGTATATTTATATAGCTCATATTAGAGATAATTCATATGCTGATATAATTTGATAAACCCAATAGATTAAAGAGTGGGATCATGTTTTCATTATGGTGTTTCCATGATTTTGCCACTGTATGATTCAGTGATAGGGAATGTTGGATCCCATAATTTTTGGACCATTTGTAGTTGTGGAGATAATTGGGTTCATGGAATACAGGTTGGCTCTTCCATTGAGGTGTAGGGCTATGGATGCTATCTTTCAGGGGTAACAACTTCGGTGGTATCACCATGAACATTATTATTTCATATATGTGGATGATGTTCATATAGATAATGATCTGTCCATTGAGAAAAATCTGATATGTATTGCAGTATGTAGTGTGAAAGTGTTTCAGGGAAAAATGTTCCAATAGAATAATTATTGTTGCAGAAAGGGTGTTTTTATATAAAAAAATTGTGAGAGAGAAGATAATATGAAGGTTCAATTTCACAAAATTTTTGACTTGGATTCTTATTGATTGTTGGGTGTAAAACTCCAAGATGAGCTTTTTTATCATGTGGAGAATGTAAAATCCAATAGTTTTGAGGAAGGTGGTCTAAATTGAAAATCTAGTAGTTTTGATTTAGTTACTTGTATGTAATTGTGGTGTTGCAGTTTTCATGATTGATAAATCGGAACAAGAATTTAATTATATTCTGTTGAATTCCAATGTGATTATTGATTGGGTTTAATTTGGGGAATGATTAAATTAGTTGAACAAGATTAAATAATTTTTTAATAAATTAATGTAGTGATGTGATTATGGAAATGATTGGATATTGGATATGTGGGATTATTTAATTAAACGGTATTGTGTAAATGGTTAATATGGACTTATGGAATTTATTAATATTGTGAATAAAGGAGGATTTGTCATAACATTTATTGGTTAATTTATCATGTGAATTTATGTTGATAAATTGTTTTGAAATTTATTGATTGAATTAATTAATTGCAATTTTATTTTTCGTCCATTCGTATTTTGGAAATTGAAATGGTATTTCATGAGTTGAAAATATGATTAGAGTTTCAATGATGATTACCCTCATTAAAAGTAATATATGTGATATATTAGATACGTTTTCTTTACTGATAAATATGTTATGGGACATAGACTAATCATTCAAATTCCCACATAGAACTACACATGTTTTTCTAGACCCACATGTGATAATAGGATGTGAGACATAGTCTGATGCTTCAAATACCCATGGGGTACTATAAATGGATTTTTAGTCACACATTGGATAATGAGTGTGTGACATTTATTGTGGATCCAAATAACTATTTGTGATAATGAGTGTGGGATACATTTTATGGCTCAAAATACTAATATATGAAAGTGAGTGTGGGACAAGAACTAATGCTCTAAATATCCATGATACATTAAAGTGTGGGACAAGGACATAGGCTCCAAATACACATTGGGTATTAGACATGATTCTCTATACTAATTATATTGTCAATATATTATGGATAAAAATTATGTGATATGAATTAAAATTAAATAATGAATTAAAATGAACATATTATGTTATGTGATCTCCAACAGAGGAATTTTGGACTCCAGAATGTCCCGATGAAGGGATTGATAGTATGTGTGTCATCCTGAACCCGGTGATATGTGTGGTCATTTAAAAAACTATTAAATTTAATTACAATTTAATATATGCATTAAAATTTATTTTCCTTACTGGTACACACAATATGTCAATCTGGATACTGTTTTATATGTACATGGTGGTGGCCTACAAATTTGTACTCACATCTTATATGGGCTTCATGATAGGTACCCAACAATAATTAATGTTTTTAAGAAATAATATGGGAAATGGACCTATGTTAATAGGTTGATTTTGGGTGAATCATAGATGTGTGATCCAAATATTATGTCGAGAATCACTTTGGGGATTTGTTAGTTTCATTATTTTGAGTTATCATTTTCACACATAAATCCTAATTGGATTGAAATATATTCTGTTTAGATTGGTATATTTCATTAAATTTTGTTTCATCATGTCCTACTGGTTTATTGTTTTCATTTAATTATTCTAGTTTTTCTATTTTATTCATTAAAGAATTATTTATTATTTATATTATAGTGATACATTAATAAAAATTGTATAGTCTCCCAATGTTGATATATTAAACCCTCACGATTAGTTGGAATCCTCTTGCTTAGATGGAGGCACGCATGAGGTCCTTTTACCACTATGCTTAGGGAACTAACATGCAGATCCATGGATGTTATGTTACGAGGACCACGGTAATTAACATGGTATCATTAAAAACTAATGACGAAAGAATTAGTTGTAACTGGGAACCTTGAGATTTTTGGAATTACTGAGGAATGTAATATTTTTATATGTGCATTGAATACATTAGTACATGTTCCCTTACTTACCTCTTGGTTGTGGTCTATGATGAATTGGGATGTATGGCCTTAGGTTTCGTCAGGTCAGGTCCTTGGGGTGTATTAAATCCATTAGGGTTGTGAGATAAGAAAGTGGTGTTAATTACATCCCCATTATAATTTTATTACCTAATAGGGTAGACCTAGAAAATATTTATGGATGAGTTGATGTAAACTTTTCCTACAGTGTCGTAAAAATGGAATGGTTTTGATCCCATTGTCATTCTATTACTCAACATTAGAGATAGTTAGACCTTAATTAAGTAATTGCTATGTTAAGGGATATTATTTCCTCTATCTATTGAGATTTGATCGGAGTCAGATGGATTAGTTAAAGGTACTTCTGAAGGGTGTCAAAATTATGATGAAAACACATGGACTTTACCTGAGTTCCAAATGTTAGAAAATAAGAGGATTTAGGAAAGTAGTAGAGACATTGTATTAATTATTATTTTATTACCTTATATATGTGATATGACTAGTGGGTGATCAATATTTATATATACTATAATTTCAATGATTTAATATGACCGTTTATATTTATTATTGAGTTATTGTCTATTATTTCCAAATAATATGATTATCTTCTCTTCAATATGTTTTTTGGTTCATTTTATTTTACTGTTTCACATTCAAATATGTGGTTATGGTCTCCCATTGGTATGGAATTATACTCCTAATAGTAGTTGGTGTCTTGTTGTGTAATTAAATGTGTGGTTGGGGTCACATAACAACCCATTATTATAACATTTCATAATTCAAAGGGAGGTGATGTTAAAATGGATAATCAAATTATTTTTATTGACTGATATCATAAAATTTATTGAATAACAGTTTACATACTATTTGAGGATATTGTATATAGGGATACGAAGATGCATCATTGGTGTTGATGTATATTGGGCTGGTGCATTTTTAAAATCATTTATAATGGGATGTCCAGTTTAGTTGCACAGGAGGTGTCTTTTTTGGATTATGATGTTATGGTTTTATGATTTTCACATATATATATTCACATTGGATTTTAAATTTATGATTGATGAGTTATTGGATTTTTTTCCTTTTGATCATTTTCAAGAAAAATGTAATTGAATTTTTATCATATCACTTATTGGTAAGAGGATGTTTTTAATGCATGATATTTTCACATATGATTCAAATGATATTTTAATGACTCCAGGTGATTTTTATCACAAATGGAAGTGGTGTTAACTATTTAAAACGTTAGTAAAGTCGTATATGGTAGTTTCTATAAAAAAAATAACGATATTCTATAGATCAAAACCACATTTTATTTTATTCTGATGAAGGTTCACGGGGATCTTTGGTAGGTATGGTCATTATAAAGGCTCTATAGTCTATATAGTAAGGTATTTATATTGAAACTAATAGGTAACTATTTTGAAATTATTTATTATAAAAGAATCTCTTATCAGTAATTACTATTTGGGATTTATAAAAAAAAATTGGTTATTTAAATTCATAACATCAAAATATTCCAATTTTTTCTATATAATCTATGGTTTTCACTTTACATTACTAGATCATTTGACAACGAGATTATTTAATATGATTTTGGAGAAGTGATGAAATTATATATATATATATATTCATATATAATGATAGAAATAGATTTGATTCTTTTAGGGGGTGACTCCTAACTAAATGTGGAGGGCTAGTGTTGATCAACATTAGAATATAGATTCTTGAGGGGGTAGTCCTATATGTTGATGCAAGGATGGAATTAATTACCTAGTACTTATTTTTTTGGAATGAGATGATGGTGTTTGTATGTTGTGATGAGTTTATAATTCTCGAGGGGTTGTCCCGAATGTTGGTGGGTTATTGGAAACTATACTATTGGGTTTGATTATAATATAGATTGTGTCCCCTTATATGGATATGTGAGACTCTAGTATTGATAGTTGGTTGGGCGAAATTTCATGTGATATTTGACTGGGGAATATATAGATGTTTTCTGATGAGCTACGAAATATTGATTTATTTTTTTTGGGTTAGGATGGTGTAGAATATTGTTTTAGATATGGATTAGTATGCAGGTGAGCCTGGTAATATTGATAAATTAGATGATATATGATATAAATGAGGTCAACCTAAGAGTGATGGGATATCCTAGTATTTTGGGTAAGTTATAGATAAGATACGGGATATATTATTAAAATTAAATATTAATGCATTTGAGTTTATATCAGATGTTTTATATATACATAGGCCAAGGATTTTAATGTGGAATGTACATTTACATCTTATGCCTTGGAATCAAGATTCAGTTTTGATAGATGGATAGGTCGAGTTACTGAACATTATTATTAATTCACAATTAGAAGTGTGTTATAGAAATTAGTGGTTTCTTCAATATTTGAAATAATGGTATTTTTCATGTTGTCATGTGATGGATTATGGCAAAGGTCTAGAGACCTATTTTGAAAATTTTAGTCGTGGGTTATTTTTGATAGAGATGAATGATATGATAAGAGTTATGGTTATATCGATAAATAGACACATAATTTGATACACTATTTTAACAGGTGGTGTTATTGAATAATGGACCGGTTAGTTAAAATGTGTCAATCAATGACTATTGAAATTAGTTTAATTAGAAATATACATTGTTTATGATAATTCAGGATATGATAATTTACCATCTGGTGTGGGATATTGATAGAAGTTGTTCAGTTTTTGTGGCATGGCCTATTTCGATGTTTATCTTACACATTTTTTTCCCACGATGATATGCGCATGGATCATGAGGGGAAACATTCATGTTTTGATATAACCTAAAAACATGAAAATAGATTATTATTATAAGGGTATCAATATTTTGGGGATTATATCATTTTCTATTTTTTGTTCAAACCCTATGCACTAATGGAAATTCGGTGAATGTCACATATGATTTTCTTATTAAAAGGAACAAGTTGAAACATATGTTTTCATTTGAACCTGATTATGATAATATTTGTCATATCATGTTATCACATAATGTAATTGATGAAGCACATAATATGGATTTGAGTCTCAATTTTTTTTGGGTTTCATACATATTAATAGTAGTCATTGGATGGTTTAGGCAGAACATGGTCACATGTGAGTATATGAAACTCATTATATAATGATGAATGGAGAATACCAGATTTGTGGTTTTAATGTGGTGTTAGATGGATTTGGGTGTATTTTAATTGTAATTGGATGTTTCTTTTGTGGTTTTTTGTAAATCATTTAGATGAAGAGTGAATCGTTATATGCATCGTTGAGCTGAACTGGGGTTCATCATGTGAAGTAGGGGTGATACAATGTTTGTGACACAATTTATCAGTGATGCGTGACTCATGTCATGGTCTAAAGGGAGAAATTTTATTTTTTACATTGGTTAAGTGGTGAAAAATTATCCATGAAATAATTTAGGTGTGAAATAATAGGATGAAGAGGCGTGATGTAATCTGTTTAGATGAAAATGCGTTGTGAAGAAATAAATGATTGTTTTTGGGTTTAAGGTATCTATTATTTAATATGATCAGGTTATTCCACGTCATTTCCATGACCTTTCATGAAATGAAAATCATATAAATTCCATGACACTTTTATTTTATGTAATGGTTATCTTTAAAAAAATATACTTTTGATAGAATTGTTTACAGAAAATTTAAAATTATAAAGTACTATAATATATATATTTATTTGTTTATTCTTCTTCATTGTAGCTTATATATTAAATTTTATACTATGGATAAGAATATCAACATTATTTTAAATATTTATTTATGTTTTATATAATCTAAATTAATTGATAAATATGTACTCAATTTTCAATTAAATAATTTAATCCTTTAAAAATACATTTTCTTCAAATATTGGGTTTAACAAATTGTCAGATAAAATATTTTAAATAATATATACATCATCAAGTAATTGTATTTTGAAAATAAATATTTTTTAAAATCAACATATCAAAAAAATATTTTGGTGATATTTAATTATATATCTAAAAATATTTATTATAACATTAATTTAAGAAAATATAGTTTTTATCATGCAATATCATTTTATTTCTCGATATTACAATATCCCCTTGAAAAAAACAGTGTTTGATGGAATATATGGCAAAAAAAACAATGTCCAAACTAACCATGATTTATTTTTGTTCAAATTAGACAATTAAAACGTTACCGTTAATTTGTAAATATGAATAATATTATATAATTTTGGAAAAATATATAATGGTTCTAATAAATATAAATATAATTTAAAATTCTTAGAAAATAATCAGTCAAATTACTTAAAATACATTTTAATCATCATAAAATCATTTTCAGAAAAATGTTTTTTATTTTATTTAATGCGAAAAAAATAATTTAATTTCTATAAAAATTATAATTTTTTATAACAATTATATAAATTTTGAAATCATAATTTGAATATACTGGTATAAATTTTTTTAAATTTCTTTTTTGAACTTTCAATGACTGATCAAAAATATTGATCTTTGTAAAACATTCATCTTTTTAAATTTGAAAATTAACCAAAAATAAATCATTTGGTCCAAAATTAATATAATTTTTTTGTTTTTAATATATATTAAATTACAAAAATATAAAATGTAAATGTGATCTTAGTATGAAAAAAATTTAAACATAATAAGTCAGTTTTTTCTTTAAAAAACCATTTTCCATGGTCCATTGTAGGGTACATAAAAAAAGCATTTCTTCCAATAATTGAGATTGAATTCGATAAAATATATTCCACATTTTTTATCATTGATGTTAATCATTTTAAAAAATTCATCAAATTCATTGGTAAAAACAAATCATTAAAACCCAAAAAATTCATCATGTTATAAAATTGAAAATAAGGTTATCATAGGATAAAATAATGTTTTAATTCCAAATTAATTAATATTTTATATTATTGGATGAAGGTATTTAATCCCTTATTACCATAGGATTGATACATTTTTGTAAATGGGACAACTATCCAAGATTGGGATCAATATAATAATTCGAGTAATTAAAATTTCCAAATGTCACCTTCTTCCATTTAAATAAGCCGTATGTTTTCACAATGGGAAAAAGAAAGGTTTAAAGGAAAAATAATTGTAATTTTAATAATTATAAAACTATATTCATGGTGTAAACTTATTTTTAATTTTTTATATAATATATATACTTAAAATTTTCCATATTTTCGACCTGGTATTTATGAATTAAAAAAATAATGATTAAAAAGTAATAAAATTTGAATTACTTATTGTTTTTCAAAAATTAATAAGATAGATATTAATTTTATTTAGTGATTTAGTGTTTTATATTCAAATTAAATCGTTTTCTTGATGATCATTATATCAAATTAAGTAAATTATGCCAATAATAACCTTAATGATATTCTATAATAATTTTTTATTAAATTATTTAGTATTCATGAAATATTGTATTGAATAAAGTAAATTTAATATTGTTTATAATTTCATCTGTAGTCCATTTATGTTCTATTTTATCTATTGTAGTAACTTTATTGACCCATAAATAGTAATAACTGTATTACATCATAAACAGTCAAAAAGGGTTAACATGAGTTAAATGGTAATAATTAAAACATCACCAAAACCTATAAAATATTTTTTAATGAGATATTGCGTATTATCCATCATATTATATATTAATATTATCAATTTTGATATATTTAAATATTATAATTTATTTATATAAATTTAATCGTTTATGATATTCAAAGGGTGTCCCTCCCCTCTCATAAAAATGGAAATTTTAATCCACCTTTATTCAAAATTAATAAAAAATATCGTTTATCTAATGACTACCAAAATACATTCATTAAATACCTAGTAATATCCCAAAATCCAAGGTTTTACCAGAAAACCAACATAAGATGTACTAGGGTGGAATACTTAAAAAGATTTTAGATGAATATATATAGTTCTCAATCAAGTGTTTTCAATTTATTTTTTCATCAATCTTATACAAAAATACATCAATAATGATGAAATTATTTCATCATTTTCATAAAAATATTTTTATATAATGAATATGAATGAATTGACTATAACAATATTGTAATAACTCTTGGATTTAATACACATGGAACATTATTTTTTACATAAATTTTCATTTAATTCAACCAGAAATTGTGATAAGTCTACTTTATTTTGGAAATAGATATATTTCTTTATAATATAAAACATGGAATACAACCTATTTATTTAAATCTTATTTAACATTGTCACGCATAAAACAACACGAGATAACCTAAATAAATACATAAACAATAAGAGATCTATAATGCCTAGAAATGAAATATACATGGAATAAGTAAAAAAATGTTAGTCAATAGGAATATTAAGTGGAATAAATAATAGTAATCATAATAATTAATGATAATAAATACTTTCAAATGATAACGTAATGGAAATGTACACAATGTGTAAACAACATAAAACATTTCATCATCGGTAAAGGATAACTTCCAAGACATCATAATATAAAATGTACAATAAAAGAATCATGTTTACTCTTTTTGCCAACATGAAATATAATGAAAATATAGATAAACAAATTCATTGGAATTCTATTTACGTTTTTTCTCACCCATCACTTTCACTTCAATCTGATGCTTATGTGTTATGTATCATTCAAAAAACATTGACTTATTCATCGTCCTATGATACTCCCCAATAAGGGTGTTTGAAATAAGTACATGTAAATAACCATTAAAAGATTAATAATTGTATAAATTTGAACACCAATGACACAAAATGGATATGGTATTTAGTATACAATTTCATTGAACTGGAATATCACAATGAAATTTTAGCATCCTAACAACATCAAATTAATATACCTTAAAAAGGAAGATGAGAAAAGGGTATAAAATCCTTTGGACATAATGTAGTATGTAATAGGGTAATTTGTGGACATATCTCATCAATAGGAATGAGAAATATAAGTCATATGATAATAAGGTAACATGATTAATGGATAAAAATGGGGAACTCTTACGAAATATTTTAATGTTAACTAGTTTATCGGGAAGGGCTTAATGATAGAAAAAGGGGAATATAATCCTTTATATATATGATGTGTAGCATGGTTAGGTGTGAAAACATACCCCATCATTTTAAATTAAAATTTAAATGGAATAAAATATAAGATATTCTGGAATAAATGTGTGAGATAGAGGATCCCTTTTCTTAAGAGTATGAAATCAAAAAAATTAAATGGATTCATCAGAGCTTGAGGGAAACTGGAGAGGATTATAGAGATTTATGGAAGATTAACGATGTTATAAAAGGATAATTAGTGATGATAAATATCTTACTGGGTGCGTTTATATAAGAAATTAGAGGGGAATTTATTAATATTTCACAAACATCGGTTTTCGAATTTATAAAATGAAATATTCAAAACATAAAACCTTACCTTGGTTTTTCCCTTGGTTATTAGCAAATTAAAGTTTTTTTCAATATTTTATTATGAAATGGTCCATCGATATTAATATATTACCTTTTTTCATATTGGAGGGAGTCAAACTTTTAACAGAATGAATATTAAATCATAAAATATATTATATGTTTTGTAGGGTTTATAGAGGTTTTATAAAAGTAATAAAATAATTTTATAATGACATTAATTTAATGGTAAAACATATATTTGGATGGTGATTCCACTTATAGAATTTATTACATCATTTTGGTTAATTATGGTGTCATTAAATGCCCTGTATATTGTTTTAGTATATAATTTTTAATTGAAAATTTGAATGTCTCATCAAATTATAAAAAATACTCCATAGGAAAATTTCAAAGATATGATTCTGAAAATAATATTATTTTAATCTAAATAATTTTATAAATATCTTAATCTTGACTAAATAATAGCATAAATTTATTAAAAATGATAGGTTGATGGAAATTATTGTTTTTGACCCCTAATAAAACATTAAATATTAATTCATAAAGTATATGATCATTTAAATTTATTAATAATTTATAAATAAAAATATTATTTATTTAAAAATTCAATTAATAAATAAAAATATTTTCCATAATTTTATTGAATATTACCTAGTAATACTATTGATATTTTATAGTTTCAATATAAAAATATATTCATAATTATTTTACAAAAAAATTTCATATTCTATTTTATTGGGCCTTGATACATATCTTTGTAATACAATAGAATACACAAAAATATTATGTCATGCAATGGTGAGACATTCAAGGCGACATTTGACCAAAATGGTTTCCTCTAGGAACTCAATATGTTTGACCTTATCTTGTAAAATGTTTTTATTTTTCTTATATTATTGGAAATCAGCTTTTTCATGGTCCAGAAAAAATCATAGAGATTAAATCTCACTTAAAATCTGTAATAAATGGGGTTTATAGGGTGAAATCATACTGAATGAGGCCATCAATTCCATTGTCTGAGTCAATTGAATTCATTACATCCCAATGATTTTACTAATCATGTGATCTATGTTTAAGGGAAATATTAGCAATAGTAATGATTCGTAATTGTCTATTTAATCATATTGGATATAAAAAAGTATTTCATGAGTATTTTATAACTAAATAATATTAAAAATTACATCATAAGGGATGTTTATTTATAATAATTTGGGTCATTAAATATTCCCACAATGAAAAATTACCCCATTAAAATTTTTATTTCACCTACATAAATATGTTGGGTGTAACTCTATTTTCTCAATTCCTCTAGTTCCCACTTTTATTTTTAAAACTTGTGGCTCCTTGACAACAATTTTACACTGTTCATTGTCTTATTTTATATAACGTTGTCTTTATAGTCATTGATAATCACAGGAATATCCTCATAGAAATGATCATTCTTTAATTTTACCACATCAATATTGAGTACATGTGAGGTGTTATATAAGTACTAATTTAAGAGTCCTACATGGAAGACATCATGAAAATGAGATGGGATAGGTGGGAGTTCATGTTGATAGTACAACACTCTAATGTGATCAATGATCCCAAAGGCAGCAATGTGTCTTGGAATAAGAATTATCCTCTTCCCAAATCTCATTACATTAATACGTGTTGATATATAGAGGAATAACATGACATTAACTTAATACTCTAAATATCATTGACCAATTTATGTATAGAACGTATACTATCTTTGGGGAACATTAATGTGTTGATGAACGGTCTTAACAATTTCCACCATCTTCTAGAACATTTTACGACCTATCATTTTCCCCAAATATTATCCCAAAATTTATGCATCATACACCACTACCCATAAATTTGATTATCTGTGGAACATTTGGATGATTGAGTGGAAACTATTGATGTAGGAGAACTCAACCAGAGGAAGATATTAATCCCATTCCCTTTTATAGTATATTGAGCTTGCTCTCATAATATCTGCATGTGTATGGATAGTCAACTCCAATTGGCCATAATTTTGATGGGGATAATTAGTTCTGAAGTTAAACTCCATGTTCAGATCATGCTAAATTCTTTTCCAGATCATGTCGGTGAATCTTGGATCAAAATAATTTTTAATTGATTGTTGTACTCCATGAAGCCTGACCAATTCACTAATTTATATTCATTCATGTACATCAAGATAGAATTCCACTCGTATATCCATGAAGTGTAAAGTATTTTTAATATGATCTTACAGAACCCATATATAATTATTCACCCTTTATATCTTCGAAAGATGATCAAAATTGTCCATAGTGATTTATAAAATTTCCATGATTGCGTGTGTAATATTGGTATCATCACCTTGAATTGTTTCCTTTACTCTTTCACATGATGACATAAAAGACATCATGAAGTATTTTATTCAATATCATCCTTCACATTATCACAATAATAGTGTCCTTAGTGATCTAAATACATCTTTGTGAATCCTTAGTGTATGTATAAGGTTGAACTATGGGATCTTCCAACAACTCCTTATTTAAATCATGATAGAACGATACGCATAGTCTTGACCCAAATTAGAAAACAAATTCATGATTTACATTTTACATAGAGAATTTACTTGTGCATATAGCTTCAAATTCAGTGTTAATATCTACATAAACTATTTGATAATCCTATAAACTCTAAAAGTGATTTCTGGGAAATCATTTGTTAATGGATTGATGATTTACCATCTTATATGATTCTCATGTCCATCTTATCTAAATCTAAAAATGATGGTTCTCTCTCAATTCTCACAATTGAAATAATTTATCCATCCCTTCTACATAGAGTGTCTTCTAAATTATTGGATTTCCTATGATGGTAGTGTATTGACCATTCATAAATTTGGATCATCTCTAACTATCATTTCTATCACATATTCATCTCTTTTTTTAGAATATATTCATGAGCCTTTTGTGATAATAATATATTTCATACTTCTCCTCAAATAGATTATGCCTCTAAATTTTATAATATTAGATCACTGAATCCAACTCTCAATCTGGTGTTTTTTAGATCTTTTCATTAATCTCAACAATCCATTAAAAAAAGTATATCACTTTGGAATTCTATATTAACACTTTGTGAAAGCCCTTTTTCTTTAAATTGATAAATACCTTGAAATGTTTTCCATTCAAGGGTAGTTTATGTACCTAGGTAATTCTATGAATCATTTTAAAACTAAATTAATACATTTTCTAATTCCAAATTACACGAAACCTTTCCTCTCTTTGAGTTAGAATGGTATGTGTTTTTGACAATTTTTATAATTTTACCACAAATCTGCAGTAGTTCCAACAAATCCCATGGAAACTATAGATATGTTTCACAGATGAAGGAATGATCCATCCATAAATTCATCCATTACATGAGGTTCTCATATATATCCCATTTTATGTGATGATGGGTCCAATAAAAGGGACTACCTTCAAATAGAACTCACATTTTCTATACTTGGTTAAAAAATATCCTTTCACAAGGACTTTAGCACAATACTCAAATCCTTCTCATATTGCAACTTAATTTGATCGTATATTTAAATATCCTATATAATTAATTCCAAATAATTTTAATTTAATATATAAAAAATAAATTCATCATTAATATAAATATTGTCGGAGCATTACTAAGCCCAAAAGGCTTCAAAATGAACACATAGTTCCTGTACATTATATGGAAATCTGTTTTAGGGATATCCTACCTCTTCACCATAACATCGTAATATATTGATTGTAGAAACACCGAGGAGATATATTGTGATCCATGTATATAATTTAACAAGTAATAATCCCATTTAAGTGGTGATTTAGTTCCCAATTGTGATCATTTTGATCCCATGATAATCGATGCAAAGGGGAATTGACACATCCCTCTTCAGTAAGAACATGACAATTTAACACCATGGTGAAAAACATTGGCATATAAACCTGTTAACCAGATTACCCTATAAATGAATCTTCACCAACTCATGTTCAAAAAATTTCACTATAAATTATGCCATGGATTATAGTAACATCCAAAGTATAATCTCGACTGAAAATTATACCAGTCAGCTAGGAGGAAGACCAAAAAAATCCTACGGAAAAAATCACATTATTCCCTCAAAATTGGAATGACATGAAGGATGATATTTTCCATATAATGAATCAATTAATATATATATATTTCATTATATGGAAATTTCATCCATTTTTGATATTATGGCTCTAATGAATAACCATCATTCCCCACGATTTTGTACAGAATCATAGGACAATTCACATCATAGAGAGTTATTTCCTTCTCAATAATATTTAGACTGGGTCTATATAAGGAAATACATTCCATGCCCAATATTAGAAAAAATTAAAAAAAATTGATTACAGAATGATATGATGAAAAATTGATCCCACAATCTTTGATAGGGGAGTAGTTATATAAATGGGATAGAGTATGTTACATATTTTTCATTCTCACAAACAACACTACATACATGATTTGTGGTGGAGTCTTAATATTTCTTCAAAACCATTGTGATATGAAGGAATTCATAGAAGTAGAATAAAAAAGTACAATCACTATTCTTCATGTAATAAATAGTATACATTTTACCACTATATTTTTCATGATTAAATTCAATGGTAGTGATGAAAAAATCTCACAATTTCTATATTGGAGCGTCTTGGTTACCTCCAAAAACACATAGCATAGTGTATTTTTTAATAGCTACGTACTTCATTATAGTTGTAGAATTGAACAATGTGCTGGGGCTTTTCTGAAGCATTTCTTTTCTTAGATATAGTTTTAGTTTTCAACCATCCATAATGGTTGGCTATTTCCCTTACTTTCCACAAATAAAGTAATTCCTCACCCCATTTAGGAATTTATGGGTTCTTTAATTATTCACATTTGATAAGTGGGGAATTGATTTATTTGGAAGTTTTATATTTATCCATTGGACCACCTGAATTAAACACCACATTATTCCTCTTAACCCTATGATACACATGAGTTTCACCGATAATTATTTCAACTTTTAGGGAACATCAAATAATTTTACCACTCCTATCAATGTCTAATATCTCTATGGATATTTTAGTCTATAATATAGAGCAATAATTAGAACGTCATACATTCATTCAGAAGTAACGAAAAAGATGATGGTATATTGTTGATTTATTGTGAAGTTTTCATCATATTCTCAGATAAACTCAACATCTTTTTGTTTGACGAAAAATAACTCAATTTCATTTTTTTATATAGAGTGTGTGGAAAATATTAAATGATTATTTTCCAGTAATCCATCCACTCCATTAAATTGTTCACACTCTCAAGGATTATATATTTCATCAATGTCCACCACTGATCATATTCACATTACATATGATAATCTACCGATAAAATATTATCACTCTCAGATCATTGATGTATGAGATATATAATTTTAGTGGATTTGATCCACTATTCAGTGATAATGTATTAGATGCCCCACTAAATGTCAGAGTCCATTGTAATATATAACATTATATTGTGTGTTATTCTCCTTATAATCGATTTGGATTCTCCAGATTATTTTGGTTTCTACCGAGAAACTGATTTAGGTGAGATATTATCCTAATGAAGTGAAAAATTCTCATTCCCATGAGGTTGGACATCTCATTGTAGAATTAATTATAATGATCTACTAAATTATTATTTACATGATTACACCTATATATGTAAAATGACTATAATAAAAGGAAAATTAGGAACACGTACATTAAAACATAAAACACATATATAGGGATCCAAATACATTAAAGGTGGAAATTATAAATTACATTCTTTAATAACTTATGAATTAATGTACATTTTTCAATGACATTAATGATATATTATATAAAATATACTATTATGGTAATATTTCGGATAAAAATTTTATAATGGTTCATAATGTGATTATTAATTAACTAATTCATATCCCCTAGGAGTGTCAAACCATGTGTGTAGTAAGACCCATTTTGGGTTACCATGATACCCCCTACTTGGATCGGAACACATGGACGATGTTTTTAGCCCTATGTTCAATTATTCCAAAACCATGTCCACATGTATTATTAAAAAATGACATATTTAACTAATAATCAACATACCTTATACATACCAATATTTATTGATTTATACTTATATATAGTCTTATCCCTATTTTATTTTCTAGAGTTTTCTAATCCTAATAGCCAAATAACTAATCTTTCCCCCTCATAACAAAAATAAAAACTGTTCCCTTTATTACAAAATGATTCAATATTTATTACATAATTTTTACACTAAATTAAATCCAAATGATTTACATTTGACGTGTCATTGGAATGGTGAAATGATA
The DNA here is from genome assembly GCA_963277665.1 of Viscum album. NCBI lineage: Eukaryota > Viridiplantae > Streptophyta > Magnoliopsida > Santalales > Viscaceae > Viscum > Viscum album. The sequence continues at coordinate 1,548,092,742 of OY728146.1, read as the reverse complement.
CATTACATCTTTACACATAGAATAAAACATCTCTATGAACAAATTCTTTAACAGGATCATAGTTAAAACTTCATGGGATAACTCGAATAAATACATAAAAATGGGAATACTATAAATCCTAGTAATGTAATAAAAAATGTTTTTGTTAAAACATGATATACAATAGGCTTATCAAGGGTCACAAATAATAGTAATCATAAACATGTATGATTAGTCATTTTATAGATTTATAACATTAAGGCAGCATGGGAAATGTGGGAATAGCCTAAAACACTACATAATAGGTCAATGATAAATACTAATACATCATAATGGGAAGAGTACCAAATGTTAATCAGGTTTACTACACATCCTGACATGTAGTATCATGTTACTAAACATTACCCAATGCATTGGGGAGTAATATAATTACGGGCTCACTCATCACTAAAATTTCAATATCATTCTTAACTAGGCCAAATTGTTAATAAAACATTAATTTATTCATCATTAAAACATATTCCACAATAGTCAGTGTATAATAAATTTATGTGATTAAATATTCATGGAATTATTATTTTATAATGGTAAAAACTATTTTTAGGAAATCGGTATGGTATTCAATAAAAAAATGCTTTAGTATAAAAAATCATTGTGAAATTTCAGCCGCGTAACGACATCGACTATAAATGCCTAAATAGGGTTGATGAGAATGAATGGTTATCTAATAATTGTGACATCATTTTGGTAGTAATACGTTAATTTAAAAACATATATGATTAATATTAATTAGAAATAGTTGGCATATGATAATAAAAAAAGTTGACTAAAAAAGAAATAATAAGAACTCTTAACAAATATCGACACAGTAAAATTTGTACATGGGAGGGCTTGATGAGAGTTAAAGAAGTATACTATCATTTATACTCATATGTTATGTATTTTGGAGGTCCTATATAATACCTCATTATTATGAATTATAAATAAAAGGAAAAAAAGACAATATTCATGAATTAAAGTGAGAAAGGGAGGATTCCTTACCATAAAATTATGACACCAAAAGATTGGAAGGTGATTTATGAGATCCTAGAGAAACCTAGTGGGGATTAAAAATATATATGAGAAGATTAATTATGTGATACAATGATTTTTTAAGGAAATGGAATGGGTTCATTGGTGTATTTATATTGGAAATTGGAGGGTAATTCTTTAATATTTTACTAATAACGTTTTTTGACTCAATAAAATTAAATACTCAAAAACAGAAACCAACTAATGATTTTCACCCATGGTGTATACCAAATGGGAGTGTATTTTGATACTTTATTTAGAAAACTTTCAAACATATAAAAATATTACCATTCTATATGCATTGGTGAGAAACACATTTAAAGAAATGAATTTAAAATAATAAAATATATTATATGTTATGGAAGATTCATAATGGATTTATAAAATTAAAAGAATAATATTAAAATCATATTATTTAAAGTGTAAATATATATTTGGACTAGGATAAACATTATATTATTTATTCCATTATTTTTAGTTCATTATGTTGTCATAAAACAAAATTTATATTTTTAAAGTGTTTTATCTTTACCTGAATGATATATTATCTCATAAAATTATGAAAAATTCACAATTAGATAATTATGAAATTATTATTCATAATATAATAATTAATTCATCTAAATTATTTTATGAAAATGATTATTGTAATTTTTTTAGAAATAACTGACATTTATTGAGAGATATGATTTTTTGGGGATAATACATTTTGAACCCAAATAAAACATTAAATTTTTACATCATAATTGTATATGACAATTTATATTTAATAAAAAAACTCATAGTAATATTTACTATAATAAAGTATTAATTTAAAATATACATTTATCCATCAAAATATATTCCATAATTGAATAGAATATCTGCCAAAGATATTATTCTAATTTTATTGAATCAAAAGAAAAACAATTTTAGTAGTATTTAAAAAATTGTACATAGTTATTTTTATAGGTTAATGATAAATATTCCTTTACTCTGCCAGTGAACTACCTAAGAGTAATCTATGAAATGGTGATACATTCAAGGGATTTTTTTTGGAAAAATTATTATTGGTCATGATCTCGAGGAGATTGAACTTCTCACAGAAATGGTTTCACTCAAGACAAAGATGTTGGATTTGAGCTACTGTTTGCCTATAGAATATTCGGGAGAAACTATATCCTTCAATAAGATCTAATAAAATTGAATAAAATGAAAAAATTATACTAGATGATTCTATCACTTCGTTTTTTATTTGACAATTGTATTTTTTTAAATCCAAATATATAGAGTAATCATTTTATCACTGTTTAGAATCTATATAGACAATTATTACGATTTCTAATGGTCTATTGAATCCAATTGGATATAATAAAAGTTGTGCATGTGGTTTATATAATGATATTACATAATAAAACATTAAATCACATAGTAATTCTATTTAAAATAAATTGGTTCATTAAAAATTTATAGTTCCATCCAATTGGAAATGAACCCAAATTTTAGTGTGTGGAAAACAGCTATCTTGGAAACTGATGTAATCTGTTTTCGGTCACAGTAGGTCAAGACTGGTTATAATGATGTATTTAATGTATATATATGATATTCAATAATTTTCTAGTAATTTTAATATTTTAAATGTATCATAAATTCCAAAAATATTCATTCAATTAAAAATGATGTTTTCATTTGTTTGTATGTGGGGACCCCCATATCCATGAAGTAATATGATTCACATTTCACCAATAAATAACATGGAATATATATATAAGTCTATATAAATAAAAAATGTTTTATTTATGATATGATTATAATTATAGATAAAAAAAAATATACTCCTCTATAGATTATTCAATGAATATTTGAAATGTTTCCCATTCAAATGTATGTCCTAATATCTACGTCATTAAAACACATTTTATGATTCACGAACTATAAATCATAGTTACTATAAAAAGAATGACTTATGATTGAAAATTATAATTATAATAGTATTATTATTTATAGTTGTGGGAATGATAACAACTATGAAAATTATCATTCTATCAGATCATTTGGGACATATGAATCGAATATCATAAAAATGTATACTATATACTACGGTAATAATGTAATTTATTTATGTATGGTAAAATTAATTAAAAATTTTAATATTTTCCCTATTCAGAAGAATATTTTGTTATAATTTTATTATTTATGTTGATTAAAAACATATGTGACGAAAGAAACACATAATATGGATAAATTAATTTTAAAAGATTATTCATTGTTTCTCAAATATTATTTATTTCAATGTATATGTTCATCTAATTTTTCTACAAAATTATTATTTCTGATTAAATGGAAGAAACATTTAATTTTATACCATATTGTAATTTCATTAGTTTTTTTAATAATTAATCATTTTATGGTTGTTCATAAGTAACAAATTACTTGAAAATACTCACTTTAAATGTATTTAGGAATAATTTTCTATATATTTTTCATCCATTTTCATATACATAATATTATTTTTTAGATTTATTATATGTACTTAAAAAAATTACTAAAAAATTTATGCAGGTATTTTCTTTCATTTGAATTGAATACAAATAAATGATTTTAGGTGTTTCATATGGACCATTTTTAAAAAATGTTTTAAGTGATATTCTGTATTAATGTACACAACATTAACATAAACCACCATTACACAAACATTATATGATTTTTGGATGATGGTATGAAATTCTTAGTTTTTTCAATTAAGTACCCCATTTCTCTATTTTAATATTATTTGAATATTGGTTTCTAAAATGTAATGTATTTTTAAATATATGGAAATGTTTTCCTATTGGTGCATAGAGTACTTATTTGAGTGTAATGTATGGAATTTTAATAATTATTGTGTTAAAATGATGATATGGTCTTTTAGAATTATTATTTTGTTTGGTGGGTTTATTAAAATTAAATGTTGAGTACTTCAATTATAAATAATGGATTTGTGGGTATCTGATAGTCCTCTAATTTATTTGGTATGGAAGTTAATGGTGTAATTAACCCCATTTTTTTGTGTGTTTTGGAAAATGAGGATCAAAGTTATGTAATTTATTTATCTATTTGTTAAATGTTTTTTATTAAAATAATATGAATTTTCATGTTCAGCTAATGATCATATGTTTAAAATAATGCATATGTGATTTCTTCTGGGTTGAATGTAAAAATGTTTTAAAGATAATTTATGCTTCATTTAATTAATTCAAATGAACCCTGATATTTATTAATTTTCATTAAATATTAATGTATGAATGTTTATTTGAGGAGTATTGAAATTGTTTTTTACTAAAAATATTATTTAAAAATGTATTTTTTAAAATATTATAGAACTATCTAGTTTAATTGTTCTTTACTTTGATTCCCCTATTATAATTTTTGTGATCATTTCATATTTTTAAATTTTTTTCTACAAAATTTATGTTTCTTTATAATAAAGAACAATCCATGTGTACATTCTTGATGATTAGTCCTGAAAACCAATAAAATGCTTTTTTGAATTATTATTGTATAAAAAATATATACTATGTAGAATATTATACATTGTAATTAATGGGATTCTTATCTAATATTTATAAATGAATTTTAAAAATATAAAATCCTAAAATATCATTGGATACAGTATAATGTGTATTATTGTCTAAAGTCACTAAAATATTTATTGTTATTGTTTGGAAGATTATAATTGGTTTTTGAGAAAACATTCAAATAAAAATAGATATTAAGACATTTTAATAAGTATTTATTTTATGATTTATGTATACCATAATTATAATATTAGTCTACCGTTGAAAATATGATCAAATACATTGAAATCCTTTTTTATATTTTATGTGATGGTATTTCAAGGTGATTATTAATATTTTGGGAACAGTTTTTGGGTTATTGTAAATGTAAACATTACCTTTAAGATAAATAATTATTTAATATTAATTTTGTAATATATTTTAAATTTAATATTAAATTAATGATATAATACATTTGGATAAAAAATAAATTAATTTTGAAATTATTTGAGTATTTTTTGAAGAATTCAAATATCACACTCTCTAGAAAATCAAGATGAAATAACATATGATTGATATCAATTTATTTATCTGTTCCAAATAATTATTATGTCAATCCATTGTATTCCAATGGGAAAAAATATGCTAATAATACAGTTGCATGTAAAAGAAAAGTGAAGAAATGAATCCCATACCTATAATAGTTCTTAACATTATTTATTTGAGAATAGTCCACACAACAGATCACGATCCTTCTCTTGTGACAACTGCATCCACCTGGGGATACCACGGCACGACTGCACTAACTGAAACCCAAGAAACCACCATTAGAATCGTTGAGATTACATTCTATAATATGGAAAGAATAAATAGGAGAAGATTAATCCAAAAAGAATGAAGATAAATCATACCTTATATAGATGATTGATCGATACAGATTGGTTGCATAAAAATAGAGCGGAACTAATCTAGATAGGATGGTTTTATTGTGAAAAACCAATTAGAAGGAATGAAAGGTTCTAGCGTCTCATAGCCGAGAGCATATAGGAAGAATTAGTGAGGAAGATGTCCAGTACCTTTTAATGATTTAAAGGAGTAGCAGTTTAAGATATGCTTGATTTCCCATTAAAATCACATCGCAGTAAACCATGCGGTTTGACCAAATAAAAATATCATGTTCCATCGGAATAATATATATAATAGTTATGGCCTTTGAATTGACCATAGAGTCCTTATAACGAGGCTTTATATGAATTTTACGTCAATGGAAAATGGTAAAGTGGAAAAATAGTAGGAACCTAGAAACATTGTTCATGAACTCCAAATTGGACAAAGTAAAAAACATTGTTCATGAACCTTACTGTTAGATCCTCACTAATATAACCCTATTCATGAACCTCATCGATAGAACACTGTTCATGAAACTCACTGTTAGAACCTCACCGATAGAATACTGTTCATGAACCTCACCGATAGAACACTATTCTTGAACCTCACTGTTATAACCTCAATGATAAAACAATTTTCTTGAACCTAATCGATATAACAATGTTTATGATGCTCACCGTTATTACCTCACTGATTGAACACTATAAAACTACAGTTCTAGAAACACTGTTCACATAACTCACAATTTAGAAGAGAAATAATAGGTTACTATTAAAGGTTACCAATAGAACTGTTCACTGATAGAACTGTTCATAAAATTGTAAATTTGGAAAAGGAAAGAGAGGTTACCATTATAGGATACCGATATAACTATTCGTAGAATTGGAAATTTGGAAAAGGAAATAGATGTTACCATTAGAGGTTAATTATAGAACTATTCATTGATAGAACTGTTCATAGAATTGTAAATTTGGAAAAGGAAAAGGAGGTTACTATTAGAGGTTACTAATAGAAATGTTCCCCGATAGAACTATTCATAGAAAAGGAAAATTGGAAAAAGAAAGAGAGGTTACTGTTAGCGGTTACCGATAGAACTGTTCACCACTATAACTATTCATATAATTTAACAATATTCAAAGAAAATAGAGGTTACCAATAGAGTTTACCGATAGAACTGTTCATCAATAGAACTGTTCATAGAATTCGATATTTGGAAAAGTAATGAGAGGTTACCATTAAACCTCACCGTTGGCACTGTTCACAAAATTCTACCATTGGAACTGTTCACTGAGGGTCACTGATGCCACTATTTACATAAACGGAACATTGGAAATGTTTTGGGGAGGTGCCACCTTGACCTTCCGGAACACGTCAAGCATAATATTTTCTCAAAGGAATGGACCAGAGAGGTCTGGTTCATTACATCAGATACCTCTCAAAACATTATCATCAATGAGAATTCAAATCCCACCAAATGATAAAACGAAATGGGGTCCAAAAAACCACCCATCGAGATACCTCTTAAAATAGAGCAATCCACCAATGAAATAAAAGGAAACCATCTCATTAACATAGAAGGATTATAACCACAAAGTCTACAATGATACATGAAAAAAGTTAAACATAAAAAAACTATGGGTACTGGGCATGTATCTGTGACTCAAATTCCCAGGTTCTATCCTCCATGCCACCATGTCGACACAAGACAGTAACCATGGGGATTGAACACCCACGCACCACCTTCTCCTTGCGGTCTTAGATCACAACAGGTCACTCCTCAAAGGTTGCATCATCATCAACATCAATCTATCACCAATAGATGATGTGAGAGTAATCATGAAGATAACGATGAAGCCGTGAAACATGGAAAACATCATGTATCTGACGCATCTGTGGGGGAAGTCATAATTGATACGCCACATCTCAAACATGATCTAACATATTTAAATGCCCAATAATGTAGGGAGAATGCGTACATATATGCCCCAACCTTCTCTAACCACGACAGGGAGTCACCTTCAGAAACACATGATCCCTAAAATTAAACTCTAAGGGTCTCATCCTTTGATCAGCATATGATTTCTGATGATCTTGCACTATCTTTATCCTCTCACGAATCACCAGAACCATCTTTAATGTATTCTACACTAGTTCTTGTCTGAGAATTGCAGACTCTCCAACCCCAGTCCATCACAATGGATAACGGCCATGTAGAGACCCGAAGCTTGACGTACATTGACATTACATTACATTTGCGGAATACTTAGTACATAAAAAAAACACACACACAAGGATCGTAATAGTTTAGTGTCTTTGGAAACTCGGAATATAATCTTCCAATCCTGGTGAAAGATCTTCGACATCTCCCATAAATATCTTCACTTTTTTTATACCTAAAACCTTTCTTTATATCCTGGGGAAAAGTAAACATAAAAGGGTGATCTCAAATGCTCAGTAAGGGTAAACAAAAGAAATATCAATCACATCATATTCATAAGAACATAACATTTTGGAAATCATAACCTGCAAAAGAGAGCATAATTTCATAACATGGGATAAATCTTAGTAGTGAAATGAAAATCCAATAATCATAACATAAAACATGAAACTTTGTGGCATACACACATAATCATAGAGAATCATTTCTTGTTAGTAAAGACTCATTTCCAAGACTATCTTAGTGGACAAAGTCTCTTTCTGAACCGAGTCACCCTCGTTTCAGTCCTGTTTCACTGAACTGGTATAACCTACCATTCCAGCCATGTCTATCTCATGAGATATAAGTCATTACACAATTCATTGGAGGGAGATATAGGTCCCACCCGTCTTATAATGAATCCATTCTTATGTGTGCCACATAATCATAAATCATACATCATCGCATAACACATGTAACAAAAATGGGATTCTTGAAACATCATGGCATCATAAAACAAATCATATAAGGTAAATGAATTCATAAAAATAATTCCCTCAAATCATAAACAAATCAATGTAATAATAGGGATAAAAACAGAACCCTTTATTATCTTAGATGGAAAATAATTTTGATAAAACACTTGAACTCCATTCTTGAGGAAAATATCCTTTCTTCTTCAAAAACATTTTTCCTTTCTTAACATGTCATAAAAATTTAAACTAAAAGAAGTTGATTAAAAATAAAAATTAAAACTTGTAAAGGAATCATCTTGGAAATAATGTTTTAAAAATCCATTCATTCCATATAAGTTAAAAAAACATTCTTCTTGTACTTTTGTCGGAAAACTCAAAAAGTACCTCGTACGAAAAATGACAAAAGATTCCTTTCATATCTTTTACTAAAAACTCACCGATGGGTAAAATTGGATTTATATAATTGTAGGTGGATGGAAATAATATTACATACTGAGGAAACATGTATTTTGATGATAAAATAAACCCCAGTAAATTTCAATGTATAAACAATCTCGGATAAAAATTGAGATTGTGAGATTTTCCCATACCTTTTGTCCGATATGCTTTGTACGTATCCGAACCTCCTGTATAATGATTTAAATAATTTCATTAACTTATTACAGAATCATATTCATTGTTATGATAACATATATGGTTCACTTATGACTTTATATTACCCGTTTTTTGTAAATTCCATGTTAAAGATGCGTTTTGGGAAAAATTGTTTCATTTATCGTAGGTGTTTGGACTTGTTTTTCTTGACATTATTATTACTTATATCATGATTTACTTACTTCAAGAATATAAAACATGATTTATATATCATATATATTCGGTATATATATATATATAATAGATAGATAAATGAAATGAAACACACCGTTCATGGAGACAGTAGTTCGTACGTACGCATGAAGGTTGTTTTCCTTTCCTTATTATCTTGAATGGAAGTAAGTAGATGAAATACATTTATACATATATCCAGTAGCTTTATAATGTCATATATTTCATTATTATTTCTTATATATACTTTATAAACATTCTTAAATGGTTAACATGGAGAATGAATCTCATCGCGTCGTGGAGACGGTAGTCCGTACGTACGCACGAGCGATGATATCATTCTCATGTTCGTAAAATTGTGTTGAAGTGTATGTATACTATTTCAGTATCAATATCACTTTATAATAATCATATATAGTTATTATTTACACCATTTTACCCATCCAAGTAAGGTGGTGGTGGAAAATAGATTTCACCACGGCGTGGAGACGGTATTCCGTACGTACGCATGCGCGGTGATTTCGTTTTCCGTAGGATGGATAGATGGTGAAATAGGATTGTTTCATACTTATAATAACATATCCATATATGAGTGATACTTATGTTATTACTTCATAATGAAACAACCTAAGAATAAGAAGTGGAAGAAGAAATAAAGGTGAAAGAATCGGTAATGGAAATTACCTCTTCTTTGAAGCGCCTCTTTGAGACCTCCTCTTAGGGCACTAAAATTGGTCTTTGAGGAAGACAATAACCTCTATAATGTTTTTAGGGAAGTGGAAAAGAGAATTTGGCAGGGTTTGGCTGAGCTTGAATGATCAAATTTGTGTGAGGAAGAGTGGGAGGAGGTGCCCTTTTATAAGGGAGGAGAGGGGAACCTTTGGAATAACTAAAAATATTATTTTATTATAAAGTCAAGTTCGGTTTTAAATAGATCCAAATTAATTTATTTCGAGGTTAAGGTTGGGATGGGTCGAAATCCTCTCATACAATAGGATTTAGACAAGTTTAGGTTGTTATTTTACCCTTATCAATTATATTTAACTCTAAGTTAAATAATTTAACTTTTAGCGTGTCATTTTGTTTTCTTACACTATATGGGTAATAAACATACTATATCAAGCCAAAATAACCCCAAGTTGTTTATTATTAATATATATAATCTTATATAATTCATTTGGCCGAACCTTAGATTTTTAGGAATAACATAACAATTAATAATATAATATTTGTTTTAAAAAATATTTTATGTCAATTTTGACACTATTTGGTATATGATTTTTATGAAATTCATAGCAGAATGATAAGTTCGAACCAAGTTACTTATATCAACAATAAAATGTCATATTAACCTATAAAAATAGATTATGTCATAAAAAGTCTCAAATTACATTTATTTGGGCATTTATAACATCAATTATGTCAATATTTCATTAATAAGACAATTACTGCATCATCTATGTGTCATAATAAATGATAATTATAAAAACCCTAAAAATTATAAATAAATTCCTATGATTTAGATAAATGTATTAGATTTCTGGAGACTATTCATGTTCTAAGTTTCATGAAGTTTATCACTAGATTAAAATTATTATACTTATCAGATTTAAGAAAGTGACATTTGTCACATTCTTTGGTTTTAATAATAATTAAATTATTTTCATTGAAAAAATTTAATTAAATTAATCTAATCAGACCCTTAAGTGATATGGGTCGACATTTAGTCATCCAATAGGACTTTTACATTTTTTAGGGTAATTTTAAAATATTATATTTACCCTTAATTTCCCGATTTTCCTTTAACTATGGTAAATAAAATTTACCGTAGTTACTATTCATAATTCCCAAAAATAAAAAGTAGCCTATTAACATAATTTGGACCCAATGATTCCAAATATGGAATCCAGTTTTTTAAAATTAAATACACAGAAGTTTCAGAAATTAAATTAAAATTAATCCCATTGTTGAATAAAAATGGGTTTTTGTTTAAAACATTGCAAAAGATTGAATTGATTTAACCTACGAATTCAAGGTAAAATCAATGCTAATGACATAAATTATATTAAATGGTAAAAATATATTCTATTGATTCTTTAAAACCATTCAATATTATAATTTAATCACAGAAGATATTATGATGAAAAAAGTTGTTTTTAATTAAAATATAGTGTGTTTTTACTATTCATTAAAATGTGAATGTTACCCGAATAATATGAAAAATTTATCCAAATTAAATTTTTATTTCTTGATTCTAAAGAAGAATTTTATTTTGTCAAATTAATATTATAAACATGTCAAAAACTAGATTTAATGTTGGTGCGCCATCAAAAGGCGGCAAAACTGCATTTTTTTAAAAATACTTATTTTACAAGAAAAATTTATTTTGTTCTTATACCATGTTCTAGAAAATGTGTAAGATGAATAATAATGTCATAAAATTCAAAATTTAGGTAATACTATTCATAACGTCTAGTTCATGACAATATTATAATAATATATCATTGTTTATTAAAACCCGGTATTGCGTACAACACACGCTATCGAGGAAGGTCGCGATTGCGTGTAATGCAAGCCAAGTCAGGGTTGCGTGTTGTGAAAGAATCCTTTGTTGTTTCGTATAATAGAATCCAACCATATTTCATTTATACATTTAATATATATATATATATATATACTCAATGTTTCTTAGAATAACTATTATCAAAATTTTGTGTAACACGGTCCAAGAATAGTGTTGCGTATACTGCAAGCTAATACGGTGTTGCGTATAGCACAAGGTAATCTTGATGTAGAATACAAAAAAAGACATTAATGAAATTAAAATAATATTTTTCATAAAATCTCGGGGTGTTACATTCTACCCCCCTTAAAATTAATTTCGCCCTCAAAATTCTTCGGGGTTATAAATGGTTTACTATTTGAAAGTTTCTTTGATAGAAACCCACATCGTAAAAAAGAATACCAAATCATGGATTTAAAAACTAAAGTATGAAATGTAACGATTTCCCAAATAAACTAATCACTGGGTTTCCACATATGTGAAAATATGGATATGGAAGAAAAATCTAACCATCATGTTCTGATGGAGAGTGGTAGAGAACATGGCGATGGAAAATCCAACAATCACAAATCCATAAATTTGTGACGATCTAAGGTACCATCTGATTAATCATATATAAGAGCACTAGGACAACATTTTTGGTTTTCAAGATCGTTTCCATAAATTTGAAGAATTTGAATTTGAATAAATACTTACTTTATTTTGGTACAATCTCACTGTTGATTGTGCCTTGAACAATTTCCACTTCATCTCTTAAATAAATGAAGTTGAATTTGTTATTCATGCAGTGTTAGAAGATCTTGTGATAGAATGACGGGTCATTCCATCTGTCTCAAACAAAAGGTTAGAAAAATTTATTAAATATAAAAAAGTCATTCTATAGTGAGATTAATCATATATGGTTCCAAAAATGGACTTATACTTCATATATCATACTTCATAATATAATAAAACTAGTTTCTACTAAAAATGGACTTCCTGTAGGCCAGTGGTAGGCGATAAAGTCCAGTCGCAATTCGGTTGTGGGTTCGATTCCCACAGCCTTGTCCGACGCAATGGGCTGTCGCTCATCCTGCAGGTTGTCCTTTTTCTAAAACTACATTACTATAACATCCCATCAATAATATCGAAAAAAATTCTATCCTTAAACAATACTAACTTATGTCCAACATAATCCATTCCAATCTTTAGGATTATCCAAAATACTGCAGTCCACTCTCATAACATAGTGAAAATGATTACCACAGATTTAATACCATCGTTGATCCCCATATATCATAAGATATTTTTTGTTGGTCACATTCCAAACATTCAAAGTCCTTAATCATGTATTCTTTTGAATACCCATTGAACCTTAGTGAAAACATGAATGCAGTTAAAAGTTAACACCTTCCACATACCAAAATCCTCAAAATTCTATATACTAAAACCATGATATCACTTAGTCCTTACTTCAATCATGATCTCATGAATACTGTCAAACATTTCATTTTCTTCTTATCCCTTCATTATGCGCATATCATCTGCTTTCCAAAATATTTCAATCACTTTTCATGGTTACCGGTACCTTAAAATTATTGAAAACCACAATAATACAAAAATATTCTAATAAACAATACAAGTACCACAACAACATTATTCGTGAATACCAATACATAAACACTTCAATCCATCCTCTTCAATTATTGTCCTGGAATAAGTCCTTCCATGATTTAGAAGTAACTTTTTAGGTCAGGGCATTGAGTTGGGTAATGCACATGTTCTCCACAAATAATACATTGAACTCCATAACATTCTGTCACTCTATGACCCTTTTCTCCACACAAATAACATAGGTCCCTCCATTTGAGGTATTCTTCAAGGTTCTTCTTCCCTTCTTTAGAAATCTCAATCTTCCTTTCTTTATGCTTCTCAACATGCGAACATGCATAATAGTCTATCTTCCTCTTCTTTGATGTATTAGGTATACCACTAAATTTCACCTTGTTAAACATATATCACGATGACTGATTCGGCATAATCACAATATCTTTCTCTCTAGGCATTACATAATTTTGTTGATTATAGTCACCAATTTGTCCATTGGATTCAATGTTAACCGAATTCCATCTGGTTCCCTCCATTAACTAAAACACAAAAATAATTTGTTGAGAGGGAAAAATCATGCTAGAGAAAACAACATAGTAAAGGGGGAGTACCCTCAATATCTAACATCTTAGGTTAAAATCTCAGATCGTTACCGTAGTTCTAGGACTATATCCTATACGTATACTTATCCTTGGGGACATCCCTAGTCATACCATAGAAATATCTCTAGGGATCTCACTAACGTTATCACATCCTAGTTTCCAAAGGTTGACTAAACCTTTCCTCTGATACCAACTGTAGAGACCCGAAGCTTGACGTACATTGACATTACATTACATTTGTTGAATACATAGTACATAACAAAAACAAACACACAAGGATCATAATAGTTTAGTGTCTTTGGAAACTCAGAATATAATCTTCTAATCCTGGTGAAAGATATTCAACATCTCCCATAATGATCTTCCCTTTTTTTATACCTAAAACCTTTCTTTATATCCTGGGGAAAAGTAAACATAAAAGGGTGAGCTCAAATGCTTAGTAAGGGTAAACAAAATAAATATCAATCACATCATATTCATAAGAACATAACATTTTGGGAATCTTAACCTGCAAAAGAGAGCATAATTTCATAACATGGGATAAAACTTAGTAGTGAAATGAAAATCCAATAATCATAAATTAAAACATGAAACTTTGTGTCATACACACATAATCATAGAGAATCATTTCATGTTAATCAAGAATCATTGTCAAGACTATTTTAGTGGACAAAGTCCCTTTTCTGAACCGAGTCACCCTCGTTTCAGTCCTGTTTCACTGAACCGGTATAACCTACCATTCCAACCATGTCTATCTCATGAGATATAAATCTTTACCCAATGCATTGGAGGGAGATATAGTTCCCACCCGTCTTATAATGAATCCTTTCTTATTGGGCCACAGAATCATAAATCATACCTCATCACATAACACATGTAACAAAAATGGGATTCTTGAAAGATCATGACATCATAAAACAAATCATATATGGTAAATGAATTCAAAAAAATAATTCCCTCAAATCATAAACAAATCAATGTAATAATAGGGATAATAACATAACCCTTTATTATCTTAGATGGAAAATAATTTTGATAAAACACTTGAACTCCATTCATGAGGAAAATATCCTTTCTTGTTCAAAAACATTTTTCCTTTCTTAACATGTCATACAAATTTAAACTAAAAGAAGTTGATTAAAAATAAACTTGAAAACTTGTAAAATAAGTATTCATGGAAATAATGTTTTAAAAATCCATTCATGCCATATAAGTTAAAAAAACATTCTTCTCGTACTTTTGTTGGAAAAGTCAAAAAATACCTCGTACGAAAAACGACAAAAGATTCCTTTCATATCTTTTTCTAAAAACTCAAAGAAGGGTAAAATTGGATTTAAATAATTGTAGGTGGATGGAAATAATATTACATATTGAGGAAACATGGATTTGGATGATAAAATACACCCTAGTAAATTTCAAAGTATAAAAAATCTCGGATAAAAATTGAGATTGCGAGATTTTCCCTTACCTTATGTCTGATATGCTTTGTACGTATCCGAACCTCCTGTATAATGATTTAAATAATGTCAATAACTTATTGAAGAATCATATTCATTGTCATGATAACATATATGGTTCACTTATGACTTTATATTACCCGTTTTTTGTAATTTCCATGTTAAAGTAGCGTTTTGGGTAAAATCATTTCATTTATCGTAGGTGTTTGGACTTGTTGTTCTTGACATTATTATTACTATTATCATGATTTACTTACTTCCAGAATATAAAACATGATTTATATATCATATATATTCAGTATATATATATATATAATAGATAAATAAATGAAATGAAACACACCGTTCATGGAGACGGTAGTCCGTACATACGCATGAACGATGTTTTCCTTTCCTTATTATCTTGAATGGAAGTAAGTAGATGAAATAAATATATAAATAAATCCAGTAGCTTAATAATGTCATATATTTCATTATTATTTCTTATATATACTTTATAATCATTCTTAAATGGTTAACATGGAGAATAAATCTCATCGCATCGTGGAGACGGTAGTCCGTACGTACGCACGAGCGATGATATCGTTCTCACGTTCGTGAACTTGTGTTGAAGTGTATGTATAATATTTCAGTATCAATATAACTTTATAATAATCATATATAGTTATTATTTACACCATTGTACCCATCCAAGTAAGGTGTTGGTGGAAAATAGATTTCACCACGGCGTGGAGACGGTATTCCGTACGTACGCACGCACGGTGATTTCGTTTTCCGTAGGATGGATAGATGGTGAAATAGGATTGTTTCATACTTATAATAACATATCAGTATATGAGTGATACTGATGTTATTACTTCATAATGAAACAACCTAAGAAGAAGAAGTCGAAGAAGAAATAAAGGTGAATGAATCGTTAATGGAAATTACCTCTTCTTTGACGCGCGTCTTTGAGACCTCCTCTTAGGGCACTAAAATTGGCCTTTGAGGAAGACCAAAACCTCTATGATGTTTCTAGGGAAGTGGAGAAGAGAATTTGGCAGGGTTTGGACGAGCTTGAAGGCTCAATGTTGTGTGAGTAAGAGAGGGAGGAGGTGCCCTTTTATAAGGGATGAGAGGGGCACCTTTGGAATAACTAAAAATATTATTTTATTATAAAGTCAAGTTCGGTTTTAAATAGATCCAAATTGATTTATTTCGAGTATAAGGTGGGTATGGGTGGAAATAATCTCATAAAATAGGATTTAGAAAAGTTTATATTATTATTTTACCCTTATCAATTAGATTTAACTCTAAGTTAAATAATTTAACTTTTACCTTGTCATTTTGTTTTCTTACACTATATGGGTAATAAACTTAACATATCAAGCTAAAAGAACCCCAAGTTGTTTATTATTAATATATATAATCTTATCTTAGTCATTTGGCCGAACCTTATATTTTTAGGAATAAAATAACAATTAATAATATAATATTTGTTTTAAAAACTATTTTATGTCAATTTTGACACTATTTGGTATATGATTTTTATGAAATTCATAACAGAATTATAAGTTCGAACCAAGTTACTTAAATCAACAATAACATGTCATATTAACCTATAAAATTAGTTTAAGTCATAAAAAGTCTCATATTTCATTTATTTGATCATTTATAACATCAATTATGTCAATATTTCATTAATAAGACAATTACTGCATCATTTATGTGTCATAATAAATGATACCTATTTAATCCCTAAAAATTATAAATAAATTCCTATGATGTATATAATTGTATTATCTTTCTGGATACTATTCATGTTCGAAGTTTCATGAAGTTTATCACTAGATTAAAATTATTATACTTATAAGATTTAAGAAAGTGACATGTTGTCACATTTTTTGGTTTTAATAATAATTAAATTATTTTCATTGACAAAATTTAATTAAATTAATATAATCCGGCCCTTGGGTTATATGTGTCAACTTTTAGTCATAAAATAGGATTTTGACATTTTTAGGGTAATTTTAAAATATTATATTTACCCTTAATTTTCCGATTTACCTTTAACTATGGTAAATAAAATTTACCGTAGTTACTATTCATAATTCTCAAAAATAAAAAGTAGCATATTAACATAATTTGTACCCACTGATTCCAAATATGGAATCCATTTTTTAAAATTCAATACACAGAAGTTGCAGAAATTAAATTAAAATTAATCTTGTTGTCGAATAAAAACGGGTTTTTGTTTAAAACATTGCAAAAGAATGAATTGATTTAACCTACGAATTCAAGGTAAAATCAATGCTAATGACATACATTATATTAAATGGTAAAAATATATTCTATGTATACTTTAAAACCATTCAATATTATAATTTAACCACATAAGTTATTACGATGAAAAAATTTGTTTTTAATTAAAATATAGCGTGTTTTTACTATTCATTAAAATGTGAAAGTTACCAGAATAATATGAAAAATTTATCCAAAGTAAATTTTTATTTCTTGATTCCAAAGAAGAATTTTATTTTGTCATATTTAACTTATAAACATGTCAAAAACTATATTTAAAGTGGGTGCTCCATCAAAAGGCGGCAAAACTGCATTTTTTGAAAAATTCTTATTTTACCAGAAAAATTTATTTTGTTCTTATACCATGTTCTAGAAAATGTGTAAGATGAATAATAATGTTATAAAATTCAAAATTAGATAATACTATTCATAATGGCTAGTTCATGACAATATTATAATAATATATAATTGTTTATTAAAACCCGGAATTGCGTACAACACACGCTATCGAGGAAGGTCGCGATTGCGTGTAATGCAAGCCAAGTCAGGGTTGCGTGTTGTGAAAGAATCCTTCGTTGTTTCGTATAACAGAATACAACCATATTTCATTTATACATTTAATATATATATATATATATACTCAATGTTGCGTAGAATAACTATTATCAAAATTGTGTGTAACACGGTCCAAGAATAGTGTTGTGTATACTGCAAGCTAATACGGTGTTGCGTATAGCGCAAGTTAATCTTGGTGTAGAATACAACACAAGAAATAAATGAAATTAAAATAATAGTTTTCATAAAATCTCGGGGTGTTACATTCTACCCCCCTTAAAATGAATTTCACCCTCGAAATTCGTCGGGGTTATAAATGGTTTACTATTTGAAAGTTTCTTTGATAGAAACCCACATCGTAAAAAAGAATACCAAAACATGGCTTTAAAAAATAAAGTATCAAATGTAACGATTACCCAAATAAACTAATCACTGGGTTTCCACATAGGTGAAAATATGGATATGGAAGAAAAATCTAACCATCATGTTCTGATGGAGAGTGGTAGAGAACATGGCTATGGAAAAGCCAACAATCACAAATCCATAAATTTGTGATGATCTAAGGTACCATCTGATTAATCATATATAAGGGCACTAGGACAACATTTTTGGTTTTCACGATCGTTTCCCTAAAGTTTAAGAATTTGAATTAGAATAAATACTTACTTTATTTTGGTACAATCACACTGTTGTTTGTGCCTTGAACAATTTCCACTTCATCTCTTAAATAAATGAAGTTGAATTTGTTATTCGTGCAGTGTTAGCAGATCATGTGATAGAATGACGGGTCATTCCATCTGTCTCAAACAAAAGGTTAGAAAAATTTATTAAATCTACATAAGTTATTCTATAGTGAGATTAATCATATATGGTTCCTAAAATGGACTTATACTTCATATATCATACTGATTAATATAATAAAACTAGTTTATACTAAACTGGGACTTTCTGTAGGCCAGTGGTAGGCGATAAAGGTCAGTCGCACTTCGGTTGTGGGTTCGATTCCCACAGCCTTGTCCGACGCAATGGGCTGTCACTCGTCCTGCAGGTTGTCCTTTTTCTAAAACTACATTATTATAACATCCCATCAATAATATCTAAAACAATTCTATCCTTAAACAATACTAACTTATTTCCAACATAATCCATTCCAATCTTTAGGCTTATCCATAATACTGCAGTCCACTCTCATAACATAGTGAAAATAATTACCAGAGATTTAATACCATCGTTGATCCCCATATATCATAAGATATGTTTTGTTGGTCACATTCCAAATGTTTAAAGTCCTTAATCATGTATTCTCTTGAATACCCATTAAACCTTAGTGAAAACTTGAATGCAGTTAAAAGTTAACTCCTTCCACATACCAAAATCCTCAAAATTCTATATACTCAAACCATGATATCACTTAGTCCTTATGTCAATCATGGTCTCATGAATATTGTCAAAAATTTCATTTTCTCCTTATCCCTTCATTATGCGCATATCATCTGCTTTCCAAAATATTTGAATCACTTTTCGTGGTTATCGGTACCTTAAAATTATTGAAAACCACAATAATACAAAAATATTCTAATAAACAATACAAGTACCTCAACAACATTATTCTTGAATACAAATACATAAACACTTCAATCCATCCTCTTCAATTATTGTCTTGGAATATGTCCTTCCATGATTTAGAAGTAACTTTTTAGGTCAGGGCATTGAGTTGGGTAATTCCCATGTTCTCCATAAATAATACATTGAACTCCATAACAGTCTGTCACTCTACGACCATTTTCTCCACACAAATAACATCGGTCCCTCCATTTGAGGTATTATTCAAGGTTCTTCTTCCCTTCTTTAGAAATCTCAATCTTCCTTTCTTTATGCTGCTCAACATGAGAACATGCATAATAGTCTATCTTCCTCTTCATTGATGAATTAGGTATACCACTAAATTTCACCTTGTTAATCATATATCGCGATGACTAATTCAGCATAATCACAATATCTTTCTCTCTAGGCATTACATAATTTTGTTTCTTATAGTCACCAATTTGTCCATTGGATTCAATGTTAACCGAATTCCATCTGGTTCCCTCCATTAACTAAAACACAAAAAGAATTCGTTGAGAGGCAAAAATCATGTTAGAGAAAACAACATAGTAATGAGGGAGTACCCTCAATATCTAACATCTTAGGTTAAATTCTAAGATCGTTACCATAGTTATAGGACTATATCCTATTCGTATACTTATCCTTAGGGACATCCCTAGTCATACCTTAGAAATATCTCTAGGGATATCACTAACGTTCTCACATCCTAGTTTCCAAAGGTTGACTAAAACTTTCCTCTGATACCAACTGTAGAGACCCGAAGCTTGACGTACATTGACATTACATTACATTTGCGGAATACATAGTACATAACAAAAACACACACACAAGGATCTTAATAGTTTAGTGTCTTTGGAAACTCGGAATATAATCTTCTAATCCTGGTGAAAGATCTTCAACATCTCCCATAAAGATCTTACCTTTTTTTATACCTAAAACCTTTCTTTATTTCCTGGGGAAAAGTAAACATAAAAGGGTGAGCTCAAATGCTTAGTAAGGGTAAACATAAGAAATATCAATCACATCATATTCATAAGAACATAACATTTTGGAAATCTTAACCTGCAAAAGAGAGCATAATTTCATAACATGGGATAAATCTTAGTAGTGAAATGAAAATCCAATAATCATAAATTAAAACATGAAACTTTGTGGCATACACACATAATCATAGAGAATCATTTCTTGTTAGTCAAGACTCATTGCCAAGACTATCTTAGTGGACAAAGTCCCTTTCTGAACCGAGTCACCCTCGTTTCAGTCCTGTTTCACTGAACTGGTATAACCTACCATTCCAACCACGTCTATCTCATGAGATATAAATCTTTACCCAATGCATTGGAGGGTGATATAGGTCCCACCCATCTTATAATGAATCCTTTCTTATTTTTCCACATAATCATAAATCATACATCATCGCATAACACATGTAACAAAAAATGGGATTCTTGAAAGATCACGACATCATAAAACAAATCATACAAGGTAAATGACTTCATAAAAATAATTCCCTCAAAACATAAACAAATCAATGTAATAATAGGGATAAAAACATAACCCTTTAATATCTTATATGGAAAAAAAATTGATAAAACACTTGAACTCCATTCTTGAGGAATATATCCTTTCTTCTTCAAAAACATTATTTTTTTCTTAACATGTCATAAAAATTTAAACTAAAAGAAGTTGATTAAAAATAAACTTGAAAACATGTAAAGGAAGCTTCTTGGAAATAATGTTTTAAAAATCCATTAATTCCATATAAGTTAAAAAAACATTCTTCTCGTACTTTTGTCGGAAAAGTCAAAAAGTACCTCGAACGAAAAACGACAAAAGATTCCTTTCATATCTTTTACTAAAAACTCAACGAAGGGTAAAATTGGATTTAAATAATTGTATGTGGATGGAAATAATATTACATATTTAGGAAACATGGATTTGGATGATAAAATACACCCCAGTAAATTTCAAAGTATAAACAATCTCAGATAAAAATTGAGATTGCGAGATTTTCCCTTACCTTATGTCTGATTTGCATTGTACGTATCCGAACCTCCTGTATAATGATTTAAATAATGTAATTAACTTATTAAAGAATCATATTCATTGTCATGATAACATATATGGTTCACTTATGACTTTATATTACCAGTTTTTTGTAAATTCCATGTTAAAGAAGCGTTTTGGGTAAAATCGTTTCGTTTATCGTAGGTGTTTGGACTTGTTGTTCTTGACATTATTATTACTTATATCATGATTTACTTAATTCCATAATATAAAACATGATTTATATATCATATATATTCAGTATATATATATATATATATAATAGATAGATAAATGAAATGAAACACACCGTTCATGGAGACGGTAGTCTGTACGTACGCATTAACGCTGTTTTCCTTTCCTTATTATATTGAATGGAAGTAAGTAGATGAAATACATATATAAATAAATACAGTAGCTTTATAATGTCATATATTTCATTATTATTTCTTATATATACTTTATAATCATTCTTAAATGGTTAACATGGAGAATGAATTTCATCGCATCGTGGAGATGGTAGTCCGTACGTACACACGAGCGATGATATCGTTCTCATGTTCGTGAAATTGTGTTGAAATGTATGTATATTATTTCAGTATCGATATCACTTTATAATAATGATATATAGTTATTATTTACACCATTGTACCCATCCAATTAAGGTGGTGGTGGAAAATTGATTTCACCACGGCGTGGAGACGGTATTCCGTACGTACGCACGCGCGGTGATTTCGTTTTCCGTAGGATAGATAGATGGTGAAATAGGATTGTTTCATACTTATAATAACATATCAGTATATGAGTGATACTGATGTTATTACTTCATAATGAAACAACCTAAGAAGAATAAGTGGAAGAAGAAATAAAGGTGAAAGAATCGGTAATGGAAATTACCTCTTCTTTGAAGCGCCTCTTCGATACCTCCTCTTAGGGCACTAAAATTGGTCTTTTCTGAAGACCAGAACCTCTAGGATGTTTATAGGGAAGTGGAGAAGAGAATTTGGCATGGGTTGGCCGAGCTTTAAGGATCAATGTTGTGTGAGGAAGAGAGGGAGGAGGTGCCGTTTTATAAGGGACGAGAGGGGCACCTTTGGAATAACTAAAAATATTATTTTATTATAAAGTCATTTCGGTTTTAAATAGATCCAAATTGATTTATTTCGAGGATAAGGTGGGTATGGGTCTAAATAATCTCATACAATATGATTTATAAATGTTTAGCTTATTATTTTACCCTTATCAATTAGATTTAACTCTAAGTTAAATAATTTAACTTTTACCGTGTCATTTTGTTTTCTTACACTATATGGGAAATAAACTTACTATATCAAGCCAAAAGAACCCCAAGTTGTTTATTATTAATATATATAATCTTATCTAATTCATTTGGTCGAACCTTAGATTTTTAGGAATAAAATAACAATTAATAATATAATATTTGTTTTAAAAACTATTTTATGTCAATTTTGACACTATTTGGTATATGATTTTTATGAAATTCATAACAGAATGATAAGTTCGATCCCAGTTACTTAAATACACAATAACATGTCATATTAACCTATAAAATTAGTGTAAGTCATTAAAAGTCTCAAATTACATTTATTTGGGCATTTATAACATCAATTATGTCAATATTTCATTAATAAGACAATTACTGCATCATCTATGTGTCATAATAAATGATACTTATTTAATCCCTAAAAATTATAAATAAATTCCTATGATGTATATAATTGTATTAGATTTTTGTAGACTATTCAGGTTCTATGTTTCATGAAGTTTACCACTAGATTAAAATTATTATACTTATAAGATTTAAGAAAGTGACATGTTGTCACATTCTTTGGTTTTAATAATAATTAAATTATTTTCATTGAAAAAATTTAATTAAATGAATCTAATCCTACCCTTAGGTGATATGGGTCAACTTTTAGTCATCCAATAGGATTTTTACATTTTTTAGGGTAATTTTAAAATATTATATTTACCCTTAATTTCCCGATTTACCTTTAACTATGGTAAATGAAATTTACCGTACTTACTATTCATAATTCCCAAAAATAAAAAGTATCCTATTAACATAATTTGGACCCACTGATTCAAAATATTGAATCCTTTTTTTAAAATTCAATACACAGAGGTTTCATAAATTAAATTAAAATTAATCCCGTTGTCGAATAAAAACGGGTTTTTGTTTAAAACACTGCAAAAAGATTGAATTGATTTAACCTACGAATTCAAGGTAAAATAAATGATAATGACATGCATTATATTAAATGGTAAAAATATATTCTATTTATACTTTAAAACCATTCAATATTATAATTTAACGACATAAGGTATTACGATGAAAAAAGTTGTTTTTAATTAAAATATAGCGTGTTTTTACTATTCATTAAAATGTGAAAGTTACCAGAATAATATGAAAAATTTATCCAAAGTAAATTTTTATTTCTTGATTCCAAAAAAGAATTTTATTTGGTCAAATTGATCTTATAAACATGTAAAAAACTATATTTAAAGTGGGTGAGCCATCAAAAGGCGGCAAAACTGCATTTTTTGATAAATACTTATTTTACCCGAAAAATTTATTTTGTTCTTATACCATGTTCTAGAAAATGTGTATGATGAATAATAATGCTATAAAATTCAAAATTTAGTTAATACTATTCATAACGGATAGTTCATGACAATATTATAATAATATATCATTGTTTATTAAAACCCGGTATTGCGTACAACACACGCTATCGAAGAAGGTCGCGATTGCGTGTAATGCAAGCCAAGTCAGGGTTGCGTGTTGTGAAAGAATCCTTCGTTGTTTCGTATAACAGAATCCAACCATATTTCATTTATACATTTAATATATATATATATATATACTCAATGTTGCGTAGAATAACTATTATCAAATTTGTGTGTAACACGGTCCAAGAATAGTGTTGCGTATACTGCAAGATAATACGGTGTTGCATATAGCGCATGGTAATCATGGTGTAGAATACAACACAAGACATAAATGAAATTAAAATAATATTTTTCATAAAATCTCGGGGTGTTACATGCCAGGTTGGCCATATGAGGATTCAAAAGGCGCCATACCAATGGTGGAGTGAAAACCATTATAGTAAGAGAACTCCTCCAAGGTTAATTGCATCATCCAAGAAACTAAAAATTCAAGAACACAAGAGCGTAACATGTCTGCAAGATTCTGGATGGTTCGCTCTGTCTAACAGTTTGTTTGAAGATTAAAACCAGTGCAAATGAAATGAAAGGAACCAAAAGCATGGCCACTCCACACCCAAGATTTTAATCCAGGATCTCGATCAGTAATGATCTTCCATGGGACTCCATGAAGACTCGCAACCTCCTATAAATACTGCCTCGACAAAAAATCCACTATGCTCAACTCCTTGATTGACATAAAGTTGGTTGATTTTGTTATGTGATCTACTATGACCCAAATAGAATCATGTCCTCATTGGGCTTGAGGTAAACCAGTAACAAAGTCCATTGAGATGTCCTCCCACTTCAACTGAGGAATCTCTAATGGCTGGAGTAGAGCACCAAGAACATGGTGTTCTTCCTTCACCTACTTGAAGACCAAACATCGAGACCCAAAATCTGCAACCACGTGATTTAGCTCGGGCCACCAAAATTGACTCCTCAAGGATCAGTACATCATTTTCATGCCAGGATGAACCGCTAATAGATAACAATGGAACTCTCTAAAAACCATCTCACGCATCGTCAAAGTAAAGAAAATAATTCCACAATACAACACTCAGTGTGATTCATCCTTCGTCCAACCATCAGAGCCCTCACAATATACAACTCGGTTTCTCTAGACCTCCAACTCATGATCCACCAACTAGGACTCTTACTACTTCTGCGTCAGGGATTATTGTACCGTCAACTGAAAAAGACAACCACTACCACCAATATCTCCCATATAAAGATGTAATGATGATAGATCTTCTATTACTCTCCAGGAATCACCAGATTAACACACAGCATAACTACGTGACTTTCGACTCAGCGCATCAGCTACATCATTCCACTTTCCCCGTATATAAGATACCTTGAAGTAATATTCCTATAAGAACTCCATAAATCGAAGATGTTGTAAGTTCTAGTCACACTAGGAAAAAACTTACGTTAAACTCTTATGATCGGTGAACAACAAAAAATGCTCTCGAGTAAGGTAATGTCTCCCCAACATGAGATCAGACACCACATATGCTAAATCAGGATCATGACTAGCATAGCTACATTCATGGGGATGTAACTGCCGAGACCTATAAGAAAAAACTGGTATTTTATTCATCATAAAAAAACCTATCCCCAGATGTGAAGTATCTCCGAAAACATCGAACTGAACTCCCTCGTCTAGAATACAATGAACTGTCACACTAACTAACTTATTATTTAGATACTAAAAAACTACCTGACATGGATTAGTCCATATGAACACCTGATCCTTCCAAGTCAAAGCATTCAGTGGAGTTTCAAATCGTGAGAAATAAGCTACGAACCTCCTGTAGTAGCCTGTGATACCAAGGAAACATTGCACCTATGAAAATGTCTTGGGGGCTACCCAAGAGACAAATGATTCTATATTTGATGGATCCACACATACTCCCCATTGGGACACACTATTCCCCCTGAAACGAACTTCTAGAGCCCAAAACTCATACTTTGACAACATCCCAAATAGTTGATATTGATGAAGAACTCTTCAAATGGAGTGTAGATTCTCTATATTCTCCACTTCAGACATAGAGTATACAAGGAATTTGTTGATGAAAACCACAACGAAATTGCCTAGGAACTCACAAAATAGAACAGTCATAAATCCCATGAATACAGCTAGATGATTCGTCACGCCGAATGAAATTACAATAAACTCATAATTCCAATGACAGCAACAGAAAACAGTCTTCAGGAAATCCTCATCCGTCATACACATCTGATGATATCCTGATCGAATGTCGATCATTGAGAACCATCTTGAACCCTTTAGTTGATCGAATAATTAATTAATCCGTGGAAGAGGATAACTATTATTTATTATCACTTTGTTTAAGTATTTATAATCGACAAAAAACCGCAAACTGTCATCAGCATTCTTCATGAACAAAACTGGTGCACCCCGCGGTGACAAACATGGCCGAAAAAATTCCCTGTAACAAAACAACAAGATGTACATGTAGCTCTTGTAACATATATGGGGCCATCCTATACACATACATCGAGATAAGAGATTATTTTGGTCGTAGCTTGATCCCAAACTCAATCTCTCGTTGACGGGGTAACGCTACAACCTCTTCTGGAAACTCATCAGGGTACTCTTCTACGACCCTAGGAAAAACCAACAGCTGATCCTCTGAAGAACTCAACATCATCTCAACTATTAAGTATGGTATGGACGGAATTCGCCTATGACCCATCCAAGGATCTCTCTCACCAACAAACACCACCGTCTCTCCATCCACACAAAGGAGAAAAATCTGCTTCCGGAAGCAATCCACGATATCCTCCACCGAATACAACCAATCCATGCTTAGGATGACATCATAAGATTTTATTTGTAATCATAAGAAATATTTTCAAGATCGGTGTTTCCCCAATACTAGCTCGCAGTTCTACATACATAAAAAAAGTTCACACGACCTCCAATTAGCATAGTCAACACCAAGGGCACTGGAGGCCCCTCTACCTCATGTCCCAAATAATGGAAAAGGGTAGGTGATATGAAGGAGTGTTTTTCTCCTGAATCAAAAAAGGCATACACCAAGGTAGAAAACCAGCAAAGGGAACCTCAAACGATGTCTGGCTCGCCTGACGATGGAAACTCTAAAGCATGAGGCTGACCACATCAACCTCCACGGCCTCTTGGACCCAAATTAAGACCACCACCATTTCCACTCTCTACTCTCTGAGGACGGGGAGAATCAAGGGTAAATATTCTACATTCCCCGTCTACCATCTACGGAACTAATACTAGTGTAACCTGATGCTACTGCATCTAGTGAAACTGCCTCAAAGGACGAACCTGGAGCGGAGCACCTGGTGCATGATGACTGCTTTGAATGGTCAAGATATCCTACTAATGACGACCTTAACCACCATAAGAAAATCAAGCGCCTGATCCCATGTCATAGGCCTGACAGTTTGTCCCTCCAGTGAAATGAGATGTGAAGTACTGGGATCTACCCCTGGCTGATCGAAAACTCTACTGCCCTGAAAACTGGGAACCCATACCACATCTCAACATCATGACGAATCATGATGATTCCCCTCTCATGATGATCTGGTCCAGGGAAATTTCCTATCGACAACCTCTGCCCTCTCCAGCACCTCAAAATATGTTTTTAGCATAAATGGGGTTAATTGGCATTGGATCTCTGGATGAAAAGCCTCATCAAAATGACTCCTCTTGGCTTCCTCATATGGTAGAAGGTCCAAAGAATATTATAAATGGTTCATGAAATGGATTCCGAAATCTTGAACACTATAGCTCCCTTGTCAAAGGTTAAAAAGCCCATGGCGACTTGAGGCCTTTGCAGTCGAATTATAAAACACGACTCTAAACATTTCTTGAAACTCCTCCCATTACATCGTTGACTCGTCACGATCCCCAAGGCACAAGAACCATCACTGCCTCGCTGCTCCACGCAGCATCATCAAAACCAAGGAAACTAGTTATCCTTCATATCACCGATCAAACTGAAGCCTATATCGAACTCCTCCAACCAGTCATATGTGACTACAATTGAAACAGAGCCCTCTTACTTCTATAGACTCTGGAGTTGAAACTCTCAGAGTGTCTTCCTCTAAGTGTTGTTGTCATCACCCTCTACCATGCAGTTATCTGCGAGAATGGCCAGTAGGAGAGATTCTATGAAAACTTGAAGAGGATATTGACCTGGAGTCATACCTATAAAATGACAAACCGTTACAGCTCCTAAACATGGAATATGGAAGAATCAAAATTAATTAAATAATTTTTTTCTTTAATTGATTTTAGGTTATCATATCCCAAGGTCTACCCATTCCTACACAGGAACAATGAAGAATGATGTATGATCTTTTCCTAGGTCTCTACCCTGCAACTAGTATCACTTTGTTTAGTAGACATTGTAAACATAAAGACTTGTACATTAGATCATGGGGGTCCTAAACGCATATGTATCTGTTGGTCTATATTGTTTACATCACTTACTAAACATGAATGTGATTTTTCCCTATCAACCCATGCAACCCTACCCGTGCCTAACTCCAAACTATATTCTATCCCTCACCCGATGTTCTGATACCACTTTTTCACAACCACCTCCCCACTTAGAGTACCCCTCTGGGGCCTATAATGTGATAAGGGAGATAATGACCCTCGAGTCCCACCTCCAGTAATACCTAGGATGGCGACTAGTACTGAGGGTATAGACCACACACAAATGGAAGTCATTACGCTCTAAGAAAACACATCTGTAAGAGAGAGATATGATAGACACCAACCAACTCCAACTCAACTAGTAAGATAAATGAAAACACACGTACAAATACGAAATGTCATGTGAAACAACTACAACTAAAAGGGGAAAACAACATGTACCCAAAAGAAAGAAAAAACAGTAGCAACCACAATCCCGAACAAACCCTGCAACCCCAAGCTAGTTGAAACCAGCTTGATCTCCATCCTTCTCCACGTTACCAGAAAAATAGATTATATATACATAGGGTGATTATAACAGTATACTCAGTAGGATCCTCCCCAAATCCTCTCAAGCCAAATTATCGAAATCATAGTAAATAATAGTGAACAACAAGTGAAACTAACTCATCACCGAAATAGCTATACTATGTTCCTAGCCTCACCATGGATACTCTCACCATGTAACGTATAAAAGAATATATCATATAATAAATAATATCAAGGGTACCCCTCATCTACTTCCCCACTGGTTTCTGGATTTGCCTCAACGTCGCACGTCCTAAGCATCTCTCTCCAAAAAGGCTTTCCCACCGACACCTGGGCAAATCACCACAATATGCACCTCATGTAACAAAACCACCACGTCCATTCAAGAATGTAACCAGGTATTTTCCGAGAGCCAACAATGCCCACATAACGTGTATCATATGTCTGGTATTATACCTCAAGACATTACAACCCATACACCGAGTAAGGATCCTCAATACATCATAGCCTATACACGTTAAAACTATAATAATCCACAGGATACTATATCCAGAATATATGTTTGTGAATAACCACAATCCTTTAAAGCCCTCAACACACATATATGGGGAAAAATACCTGATGTGCCTACCATCACAAGTAACTACATAGATAAGAGAGTGGGGCCAAAGGGATTAGTCATCCATCCAGCCTCCCACCAGAATGTTGTCAAAAACACCCCCCATGGCTTAGAATATCTAGGGTGTCAGTTTCCCTTACTGATAGGGTGGAGTAACATATAGAAACATAAAAATTACATGATATACTACATCTTACAACCTCAATATTTGCATAACCTTGTCTTAGACAGAATAGCAGCTAACGTCTCTCAGACTCCATGGTACTACTTCTAATACTAGGTATCCAATATGCACACAACCACTTAAAGAGCATTAATAAATTATATCATTCCCTTTACTAGTTTCAATTTATGTTAATTAAATCGTTAAACATTAATTAACCAAACACAATTCAACATTAAATTTCATTATTATCACACCCAATGTCCAATGTCCCTTTAAAATTTCAACCTCATCATTATGTTCATCAGATCCAACCTCAAGGGTTAACATGATTTATTCAATTATTCATTACATATTTACATTCCCACATTCCCAGGCATTCCATAAAAACATTATATGATACTAAACAAAAGTTGTCTCAACATGGTGAGATGATGTACTACCCGTCTTGTCTTGGCTGCCTACAGTAAGAGTGTATACCCCTCCTCCATTGATAAGCTAATCACGGAATATACATGGCATACCCATGTGACTTCACAACTTTCAGAAGAAGGGTATGCATGAACAACTGCATTAGGCTGTGGGGAAAAGTAAAACAGATAACCAATCAAGGAAATCAACAAGCATCCAAACATTAACATCCAACCCTTTCCATCATCCCTGATGTCCTCCCCGACACCCACATGCATACACAGATGCATCTCACTACACTATGAATCATTTACTACCACAACCCAAAAGGTCACATTACCCCCACATATCACAACAACAATCCATTCTCACATCACAACAGAAGCAACAAGAAAACAAGCATCTTAACAATTCACTTTTGGCCCTAAAACAAGAAAGAGGGTAACTCATAACCCTTCAAGGTTTTATCAAAAAAATAATAAGTTTTGAATTAACCGATTTATTATATGCATGTTCAATATTCGGAAAACCTAAATAGTAATCTATCATATATAAATTAAACATACTTACTACAAAATTTTGATTAACATCAAATTTACAACAAGAAGAACCAGATTCATTTACAGGCATCTCTATCATTATCCAAACATTTATCTATTAATTTTGGTTTATGTTCTATTCCGATTTCCCTCATGGATGAACATATATATTAAGGAAGCATAGATTTCAAACTCTCTAGAAAAACACGAGGCAATAACGTACGATCGATATCATTTTATTTATCTGGTTCAAATATTGGTTTTGTAAATTTCATTGTCATCCAGTGGGATAAAACATGATAACAATATAGTTTCACATAAAATAAAATAGAAGCAATGAATCCCCTTCCTCAAATAGTTCTTTAATTTCTTTCTATGAGAACAGTCCACACAATGGGTCATGATCCTCCTCTCGCGACAACTAGATCCACCCTAGGATGACAAACTACGACCGCACCTACTGAAACTCAAGAAAATCACATTTCAATCATGGAGATTACATGGTATAATATGTAAAGGAGAAACAAGAGAAGATGAATCCCAAAATAATGATGATAAAACATACCTTATATCGATGATTGATCGATACAGCTTCGTTGCATAAAAAACTATTGGAACCAATCTGAGGAGGAATGTTTTATTATGTAAATACTATGAGAGGTAATGAAAGGATCTAGAATCTCATAGCCAAGAATAAAGAGTATGAATTAGGTAGGAATATGTCCATTACCTTTTGATGATTTATCAGAGAGGCAATTTAAGATACACTTGATTTCCAATTAAAAGCAGATCGCATTAAACCACGTGGTTTGACCAAGTAAAAACATCTTGAGCCTTAGGAATAATTCATATAAGAGTTATGGACTTTTAATAAGCCTTAGAGTCCTTAAAAAGAGGCTTTAAATTCATTTTACATCAAAGGAAAATGGTAATGTGGCGAAACAATTGGAAGCTGAAAACACTGTTCATGAACTCAAAATTTGGAAAAAGAAAAACACTGTTCATGAACATCACCATTAGAACATAAACGATAGAACACTGTTCATTATCATCACTAATAGAACACTGTTCATGAACCCCTCCATTAGAACCTCACTGATAGAACACATTTCATGAACCTCACTGATTGAACATTGTTCATGAAACTCACCATTTGAACCTCACAGATAGAAAATTGTTCATTAACCTCACTGATAGATCAATGTTCATGAACCTCACCGTTAGAACCTCATTGATAGAAAATTGTACACATACCATTCTGGAAACAATATTTACAGAACTCAATATTTGGAAAACGAAAAAGAGGTTACCATTGGATGTTACAGATAGAACTGTTCACTGATAGAACTGTTCATATAATTGGAATGTTGGCAATGGAAAGAGAGGATACCGATATAATTGTTCACCAATAGATCTATTTATATAATTGAAAATTTATAAATGGAAATAGATGTTACTGTTAGAGGTTTCTAATAGAACTGTTCACCGATATAACTGTTCATCGAATTAGAAAATTGGATAAGGGAAAAAAGGTTACCATTAATGGTTACCGATTGAACTGTACACAGATTGAACTGTTCATATAATTGGAAATTTGGAAATGGAAATAGAGGTTACCATTAGAGGTTACCGATAGAACTGTTCATAGAATTTGAAATTTGGAAATGAAAATAGAGGTTACCATTAGAGGTTACTGATTGAACTATTCACTGATAGTACTGTTCATTGTATTGGATATTTGGAAAAGGAAACGGTGGTTACCCTTAGACCTCACCATTGGCACTACTCACAGCTATTTGTCGTTGGAACTATTCACAAAGTGTCATCGATGCTACTGTTCACTGAAAGGGAAAATTTGAAAAGTGTTGGGGATGAGTCACCGTGACCTCCCGGAACCCCTTAAACACCATATTTCACAATGGAATGGACCATAGAGGTCTGGTCAATTACAACATAGATGGTTGTTTTATTGTTTGAGAGAAAAATCATATTGAATACTAGTTATTTGCTGGAAGAGATTATTTTAGTGTAGAAAATTATTAAATGATGAAATTAGACATTTCATGTAAATATATTTTCATTATTTCCTTTTTCAATATGGTACTAAATTATCTTAAAAAGGGAATAATTTTATGAAATTATAATTTTATCGTATTTGATATATTCTTTATTAATATATGATCGTTTTCATTGTTTTCAGTTAATGGTTTTGTGGGCACTAACATTCTCTTGGGAATTTTAATCCAATGATTAACGATATCTTTTACTCTACAACATTACATGGGATGTAAAATTATCCCTCATTTCCATATTTTCACTTTAAATTAATTATATATTTTTGGGATACATATTAATTTATTATTCAACATAACCATTATATAATAACTTCATTATTATCAAGAATAAATTTTATTAACCCTTTTTATGATGTGGTATTTCAAGAAAGGTATTTTTAACTATCAATCATTTTATTATTGTGATAATATTAATATTTCAGGGGTTAAATTTATTATGGGGGTATAATTTTACCACCCAATAACATAAAAATATTATAATATTTGGAAACTAATAAGACACATAACATCAAGCCTAAATGAATGAAAAATTATTATTATTTATATACGATCATTATAACCTAGTTTCGTAATTAGTTGGCTTGAATTATTGTTACATAATTATTAAATATATACCATAATCCTACACAATATATGTGTATTTATAAAATCATATTATATAATCTCCCAATTTTTAGTAATATCATTTTACTATTGAAAAAGGCATTTTGATTAAAACTAGATTTCACTATTTTTTATTATAATTTACTTTGAATTATGTTTTAAGATTTCTAAAATTTTAATTCCAAAATATTTTATAAATTTTGAATACTTTATCAATTATTTATTAATAGTAAAATTATTGACATAAAAATTAATATTACTTGTGATCTTGGAAGAAGAATAATTTTAGACATAAAAAATCATTTTTATTCAAAATAACATTTTCTATCACACAAGTTAATATAATTGTAAAATTATTTTCTATGAATTATATATATATTGTATTATCCGAAATGAATTCGATATTTTTAATTATCATTTTTAATATAATTTAATAATTCCAATTTAATTAATTTTCTAATCTAATAGATTATTTCTTAAAATTTAGTCACCATGTAAAATAGAAAATTATGTCAAATTAGGTAAAAAATGTGTTCTTTTAAAGGTTGGGGTTGAAGCCTCATTTTTTTGGACAATTATGACGGAATCATATTTATATCACAATTTATATAAAATAGGCTAAATCAAATTCTCATGATTTTAAATATGTCTCATTTGTTCTCGAAGGGACAAAAGAATGTTGTTAATGAATTATAATGATAATATTTAAAAATATAAAGTTATTTTCTTTATGGATTATTTTTCAATATTTTAGTTGTTATATAATTACTATAAATATTTATGCAGCCCCAAAACATTATTTATCTAATAAAAAATGAATATAAAATAAATGATTTTAAAAATATTAAAATTTATATAATTTAAATGATTTATTATGATTAATTATTTTTTTGGTGAATTATAATATATTTGGCGTGTCTTAATGGTTTATATTTGAATTAAATATTTGTATAGATTTTTTTAAAATGAAATTAAAACAATAATGTCAAAACATACATTAAAAATATTTTATAACATATATTATTTGGTTAAATTTTTTTAATTTTTATATAAATGTAGCTTTATGACCCCAAATATCTTGAAGTATAGGTCTAAAGACATTCAATTTAGATGATTAAAATTAATAATATCCAAAATAAATTAATAGATAATTATACTTCGTAAAATAGACACATACTTGAGTCTTTGATTACAAATTATTACACTAATTACAACATTTTTTTTGTTAGGACGATAATAACTCTATTTCATATAGTTAATTAAGGTATATATTTATAATTACTCTTCATGGAATCATGGAGAAATAATATACAATAAGGGTGATATCATATTTTTTGTATTGGTAATTTACGAAAAAAATTATTAATCAATTAGAATAATCAATTTGGAAATGTAAATGAAGGGGAAAACATTTTATGTAATCAATAAAATGAGAAGGTCTCTTAGAATAAATATGGAAACACAATTAACATAAAAAAATTCAATTCAAATAACTATTGAAGGATTAATAAACATGAAAATTTATGAAACTAAAAAACCATTCCATTAAACAATGTACATAAAATGAAATAAATATACAGATATGTTCATAGAAAATATCATTGAGATTAAATAATGAATTAAAATGATGCCAATTTTTAATTATTAGACATCATGTATCAGGAATAGTAAAACTTCTAATATCATGATTTATCTAATAGAAGTCATATGACTACAGAAAGAAGCCACTTTAGCATTCAGAACAAAAATTTTACATCAGAACCTTTCGATGTATCTAGGTTCTATATAATGTCTACACCACACATGTAAGTGCATATCAAAATCATTTTTTATTTTGAGTAATCAATTTAAACAAAATAAAGTATAAAATATCTATATTCATTTAAAAATACATGTTTATGAATAATTAATTATTGTAGGATAACTAACAACACGTTTTATTGATTTTAATTAATAGAGATACCATTGAGTGACCTTTAAAACATTCTGAAGTAATATAATATATATACATTCCATAGTGTCCCATTCATCATTGAAACATTAGATTCATAATTAGTAATTAATTAAATAAAACATATAATATAATGAGAATAATTATATAAATTAATCACCATGCCAAAGTAAACCCCAAATTTATAAATGATATATGGTTTATGAAATAAAAATATCCATGATTTGTGATCTGTGAAATTAGGAGAAATTAAATTTCAAATGATCATGGGAAATTTAATATCTCAAAGGAGACCGACATTTCAATCAAGGAAGTGAATTTCAATACTATCCTTGACCAAATCAATGATAAACCCTCCTGAGAGATAATACAAATGGTTTCAACATCCAATATAAAAAGTTGATTAAAATAAATTGTATTATCATTGATGGAATAAACAAAGATCAGTAAAAACATTATTTTTGAAAATATCATTTTATTTTGAAAAACTATACGAACAACATATCATTTGAAATTAAATTTACTATAAAATTATCTTAAAAGGTATGCATTTGAATTTTGAAATAAATATTCAATTAAATGATGGAAAGTAAATCCATGTGATCCGTACAAGGTAGAAAAACATTCATTTTTAATGGTAAAATGATATAAAAATCTCTTTTTTGGAAGGAAACTAGAAGTATTATTTGAAAAAAAAAATTCAAATTTATAAAACTTTCTTTAATAATTAATTTTATAGTGGTAAAACTTTTTTGAAAACTTTTTTATAAATTAGTGTTTTTAGAATGAATTTGTTTTTCCGAGTAAAGACATAATAAAAGTAGATTATTTAAAAAAAATTATATATTTTGTCTACAAGGGAGTATAAAATATAAAAATAACATAGATATTTTAAATAATTACAATAGGATAATAATGATTATTTATTTTTTGTGAAATGATTAAATAATTTATTTCAATGGGTATTCAAATATAAAAAATTCAGAACAAAATTATTTTGTGTTGTAGACCCATTAATAGACCATAATTCGAATGTGAGAATCAATAAATAAATAGATTATGAGTTTAAAATGAAAAATAACATTTATAAAGTGTAAATAAAACAATATATACTAAAAATTGTGTAAAAAATTCATATTTTAATGTTAACAATTTCAAGGAATTATATAACCCATAGAAAAGAAATTAGGTTGTGATATTATTTTCCACTTGGAAACATTTATCTCAATTCCAATTAGAAGAAATAATTCAATCAGAATCTCAAAATATCATGATTAAGAAATAAATCATGATATTAAATGTAATTTTTGACGTATGAACACAATATACAAGAAATTATGTGCACAACAATAATGTTTGTCTCTAGGAATGTAATTTGATATAATTTCCATTACTATATATTGAATTTTGAATTGAAAGGCCAAAATGTAATAATAATAATATTTAACAATTAAATAACATGATTATATAATAATTAATGATTTGATATTTGAATAATCTTTGTAGATATAACAAAAAAAAATAATTAAATATTGAATATGAAATTTATCTCAGAGATGTAAAAAGTGAGATTTAAATACATTTCATTGCATTTTTATTTAGGTCGTCAACATTTGGACTCTGGTGTAAGGATATCAAAAGGTTAATGAAATATTAAGTAATCATATTAATTATTATTACATCATATATAACCTTCTATTTAATATCTTTTTATCATTTTGTACCAATCATTCATTATTTTCACTTTTTTATTTGTTAAATTCCATGTTTCTTGAGTATGTTTTGACTTGATTCTTGTTGTGATTATTTAAAAGAACTTTATTTTTTAATATAATAATTTTCAAAAATTATATAAATATCATCTATAATGATCCTATTTTTATTTATAATAATCCATTATGTTTTTAGAAAATAAATGAATTAAACCGTTCAAAGATACTATAGGTCTTACGTATGCTTAAAAGATACATTCATTTATATGTTGTATTGAAACAAATCTAAATTTATATATATATATATATGTATATGTATATGTATTTTTATTTAATTATTAAGGTGTCATATTTTTTCCCATATGTAAAATATTTGTTTTGAAACCATCCTTTATACATTAAATTTTTTCTTTGAACTAGTCAAATCGCTTGTAGGGCTGGTAGTCCACCCTTTCACAAACGATGTTAACGTATTTAAAAAATAATAATTAGGGCATGAGTTATATAGAATTTAATGACAAATAAATAAATAATACATATCATATACATAAATCATAATGAAAATGACCATCATAATTCCCAACACGAGTGATGGTAAAGGGAGAATGAATCATCATCATTTCGGGAGGCGATAGTTTACCCTAAAAATAACGAGTATGGTCTTCACCCATTAGATGAATGTTTGTGTATGTTAAATTTTCACTCCAAAAATAATAACATAATATTATTTTTATAATACTAACGTAATTTTATAATATTGGAGTAATATTATTTGTGGGGGTGGAGAATGAAAACAAAATAAATGAGCTTGAAGAAATATGTCACCTCTTATTCAGGAAACTCCATTTGAATTGAACCAAAGGGATTCCTTGGATGTATTTGTTCCCAAAAGGAGATTTATTTGTTTATGGTAGTTATTTTTAGGTGATAGATTGGAATAAATTTTCGGGGAAATTCTATCTTGAGATATATTTGGAAGTGGTATGGGTGAGTCCCTTTTTATAGTTGAGGAGGAGTGAATTTTTTTTAAATTTTTGAAATATGAATTCCTACAAAATTTTTTCTATAAATAATGGATCAAATAAATGTATAAATTGTATCATAAGGATGATAGGTTCAAAATATTATTATAAAATGGCTTTTGGGGAAGTGTGTATGTCATTTTCGACATTCATTTTATGGTTTTGTTCCTTGTTAAGATAATATGTCTCTTAATCATTATAAATAATTTTAATCACATTTACGGTGATTTTTGGTAAAAAAAAACTTATTTGACCTTATTAAAAATTATATAATTTTATAATTCCTAATTTTGAATCCATTTTTGGAAATTAAAATAACATAAGCGTAAAAAATAATTTAAATTTAACCCCTTAGACGAGACAACAATACATGTATTTTAATTAAAAATGATCAAATGGTTGCTATGTTTTTATGTCCGATTAGAATTTGAAATGGATTAAAATTAATTAAATATGAAAATATTATATAGAATAGATCATTTTATAATTTTAAATATGAAAAATTATATTTAACATTATAAATAAATTATATAAAAATTTGATAGAATTAAAATTTAGAATTTTTCACTATTGAACAAAAAATGAATTATCAATGAAAAATAAAAAACTCAAATTAACCTACATTTTATGTTTCTATTTACGAAATGATGTTCTTTTTATCCTCATAAATATTTAAAACTTAAATATTTTTTATTTAAAATAGGATTTCAATTAAAGGTGGTAATGTTGAAATTTTAGAAAAAATACCCCTTTTAAAGTTAAATATGATTTTATTATTATCATATGCTTATAAAATCTATTTAATTAAAATAAAAATTATTTCATTGCATATAGATTATATTTATATAATTAATATCCCTAACAAATTTTAATTAATTGTATAAATTATTTTATAACATAATTGTAATCATAAAAAATGATGACTATACAAACATTCACATTGTATTATATTTGTTTTTATATTAATTTATAATTAATTTGTAACATATAAATGCATTTTATATTTTTATAAACCATATATTATTAAAATTTCATTAATTCTATTCATAACCACTAATTTAATTTATATGTTTTATCATATTATAATGAATAATTAATTTTTAATATATTGTTGTTTAGTAAAACATGTGCTTCCGTGTAATTCAAGTCATGAATAAAAGACATTTTTCTATGCGACTCAAGCTAAATCAGTTATCCATGAAGTAAAAACTACACACATATATTAAATTTATATAAAATAGTAATTTTATTGTAAATTATTAGTGTATTATATTTCCTTATATTATATATGTTTCTTTTCATACACTATATCGAATCCGATGTTCTTACATTATAATTTAGATGCATTAAAGTCACCCTACATTAAATAAATTATTTTTTCAAAATGTAAACAAGAGATTGGTAATATATTGGTTGATATTATCAATTTTGAAATCTCAAAATCATGAGAATGGTTTGTAAAAAATCCTCTAGAAAATAGATATTGGTAATTAAAAAGTTAACATGGAATAACCTATACCTACCTCTCTTTATATGAGATTATTTGAGGATAGTGGATATACATTCCTAGAGGAAAATCATAAATATATACATGGAGTGATTTAGGTCATCAATTGAAATCAATTGAAATATCAATAATAAGTTGATAACCTTAATGTTTTAAATCTTTTATGATTTAAAAGACCATCGTTCAACAAAAATTTGGATATCATGATATAAATTTTGTTTTAAGATTCAATTCAAAACGATAGCGAATGATTTTTTATAAAGAATATAATGAGATAAAAATAAAATATATATTTAAGTAAAATATATTTAATCTTATGGTTTTTCATTTATTGATTTCCAATTATTCCATTACATCCTGATATGGATATCCAAAATTTATCATTGATTCATAAAGCACTAAAATACACATATAACATATTGTATACCCCATGAAAGAGTTCAAGATATAAATATTTGTGTCCAACAATGTTCCAAAACAAATATGGTTAATATATTGATATCTAAAACCAAAAGTATCATGACTAGTTCATAAATAAATTTTATAAATAAAAATGATCAACAAGAAACAATGACATATTAACAAGGATATTGATAAGGATAGTGGATGGAATAAAATTATTATCATCCTTGGCAATGTGTTCATGTCTAGCAGCCTTTTTTGACATGATGTGTTGTCAGCCGACATAGAGTTTTTTCTTTTTCATAATAAAATTAATATAAATACTATATCATTTCAAAAACCTATGATGGACATCCTAAAAATATTTCCATAAAATATCCATTTTAAAATTTTTATCAATACAACCCCAAATAAAATATATCATCCAATAATTTCAATATATGAAAACTACTATATATAGTTAATCCTAGGCCATTCATTTTCATTTACTATACAAATCATTTATGATAGATTGTAAATAAAATATGAATAATCCTAAGAGTATCCCTTGATGTTTTAATCTAGCTGCATAGTAGGGCCCATTGTCAACGTCTAGGTTTCTCTAAATTCAGTCCTAACACACCCTATCATAGTTGATTCCACTTGATACATCTACGACAAAACCACATCAACTATTAGTATCCAAAAATTTATGTCCTTATAATCCATATTTTAAAAAACTATAGGTTTTTATTCTATATTTTTCATTAAATTCAACAGTAGTTATATGTTCTAAAATTTATTTTTTCATATATCTAGTTTTCAATGATTATTATAAACATTAATTTATTCAAACTATTTTTAACTGACCCCAGAGTGCCCAAAAAAAGTTTATTCTACAATTATATTGGTCATGATTAATTGGAATAAAATCCCAAATGACCAATGAGTTTAATAGTCATTGTAATCCAAATAGATAAATGATTCTTCTATTAAAAATGAAAAAACTAATTTCTACATACTATTTTTATTTTGAAGATAATAACTCTATTATATATATGGTATCCTTTCATATATTTATCAATATAATTCATGGAGTATTTGGGAGAGAAAACCTAATAAACATGATCTAAAATGATTAGAAAGTTTAATATATAGTAGAATCAATACTAAATAAATGGTAACATTCAATATTTCATGGTAAATAAACAAGATTACTTTCCTTGTAATCAATAAATTGACTTGGAATACAAAAATAATATAGATATGTCATAAATTGAAAAAAATCACATTCAAATATGTAGATAATGAAAAGTCAATATTTCAAGGTATGAAAGTGAAAACACATACTATTTAATCAATGAACAGAAAATTAAATGAATCCATATATTATTTAGTGAAAAATATAATGGATAATAAATTATAAATAAAATTGAAGTCAATGCCTGATTATTGGACTTCATGTCTCAAGAACATGTACATATCTACTTTGAAGATCTATTCTGAAGACAATTAAAAAATATAGGTAGAAATATCTTTAATTTCTGAATCCAATTTCCCTCATGATAATCTATCAATGCATCGAGGGGTTATATATTGTTCTAGCACCACAACTCATTGCATTTCTATAGAATTAATCATATGATGCAGTCGATTTAAAAAATGAATTATCAAATATCTATATTGAAATAATAATTTGGATTTATCAATAATTCCATAGTAGAGGATATCTAATATAAATTTTTATTGTTGACGACTAATGGAGGTACCATTGAATATTCATTAAAACATTCATGAAGAAAATAATCAGTAAACATTCTAATGGGTCTCATACCAAATTGGATCATTTGGATCATAATTTTCAATGAATTAAATGAATCCTTGAATATCATGATGAAAAGTATATTCAAGTTATAAAATATCAATGATAAAAATGCAGGTAAAAATGATATACAGTTTTGGAAATAAACATAACCTTGATATATTATATAGATAATTAAGGGAAATTCAATTTTAAATGGTCATAAGAAATTAAATATCTCATAGGGGAATTAAAAAATAATAAATAAATTGAATTTAATCACTATCCTTGACCAAATAAATAACAGACCATCTAGAGGATAAATAATGAAGGTATCAATACAAAATATCCACATTGGATTAAAATAAATGATTTTGGTCGTTTATATAAGAAAAATAAAAGAACATTAAAAACATTATTAAAGAAAATATCATTTAATTTTGAATCCATTATATTTGATATTCAATTTTAAAAATATTTTTTCTGACAATAATCATCTATATTTTATATTAAAACATCAAATAAATGATAATGAAAAAATCTGTATATTTCGTATTAGGTGAAATGTATATTTGTTTTTAAAAATAAAACTTTATAAATATTCCATGATTATAAAATGTCAAAAATGGTCCCTTGGAATAATGTTTCAAGGAAATATGTTCTATAAATGTATTTAACAAATAATTTTATAATATTAAAGGATTGTGTTGAATACTATCTTAGAAAAACCCATTTTAAAAGAAAAGAGGTTCTTCAATTAGAGTGTGATATAAATCTAGAATTTAATAAACAATTTCTTGATCATTTTAAGTTACAATGAATGAAAACATTGCTATATTACATTTAAAATATCATTTATAATAAGTTTATAATAAAATAAAATGATCTAATAAATTATTATACCATAATTTCCTTGATTTAAATTCCAGTATAAACAATGAAAAAAATGATATTGTAATGTACACCCTTAAAACATCTGTAATGTTAATTGTTGAATCAATCTATAAATATATTATGGGTGTTAATTAAAAAAATTGTAGATAAAAAAATATATAGTTAGAGTTTATTACACACATAATTTTAGAATATTAAAGTCATCCATAATTTATATATCCTAGTGAATAGAAATTGGGTTATGAAATTATTTTTCACATAGAAACAGCTATCCTAAATCCACATAGATGATATAATTAAAATTGAAACTCAAATTATCCTGAATAAATAGTGAGTAATGAAATATATTGTAAAATTTATATTATTTACAACGTTTAATTGATATTTTGTGTATAAAAATAATGAATGTCTTAAATATTAGAAATTAAGATAAAGTCTCTTAATATTGAGTAATTTATGAATTGAAAGACCCAAAATTAATAATCAATAAATGAATCAATTTAATAAAATGATTATTAAATAATTCAAGTTATAAAATATATATTTTTTTAGATACACTACAGATTATAAGTAATTGGTGAATATGAAATTTATCTGACTAATATTAAAAGTGAAATTAAATTCATGTACATTATGTATCATATCAGGTGAATATCCTTTAGCCTCAGGTATTAGGGTATTAAAGTATTTATTATTTTTTAAAATAATCTTATTAATATTTATTATATCATATTCAATTTCTTATAATATCATTTGACTCCATTATTACTAATATTTTATTATTTTCAATATCTCGGATATTATTTTTATAGTTTCTCAAGATAATTTTTACTTGTTATGTGTTGTTCCTAAAACATATATCACGATTTAATACGTTTAAAAATTTAAACCAATATAAAATTATCAAATATATTAACTATATCTGTTTTTTTAATAACAATTAATTCTGTTTCTAGATAAGAAATGAAACACACCATTCATAAAAATGGTGGGTCGCACGTACGCATGATCTCTACATTCATTTCATTTCCATATTTGAAATAACTAAAAGTAATTGATATATAAAAATATATAAATATTTATTTATTTATATTATTAATCCAATGTCATATTTATGTTATATATTTCATATTGGTTTATTGAAATAATATTTTATGCATTATATATATTTAATGAATGAGTCACATCATTTTATGGGTGCATTAGTCTAAACATTCACAAATGATGATATGATATTTAAAAAAAATATAATTCATTAGGTTTTTTGTTAAATAAAATTATATAACAGTAAATAAAATATAAATATATTATTTATCATATATAAGAATATTTTTAGATTGTAATTCCAACCATTATAAGTTTTAATATAAGAACAAACAATCACCACTTCGTGAGACATTACTTCCCCGTACACATAAACGGTTGGTTTGTCGCCCATAAGATGGAATTGTGTGTAAGTGAATTTATAAACCATATAATATATACATATTTACATATTGAGGATATTGAGTTTATATTTTAATCATTTAAGTAGATATTTTGGTTGGTTGGAGAGTGAAAATAA
Source organism: Viscum album (assembly GCA_963277665.1). NCBI lineage: Eukaryota > Viridiplantae > Streptophyta > Magnoliopsida > Santalales > Viscaceae > Viscum > Viscum album. The sequence continues at coordinate 1,548,047,927 of OY728146.1, read as the reverse complement.
AATAAAAGATCCTAAGTAAAGACGTTACCTCTTATCTAGGTAACTCCATTTGGTTGACACCAAAGGGATTCCTTGGATTGATTTACACCAAATATAAGCCTTATATTATGATTGAAATATTATTTAGGATATATTTTATATGATCTTGGTAGTTAAATATTTTATTTCTTGGTTTATGGATGTTCTAGGGGTTGGTGCGATTTTATATTAGAGGAGCAGTGGTGTTATTGTAAATTTTTAAAAAGGGAATTTTACATACGTTTATCCATTGAAAATTGGACCAGATAATGGTAGAAAATTATTCATAATAAAGTATAGGATATAAATATTAATACATAATGTAATTTGGACATATTTATAGGTCATTTCATCTATTTTGATTAAGTTATACTTCCTTGTTAGGGTATTTTTTCTGAATTTGTGTAATTAATAACAATCACGTCCACTATTATTTTTTTGTGAACCAATAATATAACTTTATTATAAATTATAAATTAAAATTATTACAAATATGGAATCATTTTTTTATTCCATTAAATGAGGTGGTAGAAATTAATTTAAATATAATCACATGAATGGGATGAAAATCATTTTTTAATGTAAATTATTCAAATGATTTCAATGTTTTTAGATCCAATTTCCAAGTGAAATTGATTCTAAAAACCCAAAATATATAAAATTATATATAATTGATCTAATTATTAATTTAAATAAAATTTAAATATAAAATATCTTTATAAATAAATAAGATGAAAATCATTTTGGAATTAATATTCAGTATTTGACTCTTCATTAAAAAATGTATCCTCGCACTAAAATACCTAAAATTCAGTGAAAAAAAGTTATTGTTTATATTTAAAATATTAATTTTATTTTTTCATATTAAATTTTTTAAAGTTCAAAATTTTTTTTCTGAATTGGTTCGATGTTAAAATGTTGCAAAATTTAATTTTTAGAAAAACACAATTTTTAAGAATAAAACATGATTTATTCTTATATTATGCCTATTAAATATATTGGATTGAAGTAATTTTTTTAAATATAATAAGTATATATATATATTACTAAAATTAATCACAAATTTAAATTTATATAATTGAACATGATTTGACAACAAATTAAGAATAAAATTAATATTCTATAAAATATTTCATAGATATTCTATTCATTTTCATTTCAGTTTATTATTAATTAGTTACCTATAAATTAATTTTATATTTTTAAAAAACATATTTTTGTAAATTAATTTTATAATATTGATAACCATTAATTGAAGGCCAATGTTAAATTCTATTATATTGAATAATTATGTTTTTTTAATATATTTTTGTTTCGTAAAATTCGAGCTTTCGTGTAATGCTAGCCATCCATGAATGTATTCATTTTTAAGACATTAACTCACTATGAGATATATGTATATGAAGATATATAATATATTAAATTTATAAAAAAATTTAATTATATTAAATGACTTGGGAAATTATATTCCCTTACATTATTGATGTTGGGTGTCAAACATGCTTTCGAATATAATGTTCTTACATTAGAATTTCATATTTTTAAAAGAATTATATACACACCCAAATAAATAAGATATAGTTTAAAATGAATTTCATTGTAAATATATGGTATTTTTTTCATTTAATGAGTCATTCATTACCTCAAAAATTTGTAAACTATAACATTACATTAATATTAAGAATGAGCTACGAGGTGTTAAAAATAAGTCTGATGACATAACCAAAACATGTATAAATTTCATTAGAATGGATAGTTTATTAAAAAAATGCAATATTGGAATCTACAAAATTATAGGCCTTTTTATTTTAAAATTAATATATATTAATTTAGTAATTTATAAAATTATGAGAGTTTTCATCCCCACTATTATAACAGGGATCCCCCACTCATATTTTATTAAGACTCTGTAATCTTTTTTAGATGTAAAATACCTAGAAAAATACCATCATTAAATACATACTCAAATATGTAATTCTATGTTTTTGTCATTAAATGACCATAGGAATGCGTTTTTAATCATTAAGAGGTGTTTGGAAGAAAATAAATAATTTTTAATCTAGAATTTTTGTTTTATTTCATCTAACACCAACTTCAAACCATCTTCATATAATATGAACGAATTTACTACCTATATTGTATATAATTATATGATGTTATATTGATGATATTTTTTCACTGACTCTCATTTTCCATCTAATGGGAAATGAAACCATGGTTCGGGTATACAGTGGACTACCACATGTTGAACTGATATAAAACATTTTCAATCAATTCCTATAATAATATATTATAATTATGGATTTGAAGTACTATTACATATGATATTAATTATATAATTATAATTATAGAGAAGTAATTTGTCATATATTATGCTAAATTTTCATTCACTACAGAATTTTATAGTTGTTCATTAAATAATGTAAAAACCAACATCAATAAAATGATGTATTTTTGTTTGTCATTATCACGTAAAATATGTTATTTATAAAATCATATTTATAAAAAATTTATGGTATTTATGATACATTTGGTATTATATAATGATTAAATTATTCATACATTATTTTTATAATGATCATTAAAAAATGGAGACTTTATGCAAACATGCATATTGATAACATTCTCCATGATTGTAATGTAGTGCATTTTTTTATTACCATCTATTGTGGATTAATTTAAAGATATAAATGATAAATAAAAAAGAAAAATATATAATTATTAGTATTTATTATACTATTGAATAATGACTTCTTTGGCAATAGTGAATCCTCTGAAGCCTTTTTGGACATATGATATGAATATAATCAAAATTTCTAATGACGACTAAATTGGTTAGATAGATTATTAAATTAAAAAAATGAAAAATAAAATAGATAATGTTATTTATAATTTATATAATTAACATATTTTTAATAATCATGATGGAAAATAATGTCTATGATGTGTCTGACTCAAGGTATGGGATTTCAATTTAAAAATCCATTTTTAATGATTCCTTCCTAGACCCAATTTTTTCCATGATTGAGCTCTTCAAAATGATTATAGAAAATTATTATTTATTCATAAATGGTTGATAAATATAATTTTTACCATATTTATCATAAAATATAATTTTAAATAAATAATCTTTTTAATTTTTTTGGTAAGGGACACTTTACATTTGAAAACTTGTATCAAATTATTTCAATATTTCATTTGAATATCATTATAGTCTATGTATGTATTCAGTAAATTAATTTTTGGTTCATTCTATTATGATATAAAGGAACAAAAATAGAGTGTTATGATTATTTTTAATTTATATTAATGTTTCTAAAATTAATCATTTTTCTGTGTTTTAGACATAATGTTTTAAGAAAACTGCCAAATGAAGGAAATATTTTAATTTAATCAATTATTATAGTTTATCAACCACTCCAAACCTTATTTTATATATAGATCCATTTATATTATTTATTTTTTTACTCACATAAAAACCAACCCTATTCCTGTAGTTTTTATTTTTTGAAATGCCAATTATAATTGGAATATATATTTTAATACAGAAATGTTATCTTATGTGTCAATACAATATTTTACTGAGTGGAATGAAAAAAATTACAAATTTTTATGTTTTGTGATTATTTTATTGTTATTGGGAATTATTTTGTTGATTTGTGGTTCCATTATAATTAATCGATATGTGGTTCTACTATAAATCAAGGATGGTGGGTTCTATTAGAATAAAATGATTGGGTTTTATATGATAACCCTCCAATGAATTGGGTATGAAAGTAGATTATATTAGTTATTCAATTAGTTAGAGTCTAATAAAAAACTATCTCCCATAACCATAACATTATTTCTATATTATTGGTGTGTTTTTTACGTAAATATTTATATTTCTCTATGTAATCTAAGGATCACAATTTTTAGGACGTATATAATAATTATTATAGTCAGAATGTTTAATTTTTCCAAATAATTTGGTAGTTTTTTATCAAACATAAATAAAAAATATGACTTATATGTTTGTATAAATATTTCCTATATAAATTTTAATGATTTTTTTGGAAATGAAGGGTGATTTAATTATTAATAAAATGAATATTTTGACCCAAAATATTATTTTCAACATGTATAATTTTTAAATATTACACCTAAATTAACACATTTATTTAATTTTTATTTAATGTACCTTACTGAATTTTTTTTATCTTCTCCTACATCTAAAATTTTTTCAATGGATTTCAGAATTGGTAAGGACAAATAACCCCTAGAAAATCTCATTATTTTTTTTTAAAAATTCTTCATATTTAATTTTTTATCATGTACGAAAAATGGATAGTTAGTAAAATTTTCTATTTGTGATTATTTCTAATAGAGACCGCCTCTCTTGAGCATTATCGACGATCAATGTTTCATTGTTCCCTGAATTCCATCTTTCCAATGGTGATCTGAAATCCAAACTACTCCATTGATGTTTTATAATTATTTGAAATGTGATGATGGGATTTCAGTCTCTCATTTGGGGGATTCCTCTTCTAAATTTTTTTCAATGTTGGGGTCTCCCTTAATGATTAATATTTTATTCATAACACTAGTCTTGGTGACATGACTTTGTGGATGCTGGTTAATTATGATGAGTCTATTAAGACATTTCAAATGGTCTTTTAGGGAATAAACTATTGGTCAGAAGAGTTGTCCTGTTGGGTATCCCCGGTGGGTTTTCACAATGGAAAATTTTTACACATGTATTCTTGAATATTATAGGATTGTCAATGTCATGGAAGCCTGTGACATCCATCATCAATTATTGGATTATAATTCTATAGGAGAGTATCTTTGTTTTTACTAGGCATCCCATGTCTGACAAGAAGTGTTCTAAAAATTTAACGTCTAACAGGGACATATAAGACTGATTAGAATACCTATGAGAGTGTATCTGATAGGAACATATCTATAAGGAGGAACCTAATTCGTTTATCAGAAAGATTGATAAAACACCCAATGAGGATTCGCCAGATATGGAATTTCTAAAAAAGTGACGGTTTTCAAATTTTAATGATGATATATACATTCCAAAAAAATTATTAGGGAAGTACACCACAAAAAGGTGAATGATATGGTTTACCATAATTATTAGTTGACTCTCAAGAATTCTACCTATGTACCACGATTAAATACTAGAGATCAGAACCAATGTAGATTTAAAGTATGATTTGGTGATTATAGATGGTTAGGTGTCCATAAAAAAAGGGTAACCCATGTTTGGATATATATGATCTACAAGAATTATGTGTCGTATAATACCCTTGTGCTTCTTGGAGAAGTGATGAAGTGGGTGGAATGATCTCATCGTGATGTGGCTTACCCAGTGAGAAGTAGGATGAATGATGGAGGATTGAATGAAATGATTAAGATTATCTAGATTAAACCAACATGAATATGGATGTTCTGGGATTGAACCCCCTGGATTATTCCTATATTAATGGTTATGAAGATAGGTATCAATTTCCACATAGTTCATGTTGGGGAAACGAGACTCTTAAAGTGGTTTACAGTGAGTTTGAAGAACATAGATCATGGTACAAGGGAAGTATAAACAATCAGTTGGGCCATGGTCATCATGATTAACTATTGATCGGATGAATGACCAGAATGGGGAATGGATGGTAGGATTAAACAACAGTTTGGAATCCTAAATACCATGTTTGGAATATGGGGATCAATGTCCACATATTTCGTGATGGGGGAATCAAATTAGTGCTTTCACAATAGATAAATAACCAAACATGCACTAGAGGAATAAACATGGTTAACAACCCTTCACAAGAGGAAATATTTTGGTTGGAAGAATACGGATTATGGTGAAAATTACTCATTTTTAGGGACCTAAGTTGATCAGAACACCTTGATGAGGAGAATCCATGATATGTGAAACCAAAACGGAATATGAAACATATGATGTTTACATCCCTCAGAGGGAGAACCACATTATTCCATTAGTTGAGTATAATCATCTAAGAGGTTTCATGTGTCCTATAAAGGGGTCATAATCTACATACTATAGATCATGACTTTTAACATCATATAGGATTTTTGAACCCATGTAATATTTTCTGGTCAAATAGACTATGGGGAATGAGTCGATGGATCCTCTGGTGGGTTCCTATGTACCCTTGTTAGAAAATATGCATCTAATTCCATGTAGCTATGTAGAGGGTCATGGTGGTTTTCCAGGTATAATAACCCAAAGTAGTGTTGGGGATTATGCATTTTTAAAAGAACAAAAAGGATGTCATGGTCTCTACGTACTCTAAGTGATTGTGAGACAGGATCGGTTTGAGAAACCAGAGGTAACATGATACTAGACTACTGTGTCATGAAAGTTGTAGACGCTATGGATGGATTGGGGATTATGCATGACTTGGGGCCTATATAGATGGAGAATGGGACATATTATAGGGTAGAATAATGATCATGTTGGTGGAGGTTTACTTTCAAACTGCACATGATGCACATGCTAAAAAATCCAACAGTGAAAGAGAGAGATAGTGTGTGATGATGCCAATCCCCTTCATGATCCACTTATACATTTCACGTGTGTAGGGATCAAAATTAAATTCCATGGGTTGGGGGAATGAGTGATTGGAATTTTAGCATCCTATAGCTCCATTGATGAGGATTCACTAATCATCCCTAAAACATACATGTGTAGTACCAACCTAGACCTAGGGATGGGAGGTCAAAAGAAATTTCTCATGGGAGAGAGGTCTAAAATTTGTTAATTGAGGAGTCCACAATAGAAAAGATATGAGAAGAAGTTATATCTATCAGCATACATATGAAATGAAGCATTATTTATGGAAAAGAAAATGTATCACCACTCATATAACGTGGAAATCATTGTGTGCATGACTAGAAGGCCACCAAGAGGATGTTCACATAATGTGGGGTATTGCATTCTAGATGAGATATGTTACTATTATTTAGGATAAGGACTTCCCATGAGGTCTAAATGAACTGGTGCATGAACGATTAGGTACATTCACAAATGATGAGGGGGTTCAAAAAAAATAATTAATAATCAATTACATGTCTTGTGCATTAGAGTTGTGTTTTGTGTGATATTTAATTATAAAAAATGAAATGGGGGACTTTCAATCACTTACGGGCTAACCTAATGGGGGACATGTCACGCAAGATCCAATTCCTTGAAACTTGAATTACGCAGTATGATGTAAGGGGTCATCTTACGCACACAAGTGCAATAGTTCGAATTTTATAGCGTTTATTTTTAAGGGAGGTGGTATCCCAGTATATAAAGTCAACAATCTCGGTGGGATCGAGCAAGAAGGTTAGTGTGGAAGTAGTTTGTTGACATCACATTGGGTGTGCAAGAGGCTTGCATGTGGTATACTCCATTTTCAAGACACCTCATCTTCCATCACACTTCATATATGGTAATTTTTAAGATATCACATTGGAATATGGTCATTGACATCACATTATGAGTGAATGAGTCTTGCCCACAGAATTTGTTCTAGCGAGCAATATTTGGTCTTTCGCACATGATTGAAATATTTTGTGTATATCCCTTAGGATTCTAGATATCATATACTGAGACTATTTATTTTATTCAATTGCTCAAATATTCCAATATTAGACCGCAATTAGCATTTGGCTCCAACCGTTCCATCATTGAAATTTAGGGGATTTTTATGTATGTGTCTTACAATACATCTACAAAACAATAACCATAATGTATCTTTGGTAATGTAAGATAATGATAGATTTATAATGATGATAAATATTTAATATTAATTGTCACATCCTTAGATTTACCTAGTTACCTATTTTATTAAAACTATTTCAAATAAACATTAGTTAATTTATATTAGGAACAATCCAATTGAACTATTTTCAATAAATTGTATACTTTATTTGGATGTAAATATTTTTGATACCTATGAATATAAATTTATTTGAAAACCAAAATTCATCACATTTTACTAATTTAATTTTTCATTAAAATTTTAAATATATATATATAATTTTTTAAAATTGATTCAATCATCATAATATATATAATTAATATAATATAATATGTTATAGTTAGATTTTTTTCATTATGATTTGTAACCATAATAAAAAGATTTCACTTTAGTAAAAGAGATAGAGTTGGGATAAAACCATTTGGTAATGATTTAAACAAATAGTTGTTACACACATATATTATATGGAATCTATGGTGTTTAAACAATGATAGATTTATGTTGTTAAAAAATTATTCTAATCATTATTATGAATTTGGAAACCCTAGCCTGACTTTTGTTATCTTAAGTAATGGTTCATTCAAATTTAAAACTATAATTTTTTCCATAGATTTAACTGAAATATTGGAATGCTGAATTCTATTTTGGATTTATAAAAATGTATAGAATAATTAAAAATAATATTATTTGACTAAACAATTGTTGGAATGTTTTTTAATACATTATTGGATTTTAAATTGATTTTACCCTTAAATCGGGTATTGTCCAAAAAAAATTGTATTTCATGTATATAGTTACATTATAATTAAATTAGTTTGTTTGATAAAAAAGATTAAAAATTTGAAAACATAATGCCCATATTTTATAGAATTTCAATTTTATTATTGGTCGTATCATTATATTATAATTAACAATATTTCAGATAACACATTTAATGTTAAAATGAATTTAATGTGGATTAACAATGATATAAGGCTTGAAAAATACGAATTTGTTTTCCAAACATGATTGGTTGTGTTTTTCTACATATTCACATGTATTTTGTTTGAACATTCTTCTGACTTTTTACCACTTGTCATGATAATTATTTATATATTATTATATCTTTTGAGTAATACCATGTGTATTTTTCCCACCCTTATTAATGGTTAACCCATATCATTTATACTCTATACATCATGTGACTTCTCTATTATCCAATAACATTAATAATACCATTCAATATTCCATCCCCACAATTTATGACTTTTTTACCTTCCACGACACCCAAAATTGACCGATAATGGTGTAAGGAGGATGAGGGTTCTCAAGAAAGATGTATAACACTAAACAGAGTATAAGGAATTTTATTTCACTTTATACACCCTATAAATATATTATATATATTATAAATTAATTAATTTAGTAAATAAAATCTACATAATTTTTATTATGATGATTGAACTTCCATTATCCACATGATTTTGATCATGGGTAAAATGAAAACTTCCCTGATGTGTATATACGACCTACCTTCTCTATGTAGTAGTGTCATTCATTTTTTTTACCATTATACATTTTTTTAATAAAGGTGATAATTTTGAATTTATATGCAGTTTAGGAAATAATTATGATCCTTTAAATATAACATATCATTAATTTTCTTATAATACAACCAATTAAAAAATTATAAAGTCACTCATGCCTACATGTGAACTACCACATTCCTGAAGCGATGTGATTTATGATTCATGTATAAATATAAAGATTGATTATAATATAATTTAAATTGAATATATGTGATATTTATATGATTATTAAAAATAACATTATTATGAAACAAAATTCAGCATACTGGGACTGGCATTGCCGAACTGAAACATGGATGAAAATTGATGCAATTTTCAATAGGAATAAATTAATTATTACATATTTAATAATAAAAAGTTAATAAAATTTAAAAAATAAAAAAATAAAAAATATCATATAATTTATTTTTCATGTATAATATATATATTACATCTAAATTAGTTTTATCATATGTTTGAACATGTATGAAGTAAGATTATATTCATGATAAAGGATTTATATTTCAATCTAATTTTAAATGGGTTGTTTTTACATGAATTTAAATTGAAAAGGATATATGATCCTTATATAATACACACCTTTCATTTTTATTATTCTTTGGTGACTTCAATAAGAATTATGTTTTTGTACCATTTTCTCTCATTTTTTTTCTATAAATGGAGTATAAAATTATAATTAAAAGCTAATTGTATTCCTCCCTTATTAGTTGAAAAACTATATCATTACAATAACATGTTTTTAATAAAAAAATTTTAAAAATCATATGAATACTCTCATATATTTTATTATATTACGTTTGAGGAAATTGTGATTAAAAATTGATTTTAAAAGAATAATCATATCATTTTTCAATGTTTTGATGATTCTTTTTTCTAATTATCTATCCCTAGAATCCCTCCATCAATTAATATTCAATAGAAGTTGTGTTATTTCATCTGTTCGTGTGGTTTCATGTAACCATTTCCAATCATTGCACTTTTCCATGTGATGGAGCATGATATGCATGATAGTAATTGAGTTTTTTAGTTATTAGTTAGTGTAGTTAGGGAATGACATCCATAGGTGGATGTATTTTTTAAGGTTTAGGTAACTATGATAAATAAAATTGGTATGTTCTCATGAGAAGAACATTGATAGCATTTTTAGGTAGGTGATTCAATGCTTCTCTATTTATTTACAAGAAATAGTTGAAATAACATGATTAATCCCCTTGTATTGAAATTAAATTGACCTATTTATTACTTGAACCAAATTAAATAATTGGTATTCAATGTTAGGTTAAATTATTTTTTATAGCATTATAACATGATACCTATTGATTGTCTCGATAATGTGAGGCAGATGATATTCTTGTTGATCATGATATATAATATGAAATTGGTAAATAATATGAAACTATAATTAATAAGTAATTTGTTGTGTAAATGATTTTTTAGGAATGTTTAATGAATATATTATTTATATTATTTCATTTTAATAAAGATTATGCAACTATAATGATTTAATTAATTGGTTAATTAATATGAATAATGATTGTTTTTAGTTTATAAAATAATTAATTGTATTTTAAATTAATTATTTTCATAAATTTTGATATTTGTGATATCTTGTTGCTGATGTTTCATGTAAAGGGAAAATTAAATGTAGAGTTGTTCGGTATGGAGTGTAGGGATTCAAAGATATGACGAGTCCCTAGGATATGGCCAAGATATAATGTTCGTTATGGAGTGTAAAGATTCCATGATATAATGTTCAATATTTTATGGGCAAGAAATTTTTTTTATGTGTTTTTATTCTGCTTCATGTGATGTGATGTGATGTGTTCCTATGATGATTGATAATATATGGTTGTTCAGTATGGAGTGTAGGGATTCCAGGATAATTTGTGAGCCTGGGATAGATGATATTAGAGTGCTATTGTGGTATGAGGGGTGGGGAGGACTATTTCTTGTGGAATAATACGACACATATATTGGAAAGATTAATGAGTATATGCATGTGGGTGTTGGGGAAGAAACGTGAGATTATGTAATCGGTGGAATCTATAATTAACAATTGATATGAAATCAAGATGATTATTTGAATCATTAGTTTGGATGAGAACAATATTTTTTGTTTATCTACATTTATTTCCCCACCCCATGGAGCTGATTGATGATCTTTCTTGTATTCGTTTTTGTTTGTTTGTGATGTTTTCCGAGAGTGACTATTAATATGAAAACTAATATTGAAAATATTATTTTTATATGGATAAATTTACATTAAATGAAACTATTGGGGTCACGACCCGGCCTCGGGTCTGTGCCGTGACTACCCCAAGCCCGCCTTCCATAGGCCAGGGGCGGGCGACTAGCACCAAGGCGTAATTCCTGGTAAAAAGGGAAGGCATTTCCTTTGTAAAGTAAACGAACACCACAGAGAAAGCAAGTGGAAAGTAAACACTAAGAAAAAGCAGAGTACAACTGGAAGTGAGGAAAAGTAAATGGGCCAGTATACAAACCCAAACTGAAAGTAAAGTACAACTCGAAAGGGAAAACAACAACTGTAAGTAAAAGCCGCTACACCGAGATGTCCACTGAAGATCCCACCTGAGGGTGGGTATAGATAGCTCCACTGATCCACGGGTCCCGCCGTCCGCTCCGAACACGTCCCGCCCAATGGTCCACCTCCAGGTACCGTCCTGCTCTGCAAGCCTCAGCCAAGATCAACGTTGTCCGTCGTCTGCAACCAACACAACGTAGTGCGGGCATAGCCCGTGCAGGGGTGAGTATAAGATACTCAGTAGGGACCCCGAGACCCCTGTAGGTCTCCCGAAATCCACAAAGGATAAACCACAGAGAAAAATACAAACACGAAGTAACAATCGACAATGCTTAGGTATATGCCCATACATATACCTAAGTCATCAATTTCAAATACGCTCCAACCTCCGAGCCCAAGTACAACTCAGTCCACACAAGAAAGTAAACGTATTCCACACAGGAAAGAAAAACGTATTCCACACAGGATAGCACAACACAATCCACACAGGAAAGCAATTAGGATTCAGCTCACACCAGGATTTTCATTATCAAAAATCGTAACTGCTGAAGAGCCCCATCTCTGAAGTGTACAGTGGTCATGTCACGACTCCGAGGTACTGCTCACTAACCTAAGACTGCTGAAGTACTCCTACTGTCGAGTACCGCGGGTCTGCTGCCAACTACCGGGCACTCCGTCCGCTGAGGGTCTGCTGCCAAATACCGGGCACTCACCCAAATAGCCTACAGAGGTACTCCTCCAGTCGAGTACCGCGGGTTTGCTGCAAACTACCAGGAGCTCCGTCCGCCGTGGGTCTGCCGCCAAATACCGGGCGCTCCGTCCACTGGGCTAGTCGACTCACTCCAAGTCGAGTCGGTCGAGCAGTCTTCAGGTCTCAGCCGGCTACACGGTCTCCGTACTCCGTATGCTCGTCTCCAGAATTGCGGGTCTGCCGCTACAACCAAGCGCACTACCTCTATCGAGTAAAATAGAAGGTTCAGGTCACATAGGTATACTTCTTCGGATGACGGTGAAGATGATCACTGATCCATCTAAGTCGTCGGACCCACGAAGGATCGATATGTACTAACCCCCGCAAAGTCCCACACAGGATTGTAGCACTGATCCACGTAGGATCGCTAAGTGTTGTAGTCGTCGTCGTCGAATCCACACTGGATCTCTGTACTGTCGTCGTCGCAGTCACAGTAGCAGTAGCAGTAGTAGTCACAGTCGCAGTCGCAGCCAGCACTAGGGTTCCCGCACACAGCAAGCTCATTCGGAGGGTCCGCTCCACGAGCCGAGAGGCTGATACATCAACTGTCACAAAGTCCAGAGTTGATGTATCCAAAAGTTCCGTATCGTCAACAGGAACTCAACGCAACAGACGGCGCGTCGATCGGACGCTCGGTCTGAGAGTTATTGGCATTTTCGTCTCCGGGGCCCGGTTGGTTTTTAAGGCAAAACCAACCCGACCGTACTCCACCTGCGTCCAAACCTCGGGCGGAGTATGCCAAAAAGATCCGTCTCACTAAGAGGAATACAACAAAGCTGACGGCACGTCAATCGGACGTCCGTAGCTCAAGATATGAGCGTTTCCGCTCCGAAGGTCCGGTTGGTTTCGTGTACGAACCAACCCGGCTGAACTCAAAGTAATCCGAAACCTTGAGTGCGATATACCGAAACGACCGTCTCGATCCAAGGATCGAATCGCCGCAGACGGTTCGTCAATAGGACGTCCAGTCTGAAAGATATCTGCCTTTCTGTCTCGCACCCACCCTGGAAAACTTCCCAGGAGGTCACTCATCCTGATCACTACTCTAAGCCAAGCACGCTTAACTACGGAGTTTTAACCACGTAGGCTCCCGAAAAATAAGGTGCGACTTGAGTATAGTATACCGAAACGACTGTCTCGATCCAAGGATCGCGTTGCCGCAGACGGTTCGTCGATCAGAGGTCCGTGGCTCAAGTTATGGCCAAAAGACCGAAGTCGTCTCCAAAACGGGGGGGTCCGGGTCTGGGCCGACCCGGCCGACCCCCCCTGGGTCGGCCCGAACCGGGTCGACCCGAACCGGGTCCGACCCGACCCGGCCGGCGGCGGACCGGCACGGCGGCGCGGTCCGGCGCGGCCTGGCACCGCTAGGGTCACGCGCGGGGGGCTAAGCCCCCGCTTCCAGCAAGGCGGCGCGGCTTAAGAGCCGCGCCTTTTTGGAGACCGGCCCCCCCTCGTGGGGGCCTGCTTTGAAGGCAATCGGGGGGCCGCCTGCCCCCCTCAAGGAAACCGCCCCCCTCTCTTAAATGAGGGGGGGTTTTGAGCTGGCCGGGGAAATTAAATTCCCCCAGCCTTTGACCTTCCGGCCGGCCACCTGGCCGGCCGGTTTTTCTCCAACCGGACCGGAAAATCCGGCCCCCTTTCCGGCATCCGACGTCGGCGGCCCGGCGTGCCGCCGGTCTTCCCGTCTCGCCGCGGCCCGGAACCGACCGCGGTGTTCGTCGTCCGGCGCGGTGCGACGGCACTGCGCCCCTTCGCCGCGCCTTCCATTCCCCTCGACGCGGCGCGACGGCGTCGCGTTCTTGATGATTCTTCCACGGCGCGGCGCGATGGCGCCGCGCAATATAATCGGGCGAATAACCGCGTGGTGCGACGGCACCTCACCACCTTGTTTCATCCGCAATATAAAACATCAAGAACGAAGGAGGGGGTTCGACCGTGTTCATGCGGTCCGGCCCCCTCACGTTAAACAATAACACATATTTAAAAACCTCACGTTAGTCACGCTAGAACCACGAACAAGGATAAATAAATAAACAATTAACAACCACCCCTACCTTGGGTATAAGGTTCGAAGATTTGTCAACGTCCCGCGGAAGACAACGTCGCGGAGGTCTGGCGTCGCGGTAGTCGTTCGTCAAATCTGTTGACGAAGAGATACGCCCGAAGAGATACGTCGTTGGCGAAACTTCGTATGCCGATGAAGGAAGTCCAAGGAGGAAGCGGTGTTCCCTTTCGTTGACACGGAAGACGAAGAAGAGAGGAGCGGCGTTCTTCGTCGGAGCTTGACCGTTCTTCGTCAAGCTTGAGCGTTCTTCGTCAAAGTTTGAAGAAGAAAGAAAAGCTCTCAAATCCTCACAAGATGGCTAAAGAGTTCTAACCCAACAAAATAAGATAAGAGCTTATTTTATTCACAAACTTAACAAAAGAATTTCAAAGGTTTGAAATTCAAAAAGGATAACTCCAAAATTAAATAACAATTGTCATGTCATTTAAAGAGGGGTTAAGGGAGTTTGAGAGAAGATGAAAAGTTTAGGGTTCGTGTGGGCCCCACCACACTTAATCCTCTCAAGGGAGGTTAAGTGGGTGTGGGTCCCACCCCTAACTTCTTTGAGAGAAGTTAACCAACAAGTATAAATAAAAATTTTGAATCCAAAATTTTTATTTAACTTATTCTAAACTCTCAAAAACTAACTCTCAACCCGAAATAAACGCAACCTCGGAAAAGGTCTCCTTAAGCGAATATCGGCGCTGCGAGTTCATCGGTGCCCTCGGATTTCAATTCCGAGCACCGGATCAAAAGTTAGAAATTCCCGCTCGTTCGTTCACTGAACGTACCCGAGCCAAACTTCGGAAATTGATTCCGGGCACTCCGGGCCTCGGAATCAGGTGCCGTCAGAAACCACGCTCTTGTAAAATTCAAAGAAAATTAAGAAAAAATTTCCCTTGTATTTTATGGGTCTTTACATTACTCCCACCTCAGGGCTTTACGTCCCCGTAAAGATACAACAAAAACTAGGAGAACAAATGAGGGTACTGAGCACGCATCTGAGCCTCCCGCTCCCATGTGCTCTCCTGGAGGTTTCTGTGCTGCCATCTGATGCGCACAAGAGGAATCGATCGCCCACGCAGGACCCGCTCCTGTCGATCCTCTATCTCCACCGGAACCTCTGTAAAAGTCACCCCATCGTCAACGTCAAGCTCCCCATGGTCAATGATGTGCGTCGGGTTGTGCACGTATCTCCTCAGCTGAGATACGTGGAAGACGTCGTGCACCCGGTGCAACTGAGGTGGCAGAGCCAGGCGATAAGCCACCTCGCCAACCCTGCTGAGGACCTGAAAGGGTCCGATGAAGCGCGGAGATAACTTGCCGCCTCGGCCAAATCTACGAATACCACGTCGAGATGAGACTCTCAAGAAGATGTGGTCGCCATCCCCGAACTCCAGTGGCCTCCGCCTCCTGTCAGCATAAAGCTACTTCCGGCTCTGAGCTGTACTCATCCGCTCCTGGATGACCTGGACCTTCTCTGTCGTGGCCTGGACCATCACAGGTCCCACAAGTGCTGCAAGATTTCTTCTTTACCGACAAGATAAATCTGGTCTCATCCCCTGGATGAACCACATTCTTTGCCTAATACATTCAATCCTAACATGGATGATACTAATCCATACCAAGGATGACGTCGTAAGGCCTCGACGCTACTACCAAGAGATCCAACCATTACTCTCACCTCCAAGAGTTGAGTCACACTGTCGGCATCAGTGTGTGGTAACTGGGTCTCCTCCAGTAGATGTCTCATAAGTGAGGGTCAAGTCAACAGTCAAACTGGAACCTCTTAGTAACAACACAAAAGAGGACAGGAATGAAAACATCACAAGGTATGCGTCTTTTATTATTGCAGCTCATAATACAAAGACGCTACACAATAGCAACAAGGAACTAGAAGTACAAAGGACGTATCCACTAGTTATGCTCCTATCCATCTGCTCCCAGAGCTCCATGATCGAAGGCCTCGGATGCCTGAAGCTGAGCTCTCGCTTGTTCACCTACTCCCTGTGGTCGGGGCGGACCTCCTGGTGGTGGTGGTGGCAGAGCCTCAAAGCGTCGCCCACCACCTGCTGCTCGGCCACCTCCTCTGCCTCGTCCACCTCCTCCTTGCGGATCGCCACAGTCGAACCTCTGCCTCTGCCTGGGAGGTTCTTCACTTAACTGCTGATCATCAGCATGGCGGGTCGGACAGTCACGAGCCATGTGACCAATCCCGCCACAAGAGTAACACTGCCCACTCTCGGCACGCCTGGCTCTGACTCCACCCCGGATCCCTCGCACAACTGAGCCTGAGTCGTGCAGTCGGCCACCGGTAGGTCTGGTATGCCTGGAACCCTGAGTCATCCGTCGGCTACCTGCTGCCGAAAACTTCGCTATCTGCTGCCCTACGGTAGGTCTCGCTTTGGACTCAGCCAGGAAGCTGTCGATCAAAAGAGCCCGCTCCAGTACTCCTGCCTGAGTCGGTATGCTGAGGGAGATCAGCGATGCCCTGATCTCGTGTCTCAAACCCTGCTCAAAGGTCCGGCCCCGGAAGAATGGGTCCCATACCATGTCGGTCGAGTAGCGCGAGAGATTAGTAAATCTCGCCGAGTACTGAGCGACCGTCATGCTGCCCTGCCGCAGCTGAAGAAGCTCCTGGATACGCACCGTACGAAGGGTGGCTGGGACGAACTCTGAGCGGAAGAGGCTCTCAAAGTCCAACCAAAGTAGATATGCCTCATCGTGCACCTGGAGCATCAAGCTCCACCATCGTCCTGCTGCTGCGTGTAGTAGGCTCGCAGCGAGGATCACCATGAGGTCTGCCTGTGTCCTCACTAGCCTATACACACATAGCACTGCCTCCAGCCAGTCCTCAGCTGCCTGGGGATCCGTCTCCCCGCGAAACCTGGGTGGTCGTTGGAACTGAAACTCATGCAGTGCGCTGAGGCGACGTGCATCGTTAGCGGCTGGCGCTGGAAGCATCAGGGGCTCGGCGGGTAGTGCTACCGCCGGTGCCACTACTGACAAAGGCCCCTGCACCGAGGCCTCATCGCTCGGTGGGCTGTCATCACACTCGACTCTCGGAACCCTAGCTGGCTGCCGTCGTGGGGCCATCCTGAATAGGAAACAGGTGTGCCACGGTCAAACAGTATACTTGGTGAGCTGATATAAATAAATCACAAAGAAAACTTTAAAACACACACGCAATCAATGTTTTCGTGCATTAAGTCGGAAATCAGAAGTCTGGGTCCTGGTGTACGGATACGTCGGCCGCCGCACCAACACTGGACTCCCTGTACTGATAACCACACTCAATACGCTAAACATTATTGCTTCACATAGAAAAGATCAGAGTTCGCGGTAGAACCGAACTCCTCTGATACCAATTTGTCACGACCCGCCCTCGGGTCTGTGCCGTGACTACCCCAAGCCCCCCTTCCATAGGCCAGAGGTGGGCGACTAGCACCAAGGCGTAATTCCCGGTAAAAAGGGAAGGCATTGCCTTTGTAAAGTAAACAAACACCACAGAGAAAGCAAGTGGAAAGTAAACACTAAGCAAAAGCAGAGTAAAACTGGAAGTGCGGAAAAGTAAATGGGCCAGTATACAAACCCAAACTGAAAGTAAAGTACAACTCGAAAGGGAAAACAACAACTGTAAGTAAAAGCCGCTACACCGAGATGTCCACTAGAGATCCCACCTGAAGGGTGGGTACAGATAGCTCCACTGATCCACGGGTCCCGCCGTCCGCTCCGAACATGTCCCGCCCAATGGTCCACCTCCAGGTACCGTCCTGCTCTGCAAGCCTCAGCCAAGATCAACGTTGTCCGTCGTCTGCAACCAACACAACGTAGTGCGGGCATAGCCCGTGCAGGGGTGAGTATAAGATACTCAGCAGGGACCCCGAGACCCCTGTAGGTCTCCCGAAATCCACAAAGGATAAACCACAAAGAAAAATACAAACACGAAGTAACAACCGACAATGCATAGGTATATGCCCATACATATACCTAAGTCATCAATTTCAAATACGCTCCAACCTCCGAGCCCAAGTACAACTCAGTCCACACAAGAAAGTAAACGTATTCCACACAGGAAAGAAAAACGTATTCCACACAGGATAGCACAACACAATCCACACAGGAAAGCAATTAGGATTCATCTCACACCAGGATTTTCATTATCAAAAATCGTAACTGCTGAAGAGCCCCATCTCTGAAGTGTACAGTGGTCCTGTCACGACTCCGAGGTACTGCTCACTAACCTAAGACTGCTGAAGTACTCCTCCTGTCGAGTACCGCGGGTCTGCTGCCAACTACCGGGCGCTCCGTCCGCTGAGGGTCTGCTGCCAAATACCGGGCGCTCACCCAAATAGCCTACAGAGGTACTCCTCCAGTTGAGTACCGCGGGTTTGCTGCCAACTACCAGGAGCTCCGTCCGCCGTGGGTCTGCCGCCAAATACCAGGCGCTCCGTCCACTGGGCTAGTCGACTCACTCCAAGTCGAGTCGGTCGAGCAGTCTTCAGGTCTCAGCCGGCTACACGGTCTCCGTACTCCGTATGCTCGTCTCCAGAATTGCGGGTCTGCCGCTACAACCAAGCGCACTACCTCTATCGAGTAAAATAGAAGGTTCAGGTCACACAGGTATACTTCTTCGGATGACGGTGAAGAT
This sequence comes from Viscum album, assembly GCA_963277665.1. NCBI lineage: Eukaryota > Viridiplantae > Streptophyta > Magnoliopsida > Santalales > Viscaceae > Viscum > Viscum album. The sequence goes on along the minus strand of OY728146.1, from coordinate 1,548,028,593 downwards.
GATCACTGATCCATCTAAGTCGTCGGACCCACGAAGGATCGATATGTACTAACCCCCGCAAAGTCCCACACAGGATCGTAGCACTGATCCACGTAGGATCGCTGAGTGTTGTAGTCGTCGTCGTCGAATCCACACAGGATCTCTGTACTGTCGTCGTCGCAGTCACAGTAGCAGTAGCAGTAGTAGTCACAGTCGCAGTCGCAGCCAGCACTAGGGTTCCCGCACACAGCAAGCTCATTCGGAGGGTCCGCTCCACGAGCCGAGAGGCTGATACATCAACTGTCACAAAGTCCAGAGTTGATGTATCCAAAAGTTCCGTATCGTCAACAGGAACTCAACGCAACAGACGGCGCGTCGATCGGACGCTCGGTCTGAGAGTTATTGGCATTTTCGTCTCCGGGGCCCGGTTGGTTTTTAAGGCAAAACCAACCCGACTGTACTCCACCTGCATCCAAACCTCGGGCGGAGTATGACAAAAGATCTGTCTCACTAAGTGGAATACAACAAAGCTGACGGCACGTCAATCGGACGTCCGTAGCTCAAGATATGAGCGTTTCCGCTCCGAAGGTCCGGTTGGTTTCGTGTACGAACCATCCCGGCCGAACTCAAAGTAATCTGAAACCTTGAGTGCGATATACCAAAACGACCGTCTCGATCCAAGGATCGCATCGCCGCTGACGGTTCGTCAATAGGACGTCCAGTCTGAAAGATATCTGCCTTTCCGTCTCACACCCACCCTGGAAAACTTCCCAGGAGGTCACTCATCCTGATCACTACTCTAAGCCAAGCACGCTTAACTACGGAGTTTTAACCACGTAGGCTCCCGAAAAAGAAGGTGCGGCTTGAGTATAGTATACTGAAACTACCGTCTCGATCCAAGGATCGTGTTGCCGCAGACGGTTCGTCGATCGGAGGTCCGTGGCTCAAGTTATGGCCAAAAGACCGAAGTCGTCTCCAAAACGGGGGGGTCAGGGTCCGGGCCGACCCAGCCGACCCCCCCTGGGTCAGCCCGAACCGGGTCGACCCGAACCGGGTCCGACCCGGCCCGGCCGGCGGCGGACCGACACGGCGGCGCGGTCCGGCGCGGCCTGGCACCGCTAGGGTCACGCGCGGGGGGCTAAGCCCCCGCTTCCAGCAAGGCGGCGCGGCTTAAGAGCCGCGCCTTTTTGGAGACCGGCCCCCCCTCGTGGGGGCCTGCTTTGAAGGCAATCGGGGGGCCGCCTGCCCCCCTCAAGGAAACCGCCCCCCTCTCTTAAATGAGGGGGGGTTTTGAGCTGGCCGGGGAAATTAAATTCCCACGGCCTTTGACCTTCCGGCCGGCCACCTGGCCGGCCGGTTTTTCTCCAACCGGACCGGAAAATCCGGTCCCCTTTCCGGCTTCCGACGTCGGCGGCCCGGCGTGCCGCCGGTCTTCCCGTCTCGTCGCGGCTCGGAACCGACCGCGGTGTTCGTCGTCCGGCGCGGTGCGACGGCACCGCGCCCCTTCGCCGCGCCTTCCATTCCCCTCGACGCGGCGCGACGGCGTCGCGTTCTTGATGATTCTTCCACGGCGTGGCACGATGGCGCCGCACAATATAATCGGGCGAATAACCGCGTGGTGCGACAGCACCTCACCACCTTGTTTCATCCGCAATATAAAACATCAAGAACGAAGGAGGGGGTTCGGCCGTGTTCATGTGGTCCGGCCCCTCACGTTTAACAATAACACATATTTAAAAACCTCACGTTAGCCACGCTAGAACCACGAACAAGGATAAATAAATAAACAATTAACAACCACCCCTACCTTGGGTATAAGGTTCGAAGATTTTTCAACGTCCCGCGGAAGACAACGTCGCGGAGGTCTGGCGTCGCGGTAGTCGTTCGTCAAATCCGTTGACGAAGAGATACACCCGAAGAGATACGTCGTTGGCGAAACTTCGTATGCCGATGAAGGAAGTCCAAGGAGGAAGCGGCGTTCCCTTTCGTTGACACGGAAGACGAAGAAGAGAGGAGCGGCATTCTTCGTCGGAGCTTGACCGTTCTTCGTCAAGCTTGAGCGTTTTTCGTCAAAGTTTGAAGAAGAAAGAAAAGCACTCAAATCCTCACAAGATGGCTAAAGAGTTCTAACCCAACAAAATAAGATAAGAGCTTATTTTATTCACAAACTTAACAAAAGAATTTCAAAGCTTTGAAACTCAAAAAGGATAACTCCAAAATTAAATAACAATTGTCATGTCATTTAAAGAGGGGTTAAGGGAGTTTGAGAGAAGATGAAAAGTTTATGGTTCGTGTGGGCCCCACCACACTTAATCCTCTCAAGGGAGGTTAAGTGGGTGTGGGTCCCACCCATAACTTCTTTGAGATAAGTTAACCAACAAGTATAAATAAAAATTTGTAATCCAAAATTTTTATTTAACTTATTCTAAACTCCCAAAAACTAACTCTCAACCCGAAATAAACGCAACCTCGGAAAAGGTCTCCTTAAGCGAATATCGGCGCTGCGAGTTCATCGGTGCCCTCGGATTTCAATTCCGAGCACCGGATCAAAAGTTAGAAATTCCCGCTCGTTCGTTCACTGAACGTACCCGAGCCAAACTTCGGAAATTGATTCCGGGCACTCCGGGCCTCGGAATCAGGTGCCGTCAGAAACCGCGCTCTTGTAAAATTCAAAGAAAATTAAGAAAAAATTTCCCTTGAATTTTACGGGTCTTTACAATTGGAAATGAAATTATAAAAATGTATGTCGTTAAATGCTGCTGTTCTTGTAATATATCTGGTCTTGGTAAGGGCAGTCAATAGTCTAAGAGACGTTAGAGATTGTTGAGAATGAGACTAGCTTATGCCCATAGTGTAATTATGAGATATATTTTAGCAGTTCATTTATAGGATTTTATATGATACTCTACCATTTCTGTCACGGAAACTGACACCTAGAGCATTATTAGACTTGGGGTTTTTTTCCCCATCATCTTGGTGGGATGATGGATGACAGACTACCCCCTTTGGCCATGTTTTTTCCTCTTGGTAGTTACTTATACTGGTACGTACAAAGGATTGTTTTCCCCAAATATGTGTTTATATGTATGTAATGGTTTGTGGTTATTTCACACATATGTAATATTGATATCGTGTCCTATGAACTACTATAGGTATAACATGTATGGGATGTGATGGATCGAGGATCCTTACTCAGTTTAAGTGATGTGATGGCTCGAGGAATAATACCTGATGTATGATACATGTTATGTGGGATATGGTATAGCCCAGAACCTAGCTAGTTAAATTGATCGATGTAGATGTGATGGCATTTTTTACAAGGTGGGTGTTGGCGTGCATCGCCCAGGTGTATCTGGGTGTCCTTTATGAAGAGAAATTATATAGACATGTGATGTTGTAGAAGAGAAAAAAACCCACGGGGATGTTGTACTACGGTACCCTTTATTTTAATTATAATATTATATACACTTGTATGAAATACTTGTTGGATGTATCTATGGTGAGGATGGGAACATAGTTTACATGTTTAGGTGATGAGATAGTTTCACATGTTAATCATTTTTCTTTAATATGGTTTGTTACCATTTTCCTTAGTGGATACAGGGAGGATCCTACTGAGTATACAATTACACTGAACCTGTTTATATAAAAAAATCAAAAGGTATTTATATCTGGATGTATATTAGGCAATTTTCAACTGCATTGGGGTTTTGCAAGAGCTGTGTGGGATTCGTGGTCACTATTGTCTATACTTTTCCATTGGAACTTGCAGTTTTTTTTACATGCAGCAGTTTATAAAATAAAATACAAATATATAATTTATTTTACATTTATATTAAATAATGTGGAAAATATAATTGGTTTTTATATTATCTCTATCATTATCATGTGTTCTCATAGTGGGTAATGTTTCCCATATACGTCTTTTCTATACCCTCGGTGCTAGTAGCTTACCCCAGGCCAACTGGAGGTGGAACTTAGGTTTCACTATCTCTCCAATCATATTATCATCCCATGACGTGTACACCTTTTGGGGGTGGGGTGAGTGTTGGGAAGTGTGGTATTAGTGTATGGTTGAGTGATAGGATGATGTCTCGAGTTAGGCACATGTGAGGTTACATGGGCTCATAGTGAAATTTTATTCGATAAACTGAGATATCACTATAAACATGGGAGACATACTGGGAAACGGGTATTTAGAACCCCATGTGATTTTATGCACACTCCTATAAGCTTAATACATCTTCTAAACGAGATGATACTATAGGCATGGTAGAGACCTTAGAAAGCATCTTACATCATTCCCCATTACACGTTTCATTGAATAGATACACTATTTTAATGGTTAAACTAAAACAACTAAAACCAAACAATAAATTTTTGTTAAATTATTTCATAATAAATGGTTAATAACACTTACATGTATGTTCTTTTTTAGGAATGGTACCCATACAATTCCCTCCTCAGGATCGAACAAGAGATGTTCATTAAATAGCACCATGATATCATCGCATAGTAGAGGCTGACAATAACAATAAGTTAAGGATGACACTCTTTGAGATTCATCCCCAGAGTCATTAGAAGTATGAGAGTTATTTATGAAGTACACTCATAGAATATAGTTAGGATAATGATGATATATGTTGTAGGTTGTTCCATGATAGGATGGATGAATTTATATCTTTGGATGTGACAATATTGTGTGGGGTAGTGTTGCAGAGGTGGTTCTTATAACACAGAGATCATGCGGATTCTGCCTTCTCAATGGGAGGTGTTCTGAAATAAATTCATTAATTAGTATATTTCAATGACATTGATTGTGGTTTTCACAAGGAGATTATTACCATTCAGTATGGGAGCTCTAGTGTGTGAATGTTTGTGGACCATTTCTGAAACGTTTACTGATATGATTTATAAAATTTGTGAGACTAGGAGACCAATGTGATGAATTTCAAGGAATATTTGAATCTAGAGATCTATCTCAGGGTCACCATGTTAATACGGAATATGAATCTTGATGCACTAGAAAGATAATATGTCATCTAAATAATGTTATCTACAACCAAATTTTTCATGAGAGGGGAGTCATAGAGTAATCCTCATGAAGTAGTGCTATGGTTTGGGTTTCCCAATTTTCAGTACATAATAGTGTCCAATAATCTAGGTGTAGGTCCCATACCTCAATGTATATTTTCTCTAGTGGAATAAGATCATAAGACAATATTATAGGATCAGGGGAATGTTTCTTGTTTGGTGGATGAGGTCATTAGTAATGAGAGTTTCTAGCCATTTTGAGTAGTCATTATGCACTAGCTGATCAACGTCAGGTTCCTTTATTGTGGGAGTTCCTTCCAGGAAATCTGCATCAAGTTTATCGTGTTTAGAATTACTATAGGGTAGGTGGGTCATATAGAGGACAACCCTAAGAAACTCTCCATTTTTATATGGCATAGTTTAGCTATGGAGATGGTCATCTTCATGGCCAAAGAGGTTATGGAAAAGGTTTTCGATTGCATCATGATTTAGCTTTTCCATCCCTAAGAGATCTAGACATCGTTCGAGGTTCCATTTGATTATTATCTGCATGGGTGATTGCATTGTTTGATTTGAGGGTGGAACACCCCTTCACACCATCTTCTATTGTCCATGCTTTGGTAATTGTGGTAGAGATACATCAAATTCCATTGGAATTGAATACAGTAGTTGGAGGTCATGATGACTAGTTAGATGTATATAGAATATGTGATCTATTGCTTGGGAAACACCACTATTGGGAATATTTCCTATGATTATTGATTTTACTATATGAAATCATCCACATTAATTATTTTATTTAATAAAGACTGTCATGGATTGTTTTAGGGGTTAAGTTGTGTTACATGATGATAATGGAGATCCATCAATGTTTGTTGGTGGGAGGGATCCTCAGATGAGTCAGAGGTGCTTTATGTCTTTATCATTCATGATGGTAGAATTGATTCTAAAATCCTTGGAGGATTTATAGTCATATTATCATAGTGTAATAGAAGACTACCCAAAATTAAATTAGGTGGAGGTTGTAAAATGACACCCTCGATGATTTATCAGGTTCAATATCAATCTACTTATAGGCTTGCTTAATATATAAATGTCTCCAAATAGGATGTCACCTTCCATGTTGCCAGATATATGTATATCACTCAATGGTTGGCTTCAGTTTTGTTTTGTTATGTTGAGTGTGTTACCATGGGGTGTAATTTGTTTTTCAAATGGTAAGATGATGGAAGTATGAAATTTTATATCAGTTATCAACACATGAACCATGTGATAGATAAGAACCTCTAACTTCTTCCACAGATTTATGATTTATTCGGTTAACTAAAGGGTCAATGTATGTTTTCCAAAAAAAATTAAAAATTATATATCATTTTATGCATATGAATGAGATGGATATATTGAATAATTCATCATGTTTTTATCTTTTGAATTACAATTTTTTTGTCACATCGTTCAATAAAAATAATTCTCTAGTTTTGATCAAGGGTTTCATGAATTCTATTTTCAATGAGTTCTGGGATATTTTTGTGGTTTTTTTCATAAAATAATCCTTGTTTATTAACCATATGAGGAGCGTACAATGAATTTTCATTTCATTTTGGGTTTTTCCTCTCCCTGGAATGTTTTTTGGCATGTTTTTAATGTGTGTGATTTGGGATCGAGAATTCTATTTTTGTGGAAATGGTTTATCCAGTTAGTGAGTAAATGTGGTTCTATTCATGATAGAAGTACTTGTCTTTTGGGGACCCCCAAGATAGTGTTAGAGGTGGGAAGTTTCTTTAATCATGTTGGATATTACGAGATGTTTGTATCAAATTTATATCCTTTGTGACTCATCTGATACTGTTGCAAACAATGGATCATGCATTCTTATAGACTAAAAATTATCAGAAATCATTTGAGTATCCAAAATATATGATACTTTGTTCTATAGTTATTTTTTATCTTCATAATGAGTTCATTTTGTTGTTTTCTTTGAGGCATCATGCCTTGTGTTAGGATTTGTTTTGTAGTAGTAGAGATCAATCATTTATTTTGGTTCTTTATTGTAGCATTTCTAGGAGATTAACAATCCCACCTAGTATCTCTAGTTTGTAGGGTAGTGTTTTCTTGGAAGATGTGAAGACATCATGTCATTGGTGAGAATTTTAGGTTCTTAACCGATCCGAAAATCCTATGTTCTGTTTTGTCTCTATGTGGGTTTAACTTGCGTTAGTGTTGGTGGATGGAGATCATAATAGATTACAATGTTGATAAGGAATATACAACTAAAATGGAGGATATTGAAGTTTTTGTGCTGAGAATGAAGTCATGAATTCATGCAGTGCGTGAATCATGTGAATTGTGGACATAAATGTAGTAATTCTAAACGTTTCACATAGATATGTGAGAAGCCAAGAATAAATCATTATGTTTTTTAGATGACATTGCAGTCATATCTAATGAAATAGTTATAGGAATCCCAGTTGGGGGATATTGAGGTGGAGGCTTAGAGAGATTGATATGATTGTGCTAATATGGTGGCATGGAGAATATTACATTGTAATATGAGTTTCAAATACCTGGAGAGTACCCTGAGCTGTTTAGTTGTGATCTCTTCTCGTGAATATGAAATTTGTATTGTGGTTGTAGAAATTTCCTTATTATTAGAATTCTTTCTATTTATTCTTGTAGTGTATAACACTCTTTACATTATTGTTGAAGAAGAAAAATATATTCCATGGTGTCTCCATGTTAATATTTTTATAGTTGTATGAGTCTACACTCTTTCTATATATTTTTATGACTTGAAGAGTAATTAATACAGTCAATGTGTCGAGCTGAATGTGCTTGGGTTAGGTTGTTGAGATCTTGTGGGGATGTGATCCTTGGGAGGTATCTTATAGGGTGTCTATTCAGATGACCACTTTTTGATTCATCTAGGGGTTAGTTTTGGATTATTGGGGATGATAATGTTTTCACTTGTGCCTAATGTAGGGTATGTGATCCTTGGGGACTGATCCTTTGCATATTTTCAAATTCTGAGGTGCAAAGAGGAAGGTCAGATAATTTCAAGAGGACATCAATAGCTGATATATGTTAGTATGGATATTTAATGAAATGTAAAATTTTACATCACATGAATGTATATTTCTGGATGTGGAAAATTTAACACCTTGTGATAGTGGGTTTCACGACATTTAATAAATTAGGGTTCAAGTATAAAATATAAAAAAATAGGAAACATGTTTTTTAACTCCATGAAAACCTCAATGATTGAAATACATGAATGTGGATTACACATCAGTTAATTCCCCATTTCAGAACAATTTTATTTGTTTTAATCCACTCAAGTTATTCATAATCCAATTGTTAAAACATGTCTCCCTCTCATTCTAGGTGAACCTTCAACCCCTTCAGAAAATTTTTTGGGGTATCCTTTTTGATAGAGCGATCCCTATATTACCACATTCAATCTATATTCAATCCATGGACTTTCATTACTCTTTGATATGTTTTCCCATTTTCATTTTTCCATGTGATGGAGTTGGATCTCCATGTTTATAAATATATTTTTTTTTGTTTTTTTTTCATGGTTATATGTTTCGTTCTCAGGTGGATGCAGTTCTTGTGGGACAAGTGATCGAGAAACACAACTTTGGTCCATTCACTTGTGAAAAACATTAAAATCCTTTTGTGGTAAGGTATTTTTTGCTTCTCTCCTTATTTAAAATCAATCGTAGTGCGATCATAATTTATCACCTTGGATTATAATGAAATTATCCTAATAATTTCATGAACTATATTAAATAATTGGTAACGATCAAATTGAAATGTTTTTGTGTGTACCTTGATAATAGGTTTAATATTCCTTTTCTAGATAGTGTATTATCTATACATTGGTTTCCTTGTTTGGTTTACCATCTACAATTTTTAAAGAACATATAAGATGAATTAATTTAATTTTTTTTCTTACATATTAAAAAGATAATTTTAACGAATCAAATTGTTGGTAGATGTTTTTGTTAATCAATTTTATGAGAGTATGTATGTTTAATTTAATGGGTTTCTGAACCTAATGTTTTATGATTCTTGTAGATAACATAATTAAATGCATATTAAATTAATTGTTTAATTATTTTCAAGTAGTTATGATAGTTTATTTCATAGGTTTCTCATAGTTATAATCTATGATTACAAATCAATTAAATAAATATAGAATAATAAATTGTTGTGTGAAAAAATTATAATGCCTTGTATGGCCTATGTTTCTTATTTTATATTAAAGTTTCTATGCCCTGCACTTCAAAACTATGAGATATCGTTTTGTGTAAAGGTTTTATGCCTTGATTTAATGCCATGATCCTGGTTGCAATGTTTGATTCCTACAACATATGGTGTGGTGTGAGCTTGCAATGTTTTAGACCGAAGGTTGATTTTTGGATGTGATGTAAGAATGGATAGATTTTTAGGGATCCTAGGATAGCTTATTCTAGAGGGATATTTTGTTTAGAGGGCGAGAATGGAATATTATTGGGGTAGTTGTTTCATGGAGTGGCGAGATGCATCCGTGTATGAATGTGGATTCTTTGGAGGACAATAGGGATGAAATAATGGGTGGAATCTAGGCATACCAATTGATATGAAAGCTGAATTCTTTTTTGAATATACATTTGGGCCAATAAAGAAGTTTTAGGATTATCTTCTTTCCAGTCTCCATCGAATGAACCAGATTTATTTTATTCGTTGTAAGAATTGTTTGGAAGCATTAGATGTTTTCATAGAGTACATGGTAATATTGAATGAAATTATTTTAACATGTGAATAAAATTCATTCCCATGGGATTATAGCATGCTGGGATGAAATATTGTGGTTATAATTTTTGAGAATCCATGGACACAATTTCATTATTCATAGATGTATGGAAAATTTTTGAAACGTAACATGGAAAATTTAATGGGTTTTTAATGGTTAATGAATTAATTTATTTAAAGTAAAAGAGATTAAAAAATAATAATAAAATAAAATATTTCACTTTAAATGGTTTTGTGATTCTATGATATTTTCCTTTGTCCATGGTAGCTGACATTTTGAGATACATTAGTTGTTGTTGAGTTTAGGAGTAGGTTGTGATGATAATTTTGTTGTGATCTATATTATAAACCATAATATGTGTGTTTATATACACTTCTCCACCATTTCAGTTAGGGAAACTAAAACCTTGTGTATTCTAATCCCTACAGGAGGGTCCAACATCTTCATTGGTGGATGATTGGTAGACTACCCCTTTTGGCCCTGATCCTTTCTATTCATTGTTAATTGTACTGGTATGTGGGGCTATTCTTACCCCATATATATGTGTATAAGGAGGTAATTCCTTTTGGTTATTTCACTCACATGTATTATGGATATAGTTTCCTACATAATACTATAGGTATAATGTTTATAGGATGTTATGGAATTAGGTTCCTTCCTTAGAGTATGGGTTTTTATGGATTCAAGTATAATACATGATATATGATACACATACTGATGGCTATGATGGACACGGAAAACTAATGTGTTACTTTTTGTTATGTGGGAATGGTGGTGTGTTTCACGATATGTATGTTGTGGGGTTTCACCCAGTTGTCTTTAGGATTCCCGTTTAGAAAGAGATGTTAAGGATGAGCGACTTTGGGGATGAGCGACAAACTAGTGGAGAAGTTGTAGTGGGGGACCCCTTATTTTATTATTAATATTATATACACTAGTTTGTGATACATTTTGAGTGTATCCATGGTGAGGTTTGGGACATAGTATACCTATATAGGTGATGAGTAAGTTTTACTTTTATGTTCACTATGCTTTAGTATGATTAATGTGAATTTTGAATGAGAGGATCTAGGGATAATTGTAATAAGTATACTATTATAAGTACCCTATATATATACATATATATAATTTCAGTTAAATTGGAGAAGGTTGAAGATGAAGCTGCTCACTTCTAGATTGTGGTTTAGGATGAGATTTTATTGATTAATGTTCATTGTTGTCATTAATTTCCCTTTTGTACATGCATTTATGGTTTCATTTTTTGTTGTTATTACATGAAATATCATATGTGTTCATAGTTTTCCATTTAAATTATTTATGAGAAGGATTTGTTAGGTTTCTCTTTATTCCATCTCTTTCACATGTTCTCTCTTAGAGGTTATTTCCTCCCATCTGTATGTTTACTATACCCTTGGTTATTGTTTCCATTCGGGGGCCTATTTGAGGTGATACTTGTTTATCATTATCTATATTCTCCCATTGTCTACCTATGGCATGTAAACATTGTGGTAAGGGAGTGATGATAAAATATAAAATCCATCAATTTTTATTTTTATTCATTTGAGTTATTATAAAATGATACCACCATTTTTCATCATCTAATGGTTTTATGATTATGATGAAGACATTTTAATGAGACCAATTTATTTTAAATGAGTTATGTTATTATAAAATGTCGAAATATTTATGAATATTATGTAAATTATATAGGTTATGTTATATGATGAATGAATTGGGTCATTTTTTAAACAGTATTAATTTGATTTGGATTATGTGAATTTTGGGTCTATAATTTTGTATCCCTAAAATTTATTAGGTAATTTTAGATATCCAATGAGATAAAGAAGGGATGTAACATTGAGTTAAGATAATATATTAATGGAATATTTCAACTATGATAGTCATAGGAGTGAAACTATATAACCGAAATTATGAAATATGGATTGAATATGATCCTCTATAATAGTCTTTTTTGTTTACGTTATAAAATGAATTGATATTCTATGATATTGTGTATGCAAAAAACTAATTAAATATACAAATTTTATACTCTCATGGATCACATTATATTACCAATTTATGATTCATGCAATTCAAAATACCATGATTTATTCCAGCATTCAAGATCTTAATATATAAAATTACAAGAATGTATTTTAAATTGTTAGGATATTCTCAAGTAATGTTATTCTCATGTTATTATTAAGTGATCACTGATATCTACATTTATTAAATTTAATGAGAATCTCTGATCTCCCATTGTTATGTTTCCCTTCCCTATGATATGGATATAGTTTTTAAGTTGGGTATATCGTAGTAGGGTACTGTGTGAGATGATATTTTTTAGATATATTGATAAACATTCAGGACATAATAATAGTGTGAGTCTAGAGATAGAATACAATAATTATTTTTGATCCATAGTTAAATATTTTTAATATATATTAAATATTATTCTATTAAAATAAAATATGTTTATAATAAATGTATTGATGACTATAACCAGAACTTTTGAATAGGTGGAAAGGACACATAAAATTCAATTTGAATTAGAAATGATGTGAGACATTAACTATTGAATGGGTTTTTTATATAGTTGGGTGATGTTGGTTGGTTACTGTATCGAGAATGTCATTTGGTCACAAACATTTTACTTCTGTTAAAAATTACTATAGTGGGGTGGAAGATGGATAAAATTTTGATCTTATGTGAAGAGTTTTATGGTGGGAAAACCGATAATAATGATAATAAATATAATGTAAAATCCTCAAAGTCACAATTAGGATAAGATTTTGTAAACATCATCCTGGTGACTTGCTGGTTAATCAAGAAGTGGCTTGAAATTTTATGATTAGATTTCATGGTGTGTTGAGTTGTGCAATGGGAGAACTTTCAACATTCCATAGGAATGATTAATTTAGTATTTTGGAAATTATGTATTGATGAATTGAAACACATTTCATGTATATGATGTTAAATTTTTGAGATTCATTAACATGTAATGTCTAGATGGATTATGAAATTAAAGAGGAATATGATTTTTTTAATTTAAAGGAAAATTGATTTTTTGACCTAGTAGTTTTGAAGAAATTTTACGAGTATATGTATTAATTACACATGTTTTCATATGGGGTGTGGGGGTGGAGGATCCATGAGGTTTTCAAGAAGAAAATAGATAAGGGTTTCTGTCTTGGGCGGTTATAAATTTTTTACTTAAGGACTTCATTGGCTGAATAAAAATTTATACTTGTGGAAGGGTTTCATTGGATAATTGGTGTAGTGAAAAGTGGGAATACAAAGAGGGAGAATAAAATACAAAATAGTCAGTAAATTTATCCATGATACATGTCATTAAATTATTCCGAGTGTTTTCTTAGTAGGTGTACTTATATCATTTTTATCAAATTGGGGCTTGGATTTTTAAGGGTTTCACACGATAGGAGGAGTATATTTCTTCATGTCTCACCTGATTTCCTTAATTTTTTAACCTTGAATTAGGGATATCATTTCTTTTATTCAATTATGTTTTCAAGTGTTATCATCATCTTCCTTGACCATTGTCCAGATACATTCATTTTCTCAACTTTTAAGATGAATCATCGTTGGGTATAGTGCTAATTCCAGCACATCAAAGGGAAATACACTATTTTGATAGGGATTACATGGATCCAGGAGAGATTATTTCTTTTGATCACACCATCACATCATAAAATTTTATTTTAGTAGATTCAATTCACTATTAGTATATTTATAATGTTTTGACTTAATATAACAAAATTTTGGAGATGGTTTTGAATTATATTAGTAAGAATGATTCACAATATAGTGTATGGTGTATTTTCTGAATTACAACGATGATTTTAGCTGAGATTTTTGTTAGGGATGTTTAACATGTGAGTTATCGTAATTTTTCATATGTTATAGAAATTAAATTAAAATTTTAAAATAAATATTAATTATTTTTAATACATTGTGGGGATTGGGCCTTTAGATTTGTCGTCGGGTTATCACTTCTAACATGTAAGCCCCTAGGAGGGGTCTGTTGGGGTGAATTAAAATGTAAATATATTTTTTGAATTAAGTGATCTCGAATATATGTTATAGAGTATTTTTAATAATTATTTGTTAATGGAGTTTGATATGATGTCTCCCAACCCAGTTATGTGGACCATTTTAATTAAATGGTGAGTTTAAATATAATTATTTGATTTTACATAATTTTAAAAAAATCATGATCATGAGGAAAACATGGCACCAACATGGTTTCCTTATTCACTTATGTTCTATTCTGTAATTTAAATTTTATGTCCGAAGATATTTGGATATTTTTAGAGTTGAAATTTTATTATATAAAAATTATTTTTCTTAGAGACCCCCATTTATGTGTTTGTGAATAATTAGTATGGATTTCTTAGGGATTTTAGATATGAGTACCATGAGGTGCGTAAATAATATATTTGAATGAATTTAGAATGTGGAGATAATTAATTATCTATTGATTACATGGGTGGGAGACCCATTTAAATATTTATATATCTGTTAGTGATCATACATTACCCTAGTGTGTTGGAAATGGAATGGGATGGAGGCCATATACCTTTTGTGACTCATCTTAGGTGTACAATGAGTCTTAGTATAATTTATTATTATGCCAAGGGTAATTATATTATATTAGTGTATGTCATGGACATGAGTGATATGAATGATATAAGGGATCCCATGAAGTGTGTCTGTATTATGATAATACATTGGGCGACACTGTGACTTCCCTAGAGATATGTTGACCCTATAGAGAGGGGTTGCGTAAGGTACATGGTAAGTGTTGATTGCTAGTGTCAAATAAGAAACTGAACCAATTTTCAGAGAATTGTATTCATGGGACTAGATGTTTTTTAACATGATTGTATGGCCACAATGTAATAGGAAAAGATCAAACATATGCGAAACGTGTTGATATGAGTTATACATGATGGTTTCAGTGGAAAAAATTTCTCACCATGACGTATCTATGAATGTTTGGATGCATATGAGATTATAATAGGATCTGGATATTGATCCTCATATTTGATGAATATTTTTTGCTTCTTTGGACTAAGTTTGTATATTTTTTTTGTGTTTGACATACTTCCTACTAAGTTAAAATGATTTTTTCAATTTAGAATTTTATAAACATAGTACCATGATTAGGGGTGGTTTTGAATTGATCACCATAACTGAGAAAATATACCATGATTTGGGTAACCATGTATTAGATCCCTTATTACCATGATTTTTTCTACCTTTGGATTCTTCCTGAAATTCATGATAATGTAAAATTATTTTGTATTTTAGGTATGGTATTTACTACTCCCCCAATTTAAATTTCCATGGATTCAGAGGCATGAAACCATGATTTTAAATTCTTTTTATTTTATTTGATAAATCAGTTTCTAGGTTATTTATAGATCCACACATAGGTTTGGGTCTCTAATTAAAATCTACCTGATTATATTAAGATATTTTTGTGACATACTTATCTATGCCCAATAAATGGAAAAAGAAGGTTTCATTTATTATTAGGTGTCTCAAAGACCACATGACTTACAATGTTTATTTATTATCTATTTTACATGTAATTTTATGTTATACTATTATCATATCACATCTATAAACCATATTTATAGGTTACGTGCGGTAACTCAATTTTTGGTAACATACTAATTTGCATGCACACCCTAAATGGGTTTCCATGAAACTTTGGTAACTGAGCAGACATCACTACTCATAGGTTATTGTTTGGAATAAAATAGAGAAACATGGTCAAGAGAAATATCAAACAATGGATCTGAGATTGGATGAGCTATGTCATATGAATTATTGTAGATCCTCAATTCCTTTTATTCTTATTTTATCTTTGTAATGTGTTTATCCCACTGGATAATCAATTTAACTATATACATTCATTAAAATATAATTTATGAAAACATTCATTAACTATTTATTTATTTATCAATTTAACCTATGAAATATGAATATTTTTTATAGTATTTGGTTTGGGGTTTATTTATAAATGTTATTACCCCTTTCATTTGTGTGTATACTCACCACACGACATGACACTAGTCTTCCATTTTAATTTGGAACTCGTCTGGTGTATGGGGAGACACACTTGACGTCACGTAGTAACATAGTCCAGTTACTTCTCATAGTGAACTAGAGAGGTAGAAATTAAAAAAATAATTCATTTTATAATATTCATACACTCTAATACCATCCTCTCATAAAAAATTCAAATAAAAAATTAGAGTGATAAATTAACCATATTAATATTATTTTTTAGAGAACTCATTAAACAAAACATGATAACTTTATAATGCATAAAAAATAAAGAGATTATTTATAATTTACTAATAAAATAGTTCATTAATTATGTGTTATACTAAATCATTTAGATAGAATCATTCCATATATGAACAGTGATAATCTATGATTTTTACGAAGATTTATGTTTATAGGAAACTATTGATCAATGTTATTCAAACATGGAAAAGAAGTTGGACAATTTAATATTTAATGATATATTTTCTCATTTACAAACCATTTTGAATATTTTTATTCATTTAAATTTACTAATAAAGGATAGAAATTATAAATAATATGAGTATAAAAAATTATCATTGTATGAGTCTTGATAATTTTTAAATAAAAAACAGAATGTAATTTTAAATTATATGATCACATAAAACATTTTAGAGACTCTAATAGATATTCAAATTCCATCGTAAATAAAACATGGTTATTTAAGAAGGCATGTATCGTATTTCACCCAAACCAATTAGGAAAAATATATCCATTGAAATATATTATCAATCTATTATATCAATTTCATCACTAATTATGTATTATAGTAGTTCTAACAACTATAAAAAACTCTTATCCATCCACCAATTATTGGTTTTCAATATAATGAATAGTGATATTGATTATAAAAATGTAAAATAAATTCACCATGGGCATAATGGATCCACGTCGCCATACTACCAGATGATAAATGGTGATTTTATTGTTTCCTCTTCTCCAATATCACAACCCATTTCTTCAATTGTTGTAGTATTATCATATTGAAAATATTAAACATTAATATATCATTAATTTCAAAAAACCACATCATTTCAAAACCATGTATTTGTAATCAAATTTTTTCTATAAAACATTAAGTCAACTATATATTTTCTAATTTAAAAAAATATAAAATTTAAAGATTTCATTCATTGATATGAAAATGTTAATTTTATGTAACATTTTCATTGGAATATTTAATAAATAACATGTACTTTATCATCATTTTAATCATTTATTCTCCTCGAATTAATATAAATATGAGTCATTAACAACTATTAAAAATTTCATGTATGAAATAATAGTTAATTTATAATGAATTGTAATTTAAATTTAAATTTTATAAATATCAATATGAATAATGAAATATCATAATAAAATTTTAGAAATTAATTTCTATTAAGAAATTTTATTATTTTTATATCATAAAAAAATGGAATATACACACTTGTTTCAAAATTAAAATATAGTATTTGGTGATAAATATCATATAGATAATATAAAATATTTGAAAAAACCAAATATAATAATTATAGATTGATGAACATTATGAAATATTATATAATTTCCCTCCTTATTATAAAGTTTAGATAATAAAATACATTCAATATATATATATATAATTACAGAGTGATGAAAAAAATTCCCAAAAGTATTTATAAGTGAATAAATAATAACTATCAAAATTAATGATAATAGATTATTATCGTTTCGAACAGGCTATCGAACATATAATTTATTAGAGTTAAATATTTATTTCTTATGTTAAAATCAATACATAAATAATAGAATTATATATATATCACCACAATCCGGGAATATATTTTTATATAATTCTTCAAACTTTAGCGGATTAGTGTAAATATAGTTATTGAAAAAAATATGATTACAATTTTTTTAAATTTAGGATATTATTTGAGATAATTACTCAAATACTAAAAAATATAATGTATCCTATAAATTAAAATTTTATTGGAATGAGTTATGTAATGTGAAAATATATATATCATCCATTACATTGAAATTTGATATAAAAATTATTTACTCAATATATGATATTTAACAATTTAATATTATAGAATCCTTATATAGTAATGTTCATTTCCTTCCTCATCCAAAAATTAATAGTGTATGAAAAATTGGACTCCATATTTTGAAACTTGAGGGATAATCTAAATATAAAATAATCGGGTGCATTATAGTGTAGTAAGAATATATAGAACAAAGACCATTTTCGTCGGTAATTTTAAAATTTCACTAACATAAAAACTATAAAAACATTTAAGATTAATTTTATATATAATACATTATACTTTCAACATTTATTAATATATGGATTATAATGTGTGTAAATAATTCATAAAAACACATGCATCCAACATCTCCTAAACATCACTTCATTAAAAGAACATTATATGATTTTTTGGTAATTATTATAGAATTTATGTCATCCTTCAAATTACATATTCATGTAAATTTTATTCATAAAATAAAATAGTCATCGATTTTGAATTAAATATAATATCGTAAGGATATTTTTAGAGAATAAAAACCTGATAGCAACATATAAGATGAAAATAATGATGAATTTGGTACTGATGAAAGAGACAATAAGGATGATTGTCGGTGATATTATCATGACTATAGTGGTTCATAGAATTTCATGGAATATTGATGGCGTGGATGAATAATATAGATGAGATAATTGGGATTTTGGAAAGGATGTTAGGGTTATTCAATAGACATATGAAGTGTGTGACTAAAAAAATCATGGTTCAAATTAATAATTTTCCAAAATAGGTTTATACATTGTTCATCTTATAAATTGTTTAAATAATATCAATTCATAGATAATATATAATATAACTAACAAATAAAAGAAATTAAGAGATTTTGTTATACTTATGTATTCTAGTAATACTTTTAAAAACCCATTTTAATAATTATTTGATATAATTACTTTAATAAATGATCCTTGTCAAATAAATTTTGAACCAGTTTTATTTTAATGATAATGAGAGTCATGTTTGTCAAAATGAATAAATGGTTTATGTTATGTTGAATTAAATGAATGAAAAAAATATTGAATAATATTTTTGGAGTTCATTCATTTTTAAAAATATAATAAGTGATCGATTATTCGAGATCCGAATAGTATAATCATACAAGAACACATCATTTTACATTTATAAAAAAGATATAATTAATTTTTATCAGAAATGTTTTCTTCTTAATTAAATTTCAAATTCACTATTCCTAATAAAAGTATTAGTTTTTATAGATGGATATATTATTTTCGAAAATAGTTAGAAATATTCAATGTTTATATTATCTTTAGATTAATTTTTTTGGTACAACAAAAAATGACAGACTATAAAAAAATATATTGATTTTTATATGAACTAAATAGAATAAGTGTTTTAATGCATATATTATCATTAATTTATTGTAAGTGTAATAATGTCTCTGTAAAATTACCATTTGAGTCATTATGAAACTATAAACTTTTAATTATTCATTGATTTTTAAATAATATAAAATTTAAAAGATTTTATATAGAGGTCTTGGAGATGTCATTATACACTTATACATTTTCTCAATGAGTGTATGAATTAATTTAGGATAAAATAATGTTTAAAATGATAACATAGCTTATGAATATGAAGAATAGATTCTTGTAGGTCAGTCTCCGTTATCTATTTTCATGTCCTAAAAATTGAAAATATGATATATTTAAAATGGGAGTATTATTTTCTAAATGAATTAAGAGTTATTTTATATAATTATATTGGAAAATAATTATTCTTTTCATACATATTTTTTATTTATTGTAAGAATATTAATTTATAAAATAAAACAAATGCTGAAATAAAAAATGATGATAATCATGGTGCATCAATAAAAGAGTGTAGAAAGGCTATTAATATGATGTATTTAGGAAATTGTAGATATTATGTCCATGTATGAGTATATGAAGTTGGCATAACAATTAGGAAAGTGCATTTAGATCCAATGCATTCATTGTGAAGAATAATACATGGGTGAAATGATGTTATAAAACTCAAATTCATTGGTTGGGATAACTAATAGATGATGATATTATATTGATTTCTTAGTTAATTATGATTAAAATATAAGGTTAGCCTTATTCTACATATAATTATTCCCCACATCCACAATAATTGACAATCTACTTTTAGTTTTATATCAAATACCCCCAAAATAATATTATTACATAGAAGATCTTAAAACATTTTATGGATACAATAAATCATCATCCAATGAAGTCATAATAGGATAGAGTGATTATAAAAGATATATTAAATTCTTCAACTATATTTTCATTCATGACTAATGAATTCATTATAGTTAGAAATGACATGAAATATTTTCTTATATTGGTTCTCTAGACTGGTACACTATATTATTATAGGGTGTTGCAGGAAATAAAATATTAATTACTATTTTATATAATTAATTTAAATATTTAAATATATTTTACAACTAAACGGAATAGTACAATTTTACATAGTAAATATGACTTATACTATAAATTTAGACTCAAATGATTTCAAATAAAGCATCTCATTTATCTAAAATACTATCTATATTATTCCAATATTCTACTATATTTTATGATTATTATAAACATTCAAAGATTTCTTTAATTTAGGGAAAATGTGATCAACTAAATATAAAAATAAATTAAATTATAGATATTATATATATATTGATTTTTTTATTTATAGTACAAGAATTCATTATTTGTAAGATTCATATAATGTTTCATTCCTATTAATTAATATAATAAAAATTATAATTTACAAATTCAATTTTATGTATATGGATGTTCGAAATATTTTAACCCAAAATGATACCAAAAAATTTGAATAATAGACCAAAAATTAAATTCACTAGTGTTGTTTTCTTTGTATCATGTAGGTGAAATAAAATATTTATAATAATTATTTTAGAATTTAGAAATAATTTTTTGTAAGTTCCATATGTTGATAGTTGTGAAAATATATTCCTAAGACTTTTACTTATATTATCAATCCTTTTTTAATTAGTATGTAATTTAGAAAACAACATATCTTGTGTGTTTTAAATACTAAAAAAATATGTTTTTTATGGATCAAATTAATCGAATTAATATAATTTCTTAAATATTTTTTTAGTATGTTTTATATTTTATTGAACTTCTATTATTATATTTTAAAATATTATTAAATATGTGTTTTAATAATATTAAAATATACTATTGAGTCAAGACAATAATTTTTTTCTAAAAAGTTTGTAATCGAATTATAATATTATTGATAAAATGTTTCTTTTATTTTATCAATATGCTAATTTTGAAATTTATTTAAATTATTATTATAATTTTAAGAATCAAAATTTTAAAATATGATTTTCGTCATAAATAAATAGTCATAGATTTTGGATGTTATTTAATGTGAATTATATATGAAATAATCAAAATTTCAATAAATCCATCTTTTGAAAAGGTTAAATTTCTCATATTTCATTATTTTATATAAAATATCAAAATATTTTTATTTTTATTTGTTTTTTATTTAAAAAATTTAGATGACACTTAATCATATACAAAAGATTGTTGAATCATATAATAGGATTATAAATTTAATATTTTATAAATTTAATCCTATTTTATTTCTAGTGTTTTATAACTAAAACAGAATATATATATATAAACTATAAAATAATTGAATATTATAATGAATTCACATAATCTTGTATGAACCATGTCTTTAAAATTATTTATGTGTGAATTTTGAAGGATTTTATTAGTATTAGAGAATCATAATTGTACTTATTATATACCAGTATGTCGTAGAAAATTTACACTAGATCCATAATGATATTTAAACCCATGTATTGGGTCTATTTAACATGAGGACTCAATAAAATAAACATGTTTTGGATGAACTCTACTGGATAATCCTATGGATGATGGATTGGAGTCATATTAATCACATTGTGGAGATGACTGTACCCAATATTGGTATGAACAAGGTATATATAGCACATGGTTTAGTCCTTGCACAATAATTTATAAGATGAATTCATCCAATGTTATCATAATGTTTTGATCAAGGAAGTGACATTGAATAAGTGTCTATCCGTAAATTTATAAAAGTGGTCCTTGCTGACATAATAGAAAATATATCTTATATGAAAAAATTAAAAAGTATAGATTTAATATCCAATTCATCAATATACATATATATGAATATAAATATTCTTTTTAATTTTTCAATCATTCAGTTATATTTTTTACTATTATTTATATTTAAAAAAACATTAATTCATATTTACCCCAAACATTTATTTAATATTAATATTTTATACATATGTTTCTAATATATAAAATATGAATAAATGGTATCTCATATATTTTATATTGTTTTTCTATAAAATTATTTACAAAAATAATGTATAATATAGTTTATTTGGAAATCTAATATGGAATAATATGTTTTATGTGTTTTTTTGATAAATTGAAATAAAATGTAAATTTTTTTCAAAATGATTCAGTAGTTGAAGTTATTTTAAATTAATAATTATGATGAATTGAATATTAACCATATATTTTATTTATGATGACCAATATTTTAAATATATTATTTTACAATTTTTTATTAATAATATTTTAACATATTTAGAATTATTGTTGATATTAAAAATTATTTTAAATGTATAATTTAATAAATATCATGAGAACATATTAATTAAATTTCCTATAACAAAAATATATCATAAATTATATTTAATCAAAAAAATATATATAAACCAAACCATAAAATATTTATGCTATTTATTAGACTCTATAATATATTTATAAATTATTTTATATATTCAATAGAATCCAAGAGTAATTAATTATTAAATTAATCAAATCATCTATTAAATTTATTTACTTGTGCTATAATATTTAATTTTAATATCATTCCTTGATATTATTTAGTAGTTTTTTATATAATGAAGAAATTTTGGAAGACATAAAAAATAATTGAGGACAATTACTAAAAAATATTTATTGATTTACATATAAATATTTAATTTTTTTTATTAAATGATTTTTTTCATTTATAATTTCGTAGAAAACATTTATTTATTTCAATTTAGTGATAATATTTCACCTTAATTTATTTCTCTATATTTTAAATAATTCAATTTATTTATTAGTTTACTCATTTTTTGTCAAAAATAATCTATATTATATTACATTATTGTTTTAAAAATTATTATTTTTTCTATGGTTTATCCAGTAACAAACATGGTTGATGATTTTTCATTATTGTTATTTTAATAAGAAAAAATTTTCAAGTAAGTTTTTATCTAAAAAATATATTTATATCATTTTTTTATATCATATCTATTTTTAATGTTTTACCATTAGGATAATTTTCATAATCTATTTGGTGAAACTATATAAATATAAAAATTTCATTACGTGTACTATGTTGTTCATTATAAATATTAAAATCAAAATATTGGAAATGTTAATTTTTTTAATCAATGCAAAATATAACTCTTTTATTGTTATAATTATAACATCACATTATAAATGTTATTGATAATTTAAAAATGAAAATGATCTAAACATTTTTAAATTGATGACTACAAAAATTCAAATATTATAACACTTAAAACCCATAATTTTATATAATAAATATTTTTATAAGAAAATCATTGTGTTTTCTATATGTGAACCACATTATATTATCCACATTTTTATGTATTCTCACTTATATAGATGGATAAGACGAATGCCTTACTAAGAAATATTTCTAAGAAATAATTTTTTAATCTATGAAATTTTAAAAAATATATATTTTAATACCACAACACCATTAAAACATTTTATTTATGTGTTTAACATTATTATAATTTCTAATAATATTTTATTTTTTTATAACTATATTTTGGATATTTCCCAAATAAATATTTCCCAAAAATAGGGTGCTAAATATCTTGGGAATGAATGGATCCAATTTTAATTGGATCCATAGATATTTTCTTATCTAATGAATATGTATATAATTTCATAATAAAATAATATAAGTCAATCTCATTTATTTCAAGGATATTAACATTTTAAAACATTTTGTTAGGGTAATGAGTCAATTATTGACTTAATTTTTTATTGTACTTTTTTGAAACTCAGAAGACATTTTGTTAATAAATGTAGGAATAATATGACATATATAAAATTAAAATATATAATGATTTGATGTTATGATATGACCCTTCACAAAGAAAACCCCTTTAATAAGTACATGGAAATATATGATGGTTAACATATCAGTAATTATATATCACTTCTTATAGATTCCACATTTTTTTAATTTTTAAAACGAATAAGAATATAATGGTGGCCATGAATTATTTTTTAAAATTTTATTGATTCATTTATAAAAAAAATTATACATTATTATGATGAACACAATATATGTTAATATGTCATAATGAGTTTTCTATACTCGAATGCAATAAGAGAATGTAGTTTTTAACCAAAAAATGCTTCTAATGATCAATTTAAAATCGAATAGAATAGTAATGTATCACCTAAAAATAACATTGATACAGTAATTGATTAACATTATTAAATTTTTATGGATTCAAATGTTAACATGATGAAACCAAGGATTAATAAAAAATACACAACGATCATCCTAAAGATATAAAATATTTAGTCATATAAACAATTAAAGATAAATATTATGAGGATGCATATACATTATCTATTATTATTTATTATTTTGTACATGGTAAAGAGGAAAATATACTGGGATTTTAGTATGATGATTATTTAGAGAAGGAGGATCCCAAAAAGGTGGTTGATAATGTTAAGGGGTATATAATACTATTTGGGAGTAAAATATAATAAGATAATTATTGAAATAACATTTTGTTAATATAATTGATTGTTGAATAATAAATGAAAACAATAATCTAGAATCATTTCATCAAAAGTAAGGATTAATTTCTATTTAGGTATTTTGAGATAATGATTAACATTTGAAGCCTTAGAGTTATTACATAACCGAAAGTAATTTTAAGTTATTATGGCTAATAAAAATTAATAATTTTTTAATACTATGGAATCCTACGAATACATCAATCATTATTAAAATATCATTTTTACAAGACAAGAAAAAACATAGATCAAAAAAAATACTATAATGAATCCTTTTTAGTAAAATCAATATACGATTTTTATTATATCAGGCTCAATGAATATTTATATGAAATAATTAATCTCTCCTTTAATATAAAAAAATTGTACATTTTTTTGGGTAATCTATTATTTTATTCTTAAAGGAAATTATAAAATTGGTTTTAGAACAAGTTTATTATAAATAAATAAAGTTTATTTTTACCTTTTTCTATTTAATGAGAATAAATTTTCAAAATATAAATACATATAAGTGAGAAATAATTTAAATATATGATGAAATAAATAATTCTTTATTTCCTTCCATTGGATTGTTATGGTCGTTAGCTAAATTTACCTATCTCAAAATATGTAACACCATGTGATTTGAAAATAATATAATCTCATTTCATATCATAAAGGACATATAAAAATATTCATTAATGGGAATTTAATAGACATATATATTAAGATATATCATTTTTAAATAAATTTAATCTCTCCGTAAAGAATGTGGTATTCAAAACCATGATATTTTTATTTGCGATAGAATATTCAACATGCAACACTGAACATAAATGTCACATGATATATTTTACTATTATAACTGTATTGTTAAATTGGTTGTTTTGGATATTATCAAGTAGTTTTTTAAATATATAAAAATACTCATATCTATCTATATATATATATCATACACAATATAAATTATTTTCTTTTATTTTGTATATAGTTAGTCAATTTTTTTTAATGTTGTTTTATTCTTCAAATATAGGGTTCCATAAAGAATTAATATTTTATTTTCAAGAATTGAATATGATAATCAATATTTTTAACCTTTTAAAAATGGATTGGAAATAATTGAAATAAATTTTTCAATTAAATATCAAAATTTACAATGTTTGATAATTATTAATTTTTTAAATGTTTTTGTTTTTCTTAAATAGTTCAAATAGTAATTTTTAGTAAAAATTTCATTTCATTAAAATATTATAATTAATCTTAGAGTCACATTAAATATGGATTATTATTTAATGAACCATAGTAATAATATATTGATATTTATCCAACTCAATTATGTTTTAAGTGTCATTATATTGTATTTCATTATCAGTTTGCTTATGGGATTAAAATGTCGGTTTTCATGAACACATTTTCAATGATCATAATATTTATAAATATAATAAATTAAAATAATTTCAAATGGATAAATTCTAATATCAAATATATATATATAATATATATGTAAATTATTTATTTGTATTGATAAAATGATTTTTTTTATACAAATTGATTGTTTAAAATAATCAATAGCTTGAAAAGTATACTTCTTGAAAACCAGCTTTTTTCATCACCTGTATGAGAATTGTATTAAATTTAATTTTCTAATGATTTTTAAATTATATGTCACGACCCGTCCCCCGAGGCCCATTCCGAAACTTCCTCAATCCCTCCTTCTATAGGGCAGGGGCTGGTAGCTTGCACCAAAGGTGTATTCCCTAAAACTATGATTGCATTGCCTTTATAACCTGTAACACACATAACCAAGCACACAAAAATATCAGAACTCAAGTTAAACTAAATATTAAATAGAGTGAGTACAATAAGTAATTAGGGGCCAGAATACAAGCCCAACTGGAAAGTATATGAAACTAAAAGTACAAGTAAACTTGAACAGCTCCGACAATCACCCGCCAAGGATCCTACCTGAATTGTAGGTACAACTCTAAAACGGTCATCTCTACATTACTTCTTATCTAAGGTCCACCTCCGAGCTACCTCCAGTCCTGGTACTCTTGTCCTATGCCAGCATTTTGTGCCATCTGCACCAAACAGAACGAATTTTTGGCACAACCCATGTAGGGGTGAGTATTACGATACTCGTTAGGCACCCCGAGACCCACATGTTCTCACACAATACACATGGTATAATCCTCAAATCATGAAATCAACAGATAACCCAACTTAGGTATATTCCCATCTCAATCATGAGGAATCACAGAGTACTACTCAAAAGCCCAAAGCCCTACTATTCCACAAAAAAGGAATACCACTAAGGCATGTACCATATAGGTACGCCACACAGATGAATACCTCCAAGGTATTACCATGATGATAAAATACCACAAAATACAGACTCAGCTCACACCAGGTATAAATTATGTAAAGTAGTTGAGATGATTAGATGTAACCACTGAATCATCTTACTCAATTAAGAGGTTGAACCACACATGAATTCTCGGTGCTGACCCACACAGGATAGCTAGGTGCTGACCCAAACAGGATCTCTAGGTGATGACCCACACAGTATTTCTCGGTGCTGACCCACACATAATCACTAGGTGATGACCCACACAGGATTGCTCGGTGCTGACCCACAAAAGATCGCTCGGTGCTCACCCACACATGATCTCCAGGAGATGACCCACACAAGATCTCTCAGTGCTAACCCACAATAGATATCTCAGTGCTGACCCACACTATATTTCTAGGTGTTGACCCACACTGGATCGCTCGGTGCTTACCAACAAAGGATCACAAGGTGCTGACCCACACAGGATCGCTATTCATTCATCATGTCACAGCCTTCTACTGGGTGGTTTCACTATGCTTTCTTGTCTCCTAGAGGTCCGATCTACAAGCCGATGGTAAATACTACAATTTATATGATGTCTCATGAAGAAGTATCCAAATGTACCACCACACCATAGGGGTCTCAACGCAATAGGAAGTGTGTCAATCAGACATCCAGTCTGTAAGTTATTAGCCTTTTTTCCTGAGGGACCGGGTGGATTTGTGTTCAATCCAACCTGACTATACTCCATCATTTCTCAAACCACTAGTGGGTTATACATAAAGGGACCGTTTCAATACATGGTTTCCATCGCCGCTAAAAGTTCGTCAAACTCACATCTGGTGCCCATGTTATGGCCAAAAGTGCGAAATTGATCGTAGTGGGTTTGGGTCCGGTCTAACCCGGTCTGACCGACCCGGCCTGACCCGTCCTGGGCTGACCCGGTTGGGGTCGACCGGGTCCGACCTGCTGGGTCTAGTCCAACCCATTGGGTGGCCCGAACCGATGTGTCTGGCCCAGCCTGCAGGGCGTCCCATTACTTAGGGTCCATATCGGCCTGCGCTGGGTGGCCCGGTCCAGTAGGCGGTCCAGCTGGACGCGAGGTCCATGAGGGGCCACAGAGGGGGGTGCGATGTCGTGAGGGCCGCGAGGGAATTGCGAGGCCACATGGGATGTTGGGGCCATTGAGGGTGGTGCGATGCCACTGGGCCGCGAGGCCACGAGGCGGCACAGACAGTCGCGGGGTGGCAAGGCCATGGGTCGGTGCGGTGATGATGTGGAGCGGAGTGGAGAGGTAATGGGGCGGCGTTGGCCATGGGGAGGCGTGGCGAGTCCTCGGATGGCGGGGACCGTGGGCGGCCAAGGTCACGTGCGGCGGTGGCCATCGACGGAGGGGGCCTTTGGGTGGCGGGGGCTAGGGAACAGCGTCGTTGCGCCGTCACCTTTATCGCGGATAGTGGTGGTGTCAGACACCGTTCTCATGCCCCTACATGGTTGGTTTCTGGCCTCTTCCATCGTGATTTACACCACAAATAATCACATGAATTGCAAAGACATGATTCCACGTGTGTTTGGCCTGCACTTTCCAAATTAGTGCGGTAGCAAGCAGTGATAATCTCTCTATGAATTACGAAGAGTCATCAAGAACGAAAAAGGGAATAATTTCAATCAACCACCCAACCTCATTCCTTTGATTCATTGAATATTGTTCATGGGGAAAGAGACAATGTCATTGGGAATAAAAAGACGTCGGTGAAATTGTCATTTACTTGAATGTCTGTTCGTTGATGTTGATGATGTTTCTCGTCAAATAATATCATGAGGAAGAATTCAAAGTAGAAGTCAGTGTTCATCATTGGAGTTCTTCATTGGAAAGAATTATCCCACGGATGTTTCAATTACAATGATTAATTTCCCCCAACCCACCAAAAATAAATTGTATCCAATATAATAAAATATGATGGCATAATTTCGAATTTGAATAATTAATTAATTGAGTTGGTGTATTAATTTAATTAGGGATTGGCATAATTAATCAAGGGGAAGATCAAGAGACTTCCTATTATTTATGATGGAGGTTGAAAGGGGTTTTAATCTCTGGTGCTCCCCACCACCATAACCTCTCATTAGAGGTTTTAGGTTTAGTGGCCCCCACCTCCATAACCTCACGGGGGGTTTAATTCTATTGGACCTCACCTCTCAACATCCAGTAGGAGTTTCAAATAAGAATTATATAATTGTTACAATTATTTAATTTTTATTTTATTCATTCATGAATATGTGAAAATCCAACTTCCACTGTTGACCTACTATAGTCGAGTTAAAGGTATCCTAAAGAGAAAACTGGCACATTGAGTTTGACGGTGCCTTCAAATTTCAATTCCGAGCACCGGTTCAAATGTTAGAAAATCCCACTCGCACGTTTACCGAATGTACACGAACTAATGTTCAGAAAATTATTCCAGGAAATCCGGGACTCAGAATCAAGCACCATCAATTTTCACAGACTCATAAAATTATAATATATTAAAAAACATTAGATGGTATTTTCTAGTCTTTACATTCTCTCCACCTCAAGACATTATGTCCCTGTAAGACATATCATAAACTAGTTAAACAAAGTGGTGGTACTGAGAATGTATAGGAGCCTCCAGCTCCCATGTGCTATCCTGGAGGTTTTTGTACTATTAGGGAACACACAGTATTGGTATCGACCGCCCACAAAGGACCAACTCTTTTCGATCCTCAATCTCTTCTGGAACCTCCATAAAAATCACCCAATCATCGATGTAAAAATCACCATGAAGGATGGTGTTACAAGGGGCATACACGTATCTCCTCAGCTGGGATACGTGGAAGAATTCATGCACCCTGTGCAACTGAGGTGGAAGGGCTTTGTGGTATTCCACCTCACCAACTCTATTAAGGACCTGAAAAGGTCCGATGTATCTTAGAGATAATTTTCCACCTCGGGCAATTCTCTACAAAACTCATCGAGGTAAGACCCGTAGAAAGATGTGTTCCCCATCCTCTAATCAAGAGGTCTCCGTCTCCTATCGTCATACGACTTCTTCCTGCTCTGTGCAGTCTTCATATGCCCCTGGATGATCTGCATCTTCACGATGGTATCTTGTACCATCTCTAGTCATACTAGTGTTGACTCCCCTGGGTTAGTCCAACAAAAAGGTGATCTGCAAGGTCTCCTATAAAACACCTCAAAAGGTGACATCCAAATGGTGGAGTGATAACTTTTGTTTTATGAAAACTCCACCAAAGTCAGGTGATCCTCCCAGCTGTGACTGATGTTGATGATGCAAGAAGGATACATGTCTTTAAGGGGCTGAATGGTCCACTCAGTCTGACCATCCATATGAGGATGGAAGGCGGCACTCAAATCAAGATGCATCATGAAATCCTCCTACTAGACCTTCCATTACATGGAAGGAAAACATGTATCACGATCGAGGACAATCATCGAGGGTACTCCTTGTTTCCTCACAATCATCTACACATAGAGGCGTCACAAGCTCTCTACTAAACTCTACTCTCTAATTTGTAGTAAGTGGTCCAACATGGTTAGTCGGTCAATAATCACCCAAATTGTTTCATGATGCCTAGATTCAAGTAGAAGTCCTATCACGAAGTCCATGGATATACCATTCCACTTCAACTATGGGACTTTCATATGCAGAACCAAACCTCCTAGTACCTGATGCTCCACCTTCATTTGCTGATAAGTGAGGATCCTCGAGAAAATATCTGCTCCTACTTTCTTCATTCCTGGACACCAGTGTTGTTGTCAGAGATCTTGGTACATATTCTTCACTCCTGGATGGAACCTTAGAGGGGATGTGTGGAACTTCCTCAACACATCTTCCTGAAGTCACAGTAGAACCAGGTTATATCCTCTAAATAGGATGACATTCTCCCCACCTTCAAGAAATCTATTAGGTGTATGTCCAGTGGATATTTTAAAACGTCACATCTCGCATTTTGCGTCCCTACAGTGCGCCTCCTTGACTCGCTGAAGAAGTGGGGGAGTGACTGTAAGAGAATGAAGAAACGTTTCTCCACCTCTATCCACATAGGATATCTGCAAAGAGAACTACTATTCCATTTCTAACCTAGTTTCTATATACATGATCTCTAGAGGGTGGATCTACAAAAACATTCCACTTCATAAGAGTATAGACAATCTTAATGTTATAGTTCTGGAGGAACCCAAGCCATTGATAATGTCTCAGGTTCACGTCCTTATGAGATAAGATATTCCTGAGACTCTTGTGACCAGAGTACACTGTAAAATGGTATCCCATCATGTAATGTAGCCACATAATCAAGGCTAAGACCACTGCTACTAACTCTAGAACATGGGTAGCGTAGTTCTTCTCATGTTGTCCTAGATGTCGAGAACCATATGTGACCCCTGCTCGCTCAGATATCATGACGGATCCAAGCCCACTACCTAAAGCATCACAGTATACTACGTACCCTACACCCTACTCTAGAAGCCTCAAGATGGGGGCACTAGTCAGCCTCTGACTCAGCTCCTGAAAACTTTTCGGGAATCTCTCCAACCACATGAATGGTTTCCCCTTCTTCGTCAACACAGATAGAGGTGCTTCAACTCTAGAAAATTTTGGCACAAATCTCCAGTAGTATCCTTCCAAACCCATGAAACTCAATTCCTCCATCACACTCCAGGGTTTCTCCCAAGAAAGTTCCACATCAATGTTCACTAGACCAACTACATCTCCAACCCTGAATATGACATGTCCCAGAAAGTTAAACTCTCGGATCCCGAACTATCACTTCGTGAGATTACCATAAAGTAGGTGCTCCCGAAGTGTCTCAAGTACAACCCTCAAATGATAAGAATGATCCTACTCAGTAGTCATGTAGATCAGAATTTCATTGATGAATAATACTACAAAGGGACCAAATTATGGCTGAAATATCCTGTTCATGAGTCCCATGAACACTTCGGGAGTGTTGGTTACGCCGAATGGATTAACCAAGAATTCATTGTGGCCATACCGACATCTAAATATTGTCTCCAACATATCCTCATCTCCCACTATGAACTAGTGATATCAGGATCTGAGGTCTATCTTCGTGAACAATCGTGTTCCCTTCACATTCAACTTGTCCAGGCACCAATAGTCAACACAAAGGCTCAAAATACCATCGTCTTTCTTGGTGATCAAAATCGGGGCCGCACAAGGAGATACACTGGGCCGAATGAATCCCTCCCCCAGAATGTCCTCTAGATGTACCCGTAGATCATGAAGCTCCTTGGGATCCATATGATAACCTGGTGTAGATATTGTTGTTGTCTCGGGTAACAAGTCAATGTAAAAGTCCACCTCTCTATAAGAAGGTCGGCCCAAAAAATCATTAGGGAAGACATCTGCATACTGGTCCTCCACTATAGGATAACTCAGACTCTCCACAAAAAACTGCTCCCTGTGTAAGGAAAACGAACTGATTTGTAATCGCTTTCACCGTCATCAGTGTAAGTCCATCATATGCTGCAAAGGCTCCCTTCTCGCCGGTGAAGGTAACCCTAGTCCCATCCGTGCAGACACAACGCACTTTGCGCCTAATATAGTAAATATGAGCATGGACTATTGATATCCAATCCATACACAAGATGACATCATAAGGCCTCGACGCCACTACTAGGAGATACCACCCGAAGCTCTCATATCCTAAGGTAAGGTCACACTGCCAGCACTAGTGCATAATCATCGAATCTGCTCTTGTAAGAGTATCCTTCCATAATGATTGAGCCAACTGCTTTGTCGGAATCTCCGAGCTCCAAACAAGTGTTGTGGAAATAAAAGAATAATTAGAACATGTTCCTATAAGTTCTGCAGCTAAGGTAGAGTAGGCACAGATCATACTTGTATCATCTCCGGAGCACAGTGATCGTAGACCCCAACATCCTGGGGCTGAGCTCTCCCATTTCCACCTACTCCCTACATTCAGGGTGGACCTCCTGTTGTGGTGTCGGTAACATCTCGAATCATCACACAGTACCAGCTTCACAGCCAACTCCTCTGCCATGTCCACCGACTCACTACAGACCACCTCGGCTGAATCTTTGTCTCTGCCTGGCCAGTCCCTCGACCGTCTGCTGCTCATCTGTACGTCGTCTCAGAAAGTTATGAGCTATGTGGCCCAACCCACCGCATGCGTAACACTTCTCTCTCTTGGAATGACCGGCTCTGCCTTGGGTGCCTCGCCCAATAGACTCTGAATCATGTGGTCGTCCACCTATAGGTCTGGTCCTCTTGGACCTCTGTGTCAACTGTCATTTGTCTGCTACAGAAGACTCTGCAATGTGATGTATGATGGTGGGTCTCTTTGCTAATGACTTCTCAACAAGAATACTATCCACTAAGAGGGCTCTCTCTAACACCCCTTCCTGTCTCGGGAAGCTGAGTGAGATCATCAAAACCCTGGTTTCCCACCAAAGCCCCTGCTCGAAGGTCCGGGCCCTCTAGAATGTGTCCCAAAACATATCAGGGGAGTATCATGAGAGGTCAGTAAACCTCGCATAGTACTTTTCCACCGTCATGCTAACCTACTGGATATGAAGTAGCTCCTGAATACGCTCTATGTGAAGTGTCGCGGGGGAAAACTCTACCCAAAATAGGCTCTCATAGTGTTTCAAGAGAAGTGTCACCTCATCGTGATCCGGGAGCATCATACTCCAACATTTTATTGATGCTTCATGTAGAAGGTTGATGGAAATGATGACCATGATATCAGCTGGTGTCCCTACGAGTCGGAAGACTCTCACCATGGCCTCCAACCAATCCTTAGCTGCCTGTGGTTCCATCTCTCCCCTAAAACTAGGTGGCCTATAGCACTGTAACTGGTGCATCGTGCTCAAGTGTCTTGCTCCCTCAACTGCTGGGGATGGTGGAATCAGTGTCCAAAAGGGTAATGGTACCACTGGTGCCTTTTTTGTTTCCTCTACTTGAAGAGGTATCTGCACCGAGGCCTTGTCCCTCATTGTGATTTCATTGCGTAGTATATATCTGGAACCCTAGATGGTTGTCTTCGTGGAGGAATCTTTAATAGAAGCAGGTGTATCACAGTCAAAAAGTTATTCCTGGTGAGATGACTCAAGAGATTACAAAGAAATATTTTGAAAACACACACACAGTCAGTGTTTTTGTGCACATAGTCGGAAATTAGAAGTCAGGGTCCTGGTGTATGGATACATCGGTTGCCGCACCAACCCAGGATTCCCTAAACACAAAACCACACTCACTACACTTAACATTGATGCTGTTAAACTGATATTATTTCAATGTTCTATAGTTGAACCTCCCTCTGATACCAATTTGTCACGACCTGTCCCACAGGGCCCTTGTCGTGACAACCCCAAGTCCGCCTTTTGTAGGCCAGGGGCTGACGACTAGCACCGAATGTGTATTCCCTAAAACTGGGAAATCATTGTCTTTATAATCTATAACCCACACAATCAATCACACAATAAGATATGAACTAAATTAAATCTAAACAATAAATAGAGAGAGTGCAGAATATAAAAGGGGGTAAGAATACAAGCCCAACTGGAAAGTACAAGAAAGTGGAAGTACAAGTTAACTGAAACAGCTCATGTGATCACCCGCTAATGATCCTACCTAAAGGGTATATATAGCTCTCGAATGGTCGTATTTGCAGTATCCCTCATCTAAGGTCCACCTCTGAGTAACCTCTTGTCCCGGTACTATCATCCTCTATCATCAGTTTCCTATATCTACACCAAACAAAATGAGATACGGGCATATCTCGTGCATGGGTTAGTATAACGATGCTCAAAAGGGACCTCGTGACCATCAAGGTCTCACAAAATCCACAAAGGATAGTCCAAAATGAATAAAATCAACTATTAGCCTAATTATGTATATTCCCATAAATATACCTAAGATATAAAGTATTCCCATATCAATCATGAGGAATCACATATTCCAACTCAAATTCCCAATGATCAACAGTTCCACAAAGGAAGGAGTACCACGATGTAAAGTACCACACAAGTATGCCACAAAGATTAATACCACCAAAGTATTACAACAAATGAAAAATACAAAAAGGTATAGACACATCTCACACCATGTATATGTTATGTACAATAGTAGAGATTATTAGATCTAACCATGAAATCATCCTACTCTTTTAAGAGGAAGACCCATACAGGATCGCTCGGTGCTGACCCACACAGGATTGGTAGATGCTAACCCACATAGGATAACTCGGTGGTTACCCACGTAGGATTTCTAGGTGATGACCCAATATTTATCACTCAGTGATGACCCACACAGGATCTCTAGGTTCTGACCTACACAAGAATGCTCAGTGCTAACCCACACCAGATCTTTAGGTGCTGAACCACAGAGGATTGCTCGGTGCTGAGTGAGACCAGATCAGTAGGTGATGAAATACAAAGGATTGCTTAGTGCTAACCCACACAGTATCTCTATATGAGGACCCACACATGATTTCTCGGTGCTATCCCACATAGAATCTCAAGCTGCTGACCCACATAGTATCACTCTTCATTCATCACGTCACAACGAACAACTGGGTTCCCACACTAGGCTTGCTTGTCTCTGAGAGGGTCTGCTCCACAATCCAAAGATAAATACTCTAACTGCCATTAAGTTTTACTATGATGTATCCCAAAGTACCACCACGTCATAGGAGTCTCAACGAATCAGACGGTGTGTCAATCAGATGACTGGTCTGTATGTTATTAGCCTTTTTGTCACGAGGGCCCCGTTGAATTCGTGCTCGATCTAACCAGATGTCACTATATCATTTACCAAATATTTAGTGAGGTATACTCAAAGGGACCTCCTCACTACAAGGATTCCAGTGCCACTGACATTTCGTCAAACGAAAGTCTGGTGCCAATGTTATGGCCCAATGTGTGTAAATGGGTCGTAGTGGGTTAGGGTCCTGTCCGACCCGGTAAGACCGACCCAGCCAAACCCGGCCTAGACCAATCCAGTTTGGGTCGACCCGGTCTGACCCACTGGGTCCATCCCAACCTGCTGGGTGGCTCGGCCTGATGGGTCCAGCCCTGCCTACAAGGCAGCCCGACACGCTGTGTTCGTCACGGCTTGCGCTGGGTGCCTGGCCAGTTGGGCAGTCTGGCATACATCATGGGATGTGAGGGGCCATAGAGGGTAGCGCGATGTCGCGAGTGCCACAATGGTTGCACGATGCAGCGAGGGAAGCATAGGGTTTCCCGATGCCACAAGGCTGCGTGGCCGCTGGACTGTAAGGTCGCGAGGCGGTGTGTCAAGGCCAAGAGGCAGCGTGGCGAGGTCGGGGGCGGTGTTGGTCATGGGGCGGCGTGGTGAGGGTGTGGGGAATCTTTGGCCTTGGGGCGGATTAGCGAGGTTGTGAGGCGGCGCGGATAGCCGCAAGGCTGCGCGGAAAGGCCGCGGGCAGCGGGGGCCGTGGGCGGCGGCGGCCGTACAGCAGCGTCTTTGCGCCGTTGCCTTCATCGCATCGGGAGGTGGTTCCTGTTGCCATTCTCATGTCCCTTCATAGTTGGTCATTGACCTCTTCCATCGTGATGAATACCACAAATCATCACAAGAATTGTGGATCGGATGGTTCATGTTGTTTTCGACCTCATTCTCTGCATTAGAGCGGTAACAAGCGGATCTAATCACTCTTTGAATAAGGATGAGTCCTTAGGAAAGAAAAATGGAATAATTTCTGATAACCACCATGCCCCGTTCATTTGATTCTGGGATGATTGTATGTGTGGAAAGAGATGTTGTCATTGAGAATAGACAGACGTCGATGAAATCGACATTTCCCCGATCATCGGTTCTTTGACATTAAAGACGTTCCTCATCAAGGAATGTCCCATGGAAGAAGTCATAGTCAATGTCAGCATTCTAAGTTGGCATTCTTCATTGGATAGATTTCTCCCAACGCTCCTTCTTTTGCACTCAATTAATTTCCACATCCTACCAAAAAGTATTTGTAGCCAATATAATAAAATATGTTGGCATAATTTCAAATTCTAATAATTAATTAATCGAGTAGTTGTATTAATTAAAAAGGGGGAGGTATAATTAATCAAGGGTATGCTCAAGAGACTTCCCTCATTTATGTGGGAGGATAAAATGGGTTTTAATCTCAGTTGGTCCCCACCACCGTAAACTCTAATCGGAGGTAACAGGTTTGGTGATACCCACCTCAATAACCTAAAGGGGAGGTTTAATTTTGTGGGTCCCCACCTCTCAAAATCCACAAGGAGTTTCAAATAAAAATAAAAATAAATGATACACAATTTTATTTTTATTTTATTTTCTCACGAATATGTGAAAATCGAACATCCACTCATTACCAACTGCAGTCGAGGTGAAGGTCTCATTAAGAGAATATTGGTGCTAAGAGTTCAACGGTGCCCTCAGATTTCAATTCCGAGCATTGGTTCAAAAGTTATAAAATCATGATCGCACATCTACTGACCATAACCGAAATAATGTTCTGAAATTTATTGTTGGCATTCTGGTCCTGAGAAACATGTGCCGTCAATTTTCGCGGACTCGTAAAATTCCCATATATTAAATAAAATTACATGTAATTTCTGGGACTTTACATCATATGTTATAAAATAAGATATATTTTTTAAATATTCAAATAAAAATTATATTTCCGTGAATTTTTTATAATTTTTTAAAAATATTCATTTTGTTATGAATACTGATACATAATGTATTTTAATGTAAAAAAATAATTTTAATTTCAATTCCAATAATTTTTTTTATTTTAAATGTATATTATAGTAAAATTTTATTTATTATAAATCAATAAATCAAATTTATGTAATTTTAGATAATTTCATATTGATTTATGATATGAAAAATTTTAATTATTTTTTTCATTTTCAAGTTAAAATCATGCATTCCTACCACATATGAATGATTTATATTAAATAAAAATCATCCACATATTTTAATTGTATTTTAAATAATAATAATAATATTTTTAATCAGGATAATTTATTCTATATAATAAAATAAAATTATAATTTGACTAAAATTAATAATGAGAGTAGTATAAATTACAAACCTTTATAAGGTAAAAATTACTTATTGGGGTAAAAAGAAAATGATAATTAATATCAATAACCTAAAAACATTTAATAAACCACATTTTTTTGAAATATTTATAAAGTAAATCATATAGAATCTTGAAATTAATATATTTTTGGAATTAATTTTATAGAAGCATGGGTATGATAACATTTTTTGAAAAAAATTACAAGTTTGACACTCACCACACCTATTAAATGCCACATCCTATCATATATTATTCACAAAATAAATTCTCATTTTAAAAAAATAAATCCATGTACAAATAACTTTCAAACACATCTACCATAATCCTATAATCATTAATATTGATATAAATACATCCTATGAAGGCCTCTGGTTGGATCATAATGACGATTCCCAGAGAAGATGTAACATTCTACAACGAACATTTTTATTTTAATTATTTATCTACCTATAACTAGTAATATTAATCCCTGGTTATATAATAAACCCATAATTAAAAAAATAGTGATATTATATATATTTATTCAAAAAACATAAATCTTTTCCCTCTTCCAAAAAATGGGTAACTTAATCATCATTTTTTTGTATTTAAGATAGCCACCTTAACAACAGATGTCATTCATTTTTCCATTTCCAACTCTCATGGTTGGATAGGATTATTAATATATGTTATATATTTGAAATTTATAAAATAATTATACCTTTTATTCCAATGTATCATATAATTGTTTTATCATTCCATTCTATAGATGATACGATGATGTTTATCATTTGTATGTTGGACAACCACAACATGAAGTGATGTGATTTATTTTAACAAACACATTATCATTAATGTAATAGAGGTAATTATAATGAATATATGTGATATAAAGTATATAATTATGTTATTTTTGACATAATTATAATTTGATAATTTTAATACATTAATATATTAGAGTGAAAATTTGATAGCAAGGTTTATGTACGTGTGAACTACAGACACCACAAAGCGATGTGAGTCACTTTTCATCACCACCCCACAAGTATGATATATATAAGTAAATTTAAATCAATTAAACATTTTATATTATATTATAATCACTATATATATAATTAATATTTCATATAACATTTCCATAATGATCACACAAAAAATGATATGTTACTCATCTGTATGTATGACCTATCATCTCTATGATTATAACACAACCAGTTATTCATTAAGGTCATTGATTATTAGTTTTTATAATCTAATTTATTTAAAAAAGTAATGTTATGTTATGTAAATTATTCTGTATATATTTATATAATCACCCATGTGACTATAGACAACCTACAAAGGATATTTCTAATACATATTCCAAATATGGTCAAAATATATGACTCAAACCGAATAAATTAACTAATCATATATGACATGGTAATAAGATAAAAATGGGTCTATTAAAATATTAAATATTTATTAAGATTTTAAATAACTAATATATGATTTAGTTTTCCGGATTATTAAGGACCTGAAAGAAAAATCAAACTCTTGTTGTCTAACATTTATTTCTATCAGATGTCTTTCATAGTCCCTCATTATTTTTGTTCTTGAGTTTTATATTATTTTCTTATTTTATATTATAATATATATAATTTAATTTATGGGTAGTTAAATATAAATATTTGGATCTCTCTTCCATGTGGTTTAGTGTTTTTAATGTTATGAAATCAGTATATGATTTTCCCTAATTTGACTTCATCGAGATATTTATTTTTCATACACATTATTCAATTACACATTGTATATAATACCGATTTTATATTTCATATCAGGAATACAATTATTTTAACAGTATTTAAAATATTATTTTTATATTATTTATTGGGTAATATGATTCATAATATTACTAAAGGGTAAGGATTTTTTCCAATTTCTATGGCTTGAGAATTATGCTCTCTTATGGAGATATATTCTTTTATAATGTGTATATAATATATATTTTAAATGTAATATCATATATTTAATAATTATAATGGACTTTTATCTTTTAAATAACTTTATCTATTCATGGGTATTATGATTCAAGGATTCCAATGTGGTAATAGTTTTATGTTAATATCTCACAGGTTATTAGTCTAGTTTATTATTAATAACCCAATGTAAAAATTACCTAATCTACCTATAAATAATTATCATTAGTATACTTTAGGTAATTTTATAGAATAATGTTTCACAAAATATTTCAATTTTACACTTTTTAGAATAGTTGAATGTTTTTTATCAATATCATACTCCATTTTTACCTTCAGATGGAAATATGATTCATACCAAAACCAAGTTATGAAGAAATGTTTTCCAAAATGTTTTGAAAAATTTCCAAATGATATTTTTATAATATATTTAACCAATTTTGTATTTTAAATTATTTTTAACTTAACTTATATTCATTTTCCAATATAATTCCCATTTGTATTTTTATGAAAATGTGAAAGAAATCATTTTTTTAACACATATAACATGAATGGAATTTTTTACTATCATTAAAAGTATTTTCATTGATGCATAAATTACATATTTTCAAGGCAATGTTATATGAAAAAAATTTAAAGAATGAGTTAAAATTTTATTTCGACAAATGAATGTATGTTTTCCTAAATAAATTAATTGTAGGGATATTTTAAATATTACATCACATGTATTCATGGATGATTTAAACCAATGTATTTTCACAATATTTTTTTGGAAATTTGTTTTAATGTGATTTTTAAAATGATATATCCATATTATTTAAAATAAATTTCATGAAATATTAATATTATTTGAAATCATTATCATCGATGAACCTTGTTGTAACATATATTTTTAATGAGGATATTTTGTTAGAATTCCATCCTAACTTTTCCTCTGGATGGATTTTGATTGATTCAACGAGATTGTCTAGGAACTCATTTATTTTCTATGATGTTATAACGTTTCAAATAGATTAATATGAAACCATTTATTTTATCTTCAATAATTAGGTAACTATAAAAGAATTATTACATTTAAAAGTTTTATAATTAAATAAAATCTCCATGTACTGTATTAATGATGGTGTTCATTGAAAATATATTTTATAGGTGCCCCCAAATAGTAATAAAATGCATTGGATTATGATTATATTCTATGGATAATTATATATGATGTTAGAAATATGTTTATTACAATTTTAATTTTTTTTAAGTGTTCTATAAGTGTTATATGAATATAATGTCCCAGGAAACCAAAACTATTTTTTATATTTTTCTATTTGTTTATGTTGATTCATTGATAATATATTTCAATAACATTGATAGTG
This sequence comes from Viscum album, assembly GCA_963277665.1. Classification (NCBI taxonomy): domain Eukaryota; kingdom Viridiplantae; phylum Streptophyta; class Magnoliopsida; order Santalales; family Viscaceae; genus Viscum; species Viscum album. The sequence continues at coordinate 1,547,987,015 of OY728146.1, read as the reverse complement.
ATTATTTATTTTTATAACTCATTAAATGTTAAATCTCATTTCCAGGTTTCATGTTTGATGATCAATGAATTTATCCTTATGAATATTCTTATGGTATACTCATGAATGTTGATTATTTCATCATACCCTTATGATGTTCTTTTTATCAATGATGACATTTGTTTCTAATTGGTTACCTTTTCACATAATATGAATTGGAGATGAACCTTTTTATAAATAATTTTCCTCTAGTAAAAATTATTTCGGTTGAATGAATAATTACATGAAGTGATTTTACATGTATTAAAATAACTTTACAGTTTGAGAAAATAAATGATGGGTTTAATTGGAAAAAATGTCATGTCAAATTATTGGAATTATTTATATAAGTATATGAAATAAATATCTAAAATTATATTTCTAAAATGAAATTTATAATGATGGTGTTGCAATTTTTTATTAGGAATTTTATTTATTCGAATGATTAATAATTGGTCACATACATTGGTATCAAATATTTAAATGTAATATTTATATTTTTTGCACCAAATTAAGGAGTGCATGTTTGGGACTACTACTATCGGTATCAATGAAATTGGTTAGATAAATTTAGTGATTATTACCTTTAATTTTTGGTTATATTATAATTTATATATACTATAATAGGTAAATTGGATTAAGGTTGATCAAAAATTCAATTTCTTAGACAACCCATTTAATAGGTTTATGTAGAAATAATTTTGAGGTAATTAATGATATTTTGGGAGATAGTTTGTTATGTATAGGGATTTTTAACCCATATGATCAATATGAAAATTTATTCATTGAGGGATTTTAATATATCACATAATGTAAAAAGTGTATAACTTTATGTCTATTTTCGTTGCATCTTGTATATCTATTGGGCTTGAACCATTTATTATAGGGTGACAATAGTTTATCACCTACCATTATCCTACACGATATCTAGTCCAGTGTGAATATTTTACATGTAATGATAATATTAATATATTAAACATATTGGATTCTATTTGTGGAAAAATATTTGTTTTATATTGGATCAATATTTTATTAAATTAATAATATCAATTTGTTTAGAAATTAGTTGAGAAATGTTTGTTGAATTTTATGGACAATTATTTTTGGAATGATTTGGATTGAATGTAGGGTGGGTATTTTTAGATAAATTGGATGATTAATGTATGAATAATTACTTTTTAAAAATTATATCAATATATAATTACCATTTTTTTATTTGTTAATTTCCAAATATAATTTGAATATCATGTTATTAATTTGGGATGGATTTGGACCTTTAAATTTTTAGTTTAGAGATTTTGACCTAAATATTTCTTCATGAATAAATAAATTTTCTAGAAAAAGATGATATTGTTAAGTATATTGATTAAATGATGAAATTTTAAAAAATAGATAAGTATGTTTACATATTTTCTTTCTCAATTTGGTAAGAGAATTCATCAACTCTAGGAAAATGATCCCGAAAAAAATATGTTAGCATATTACCTTTATTTTTGGTTTGACTATTGAAATCCCATTCACCATTGATATATGTTTTTTATTCCCTTAACATTCCATATATTATTCACATTATAGGGAATACTGGAATCTATCACTCTATATTTTTATTTTATCATATCATCCATGTATATTTATTCAAATCCAACAAATTATTTCATACATAGAAACATTGTAATGTGCTATTCTAGATGTACATCATGATTCCATTTTATTTTTATCAACCATATTTTTTATTAAACATTCATAGGATGCAGGTTAAAAAATTTATTTCGATTTTTGATCCATTTATTATCAAGTTAAATTTTAATTTAAACGACATTATCTTTTAAGGTGGAGTGCGTAAATAACACCCAATTATTTGAAATGAATAAAATTGTGTTTTACTAAATAAATGAAGTTATAAAATGATTTTTGATGAGAATGTCACACCTCATTAAATAATTATATATTATATATTTATACAAATTTTATCATTAACTTTTGGTATATTCCACCTGATATTTTATATTCTTGATATCATAGTCAATAAGTAATAAATAAATTAAATGACCCTTGACATATATTAACGTCATAACCTATAAATTTAATTATAAGGTATGAATAATATAAAAAAAATTATAAAATATTTATAATAATTTCATACTCAATATAATATACTAACAAATGTCTAGTAAATAATCAATTAATTTTTAGTAACATAATTTTATTCTTTAATATTACATTTAATTCAAAAATTTATTTTAATTTATTACCCCAAAAATAAAATTGAAATAAATATTTTAATGTTATAAAAATTAATTAAATAAAATTTAATTTTAGAATATGAATATATTAATTTATATTGACTTAATGGTTGGAATTTTAATACATAAAAATTATTTTTTTTATGAATACCGAAATATATTGATTTTTTTGTACAAATATCATTTCCTTTCAATAAACAAAAAAATAAAAAGGAATATTATTTTTTTAATTATAATTAATTTAATATATTAATCCCGGAATTATAATTAATCAATTTAATAATATTTTAATTTTCATTATATTTAATTTTAGATTATGTATATTTTTTTGGGTAAAAAGTGAGCTTTTCCATCAAAACAATTTTAAAGGGCGTAATGTATATCAATTTTTATTAATTAAACTAATAAATGAAGTGAAATTTTTTAAACAAAGTATTTATATTTTATATCAATAACGTTTAATTTAGTTTAATATAATGATTATTATTATAAATCGATTGAAAATAAAATAATACTATTCTTGAACAATAATCTTCCTGAAAACATGCATTTTTATCACGTTTGTGGGGTTTTTCAATAATAATGTACCAAATTTAGAAAAATTAAATGAAAAAATAATAGATTTTTAAAAAAATTAATCATTATATTTTAAATTATATAGAATTTAAAATTAGTTTAATAATATATAAATTATTCCAAATATGTCATTTTAATAAATTTTATACTGAATTTTGATATCAAAAGACTTATTGTTTTTGAATATTTTCACTTTAAAAACCCAATAACTAGTCATTCATATAAATTAATTTTAATATTTTTTTTGGAAATTCAATTAATTTATTTCGAAATAATTTACCCCATATTTGAAAATAGAAATTTTTTTAATATCATACATGTTTAAGAAATTTTGATTCCAAAATTATTATTGTAATCGAGAAAAACTTTTTACCAGATTTATTATAGAAACTGATTTATTAGGGGTTAAAAGAACGTAAATTTTTTTAAAATGAACTTAAAAATTATTAAACAAAAATTTTGAAGACGTAATTGTACCTAAATTAATTTTGTTTGGATAATATTATTTTTTGATTCTTTGGGAATGACAAAAAAATTGGTATGTTTCAATTTTCTCAAAAAAATATATCTCTGCCACTCACCTCACAAAAAATTAGACACAACAAATCATATATTTTTTCAGAACATAAAACCTCATTGTGTCCTACATGAACTATTTTATTCATTTAAAATAATGTCTATACAATTTATAATTTCATAAATTCTAGTAGAAATACATCCTAGGATGTACTATTTTGTAATCATAATGAGGATACCTGAAAAAGAGGCAACATTATTCATTGACTATTTTTATTTTAATTATGCATCTAACTCAATTTATAATTACGAAAAAAATGATTATAAAATATCCTATTTATCGTTATTAAAGTTTTATTTTATCATGTTAATGGTACAGCATAAATATTTTCAATATTCCATTAAATGGGTGACGATACCATAATTCGTTTGTACCGAGGACTACTTCATAGAAAATGATGCAATTAATTTTTTTTATAAAAACCACACATAGTTGGATATGATGATAAATATACCTAATATATATATTAAATATAACATATTTATACTTCTAGAGTCATTATATCATCTATACTATTTTACATTCCATTTCATTTGGTATATAATAAAATGGCTCATGTGTACGACAGACTACATCCTCACGAAGTAATGTGATATGTTTTCAATAAAGATTTAAATGGTTTGTTAAAGTTAAAAAATTATGGATATTTGTGATATAAAATAAATAATTAGTTTATTAATTACATATTTGTCATTTATAATGATAATATTTCATTTTTATACAAAAAATTGAAATCGTCGTTTCTGTATATGTGGACTACCTCATTTATGAAGTTAGGTGACTCTATTTTCGTCACCATAACACAAGGAGGATATATATAAATATATTAAAAGAAATAATATTATATAAATTATGTAATTATCACTAATTAATGATAACATATTACATTAATACTTTCCATAAGGTTCATGGAAAAATGGAAATGTTACTCACATATATGTACAACCTCTCGTGTACATGATTGTAACAAAGACATTTTGTGAAAACATTTATCATGATAGGTTTCAAAATTATAATTTCTATATAAATATGATAATTATTTCATTATAAATAATATGTATAAGATTGTTGAATGGCCAATTTGACTATAGTCAACCAACTAAATACATTTTTGTCACATAGGTCAAATATTGTCTAAACATAAGGTGTAACCCTAATTTATTAATTAATAATATATAACATTGTAAAAATTAAAACTAAATTAAAATTAAGACATAAATATATTCATAATTAATTATATAATGAATTTTTTTTTATTATTCTGTATGATGGTAGTATATGTGGCAAATCAATCTCAATGAAAGGATTTTCTCGTCGAAGTTTTATTTACGTGAGATGTATGCCATATTAACCAATTATTTTTTGTGTTGTATATAATAACCATTAAGGTATTATAAATTTTTATTAATATATATAATTTGTTTTTATATATATATTATGATATCTAATTCATTGGGCTTACTATTTCAATGTTACCGAAAGTTAAGGGATTTTGGGCTCACCATTCAATCATCGTGATGTATGGTATGTAATAGAGCTATTATCTTGAATGTGGTGAATATAATTACCCTTTGACATGATTTATAATGAATACCATTATTTTATGATATTTAATGTTTCGTATGTTTCTATTGTTTAATGAGGATTATTATTTAAAATATTAATAATTTGATAAGATATTTTTGTTTCAATTAACCTCTATTAAAATTTATGTCATGTTATGAACCTATCATATATTTTGTGGTGTATATATATATACCATTCTACATTTAATGTCATGAAAACATTCATTCTTATTTTATTTTACATTTCATTTAATTGTAACCTATCATGCGTATAATGATTCAAATCTACCAAGGTGGACAGAGTTTTACATTATAATCTGATTAGTTATCAGGATTGATTACGATTAAGCCTGCAATGTTAAATAATGTGGACCAAAATCAAATAATTAAAATGAATTTTATTATTCTATGATTATTGAAAATATTTTTATGTAATACTACTATTTTCCCACTGAAATTAATTTATAATATTTTTTAAACTTTTTTATGAAAATCCAACCTAATTTCTCTCATTAGAAAAAAATAACTTTTTACCAAAACAATGTATCATGTAATTATTTTTTATAATGTATTTAATCATATTCCATGTAATTTAGAAATTAAATTTTTACAAAATAATATCTTTTTAATTTTATAATGGTATAATTATATATTCTTTACGATAAATATTCATAAACTTTTTAAAAAAAAGAGAGTGGAATTTTTTAATGCGTACAACCGGAATATAATTGATCAAATTCATGAACATTAGTTTATTTCTATAATCCATTATTATTTTTCATGGTTATTAAAAAAAATTAAACATTGTTTTAAAATGATTTTTTAAATAGAATTGATATTTTACTCAATAAAAAATTAAATGGGTTTTAAATATTTAATTAATCATTCCAAGGAAAACATCAATAAACCTGATTTTAGAAATAGTTTTTCATTTTTTTTGGGTTTGTAATGAATTTATTTTCAGAATGACAATTTTAGTTTCCAAAAAATATATATAATGACCTATTTAAGGTAATTTAATTCATCAATGAAAAAAAACTATGTTGTCCCTTAAACATCAGTTAATTAATTTTTTAATGATTCTATCCTCCATATTTCTCTTGATGGATTAGATCGATTCAGATATATTGTTATAGAACTCATTTTATTCAATGGATTCATCATGTTTCAAAAATATTTATATGAAACTGTTTTATTATCCATTTTATAATCATGTTATGAAATAATAATGATTTCGTATTTATGTTTTATATGGATATAAAATATATATACTTTATTGTTACAAGGTTCTTAGGCATTATATATGTTGTGTGCACTAGGTAGTGTTGATGGACCCCATTATAACTTATACGATGTGCGAACCTAGTTTTCTCACAAATACATTTTCTAATTATTATTATCTCCAAGTAAATATATTGGATGATGCTATTATAGTTACTCTAAATTTAATGGTTCATTATATGTTCTAGTAAGATGATATCCCAAGATTCCAACAAGTGTTGTGTATGATTACAAAGTGTTTATTATGTTTCATTTGATCAAGATTGATCTCATAGGAATCATAATTATTTATTCTAACAAACCCATACTTTTTTAAAGCCAAATAATATAATTTAATGATGGATGATCTAGGTATTGATATATATGAATAAGAATATCATATACTCATGAACATTAATTATGTCTTCATTACCTTATTCTATTCATAGTCATTGTTAAAAATTTATTTTAAAAAGATTACTTTCCCCGTAAAAATCATTTGTGCTCTCCCTTATAATATTAAAATTTCCCTATGTAATAAATAATTATGTTGAAATAATTATGTCTATAAGGGATTTCATATGGTGGTTAATGACATCTTAATGTGAAAAATATCAAATATGGGTTATATAGATAAAATCTCATTTAAAATCATGGAATTTTTTTATATAAACAACTTTCAAAATTCTATGATACTATATACGAAAAATGACAGTTATAATGTAATTTATCCTATTTTTGACTCTGGATTATCTATGTTTTGTATGGAAAAAGGTGGTCAACCTCCACCAGTAACATAGATATCAATCTAATGTTTCTGTTTTTAGCACCGAGATCTTGAGTGTGGGTTCCCTATTATAATTATTTCACAATTTAATTTATAACACTATATAATAATTATTTCATTAGATTAAACTATAATGTGTTGAAATATTTTATTTTTGATTAATAATATATTGTTGTCGTCAAATAACATTAAGAAATTCTTTTATAAAAGTGAAAAAATTGACTTGTGAAACATATTTCAAAACTCACTCTGAAATAAAAATGAATTATTATAATTCCAGGAGTATAGACTAAACAATTGTTTTTACCAGTATATCGATTTAAAATAAAAAACTGAATTATAATAATTTATAAATATATTATATTGATAAAAAGTTATTTTTTATTAAATTTGAAGAGAAACATTGTTATAATGACAATACATAAGTAAAATAATTAAATATACAACATTAATGAACATTATAGTTACCAGAAACTTGATATATAAATTTTATGATATTTTTTATTCTTATATGAAAAATAATTAATAAAATTATTATACGATATTATAAAATAATTATTATATTTTAAATTATGTGGATATATTTGTTAATGTGGAAATAAATATTCTAAGGGTATCATTTACATTCTTGATGAGTGCTTTGATAGATGGTTATTATTATTTCATTCCTCACAATTTATTGATGATATGAAAAATTTTAATTTTATATATAATACAATTTTGGAAAAAAGAAGAAATCCACAATTCTCTATAAATGAAAAATATATTGTTGGATTTTTTTTATAAACATGTTTTTATGTTCTTCTATGATATAATACATAATGAACGAGTGAATACTTTCATAGACCCCATTAATACTATTTATATCTATGTTAGAATGAATTATATTTGTAATGGCAAGGACCTCTCTGATCCATTACTTTGTGAAACTGTGGTGTTGGAGGTGTTCCTGGAGGTCAAGGTGACTTACCCCCAACACATTGCCAAATTTCCAGTTCTGTGAACAGTGTTTCCAGTTTCTGAACAATATCGGTAGGTGAACAATGTTTCTATCGGTGAGGTTTAGTGAACAGTGTTTCCAGAACGATAACCATCTAATGGTGACCTTATAATGGTAGACTTGAACAGTGTTTCCAGAACGGTAACCTTCTAACGGTAACCTTATAATGGTAGACTTGAACAGTGTTTCTAGAACAGTATCCTTCTAACAGTGACCTTATAATGGTAGAATTGAACAATGTTTCCAGAATGGTAACCTTCCAACGGTGACCTTATAACGGTAGACTTGAACAGTGTTTACAGAACGGTAACCTTCTAACAGTGACCTTATAACGGTGTACTTGAACAGTGTTTATCGAACGGTGAGGTCTAACAGTGACCTTTTCATTCCTTTTCCAAATTTTGAGAATGTGAACCGTGTTTCTATCTTCCAACAGTTTCACCCCTTTGACGTTTCCTTTGACGTAAAATACATTTAAAGCCTTATTTTAAGGACTCTTGAGGCCGATTCAAATGCCATAAATCCTATATAAATTATTACTATGGCTTGGAATGTTTTACTTTGTCAAACAACGTGGGTTAATGCGATCCGTTTTTAATGGAGAATTAATCGGATCTTAAACAGCCACCTCGTTAAATATTCAAAAACGAACCATATATCATTCTCTCGTGTTCTTTCCCTATATTCTCAGCTAAGAGACAATAGAGCCTTTGAATAATTCCCGTATGAGTTTCACAATCAAACCCTAATCCTCATATTAGTTCCGCTCTGTTTTGGATTCAACCGAGCTGTGTCGGTCAATCTTTTCTATAAGGTATGTTTTATCATAGTTCCTTTGGGGATCATCATATAATGTTTCTCCCTTCCATGTTATACCATTTAATTTCCAATATTCTAATGGGTTTTTCTTGGGGTTTTTTGGTACTGTCATACCGTGGAATCCTCTTGTGGATGCAGTTGTCGTGAGAGGAGGTTTGTGACCCCTTGTGTGGATAAAGGACGTCAAGAACTCTTCGAGGTAGGGGATTCATGGCTTCTGTAATTGTATATGTGAAATCGTAGAATTATCATGATTTAGACCTTTGGATCATAATGAAATTGACCTAATTAAATACTTGAACCGGATTAAAATAATTGGTTGATCGCATGTTGTTGCTTTGTACCGTGATAATGGTTTTCCTCATGTTTTCTATATAGGGTGATATCTATGTTTTCTTTGATTAGTTGTTTTTTCTTGATGGAAATTGATAATGAACGTAAATATGAAATTAATTGTTAATTATTTGGCTATAAATAAAGAGTCATGTAAATGAATCCGGTTGTTGTCGTTGTTGTAGTTATTCCAATTTGTGGTTAATCAAATTAGGGAAGTAAGCATGGTTATTTAATTGTGATAGCTTACTGATTAGGTATCCCGTAATTGGGACCTATGAATAACCAATCTGCTAATTCAATATGGATTAAAGAATAGATTGTGTGAGAATTTCTTAAAGGGGTTTTGAGTTACCCACTTTATTGTTAAAGGGACAAGATCACATTGATGTGATGTTTGATTTCCTGCTGGATGTGATGTACTGTGATCCTAGATGGCTGTTGTGATATTTGGAGGCATGTGGACTTGTGGTTGTGGTAGTGGATGATGCCTAGGGTGGCGATATACATCAGCTTATGCATATGGGTGTCGGGGAGGACACCAGGGCTGATGGAATGGGATGGATTGGGTTGCTGGATGCCTGTGGATTCTTTGAATGTTTATCTGCTTTGCTTTCCCCACTACTCAACGCAGCTGGTCTTTCTTACCCTTCTTCCGTAGGAGGTGATGATGCGCGGGGTATGCCACGTGCTTTCCGGGTTTAGCCTCTCGAGGAAGAATGGGTCTATGATCTTTCTATAGGTGGAAACGACTCGAGGGGTAGTATATCTACTCACCGTGTTGAGCCTCCATTGTGTTTTGTAGAATATGATTCTTTTCTAGAATTCTTGGGAATATGGGAAAGTAATTCGGTAATGAAATATTAATTAAATGGTGATAATACACGGTGTTGGAGATACTAGAATTTTAAAGGTGATGTGAATCGTAAAAGGAGTAGTTGATTTTTAATGTGATTCCAATTCAGTTTAATGTGAATTTTTTCATGGTTAATTAATGTTTAAGGAATTAATTAATGTACAGTGGAACTAATAAAATGAGAATGGAGTAATCTGATAAATCTCTTCAAATGTTTGTGTGCATATAGGTTACCTAGTCTTAGAAGTAGCATCCTGGAGTCTAAGAGACGTTAGCTGTAGTTGTATCTAATACTTGGTAATGCCCATAGTGTGGATGTGAGTTATATATATATTCTATAATTTCGGTGTATCATGCGATACTCCACCATGTTGGTAAGGGAAACTAACTCCCTAGGGATTCTGAGCCCTGGGGGGGGGTGTTTTCCCCAACATTCTGATTGGAGGTTGAATGGATGACTACCCCCTTTGACCCCGCTCTCTTCTCTTGGTAGATCTTTGTGCTGGTAGGCACAATGGTTAGTTTTACCCATATATGTGTGTAGAATGTTGTAATGGATTGTGGTTATTTCACACACATATATTCTGGATATAGTATCCTATGTACTACTATAGGTGTAACATGTATAGGTTGTGATGGCTTGAGGATCCCTACTCGGTGTATGGGCTATAATGGCTTGTGGTATAATACTCGATGTATTATACACTTTATGTGGGCTATGGTGGCTCCCGAAACTTACCTGGTTACTTTTGGTTGGGAGGATTGTCTGGTGCTTTGCAAAGGTGTCTGCGGGAAAGCCTTGGTGGTGCACGAGGTGCAGATTATGGAGCTTATCCTAGGTGTCTGTGGGAAAGCCTTTGGAGAGAGATGCACAGGACGTATGTCATTGGGGAAAAGCGGAAAACCAGTGGGGAAGTAGTAATGGGGTACCCTTGTTAATCATTACTATATGCTATATTCATGTATGTGTTACTTTGTGAGAGTAGCCGTGGTGTGGTTGGGAACTTAGTATACCTGTTTAGGTGACGAGTCAGTTTCACTTCTTGTTCACTGGGATTTAGCATGCTTTCTTTACTTTTGCACGAGAGTCTTGGGGAGGATCCTTCTGAGTATACTGTTATACTCACCCTATGTATATATAAACTGTTTTTCATGTCACATGGAGCAGGTTGGAGATCAAGCTGGTTACTACTATCTTGTTCTTGGAGGAGGAGTTGTTCGGGCTTGTGGTCGTTGCCGTTTTTATTTATATTGGGTACTTTTAGTTTTCCCTTTCAGTTGTAGTAATTTGGCATGGAATTTCATATATGAACTTGGGTTTCTTTAATATTTCAGTTCTGAGTTGGGGTTGGCTGGTGTCTATCTTATCTCTCTCTTCTGTATGTGTTCTCTTAGAGGGTAATGGCTCCCATTTGTGTATTTATTATACCCTCGATGCTAGTCTCCAACCCGGGGCCTACTAGAGGTGGGACTCAGGGGTCATTATCTCCCTTATCACATTTCCGGCCCAGGAGGGGTACACTTTGTGGGGAGTAGGTCATGACAGAGTGGTATCAGAGGTCTGGTTGAGGGATAAAATGGAGTTTGGAGTTAGGCACATGTGAGAATTCATGGGTTGGTAGGGGAACAATGTCATTCATGTTTAGCAAGTGAGGTAAACACTGGAGACCGACGGAGACATAGGCATTTACGGACCCCTATGATCTGACGTACATACCATTATGTTTACGATTGATACTAAAAAAAGGGACACTTGTTGCAAGGTAGAGACCTAGGAAAGGATCATGCATCATTCTTCTTTATGCCAGTGTTTGAATGTGTAGACCATGGGATAGGTTAACCTAAAAATTATAAAAGAAAACAATTACTTTTTTAATGTTGAGTCTTCCATATTCCTGGATTAGGAGCTCTAATAGTTGTAATTTTATAGGTATGGCTCTAGGTTGACATCCTCGTCAGGTTTGCGCAGAAGATGTCCAAAAGGATGTTCCAGGAGATCATCGCCAGGTAGGGGTTAACGACGATGACACTTGGAGGAAGACACTCAGAGAGTTTCAGCGCCAGAGTTTACATAAGTATGAGGGATCCGTTTCAGATGTACTCATAGAAGACTGGTTGGAGGAGGTCGAGAAAGGATTCAGTTCGATTCGTGCTTGGATGAAACACTTGGTGTCTGTGGTTGTGACGATGCTGCGTGGAGAAGCGAGGCAGTGGTGGTTCTTGTTCCTCGGGGATCGTGATGAGTCAGCGATCTCATGGGAGGAGTTTCGAGATAGGTTTAGATTCAAGTTTCTTTCTTCGAATGCGAAGGTGTCCAGTCTCCGAGAGCTTCTTACCCTTCGACATGGGAGCTCCATTGTTTGAGAGTTTGGAATCCATTTCAGGAATCTTCTACGATATGCTTCAGACCTGTTACCAGATGAGGAGGCCAGGAAGAGGCATTTCGAGGAGGCTTTGCATATAGAGATCCAGCGCCAGGTCACCCCATTTATGATAATTTCATATCTTGAGGTGCTGGTGAGGGTAGAGGTTGTTGAGTGGAATTTGGCTAGGACCGGATCGTCATGAGAGGGGAATCGTCATGATTCCTCACGAAGAAAATTTGTGGTCTGGGGATCTCGGTTTTCAAGGCAGAAGAGTTTCTGTTCACCTGGGGGTAGGTCCCAGCCCTTCCCATCTCATTTCTCTGGAGGCAGCAACAATCAGGCCTATGCCAAGGGATCAGGAACTTGTTTTTCTTTTGGTGGTCGTGGTCATCAGTAGCGAGAGTGTCTGACTTTTCAGAGAAGTCCTCGTGCACCAGGCGCTCCGCTCCAGGTTCCTCCATTGAGGCAGTTCCAACCGAGGCAGTAGCAGCAGCTTACAACAGCTTTAGATCACCAGATGGTAGATGGAGCAGGCAGAGGACAGCCCCACGATGCTCCCCGTCCTCAGAGAGTAGAGCACATCCATGGTGGTGGTCGTAATCAGGGTTAGAGAGGTCATCGATGAGGTCGTGGTCACCTTCATGCTCTAGCGTTTCCAGCCCATGGCGAGCCAGATGTCGTTTGAGGTACCCTTTTCTTGTTTTATACCTTGGTGTATGACTTGTTTGATTCAAGAGAAACACACTCCTTCATATCACCTACCCTTTTCCATGCTTTGGGACATGAGGTAGAGAGGATTCCAGTGCCCTTGGCGTTGACTACGCCAGTTGGAGGTCGAGCCGACTTATTTGATGTATGTAGAGACTGTGAGCTAGTGTTGGGGCAACACCACTCTTGGGGAGATTTCATATGTTTACGAATAGAACCATATGATGTCATACTAGGCATGGATTGGTTTTATTCAGTGCATGTTATTGTGGATTTCTACAGGAAGAAGGACGTTTTCTTTAATGAAGATGGAGAGAAATTGGTGTTTGTTGGTGAGCGAGATCCTAGGATGTGTCATAGACGACTTCCATCCTTATCATCCATAATGGCTGAGATGATGCTGAGTTCTTCAGTGGTTCATCAGTTGGAGTTTCCTAGGGTCGTAGAGGAGTACCCTGACGTCTTCCCAGACGAGGTTGTAGCCTTACCCCCTCGACAAGAGATCGAGTTTGGGATCGAGCTACAGCCAGAAGCGTCTACTATCTATATGTCTCCATATAGGATGGCCCCTTCCGAGTTACGAGAGCTACGTATACAGCTTCATGGTCTGTTGCAGTGCGGTTTTGTTTGGCCAAGTGTGTCACCGTGGGGTGCACCAGTTTTGTTTTTGAAAAAGGTTGTCGGCAGTTTGCGGTTGTGCGTCAATTATCGTCGATTAAACAAAGTGAAAATAAAGAATCACTATCCTGTCCCACAGATTGATGAATTATTAGATCAACTGAAGGGTGCATGTTGGTTCTCAAAGATCGACATGCGGTCAAGAAATTATCAGATGCGTGTAAAGGATGAGGATATCCTGAATACTGCTTTCCATTGTCGTCATGGGCATTATGAGTTTGTTGTAATGCCATTAAGTGTGACGAATGCTCCACCTGTTTTCATTGGGTTGATGAATTCTGTGTTCCGTGAATTCCTGGACAAGTTTGTTGTGGTTTTCATCGACGACATCCTTGTGTACTCCACATCTGAAGAGGAGCATGAAGAGCATCTACGAGCCGTTTTGGGAGTTCTTCGCCGACATCAGTTGTTTGGGAAGTTGTCGAAGTGTGTGTTTTGGGCTCGAGATGTTTGTTTCTTGGGGCATGTTGTGTCCCAACATGGAGTAGTTGTGGATCTGTCGAAGATAGAAGTAGTGGTGTCATGGGAAGCCCCTAAGACCATTTCAGAGGTGCGAGGTTTCCTTGGTCTTGCAGGCTATTATAGGAGGTTTGTAGACAATTTCTCCCGAATTGCGACTCCTCTGACAGCATTGACCAGGAATGATCAAGCGTTCATATGGACTGATCAGTGTCAGAAAGCATTCGAGTATCTAAAGGAGATGTTGGTAAGTGCTCCAGTCCTTTGTCTTCCAGTGGAGGGAGTCCAGTTTGTTGTTTTATGTGATGCTTCACATCTGGGGCTAGGCTGTGTTCTCATGCAGTAGAGGTCAGTTGTTTCTTATGGTTATTGGAAGTTGCGTCCCCATGAACGAAACTATGACACCCATGATCTTTAGTTGGCAGTCGTGGTGTTTTCTCTGAAGTTGTGGAGACGTTTCCTCATTGGTGAGCACTTCGTGGTTTTCACGGATAATAAGAGTTTTAGGTATGTTTTCTCCCAACGTGACTTGAACTTGCGGAAGCGTCAGTGGATGGATTTCTTGCAGGAATACGACTTTGAAATATCGTATTCACCTAGAAAATGGAATGTTTTAGCTGATGCAATGATCCGAAATTCACGTAATGATGTTGTGCGTGAATCTGGTGATTCCTGGAGAGTAATGGAAGAACTGTCAACTTTTGCATCTTGATATGGAAGTGGTTGGAGGTAGAGGTTGTCTTTTCCAGATGAAGGTGTAGTCGTCCCTGATGCAGAAGGTAGAAGATTATTAGTTGGTGATCAAGAGGTGGATGTTTTGAGATACAGAGTTGTTTGTGGTGAGGCCCATGATGTTTGGTCGGAGGATGAACAACACCGAGTGTTGTATCATGGTGGGATTTTTGTTCCCTTGGCGATGCGCAAGACGGTTCTCCGAGAGTTCCATAGATCACCCATGGCAGTACATCCTGGTGTGACAAATATGAACTGATCCTTGAGGAGTCATTTTTGGTGGCCTGGGCTGAAGTGTGCGGTTACAGAGTGTGTGTCTCGATGTCTAGTCTTCCAGAAGGTGAAGGCCGAACACCGTGTTCATGGTGGTCTTCTCCAGCAATTAGATATTTCTCAGTGGAAGTGGGAGGACATCTCAATGGACATTGTTATAGGTTTACCTCAAGCTCCAGGAGGAAATGATGCTATATGGGTGGTAGTGGATCGTTTAACAAAATCGGCCCACTTCATAACGATCAAGGAGTCGAGCTCAGTGGATGTTTTTTCGAGGCAGTATCTAGAGGAGGTGGATAGACTTCATGGAGTACCTAGGATGATCATTAATGATCGAGATACTCGTTTTTCCACCAGGGTGTGGAGAGGTCTCTACCATGCTTTTGGCTCTCAACTGTGACTTAGCACTGCTTTTCATCCTCAAACAGATGGTCAGACATAGAGAACCATCCAGACTCTTGAAGACATGTTGTGCTCTTGTGTTCTTGATTTTGGAGGTTCATGGATGAAGCACTTACCCTTGGTAGATTTCTCTTAAAATAATATTTTTCACTCTACCATCGGTATGGTTCCGTTTGAAGCCTTGTATGGTCGGCCATGTCGTTCTCCGTTGTGCTGGACTGGGGTCGGAGAGTCAGCAATCCTCAGACCGGAACTAGTGCAGGATACAACAGAGATGATTCAGGTGATTCATGAGAGGATGAAGACAGCGCAAGATCATCAGAAATAATATGTTGATCAAATAAGGAGACCCTTAGAGTTTAATGTTGGGGATCATGTTTTTCTGAAGTTGACTCCCCGTCGTGGACAACGAAGGTTTGGTCGTAGAAGTAAGCTTTCTCCTGGGTTTGTTGGGCCTTTCGATGTGTTAGATCGTGTTGAAGCTATGGTGTATCGAGTATCACTCCCCCCAGATGAGTCGGATACATTATGTTTTCCATGTATCACAGCTTTGTTGTTATATTCATGATGAATGTCATGTTATCAATTGGCGAGAGATCGATATTGATGATGATGAAACCTTCGAGGAGTGACCTGTGGAGATCTAAGACCACAAGGAGTAGGTGTTGCATGGGCGTTCTATCCCCTTAGTTCGTGTCTTGTGGCGACATGGTGGCATGGAGGAGAGTACCTGGGAGAATGAATCACAGATACATGCTAAGTACCCAGAGTTGTTTAATGTTTAACTCTTTTCATGTAATGATGTTTCCATTGTGGTTAGACCATTCTTGTTTTATTTATGATATTCTTTTTTCCCTTTTTGTGGCTTTCTCTCTTTTGAGAGGTATCTCGATGGGTGGTTGTTTGGGGCCCGTTTCTTTTTTTCTCTTTTGGTTGGTTTTGTATTCTCGAGGACGAGAATGTTTTGAGAGGTATCTTATATAATGACACGGACCACTTCGGTCCATTACTTTGTGAAAATGTGGTGTTCGATCTATTCCAGGAAGTCAAGGTGACATATCCCCAACACTTTTCCAAATTTCCAGTTCTGTGAATAGTGTTTCCAGTTTTATGAACAGTATCGGTAAGTGAACAGTGTTTCTATCGGTGAGGATATGTGAACAGTGTTTCCAGAACGATAACCTTCTAACGGTGACCTAATAATGGTAGAGTTGAACATTGTTTCTAGAACAATAACCTTCTAATGGTGACCTTATAATGGTAGACATGATTAGTGTTTCCAGAACGGTAACCATCTAACGGTGACCTTATAACAGTAGACTTGAACAGTGTTTCCAGAATGGTAACCTTCTAACGGTGACCTTATAACGGTAGACTTGAATAGTGTTTCCAGAACGGTAACCTTCTAATAGTGACCTTCTAACGGTGGACTTCAACAGTGTTTCCAGAATGGTGAGTTCTAACGTTAACCTTTTCATTCCTTTTCCAAATTTTGAGTGTGTGAACAGTGTTTCCAGCTTCCTATAGTTTCGCCCCTTTGATGTTTCCTTTGACGTAAAATACATTTAGAGCCTTATTTTAAGGGCTCATAAGGACCATTCAAATGCCATAAATCCTATATTAATTATTCTTATGGCTCGGAATTTCTTACTTGGTCAAACCGCATGGGATAATGTGATCCTTTTTTAATGGAGAATTAACCGGATCTTAAACTGTCGCCTCATTAAATCTTTAAAAAGGAACCAGATATCATTCTACCATGTTCTTTCTATTTGTTCTCAGCTAAGAGACAGTAGAAAAATTAAATCATTCCCATAGGAGGTTCACAATCAAACCCTAATCCCGTTATTAGTTCCTCTCTATTTTTGATGCAACCGAGCTATTTCTGTCAATCTTTCCTATAAGGTATGTTTTATCATCGTTCCATTGGGGATATTCTTATAATGTTTCTCCCTTACATATTATACCATGTATTTCCAAGATTCTAATGGGTTTTTATTGGGGTTGGTTGGTACTGTCGTACCGTGGCATCCTCGGGTGAATGTTGTTTTCATAAGAGGAGGTTTGTGACTCGTTGTGTGGATAAAGGACGTCAAGAACTCATCGAGGTAGGGTATTCATGGCATCTCTAATTGTATATTTCAAATCATTGAATTATAATGATTTATCCCTTTGGATCACAATGAAATTTAACTAATTAAATACATGAACCGGATTAAAAATATTGGTTGATCGCATGTTGTTGCTTTTTACCGTGATAACAGTTATCCTCATGTTTTTCTAGATAGAGTGATATCTATGTTTTCTTTGATTAGTTGTTCATCATTTATGGAAATTGATAATGAACGTAAAGCTGGAAATAATTGTTAATTAATTGGATAAAGATAAAGAGGCATGTAAATGAATCTGGTTGTTGCCGTTGTTGTAGTTGTTCTAATTTGAGGTTAATCAAATTAGGGAAGTACGCATGGTTATTTAATTTTGATAGCTTACTGATTTGGTATCCTATAATTGGAACATACTAATAACAAATATGCTAATTCAATATGGATTAAAGAACAGATTATGTGAGAATTTCCTAAAGGGTTTTTGGGTTTCCCACTTGATTGTTAACGGGCCAAGAGCCCATTGATGTGATGTTTGTTTTCCTACAAGATGTGATGTAATGTGAGCCTGGATGGCTGTTGTAATATGTGGAGGCATGGGGACTTGTGGTTGTGGTAGTGGATGATGCCTAGGGTGGCCAGATGCATCAACTTATGAATGTGGGTGTCAGTGAGGACAGCAGGGGTGATGGAATGGGATGGATGTGGTTACTGGATGGTTGTGGATTCTTTGAATTTTTATCTTCTTTGATTTCCCCACTCCTCAAGGAAGTTGGTCTTTCTTACCCTCCTTCCGAAGGAGGCGAAGACGTGCGGGGTATACCGCGTGCTTTCCGTGTTTAGCCTCTCGATGAAGAATGGGTCTATGCTATTTCTATAGGTGGAAAAGACTCGATAGGTAGTATATCAACTCACCGTGTTGATCCTCCTTTTTGTTTAGTAGCATAAGATTCTTTTCTAGAATGCCTAGGAATATGGGAAAGTATTTCTGTAATTAAAGTTTGATTAAATGGTGATAATCCATGGGGATGGAGATACTGGAATTTAAAGGTGATTTGAATCTTAAAACGAGCAGTTGATTTTGAATGTGATGCCAATTCAGTTTAATGTGGAATTTTTCATGGTTAATTAATGTTTAAAGAATTAATTAACGTACATTGGAACTGATAAAATGAGAATGGAGAAATCTAATAAAGCTCTTCAAATGATGGTGTGCTTATAGGATACCTAGTCATAGAAGTAGCAGCCTGGAGTCTGAGAGACGTTAGCTATAGTTTTATATAAGACTAGGTAATGCCCATAGTGTGGATGTGAGTTATATATATATTCTGTACTTTTTTTTGTTTCTATACGCTACTCCACCCTGTCGGTAAGGGAAACTAACACCCTGGGGATTATAAGCACTGGGGGGTGTTTTCCCCAACATTCTGATGGGAGGTTGAATGGCTGACTACCCCCTTTGACCCCGCTCTCTTTTCTTGGTAGATCTTTGTGCAGGTAGGCACAGTGGTTAGTTTTAACCATATATGTGTGTAGAGGAATGTAATGGCTTGCGGTTATTTCACACACATATATTCTGGATATAGTATCCTATGGACTACTATAGGTGTAACGTGTATAGGCTGTGATGGCTTGAGGATCCCTACTCGGTGTATGGGATATAATGGCTTGAGGTATAATACTCGATGTATGATACACATTGTGTGGGCTGTGGTGGCTCCCAAAACATACCTGGTTACTTTTGGTTTGTAGGATGGTGTGGTGCTTCGCCCAAGTGTCTACGGGCAAGCCTTTGTGGTGCACGAGGTGCAGATTGTGGAGCTTAGCCCAGGTGTATGCGATAAATCCTTTGGAGAGAGATGCACATGTTGTATGTCATTGGGACAAAGCGGAAAACCAGTGGGGAAGTAGTATAGGGGCACCCTTGATAATATTTACTATATGCTATATTCTTTTATGCGTTACTTGGTGAGAGTATCCATGGTGAGGTTGAGAACTTTGTATACCGGTTTAGGTGATGAGTTAGATTAACTTGTTGTTCACTGGGCATTAACATGATTCCTTTACTTTTGCACGAGAGGCATGGGGAGGATCCTACTGAGTATACTATTATACTCACCCTATGTATATATAAACTGTTTTTCAGGTCACTTGGAGCAGGTTGGAGATCAAGCTGGTTACTACTAGCTTGTGGTTGGAGGAGGAGCTGTTCGGGAATGTGGTCGCTGCCGTTTTAATTTCTTTTGGGTACTTTTAGTTTTCCATTTCAATTGTAGTACATTTTCATGGAATTTCATATATGTACTTGGGTTTCTTTTATATTTTAGTTTTGAGATGGAGTTGGTTGGTGTCTATCTTATCTCTCTCTTCTGAATTTGTTCTCACAGAGGGTAATGCCTCCCATTTTTGTGTTTATTATACCCTCGGTGCATGTCGCCAACCCGGGGCCTACTGGAGGCGGGACTCGGGGGTCATTATCTCTCTTGTCACATTGCCGGCCCAGGTGGGGTACACATTGTGGGGAGGGGGTCGTGACAATTTTTTTATATTATTAATTCCCAAATTGAATGTTATAGTTGATAATGAAGGATTTATGAAATCATCAATTTGGAAAATATTCCTTTATATTATAAGTTCAAAAGTTTCTATCATGTCACACTAAATTTAATAAATTAAATAAAGTATAAAACATTTTATATAAAAACTACATTGAAAATACATGATTCAATTTCTCAATATTTTACGTGAATTGTTATTTAATAAAAATTACACTAATATGATTCATATAAATAGATATTAAAATTTAATAATATTTTGATATAGAAATTTTTTTTTCATAATAAGAATTGTGTTTTCATAAAAATAAATTTATTATATTTCAAATAAAAATTTCATTTAAAATAATTAAATTAAAAATATTGTACTACAAATATGATATAAATATTTCCCAAAAGGGGGAATATATGAAGACAATGTCTATTCTAATATTTTAATTTTCAATAAATAATTCCAAAATAAATAATTTTTAATTGAAATGGAATATCATTATTTTTCTCTTTTGAATGCATATAACTTAATTAAACCCACATTGTAATAAATTTTTAAGATAAATTTTGTTATAAATTTGAAGGAAATATGTGAACTATTTAAAACACTATGTATTTATATTTTATTTTGAATCATTGTATATGTAGTTATATAATTTGAGAAAAAAAATTGTTTATAAAATATTAACATACTAATAAAAAATAATTCTTTCATAAGAAATTTTTTTTTTTTACGAATAATTATTCCCTTTTAAATACACAGGGTAGCATTTTTTATAGAAATATTAAATAATCCATCATGGAATAAATAGTATCGAGTTTTTTATAAATTTAATAAAATTGAAATTGAAAATAATATCATTAGTTTGATGTATATATTTTTTAAATTATGATATTACCTCCACGTTTTTATTCATTTTCGATTACTAAATTTCCATCGAATTAAAAATATTCTTGGGCCTAATATATGGAATTCTATTACTAATATATTAATCATTGATAGAAATATAGTTAATTTTTTTAGATTTAATTTATCCAACAGTACATTATGGGTTATGTTGAGAATTAATACAGAGTTATATGAATGGAAAAATATATTAGAAGAAGTTAATTATTGAAACATAGGACAACTGGATGAGAAGGAGGGGGTTAAATCATTATTTCCCCTAAATAAAATTTTATTTTCATTGAAATTTATTAATATTAGATACTATTATGTTGAAAATGGGGATAATTCTAAAACAATTTACTAATTAAATATTCACACATCCTCGCCAGATATCAGTCTTATGTACACATATTTAATTAATCAATAAGACTTCAGAGTTTTATATGGATCACTACTAATGTAAAATTCAATATGAATAACAAAATGGTGTGTAAACATACAATTAGTAAAAAACACTCTTATATTATTAAAAAAATTGGAACGATTATATATCGATCCTATGGACACATCCTCTACATGCCTCTTTCAAAAATAGTAATTAGTTCCTAATAAAATTAAATATGTTCATATATCTTTAGGGAAAACATTCATATTTGAATTTATATATATCATATTATTTGATTTTATTTTTCATTTAGGTCCATGATTTTTAATCATTGCTACTACCAATAAAATGATATAAAATGTTTTATAGTGCGGAGTTTTATACCACTATCATCTAAATCTAGATGATATAAATATTTATCTTTATTTATTTTATTTATATCTTCCACGTTATCACAAAATCATAAATCATACCCTATATGATGAAAATTCTTTATAGTAATTACAATTTTTTACATCTTGTATATCCTAATTATATGGTACTCTATTAATTTTATTTTTCCGAGAGATCGTGCTACTAAAAATAAATATAACTAGATTATAAAACCTATCTATTATTTAATGAGAAAATATATTATTTATCTTATAGCCTTTGTATCTTTAGAGGAAGATATAACACTCAAAATTTTTTATCATTCACCTCCTACACATGATGTATTTATTTATAATCTTATATAAATCATAGTTATTTTATATAGAGAATATTATTTGGATACCATTTTCTGTTTCATAATCTCTTTATAAATAATTAGATAGCCCTCAAGTGAGATATTTTCTATGTTTTGATGTATAAGTACAATGAAAATAAAAACATGATTTCATCTTTTTAATTTATTTTATTCTTATTTTAAATGAAACAATAAATAAAATATGTGAATTATATCTCCAAAATACCTAGTACATTGATTTCTCAAATTTGGCATCCACATGAAATATCATGGATTAATCATCCATAATCAGCAGCTCCTTAAATTCTATTTATTTTAATTTATCTTTTACAAAGATATCATGGTCCTCATTCACCCATAAAATTTAAAATACACTTTTATTTTATTTTATCATATGAAAAATTATATTATCTGACTACTCAAAATATTATAAACAACCACAAAATAAAAAGATAAAATTTAGTCACATTTGTTTTTAAAAAAATTTGTGTTAAATCAATTTAGGTTATTATTTAGTACGTTACGAAAATAAAAGTGGGAGAACCATAATAGTTTAGAATCATTGGAAAATTTGAAAAATAATATTAAAACATGATGAATGATATTCAATGTTTCTAGGAATTATATACCACTTCAGTAATTAATCATAATAACCATTTTCATAAACATGGAATATAAAATATATAAAATGGTTGAGCTCGGATACAGTGTGAGGGTAAGTATGTCAGATATATAAAAATTACAATGAAAATAATGTCATAAGAATGTGATCGAGACAAAAGAAGATCATTCAACGAATATCAGATATCGTAAACATAAATCAAGGAATAAATATTGTAATTTCATAATAAATGAATCTTATGGTTAAAAAATCATCACAAATCAATCATGAACCACATGTTCCTGTCACATATGTTTTTACCCATCATATTTTTAAAAAACAATTTTTCAGGTCTAGGTTAACTACCAATAACATCAACATAGTGGTCCAGGACACACCTATTTACCATAGTGGATCAGGACACACATATTTCTCATAGTTTATTAAGACACACATGTCTCTAATAATGGATTTGGACACCCCAATTTCTCTTTTTCAATCAGGATATATCTATTTCCCTTAATAAAAGAAAGCTATAAAATTGATTCTAATAATTACATCATCAGATATAAATCATTACCTAATTAATTGTAGAGATATATAGGCCTCCTCCATCTCATAATGAATTCATACATATGTTGTCTACAAAAAATTAACCTTATCATAAACCATAAAATGATGTGTGTTTCATAAATATCATATCCTAACCAATTAAAATAAAATGGGAATCATACTAAATTAGTCATCTCATAACCTATTGAAAATGCCAGGGTTTCATATTAATTTGGTCCAAAAATTACCTATGAAAGGATGTGGGATTCGTAATCAATTATTATGGAATAACCCTATATGAGAAATATGATTCATAAATAATAATCTATCATATCATAAAACATTTATATAAATGATATTAATGTCATAGAAGGAAGATATACCTAGTAAATCATAAACATCTTTGATTGATGTTATCTTATAATGTTATTGATTTTTAAGGATCAAATGAAACATATTTTTTCATTTAAAATATATTATTGAAACATATAATAATTTATAAGTCATTTTCAAAGAATCCAATTCGAAAAAATAAAGCAATAATTTAAAATAATTTAAATCTATCATGATTAAATTATATTTTTCTCTTTGTAAATTATTTTTAAAAAAACTATTTGACACCTATTTCTATGAATGTTACCATGAAAAAATAGAAATATTATTGAATATTTATGAAAAACATTTTCCTTTAAAACTTATCAATGAATATTAATTTACTTTGAAATAATTTCTATTAAAAAATATATTGAAAATTTTTAAATTATGATTTGATATATTATAGATCTGTTTCATTGAAACATCCTTTCTAAAATATATATAGAAATCTTTTAAAATCGTTTACAACAATTTTTTATCAAAAAAATTCATAAAATCCATTGTTCCTTGAAACCATTATAAAATTATAAAATTAATATAATATTAGGAAAAAATATTATTTCTAACAATATCATTTCAATAATAAAATGGAATAATAATGGGAATGATAGTAATAACAATGGGTAAGTATGTACATTCCACAAATTCCATTTGGTACTTAAAATATTAAAAAAAACTCCTTCATCAGAATATGATAATAATATTCCATTAATATATTTTTCGTAAATTGCTAATACATGGGTAAAAATTTCATTTAATCATCATACTATTATACTACCCTTTTAGTGAAACTTTTTAGGACATATTGTTCAGAAATAACACATATATCCATCCTAATAGATATATAAAATAAGATTTTAATATATTTTCTTATTTATATTAAATAAAAAAAGAATAAAAATTGTACTAATATATTAATATATCCTCCATAACCATATGATACAATTATTCATTAGTTTACTTGATATATGGATCATATTATTTTAATAGTTCATTTGTAATAAAAAAATATAAATAAATGATGAGATTATAGTGATAAATTATTACCACTTTGGTAAATTTGACTCATACAATAAATGATATAATTAAATTAAATGATTCCTAAATAATATTGAAATAATGTGATAGATTATTTAAGATTTCAAATAAAATTGGACACACCCCATCAAAAATATAGGTGCATAACATGACATATATCAAAAAATAAGATACATCTGATAAAAATTCATTTTACGATTTGGTAAATCATGAACCCAATAACCCATTAAATAAATATCATAAAAATAATATTTTAATACACATTAATTTAATTATAATATTAATATAATTCCATTATAGGTAGTACATAAAAAACAAAAACAATTAGTGTTTAGTAATCTTTGTATAGCATAGATATAAAAAGTTATATGAGAAACCCCTTACCATAAGTGTTTAATTTGTCCCTACAAGTTGAAATATCATGTATAATAAAAATATCATTCTTATTAATATGCCATAGATACATAATATTTTATCTGATATAATATATTATTTTTTATGAATTAATTTTTCACATTTTTTAGAACTATATTTTAATATATATATATTTTGTAATATCCTTATTTTTTGTATATTTTTTTATCATGTAATTCATGATCATCATACATATATCATGATAAAATTATATCTAAATTCAAAAAAACATTTCAATATCATATATATATATATATTCATAATATATTAATTTATAATAATCAAAAAAATATAAAAATATGAAATGGAATACAACATTCATTGAGATGGTAGGAATTAGATACACAATATTGTTATTTATATATTACTATCTTGTTGAATGAAATGTAAATTAAATATATGTAAATAAATATAATATAGTTAATATATAATTTTTATCGATTAAATATAATATATTATCATTAAACCCATCCGTAATACATTCTAGGTAATTTTTGATGAAATCCCATCACATTAAGGAGGTGGTTGTCCACACATTTCAAAATGAAACTAGTATATTTACACAAAATTTGAATGTATGAAGGTATGCATTATATAATAAATGAAGTGGAATATAGATAAAATTAATATCATAAATATCATATAAAAATATTGTTTCCCTTATAATTCTCGTCTATTTGACATGTTAAATAAAAAAATAAATATATTGTTTTGAGAGGAGGTAGTTTTCCCAACACAAGAACACTATGTTTGTTACCAATTAAAATGGTTGTGTGTGTATGAGTAGGTAAAAACGGATATTGAATATATATTATTATATTTAGAAAAAATGGTTATAATATACTAATGTTATATGAATAATTTAGGTGTTTTAGAATATTAATAAAGTAAATGGGATTGAGGGAGGATATTACCGCTTCAGTGGGTAACTCTTTTGGGTTGGCACCAAAAGGATTACATTGTTGAATTTATTCCCAAAGGATTATTTATTAGATTAATCAAGGAGTATTTAGTGATTATTTTAGTAGTGTTTAGGTCATTAAATGTTCTTCTTGGTTATAATATGATAAAGGAGAGACTACATTTTTATTGGGGAGAAGAAGTAACATTCTTGTAAATTATTAAAAGGGGGATTCCACCAATTTTTTTTCAAAGTCAATTGGATCCTATAATTTTACAAATTTGGTAGAAAGGTGGATATTATTGTACATTGGATATAAAATTCAATTTTAAAATCTTTTTATGTTATATACGACATTAAATTTATTGTTGTTTCCATTGGTATGCTAAATTTTCCCATATTCATTGTAATAAATTTCAACTATTTTGACTTATATATCTGTTCAATAACTATATTAAATCAAATAAATATTATAGTTTATGTTAAGTAAAAATATTGAATAAATTTTTAAATATTCAATTCATATATTTTTCATTGATTTATTTAAAACTAATCAAAAAAACAGGAGGACAATTTATTAAAGTAATAAATATTCAAAAGTATGATGAAATTTTATATCCAACATATAAGTGAAATTAATATGAATGTCATAATTTGGATTAATTGTCTAAAAATTTATAAAAATAAATTTTAAGACAAATAGAATAATAATATTTATCCATCTAAATTTTTTAGATGAAAAAGTAGTTTTGAAAATAAATTTTGGGTTTGTCATTATTTATCAAAAAACAAAATTCCACATATGGATTCAAAAATAATCACACAAAGTAAATTTGGATATTTAAATTCCATATTTGAAGTATTTTTTTCCATAAAAAATTATATGTTTTTCCCTAATAATATTTCAATGTTTTTCTCGGTTGATGGACAATAAAATTATATTCTGAAAAAATATATCTTTTTGTACATAAGAATGAATTTATCAATGTATTGTAGATATGTGAGATACATGATGAGTAAAAGATGTATTTTATGAAAATATAATACATTAAATTTAACCAATTCATAATGAAAATATTTTTTTCTAATTAAGGATGTTAAAAAATTATAAAGATTTATATTTTTCATAGAAATGTAATTTAATTTTTTTTAAATGTTCTTATATAACATCAGGTTACTATTTTTTGGTAATCCTAACCTCCAATTTTTATGATAATTTCATTATTGTTTTATAATTAATTTTAGGGATTTATTTTTTAAAAAAATTAATGTTTATAGGATATACATGGATGGAGGAAAAGTTCCCGAAGACATTCCTCCTCTCAGTAAAAAACATGCAAACCCAAAAAGTGGGTGCTTTCATTACTGGAACATTGGTTTTTCAAACCAAGAACCCAACAAAAAGAAATATACCACCCCTTTATAATTTTTCTCATGTTAATGAAACATGATCTTTCTAATATATCAATCATTTATAAAAAAATATGCATGGGATTTATGTAATCTAAAAAATTAAATCCCAAAACCTCATTTTTTGGATCCCAAAAATCTAGATCAGCACCATAGGATTTATTCTACATCAGGAGAACCCAAGAGAGAATTTGAAAGATATAAATCAATATATATATATACATATCAATTCTTTAATAAAAATGTTATTAATCTAATAGGTATGTTTCCTCATTATTTTCCCATTATCATGATCTCTCATACTTATTCTATAGGGTTTCATAGAACTGTTTTTCATTAAAGAATCTAATATCTGATATTTTAGATCATTGATTAAGTGTTTATTAATATATTCATGTTTCCAATGATCTTCATTAGATTTTTCTAATTAGGTCTTGGTGTTTTGACGTCCTATAATCCCATGTTATTTGGTTCCAATTAGATTGGGCAATTTGATTAAACTTAACATAATTAATTTAAATTCAATTTTATTGATTTAAACTAAATTTCATAATATAAATTAAATTTATTTCAATTGTATAACTATTCAATTGAAATTTTTATTCGATAATTTATTTGGCATGAATTTGGGAAGAACCCCCATTTCTATTTTATTATGATTGGTTGTGAAATTGGATGGAACATTTTTAATATATATATTTTTAATTTAAAATTTGAAATTAGTTTGATTAAATTTATTTTAATTTGGTAGTTGAGAAAAATGGATTTAAATTATTTTAATAGAAACTCATTTTCTCATATTAAATGGAGTATTTTTAAATAAAAATCGTGTAATTTTTAAATGAGAAATTTTCATATTTGAAATTAGAGAGTTGGATGATTTGAATTTTAAGAAGACATAAATTAAATACGAAATCAATTTTTTTAGAGCACCTAGAAACAAAGTTATTTAGTGTGTTATTCAGTACAAAATAGTATGATATAAAACACTGACACGATATGTTTTGTAGGTCACATCCCCGATGGGATGCTGACATGTACTCTCTATTCCTTATCGGGGAGTATCTGTGTTAACATATTTTCTTGATAATTATTTGATTGTGAGGTAGTACCATTTCATAGGGAAATCATACCTTTTGGAAGATGAATATTTTTCTCTCGTATTTTTATTTTAAATATTTTATCTACTGATTTTATAAACAGTTTACATTGTCATTACAAATTCATATAATCAATTATAAATATATTTTTTTTATTTCTATTTTTTAATATATTGCCATCATATGAACAAAAAAAATGAATTGTCTTAGTTATACATTGTATGTACATGCTTGTATATTTTAAAATTCATAGATTTATTAAATTAATTAAATGTTATCATATTTTATTGAATCCATGGTGAGACCCAACAATGATTTTAGCTGACACCATTTATATTTATTTAGGTGTTTATATAAAATCTTCATCTCTGTTTGATCAGGACGAAGGAACCACTAATATATTGTAGTAGATGTTGATATATTTTCTTGGATAATTATTTATATTGGGACATGGGGTAATCAAATTTTTTGAATCATTTCCTTTTTAAATTGCCTATGTTTTTGTATTTTAATTTCAGTACAGTTCTCCCTGTGGAGTATTCCATGTAAGCATAATGGCTTATTTATCATTATCCCAATATGTTTGTGGTAAATGTGTTCCCAATTTATTGATGCATAATAGCAAGTTGTAGGTTCCAACCAATTGGGATCATGAACACCCTACAATCTATGTCCGGATTGGGATGATTATTAAGGAACCGAGGTATCTAGGTTGGTTCGATATATATTTGAATCAAATGTTCTTTTTAAAAATCATTCCACGATGTTAGTATGAATTTGTGTAATGTTTTAACGAATTGGGAGGTAGTTGGAATTGAGAATCTGACTATTTACCACCACAATGATCCATAAGACAACATTGGAGGTTTGAGAAAAATACTTTTAGGATTATGTATTATCTAATCAATTATTTTTAATTAGATTGATTGAAATATGAATCATGTATTTCTATCTATTGGAACTAATTTCATAGTTTCACTTGTTTGAGAGTTAATATAATGTCGTTAATGTTGAATTGTTATGGTTTGTAGCATATTTAATACAATAATATGTGTGAATTTGATCATAAGAATAATATGTTGATGAACCATAATGATAGAATCATATTGTTGAATTGATCCTGTTTGAGGTGATTGGGCATACATTCCAAGCTCTATGATAGGCACCAGGAACAGTTCTCATTTAGGCTCCAACTATGGAAACTCATAGGGATGTTATCCAAGATCATTTTTAAGATTTTATTCACCATAAGAGTCCTACATAAAATGGTTCTAATGATCCTTAAGAGGCTGAATAATGTTTGATGAGGATTGATCATTTGTTTGAGTTCCTCGAGACAGTTGATGAAATAATGGTGGATTGTTCCCCATTTTTACAACTAGGAACTATGCAGATAAGGTGTGGCATATTGGTGGCAATGAATAAATATGAGTTCTTATGGTGGAATGTATTTAAAGGTATTTACAATAGCCATAACCATATATTGTTTATCACACAGTCCTATGATATCGAGTTTTTCCAACACGATGGAGCTGATATGAACGTGAAGAAGTTTGCAAACCAATTTTATTATCTAGTAGTTATTAACATTATATTGTATTATATGAGATGTATATGACTCAAAGGGTCATGTAGAGACTACAATATGCAATTAATTCCAAATTTTACTTACTATTGATTCATTCTTCTGATAATGTGCTTCATAGTGCATGAATAGTCAAAATGCACCAGGATGTAATGTGAGGGTTGAAATGAATTTCATAATTCCCTAGTGGAATTGTGAATTACACTAAAGTGAAGATTATTTTTGATTATTATCATATTTTATCTTGATAAAATGGTGGTACTACACATTCTATATTTCCTAGTAAAGGAACCTTTTTTATTTTCAGTGTGGAAAACAAGGGAACTTAGAGCAGTTTTTTACCAAGGCACCCAAGATTTGTGTCTCTTGATGACACTTAGGTCACTATAAACCCATCTACCACATCTTTTCCAATCATAAAAGTTTAATAATTTCATATTCACCTTCTAAAACATTTATTAAATCATATGCTTTATGGGCATTGGAGTTTCATCCACAAAAATCTATAATCAATCAACATCACACAGTGGAAGAAACCATTGAGGAAGAAAATATGTTCCCATCATCTGTGAGAGGAACTATCTCAATATATTTTTATTTTTCGGATTAATTATTTTATACCAGTTATTATTAATCATTTACATCAACACTTATTTATAATATTCTAAATATTCTTGTGGTAATTTTGTATTATGTGGTGGATATCACTACACTCCTCAGGAATATGAGAGAACATGGTCTCTATAGTCTCATTTTTTTCTCTATATCTGATGTTGTTCTTGATTAGTGTTTCGTTATTCACAACATTATATACATTCACATCATATTTATAATATATTGGGATATTAATAGTAATTAATGGATTAATTTTTTTTCTTAAATTTGTATCCTTATATACACATAATGTATTCATCCATATCATTTAGAAAGAATGGGATACATGTCGAGTGCAGATCAACATTTTTATCAGTAGTTAGGAAATGTTTTATCGATATTTTATTTTAACAATAGGGGGAATTCTTCTGTGTTGATATCCCTCCAGTTTTTATCGAGTTTCCAAATTTTTTTATAATATCTCTCAGTTGAACTAGGAAGGGACGAAAATTATTATATTATTTTAGTTCATGGTACTAAACCGGTTAAAATTCCCTATTACCACATGGAGTATTTGAAACGAATGATCTAACGACCCGGTGGGATGATCTTCTTGACAATGGAATTGAATTCCATCATTTTTCATACTGGGTAGCATTGATTATTTTTAATAATAATATGGATGGTTCCAATAACATTGTGCAGATTACTTAAAACCCAATCAAGTCACAGAATAGTGAAAGATTCCATTTCCATGGATTGATGAACATTTTCATCATTTGCAGGGGGGATTTATTTTTAAAATATTAATCATTGATTTAGATACCATCAATTTAAAATAAAACTAGATAACATTCAAAAACCACCTTATGAAGTTGATAGGACCATTATGTGAACCTTATCATTCCATTTTGTCCAAAAAATGATCATGTAGTCTTTATTGATATAATGACTATAAGTTTCCATGGGTAAATTGATAACATTGTGGTGGTTTTTGTGGATGAAATCATAGATTACTCTATTTCATATTAGGATCACCATTATCATCAGGGATTCATTCTACAATTATTGTGAAATCACTAACTTTATGCTAAACATTGATAATGTGATTTATGTATTTGGGAATTAATGTTTGTGAGACATGTGGTGTCATAATATGTAGTATGAGTTTTTAATGATATGGTGAATTAGGTTACCACTTCTGAACAACACTAAAATGTTTTTGAAATATAGTGATACTAGTGTCTAGCTATTTATTATCACCATTCTGTTATTGACATCTCTATGTGGGATTCTATAATAATTTACTAACATTTAATAGAGAATTTTTTTATTTGGATGAAAAATGTTATAATTATATAATATTGTTTAATATCTATTTGAATATTGCACCAATGAGGACTGTCCTAGATGACTAGAATGGATATTTGGTCTTCTATGATGAATTAGGTTGATATTTTGAATTTATTCTTATGATGTTTAATAAGGTTATTTGTTATGAATCTCATCATCTTAGGCCATAAGAGAATAATTATCTATCCCAAGAACATTAACATGAAGAAATGATGCAGAAACATTAAATTTCATAGAAATACATTTTGTAGAGAACATTTGAGCTTTTTTCTGACCACATAATCAGGTGTTAAATATTTGATCCAAAATATTTGAATCTTTTCAGGATTTTTTATATAGAATAGCTGAAATATTTCTTCTTGGACATTTATAGTACCTATGGTAATAGGAATATAATAATATATTCTTTGATTATGACTCTTTAAAACTAGGCTATGATAGAATCTTTAAAAGAGTTCACCGTCATGCATAATTTTCCAAAATTATATATTATAGTCTAAGAATAAGGGGCAGAACATTCATTGGAAAATGTTTATAGAAAATCCAATCTATATTAGATTATTATTAAAAAATAGTAGAATGTTTTTGAGTTTCATGTTATGAGATACTCTCTTTATCATGGGGAGACTATGGTTAATGGGTAATTCTCCACCGAGGGAATTAATTTCTATCAAATTTTCATTCTTCTGTCGTTACAAGTAAAAAAATATGTGGTGTAGGGTTTCCATAATTATTATTCGGATGTTCATGCAAGAACTATAAATATGGTATATTATATCTAGCATAGTTATTGGTTACTATTTATTAGATAGGGCATTACTGATTTTGTCTCTCATTGTAAATCATGGACACATGACACGACCAAGAACAAGAATCCATTGTGTTTACTTTAGCAGAATCCAGTTACGACGTGGAACTGGGATGAAATCTCAATTTACATTGTGTTTGGGTTTCAAAAACCCCAGAGAAAGATGAATGTTATATAAGTTGTGATCGAAATTATGACCACACTAGCTCACAATATACCCATTCATGAGGAAACCAAAATTGAAGACACGATAATTATCTATGTTAGAGAGATAGTTAATTTTCATAGAGTTCCATTATCTACACTCTCAAATTGCAATCCATGATTAACTTATGATTTATGTAGAGGACTTAAGAAGGAATTGGGATCTCATGCCCATTTGAGAAATTCATATTATCCACAGTATGATGGACTGTTGGAAAAGGCAATATGGATTCATAAGGACAAGATTCAGTCATACATTATCGAAATTATTAGTTCTTGGGACGACAATTTGGGTTTTATTGGGATTTATTAAAAAAATTATTAATATTACATGATTAGAATTCATATTTTTTATGCCTTATATGGCCGGCCATATTGATCTCCATTCTATTTTTCGGATATGGGTGAATGTTCAATGGTTGGAAAAAATCATGGATTAAGATAGGATAGAAATTATTCATATGATTCATAAAAAACTAATAGCACATATATTTTATAAGTACTCTGAATATAATTTACACAATGTGTTTGAATATTCTTTTGGTTACATGGTTTTATTGAATTTTTAACATTAGTTGGTTAATCAACTAATTGATAGGTAACAGAATATTATTCCCTACATCATGGATACTTTTATGTTTTTTGAGATGGGGGGGAATATTTCCCAGAAATTATCCCTTCCATTGCATCTAACATTGATACATTACATATTTTATTTATCCCACACTAGAAAATATCTATATATACCATCTCGTTTTCTGAGCTACAATTATATTGAGGTTGAACCTGAATTTTATATGATTTAAAATTCAGTTGGGGAAGTTGATACAAAAACTTTGTTTCTTCTTGGAAGAAAGATATATTTCCCCACATGACATGGAATCATGGATCTGATTATCATGTGTCATGTGAGTGGGAGTCCATGATGATAGAGAAGTGGCCTTATCTTATTGTCATGGAAGCTTATGAACATGATTTTTCAGGGTAAAAACTCTCTATTATAGGGTTTCTGTAACATTGTATTACTATTTTAACGTATTCATAATACCCAATTTTTTATTAATTATTTGGGGTTTTTTTCAATAAAATGGTGGAAAATTCGATTGTTTCTGGTCAACACATGGTTTTTTGTAACCATGATCTCTATTAGGGAATATAGTGAAAACCCATACATTGAGTATTGACATTGATAGTATATTTTTATTCAATCTATGTTCACACCAAGGAGAAAGCTGGGATTCCTTTATTATTTGTTGAATAGATAGGGGCACGATTATTCTAAATGTGTAACCCTTCCCAGGAAGAAATTCATTGTATTAATTTATCCAAAAATATTTATTAAATTACTAAAACTTTTATATTAGGTTCCATATTGACTTAACTATACACCATAAGGTTTTTAATTCCTCCCAATCCCACATGATATTATTTTGTCCCATATAAACCCTTCTAGAAGTAGATCAACCATTGGAAAAAATGTTCTGTCTATACATGTTGGGTTTTGTCTTCTCATCCTCTTTCTCCCTCTCTCTCATCTTTCCTACATATATTTTCATAGACCATATTGTTGTCTGGGAATATAAAATCCAAACATTTGAAAATGAATCCACTATTGATTCCGGAATCTTCATTTTTAATTCTCTTCATTTGAGTTTCTTAATTAGGTAATGATAATTTTAGATCTCCTAACCCTAATATATGTGATTCATTTTTGATTGGACAATTTGAATAACCTGAAATTTCTTAATTTAAATTGAAATTATTATTTTAATTAAATGGATTTATAAAAATGAAATTTATTTCAATTGATTTATTACATCAAAATAACATTGAATTGGGGATTTGAAATTGGATTTGTTATGAATTTTTGGAAAACCCTTCTATTATATTAAATTGGGAGTCTTGTAATATTTTATTGATATTATATAATTTAAATTGGGGTGTCTTGTGATATTTGATTGAATTTATTGAGTTAAATTTTTTGAAATTTTATTAATTTATTTAATTTAAATTTTTATTTGAGAAAAATTTCATGAAATTGTTTTTTAGTAAACTAATATATTTATATTGAAAATCCATGTTTTTTTTAAAACCCAATTTTTGATTTTAAGGACAAATTTGAATTATTTTAAATGAGAGAAAGAAAGAAATGTATTTTAATTAAAAATATAATAAAATTTCAATATTATTTTTATTAGGGTACTTTATAACCATGGTATTTCGTAATTTATTTTAGACAAATATAACATAATTGAAACACTGACAATAAATATGTATCATGTCACATACCCAATGAGATGGTGACATGGTATCTTGTGATAGTATTTGGGAGTATGTGTGCACACATATTTCTGAGAAAAATATTTTACTGCGCCATAGTACTAGAGCCCTGATCTATTATACAATTTAGAAGATAACAATGTTAGTGTCTTGTTTTTATTTGAAATATATATTCCCCTGATTTTGGTAATAATTTTACACATTCCATCTACATTTATTGAAACTACCTCCTATAAAATGTTTGTTAATCCACTTTTAATGTTTTTAAATAATTTTAAAGGAAAGGAAATAATTTGATTAATTAATATTTAAAATTAAAATCCTATTTATATTAAAATTCAAAAACATATTTTATAAATTAAATTTGGGCTTAAATTATATAATCCTTTGTTGGACTATCCTAGGTGATTAGCAGACACCCTAACTATGCGTTTAGTGGTTTATAGACTATCTTCACCTTGGTTTGATAAAGTGTAATGGAATACATGGAGGTTGTAGTAGGTATTTATCCTTATTCATGGAGAGTTTTGTCCTTTGTGATGGTGGTGGTTACTCTATGTTTTGGTACCATGTTGAAGGACATTGGGTTTATTTCCTCTATAACTTCTAGTGTTGTTCTATCTGTGGAGATTTCCTTATATACATATTGTCATATTTATAATTATTTTATGTTTCTGTGTAAAATTAATTTCCGAATTAATGATGAATGATGCCAGGTCCTTGTAGCCATCCTCTGGGGATCACCATGGCCCTTTCTGACATGTGTAGATTGGCCGCCTTATCAGGGTATGAGGATTTCCAGATCTGTTCGTGACATCTTACATTCAAATCAACTAATTGTTAAAAATTATTATTTTAATATAAATGATCAAATCATATTTTCACATGATATTTAATATAATTTATTTCTTACTATCAAATGGATTATCGGTAGATATAATTATATTTTATTTACCTTGTTAATATTATATTTTTATTCGGTAAAACTCAAACTTTCATATAAAACAACTATCGAGTGGAAAAAATATGTTGTGTAATAAAAGAAAAATAATAATGATTAATGTACCACAAGCTATCCTTTGTATTTATGGTGGAAAATTATTATTTTTCTTTGTTGTATAATGGAATCCAAACATAGTTTTTTTAGAAACAACTATATTTATGGTTTCATGAAGTAAAAAATGTGTGAATGATTAAATTAGATAAAAATAATTGTTCACAAAATCTCGGGGGGTCAAATTCTATTCCCCTAAAAATTAATTTCTCCCTTAAAATTCAACAATATTTATATGGTATAATAATTTAATGTTCCTTAAAGAGAATCATAGATCATACAAAGTAATACTAATATTTTTATTTAGAAGGAGAAGTTGAATCATATTTCTTACCATGAGTAACACATTTTTATGTTCCAAAATATGAGAACATAGGGGGATGTAAAGACAAGTACATGGAAGATAAATCTAACTATTATTTTCTACTGGATATTCAGAGAGAACATTCATAAGATAAGGGTAACAGTCACAAATACGTAACCTAATGAGGCTTGACAATGACATTAATATAATCCAAAATGATAACATATTTACCACATTTTATTTCAAGACCATTTTATATAAATATGAGTAATTTTAATGAAATGATATACTTAAATGATTTCATGGAAAAATTACCATGTGTTATTCATTAATGAGCCTACACATCATCTCTTATACTATGAAATAATGGTAAATTTTTAATTCCTAATGAAATAGAAAAAATGATAGTTCATTTTATAAGTCTTTAGAATAATTAAAATGAAATCACTTGATAAAAAAAAATATTAATCCTCTTCTTGAAGGATAATAATTTCATTTCTAAAAACTAAAGATAATTAAGTCTTAAAACATTCCATATATGTTTAGCATTAAAACACTTCTGAAATATAATTCACCCTTCATTATATAAATAATATCCCATCTTATACCAAAAACAATTTCATTGGATTTCATTGTTCATCTTTCCGAAAATACAATATTAACTGTGATATTATTATTATAAAATCAATTTATTGGGAGACAATAATAAATTAAAAATAAAGGATGAGTAATAATATTATCATAGGTCTTATTCATATAAAACCATGCATGATCTTCCCAAATTGGGGGGGTATAATGATGCACTAATTGTCAGGATTCAGATAATCAATAATAATTTCATCAGATATAACATTTTCATTTTTCCACAATGTTTGTTGTTGATTTTCGTTCATATCATTCATTTTATATGGTCGTTGATTCACATAATTCCCAAACTCTATCTAGTTGACACATACATGAATGGGTAGTGCCTTACTAGCAATTCACTTCTCTAATATTATAATAACCATCCCATTAATTTAATATTGGTATACAAATTACTTATTAAATACCATTATAAATTTACGTCACCTTCATGTTCCATTCATGCAATTTCCTTGATTCTTATTGGGACAATCCTAGCACACTGATGCCAAGAATTTCTATCCTCCATTTTAATTTTAATGATACTTTAACACTCAATAATTATCAAAGCAATGGGAATTGTGGGAATATCAGGATTTCAAAATATCATTAGTTCACATAAAACTAAATTTTTAAAAATCACTAAAATATCATTTTTCTATGACCTTTTGAAGAATTGGTTTCCAGCCACTAATGAATTGATTGATTTTTCTTCAATGGTGAATGGTAAAACTAGAATCATACCTTGGAAGTCATGTGAAAATATCATTATTGGTACTAATAGACTCATCATCCTTTTTCATTAGATACGTATTTGGTTTCCATTCTTTTATAATAGAATAATATGGTAATAAATACTAAAAAATAACCCCTTAAAATATTTTGATTCCATAGATTTTTGTATTCTTGTTCCCATGTTATCTAAATTAGAGTCCACCACTGATTTTCAAAACCTTAAGAACTATAACTATTTTAAATGATTTATTTATGATCCAAGATCCGAGGAATGGGAAAAAAAATTTAGTGGTATTGATCAATTGCTCGCCTACTAGTGGATAAGTGGACAAACTAAAATATAGTGGAAGTTACTTCATGAAGGACTCAACATAACGCAGTTGTGTCCTTTGATCAATTTGGATTTCAACACGAGTCATAGATTTGGAATGTTATTTGAGCATAAAAACTATAATATTCATTCGATACCTCATTTCATTTGTATTATTATGTCGATAATAATAACATATTATATTTTATTCCGTAGTGACAAAGTTTTATTGTGGTACATCCATTAGCTAAAACTAAAATGCATTTCCTGAGTATCAAATTTCATGGATGGAAACCACATAATGATGATAACATTATTATATGATTTATATTTCATAACAGATAATACATTATTCTCTAACACGTTATGTTAAAACATAGATAAATTCCAAGACATGTCTATAGAAATATCTATATGGGTTTCAATAAAGTATTCTCTATCTAGATTCCAATGTTTTACTATACTATACCATTGATACCAACTATAGGAACTCAAGCTTAATATAAATGTATATTACAATATTTTAGATGAATCTTTTGAAAATTAAAAAAATACATATAGTACCCCCGGTTTCTGGTATGTAACCCTTACTTGATGCTTTTCTTGGTTATAAAAGTTAAGGGTGATGTATGGGAGAGTCGGGAGATCTTGGCTTGTAGTTTCAAGCAAAGGGGGAGGCGCACGAGCGGCGCATGGTTTTTCTAAACGGTGCGGCCAAACCGTGCATGGATGAATGTGGAGGAAGTGGATTCCCCTTGGTCAGCGAATAGTTAAGGGAAAATGTGTGATGAGGTCATGTGAGAAGGGTGGATGAGGCAGTAGCTAACGCACGGTTAGCGCACGGTTTTTCAAACCGTGCGGACTAACCGTGCAGTCACATAAATTAGATACTTAAATTGTGGATCTAACTCTTTTTTCTCTCTATTTGCCTCATTAATCCTCCAAAGCACCCTAACTCGAGATTACTCTCCCTTGAAGGTTGGAAAACTTCTCACAAGAATTCAGGAGGCGATCTGAAGGCTTCTCTTGGCAAATCAAAGCTGGATTCTTGAGGTATGTGATCGATCACCTTCATTCTCGAATGGTTTCTTAGATCTACTTAGATCTACTTCTACCTTTCTCTCAGTTTCTTAGATATGTTCCTGTTATGGGTAGACCTAAGTATGTGGATTCCAAATATGTTGTTATTTGGTCTTGGTTGTCACGACCCATCCTCGGGGCCCGTGCCGTGACTACCCCATGCCCACCTTCCACAGGCCTAGGGCTGGCGACTAGCACCAAAGGCGTCAATCCCGATAAAAATGAACACATTGCCCTTATAAGAGAAAACAAACACCATAGAGTACACAAAATGAAGTGAATACTAATTAAACGTTAAAACAAATGTGCTTAAAGTACAAGGGGCCAGATATACAAGACCAAAAAAGGTACAACTACAACCAAAAGAAAAGTAAAACTCAAAGGACAACAGCTGAAAGGTGATGATCCGCTCCTTAATCGTCCTCCGGCTTCCTAACTGAAGGGTAGTTACAGATCATCTCCTTAGCACTCCATGTTTGTCCATCTCCTCCGGGTACCGACTCATCGTGAAATCCACCTCTGGGGACTGACTCGACATGATATCCACCTCTGGGAACTGACTCCTCATGAGATCCTCCTTAGGGTACCGTCTAGCTCTACATGCCTCAACCACGATCAGTGATGTCCGTCGTCTGCAACCAACCAAACGTAGTGCGGGTGAAGCCCATGCAGGGGTGAGTATACGATACTCAGTAGGGACCCCGAGACCCCCAATGGTCTCCCTGAATCCACAAAGGATAAACCACAGTAAAAGATACAATCACAAAGGATCATCAAACACTACTTAGTTATATGCCCATACATATACCTAAGTTTTCAAATCCTATTCAGATCCAACTCACGAGCTCAAGTACAATCCAGTCTACTCAGGAAAGTAAAACTTAATCCACATAGGAATGTACGACCCAATCCACACATGAATGATTAATACAGTCCACACAGGATATCAAATAAATCACATCGATGATAATGATTGAAATTCAAGACTCATCTCACAAAGGTATACTACTCACAAAGAGGGGTGGAGATGATTAGATGTAGCCACTAAATCATTTCCTATGTCGAACCCATAATATAATCAAAATTTATTAGTCGTCGCTTCTGAACCCACAGAGGATCCTGGTTTAGTAGTCATCGTCGTTGAACCCACATAGGATCCCATCATGGTAGTCGAACCCATGGAGGATCCCAGTACAATAGTCATCCTCGTCAAACCCACGGAGGATCCCAGTCTGGTAGTTGTCCT
This sequence comes from Viscum album, assembly GCA_963277665.1. NCBI lineage: Eukaryota > Viridiplantae > Streptophyta > Magnoliopsida > Santalales > Viscaceae > Viscum > Viscum album. Next base: position 1,547,946,143 of record OY728146.1, on the reverse strand, counting down.
CGTCGAACCCATAGAGGATCCAAGTGAGGTAGTCATCCTCATAGAAACCATGGAGGATCCCTGTCCGGTAGTCTTCCTCGTCGAACCCATGCAGGATCCTAGTACAGTCGTCATCGTCGTCGTAGTCGCAGCATGCTCGAGGGTTCCCGCACACATCTCGTTCGTTCAGGGAGGGTCCGCTCCGCGATCCAAGGGGGGTCGATACATCAACTGACATGAAGTTTGGCGTTGATGTATCCCAAAGTTCTGTCTTTCCAAAAGGAACTCAACGTGACAGACAATTCGCCAACTGGACGTCCGGTCTGAGAGATATTGGCTTTTTCGTCCCAGGGGCCCTGTTGGTTTTCAAGTCAAAACCAACCTGACCGTACTCCAACTACGTCCAAACATCGAGCGGAGTAATCCAAAAGAACCGTCTCACTAAGAGAAATCCAACAAGGTGACGGAACGTCAATCAGACGTCTGGAGCTCAAGTTATAAGTGTTTCCGCTCTTAGGGCCCAGTTTGTTTCGTGTTTGAACCAACCTGGCCATATACAATGTTATCCTAAACTTTGACTGTAATATACAGAAACGGCCGCCATGATCTGAGGATCGCATCTCAACTGACAGTACATCAATCAGAGGTTTGTATCCCATGTTACTTACGTTTGAACAAATCAGTCTATTTTTAGGGGGTTTGGGGTCCAGACCGACATGGCCCGAGACCCACAGGGTTGGCCTGAATCGGGTCCAGGTCTGGCCCAAAAGGGTGCATCCTAGCCCAGCCAGCACTGCCCGGCCTGGCGCGGGGACCCGGCCTAGCGCGGGCGGCCCTGCCCAGCGTGGGTGGCCCGGCCCGGCGCGGCCGGTCTCGCTCGGCGCGGGCGTCGCGCGCCGCGCGAACACAAAAAGGGGGGGAGCCGCCACCCCCTTCGAACTGATAGGTGGACCCCATGGGGTCTGCCCTGCTGCGTTGACCGGGTGTTCAATCCCTCGGTTTTTATGCATCTGGCCGGTTGTAACGGTCGGCCAGTTGTGCCGCGTGTCACCCCGCGGTCCCGCCCTCCATGCGCCGGTGGCCTGCGGTTCCAGCCGCCCTCCCCTGCATTGCCACGGACTAGGGCGACGGCCTTGGTCCGACAAGCGCCGCGCGACGGCGCCGCCTCCCTCCGTCGTGGCCCCGCACCAGTCGCGGCCTCTTTCGGCCTCCACGGCATACTGCGACGGCACTGCGCTCCTTCGCCGCAGTGGTATTCGTCGTTCCTTTGCGGTGCCGTTTCACCGTGCCGCCTTTGTCCCCAACCACAACGGTGAACATCAACAATGAGGAAGGAGGATCGGCCGTGTTCGTGTAGTCCGACCTCCTTCCGTTAAATTTATAACAGGAGGCCAATATAATATAAAACAACTACGACAAAGAAACGCACCAATTTAATCCATTAATTTGAACATAAAAACCCTACCTTGATGTAGTTGTCGAAAATAAGATTGTCGTGGAAAATGGCGTCGCAAGGTATGGCTCCATCCGTGCTTGGCGGAGAAAATCCGAGGAGGAGTGACATCTCACACCAGCTGCGGAGAGGAGAAGAAGGGCACATCAATCACTCCTTATAGAGACAGTGTTCTTCGTCGAGGTCTTGACGTTCTTCACGTTCATCAACATGGAAGATGAAGATCCTCAAGGCTCATGTATTTTCTCCCCAATCTTTCTCACACAACAGTCCCCCAAATAAAATAAGTTCTCCCTTATTTTATTAATACCAATCCATGAATTCAAATTCAACTCTTAATTAAATACATTTAATAACATAATCAAATAATTTAATAAGAGATTTGACTTGTGATTAAGAGGGGGGAGAGGATTAGTTATACATTTAATCTAGAGGGGGGTGTTTAATGGGGTGTTAGGAATTTTAATGAGGTGGGGGATCATGTGGGACCCACCCCAACTTCCTCACATCTTCCTTTCCCTATAACACTTAACCCATATATAGTGTAATAAAAATATTATTGTATAAAAACTATATTTTTATTCTTCACATTTTTAACTACTCCCCCCGAGGAAACACACCAACAGAAAAGGTGTTCCTAAGCAATTACCGGCGATGCGGTCTCATCGGTGCCCTCAGATTTCGATTCTGTTCACTGGTTAAAAAGTTAAGAAAACCCGCTGGTTCGTTCACTGAACATCCCCGAGCTAAACTTCGGAAAATGATTTCGGGAACACCGGGCATAGGAATCATGTTCCGTTAGAAACTGTGCACTCGTAAAATCCCAATGAAAATAATAAAAGAAATTTCCTTGAAATTTACAGGTCTTTATTTTGGTTGTGTTTGGATAAGAGATCTAAGGAGTATTCGTTGACATTTGACCCGGTGTTCTTGAGAGTTCTTAATTCATTTCTTGGTTTTTCCCATCTTTGATGAGGTAGGCGGCTTCACTATCGACTCCTCTTGTTAGAATTGATTGGACTAGTTTCAAATTGGTTATTTGAATGTAATTGATTGTGAAAATCATGGAATAAATCTTCATTAGTAATGATTTATGGTTTTGATGAAATTGTGATATCTTGATGAATTTTGGGCAAAGTGACATGGCTATTTGAATTTAAAATTTTGATTTTAAATTATTAAGTAGTTGATATCGTAAATGGTTTTATGAGAAATGGGTTTTTAATAAAAATGGTGTTTTATTGAAATGGTTTTGTTAGATTTGGTTTTCCATAAAAAGGAAGCTTTATTGAATTGGTTTGAATTGTTTGAACACATTTGGTTTTGATGGAAATGGATATAAGAAAGGTTTTTTATTGAAAGGGTGTTTTGGCATGACCATACGGAATATGTGGTGTGTGTCCATGTTTCATGTTTGGGGCTTGGTTTAAATATGACATTGTTCTCGGTTCCAAACTTTTAATGGCACAATGGTAACTATATGTACGAGGCTTGGATTAAATATGACCTTGTGCTCGATTCCAAAGGTGTAATGTCACATGGAAAAAAATTACCTTGTGAAGACTTGGTAGATCTATGAGAGACCGCTCATGAGTATGGAACTGTCATAATGAAACATGCATGGTTGATTTCATGGGTTTTCGAAATGTTTGGGTATGCAAAAAAGGGTTATTGTGAAAGGGTTTTTACAATTTGTTTGGTTATTTTTCTAAAAAATAACATGTTGGAAATGTTGGTTTAACTTGAAAATGGATTCTTTTGAGCATGGAGGGTTTTGGAAAACATGTTTATATTTAGTTATAAACTAATTTGAAGAAATTGTTTTATATAAACTGTTTTTATATAAATGTTGGTAACTCTTCAATCCTAGTGGCATGAGTAGGGAACTCATAGGGGGAATCCTACTGAGTTTTATACTCACCCCTGCTTTGGAACTTTGGTTCTTTGGAAGATTTTGTTTTCTAAGACACAACTAAAGGTAAATCATCTCATTACTAGTGGATCGTTGTGATGTTTGGGGGATGTTGTGGAGCTTCGATCTTGTGGACCACGAAGTCGCGGTGTCTTTTGAGAGTCTTGAGTTGTTCTTTTGCTGTGTATATTGATGTTTGGTTTGTTCTTCCGCTGTTTTGTTCTCTGATGTGGTTTATCTTAAATGAAGTTGTTGATTTGTCGTTCATTTGTTCATGCATCATTTAGTGAATGGTTAATGGATGGGTTTATTTCTTAATGGGTAAATCATCCCCCACTTATAATTGATACCCTTAGGCATTTATTTTCAGCCTTTGGTGTCTTGGGGCTATCGCTTAAGTCCAAGTAACCCTCACAACCTCCTCAAGACAATGAGGAAGGGGAGAGGTGTTAGAAATGGTATCAGCATGTTCTGCCCTTGCCTAACAAGTGGTCATTGATGTTGTTGGTCTTAGAGTTGAAATATCTTCTTGTCTATTCCTTGGAATAAAATCATAGACAGGACTAGGATTGTCAGAACTTGATTGGTAGAGCATAAAATTATGTACCTGACCCGTTTATGATGACCGTCATGTTATCAGGGTGTTGGGAATATAATTGTTTTGGATACACTTCTAGAATGTTGGAAAAATCATTGTTGTAGGTTTAGCCAAATATAGGAGCATGACATGTATTGTATAAGAATGAATTCCCACTAGTATTTTATATCTCATTGCGGGGAATGTGTTAGAATTTTGTGATAGGTGAAATTTTTTGAAAAATGAAGAAATTGTTTTCAACCAAAGGTCTTAGAAAACAGGGTTTTTGGTGTATTTTGAAAATGTGTTGATTTTAAAAAATTATGATGAATGTTTTCCAAAATGGTTCAACATGGAACATGGTTGTTTGAGAATAATTTTGTGATAGTTGATGTGATATAATTTGAAATGCTAAGATAACAGTTGCTAGAGAGTGAGATTGACAATGTTTGTTATTGGTTTAGAAAATGTCACCTGGTATGCGTCGTCGAAACAAACCTAAAGAAGTTGTGGAGAATGTGGTTGCACCGGAACGACGTGTGAACCAAGAGATGGTTCAAAGTATTGTACAAACTTTTCAAGTTGTGGATACAAGGAACTGGAGGAATGAGACATGACATCTAGATCATACCATCCAGTTCATGAAGCAGAATCCATCGAACATTCGGTGTGATGCTGAACCTGAGAAAGAGGAGTTGTGTCTTAGCAGGATGAATCATATATTCGATTTCACCGGCACACTAGTAGAGATGAATGTAAAGCTGGTGACGTATATTCTCGTGGATCATGCACGTCACTGATGGGATTTAGCGGCGCAAGCTAAATTGGATGAAGGCCTTACACGGGTGGATTTTGAAATTTTTTTTAACAAACAATTTTATCCTCACACATTCAAGATTCAGAAAACGATGGATTCATTCACCTTGAAACATGATATCCTCTCTGTCACAGAGTATGTGGCTATGTTCATGAATCTATTTCATTTTTCACTAGAGGTTGTGGCAAGTGCTTCTTTGAAGGAACTCATTTTTGAATCAGAGCTAAGGCAAGAGATTCATTTGATGATTACTATGCTTTTTATTAAGGATTATACAGAGATGGTAAACAGTTCAATGGTTTCTAAATGTGATATCTCGGGAACGATAAGAGTATTTATGATGATACCCATGGGAACGGGTGGGAACTATAATGATGGGAACAATAGGAAGAGGGACACCTACTTACATGGTGGGAGTGCGAATCATAACAAGATAGCAGGATCAGTCAACATTCCTCCACGACCCCAAAGTAAAGCAGGTTGCTTTAAATGTGGTTTGACAGATCACTTGAATCGATAATGTACAGTACCACCGAGAGCATTCCACAATTGCAAAAAGATGGGGAATCTTCAGCCATATTGACGCAGTGCTCCATGGTCTGGTGTTCAGGACACTTGTCAGGCGTCACAATCATCGTAAGCTTCGACAGGGAGAGGACATAAAAATCAGTCTCTCCAGCAGAATAGAGCTACTTATGGTGATTACAGGAATACCTTGACTCCTAAGGTAGGGAAAATTCAACAAGGCAATAAGGAGAAAAGTGAAACAACAAAGCATTTGAATGTATCCAAGAATATGTTGGTCGATGATTAGGCTTGACCATCTACGGTGAGAGGTAATATTATTTTTAATTCTACCCTCATGGATGTGTTGTTCGATGTTGGTGCATCACATTCTTTTAATGCTTCTCATATTGTTGATTTTATGAACATAAAACTGCAAATGATGCCTTATATGATAAAACATTAAACTCCTCTCGGTGAAAGAGAATGTAGAGCCTTCGTGTGTAAAGAATGTTCTATAACTTTTGATGGAACTGAACTGAAATGGGATTTCTATGTGCTGAAGATGGATGTCTATGATATAATCCTATGTATGGATTGGTTGATATAGTTCAGGGCTGACATTGACTATTATAGCAGAATGGTTAGTTTCACCATTGAGGATGATATGGAGAATGTCTTAAGAGGAGAATGAATGGTAATGAAAGGTGAAAATAGCCTGTTAGAACCAATGGTGGGAACGATCTCTTACCAATTGGCAGCATTGACTTTGAAATCGTTGGAAGAGTGAGGAAAATTGTTTTCCCGCTGTGGTGGATCAATTTCCTGATGTTTTTTCCTGAAAAATTCACACTGTTACCACCTGTGAGAGAAGTGGAGTTTATGATTATTCTCTTTCTGGGGACCAGTCATATCTCGCTTCCATCATATAGGATGGAACCAACAGAGTTAAATGAATTTAAAGTGCAGTTGGAAGAACTGGAAAGAAAAGTTTTTATTCAGCCAAGCGTGTTTCTGTGGGCAACACCAGTTTTGTTTGAAATGAAAGCAGACGGATCTTTGAGGCTGTGTGTGGATTATAGAAAACTTAACCGTGTTATGATTAAGAATAGATATCCACTTCCATGCATTGATGACCTGTTTGATCAATTGAGGGGAGCCTAGTGGTTCTCCAAGATTGACTCGTGGTCTGGATGTCACCAGATGCAAGTTCGGAAGGAGGATATTCCAAATACTATCTTCAGAAGCAGATATGGCCACTATGAATATGTAGTCATGCCTTTTGGTCTTATAATTGCACCAGCAGTGTTCATGGCTTTGATTAATCAGATATTTCAGCCATATCTGGATTCTTTTGTTGTGTGGTGTTTGTATAGGACATATTGTTGTATTCAAGAACAAGGGTTGATCATGATTAACACTTGGAGATAGTCTTCAAAATCTTTAGAGACCATCAATTGTATTCCAAATTATCAAAGTGTGATTTTTAGATACAAGAGGTACGTTTTCTGGGCCATGTTGTTTCTGAAAAATGTGTTTTAGTGGATCTAGAAAATATAGAAGCTATTATTTCTTGCAAACCACCAAAGAATGTCTTTGAAATACGATGTTTTCTTGGTCTAGATGGTTATTAAAAATTCTTTTTCCATGAATTCCCATGACTAGATTATCCTATGACAGTATTGACAAAGAAGAGTAGTGCATTTCAATAGACTGAGGAATATCAGAGATCTTTTCAAGAGTTGAATGTTTGGCTTACATCGACACCTATCTTAATGATTCCAGAATCATGGAAAGGATACGTGGTTTATTGTGATGCTTCAAGATTAGGGTTGGGATGTGTTATCATAAAAGGAGACTATGTTATTTCTTATGGTTCAAGGCAGATGAGGGCGCATGAGAAGAATTACCAAACACATGATTTGGAGTTATCTACAGTCGTCCATGCCTTGAAAACATAGATACACTACCTCTTTGGTGATAAATTTACTATGTTTACGGATCACAAAAGCTGGAAACACATTTTCTCATATCGAGATTTGAATCTGAGGACGAGGAGATGGATGGAGTATCTTCAAATTTTCGACTTTGACTTAATGTATACACCTGGTAGGGGCAATTAGGTGGCCGATGCATTAGGCATGAAGTCATATGCATATTTTCCAAAGGAATCTTTAAATGAATGGCAGTTGATATCAGTCTTAAATGACATGCATGTGGAATGTGAAAATCGAGGTGATTTTGTTGTTTTCATTTCAAGTAAACTTGTTCTGGATTTGGTGTAGATAGTAAAGGAGTTACAAGCAACCTATGTAGATTGTGTTGCATTGTGTTCAAAACTCAATGGTTGGGAGACCATTGAGGGATGTAAGCTGTATGGGAGTTCAGTCTTGTGGTTCGGAGATCGAATGGTTGTACCCATGGATTGTCATGAAGAAATTCTTCATTCTTACCACCATTCGAGATGGGATGTACATCCCGGTACACATAAGATATATAAGGCGTTGAAGGCGTATTTTTGGTGGAGCGGCAGGAAAATGGAAGTTGCCAAGTTCATCTCATGATGCTTAACTTGTTAGTGGGTTAATTCATAGCATCAGAGACAAGCAGGTACGTTATAGACTTTACTGAACCGAGTGTGTAATTGGGATCAGATATAAATGGGTTTTATTACTGGTCTTCCAAGAACGGTCTGGAAACGTGATGCCATTTGGGTGATAGTGGATCGTCTAACCTAGTCGGCCCATTTCATCCCTATTCGGGAAACCCAAACGGTGGAAGATGTTTCATGAATCTATATCCAAGATGTTGTAAAGAGGCATGGTGTACTAGTGTCGATAGTCTCAGATAGAGATCCAGGTTCACATCTCATTTCTGGTGATCATTACAAGAAATCCATCAGACCTCAGTTGAATATAAGTACAACGTATTATCCTCAGACAGATGGAAAATCTGAAAGGACAACATAGGTGTTGGAAGACATGTTTCAGGCTTGCCTATTAATTTTTGGATGCTCATGGGAGGACCATATACCCTTAGGGGAGTTCTCATACAATAACATCTATGAATCCTCGATGCACATGGCTCAGTTTGAAGAATTATATGGGCGTCAATGTTGTTCTCCACAATGTTGGGTGGAAACTGGTGAAAATTCACTAGTTGGGCTATGCCTTGTCCAATAAAAATAGAGAATATTCAGTTGATTAAAAATAGGATGGAGACGATATAGAATCGGCAGAATTATTGTGCATATCGTCACCGAAGACCGTTGTCGTTTGTGGTGTGTGATCCTGTCTTTTTGATAATCTCTCCAAGGCATGGACATCGTCTTTTTGGGAATCAGTGCAAATTATCTCCTCCTCATATAGACCCTTTTGAGATACTGGAATGGGTTGGAGACGTGTAATATCGGCTGACATTACCACCATGGTTCAATGAAGTGCAAAATGTGTTTTATTATCTCAGTTGAATAAGTATCAACCCTATTCTGACCATGTGATCAGATGGGATCACATTGACCTAGAGCTGGATGCTTTATTGGTACATATCCTGGTGTGGATTGTGGATAGGATGGATAAATTTTTGCGTGGAAAAAGCATTGGTCTAGTGCGGGTTTTGTGGCAACATGGTTAGATTTAGGAAGGGACATTGGAACACGAGAATGAAATGAAAGAGCAGTGGCCAGAACTCATTCAGACAAGAAATGGTTTTTTACTTTCTGAGGATGGAAAGGATAATGGTGGGGAGAATGTAGTACCCCCCCAACTTCTTTTATCTAACCCTTACATGATGATTTTCTTGGTTTTAAAAGTAAATGGTGATGTATGGGAGAGTTGGGAGATCCTGGATTAAAGTTTGAAGCAAAGTGGAAGGCGCACGAGTGGCGCACAGTTTGTCTAAACTGTGAGGCCAAATCGTGCATGGCTGACTGAGGAGGTAGTGGCTTCCTCATGGTCAGCGCATGGTTATGGGAAACCGTATGATGAGGCCATGCGAGAAGGGTGGACGGGGTAGTTGGTAACGCATGTTCAGTGCATGGTTTGTCAAACCGTGCGGACTAACCGTGTGATCACATAAATTAGATCCTTAAATTGTGGATCTAACTTATTTTTGCCTCTAATTACCTCATTAATTCTCCTAAGCGGCCATAAATCATTACTAATCTCCCTTGAAGGTTTGAAAACTTCTCCCAAGTGTTCCGTAGGTGATCCTAAGGCTTATCTTTGCGAATCGATGCCGGGTTCTTGAGGTATGTGATCATTCTCCTTCATTCATGAATAGTTTTTAGAACTACTTAGATCTACATCTCCCTTTTTCTATGTTTCTTAAATCTATGCCTATTATGGGTAGACCTATGTATTTGGATGCCAAATATGTTTATATTTGTTATTGGTTGTGTTAGGAGAAGAGATCAAAAGAGGATTCATGGATATTTGACCTGGTGTTCATGAGCATTCTTCATCCGTTTCTTGGTTTCGCCAATTTTTGATGAGGTAGGTTGATTTACCCTTGACTCCTCTTGTTAGAATTGATTGGATTAGTTTAAAATTCTTTAATTTAATGGAATTGATTGTGAAAAAACGTCGAATTAATCTTCTTTTGTAATGATTAATGGTTTGGTGAAATTGTGAAATCTTGGTGAATTGTGTGCAGAGTGACTAGGCTATTTGATTTTAAAATGTTGATTTTAAATTATGAAATTACTGAAATTGTAAATGGTTGGATTAGAAATGGGTTTTCAAAAAAATGGTGTTTTATTGAAATTGTTTTGATGTATTTGGTTTTCAATAAAAATATCTCTTTATTAAAATCGTTTGAATTGTTTGAATTCACATGGGTTTGATGGAAATGGTTTTCAATAAAAAGGTGTTTTTATTGAAATGTGTTTTGGCATGACCGTTTGGAATATGTGGTGTGTGTTCATGTTTCATGTAGAGGGCTTGGTGGAAATATGATCTTGTGATGTGTGCCAAACTTTTAATGGCATAATGGTAACTATATTTAAGAGGCTTGGTTGAAATATGACATTATGCTCTGTGACAAATGTGAAATGGCACATGGGAAACAATTAACATGTGATGACTTCATAGATCGATGAGAGACCGCTCATGAGTATGGAACTATGATAACAAAGCTTGAACGGTTGATTTCACGGGTTTCTGAAATGTTTGGGTATTCCAAAAAAGGGATATTTTGAAAGGGTTTGATAATTTGATTGGTTATTTTTCTTAAAAAAATAACTTGTTGGAAAAGATGTATTAACATGCACTTGGATGATTTTGAGCATGGATGGTTTTGAAAAACCTGATTATATTTAGTTATAAACAGAATTGGTGAAATTGTTTTATATAAACTATTTTTATATAAATGTTTCTAACTCTTCTAGCCTAGTGGCATGAGTAGAATTGTTATTGGGGGAATCATACTGAGTTCCATACTCACCCCTGCTTTGGCACATAGGTTATTTTGCAGATGTTGTATTCTGAGACACAGGTAAAGGTAAAGCATCTCATTACTAGTGGCTCGTGGTGATTTTTGGGAGATGTTGTGGAGCTTGGAGCTTGTGGACCACAAATTCATGGTTTCTTTTGAGAGTCTTGAGTTGTTCTTCTGCTATGTATTTTTATGTTTGGTTTGGTCTTCCACTATTGTGTACTCTGATGTGGTTTAACATAAATTAGGTTATTGATTGTTCTTTAATTTTTTCATTCTTCATATAGTGAATAGTTAATGGATGGGTTTATTTCATAAAGGGTAAATTTTCCCCCAATTATACTTGAGCCCCTTCGGCATATATTTCCATCCTTTGGAATCTTGGGGATGTGGTTTAAGGCCATGTAACCCACACCGCCTCCTCAGGCCAATGAGGCAGGGGCGGTGTGTTACAATACATGCGTGAACAACATAAAATATTAGTTTATTTGAAATAATATAAAACATCACCTAACATGTTGAATGATTATTAATGTTTCCAACAATGATCCTTCACCTTATTACTTATTCATAAAACCCTTCTTCACAACATGGTGAAAAAAAACATATAACATGGGTAATTTTTTATTCATAGTTATTATAGTCAAAGGAGATATATAATAATAAATTTATGAATAAGTATATGATAACTTGATCATGAAATTGAAATATAATTACTTACATGTGAAATATTATTAACATGAATCACAAAATGAATCTTAGAAGTTTATAAGACTCAAATCACAATGATGATAAATCATCATAGATCATTATGGAATCTTTTTCATGTTTCATATATGTGTGGCACCGTCATACATGTATAAAATTATTTAAAATGACAATTTAAACTTATAATAGAATAAAAAGAGTGGATTAGGAACCACCTGTTTCGTTATGCAGATATTGACACCCATGTTTTCTAGAGTGGATCAAGATAAAAATATCTGCCATAGTGGATCTGGGAAAACATGTTTCTCGTTTTGGATCTGGACAGACCAATTTTAGATTATTTATCAGGGAAATCTAACTGGTTCCCATTATTATCTCATAAGATATAAATCGATTCCCATTCATTTAAGGATGACATAGGTCCCACCAATCTCATAATAAGGTTAGACATATGTGTGTTGAAAAAGGTTTTCTTATCATGAACTATAAATGGGCTGGGTGGGTTTTATAAACACTATATAATAAATCATGAAACAAAATTGAAATCACAAACCACTAACCATTTCATAACATGGGGAAAATAGATGTATTTAACAATTATTTCATCCATGAATAATCTGTTAAAGGAAGTGGGTTTCATAATCATTTATCGTTGTATGATCAGTTAAATAGAAATTAGTTTCATAAATATAAATCTATCAAAATATAAAATATTTAGAAAAATAATTTGAGTGGTATCTATGGATCATACACCTATTAAATAATAAAGTATTAATATAGATGTTTTATTATATGGAGAATTATTTTTAAAGACCACATGGAAGATAAATTGTAATTGAAATAACTTTTTAAAACTTATATTACTTTCACAATCCTTCTTCATGATACAATATTAATAAAATTTAATGGAATCATAAATAATAATTTAAAATATTTAATAAAATTAATAACAGTTAATCTTTAAAAATCCCTGTTTAAAAGATAAAATGTTTTGTATTTTTTTCATGGAAATACTCAAGAAATAATATCAAGAATAATGATAAAATTTGGAAAAAATTACCCCTGAAAACATATAAAAAATCATGAAAAACTATTGAAGAAATTTTCCTTTAAAAAATTTTTTACATCATATAAATTTTTTTTTCATTTAATATAAACAATTTTTGTTTATAGAAACATTTTTAAATCAGATAATATAAGCGTTGAAAATCATTTAAAACACTTTTAAAACATATGTCAATTTTTGAAAATCCTTTGTCTCTATAAAATCTTTCTATATCAAAAAATAAAAATAATATTAAAAAAAATTCAATATGAAATTATTTTTTAAACATATCGATGATTAATGAAATATATTTTGGTCATGATGGTATTAATTCCACTACATACCAAACATTCCTTTGGCACCATAAATGTTTTAAAAATGTATTTATCAGAAAATGATAGAAATATTAATTATAAAAATTTTTCATAAAAAGGAGACACAAGATTAAAAATGTCATTTTAGCATCATAGGATAATATGAAAACATTATTAAAATAATTTTTATATAACAATGTTTTAAAATAACACATATTTCTAACCGAACAGAGATTAAAATTGGGTTTTTATAAAGACAATTTCCCAATTATCATAAATAACAAAGAGTAGGAAAATGTTACTAATACTTGAATATATCATTAAAAAAGGATAAAAAATTCAAAAATTTTATTGAGATATGGGTCATAATATTTTTGTAGTGGAATCATAATTATAATTGATCATGATAAATAGTGAGATTGTAGCAATAAACATTTAGCACTAGGGTAACAATGACTCAGAAACTCCATTGGAGAATAGGATTAAATTAATATTAGAATTTAATCATTGATTTATATTCAAAATATATCATTTAATTGTTCAGTATATTAATAACATAGAAAATATAGGTTCATGACATTGCATGTATGTCAAAGAAGGAAACATTAAACAAATAATAATTTAATGATTAAGTAACTTTTGAAGCATAAAACCCATGAATAAAATATTTTTAAATATATATTTAAATATTTAATAATTTATGTTTATTAATAATAAAATAAATTATTTATTAGATTATAAAACACATAAATGAAATTGGTTGTGAATAAGGCATGCAACTCCCAATGCAAAAATTGAGATGAGAAAACCCTTATCTTAAATCTTGGATTTCATTGTAGACATTCAAAACTCATTTATAAGAAATATATGTTTATTTAAAATATAACATAGAATTATATTTTTATATATAACACCATATATTATTTCTATATGACATTATATTATTTTATTACTAATAACTCCATGTTAATGATATGTTTTGTGTTATTTCTTTGTAGTTTATTTTATATATTTTGACATGTTTTTCCTGTTATTATTACTTATGTAATTAATTAATTAATTCTAGAATATGTAAATAATGATATAAATACCATATATATTAATTTTAGATGTATTTACAACAATATATTGAATATAGATTTAGGAAATTGGTTTCGCTCTTTACGGAGATGGTAGTCCATAAGTATGCATATACGCTACATCTATTTATTGTCATATTGAATGGATGAAATTAAATAATATATATATTTATATAATATATCTTCCATTTTATATTTATGTTATATATATCATATAATTTCACTAATACCATTTTTAATACATTCCATGTAAACTGTGAATGAATTACAATGTTATGAAGTGGGGGTAGTCCACATGACCACAAAAAATAATTATATTTTAAAAATATGTAATCCATGATGGTATTTTACATATAATACTTATAGAAGATTATAAACATAATAAATATCATATAAATAATATTAAAAAATACTTTCCATAATAATTTTTTAGTATAAGTGGTGTTAATGGAAAATGAGCATCATGGTTTCATGATCATGTTGTTCTCCATACATAAGAAATTTAAGTTCATTACAAATTACATGGAAGTGTGCGTACGTTTAGGTAAGAACAATATAATAAGAACATATAAGTACATTGATTATTATATGTTTATTATATAATAATAGAATAATAATAATTTTTGTGGTGGAGAAGGAAAATAAAATAAAAGATATTGAGATAATATTTTTACTCTTCTTTGGGTAACACCTATTGGCATGAAATAAAGGGAATTCTTGTAAGGATTTATCCAAAATGGGTGGATTCTAGGATGAATTTATTTAAGTTTTTTTGATTATTAAATGATATATTTGGTGATCCAAATGGAATTAGGTTTGTTAAAAAGTACGAAGAGGGAGTCCATTTTATAATTGTGAATTAGGGGCATTCATATAAATATTTTAATATGGAATTCCTCCGACGTTTCACTATGTAATTTGGATCCAATAATGGTAAAAAATAGTTCATTTTTATTATAGTTTATAAATATGAATATAAATGGGTTGTTGTAAATTTATCTAGATCGTATTGGTCCATAGAATTATGAATTAATACATTATCATGGTAATTATTGTACTAATTGTTGTAATTAATTTAAGTAAATTTCTATAATAAATTTTGAGAAAATTAAATTGACATTATTAGAAACTATATATTATTCTAAATCCCAACATTAAATATATTTTTAAAAATTACAATCATATAAATGTTAGTAATTAATTTCTAATTAGCACCATATAAGAGATGAGAATGTGGGAGATTAATGTAAAATGATGATAAGCAACATATGTTTTTATGTACAATTTTTAAATTAAATTGATTCAAATGACATGAATTTGATTAATTGATAATGAATTTATATATTTAAACATTATAACAAATTTAAAATATAATTTAACATTATAAATAATTTTGAGGGAAAATAATTTTTTGATTAATATATAGTGTATGGAATTATTCATCAATAAAATTAAATTTAACATAAAAATACAAAAAGTTCACCTAATATAAATTTTGATATTAATATTTCATAAAAAATTTCTATTTTTCAATTAAATTTTTTAAAATTTTAAAAATCATATTTAATGTGGGGTCACCATTAAAAGGTGTTTAAATTTACATTCAGAAAAATATATCATTTTATTCATAAAATTAGATTATTATTATTCTTATAATAATAAAATTAACATGGAGAGTATAGATTTGTTACGGATTACATAAAAATTAATTATATTGAAATCTCTAATCAAAACATTTTTGAACGATTAATGGAGATAAAATTGTTCATTTATATAGAAAATTAGATTTCTTCGAAATGTAATTTAATTATTTTCAAGTAATTCATACATTTACATTTTTAACACCCCAAGATTCCACGGTACACTTCTCACTAAATAACACAGTAGTGTGTGTTGTACAGAACTTCAAGTTCTAAAACACACCACAACTAATAAAACTATCCATTATGAATAGTAATACCCACTTTTTGAAATTTTATAAATTTTATATTTCAAAATGTACTTCATTTTTTGGATTCAAAATATCGAAATTAGCCTAAGGTGAAATTTTGGTACTATTTGGATAACTTTCATATTTCGATAAATAGTGAAAATTACTAAATATTAATTAAAAACAACTTTTTAAATCGAAATAATTAATAGTGATAAGTTATGAATTTGAGTTGTTTTAAAGTATACTTAGAATATATTTTTACCATTTAATATAATGTTGGTCATTGGACATAATTTCACATTTAAACCAGACATAAACATGTGTCAATATTTTGATAGTTATTGTTTCTTAAAAACACACATTTTGTTTTTACAGCGGGAATTAATTTTAAAGTAATAAATGAAACTTCTATGTTTCGAATTTGGTAAAATATACTTCATTATTGAATTCAGAATATCAAAATTATCATAGGGTAAATTTTGGGTATTTTTCTGAAAACTTTTTATTTTTGATGAATAGTGAAAAACACTGAGTTATAGTTTAAAAATGAATTTTTATTTAAATAATTATTTATTTTATTAAAATTATTTAATTTTAGAATAGATACATAATACCTATATATGTTCAATGTAATTCAATGGAGTCAGTTTATAATAAATTTAGATATATAAAAATTTTATTGAAATTTTCACCATCTTTTACCCACCTCCATTGAGCTTTTACAAATTCACATAATACATAATTTTACTGCATCTATGAGCTGAATTTAAAAAATCCGAGATAAATGGTGAATATCATGGAGTAAAATGTGGTTCAATGAGATGAAATTAGTTTTTGGGGAATAGTATCTTTTTACTTTTATTTATCACAGTTAAAAGTAAATAGGGTAATTAAGTGTAAAAATGATATTAATATTACCCTCACACGTGCCCTAACTCTATTGGAAAAGTTTATCTCGACCAAAAACAACCTTAGGAATAAAATATTATCATTTCGGTCCACTTGGATTAGATTAAGACTTTTATTATTATTTAATACAAAGAAGAGTTAAAAGAGTTAAAATCAAAATTTAATTACAAAAACATTTTTAATATAGGGTTATACATAAGATAAATTCCGTTATAAATTTTAATTAGAAAGATAAAATGATTTCCTACATAATATTATTTTATTTATAATTTTTAGACATTAAATTATTTAATTTATTTATGACACAATGATGATGGAATAATTACTTTATTAGTGAAATTTTAAAATAATTGATATTATAAATAACCAAATAAATATAAATTGAGACTTTTAATGAATTACCCGAATTTCACAGATAAATATGACGTGTTAGAGTTGATTAAATGAATTATTTTTGAAGTAATCATGCTGTTATGATTTTCAAAAAAATCATATTCCAAATAGTGTCAAATTGACATAAAATAGTTTTTAAAACAAATATTATATTATTAATTCATATTCTATTCCTAAAAATATAATTTTGGGACAAAGGACTTGTATCATGATAGGTTAATAATTAATGGACAAATTTGGGGTCTCTTGGATGTATATAGTATGTTTATTAACTATATAATATAAAAATACAAAGTGACATGGTAAGTGTAAAACTAATTAACTAAGAGTTGATACTAAAAGATAAGGTTAATATAATGACCCAAACCTGTCTAAAATATATTTTATTAAAGGATTTAGGCTCATCCACACATTATACTTTTAATAATATACTTTGGATCCATTAGAAACCGAATATTAATTTATTATAAAATAATACTTTACGTTTTTCCTAAAGAGCCCCTCACCCCTCTTATAAAAGAGAACTCCCCCTTCTCATTAATTCAAACTTTTAAAGCCATTTGGCTCGGCCAAAATCTACCCAAATATCCTCCAAACATCCCTAACTTTATCCTAGAGAGATTAGTTTGATCATAAATCCAACTTATGGATCCCTTTTGATCAAATCAAATGGAAGAACCCGAAGAAGAGGTAACAACTTCACCACCCTCTTTAATGTTCCTTTCTTCTTCAACTTATTTTTTACTTGTTATTTC